>CM062297.1:673494288-674921407 GCA_031216915.1 Pictodentalium vernedei | reverse complement strand
AATGATATTTTTTAACAAAGAGCAATATTAAACTCCCATAATTTTCATTGGATATTGCTGGTCATTGAACTTGACGTAGAAATTGTTGCTATAGAGACATATACCTAAACGAATTGAAATCAGTTTTTTATTGTTAAAGTTCTGCCATAAACAAGCATTACACTATATTTTTTATTAAACAAAGGGCAATAACTCCCACAGTTTTCATCGGATATTGCTGGTTATCGAACTTGATGTAGACATTGTTGCTATAAGAATGGAAATTTGTTAACTATTGTTTAAGTTATGCCATAAACAAGCATTACACGATATTTTTGATTAAACAAAGGGCCATAACTCCCATAATTTTAAAGAGATATAGGTTGTCATCGAACTTGATCCAGACATTGTTGCTATGGAGACATATAGCAAAAAGAATTGAATTCTGTAACTATTGTTCAAGTTATGCCATAAACAAAGTTCGGACGGATGGACTGACAGACAGAGCTCTTCTCTATATCCCTCCCTTGCGGGGGGGACAACAACTTAATGCCAAATAAGTGCAGGTAAAAAAAATTCTCTTTTTATAATCAAATGAACGCACTTGCTGTTGCTACCCTCAATACAGATTTGTATTTTGTCTTGGCATTTTTACTTGTATTAGGGTAAATACATTCTTTGTGCAAGATAAAACAAAGAATAATAATAATAATAATATACACATTTATATAGCGCCAAAATTATAGTTCAGAAGATGCAGAACCATATTCTAAGGCGCTGCACATGTTACTGAGCTCATGCAAATATACAAACGGAATATATACAGTATCTTACAGTCCAGAACATCACTTATAGGCTTTTTGAAACAGGTATGTTTTGAGATCTTTCTTGAAAAGGTTGACATTTGACAGTCTTTTTAGGTGTTCTGGTAAATTATTCCACAAGTGAGGGCCAGCAAATGAGAATGACCTTGACCTATCTCCAAATGTCTTACAACTATGTTTTGGAATATGTAGTAGCATTTTACCATCGGACCTCAGGTTGTATTGACACATATTCTTGGTATTAAGGAGTTCTTCTAAGTAGGCTGGTGACATGTTGTTTTGTGTCTTAAAAACTAATAAAAAAAGTCATGAAAATTATTCTGTACCTGACTGGCAGTCAGTGCATATCCCTCAAAACAGGAATGATGTGTTGAGATCGTGATACCCTGCATACCACTTAGGCTGATGCATTTAGCACTAACTGCAGGCGAGAGTAATGACATTGTGGAAGGTTGAACAATAAGGCATTACAATAATCCAAATGTGAAGTTACAAAGGCATGAACTAAGAATTTATTAATAACAGTCTTATTATAAACTAGTGCCAGATGACACTGATACATATTGGCTAAAGACAGTATCAAATTCTTTACTATACTTTTAAGATCTGAAAATCTGTTTTATCAACAATGGGTTTACATCAATGCCAAACAATATGGTATCAGAAGCTTAAAAATAGTACTATTTGTACTAAGCTTTGTCAATGCTTTTTTCACCCTTTACTCAAAACCAAGAAACAGATTACACATGCAATTTCTTAGAATGACTAGAGTTTAAAAAAAAATTTCTATTTCCATAACATGGCTTATGACCCCTCATTGGAATGAGCTCAATGTGCCCATTCCAATGAGGGGTCATGAGCTATGTTTTTGCAACTAAAAATTAAAGAAAAGTTTACAATGAATGAGAATTTGTTGTAGTGGAGATCACCAGCAGTTTTGGGACATATTCCGGGTAAAGTGTTTAAACAATATCCGATATCTCTAAGACCTGTTATATATGTCGCAATACCGTCAACTTAAATTCAATTGAATTAGATTCGGATGAAATCCGTCAAATGTTCATTTGATATATGCAGACGCACTACTGTCGAGTCAAATTCAATTGATGCACGACCTCAACTCACAATGTTTGAGTCTACACACAAGTCTTATCTGATATATTTTAACTGTGTAAACACATAAGAATACATCACACTATAGTTTAATTTTATTATATGGATGCTCCATTGTCGCTCTGAATTCATTTGGACATTGTCTTTCATATAAGGTTTATATAGTCTGACCTGCATATACAGGCATATTTGTTTGCAATTTATTGAGCATTGATGGGAGTAACATGATGCAAAATGTTTTAAAAAGAAACTGCAGAGTAGTGTCAGTGTAGCTTTAGTTGGCTACCTCCCTATTCCCACCTCATACCAAGGAAAAACAACAACTTCCAAATTCAAATTAGATCAGATGATGCATCATCGTCAACTCGAATTCAATTCCACTGCGAACGTTATTGAAAATTGTAAATTACGTGTACATCACACCATTTGGTTTTATCATGATTAGCATATCATTATCATTTTATTTGCAGTCAATTAGAGTCAACAGTGATACGACGTCTATAACCAACACAGATCTAATTCGTTTGGGAATTAATTTCGTCTGGCCGACACGAAGATTCGTCTTAAGTTTGTCTACTTGCATTTAATGGTTATATATGTTACGATATATGTTACGGGTACATCACAACATATGCAGATTAGCCCCAGCATGTTATCCATAACGGTTACAAAAAGGAAAAAATCCACCGATATGTGTTTCTGAAAGCTGAAGCAATTAATGAAATGAAAGGTTTTAGCGTGCAGAAGGCGCACAGGGATGCTGTGGGATTTAAATCCCCTGAGACCCGAACAACTTTATTTGCTTTATAACTTTATTTGCTTACGAATCCACGAAAGTTTTTTTAAAGCTGGAAGTCATCCATCAACCTACAAGGGAGAGGGATATAGTTACAGTCTACATAAAAAGGTTTAAGTGTTCAAAGGAACTGTAAAAACAGTATATATGATCGCCTAATCAAGTGCGATTAAATCAATCAAGCTTCAGTCGTACTGTAAAAACGCTGTATGAGTATCTCATCAGAGGCCAGAACTTTGATCACTACTTCAGAAGAACTTATAAAAACAAACTTTTAAAGCTGAGTTGTGCCAAACAACAACCAAGAAGAAGTATATCATTTCGGGTTTGCATGTCGGCATTGGAGCACACATATTGTCATTCTGTTATTCAATACAGTGGATTTTACACAATGGGTTCTATATTTCATTATTCATTATGGATCGGTCTCGTGCTCAATATATTTCGACTTTAGGAATAAAGGTAGGTCATATATATTATTAAAAAAAATATTCTGGAAAAACACCTAATATACAAAAAAAACACAACAAAATGAACAAAAAGAATATTTTTTAAAGTTATTTTTCAACTCCCAAACTCAGAAATGTTTTACCAAAAGTGGGAACATTCGGCCTCAAAAGTGGGAACATTCAGCCCCGAATGTTCCCGAGGCCGAAAAGACCCGGACCCCCACATATAGAGCTGCTCGTCGCAGCTAAAAACTCAAGACAACTTAAACATTAAATTGTTGCATAATAAATCATAAAAATGAACCGATATTTTTGTAATAACACTGGTACAGTTTGAATAAAGGTATGCATCAGTTTATTGATATACTGTGAAAATATTACCAAACATCCAAACGATACCAATTTTGTCTTCAATTTGAAAACACCGTTTTTTTGTTCTGAATGAATGCGACACCGAAGGCAACTCGTAATCTCATTAAAATGATAAGGGAAATGTTGTTATAATTATCTGCCTATGTAAAATAAAAAGATTTAGACAACAGTAAAGACTGAATTGACTGCAATTTCATTTGATCATCGGTAACACTGGTCTCTGCTTGCGTGGTGTAACTTAGTGGAGATCAAATTTGAAAATCTAGTCCCCCCCCCCCCCCCCTCCAAAAACAACCCAAATACAACCGAAACAGCTTTATAAACATCCACCCTAGTCTAATTTATGGTAATCTATGGTTGTCCGATTTCAATCATGCTGTACAGTGCGACAGAAGGTATATTTAGAGCGGCCATCGGCATCGGTGACGGTGGCCTTCGGTAGAGTTTGAAAATAGTTTCTTTTTGAAATAAAACAACTAATTTGAAGAACGAGTGTTACAAGTGTTCGCTCTCTACGATAAATAGATTGTTTGACTTCAAAAATGCTTTTACATGCAAAAGTTTTAGTTATATGGGGTGTCATTCGGTGGCCATTGGTGGCATTCGGTAGCCATCGGTATTTAGTAGGAGCGATATTTCTGAATCTGAAATGCAAGCAGGATGGCGCGAAATTTTGTTCCGTTGTCCTCATTTGAAATGCAGACAGAAGGTATGACAGTTTCTGGAACCTCTTCAGATTTTCTCTTCGGATGTCTGTATGCTTTCTGATGGTCTGGATTTTTCCTGTAGCAGGTAGCTCCGTATTTACAAAGAGGTTTTTCATTCGATGCCATTATGTTTCTTCTTCAAGAACTGTTGTTGATGTTGTTTAACTTAATTGCAAGTTCGCCATTCCCCATTCGTTATTCAAATTCAATGATTCCGATTCGAGCTTCTTTTCGACACGAACCGGGAGATTGAAGACTGACATGGACCACATTTTGATAGCCAATGCACATAGAGGCTACGATGCAAATGATTAAATATGCAACCAAATTGTACCAGATGTCTTTTTAACGTTCCGCAAAAATGTTATGGGATCGGGAAGTTTCGTCCTCGGGAAGATTCGTCCTCGGGAAGTTTCGTCCCCAGGAAGATTCGTCCCCAGTTAGTGGGAAGTTTCGTCCCCGGAAAGTTTCGTCCTCAGTACTTGTTAAATAATCATAAGCTTAGGGCTGGTGTGGGATTGTAAGGTACATGGACAAGTAATAGTATCTTGGTTAATCAAATTTTATTCAATTTGTGCTCAATGGTTTACAGGTCAAAAACTGATAACATAGAGGATATTCACGAAAATTTGATGAATACCGAAAATATCTCGTGAGTGGCTACAAAGAAATATGAGGATCTTCATGATGTATGGGGACTTTCGTTCGATGGGATATGGAGAGGTATGTGCAAACTGTCAGGAAATCCTCCGCCTACTTGAGACAATTGTTAAGTTTGAGGGGGAGATTGCTGAGCTGAAGGGAAAACTTGGTAGGGCGGGGCTGTCTGGAGTTACGCCTGTGAAAGTAGCTTTCCGAGAAGGATGGGTGGTTGTCGGTGGTTCCAAGAGGAAACATGGGGGTAGAACCTTTGATGTGAATGAGGTAGGTGATGAGGTGGGGGCTGCTAGAAAAATACGTAGGACAGATGAGGGGGGCCCAGGCCGGAGCAATGCTGTAAAGCGTTTGGCGTGGACTATCAAAAGTGGTAGGAAAGGGGGGCCAGAGAAGCAGGTAGATAGGGGTGTAAAGTCCAAAGGCAGTGGGGAGTGCAGCACCAGAAACAGATTTGATGTGCTCGATTCGGAAGAGTCAGAGGAGGAGATGGAGGTACTTGCAACAGATAGTAGCTTGGGGTCTAGGCCAGGAAAAAGGAGGAGGGATCCGGTAGAAGACCAGGGGAGTAGTCCAGGTAGTTCAGGGCCTGGAAAGAGACGGAGGGACAAGGATAGGAGTAATCCTAGGTCAAAGATACCGATACCGATATTGATTCCGAGTGGGGCTGTTGGAGAGGAAGAGGACGCTGTAAACAATAGGAGACTAGAGGAGATAAATAGGGCGAGGGACAAAAGTAAGTTGGTGGTTGCGGGAAGTAGCATAGTTCGGGGGATCGACAAGGTTGTCTGTGGTCCGGACAGTAAAAATAGAACAGTTCTGTGCTTTCCGGGGGCTAAAGTGGAGGACCTGAGGGATAGAGTGGACGGTATTGTAGCTGGGTCGGGGCCTGATCCGGTAGTGGTATTACATGTGGGGTCCAATAACATCAGGGAGAGGAAATCAGTTCGTTTGGTGGACACATACAAGGACCTAATTAGTAAGCTACTTAGCAGGAATGCTCGGATCATCGTTTCAGGGGTGCTCCCCGTTATGGGTGGTGGGAATGAGAGGAACTCGCGGATTATGGCGCTAAACGAGGAGCTGGAAGAGCACTGCAAAGACTTGGGAATACATTTCATTGACCACTGGGACTCATTCTGGGGACAAGGAGAGTTGTATGGGCGAGACGGATTGCATTTAAGTAGGATGGGTACAGACCTGTTGGGCCAGAAAATTTTACAGGTGGCTGGGCCTTTTTTGGAGAAAAGGGGGGTAGGGGACCACAGCCGATAACCCAGAGGGGCACAAATGCTGGGAACATAGGAAGAACAACAAACATGCACAACACAGGGACACACCAGGGTTATAATAATGTGCCAGTGATGACAAAGAAACAAAGATTCATTAAGTTTGGGTACTGCAACATCCAGGGTCTGCACAAGAAAGTAAGCGAAATATCAACACTGATGGACGAAGGAGACTTCGATATAATGGGTCTAAGTGAGACGTGGATACGACGGGATGAGCGGGTTGATCAGATGAAGGGTTGCGTGTGGATAGGAGCTGGGCGAACTGAGGGTCAGAAACGTGGTGGGGGTGTTGGCATCTACGCTAAAGAGGAATTACAGCCCTCATTGATTACAGATCTCACAGAAGCAAGGACTCAGATTCCAGTATCCAACGAAATAGTCTGGGCAAAAATCAAGTTAGGAAGCAGGAGTGTTGCCGTTGGTGTTGTATACTTAGCAGTGGAGGGAAGTAAGCCCGAGTGGAATGATTCAATATATACAACTCTTAGATCGAATATCACAGAGCTTGAAAGCAGAGGGTTCAGTATTGCCCTAATGGGGGACTTCAATGGGCACATCGGGGATAAGGAGGAGGGCATACAGGGAGGTGATAGGAAAATTAACACGAATGGGAGGAAGATGTTGGACCTATCAAAAGAGCTTGGTTTAAAGATCTTGAACAGGGATGCGAAATGTAAGGGTAAATGGACCTGGGAGAGGAACGATAAGAAAACAATAATTGATTATATACTCACTGACATTAGCGTATGGAGGGAGGTTATAGATGTAGAAATAGATGACGAGGGAAAAAATGACTTGGGTAGTGATCACAACCTGATAACAGTTAAGATTATGGGCAAAAAGACGAATAGAGACAGAAATACCTTCAAGGAAGTTTGGGGACTAAAACAAGGAGCCGACTGGAAGCAGTTTCGGGAAAAACTAAAACCAAGTCTTGAATGTATACCTAGGGATGCAAATGTCCAGAGTATTTCAGATGGCATAGTAAATAGCCTAACAGAGGCAGGGAAGGATTGTATAGGAAGGGTGAGGGTCCCAACGAGAGAGCTTGGATACAGGGTTAACGAGGGACTGAAAAAGGCTATAAAAGAAAGGAAGGTAAAATGCGCTGCTTACAGAAGAAGTAGGAAGCTTAAAGGGGTGGATAACAATGACACGAGACTAATGAAAGGAGAATATGAACTGGCACGGAAAAAGGTGAATGAGATAAAGAATAATAATAGGAAGGAGCGCAATTGCAGTCTTGCCAGAACAATAAAGAAAACGGGGGGTTCGAGCTCAAACGTATTTTGGAACTGGGTAAATAAACGGGGGAAAAGTAGTGTGCAGAGTATCAAAGTGGATGGGGAAAGTACAGAAGATAAAGGCCGTATCGCTTCAGAGTTAGTCAAGCACTGGGAAAAGATAAACGATAGGCGATGGGGCAGTGGGTCCCCACCAAAAAGAAATACACTGGTGGAGGAGAACCTATCCAATCGTGTATGTAGCGAAATAACGGCAGAAGAAGTGCGGAACGTGGTCTCGAAACTAAAAAATGGTAAAGCGGGAGGGACTGATGAAATTCCGAACGAATTCCTCAAAAATGGAGGGGAGGCACTTATTGAAGTCCTGACAAACCTTTTCAACCTGGCTCTGCGAAAGCAAGAGGTCCCCAGAGAGTGGAGGGAAAGTAAGGTGTCGTTCATACACAAAAAGGGGGATAAGGAAGTTCTAGATAACTATAGGGGGATATCAGTTAGTAGTAACATCGGGAAAGTATTCTGTAAGGTCATATACAGTAGACTAGAGGAAGTTATTGAAGAGAAAGGTTTTCTAGGAGAAATTCAAAATGGTTTCAGGAAAGGACGAAGAGTCACTGATCACCTATTTACACTCACCCAACTGATAGAATCAACAAAGGCTGAAAAGAAAAAGATGTTTCTGGCATTTCTAGATGTGAAAAAAGCGTACGACCGAGTGTGGAGGGAAGGTATGTGGCGAAAGCTCGAGGGCATCGGACTGGGGGGTGACTTTGTGGGAATCATGAAAGCACTGTATACAGATGTGCAAAGCCAACTCAGTCTAGGGAGTATCACTACAAAACGAGTCCCTATGGATATAGGCCTCAAGCAGGGGTGTATCTTTTCACCGATTTTGTTTGCATTGTATGTTAAAGATTTAGGGGACGAACTAATTCAGAGTGCGGAGGGGGTAAATGTTGGAGACATAAAGATACCAGGCTTATTCTTTGCGGACGACATGGTGTTAATGTCTAGAACTGAACAGGGGCTAGAGAAATTGCTGGAAATTGTTGGTAGTTATGGGAACACTTGGCGGCTCGAACTAAATGAAAATAAAAGCAAGGTAATACCCGTTGGACGCAAGGTAGATATGACGAAGAGATGGAGAGTGGGGGAGTTCTCAATCCCCGAAGGGGAAAGCAAACAAATCACTGTAGGAGAAAAGGGAGAGTATGAGTATCTAGGGGTAAGCATAAATATAACGGGAAGAGGGGTGTACAGAAATTACTCAGCCAAACTGATTCTGAAAGGGAAAAGAATTCTGAACCAACTAAAACTTTTAGGGAAAAATAGTTTCAACAAGGTCTTTGTGGGGAAAACACTGTGGGAGAGGGTGGGTTTACCAAGTATAACGTATGGCACGGACGTGATTCCATTAAACCAAACCGTTATTAAAAAGTTGGAAAGTACTCAGAATGATGCCGGCAGATGGATAACAGGGTCCAGTAATGCTGCAGCTTTGGAAGCAGTAAGGGGGGAGCTTGGGTGGATGAAAATCAAGGACAGGGTAGATTTGGGAAAACTGTGTTACTTTAACTACTTGAGAAACCTGCCTGACAACCGGTGGTGCAAATTGATGCTCGATACCATTTGGAATTCTAATATAGAAACGGGGTGGTCAAAACATGTGAGGGAACTAATGGACAATTACTCTATAGAGGTCACAAACATAGAAGTAGGAATGAAAGGAGGCAAAAGGTTTGTCAAAGAGAGAGTCATGGAAGATTGCAATCGAAACTGGCGAGCAGGGGTTAGCGTGAAAAGATCACTGCAGGGGTTACAATATAAAGAAAAGCCAGCTTTTGAGAAGTACCTAGATGGCACCTTTGGAGGGTCACTGCTGTTCAAACTGAGATCAAGATCACTGGAGCTTCGGGGAAAAATTGGGAGAGATGGGGAAAAGGGATGCCAAATGTGCCACTCTGGAGTAGTGGAGACCCTGGAACATTTTCTCTTGGAATGCCCACAGTATATACCTCATAGAATAAAATTTACTGGAAGAATAATGCAGAAGTGGGGTGAAGAAACAAAGGATAGATGGCTGAAGGCGGACACGAGGGAGAGGGTAGGAATGCTTATTGAAGAAATTGAAAAAGAGGAAGTGAGGGACACTATTAAGCAGTTTATATCTGAATGCTGGGAGGAGAGGAGGGGAAGAGGGGGTGGGGTGCTGGGGGAATGATGGCCTTCTCTTATGAGGACCGCGACAAATCAGCGGCTGGCCAAAGAGTTATTATTATTCACGAGCGACGCAGTCGCGAGTGAAGATCCTCATATTTCTTGTAGCCACGATCAAATTTTCGTGAATTTTCTTTTTATTTAATGCTCTACGACTACAAACTCTCCAATTTGTGGCCTTTATTTGCCATTAAAGCGCAAAATTTATGTGCCGAACCGGCGTCCATACAAAAATTACAACAACCAAACTCCAACCATTGGAATGTGTGAATATCCGCACAAAAAGTAGTCCCGTCTTATTTCTCCCCTAACTTTACGATTTACCAGGGCTGGCGAATTGAAATAATCGCAATGTGTTTCGAAGAAATAGAACAATAACAAAAAACACCACTTTCTTATTTTCAATAACAAGACACGTCATTTTATTTTTTTTGAACTCAATGCACTGAAGACGTGTGAAGTTGAACTGAAGAAATTTGAAAGTGATTTCGGCTTTTCGCTGGAAGGTGAATGAGAAAGTCAAACTTTGAAACCGCTGATTTAATGAATTGATTTAGTCACTGTCACTATCAATTATTCGAATTCGTTTGTATTTGGGACTCTGGAATTTATTACTGATGTGCTGACTCGTTTAAAGTACATGTGATTCGTCATCCGAACCTACGATGAAATATCGATTTCTAAATATCATTTTGATATTTCGTTTTGCCGACCGACAGGGAATATGACTTGATTTTTCAGCGTGAATTGATGCCTGAACATTAAATAAAACAAAATAGTCTGTTATTCTGAGGTCATTATCTCTATATCTCATCCAAAGCTGGTCTATCGCTTTGTCAATTGCTGTGTATTTCCTCCTTATTTCGGTTTCCAGGTCTCTAGCCTCTACAGACAGCTGGAAAATGTTCTGCTTCCTGCTGGAGCACCATCACTAGCTTGTAAAAGGACAGTCTAGTTCCCTTGGCATTCATCCTGCGGTGCCAAGCTGAAAGTAAAAAAAGCATTGTTATTGATCACAATCCGTTTGTTTTGACAGCACATGAACTTATCTATAATTTTTTTTTATATAACGACTAGTGTTTTGACAACATTAATTTGACGTGAAACTAATGTGTGAACTAAAGAGTGTGAAACTAACAGGGATTTGATCTCATGAAGTTATTAACAGTATTTTACACACCTTCTATGTGATTATTGGTCCGTATTGTATGCTCGAAGATACACCAAGACGAGATGCTGAAGTGGTCGCTGTTAATCCACTGGTCTTTCACATATTGTACAAATTCTCTAAGACTATGACTATCGGCCCATAGATTATCACAAAATAAAAATCAATGGGCTTTCGTGAACCAACTCCTCGTATATTAAATACAGCGGTGAATGTACGGACAAAAGACTAAAATATTATTAATTTTTCATGCCTCTATGAAATTTATTTTGTGACAATTTATTAGTGAATGCCCATGGCCCTTCGCCAATAGCTTGAAACAAAATAAAAATCAATGGGCTTGCGTGAACCAACTCCTCGTATATTAAATACAGTGGCGAATGTACGGACAAAAGACCGTAAGATCCAACCGAGTGTATTCACATCAAAAGAATTATGCAAACATATTTATATTAATAGGGAAAAATAAAGTCAGAAGAGTGACATTCCATGCATACATAACATATATGAACATGATACACACAGGTCCTTGATTAATTTTTTTATTAAAAATATGTCAGAATTCTATACAATTTACCATTCAAGTGGGAAGTTTCGTCCTCTATAGAGGACGAAACTTCCCGGGGACGAAACTTCCCACTAACTAGGGGACGAAACTTCCCGGGGACGAAACTTCCCTGACCCAATGTTATTTACAAGGTCCGAACCCGGTTGTCGCCGGGTTTACTGTGAGTCTATGAACGGGAACGGGTCAATTCGCCCCGGGTCATGTCACCCCGGGGCAACTCGCCCCGGGTCAAGTCGCCCCCAGTTAAAAAAAACGTAACTCTAGTTATATCAGAATTTTTTTTATTTTAATACTATAATCTATTATTTACAACAATATTATGAAGTCCAGCCAGACCAGCATTTTTTATTTCAATAATATATATTTTATTATTTTACAATATAAATTACAATATAAAGTTGGCTACAGCACTCGTACAAAACACGTAAAGACACATTTATACAAATTAAACATGAAAATGTATTGAAATCGCCGAGAAATATATGACGAACTATGGGGAAGTAAAACCTATTTCCTTTTCGCCGAGGAATGGGGAAATGTTTTTTTTTTCCGAAGTACGAGAAAATGTATTGAAATCACAAATGATTTTCGCCGAGGAATATCATGTGGAATGGGGAAACGTAGGGTTCGATTTTAATACATTTTTCCCCAACGCCATTAAAACTGTTAGAGAGTGGGCTCTATTCGTTTCCAGCTCGGCGATGGTAGAGGTTTGAGTCCCACCATGGTGGCGAGCCAGAATGTAATGTTGTGCGATGGCAAATTTAAGGGAAGAAGAGAAAAGAAAACCAAACAGCAACGCCGGTTTGGTAGCGGCCCCGGTGTATGACCATAGCGGTTACAAATAAAGGAGTGAAGAAAGCTCCAACAGTTTAGTTTTGAAAAACAGGGAGTCATCCATCAAGCCTTCTGGGAGATAGGATGCCGTATATGATTATGAGGTATCTGGTTATCCTTCGTGAATTCCAAATGACCCACCACCCCCCCCCCCCAAAAAAAAAACCCCAAAAACACCCTCTCACAGACACACACCCTCAAGCCCTCAAAAGGGCTGTTAAATCTTTATTCAAATGTTTATTTATATAAAATGTACACTCGTCCTCAGCCAGACAAGCTTGTTTCAATCCTTGTCTAGTGTTTGGTGGTTTCTTGTGTATGTTGCAGAACCGTATGAATGAATGAAAGGTTTTAGCGCGCCGAAGGCGCGCATGGACGATGTGGGATTTACAAATCCCTTGCGACCCGGTTAACCTTATTTTAATTCACTTGGATCACACAGGCCTAGCTTTCCCGTTGCCTCAAATGGGGTCTGAGGGGGTATGTACGCGGTTAGAATTCCAGGCAGTTTACGTTGGAGTGATAGATTGTCAATATGAGTCTCAATCCCTCAACGCCATTAAGACTGTTAGAGATTGGGCTCTATTCCGCTATTCAGTTTGAGTAATTCGTGTCAACTCGGTCCCTGTAGATTTGTTTTTTATTCAATCATTGTATCGTCTGCCTTCAAGATGTTAGTATGTTGTGTTTATGTGCTCCCTGTTATTCCATGGGTTTTCTATGAAAGGATATACGTTTTTGATTCTTGCTTTTTCTAAAAGGATGATTAAAAATTTTGAAGGTAAGTACTTCAGTTATTATTTTTCAGTTTTCAGTTTTTCTCGGCAATTTAACCAAAAACAAAAAAAATTACCCCCCCCCCCCCAAAAAAAATTTTCCCGGGTCAACTCGCCCCTCAAATGCGGGTCAACTCGCCCCCCCCCCGATCGGGGGCGAGTTGACCCGGGAAAACTGGCGGGGGCGAGTTGACCCGAGGGCGAGTTGACCTGGAACCCTATGAACCCTATGAACAATATTCTTGGCAGAGTGTTATTTATTTATTTATTTATTGGTGTTTAAGGTCACATATTTATGCACAATGGCTAATCATGACCGTGACAGTTTTACGGGCTGTGGAAGCCGGAGTACCCGGAGAGAACCACCGAGCAACGGCGAGCAACTGTCTGCTCCCCAACATACTAACTCCACACAAGCAGGGTTAGCATTGGTTGAAGACAAGTGCACCATCGAAGTGCAGTACGCCTTAGTACACAACGCCACCGTGCCCCCGCGCGGTCAATGGAGATGAAGTGTCTTGCCCAAGGACACAACGCGGTTGCCGCAGGTGGGATTCGAACCGAGGACCTCTCGGCTTGCAGCCTGCACCTCTGCCTACTGAGCCACTTGGTAGAGTGTTAATATAACAATAACATGACTTTGGAGGGCATTATGGTTCATTAGCGGCCCTGCAGCAATGATGAACAACCCGGGGTTTATTATAAGCCCAAGGACTGTTCATCATTGCTGCAGGGTCGCTACTGAATCATGATACCTGACATAATAATAATAATAACACTTTGGCCAGCCGCTGATTTGTCGCTGTTCTTGGACGAGAAGGCCATGGTTACCCCTGTACTCCCAACTGCCTCCCTATTCCCACGCTTCTCCCCTCCTCCCAACACTCGGAGACGAACTGCTTGATGATATCCCTTGTCCCATTCTTCCCAATCTCTCCGATTAGCATATTAACCCTCTCCTTTGAGTCTCCCCCTAACCACATGTCCTTCATTCTCCCATCCCACTTCCCCATTATGCTCCCAGTGAATCTCATTCTTTTAGACTGATACTTTGGGCATTCTAGAAGAAAGTGTTCCAGGGTCTCCACCATGTCCAAGTTACACATCTGGCACTCCCTTTCACCGTCTTTCCCAATTTTTCCCCTCAGCTCCAGGGATCGCGACCTCAGCTTGAACAACAGTGACCCCCAAAGGTGCCATCAAGGTACTCTTCAAAACCTGGCTTCTCTTTATCACGCAGGCCACCCAAAGACGTCTTTGATTTGACCCCCTCTCGCCAATTAAGGTTACAATCCTCCATGACCCTTTCTCTGACGATTTTTTTTACCCTGGTTTGCCCCAACGCCCAGGTCCGAGATCTCCAATGAGTAGTTCTCTACTAGCTCCCTCACTTGGACCATCCGTCCCGTTTTGATATTTGAGTTGAAAATTCTCAGGAACATTACTTTACGCCATCGGCTGTCGGGGAGATTTACCAAATAATTAAGATAACCGAGCTTCAACAGGTCTATCCTGTCTTTGATCCTCATCCACCCAAGCTCACCCCTGATTGCTTCTAGCGCTGCGGCATTACTCGACCCCGTTATCCATCGGCCTGCATCGTTCTGCAGGATATCCAAGCTCTTTACGGCCGTCTGGTTTAGGGGTACCACTTCCGTACCGTATGTTATACTTGGCAGCCCCACCATTTCCCAAATGGTTTTCCCCACGAAAACCTTATTGAAACTGTTTCTCCCTATAAGTTTCATTTGGTTACGGATTCGCTTCCCCTTCAGAATCAATTTATTTGTGTGGTTCCGGTAGATGCCTCTTCCTGTAATGTTTATATTTACCCCCCAAATACTCGTAATCACCTGTCCTCTCCCACACTGAGAAGTTTTTCTGCTCCCTTCCGGAATGCAGAACTCACCCACTCTCCACCTTCGAGTGGGGTCCACTTTGCGGCCCACAGGTATAACTTTGCTCTTGCTTTCATTAAGTTCGAGTCTCCATTTGCTCCCATATTTTCCAACAATTCCCAGCATTTTCGTTAGCCCCTCTTCGCTTTCTGACACTAGAACCATATCGTCTGCAAAAAATAGCCCTGGGATCTTCAAGTCCCCCAACTGCTACCCCCCTCCTCGCTACGTAGGAGTTCATCTCCTAAACCTTTGATGTACAATGCAACAACCATGCTATTACTATTATTACCACTCCCTGTTACAGCTAACTTGAATCTAAAAATAGCCGGGCCGCTAATGGCTATTTATACCATTATCGCCCCGCGGCCCGGCTCCGTCGAATGACGTCACTGAAATTATGGATTTTCAACGGGCCTCCCAAACTTATGTTAATCGACTAGTAACTTATAGATTGAGTGGTAATAATCTAATTTATAACATTCTCGTCCCCTGGGACATAAATTAACAAGTCGCTCAACTCGAAGCAACCGGCAAAATAAGTAACAATACTAACAAAGTTATTATATACAATTGGTCTACCCGACCTATCAGCGTCCAAAATACGTCGTTCTTCAATCGTATTTTCATACAAGTCAACTAGTGTACCTCACCAAAAGAACATCACAAATGACGGAATGACGTTTGACCCAACCCACCCACAAATCAAATATCTTCTCTATTCTTATGTTGTGTAATATTGTATAATACTAAGTTCTGTATAAGTATTCCATTTCGTATGCAGCAAATGTAATGTGTTCTAATAAATATTGTTTAAACTAAACTAATTATCAAACGAGTCATTGGACACTTTTTCAGACTATGTTGTGCCCCCGAAAATAGTCTACTGCGAGATGCATACTTGAATGAATGAAAGGTTTTAGCGCGCCGAAGGTGCGCAGGGACGATGTGGGATTTACAAATCCCTTGCGACCCGGTTAGCCTTATTTTATTTCACTTGGATCACACAGGCCTAGCTTTCCTATTACCTCAAATGGGGTCTGAGGGGGTATGCACACGGTTAGAATTCCCGGCAGTTTGCGTTGGAGTGATAGATTGTCAAAGATCAATCCCTCAACGCCATTAAGACTATTAGAGAGTGGGCTCTATTCGGTTCCAGCTTGGCGATGGTAGAGGTTTGAGTCTCACCATGGTGGCGAGCCAGAATATAATGTTGTACGTGCGATGGCAAATTTAAGGGAAGAAGAAAAAAGAAAACCAAACAGCAACGCCGGTTTGGTAGCGGCCCCGGTATATGACCATAGCGGTTACAAAAAAGGAGTGGAGAAAGCCCCAACAGTTTAGTTTGAAAAAACGGGAGTCATCCATCAAGCCTTCTGGGAGATAGGATGCCGTATGTGATTTTGAGGTATCTGGTTATCCTTGGGAATTCCAAATGACCTCCCCCACCCCACCCCCACCCACCCCAAAAAAACACTTAAAAGGGCTGTTTGCTGGCAAGATTGTTTCAATCCTTGCCTTGGTCTTGTTAGGTTGTCTGCACATCTTTGCATGAGGATTGTTTCAATCCCTCATAGTTTGTCATTCAGTTTGGTCGTGTGTCTGATGAAATAGAGGAGGTAGAAAAGATAGAGAGCTGGAAATTAGAGCAATTCGGTTTTTAATTTACAACTGTTCCGTCCGTGACGACCAGTGACATGTGGATGGGGAAGCCAGCATTTTTTCCTCGAGATTTTTATATCTCGGGAGTCGGGGAGGGGAGACCCGGCAGCAGGCGAAGATTTTCCTCGCTGTTTGCAACTCCCACTGGTAACAGAGGCAAGCTTTCATGCGTATCGTGTCTCCCGCAGCCAGTTCTAAATTTATGACACAGAATGACTGGCTCACCCCATCGCAATGATGTAATCTTTAACCCTTTCGATAGACACGCCCCAGATTATTTAGTTTTCCTATTGAGGACGCGATGCGCATTGAGTTCTATTATTAATTCGCTGTCGTGGTGTCTATTTAGAGTTTTGCTTTGAAGATCTTTTAAGCGCATTGCTATAGTGTCTATTTTTGCTATCTCGTGAAGTTGTTTTATCGATGTCCACGTGGGCTTGCGAAGAGCCACGCGCAAGGCATGATTTTGGACCCGTTGTAGTTTTTCAATGTTGGTTTTTATTCAGGTCACTTGTTATTGTGGCCCCATACTCTAGTACTGGGCGTATATATGCTTTGTAAAGCTTGAGGAGAATTTCTTTATTGGCTCCCCAATTTTTATCTCTAATCATTTTCAGGAAATTGATGCGTTTAGTGGCTTTGACAGTGACTGAGTTTATGTGATTGTTTAGATTGAGACTGCTATCCAGGGTGAATCCCAGAAACTTTGCCTCATTACTAGCTTCAAGTCTATGGTCGTAAAGCTTAAGCTCAATATTAGGGACAGTTTTTTTCCTTTGCTTTTTATAGAATGTGATTCTTTCTTTTCATAGCGCACCAGTCTTGAAGGTCGCGGATGGTATCCTGCAGGCGGTTTTGTATTATGTTTCGAGACTTACTGGCCGTCCACATTCCTTTGTCGTCTGAGAAAGAATTGAGATAGTTCAACATAGTTTTTCCCTACTTTGTCAATGTCATTCACATACATTACAAATAGAAGCGGGCTAAGGACCGAACCCTGTGGAGTGTCCGCTTCGAGTTTTACCTCGTCTGACACCTCGCAGTTGACCCTCACTTTGATTTTTCGATCAGATAAAAATGATGATATGATCCTTAGAATTTTGGTAGGTAGCCCCATTTTAGCTAGTTTGTATATCATGCTATTGTGCCAGACAGAGTCAAACGCCTTTTCTACGTCGAGTTATAGCGCGGTTCCTATTTCGTTTTGACTGAACGCCGTTTTCATATAATCTACCAGTCTATAAACATGCTTGAGTCCCTATGTTTGGCTTCTGTAGGCCCTTTGCCATTTATTGAAAAAGCTGATTGATTCGAGATAGCTGCGGAGTCTAGTCGTGAGAATCCGTTCGAAAATTTTTCCAATACAGTTGAGTAGGCTGATAGGGCGGTAATTTGCTGGGTTGCTCAAGTCCTTGTCGTGTTTGAGTATCATGACTCCTGTAGCTACTTTCCAACATTTCGGGAAGTATCCACTAGAGAGACAGCAGCTTAGGGGGTTAGTGAGTCTACCGAAAAAAGTATTGGGACATTGTTTCAGGATTTTATATGAGACCTCGTGGGGAAGAAGAAGACTTACATTTTTCAATTGTGTTAGTCACTTCTTCTCAGCTTGGCTTATCGGTTCCGTGAGTTCATGGCCATCACCGTCCTCGGGCGTTTGGCTGAAGTTGGCATCGTTAAACGTTGTCTTATTGTCTTGAACAAATTTGTTTACTTTTTCTTTGAACTCATCATCAAACCTATCGCCCTCATTGGTTCGATGATATTTCTTAAGGAGCCCAGCGAAGGCGCCAGCCTTCGCCTTGTCATCCAGGGCCATAGTTCCATCGCTGATCTTAAGAGCCTTACTGTTGGCGTCTTTATGTTTTGTCCAGTAAGGGTTTTAAAAGTATTCCAAAACTTTTTAGGCTCCCTGAATCCATTTAGATTTTCCGTTGCTTTTTTCCATCTCACGCGATTGTCGTTTGCTATTGCTTTTTTAACTTCGCCGTGGAGGCGATTATACATGGCTTTAAGTTCGACCTTTTTAGTTGGAAGTTTTTCTGATTTGTATGCACGGAAGGCCTTTCTTTTTTGTTTTATTATTTGGAGTGTGGTTTCAGTTATTCTGTTGGCCCGCGGTTTAACCGTCTGTTTGGGACAAATCTCATCAAGAGTGTTGTTAATGACTTCACTGAGATTGGTACATGCTTGTTCGAGCTCGTAGGTATTCATTGGATCATTTTTATTTTTCTAAAGAGGTCCAGGTCAATTTTGGATAGATTCCTCCTACTCATTGTGGGGTATCTTGTGGGTCCGGTGCAACCGTGTAATGTGGCATGAACAGGCAGGTGGTCACTACCTAAATCATCGCCCCCCACAAATATGTCTTGCATTTGATTGGTTAGTGATTTACTGGTTATAAGGAGGTCATGGATGTCGGATTGGTGGAGTGTGTTGTTACCAACGTGGGTAATGTCTTGGTCGTTATTTAATACAAAAAAATCATATTGAAGAGGGCGTCGCCATTGGGCTGCGTTTTATTCCGAAAACCTGATGTTTGGAACTGAAATCACCTAAGAAAATACAGCGTTTGTATTTCTTCACAAAGAATTCAAAGACTTTGCTGTCAACTGTCTTTTTCGGTTCATTATAATAGGAGATTACGTCAACTTTTTTGTGATCTAGTTCAGTCTCAGCGGCAATCACCTCTGCGACGACGTGATCGCTTGATATCGTTTTATATTTTAAATCCTGCCTTATGAGGAGAGCCACTCCGCCTCCACGTTGTGTGGGACGGTCTCGTCTAATAATGTTGTATCCACTTAGCATAAATGTCTTGCTTGGCTTTAACCATGTTTCGCTGATATCGGTTACATCTAAGTTGGTGAAGTAATCGGACATCTGTGAGCTTTTGCAGTTAACTCTTCGAGCGTTCCACTGAATTATTTTCAACTTATCCATAATTGGCCAGTACCTGACGTAATTGTACTAGTTAACTTGTTATGGGTGTGATTTATATTTTATGTATGGCGGCTTCTATTAGCGAAGAAGAGATTTGAGTTCGATATAGCTTGGATGCTGTTTCCCAACTTCTTTACATATGTCGGAAAGACTGACGTCGAAGTGTTTGTTTATTATATTAAAAATTGAACCAGCCATTAGGCTGCGCATCGAATGCGGAGAGGTTGAGTTTTCTACGCTGTTGACATTCATAGCTTTGAGTTCTATGTCGGTTTTAACTTTTTGTAGTGGGGACAGCCCCGATAATTGCTTGGGTGTTGCCCGTTACAATTTGGGCATTTCAGTGTTGAAACCTTGCATGACTTTGTTGAATGTTTTTCTCCGCATTTCATGCAACGCAACTCTCCTTTGCATTTGTTCGACGTGTGACCAAATTTCTGGCATTTATGACACTGTGTGGGCTGAGGCAAAACACGATACTCCTCGGTCTCATATTTTTGTCCGTTTATACAAACACCTTTGCTAATGAAGTTTAATTTTGTGGCCCTATTGGGCATTTTACTTTAATTTTCCACGTAGGGTTGCCTGTAGCCTTAGATATTAGTCTGCCCCACGGGTATCCAGACAGGGCTACATCAATATCCCCATCATTAATCTTTGTGTGAACCCTTGTGACGACTACGCAAGGGTTTTGCAGCGGTGATGCTGTTTATTCGTCTGGTGTTTGGCCGTATTTTCCTTTTGAGGTCGTTTAGAAAGGGCTCTTGCCTTGTCGGCGAACGATACACCACTGTCAGTGGTGAATGTTGGTGTCGCCGGTATCTTTTCCGTTGCATTACTGTCCGCCGATTTCCCATCATTATGGATCTCCGCACCGGTTGTTACTACTGTAACATCTATGGTGTCCGAGGTCTCAACGACAACAACACCTAAGGGTTTTCTTAGCCACCGTTTCTATTTCCAGGGGCTCACCATTTTATTGGAAGTCTGTATCCAATTTCCTTTTCGGTCGAGGCGTAATCTGATTAACCATATCACAGGTGGGAACAGTAGTTGCCTCTTGCTCTATGAGCGTACGCAACCAGTTATCTTGACTGGCAGTAACGAGTTCCGGGCCCTGATTTGGTGGTACCTCCAAAGAGATGGCGTGCATAGGTCTCCACATCTCAGTGGTATTATCTATAAAATGCGAATCAGGTGTAGGATTAGTTTTGCCCACCATCCCCTTGCTAGGATTAGTTTTTGAAATCTGATGAGTTGTATCAACTGTTTTAGAAGCACAAGCGATATCCGTAACAGTGTTCGTTTTAGGGCCCAACGTGTTGAGCTTCACACTCTGGCCCTTTAGTTTAGAGCTTCCGTTGCTAGAGCACGAACCCAAACCTGATTTATGTCTACTTTTTCCCTTTTTTTCCATTTGCACTTTTCCACTTATTTTCCCTTTTTGATTCCACCGACGCTTTTATTAGCTCCAATTTTTCTTGGTCGAACTGTTCTTTTTGGGACCTAAGATCCGAGCGCAGACCCCCAATAGTGTCGTTCAGTCTGGCTATCTCTTTTTGAAAACCAGACAACATCGATGTTAAATCCACTCCCGAAGTGGGTTCAGCGGTGGAGTTAGTTGCCATTTCACTGTTTAGTTATCAGTTATTGTCTAAATTATCAGCAAATTATTGGTAAAATGTTTAGTTAAAGTATATTTAGTTTTAACAGAGAAAAGCAGACAGAAAATAGATATAGTTAAAGATAAACACTTACAAAATTACACTAGAGTGCACAGAAGAGGTACAGAGAACAGGCCGACACAGATGCATACTTATGCTTGCTTCTTGATATACCAGTTGTTTCTACAACGGCAAGCCGCACAATGTTTTTACTGTGATGACTTTACTTTTAACCAGTCGGTGCGGCAAACTGTTTTCGTTAAAACAACATTAAATGCCACAAAAGATCTTTTGGCTTTTCCCCCACAATAAAAACAACAAGAACTTCAGTATTTGTTTTCTGTAATCTTAAGATGAGCCGCCAATTCAAATGGCCCTGTGGGGTTTATGGTAGTGAGTGTGAAGGTGACTCTATATACATGTACTGTGGTTTTGTAGGAAGCGGTTGCATTCTAAGTGTGAAAAATTACGTAACAGTGACTTGAAATTATTGGGAAATCTCCGTGCACCTTACAGCTGCAATTTAAGATGCTTCAGAAACAATGACGGCTCTGTTTTTTTATGAATTTGCTGAACTTCGACTGGGTGGAGCAGCACATAAAGGCATCAAACATCTGAGCGATGATGTGCTAATGGTCGAACATTTAAGTAAGACTCAAAATCCCGCCTATTGTCTTCACCCAGGGATTCCGCCCTGTCAGTCCAAACTTGGACCCAACGTCCGTAATATAATTTTTTGGTATGTTACGTCCCGCAGGACATACCCCACTAAAAATATATATTACGGACTCAAGTTTAAACTACCGTCTCACCACAGTGATAACATGTCTGATAACTAATGGATACACAGGCGTTTACATAGTTTATTCTGGCAGATTCCAGACTAACCTTTTTCCGGAAGAGTGCCGCCCACACATGTCGCACTCCTCGATGATACCTGCAACATCACACTTTCGGCCAATTTCCTCTCAAACCATCAACTATTTTGACCATTCCACCAGATTTTACAAAAGAGAAGCTGACGGAAAGGTGAGAGAGTTGGGGAACTGTCCGTCGGACAACCTAACACTCACAGGGGTTAGGAGGAGCATGGGGAAGCGAGACCTGTGACATTGGTCAAACGTCCCCAACTCTTGGTCAAAACGTCCCCAATACAATATCCACTCAAACCATCAACTATTTTATGAAAACAGCCAAGCCCCATCTTGTAAATCAGCCAAGCCCCCATCTTGTGATAATGAATAATGGATTGGATTGATCCTCCCTCTCCCTCGACTTTTATTTTGATCTCAGATAAATAGAAAATCATCCCAAAATATGGGCAGATCTTGGAAATTTTGACGGGGTGCTAATGGTTCACAACATCATTCGAGTAGTGTTCCGAATTCCGAATGCAATGGTTTAACGCACCGAAGGCGCGCAGGGACGGTATGGGGAACAAGCCCCTTTCGACCCTCAGTGACTGTAAATGACTAATTTCCACATGTCTCCTCGTGTTGAAGGAGGCAGGTGTCACCGGTTGTGGCGTGATGGTCTCTTTGACTGATGTCGGTTGAACCCTCGGGTGAGGACCAGTGTGAGAGGTTGGGTCCTCTCACAAAGGTACTACCTCTCCCCGAGGGTGCAGTCGACCTGGATTTTCAGGCAAGTATAGTCTGCCACTTCGGAGATGATATTGAGTGATGGCCATCACTGGCAAGTATAATCTGCCTCAGGCTGTTTCTGTTTGGTAGGACGTCTTTGAAGGAAACAACAACGACCCCTTTCGGGGACCACCAGGAAGAAGACCCGAACTTCCCTGGTTCGGGGGCAGGCCTGCATTGTAATCCTATTGGGTTGGGACAAGAGATGCGCAATGCGCTTACAAAAAGGGACAGAGGCGGGACGCAGGACCAACGCTCGCCTCCCTTAAAGTGGTCGACCACTTTTAGGGATGGAATGGAGGATGTTCAGGAACAATTGGGGTTACCGTTTCTATAACGGTTAGACTGTCCATAGCGGTTATAGGGGTGCTGGTCAAAAAGCATCTTCTGTGTACCTGCTTAAAAGAAGAAGGCAGAATAAGTTTTCATTAGAATATGTAAAAATAAAAAAGATAAAAGTAGCATATTATGTTTTAATTTGTGATCTAATCTTTAGCTGAGTCGGCGAAGGCAGCCCTTTCTGGTAGAAGGCCACAGTTAAGCTGTTAATCTGCCTGTTAGCTCACCTTCTTAGGCTGAGAGTGAGTTTGTAGCGGGAGGGTAACAGGTTTAGACACTAAACCACACCCGAGGGTGTTTCTGTTATGCCCTTCGCTTGTTTCGACCATATTTAGATTAGTTTGAGTTTATTTGGAGGCGCCTGGTATCGCGAGCGTTTTATGTGGGCTGAGCTTTCCCGGCTGGAAATGAGATTGCAGCTGGAGGGTAACGGGTTTAGCACACTAAACCACACCCGAGGGTGGTTCTTTCCTGTTGTACCCTTCGCTTGTTGCGACCTTATTTAGGTTAGTGTGAGATTATATGGAGGTGCCGGGGATCGCGAGCGTTTAATGTGAACTTTTTCTTTTTTTTCGAGTGGTCTTAGTTTTGATCGGAATTTTTGGGCTTTTGTCGGCTTTCCCAGATGGCTCCAAGTTCGGAGACTAGTTCACTGTCGGCTAGCCGCTCATGATTTTTCGCGGCTAGGGTGGCTAGGCGGTCTTTGATATTGGGGATATCGGCCCTGTCGTGGAGTGTTTTGATGGGTGTGTCCCATGGGGCGCGGAGGGCGACTCTAAGCGCGTGATTTTGGACCTTCTGGAGTTTTCCCATATTAGTTTGGTTGAGGTCAGTTAGGATGATTGCACCGTATTCGAGTACTGGGCGCACAAAGGCTTTGCATAGTTTGAGTAGGGTGGACTGGTTGGCTCCCCATGAAGTTCCCTTTAGCATTTTCAATAAATTAATGCGTTTGGTGGCTTTTTTCGCCATGTCGTCGGTGTGTTTGTCCACTGCTCTACAAGGAAGCATCCTTGATTCCAATACAGATAAAATTGATAGGCGACGGGAAGCTAAAAAGAAACCAAAGAAAGAATGTTCGAGAATTACAGGGACAACTTCAGGTTTTGTGGGAAGAGTTTCAGGATGGTAACATCACCCCTGGCCAGCTGTTGAAAGAGTGTAGTAAGGTAAATGGGCCAAGAGTGTGAAAAGTAGAAAGACCAGGACATCGAATCATTATTATCAGTTGCATGATGCAACTGAAATTACTGCCTGTTCGGTGGGTGTGTGTGGGGGGGGGGGGGGGGGGGGGCTGAAAAAGGATTCTTGTCACCCGTACTCCACCCTCGTTTTGTTCTCTCTTAATCCTATATAGACCTCTGCCGTTTCGTATAATTATTTCCACGCGGGGGGGGGGGGGGGGGGGGGGGGTGTACAAATCTACGACTGTACTGTATTGTAAAGTGTGCTATGGCTGTCCTTCGTTTACATATTGTGAACGAAGGACAGTTATGTGGCCTCAAGGCTGAAATAACAAGAACAATATCTTGTTCTTGTTATTTCAGCCTTGAGGCCACAAGACTGTCCTTCGTTTGGGTGATTCTGAGGAATTGATGAGGAATTGGGTGATTCTGAGAAATTTTCAGCCTTGAGTCATGTGGCCTGAAGGCTGAAAATTACTCAGAATCACCCAATTCCTCATCGTTCGTACGTCTCCGACTCGAGTAAGTAATCCAATAATATTAGCTGCAAATACCCGATTTTTTAATACTTTTTTAAACTCTGTGTCGCTAATATTATTGGTCTACTGGCTCGCTCTATATAAATGCTACAGTAGTACGTCCTTGTGTATTGTGTGTTCGACAAGACTGCCCCCCCCCCCCCCCCCACACACACACACACACTAGATATTGGGAGTTGACCTCCCATCTCTAACACACACCATGCCCCACTCCATCTGTGTGCTAAACAGTGCTATAAATCTCTTTTGTTGTAAATACGTGTGTAAAATATTTGTTTTTTATAAAGATGTATACCTGTATATAATTTTGTCGATATTGTTCTTGTTACTTGAACCCTTTAGTTTCCTCCAAATTCTTCCACGTGACAGCATAGCTATTCATTGGAGATCTCGGACCAAGACGTTGGGGCTAAATCAGGGTAAAAAATCGTCAGAGAAAGGGTCATGGAGGATTGTAAACGTAATTGGCGAGAGGGGGTCAAATCAAAGAGATCTTTGGGTGGCCTGCGCGATAAAGAGAAGCCTGGTTTTGAAGAGTACCTTGATGGCACCTTTGGGGTTAACAGTTGTTCAATCTGAAGTCGCGGTCCCTGGAGCGGAGAAAATTGGGGGAAAACAGTGAAAAGGAGTGCCAGATGTGTAATTTGGGCGTGGTGGAGACCCTGGAACACTTTCTTCTAGAATGCCCAAAATACCAGTCTAAAAGAACAAGATTCACGGGGAAGGGATGGGAGAATGAAGGTCATGTGGTTAGGGGGCGACTGAAAGGAGAGGATTAATATGCTAATCGGAGAGATTGGGAAGAATGGAACAAGGGATGCCATCAAACAGTTCGTCTCCGAGTGTTGGGAGGAGAGAAAAAGCGTGGGAATAGGGAGGCAGTTGGTAGAACAGGGGTAACCAAGGCCTTCTCATACGAGAACCGCGACAAATCAGCGGTCGGCCAAAGTGTTACAGGCTCGTCAGAACAACTTTCAATAGTAAACTGAAAGCCTAGGGTGGCTTCGGTATAAAAGTTTGAAATATCCAACTGCCTTGTTGACTAATTCTTTTGACATACTTTTATTGCCGTTAAAGTTCACAATGGACAGCCCGGGAAGCGGCAACAAATATAATAAAATATTTAGTCAACAACGCAATTGGAAATTACAAACCATAATTAGGGTAAAAGGGCAATGCATTATTTGAAGAAAAAAGGACCGTTATCTCTCCTGCATGCCTTCATATACCGAAGGCAGGGGCGGGAGGCCCACTGATCCGGCACTTCTGCGGCCACAGGCAATTTTTAAATGCGAGAGCTTGAAATGGTGAATTGAAACCATTCTCCCTGAAAAAAAGTCATCTCAACGCCGCTCAGTCGTTGGCCTACCCCCTTTTTAGGAATCCTATGATAGCCCATGTCCTTGTTTTTCAGATAGCGGGATTTTTTTCTGATCATCCTTAATTACCTCTCAAATGCATTCTTGTCCATATTTTATTTATTACAATGGGTAACTCACAATAAAGGAACATTTTGAAAAACAATCTTTTTGTGTTAATGCTTTATTCCCTTGATAAAGACAGGCAGTCATGTGGCCTGGTTTTATGACCAAGATTTGGGGAAGTTTTTACCAAGAGTTCGGGACGTTTTGACCAAGAGTTGGGGACGTTTTGACCAAGTTTTGGGGACGTTTTGACCAAGTGTTGCGGACGTTTTGGACAAAACATGTCCTAATTTTCTGCGGGTTTTATCAAGTTAGGGACAGGGTTTTACTTATGGTAGCTGACGAAAAATTACGAAAATATGACAACAATTGAAACACTTGAGGGTTTGGGGATAAATATAGTTAAAATAGGTGATAGATTGGGGAAAAATATTTGGGGACGTTTTGACCAAAGGTTGGGGACGTTTTGACCAAAAGTTGGGGCCGTTTGGTCCAAAAATTGGGGACGTTTTGACCAGAGATTGGGGACGTTTTGGTTTGGGGACGTTTTGACCAGCACCCGTTTTTGCTCATCTCATTGCCGCATCTGTACAAAACAACACAGCTCTCCTGTGGATAGTTAGGTCAATATGACCAGATTAAAAAGAAACAAAAAATTTACAAAGAAACGCTGGCCAGAGCACTTAAGTTTTCTTATTCTTTCGACTCCCATTTGTTCAGGGGCGTAGCCAGGATACTATATTTGACTGGCGGGGGGGGGGGGGGGGGGCTAGCCATTTCTAGCCATTTTTGTGTGTGTGTGGGGGGGGGGGTGGCGGGGGGCATACCATGATATTTGTAATGTAGTGGGGTTTCGGGGGTCCTTGCCTAGTCCAAGCTATAGCATCCTTCCGTCGTTACCCCCCTCCACCCACTTCCTTTCATGGACGTGGGAGGAGGGGGGTAACGACCGGAGGTCCTAGTTAGGACAAGGACGTGGGAGGAGGCGGGTGACGACCAGAGGGTCCTAGTTTGGACAAGGCCTCCCCCGAGAAAATTTTGCAAAATTTCGTGCTCCAAGATCGAATATGAGGCAACTGTAGCATGTGCAGCCCTATATTGGAGAACATTTTGGGGCTCTTAAGTTGTTTGAAACTTGCATTGGATCAATGTTTTGGGAGAGGGGATACGAAACTTTTGGGGGGCCAGTACCCCAGCCCCCTCCCCTCCCCACCCATGGCTACGCCACTGCATTTGTTATGTCGTGGTATGAAGCTGATTCTTTGCCGATGAATTAATGCCTCCAACCCTATTATGTTCCGGATTGATTTTGAAACGAGGAATATCTGGGGGTTTTGTTCTTTTTTTTCTTTATTTCACTGCCGACTGAGATGGATGTTCGACAAATGAGCAGTCAGGTACAGGGGCGTATCCAGGCCCAGGATTATCAGATTCTATAATTGAGGGGGGCGGGGGTGGTATTGGAGGACAGGGGCGACGGAGCCGGGGCACAGGAGGCACGTGTCCCCTCTTTTTCACAAATTATGGGTACCCAAACAAACAGGAGTATTCTCACATAACCTTCATAATACCTATCGCCGCATTGAATGTGGAAGATGATAATAGTTCTAACAAAACTAGCAACATAATACTGCCGGCATCGTTGCCCATTTTATATAATGGCGATATTGCACGTCGCAAGTTCGCAACCAGTAAATCCAATAAGCACAGATTATAGTAATAGTATACAACTAGTCCAAACTTGGACCCAAATTCCGTAATATAATTTTGGGGTTTGGTAAACTAGTCCAAATTTGGACCCAAATTCCGTAATATTACTTTTTGGGTTTCGTATGTCCTTTGGACGTGCCAAACCCAAAAATTATTTATATTGCCGACTTTGGGTCGACGTTTGGACTATGGTATTTAACGTGCGCATGTTGGAATATTCGATCCGCAAGTATACAGAAGAAGTCTCCTTGGTTACGAATCGAAATTAAGTATTTTTATTGTTTACTAATCATATATATTTCATTTTCAGGTTATTTTATTCAACTTTGTGGGGAGTTAGTTTAGTATAGTAACTGGGACAAAGTTAGGAGGTCTTAAATAAAACTGTGAGCGCTTAGTTGTCGAACGGTTCGTCGTGTTGCCTTTTGTCGCGTGTCTACAGTTTTTCTTGTCCGATCGCGTAATTTTGTAATTTTGTCTTGATGATGGCGAGCAAGTCTGTT
Source organism: Pictodentalium vernedei (assembly GCA_031216915.1). Classification (NCBI taxonomy): domain Eukaryota; kingdom Metazoa; phylum Mollusca; class Scaphopoda; order Dentaliida; family Dentaliidae; genus Pictodentalium; species Pictodentalium vernedei. Next base: position 674,892,905 of record CM062297.1, on the reverse strand, counting down.
CAGACGGAGGTAAGTATGGAGCTAAATACGTGTAATATCGCGGTCCATGTCAACGGTGCCAACGGGGTAAGTATTGGTGTGCAGACAGAGGTCACTGGGGGTGTCGGTCAGAGCCAGGTTGGTGGGGCCACCGATGGCGATATTGGGCTTGAAGTTTGTAGACAGTGTTCTATGATGTATGGGGACTTTCGTTCGATGGGATATGGAGAGGTATGTGCAAACTGTCAGGAAATCCTCCGCCTACTTGAGACAATTGTTAAGTTTGAGGGGGAGATTGCTGAGCTGAAGGGAAAACTTGGTAGGGCGGGGCTGTCTGGAGTTACGCCTGTGAAAGTAGCTTTCCGAGAAGGATGGGTGGTTGTCGGTGGTTCCAAGAGGAAACATGGGGGTAGAACCTTTGATGTGAATGAGGTAGGTGATGAGGTGGGGGCTGCTAGAAAAATACGTAGGACAGATGAGGGGGGCCCAGGCCGGAGCAATGCTGTAAAGCGTTTGGCGTGGACTATCAAAAGTGGTAGGAAAGGGGGGCCAGAGAAGCAGGTAGATAGGGGTGTAAAGTCCAAAGGCAGTGGGGAGTGCAGCACCAGAAACAGATTTGATGTGCTCGATTCGGAAGAGTTAGAGGAGGAGATGGAGGTACTTGCAACAGATAGTAGGTTGGGGTCTAGGCCAGGAAAAAGGAGGAGGGATTCGGTAGAAGACCAGGGGAGTAGTCCAGGTAGTTCAGGGCCTGGAAAGAGACGGAGGGACAAGGATAGGAGTAATCCTAGGTCAAAGATACCGATACCGATATTGATTCCGAGTGGGGCTGTTGGAGAGGAAGAGGACGCTGTAAACAATAGGAGACTAGAGGAGATAAATAGGGCGAGGGACAAAAGTAAGTTGGTGGTTGCGGGAAGTAGCATAGTTCGGGGGATCGACAAGGTTGTCTGTGGTCCGGACAGTAAAAATAGAACAGTTCTGTGCTTTCCAGGGGCTAAAGTGGAGGACCTGAGGGATAGAGTGGACGGTATTGTAGCTGGGTCGGGGCCTGATCCGGTAGTGGTATTACATGTGGGGTCCAATAACATCAGGGAGAGGAAATCAGTTCGTTTGGTGGACACATACAAGGACCTAATTAGTAAGCTACTTAGCAGGAATGCTCGGATCATCGTTTCAGGGGTGCTCCCCGTTATGGGTGGTGGGAATGAGAGGAACTCGCGGATTATGGCACTAAACGAGGAGCTGGAAGAGCACTGCAAAGACTTGGGAATACATTTCATTGACCACTGGGACTCATTCTGGGGACAACGAGAGTTGTATGGGCGAGACGGATTGCATTTAAGTAGGATGGGTACAGACCTGTTGGGCCAAAAAATTTTACAGGTGGCTGGGCCTTTTTTGGAGAAAAGGGGGGTAGGGGACCACAGCCGATAACCCAGAGGGGCACAAATGCTGGGAACATAGGAAGAACAACAAACATGCACAACACAGGGACACACCAGGGTTATAATAATGTGCCAGTGATGACAAAGAAACAAAGATTCATTAAGTTTGGATACTGCAACATCCAGGGTCTGTACAAGAAAGTAAGCGAAATATCAACACTGATGGACGAAGGAGACTTCGATATAATGGGTCTAAGTGAGACGTGGATACGACGGGATGAGCGGGCTGATCAGATGAAGGGTTGCGTGTGGATAGGAGCTGGGCGAACTGAGGGTCAGAAACGGGGTGGGGGTGTTGGCATCTACGCTAAAGAGGAATTACAGCCCTCATTGATTACAGATCTCACAGAAGCAAGGACTCAGATTCCAGTATCCAACGAAATAGTCTGGGCAAAAATCAAGTTAGGAAGCAGGAGTGTTGCCGTTGGTGTTGTATACTTAGCAGTGGAGGGAAGTAAGCCCGAGTGGAATGATTCAATATATACAACTCTTAGATCGAATATCACAGAGCTTGAAAGCAGAGGGTTCAGTATTGTCCTAATGGGGGACTTCAATGGGCACATCGGGGATAAGGAGGAGGGCATACAGGGAGGTGATAGGAAAATTAACACGAATGGGAGGAAGATGTTGGACCTATCAAAAGAGCTTGGTTTAAAGATCTTGAACAGGGATGCGAAATGTAAGGGTAAATGGACCTGGGAGAGGAACGATAAGAAAACAATAATTGATTATATACTCACTGACATTAGCGTATGGAGGGAGGTTATAGATGTAGAAATAGATGACGAGGGAAAAAATGACTTGGGTAGTGATCACAACCTGATAATAGTTAAGATAATGGGCAAAAAGACGAATAGAGACAGAAATACCTTCAAGGAAGTTTGGGGACTAAAACAAGGAGCCGACTGGAAGCAGTTTCGGGAAAAACTAAAACCAAGTCTTGAATGTATACCTAGGGATGCAAATGTCCAGAGTATTTCAGATGGCATAGTAAATAGCCTAACAGAGGCAGGGAAGGATTGTATAGGAAGGGTGAGGGTTCCAACGAGAGAGCTTGGATACAGGGTTAACGAGGGACTGAAAAAGGCTATAAAAGAAAGGAAGGTAAAATGCGCTGCTTACAGAAGAGGTAGGAAGCTTAAAGGGGTGGATAACAATGACACGAGACTAATGAAAGGAGAATATGAACTGGCACGGAAAAAGGTGAATGAGATAAAGAATAATAATAGGAAGGAGCGCAATTGCAGTCTTGCCAGAACAATAAAGAAAACGGGGGGTTCGAGCTCAAACGTATTTTGGAACTGGGTAAATAAACGGGGGAAAAGTAGTGTGCAGAGTATCAAAGTGGATGGGGAAAGTACAGAAGATAAAGGCCGTATCGCTTCAGAGTTAGTCAAGCACTGGGAAAAGATAAACGATAGGCGATGGGGCAGTGGGTCCCCACCAAAAAGAAATACACTGGTGGAGGAGAACCTATCCAATCGTGTATGTAGCGAAATAACGGCAGAAGAAGTGCGGAACGTGGTCTCGAAATTAAAAAATGGTAAAGCGGGAGGGACTGATGAAATTCCGAACGAATTCCTCAAAAATGGAGGGGAGGCACTTATTGAAGTCCTGACAAACCTTTTCAACCTGGCTCTGCGAAAGCAAGAGGTCCCCAGAGAGTGGAGGGAAAGTAAGGTGTCGTTCATACACAAAAAGGGGGATAAGGAAGTTCTAGATAACTATAGGGGGATATCAGTTAGTAGTAACATCGGAAAAGTATTCTGTAAGGTCATATACAGTAGACTAGAGGAAGTTATTGAAGAGAAAGGTTTTCTAGGAGAAATTCAAAATGGTTTCAGGAAAGGACGAAGAGTCACTGATCACCTATTTACACTCACCCAACTGATAGAATCAACAAAGGCTGAAAAGAAAAAGATGTTTCTGGCATTTCTAGATGTGAAAAAAGCGTACGACCGAGTGTGGAGGGAAGGTATGTGGCGAAAGCTCGAGGGCATCGGACTGGGGGGTGACTTTGTGGGAATCATGAAAGCACTGTATACAGATGTGCAAAGCCAACTCAGTCTAGGGAGTATCACTACAAAACGAGTCCCTATGGATATAGGCCTCAAGCAGGGGTGTATCTTTTCACCGATTTTGTTTGCATTGTATGTTAAAGATTTAGGGGACGAACTAATTCAGAGTGCGGAGGGGGTAAATGTTGGAGACATAAAGATACCAGGCTTATTCTTTGCGGACGACATGGTGTTAATGTCTAGAACTGAACAGGGGCTAGAGAAATTGCTGGAAATTGTTGGTAGTAGGAACACTTGGCGGCTCGAACTAAATGAAAATAAAAGCAAGGTAATACCCGTTGGACGTAAGGTAGATATGACGAAGAGATGGAGAGTGGGGGAGTTCTCAATCCCCGAAGGGGAAAGCAAACAAATCACTGTAGGAGAAACGGGAGAGTATGAGTATCTAGGGGTAAGCATAAATATAACGGGAAGAGGGGTGTACAGAAATTACTCAGCCAAACTGATTCTGAAGGGGAAAAGAATTCTGAACCAACTAAAATTTTTAGGGAAAAATAGTTTCAACAAGGTCTTTGTGGGGAAAACACTGTGGGAGAGGGTGGGTTTACCAAGTATAACGTATGGCACGGACGTGATTCCATTAAACCAAACCGTTACTAAGAAGTTGGAAAATACTCAAAATGATGCCGGCAGATGGATAACAGGGTCGAGTAATGCTGCAGCTTTGGAAGCAGTAAGGGGGGAGCTTGGGTGGATGAAAATCAAGGACAGGGTAGATTTGGGAAAACTGTGTTACTTTAACTACTTGAGAAACCTGCCTGACAACCGGTGGTGCAAATTGATGCTCGATACCATTTGGAATTCTAATATAGAAACGGGGTGGTCAAAACATGTGAGGGAACTAATGGACAATTACTCTATAGAGGTCACAAACATAGAAGTAGGAATGAAAGAAGGCAAAAGGTTTGTCAAAGAGAGAGTCATGGAAGATTGCAATCGAAACTGGCGAGCAGGGGTTAGCGTGAAAAGATCACTGCAGGGGTTACAATATAAAGAAAAGCCAGCTTTTGAGAAGTACCTAGATGGCACCTTTGGAGGGTCACTGCTGTTCAAACTGAGATCAAGATCACTGGAGCTTCGGGGAAAAATTGGGAGAGATGGGGAAAAGGGATGCCAAATGTGCCACTCTGGAGTAGTGGAGACCCTGGAACATTTTCTATTGGAATGCCCACAGTATATACCTCATAGAATAAAATTTACTGGAAGAATAATGCAGAAGTGGGGTGAAGAAACAAAGGATAGATGGCTGAAGGGGGACACGAGGGAGAGGGTAGGAATGCTTATTGAAGAAATTGAAAAAGAGGAAGTGAGGGACACTATTAAGCAGTTTATATCTGAATGCTGGGAGGAGAGGAGGGGAAGAGGGGGTGGGGTGCAGGGGGAATGATGGCCTTCTCTTATGAGGACCGCGACAAATCAGCGGCTGGCCAAAGAGTTATTATTATAGTAATAGTATACAACTAGTCCAAACTTGGACCCTTTGGACGTGCCAAACCCAAAAATTATTTATATTGCCGACTTTGGGTCGACGTTTGGACTATGGTATTTAACGTGCGCATGTGTTCCCTTTCCGGAGTTGCATTTAATTTTGTTCAGTATTCATGACATATGCGATAACAACGTATCCCTCCAATCCAGCCCCCTACCTCCCCCGACACACACATTGAGCTCCTACTTTTTTTCCTTCCTGCAACCCCGCGGTTACACAGAAAAAATAAATTGTGCTCCTCCACCACTTTTTTGAGCTTCCTCCGGCCGCACCTGGGTGAGGGGTGGGTGGGTTACTATTTGGAAGGTTATTAGTGGGTTTTGGGGTCCTCCCCTTGTCCTAACTAGGACTCTTCGTCGTTACCCCTCCTTCCACTTCCCTGGAGGGAAGTGGGAGGATGGGGTAACGGCCACAGGGTCCTAATTAGGACAGAGAAGTTCGAGGAGGGGGTAACGACCAGACCGACCAAGTCAAGATAGGGCCTCCGCCAAGAAACTTTTGCAAAGTTAAGTGCTCTAAGATTGAATCTGATGCTATTGTAGAATGTGTAGCCCTATACATTTGGGTCAATATTTCATTTTTATTTAGGGAGGGGGGGGGCTGCTGAAGCTTTAGGTTGACCTGGGCCTCCAGCCCCCTATGGCTACGCCACTGGCCAGGACGCCGGCTGAGCCGGGACAATGGGCACAGGTTCTCGCCGTTGTGTCCATACAACTCTGCTCGTTGACCTTATTTGAGCGAGAATTAAAAAAAAAATTCAGTATTTGGTGTCCACTATTTGTTGGTTACGCGTATGCTGAGAACCAGCAAAGCCTGTTTGTGCTCTCTCACCAGAGTTCTCGTGAACAAGAAGGTCATGAATGCACCACCGCGTTGTGTTAAGGTTCAGTAACAATACCCGATCTCTCCAGGGGGGAGGTGTGGAGGGGGGGGGGGGGGGGGGGTGGCAGACTCACACAGCCTGGCTAGAGCGTTATAATAGACGGGGTGTGGTGACACCCTTCAAATTTCTAACTGGTGGGGGTGGTGTGGAGAAAGATCTTCAGTTTTCAGAATTTTGGCCTTTTTGCGTCCGAAGGATTTGAGCCTTGTAATCAAGTTGGTTGTACCCACCCCCCCCCCCACCCCCCCCCCCCCCCCCCCCCCCCCCTTTCCCTCCCCGACATTCATCATGTTAGGATTTCACATCCAGATGTAATGTTCTGTCACAATAATCAGAGTTTCGGGTCAATGGGAAATAAATGAGTCAGTTATGGGTGGTCAAGGGTGCATTGTCGCTTCGTAGAAAAAAAAATGAATTCCAGGGTCCAAAAACACCATTTCCTCGCATCTGAGCGGATATTTTGAGGTTTTTCATGGAAATACATTTGTAAGATTTTACACTTCACAGTTTGAGTGCTTGTAATTGCGGGTGTGGAGTATAAATTAAATTTATGCTTTCGCGTTTTCTACTGCCCAATCTGCCTCCATAGGCAAGTGTTTTGTCTTAACAATCAATATTATAATTAACAAAAACTATTATAGTCCAGGCACATTAGACATAAAAATGAGAAAGTAAGGAAAAAAATCGGAGAAAGCTGATTTTTTTATATGTTTCCGGGACACACATTGCGGATAAAGTGTGAAAAGTCCCCGCGAATCCGAGTTGAGCTTTTTTAGTTATAGCGTTTTTTTGATGAAAAAATTTTTTTTTAAAAAAATTCGACCCAGCTCCATATTTCTCATTCTTATTCGCCTTAGTAGGGTGAGAATCATAAATGTCGTGCTGAATTATATTGAGAATACATATCCCCAACAGAAAATGCCAACTTTGTACCAATCCTCACACTCAATGGTGAAATATTCACGAAAATGTACAAAATTACGAAAAAAAAATTATTGTTTTCATACACACAACGGTACACAACGTCCATTAAATCAAATCTACGACTACTTTGGGAGTTAAATTATATATCAAAAATTGCAGAAAAGCAGTGGCTTTATAGTGATATATAACAATAGTCATTTATTCCATAATGAACTGGTGAAACGTGTGAAATATTAACCATACCCCCTAAACTCAAATTCAAACGGCATCGACTTTTCTCATTCAAATACCGTATTATAGCATCATTGTTTCAATTTCCATGTTCGATTAAATCACATAATGTGGTGTTCGCCTACACTCAAGAAGCATTGGCATGTAATGTTCAAGCTCCCTGGTGGTCTCACACATGGCAGGGGAATAACCGATAGCACTGTTGCGAAATGGGTACATGGACTACCTCTTTGCCTTCCGATATGTAATGCTCTCGAAAATTTTGTTCATGTTCACACTGGTCATGGCGAACAACATCGGATCTCCGTCAAAGTTCACAATTGACTGATGCCAATGATATCACCAAATTATTGAACTGGCTCAGAGTGCATTCCCCCTTTCAGAATAGAGATCCACTACAATTAGTCTCTATAGCGACCGGGCTTGTGGCCGACGAAACTGTGACCAAGTTCGCAAAATTGGTGAATGTTGCGTATCGAATGTTGTAAGCAAAACGTTCAACAGCATCAAACTACGACGTGTTGACACTGTGAAGTCTTTCGCATCGATGGCAAATAGCATCAAAGTCCGTGGAAGTAAGGTAGTGATTGACCCCACAATTCTGTTCAACCGCATCACATGTGTTATTCAGTCACAAGCAGAGATGGAAGAGTATCTCAAATATGAACTCGCCCCGAAACCACCAGCATTGTTTGATTCTGCTGGAATGAGGAAGACACAGAAAAGCACGCTCGGTAAGATCCTCAAAACATACGGTTCCGAGCAAAACTAAAATCCCAGAACATTCTCTGTTTGTTGTAGATGGTGGATTTTTATTGAGGGCAGTTGTATGGCCTAAACAGTCGTCATATAAGGACATATGTACATCATATTCCAATTATCTAGTGAGACATTTTGGGGCGAACGTCGTGGTTGTTTTTGATGGTTATGCTTGTACAATGTCGACAAAGGGCATGGAACAAGCCCGTAGATCTAAAGACAGGTATTCCATTGATATCAATATCTCACCCGAGTTACCAGCCACCACACCCCAATCCGATTTCCTTGCAAATGCCAAGAACAAAACCCAACTGATCGATCTTCTAATGCAGGAGCTATCTGCTATCAATATTCAGTCCAAGCAGGCCGAGGCTGATGCTGATGTACTGATAGCCGAAACTGCACTTGACATCGCTCAAGATGACAACAATGTTGTCGTTGTGGGAACAGACACAGACTTGTTAGTCATTCTTACCTCTCGAGTTCAACCGGGATGTAATATTCACATGATGTATTCCATTACCCCAAACTTACTAGTTTCAGTTAGTGAAATAGCAACCAAAATGGGTGACCATAGAAGCAACCTCCTTGTAGCACATTCTATAAGTGGTTGTGACACTACTTCTGCACTCTTTCGAGTTGGTAAGAAGAAAGTATTCAGCACAATTGTCTCCGATGTTACTAGCGACTCACAACAGTATGTCAACACAATTTTGGCGGATGACAGTACACCAAGTGCAGTAGCCGCTGCAGGGGAACAACTTCTCCTGATCTTATACGGGAGTAAAACTGTTTCCTCTCTCGACCAATATAGATATGTCACTTACAAGCGTTATGTAGCAAAATCTAAACTGAATAAACCCACCGACCTAGCCTCACTCCCACCAAGCAGCGATGCTGCACAACAACATGTCTACAGATGTTATCTCCAGGTCCAACAATGGCTGGGCACTTCGCTTCCTTCGACGGATTGGGGGTGGTCGCTAGACAATGGACTTCTTGTACCGACTGCAGCCACAAAGCCATGTGCCCCCGATAACCTACTGAATCTGATCAATTGTGGTTGCAAGAGTGCTTGTACAAAAAGGTGTGGGTGTAAGAAGGCAGGACTCTCTTGCTCAGGTTTGTGTAATTGCAGTTCGGATTCTTGTAACAACCACAGAAACACTGTCCTGTCGGAAATTTCTGAGTTCGATGAATAATATGTATATAGGTCATGTCATTTCTGTATATAGCGTTGATAATAGTCAATGTAACTTAATCCATGTTATTGATTTGTACATTCTGTAAATATTATTTATTGATTTTTGTACATTCTGTAAATATTATTTATTGATCTAATGCTGCCAGACACAGACGTGTCTATTCGGTCCCAAGCCCGAAAATAGTTGAGTTCTCATGCTGACGAATTTTATGCCAAAAGGGGAACTCGGCCAGAAGCAGAGGGGGTCTTCCATAATGTCTATTTTGTAAGCAATGATAAAAGTCTTCAAATGGTGGTGGATTTTTTTATCGTCTGTCCAACTAACATCCCGTTCTGTACTACGACCCTTTGGGCAAATCTGTTAAGAAAATCGTCATTTTTTGCGTAAATCCGATACTTTTTTGTGAATTTTCAATAATTTTTCGCAGAAATTGTCACAGAATGCACATTTTCCTCTAGGTAAATGTATATTAGACATTATGTAGCTCGAAATACGCGTAAACAAAAAATACAGTTGGATCAATTCGAGGTTACAAAGTTCGTGCGATTTTTTTTGATTTTTTTCAAACGCGTTTTTGAAAAAAGGCTGTAGAAAAAAAAGCTCAACTGGGATTTTAGGGGACTTTTGTCTAATCGTTCAGTGACATGTACTCGACATTCCCTGAAAAAATCAGCTTTCTCCGATTTTTTTCCCCAGTGAAACCTAATGTTCTTGGGCTATAAGGGAATATACAACCATACTCTGCTGCCGTTCTGTATTACCAGGCATTGACCCCACCCCAGAATACCGCTCAATAATATGAAGCACCTGGTGGATCAGTAGTACCAAGGGCCAGCAAGAGACCTACAGGGATATGTAGAGCCTATGCTATACTACCGTTCTAAACTACCAAGCATTACCCCCACCCCCACAAAATCACTAGGTCTACCATAACGTACTACATATACCAGCCATATAATAAAACAAAGCAATCGGTTGGTTATTAGTACCAAGCACTAACATGGGCCTATAGGTGTATATACCGCCATACTATAGTACCGTTGTAAACTACCAGGCAGTACCCCTACCCACAATACCCCTATGCCTAGCATTGCATACTATCTATACCAGTCATAGGATAACCTAATGCATCAGGTGGATTAATAGTACTAAGGGCCAGCAAGAGACCTATAGGGATATGTACAGCCTATATAGTATCCTCAGATAAGTATCCTATAAAAGGTATCCTCGATAGGTATCCTCCAATAATACAATACCAGGCCATAGGTATCCTCAAATACCCGTATGTACCTACGTGATAGGACATATTGTGTCACATTGTGCCTTTCACATAAGCACATATGACAAAAAGGGATTCTCCAGTAGGTATCCTCGATAGGTATCCTCAAATAATACAATACCAGGCCATAGGTATCCTCAAATACCCGTATGTGCCTATGTGATAGGGCATATTGTGTCACATTGTGCTTTTTCACATAAGCACATATCGGTACATAAAGCATGTGCCTATGTGATAGGGCATATTGTGTCACATTGTGACTTTTCACATAAGCACATATGACAAAAAGGGATTCCATAGCCACAGGTGTTTTCAAAAAAGGGGTGCTAAAATTGGGGTGCCATTGGATATAGGCTTTTGTTATACACAAGGGAGATAACCCTGCATACAGATTATGGGAAATCAAGCAATCTGATTGGTTAGTTATAATCTAGATATATGAAACAACAAGAGTACACGGAATTGGGTCAGAACTAACAAGAATAGACCAGAAATTGCTAAATATAGCAAAATAAGGTAAACTGTTCCAGTTGATAGGCTCTTCTACGTTACTGGAGTATACTCTAGAATAAAGGAACATGGCCAGATAAACGATAACTATTACATATATAGATACAAGCAGAGAATTCTGGAAGAATTCGAAATAATACAAGTTGTCGGGTTGTTTGTGGTAATTATCCAGGGAAGTCGTTCCAGAAAATACTCCGATTCAATCGAACACACCCTCTAAACACACCCCCGTCTTATTGCAGAAAAAATGGGTAACATAGCAATCACGTGCTACCATAGAAACCAAGATGGCGGCCTCCAGTATACAAAATGGACGACGGAAGCACGTATCACCCTAACAACACGCGCTGCGCATGCGCACTAACACCACGTATCACTATGGAGATGACGTCACAACATGGGTTCCCATGACAACACAACATGGCGCCACTACGTCACGTGACATGACGTCACTTCCGAGGTCCTGCACCGAGGTCCTGCAACAAAGGCCCCAAACGTGCGAGACATACTACTAGCGTGAAAAAATCCACAAATTATATCTTGTTCGGCAGAGCCCAAAGAGCTCTGTCAAACAAGATACAATTTATTAAATTCTCAGTTGCTTTGTGTGAAAAATTTGCTGCTGAAAACTTTGGTATTTTGACATCAGAGTGGAGAGGGTTAAGTTTTAACGACATTGTTATACAACACAACCATTTGACCACCTTGGAGTTTGACGAAACTGGGAAATTAAAGTCTTCAAAACGTTGTAGTGTGACTGAGCTGGGTCCATGTGCCACTAATGCTTACCTAACTAAATTTTATGGGCATTTTTGTAATAGACTGTAATACAATTGTCACTGTTGATGTTGAGAACTTAACTGGTGAGTTATTTTTGGTTATAAAAATTTGTTGATGTGTCTTTTCCTTGTAACAATTTATGGGAGCGTGCCTACAGGCACCGCCATGAATTGTAAGAAGGCAAATTATTGTAGATAATGTGAAGCATATCCAAAGAATATTGCAGAACTTGAACTTCAGAATAACTAAGCCCGAATATGGACTCCGACTCCAGCACCCAACCAGTTGAAGAATAAAATTCGTTTATTCAATTTGGGTAGTGGGGGTGGGGGGTCAACGGGCCTGTTGTTTAATTGACTTCACAGTTCTTTCTCTTTATTTTCATCAATTATTTGTGGGTATGTTATGTTTAAATATTTTGCTGAATTCCATTTACCTGACATATTTGTTATTGTCTTGAACGCTCACACTTTTTTGGAGAATACAACGAACGGAAATATTTTCCACTATTGTTGATAATTGCGCATGTCAAGAATAAAAGGTAAACCATCTGAACCTGCTCGCGATGTGGTTTACTCAGAATGATTCGAAATGATATTCCAGAATGACGGTTTGCAAAGAGGTTACAATACAGTGTTTTCGTGCAAACAGCACCTTTAATGGAGGATAAAAGTTCCTGGAATTATCCGATTGGTGGAAAATGAACCGAGCTTGTAAGTGTGAATAAAATTTTTAAAGTGCATGTTTTGGAAAAGATATAAAATATTGGTGACTATTGTCTTCTGAAATGTGTGAGAGAAGATTAAAATTGGGTGGGAGAGGTAAAAATATGTCTATTTCATTCAGTGCGAAACTGGACGGGAGTATAGGAAGCTCCAAATTTAAAGGCAAAATTCATATGGCGACCTGTATTTTTTTTCAGTATCTTTTTTTCATGAGATGATAAACTAAATGGATAGATGGTTGTTTTTGCCCAAATCAGCTTGATGAGATGGGGAGAGGAGGAAAGATTAGTACTGTCGTCAATGGAAAAAAAACACTGTATTGTAACCAAGAAAACAGCCAGATTGATAATACGAGTTGTCTGCGCATGCCCGGAATAAACCATGTATTCTGGAATGGACTACGGAAACATGAGCCTGGTCGCTTTTGAAATGGAGAGCTGATAATAATAAGCCTGCGGCCCGAAACTGATCACTAATAAAATTGAGAGTTGCAAAGAATTCCTTTCAAACTACTGATAAACAATATTTTGTAGAGCGTTGCGGTTTATTAGCAGGTCGCTAATAAAATGGAGAGTTGTAAATTATTCCTTTCAAACTATTAGTAAACCGTGATGAACGTTTTTGCAACTCCATCTTCCAATCCTACCAATAGCGTTTACATTTTCTTATGTAATCTCCTGAGATGAAATGGTTTCGTGCGCCGAAGGCGCGCAGGAACGATTTGGGGCAAGCCCCTTTCGACCCTCTTTAACTGTAGAATATAGTTTCGAGCATCAGATTGTGGAGAAAAAACTACAACGGCCCCTCTCGGGGATCTCCCGGAGAAAGGGGCCGTTGTTTTTCCTCCTGAGGATTTTTAACGTTAAATTCGCCACCACATGAGACAGACACTGCGAAAGTATTTTGTTGAGCATTGCGGTTTATTAACGTCCCTCAAAGAATAACTAACACCCCTCCATATCATTAGCGGCCTGAGACAGTCGCTAATAAAATGGAGAGTTCTTAATTATTCCTTCAAACTTTTAATAATAAAATATAGGTTTGTGTACTTATTGGGGAAGGTTGAGCCCCCCCCCCCCCACCCCACCCGTGCTTCCCCTCCCCACCGTGATCAAACGTTGTAGTTAAAGCAAAAAGCCTTCACACTTATGTGTTCAAATTCTATAAATACAATTCTGGGCATAACTCAGAGGTTGAGCTTCACTGCTGATGGGTCGCGGGATTCTTTTCATGGGGTGGAAAATTATATAAACTATCAATTACCACTGTCCCAACGTAAGAGCCAGACGTCATTTGGAATATCTTCTCCAGTTTGAACACAACTCTTTTGTTCTTCTGCTGGGGACGTGGCTCGCGACCCTCAGTGGATCTAGCTCGGCGAGCTCGTTCTTCTGATGGGTCGTGGGCTTGGTTCTGGGGCTTTGTTTTGGGGGTGAAAGATTAAACAAAAATGTAGGTTTATGTACTGATTGGTGTAGGTTGAGCTCCCTCCCTGAGATGAAATTTTGAAGATAAAACTAAATGTTCTCATATTTAGGTGTTCGAATGCCATAAATACAACTCTGGGCAATACTCAGCAGTTCTGGTACCCACCTTTTCCTACTTCGGGGCCGAGGTTCCTGCCCCCCCCCCCCCCCCCACTGGAGTTAGCTCGTTCCGGCGATGGGCCACGTGCTGCGCTTCAAGGGGCAGACAATCATATAAAATGATACATGTAGGGTGAGCTCCCGCCTACAACCCCCCCCCCCCCCCCCTTCCATAGAGATGAATGTCTGTTGTTGGATCAAATTTAAAGTTTTCACGTTTAAACCAAAAGTTCACTAGCATCCGTACTCTTACTTTCACGCATGAATACACATATAGGTTTATATACTGATTGGAAAGGTTGACCTCCACCCCCACCCCCTCCCCACCCCTTGAAATTTTGTAGTGATAGCTATAAGACACCCACCCTACCCCGCCCCTTGATGAAATTTTGTTGTGATAGTTATAAGCCTTCACACTTAAGAGCTCGAATGCCATAAATACAATCAAGGCTTGGGCAAAACTCAGAGGTTCGGGTGCCCACTTCTTCTCACTTAGGGGACGTGGCTCATTGCCCCTCACTGGAGCTAGTTCTATGGGTTCGTTCCGGTGATGGTTTGCGGCTTCACTACTCAGGTAGAAGATCAACTAAAAATATAGGTCGAGCTCCTGCCCGCCCCGCCCCCACCCCCTGGGATGAAAATTTGTTGTTAAAGCAAATTTAAACCTCTCACGTTTAAGCTGAAAGCTAATTAGCATCGTTACTCTTACTTTCATGCAGTTCGCTGGAATCTTGTACTATAACTCTGGTGGTGGGTTGGGGTGGATGTCTATGTGAGTCTCCCAAACACATTCTGTAATGCCTGTACTGCACCAACGCATATCAATTACCCATGTAACAACCTAAGAGTCGGTCGTCATTCGCAACCTATTCTCCAGTTTCGTCCCAACTCTTTTGCCCTTTCATCAGGGACATAGCTCACGACCCTTCAGTGGAATTACTTCGATGAGCTCGTCCCGCTGGTTGGTTCATGGGCTTTGTTTCTTGGGTGAAGAATTTGAATAAATAAATAGATTTGTGTACTGATTGCGTAAAGTTAAGCTCCAACCACCCACCACCCACCCCCGAGATGAAAGTTTGTTGTTTAAGCAAATTTCAAGTCAAAAGGTTAGTAGCACTCGTATCCTCATTTTCGCGCATGTTGCTGGAATCTTGCACTGTAACTCAGGTGGAGGGCTGGGATGGAGGTGAGTCCATGTGAGTCTCCCCCAATACATTCTGTCATGACTATAGTACCTCAACGCATATCAATTACCCAACGTCATTTGAGTCAGAGGTCACTCGCAATACATTCTCCAGTTTGAACACAACCCCTTTGCGCTCCCTTCGGGGACGAGGCTCATGGCCCTTCAATGGAACTAGCTCGATGAGCTCGTTCCGCTGGTGGGTCGTGGGCTTTGTTTCTGGGGTGAATGATTTTAATAAACATGTGGGATTGTGTACTGTTTGGGGAAGGTTGAGCTCCTCCCCGCCCCCTGCCTAAGCTGAAAGCTCATTATAATGCGGTCTCTCACTTTCAAGCTTTACGCTGGAATCTTGCACTGTAACCCAGGTGGAGGGTTAAGGGGGGGGGGGGTCCATGCGAGCCTCCCTAGCTCATTCTGTCCTGCCTTTCTGCCCCAGTGCACGTCAATTGCTCCTATCTCGACCTGGGAGCCAGATGTCATTTGCAACTTGTTCTCCAGTTTGAACACAAATGGTTTGTTCTTCATTTGGGGACATGTCTCGTGATCCCTCGGTGGAACTTGCTCGACCTGCTCGTTCCACTGGTGGATCATGGGCTTTGTTTCTAGGGCTTGGTTCCTGGGGTGTATGATAAATAAAAATATAGGTTTATGTATACTGATTGGGAGAGCTCCCCACCCACGGGATGGGGTTTTGGGTTGAAGCTAAACGTTTTCACACTTAAGTGTTCGGATGCGGTAAATACAACTCTGGGGATTGCTCAGAAGTTTTGGTACCCACCTCTTCGTGCTTCGGGGACGTGGCTCATGGCCCCCCGCTGGGGCTGCCACTGCGAGCTCGTTCCAGTTATGGGTCGCGCGCTTCGCTTCAAGGGGTAGAAAATCAAATGAAGGTGTGCATATGGGTTGATCTCCCGCACGCTCCGCCACCCGCTTTCTGCGGAGATGAAGGTCTGTTGTTGGATCAAATTTAAAGCTCTCTCACTTTCACGCATGATTAAACATATGGGTCTGGCTGCGGAGATGGAGGTCTGTTGTTGGATTAAATTTAAAGTGCTCTCACTTTCACACACGGCTAAACATATAGGTTTATGTACTGATTGGGGAAGGTTGAGCCTCCCCCCACCCTCCAGGAGATGACATTTTGAAACTAAAGCTAAACGTCTTCACACTTAAGCGCTCGAATGCTATAAATTTAATTTTGGGCATAACTAAGAAGTTCTGGTACCCATCTCTTCTCACTTCGGAGACGTGGCCCGTGGCCTCTCACTGGAGCTAGTTCCAGTGATGGGTCACGGGCTTTGCTTCTGGGGTAGAATATCAAATAAAAATATCCCGCCCACCGCGCCCCTCCCCACCCCCTTGAATGAAAGTTTTGTTGTTAAAGCAAATTTGAGGCTTTAACGCTTAAGCTGAAAGTGTATCGGCTTCTGTACTCTCACTTTTACGCATTTCTCTGGAATCTTACACTAAAACTTAGGTTGGGGGTTTGGGTGGAGGTGAGTCCATGCGAGTATCACCAACATATTCTGTCATGCCTTTATTACCCCAACGCATATCACTTTCCACCAGGCTTTGTTTCTGGGGTGAAGGATTTGAACAAACATATAGGTTTATGTACTATTACCCATATAACAACCTAAGAGTCAGACATCATTCGCAATATATTCTCCAGTTTGAGCACAACCCTTTTGTTCCTCCTTTGAGGACGTGGCTTATGTCCTGCCAGCGGAGCTAGCTCGACGAGCTCGTTCCGCTGATGGGTCATGGGCCTTGTTCCGGGGGCCTTGTTTTTGGAGTGAAAGATTAAACAAAAATATGGGTTTGTACACCGATTAGTGAAGGTGGAGAAGTTAAAATGAAATACTTCTACACTTAAATGTTCGAATGCTGTAAATACAATTATGGGCAACACTTAGAAGTTCTGGTACCCACCTTTTCTTACTTCGGGGACGTGGCTCACTGGAGCAAGCTTTCTGCTTCGCTTCAATTGTTAGAAAATCAAATAAAAATATACATGCAGGCTGAGTTCCCACCCTCTGCGTCCCCCCCCCCCCCCCCACACACACACACAGACACACCTCATACAGAGATGGAAGTCTGCTGTTAGAGCAAATCCAAAGTCCTCACGTTTAAGTTAAAAGCTCATTAGCATCCGTACTCTCACTTTCACGCATGAACAAACATATAGGTTATGTACAGATTGGGGAAGGTTGAGCTTCCCCTGACAATCCCCACCCCCTGAAATGAAACTTCAAGGTTAAAGCGAAAGGATTTCATATTTAAGAGCTCGAATGTTATAAATACAAGTTTGAGTAAAACGTAGAAGTTCTGGGACCCACCTCTTCTCACTTCGGGGACATAGCTCGTGACCCCTCACTGGAGCTAGTTCTACGGGTTCGTTCCAGTGATGGGTCGCGGGCTTTGCCTCTGGGGTAGAAGATCAAATAAAAATATAGATTGAGCTCCCATCAACCGCCGCACCCCCGGGAAACGAAGCTTGTGCTAAAGCAAATTCTAAGCTTTCATTTTTAAGGTAAAAGCTTATTAGCATCCGTACTCTCACTTTTACGCACATCGCTGAAAATTTGCACTATAACACAGATGGGGGTTCGGGGTGGAGGAGAGTCTATGTGAGTCTTCCCAACACATTTTGGCATGCGTTTACTACCCCAATGCATATCAATTACCCCTGTAACAACCAAAGAGTCAGACGTCATCTGTAACATATTTTCCAGTTTGAACTCACTCTTTTGTTCTTGCATCGGGGCCATGACCCATGACTTCTCGGTGGAGCTAGCTCGATTGGTCATGGGTTTTGTTCCTGGGATGAACGTCGAAATAAAAATATATGTACTGATTGGTGATGGTTGAGCCCCCCCCCCCCCCCCCCTTCTCCTGTTCCTAGTTCTAATAATAATGGTCATGGGTTTTGTTCCTGGGTGGAAGACTCAATAAAATGTCGGTTTATGTACTGATTGGGGAAGGTGGAGTTCCCCCTCTTCCTAGTTCTGACACGTATCCATCTGGCTGGCTGGCTGAACTATGTTACTTTCACATCTGGCTGGCTGTCTGAGCTATGTTATTATCATATCTTAGTTAATCAAAAGCGTTGTTATTTTTTACCTCTCATTACCGTACCTCCACAAACTCCTATCTACCTCGCAACCTCAAAAATTTATGTATTCTCTATCCTCCAACACCATTGGTCTATGTATTATATGTTTGTTTTTATGTATACACGTTTTACTTTACATGTTCTGTTCCACTTCTTGTTGTGTTGACAGTTCACTTGATATTCTCTCTTCTTCTCATCTTCTCTTTGCCTTCCCGTCCCTTCCAACCGGCATTCTTAACCTCTGCTGCCCAGGCAATATTCATATTCAAACTGGCAATGAAGGGCTATGGACCCACTCTACGACCTGCTAATTCTTATAGTCGCCCATTTGGGCCTAATGACTGACTTAGTTGCCTACAGAACACGAGTGGGCCTCTTCCTATCAGTTGTGAAAACCGGCAGGCACCACAAGAAACATTGCAATTTACTTGTCCTATTTGTGAATCTTCTCTTGAGATATGGAAGTATAGGTCTAACATTGATGACCTGCATACACCACACTCTCTGTGTTGGGGAACCTTCGTACAAAAACCCTTTGCGTCAGCAACTCACGGGTCTTGCAAGAAATTCTGCACTCACAAATAATCCCAACAAAGCCGCTGATGGTTTTGGTATATTCATCGTCAACCCTTCCGCTGATGTGACTCCTAACATCATCTACATATGCACATTATTCTTTATTATACTCCTCTTATCTGGTGATATCGAAACAAACCCGGGACCACGTACCCCTTCTTCGGTATCAAATGGAACTGATGATCCCAACAGCCCAGAACCCTCCGTCTCTACAGGGGCGCCGGAACGGCCCAAACATTGGCCCGACCATAGCACCCAGCTCCCTGTTTTTTTCGAATTGTTGCCATCGATTATGTGGGGAGAAAAAAATGACAGTGTATGCACTTCGTCTTTCGAGGAACATAATATGGCAATATTATGGCATATTATGTTCCTTGAAAGACGAACTTTAATGTGCCCCCCTCCCCCTCCACACACACAAATGTGGGGGCCCTGGGCGTCCACCCAGTCTGTCTATTCGTAAATCGGGCCCTGCCCCCAGAACATGTTTGAAAAATGACCTCTCTCAGACCCATTTTGGGGCTACGTCTTTAGTATTCCAACAGTTTCCGAAGCGCCCATCATCATCATGTACCGAAGCAGAGTCCTCTGAAATGGAAAAAAATTCAAATTGAAGCAGCCCGAATAATCACCGGTGCAACACGCAGTGCAAGCAAAACCTCTCTGTATGCCGAAACTGGTTGGGAAACGTCCCAGAATCGCAGAGAAAAACACAAACTTATTCAATACTTTAAAATGATTCACCGTCTTGTACCAGATTATCTATCGTCCTTACTACCTCCCCCAGTCTCAGTGGCTCAAAACTATGGACTCCGAAAATGTGCTGGCCTACAAGTCCCTTACAGTCGTACAAGTTTACATCAGAATTCCTTTTTGCTTTCCACAACAAGGCTGTGGAATGGCTTACCCTAGGACGTCAGAGAAAATAACTCGCTGACAAACTTCGAATACTTCTTGAATAAGGATAAGTTTTTCACTCCCAAGTGGTTGTACTATCAAAAATCAAGAACATGTCAAATATTCCTCTGTAGATTACGTCTTGGCTGTAGTAATCTTAATGATCATCTATTCAATAACTTCCTCACATGTTCACCTCTCTTTCGCTGTGGTGAACTTGAAACAACCCATCATTACCTTTTCAACTGCCCCTGTATTCTGATATAAGAAAAGACACTCTGGGCCGACTTCCTTATAACATTGATGTTAACACCTTGCAAAATCTCATTTGAATAATGTCGAAATTAACATGGAGATCTTTTACTGTATTCACAAATATATAGAAGCAACTCACAGATTTAATTGATTTTTCTCCAAAAATTTTTCTTAATGGTTCTTGTAGTGCTGGTCAGTTTTTCTTAATCATTCTTAGTACATGAATTATTTGTTTGTGAATTTCATGCCTGCCCCCCCCCCCCCCCCCACCATCCCCCTTTTCTACAAACCAATACAATGCTAATCAGATTTAACGGTACCCTTTGCTAAAGTTATATGGCGTGCCATCCCAAAAGCCCTGATGTTTAGGTCCATGAAGTTAGCTCAGTGTTCAGCGTTCAACATTCGTTCAACATTCGTGTGAAGTTAGCTCAGTGTTCAGCGTTCAACATTCGTTCAACATTCGTTTGAAGTTAGCTCAGCGTTCAGCGTTCAACATTCGACCAACATTCGTATGAAGTTAGCTCAGCGTTCAACATTCGTCAAAATTCAGTGTGCCATATGTCGAATCTGGGCTGAACGCTGAGCTAACTTCACACGAATGTTGAACGAATGTTGAACGCTGAACACTGAGCTAACTTCACACGAATGTTGAACGAATGGTGAACGCTGAACACTGTTCAACCCACAGACATAGTCCGTAATATAATTTTTGTGGTTGAAACCCCCCTCTGCCGGCTCGTGCCTGCGGCACTCGCTGCAGATGCCTTTGGCATCTGCCCGTCCCCCCACTTTTTGGAAGAGATCTGCGCCCATGATCGGTACATGCTCTCCGCCTAACTCCTGTTACCCTCTCCTCCTTTACCACGCTTAGACCTTAGAGTAAAAAACTATTGTATTGTTATCGAGAATCGAAAGGGGCTTGCCCCACACCGTCCCTTCGCCCCTTCGGCGCGCAAAAACCATTGGATCATCATTCACTTTTGAAAATAATTTGATCGGGACAGTTGACCATTTTGTTTCCTTTTTCCTACCCAATCCCCACCTTTTTTTGCCCCAAATGTGGGTTTTTATTTTAGATTAAGTTAAATAGATTTTCTTAGCTCGCATTCTTTGGACTGTATTTTACTACGTTCCATTGGGTAATAGCTATTTTAATCTATTATCTTCCTATATCTAGTTCAGTAATTATATTTCTAATCATAAACTCTTTACCCAACGTAACGGACAAAACCGGCCAGCGCTACTCTCAAAAATCGCCCATTAATTTTTATTATTCTTTTCATTTTTTGTCTCAAAAATATAGGTTATGACCCCTCGTTGGAACGAGCTCGTCGAGCTCGTTCCAACGATGGGTCATAACCTATAGTTTTGAGTTGAAAAATGAAAAAAATTAGTCATTCAAGGATTTTTTTTGCAAGTATCGTCTTCTTTCCATGTTAGGTAAAGGGTTAACCTATTTAGTTTTATCCTTCCTTATTTAGGTTTTGAGCATGTTTTGTGCATGGATGTGTGTGTTTGTTCTTGGTATATATATACGTTTGTACCACTGTTTTGATTAATCGCATTACATGTTTTGAGTGCTATTGTATATTTGTCAATGTTCTGACTTACTACTGTATTCTGTCCTGATTAATTATTTTCTCGGCAAAATAAACAAAGGAAAATTCATTTGCAGGAATCCGAACAAGCAAATTGTGTGCTTGCGCTCAGTAGGTGGCATAAGAATAATATTATGGTTTTTTTCAGAAACATGGTCAAGTACTGATGCCACCTACAATTTTCATTACCTGATACGGTAACAAAATAATATTTGCAAATAACAGCTCTGCGTTATTTTAATCGTAAACTAACATAAAATTCTGTGCTTCTTCACAAATATTATTTTGTTGCCACCTATCGAAAATTGTCTCCGGTACACTTCAACACCCGATAAAAAAATATTTGTAATAAAAACCCACATAACAGCCTGACATAACATTTAATTACTTTAATTTTTTCATGTCACTTCAAGTTTCAGATCCCGATCATTTTTATTTTAGTATAGGTAAGATTTCTAACATGTATTTTTTATATTTATCTATTTATTTTATTTTAAAAAATAATAAATTTAAGTTGGAAATAAAAAAAAGAAAAACAATCTGTGTTCTGTTATTTTTACCATGTTATCCATAAGAATCACTCTTTTTCTGTTAAGGTTAACATGCTAGAGGACGGTTCGACCACTGTGGTGGATGGTTCAGGTTAAATTAGCGGCCGGTTTGGGTCAAATTGCTGGAGGACGATTTGGCCTGAAGACGATTTGGGTGTAATTCGTTGGAACAAACGCCTACTTACTTGGTATTCTATAGTCTCATGATCATTCAAAATGGAACATATACACAATATTGTCTGTCGCACCCAAAGTCCTCTTCCCAGTCGGAGAAATTGCGACCAAGTTGGGTGAGTAAAAGGGAAATGTGTTGCTGCCATATGCTATCAGCGACTGTGGCGCAACTTCGGCGCTCTTTCGTCCAGGGGAAAAGAAAATCTTCAGCTTGATGGTCTCTGAACTTGTTGGAGATTTACAAAAGTACATCAATTCTTTCAAGGTACATGACTGCACACCTCAATAGGTTGCCTCGTCGGAGAGCGAATTCTGTTGGTGTTGTACGGAGCGAAACATTTCAGCTTCCCTCGACCATTACCGATACGTTGCTTATAAGCGTTCTGTAGTCAAAACAAAGCTGAATAAGTGCACTCAACCTGCTTCCGCTCCACCAACATACCTTCTAAAAATACCCACAGGTTCAGGAATGGTTATGGTACTCGCAGTCTCCAAAAGAGTCGGGGCTGGTCTATGACTAGCCGTGGCGTTCTTAGACCAACTGCAGCGACGCAGTTGTGGGTATAATAACAACACTTCGGCCGGCCGCTGATTTGTCACGGTTCTCAGATCAGAAAGCCTTGGTTACCCATGTACTCCCAATTTCCTCTCCATTCCCACGCCTCTTCTGTCCTCCAAAAACTCTTGAGATTAACTGCTTGCTGGCATCCCGTAACTCATTCTCCCAATCTCTCCGATAAGCATACTAACCATCAACTTTGTGTCACGCACTAACCGCATGTCCTTCATTCTCCCATCCCACGTCCCGGGTGTAGATCGGGTGCAGTAAGAGATGTGGGTGTAAGTAAGAAAGCTGGCTTGTCGTGTTCTGGATTGTATAGGTGTAATTTGGATTCCTGTATTATAGTAGAAAGGGGGTCCGGCACCAGTACTAATAGAAATACACTCTAAAATCAGTTGCGTTAAAAATTAACCCAAATCAACTGTGTTGCGTGAATATGAACCCAACTGGGTTCATATTCACTTATCCCAGTTGATTCGGATTGATTTTTAACCCAACATATTCAGAGTGTGGTAAACGCACTTCTAGTAGAAGCTAGTAGTAGTCTTTGAGTAAATCGCTGTAGTGGTAGTCAGTTGGAGAGGCTGTAGTCTAGAAGATAGGAGCTAGTACACGGCAGTTTGCAACAGTCCAGAAAGATACAACGTTCCATATTGGTCCACAAACCACACATTTTAAACAGTTCTCAAAATAACCAGATGAAGCAAATAGTCATATGAGGACTCACTAGATTCGAACAGTTCACACTAGCATATGAGCACAGATGGCATGTGCACATATGTTAAATGTGATGTGATTTCATTACATATGTGCATTTCGCTATCCTCGATCAGCCTTGAGATGAGACGAAGCAGTCCATAGTAGACTACAATACAAGGCATCCGAGTATACCCAACAACAACACAAGGTATATCATCACTTACTTGCCATGGAAACCGTAAGTCGGTGTAGCAATGAGTTTGGGTGGATCCACGGAACGGGAACGGCAAAGAGAGGACAACGGATGCATACAGTTCATAATATACTACCACACCAGTCTATGCAGTACATCCAACATAATCAACGACTTCACAGTTCCCTTGGCAGCTGTAGTCTGAGACATCAAAGTTACCTGTAAGTTTTAATTCAGAGATACATAACTCTTAGCTCAAGAGACAAAGCTATGCCGTTTAGTACTGCTGTCGGACCCCACCACTGCAATAGCACTATTACCTTTGACTTCTACCCCATAGTACCGCTGTATTCGAAGACCACTACTGTCGACTATCACTACTATTGAGTTCTACTACCACGGTAATTTACTGTACCATGGTTACCCTTATCCACCCTTTAATTATCTTCTAATGTCCCCATCCTATACCATTGTTTTCCACCACTACTACTATAGCGTGTACCAGAACAATCCCGTTTTGTGATCGGCTTCAATTACAACTGTTTCCTTTCACTACTGCATCCTTCTCTCCATACTTGTCTGATGACACGAGCCACTAAGTCTAAATCTCCCTTGATTACGGCACTACTAACTTAAACCACAATCATTCCTGAGTATAAGAGATGCTTGAATCTTTCCCCGTCTGGGGATACATCAGCACTAATGGTCATGGTAGAAGTTATGGTATAAGCTAGTAGTAGTTTTTAGGTACATTGCTGTTGTGATAGCCAATAGTAGAGGTCACAGTCTAGAAGTCAGGGCTGGGTGAGTACTGGACTTCAGTTCTCGAGTACGAGTACTCTGAAAATGTGTGCGGAAAGTACGAGCAGGGATGTGGCGACAAGGGGGTTGGGGTCTCACCCTTTAACTAGGAATATTTTTTATCCCCCCGAAAAAAAATTTCGAGGGATATAGTCGTCACGCGTTTTTTTTTTTTGTCCGTCCGTCCGTCCGTCCGTCCGTCCGTCCGTTTACATTTCGTTTCCGGATGATAACTTCCCTTGAAATAATTGATTGTAACCAAACTTGATATGTGGCTTAAACATATAAAAATACAGGTCAAGTTCGAATCCGGGTTCATCCTGATTAATATTACCAGAGTTATGCCCCTTTTTAATTTAGAAAATCTTATGATTTTTGGTTTCCGGATGGTAACTTCCCCCAAGATAGTTTGATTGTAACCAAACTTGATATGTGGTGCAAACATATCAAAATACGGGTCAAGTTCGAAAATGGGTTTGTCCTGATTAATTTTACCAGAGTTATGCCCCTTTTCAACTTAGAAAATCTTATGATGACCACACTTTTTTCGGGGGGATCAGCTGCCCCGTGGATGTGGCAGCCCTCTAGTTTCAATAGTTGGAAACTCCGAGGTCAAAAATGAAATAGTTGGAAATTCAATAAATTAACATTGTTCATGAAAAATATTAAAATTCCACCTAACGATGAGAAATTTTGATCTTTTATTTCCAACTGGAAACCTGAGTTTCAAATTTCCTACTCCAAAATTGACATGGCCTCAAAACGTCGACTCTGACATCAGTCCGGTAAATTTTCGGACCCAGACACATTATAAATGATGCTTTTTCCGTTTCAGGACTAGTGAAAATTTTCAGAAGGGTTCATAACCATGTATATATATATATATATATATAATCACTTTAACCCTTTACCCAACGCAGACGTTTTCAAAATTCCTTATTTTAAATATCATTTTTTAAATTAAAAAAAAAATTCAACAAAACCATATCATGTGACCCCTCTTTGGAACGAGCTCGACGAGCTCGTTCCAAAGAGGGGTCATATGATATGGTTTTGTTGAAATTTTTCGAAAAATAATATTTTTTCAGCAGCTGTATTTGCATATTACGCGGGCGGATGCGGGCGATTCGTTGGTTGAAGGGTTAAAAGATATCACCCAGCGCTGCAGTGCAACCACATATCGAAACTACTCACAGTTGGAATTTACACCGGTGGTACCCCCAGCTGAAACCCTCTAGCCACATCCCTGAGTACGAGTACTGGGGGAATGCATGAGTACGAGTACTGAGTATTTTGTAAAGTACTCGAGTACGAGTATATACCCTTACATGTAAAATGAATAACACTTGATATACCATATATCCTTTATTGCTATGAAAAACTTAATACGACCAGTACATTGTATGTCAATATTTACATAGGTATATAAAAAAATTCACTTTTCCAAAATATGTCACAATAAAAATAAGTTAGTCTCTGAAAATCATAAATGGTTTCAAACGATAAAACACAACTGAAATAATTAAGTTAATGGCCATCTGATCTGCCTTCAGGGGGAACAGATGACGGGGTGATCGGAGGGAGAACATTCCCCCCCCCCCCCTCAAAATACACACACAGACACACACGCACTGACAGACACACATCAGAAAGCCTATGAAAGGGCTGTTATATCTTTATTCAAATGTTTATTTTTTTAAATGAACATTCGTCGCAGCCAGGCAAGCTTATTTCAATCCTTGCCTGGTGTATGGTGGTTTTCTGTGTTTGTTAACAGAAAGGTAGGTTGTACCAATTCCTCTTACGCTTCGTCTACTATTTCCATGCGTCTTCTTGATAACAGTGTTGCAAGACAATTTGAGAGTGTTCAATTAGAAAAATTGTAGCTAGAGGGAGATAGGAATCCGCTATTGAATGTTATGACTGCTGCTATGGATGGGGTGAGTGGTGGGTTTCTACAGAGCCCACTCACCACACGCAGAGTTGCGAGGCAGTCCCCACAGACTCGTCCCCCATATTTCTTGATGAGTAGTGAGGCAATCCTCTCTGACTCCAAGTAATTTAATTCTATTGAATAATTTTAATTTTGTGTGACATATTTTGTTTTTCTGTTAAGGGTTCGGTGTTCGTTCAGCTCTACCATTAATTCACTATCCTGGAGTTTGTTGAGGGTTTTGTTATGTAGGTCTTTTAATCGCGATTCAATCGCGCTTCTACAGAGTTGCGAGGCAGTCCTCACTGACTCAATTCTAAAGTTTTCAATGAGTAGCGAGACAATCCTCACTGATTCCACGCAATTTAATTCTATTGTATAATTTTAATTTTCTGAAAACTTATTTTGTTTTTCTGTTAAGGATTCGGTGTTCGTTCAGCTCAAACATTAATTCACTATCTTGGAGTCTGTTGAGGGTTTTGTTTTGTAGGTCTTTTAATCGCGTATCAATAGTTTCTATATTTTTGCTAGCTCGTGAAGTTCCTTTATCGGTGTCTGTTTGGGTTTGCACAGTGCCAAGCGCAGGGCATGATTTTGAACCCTCTGTAGCTTCTGAATGTTGGTTTTGCTCAGGTCACTTGTTATTATGGCACCGTATTCTAATACCGGGCGTATAAATGATTTGTAGAGCTTGAGAAGCACATCTTTGTTTGCTACCCAATTTTTACCTCTGATCATCTTCAAAAAATTGATACGCTGTATTGGAGTTTACGTGACTGTTTGAACTGAGGTTGCTATCAAGTATAAATCCCAAAAAATGGCCTCGTTGCTTGCTTCTAATTTGTGATCGTACAACTGGAGATCAATACTAGGGACTGTTTTTTGTTGTTGTTGTTGTTGTTGTTTTGTTTTGTTTTTTTTTGCTCCTTGAAGAACATAACTCTTTGAGTTTTGAGCGCATTGAGCTTGATGCGCCATAGGGCGCACCAGCTCTCAAGATCACGAATGGCACCCTGCAAACGATTTTTAATTATTAAAGGAAGCTTTAAGGAGATTTGGGAACTCAAAAAGGATGCAGACTGGGCGAAGTTCGAAGAAAAATTGAAACCAAAGCTTGCAAGTGTACACAAGAGGGCCAGTGTCAAGAAAATGGCCGACATCATAGTTGCGAGCCAAGTGAAAGCAGGAAAGGAAAGTGTAGGGAAGATTAGGATTCCAACACAGGAACTTGGGTACAGAGTGAACGAAGAACTGAAAAAGGACATGAAGGGAAGAAAAGTTAAATGTGCTGCATACAGGAGAAGTAGAAAACTCAAGAGGGCAGAAAGCAAGGAGGCCATGGTAGCAAAGGAAGAATACCAACAAGCACGAAATAAGATTAAAGACGATAATCGGAGAGTGCGAAATAGCAGTCTAAAAAGGACGATAAGAATGACAGGGGGGGGGGGGGGGGGGGTCGAGTTCGAACGTATTTTGGAAATGGGTGAATAAACGTAACAAATGAAGTAACCCACAGAGTATTAAAGTAGATGGCAGAGTTACAGACGAGCAAGACCAAATCGTATCAGAACTAGTCAAGCACTGGGAAAAGGTAAACGATAAGAGATGGGGCATGGGCATGGGAAACCACCGTAGTGCCCGAATCAGGTCGAGGAAAATCTATCAAACTTCGTGTGCAGCGAAATTAAAACCGAGGATGTGCGAAAGGTGGTCTCAAAATTAAGGAATGGAAAAGCAGGAGGGGTGGACGAAATTCTCAACGAGTTTCGCAAAAAGGGGGTGGGGAACTCTGTGAAAGCCTAACTGCCCTATTCAATTTAGCCATAGAAAAACAAGAGGTCCCAAAAGAGTAGAAAGAAAGAAGAGTGACATTTATTCACAAAAAGGGGAAAAAGGACGTTTTGGATAATTATCGAGGGATCTCTATCAGTAGCAACACTGGAAAAGGTTTCTGTAAAGTCCTGTATGGGAGATTAGAGGAGGTGATTGAGGCGAAGGGTTTTTGGGGAGAGATTCAGAATGGCTTCAGGAAGGGAATGAGAGTCACTGACCATCTTTTCACGCTATCCCAAATGATAGAAGGCGCGAAAGCAAAAAAGAAAAATATGTTTATGGCCTTTTTGGATGTTAAAAATGCATAGGTAGAGTATGAAGGGAGGGTATGTGGCGAAAGCTTGAGGCTCTGGGCTTGGGAGGCGAATTTGTTGGAATTCTGAAAGCATATATAAAGATGTACACAGTGAACTTAGCCTGGGTAACATAACAACAAAACGTGTGGCTGCGTAACGACGAGGGGGTAGCAGTTGGGAACTTGAAGATCCCAGGGCTATTTTTGCAAGCGATATGGTGCTAGTGTCAGAAAGCGAAGAGGGGGTTGCGAAAATGCTGGGAATTGTTGGGAAATATGGGAACAAATGGAGACTCGAACTAAATGAAAGCAAAAAGCAAAGTTATACCCGTGGGCCGTGAAGTGGATCCTACTCGAAGGTGGAGAGTGGGGAAGTTCTGTATTCTGGAAGGTAGCAGCAAACTACTTAGTGTAGGAGAGACAGGTGACTACGAGTATCTGGGGGTAAACATAAATATCACAGGAAGAGGCATCTACCGAAACTACACGAATAAATTGATTCTGAAGGGGAGACGATTCCTAAACCAAATGAAACTTAAAGAGAGAAACAGTTTTAATAAGGTTTTCGTTGGGAAAACCATTTGGGAAATGGTGGGTCTGCCAAGTGCAACATATGGTACGGAAGTGGTACCCCTGAACCTAACGGCTGTAAAAAGTTTGGAAACTCACAGAACGACGCAGGCCGATGGATCAGGGTCAAAATGCCGCAGCACTAGAAGCCATCATGGGGAGCTTGGGTGGATGAGGATCAAGGACAGGATAGATTTATTAAAACCCTGTTATCTTAATTATTTGATAAATCTCCCTCGACAGCCGATGGTGTACAGTAATGTTCCAGAGAATTTTCAACTCAAATATCAAGACAGGCTGGATGGTCCAAAATGGGGAGCTACTCATTGAAGATCTCGGACCTAGACGTAGGGGCAACCAGGGTAAACAAAATCACCAGAGAAAGAGTCATGGAGGATGGTAACCTTAATTGGCGAGCGGGGGGTCAAATCAAAGAAATCTTTGGATGGCCTGCGTGATAAAGAGAGGCCTCGTTTTGAAGAGTACCTTGATGACACCTTTGGGGGGGACACTATTGTTCAAGTTGAGGTCCCGGTCCCCGGTGCTGAGGGGGAAAATTGGGAAAAACAGTGAAAAGGAGAGCCAGATGTGTAATTTAGGCGTGGTGGTGACCCTGGAACACGTCCTTCTAGAATGCCCAAAATACCAGTCTAAAAGAATAAGATTCACTGGCAGTGTAATGGGGAAGTGGGATGGGAGAATGAAGGACATGTGGTTAGTGGGTGATTCAAAGGAGAGGGTTAATATGCTAATCGGAGTGATTGGGGAGAATGGGGCAAGGGATGTCATCAAGCAGTTCGTCTCCCGAGTGCTGGGAGGAGAGAAGAATCGCGGGAATAGGGAGGCAGTTCCGAGAACAGGGGTAACCAAGGCCTTCTCACCCGAGAACCGCGACAAATCAGCAGCCGGCCAAAGTGTTATTATTGTGATGTTTCGGGAATTACTGACCGTTCACATGCCTTTATCGTCTGAGAACTGCGATAGTTCAACACAGTTTTTTTCCCTACTTTTTCTATGTCAGTCACACATATTATGAAAAGAAGCGGGCTTAGAACTGATCCCTGTGGTGTGCCCGCCTCGAGTTTTACTTCCTCTGACACCTCGCGGTTAACCCTCACTTTGATTTTTCGGTCAGTTAGAAATGATGATATGATCCTCAGAATTTTAGTGGGTAATCCCATTTTCGCTAGTTTATATCTCATGTGCCATACCGAGTCGAGCGCTTTTTCTACATCCAAGAAAAGCGCTGTTCCTATTTCGTTTTGAGTCAACGCTGTTTTCATATAATCGACCAGTCTATACACGTGTTCGATTCCCTCTTTTCGACTCGTATACGCTCTTTGCCATTTGTTGAAAAAGTTGGTTGATAGCTGCGGAGTCTCATGGTGAGAATCCGCTCAAATAGTTTTATTTATTCCTGTCCAGATTACTGAAGGCTGTTCTAGTCCACTTTATGGATTCTATTTCAACCTTTCTCATACCAGTCCTACCCATCTCTCAGAAGTTGGAATATGTGTTTACCCGTCAATCAAGATTTGTGTTTAACAAACAACCTTGAAACGTAGCACCTATCTTGTAAATGAAAGTACAAGATATATATATGTTTCTTGTACAGCTTATTCTTCTCTTTCACCTTCTCTTTTCAAAACTCCCTCTAGCAAATCTTAACTGTCCAAACATCTCAATTGTTTCACCTGAATCAAATAGATGCTCCATACAACAACTCCTATATCATTATAAAGAGTACCCCAATCCGAGCTCTCGAATAATACCTGTATTTCCACCCAAGTATTACATAATGTGTCATCTTGAATTATACCGTGCTCAGGATAGGTACATTCAGCATGGCAGTTTATATTCGTAGCCTCCAACACAGATTGTTAAAAGCAGAATCACTGTACCTACTTAGCTACTTACTTATGCACCTCCGTGGCTCTAAGCACTCTGAATACTTAACTATAATGGCTGTGATGTGCTTCTGTGCATTCAAGATCGGATTTGTGAGATACATACATGGCGCCAGATGTCAATCAAAACAAGCCCACGTCATCGAAAGACTCCGCTCACCAGCCAACAAATAAGTCACAATGTATAAGTGTTGCTGCCAACATTGTGTATTTGCTTGTTTTTCTCTTGGGAATACTATTGTTAATTTCTGGAGACACAGAACCGAACCCAGGTCCGATCACTGATAAGTCGGAACACTCCCTTAACTCGCTTAAAATTCTCTATCTCAACATACAGAGCATAAAACCTAAACTGGATATAATCCAGTGCGAATCCTCATCCTCGAAATCCTGGCCTTCACTGAGACGTGGCTGTATCATGATGATCCGACAGCTGGAATCGTAATTCCAGGATTTCAGGAACCACTTCGCTTCAATCGTTCATCACGGGGAGGTGGGGTTGCAATATATGTCAAAGGCGGAATGGGATTTCGACAGAGACTTCATCTCGAATTACCAGGTACCGAGTGTCCGTGGGCAGATGTGTTCACAAAATGGGGTAGATCGCCACTATTAGGAGTCTTCTACCGTCCCCCAAATAGTCCTCCAGAGTTATGGGTTATCATCTCTGCTTCGATTTATAAAGCATCAGTTGCGTCTACTTTTGATCTGATCATTACTGGCGATTTCAACGACAATCAAACCGGAGGACCACTTTCAGACATTGTGCAATATTATGACTTAAGACAGGTTGTCAATGAGCCAACCTGCTATACCGAATCCTCTGCTTCAATTATTGACATCTTTGATGTAACTAAAACAATCAACGTAAAGGCCTGCGAGGTCTTAGATGCATTTGTACCCGAAATGATCCGCTTTCACTGTCCAATTTCCCTTGAAGTTGAATTTGCAAAGCCAGCGCCCTTCTGTTTCAAAAGACGCATATGGTTGTATTCCCAGGACAATTATGAAGCTTTAAATGCAGATATTGCCGCTGAAACCTGGAACACTATTTTCAATGGTTCGTGTTTGGATACGGTCGTCTCAGATTTCAGTAACAAGCTTCTTGATATTGCTTCCCGTTTTATACACAACAAAATAATTACTGCACGACTAAACCAACCAAAATGGATGCACAACGAGATACGGCTACTCTTAAGACAAAGGAAAAGGCTCTATCGTATAGCCAAGCGTGCTGACCTTCCGTATGCGTGGGTGAAATATAAACAAAAGAGAAACGAAGTAGTCTCAGCTGTTAGGAAAGCTTAGGCTACACATATCTCCAAAGTACAGTCCACACTGAATAGTCGCGAAACATCACCATCTCAATGGTGGAAAACCCTTAAATCATATATTGGCAGTAATACATTAGGGTTCCCATCAATTACCCATCAAAATAAAGCATATTCCACAAATAATAAGAAAGCGGAAATATTCAATGAATACTTCAGCTCTATCTGAATTGTGGACTTCCCGTCCCCTTGGAAGAAAGCTAATGTGTCGCCAGTGCTGAAAAAACCCTCAAATGTTGCTACCACCTATCGTGCGATATCACTTATCACTTGTTTTTGTAAGATATTTGAGAAGTGTGTCTTCAAATAATTGTGGAAATTCCAAATCGGTAACAATGTTTTGAGTTTATTCCAGTCAGGGTTCACGCCCGCTGACTCGACCATATTCCAACTAACTGATCTATATGATGAATTCTGCCGAGCCCTAGATAAAGGTAAAGAGGTAAGGGTAGTTGTTGTATGTGACGTAAGTAAAGCCTTTGACAAACTATGGCACGCTGGTCTCATTCACAAGCTCGAGATCTGGAGAAAATTTAGATCGCAGCGGCCAGGATTGTTACTGTTGCAACTGTAAGTGCCAGTAAGGCCCTCTTGTATACCGAAACCTGCTGGGACTATCTTGAAGAAAGACGTCGCAAACACAGATTGAAAGAATTCTTCAAAATGTACCATCATCTGACGCCTCAATATATTGCTAACAAAGTTCCACCAACAGTTTCGTAAACCAGTCAAAGTCGTAACCTACGCTCCCACCAGAATCCCCGAGTTCCCTATTGTAACTCGCAACAATACCAATCTTCGTTTATTCCAAATACGACTAATCAGTGGAATAACCTACCATTATCTGTCAGAGAAAATTCATCCCTGAGTAATTTTCTGACCTTCCTGAATGATGGCAATCTACGACCACCGACATTTTACGGCGGAGCTGAATCGCGGGCTGGTCAGATTTATCACTCTTGGTTACGTCTGCGCTGCAACAATCTTAACGAACATTTATACAATAACCACTTATCACTTTCCCCCTCTGTGTTTGTGATGAATGCGAAACAGTCGAGCTTTTTCTGTTATATTGTCCAGTACATGGACATGCGCGCAGTACTTCATCTGAATTACTCCCATCTACTCTTGATGCTAGTACTCTTCTGTTTTGGTTCGGAATTCCTTGATAATGCAGAAAACCGCTTTATATTTGAACTTGTCCGGGATTTTATTGTACTTAACATACGGTTCAGTTAGCTGCAGCGATTACGTGACCTTCATGGGTACGTGTACATCTGTCTATGTATAGTGCATCATTATAATAATATAAACAAGTGCATTACTCAGCCACCAACCAGATTCTGCTTAACTCACATCACGAAAGAATTTTTTTTCTTCTTTTTATAATTCAAGTTGTCTTCATCCTCATCTTTGTCTTCTCTTCGTTTCTTCTGTTTTATCTCTACTTTCTTCTTCCTGTTATCTTTCTGCTGGTTTAAACAATATTAGTCTAGCAAATGCCTCATGTTATCTTCTAATCAAATACTCTATCCAACAAGGGAGGCGACTTCCAAAAGCTTATAGCTTGCTGTTGAATCCCTTACATTGATTCTTGGATTCTGTTGTTCTGTTACACTGTATACTATTAATTTCATGAGTTGTTCCTTTTTATCTGTTTGGGCGATGTATACAATTGACACTTTCAGTAATAAATTCAATTTTAACTAAATGTTTTCCAACACAGCTAAGCAAGCTAATTGGGCGTTAGTTAGAAGGGTTGGTAAGGTCTTTGTCGTGTTTAGGTATCATGACTCCTGTGGCCACTTTCCAGCATTTTGGGAAGTACCCACAGGAGAGACAGCAGTTTAGGAGTTGGGTAAGTCTACAGTAGAAGATGTTGGGACACTGTTTCAGTATTTTGTAAGAGACTTCGTCTTCTCCTGGGGGCGAAGATGACTTGCATTTTCTGATTATACCCATGACCTCTTCTATGTTTATTGGTTCGGTTAATTCATGATCGTCCCATCTTCATGCCAGTGGTCGAAGTTCGGTTCATTGAAAATTGAGATGCTATCTTGGACAAATTTATTTACTTTTGCCTTGAAACTAAAGTCTTTAAAGGCTTTTTTCTTTATAAATCATAACTAAGATAATTTAAAATTGATGAGTAATTTATCAAGGCTTGAGTTGTTTTCATAATAATGTTGTCATAATTACATGAATTTACATCAAATAAAAATTCTGTTGTCTGCTTAATAGAACCGAGGAATAAAAACAATCTCATTATGTCTTACTTGGCTTCTACAAACATTGTTTACAGACATAATCAGTAAGTTTGTTCATAACATACAAGTTATAAACCAGATTGCTTGTCAATTCATTGGTGACTGACCAGAGTTAACTTCGTTTGGCAACATATTGTAATGTCTTTAATCCTGATATCCTTGATAAACGTAGTTTCCTTAATGCGTCCCACTTCACTTGTATAGCATAATAGAGTTCCTTTAGATTCAGATATCTAGCTAATTAAACATAGCTTCTGGTAATGCGAGTTCAATCAAGCCTGCTGTGATATGATGAGTTAATATGACTGCAATAAGATGCGTCAACAGTTCTAGCTTAATACTTCAATGATACTATCTCAAACTTGTACGACTAACAGTCTGCTTTCTCCAGTGCATAGGCTGCTAGAACGATATAACTGATTGCCCGCTCCCGGCAAGCATCCTCACGCAGTTTCCCCTCCGTAATCTCGGAGTTTTTCAACGTTTTATCAGACGTTCTGATCGCGGTTCGGAGCATTTAACTTACTCCGTCGTACTGCTATTTTTCCGCGCTTTAGGCTGTTTAAATGCACCGGATAGGATCGAAAAACTCTTTCACCGCCGATATTATACACGCGTACTCCTGATAAGATGTTAACTAAAGTTCTGTGACATTTATATAACACGGACTTAATAGGAAAACTCAGCCTAGGAGCATATTTTCGCGCCACAACTATATTAGAATCATCCAATTGAAAGGTACTGCCAGTACGAGTACTGAGTGCTTTGGACCCAGCCTTGCTAGAAAACAGTCCACAACAGTCCACAAAGGCAATGTTAATATAGGTCAACAACAGTCACAAGTCTAAAAGTTTACAAAAACTAAGAGGAAGAGAGGAGTCAATATTACCGAATACAGCACACAACCACATATCGGAATATCTGGCACATTTACCACATGTGATGTGCTTTCATTAAGGGCGCCGGAAGCATGCAAAGGGCAATTGGGACAGGGGGTATCAAAAGGGCATGCGACTCCGGGTATGAGTTAAGACTGGGAGTTTACAAGTATCATAAATTGTAATGTGACGCTCAATAGTATTGAATATATATATATATATAACATCTCCGATTGCGTGGACTTACGTAAAATGTGTTAAAATATGTAAAATAAATACTGGAAAGTTTCTCAGTTGCGTTTTTCCGAAAGTGAAGTCTTTTCCACTATCACACTTCTGGCAAGGCAAAAAAGACACACGCTTCCCCTTGCAACA
Source organism: Pictodentalium vernedei (assembly GCA_031216915.1). Classification (NCBI taxonomy): domain Eukaryota; kingdom Metazoa; phylum Mollusca; class Scaphopoda; order Dentaliida; family Dentaliidae; genus Pictodentalium; species Pictodentalium vernedei. The sequence goes on along the minus strand of CM062297.1, from coordinate 674,857,030 downwards.
TATCCTTAAGGCAAGGAAGGGAGCTATTCCTACCCCCTCCTGCTTCCGACGCCATTGGTTTTCATTGCATGGGTGAATTTAGCTACCTTCGAACAGACTTGGGATGAAACAGAGCAGCCTTGAGATGAGAGGCAACAGCCCATAGTATACTACCATACAAAACAAGCAACCAGGGACGTAGCTAGGGGTCTTCAATGGTGGGGTGATCAGTTAGATTTCTAACTGGGATTTAGGTTCCAGCATGATATGCCGGATGCATGTGCCGTGGACCACAATCCCGTTTTGGGAGGAGTGGGTGTACCTTCTGGTCGATGGCGGGAGGTCGGGAAGGGTGGGGCTCTCCCCTGGGAACATTTTTTTAATTTTTGAATCCCAGGGATCGATTCCGAGGACTCCCTCTGGCTAAAATCAAGTCATTTTATCCACCAGAAAAACGCATTTTCCCAGGCAGGCAAATTTCCATGACTTTACCCTTACATTGACCAGGCTACACAAGGACTATAGACTGATAGCTATTCAGCGATACCAACTCCTTCCCGCCGACTGCCAGTCTAAATTCAGAGGTTAATTTTAATTTAACAGATAATTAATCTTAATTCAGAGATATGCAAGTCTTAATTTAAGAGATACTGAAAGTCTTAATTCAGAGATACATATAAGTCCCAACTCGGAGATACGGACGTATTAATTCATAGATATGTACGCCGTAGATTAAGAGGTAATAAGTCCTATTCTGAGGTACGTAAGTCTTTAATCATACGTCTTAATTCAGAGATGATTAGATCTTAATTCAGAGATTCGCAAGTCTTGATTTAACAGCTAACTGTGGAAAGATTTTCCTCAAGTGTGTAACACCTTCACCCATAACTGATACATCTTTTTCCTCTGCATCGTCCAGCACATCACATGGTATCACATTCTACCATCTCAATATCCAAAGTCTTAAACCAAAACTGGACTCTCTAATTTGTGAGATGCAATTCCATGACGTATGTGCATTTACAGAAACTTGGCTTGATACTTCTGATAATAACTCGGACATAGAATTACCGAACTTTCAACCTCCACTAAGAAATGATCGTGAATCCAGGGGTGGTGGCGTAGCGATGTACATAAAAAAATAATATTCCATATAAACAGAATAAGGACCTAAATATAAAAGGCCTCGAAAGTCTGTGGGTACAACTTTTTACTGACCAAGGGTCAATTCTGTTTGGGGTTATTTATCGCCCTCCCAACTCTCCCAACGAAACTTGGAACTTAATTTCAACGGTATTCGAAAAAGCGCTTGATGCGAACATTCCAAAGGTAATAATAACTGGTGATTTTAACGACAACCAATTGAGGGGTCAAGACGGAGCACTACAGCAATTACTCACTGAGTACAACCTCACCCAAACTGTAAGGGAACCGACGCACTACACAGAAACATCTAGTTCTCTCATCGACGTTTTCATAGTGAACGATCAAATACTTCCATATATCGCTAAAACGGATGTCATTGACCCATTCCTCCCAGACCATGTACGATATCACTGCCCAATACTTTTGGTCCTGAAAATCCCCAAACACAAGCCCAACATCGTCAAGTGCAACATCTGGTCATATGAAAGAGGGGATTACGCTGGGCTTAACAATGAACTTGACAATATAGACTGGGAAAAAGCAGTATTTGAAACCTCAATCACCACTACCGTCGATAAGCTCACAAACATATTACTTACTATTGCGGCTAAATATATTCCAAATAAGATGACCTCGTGCAGACCTCAACAACCCCCATGGATGCACAACAATATCAGAAAACTAATACGCCAGCGCAAGCGCCTTTACCACAGCGCCAAAAAACACAACACTCCACAGTCATGGGAGAAATACCGCCAGAAACGCAACCAGACAATCGCCGACATCAGGAAAGCAAAAAGTAACCTTTACTCTAAAATGGATACTAAATTGAACTACCCGAACATACGCGACTCTAGCTGGTGGAAAACATTTAGCCGTTTGATCTCTACGAAGCATAGGCCCATAACGATGCTGGAAGCTGACAATAAAATGATTGCCACTGACTTAGAGAAAGCAGAAGCTTTTAACAACTACTTCTGTAGTATATCCTCGGTCGATGATTCTAATCATGCCCTTCCTGGGCTCCACACAAGTCCAGACCAATTGAAACTCAATGCCATTATACTGACCACTGATGACGTACTGAAGGCCTTGAACTCAGTCAATGTATCCAAAGCCAGTGGTCCTGATAACGTCAACCCCCACCTACTTAAAACATGCGCTTCCAGCTTATCTACCCCCTTAACTAAGTTATTTAATATTATGCTACAGAGCTCGACTTTCCCGAAACAATGGAAATTAGGTAATGTAACTCCCATTCCGAAACAAGGTGACAGCACCGTGTTACAAAACTATAGGCCAATTACCCTACTGAGCTGCTTAGGTAAAATTTTCGAAAAATGTGTCTTCGAAAAAGTTCTATCATTTCTCAAAACTAATATGCTTCTCACCCCACTTCAGTCTGGTTTCCTACCTTCCGATTCGACGGATCTGCAATTAACCGATATTTATAATGCTTTCAGTTCAGCACTTGACGATGGCAAAGAAATTAGGGTTGTATTCTGTGACGTGAGTAAAGCTTTTGACAAGGTCTGGCACAAAGGCCTTTTATACAAACTCGAACATATTGGAATATCAGGCCCCCTCCTAAAATGGTTTGAATCCTACTTGAGTGATCGACAGAAACGTGTAGTACTCAACTCCGTATCGACTTCATGGGCGCCAGTCAAGGCTGGAGTGCCCCAGGGTTCGATCCTCGGCCCTCTACTGTTTCTTATCTATATTAATGATATCGTTGATGACATCGCTAGTAGCATACGACTGTTTGCAGATGATACTTCCTTATATTTAGTCGTCGACGACCCAGACATAGCCGCTGAGATATTAAGCAATGACATAAAACGAATTGAGACGTGGGCCAACAAGTGGCTTGTTAAATTTAACCCTCAAAAAACCGAAACATTGTTAATTACTCGAAAAACACGGGAAACAGCACACCCAACTTTAAAAATGTTCTCGACAGATATCAACAAAGTCTCCCAACACAAACATCTTGGAATAACGTTCAACAATATAGGAACATGGTCAGCCCATTTTACCGACATTAGAGCCAAAGCCTGGAAACGTATTGATATTCTGAGACGATCGTAAGACCCTTGAAACAATTTATTATGCATTTGTACGCCCAGTATTTGAGTATGCTGACACTGTCTGGGATAATTGCACGGCGAACGAAGCCAACGAATTAGAAAAAATCCAAGTGGAAGCTGCACGCCTTGTCACTGGGGCGACCAAAAGCTCAAGTAGAACGCAGTTATATATCGAAACGGGGTGGGAAAAACTCGAGACCCGAAGGATGCACCATAAACTTATACAGTATTTCAAAATGGTCCACGATCTTGTTCCCGCCTATTTATCAAACATAATTCCGCCTCCCAGCTCTGGATCACAAAGCTACAACCTTCGACATACTAATAATCTAAGAACTCCACTTTGCCGAATTAATACACCTTTATCATACCTCATTCTTACCTGCCACCACTCGTTTATGGAATGACGTGCCTCTTGAAATCAGACAAAATAACTCACTGACGAATTTTAAGTCATATCTAAATAGAAATAAACGCGTTGTTCCATCCTACTTTTATGGGCACAGGTCGCGTCGAGCTCAAATCCTACATTGCCGCTTGCGATTCAGCTGTAGCGGTCTGAACAGTGACTTATTTAATAATTTTGTCGCTGAATCATTCTCATGCAGCTGTGGAGCACGCGAAACCGTGGATCATTACTTCTTTCACTGCAATAGGTACGCGCAGATACGACAACAAACTCTCGGCAGCATCCAACACCACATTACCACTGATACCTTATTATACGGTAGTGAACATTATGGCCCGGAAATAAATAAATCTATCTTTGAGAAAGTTCACGAATTCATTCTCCTTACCAAACGTTTTGACTGAACAACCCACCCTTTTTTCCTCATTGCACAAATAGTTGTGGATCTCGATGTATACCGCGCGAAAACCTAGGCACTGGCCACTGTTTCCCTTGGGTCTTTCCAATTCTCGACTCTATCACAAAGTCTTTGTCCTCCTTCCGCACACTATAACCTCCATTATCTCTTTCTGATATCCAATTATTGTTTGTTTTTTTGTTTTGTTTTGTTTTGTTTTTTTTTTTTTTTTGGGGGGGGGGGGGTGTTAGCCTTTGCAAAAACCAAGAATTCCCTGTACTGCTGATATCATCATATGTATATTTTCCTATGGAGACAGCCCTGCATAAGCTATATAACTTCCTGCTGAATCCATTTCCAATTTAGCTATGTACACAACAGCAATATATTTTGTATTCTTCTTTTGTTGTTTTTTGGAAATAAATATTGTTTAAACTAAGTGTGGCACACTAATACGCTTCCATATATCTTAATTATTTGGTTAATCTCCCCGACAGCCGACAGTGTAAAGTGATGTTCCAGATTATTTTCACCTCAAATACCAAGACAGGGTGGATGGTCCAAGTGAGGGAGTTAATAGAGAACTACTCATTGGAGATCTCGGACTTAGACGTAGGGGCAACCCAGGGTAAACAAATCGTCAGAGAAAGAGTAATGGGGGATGGTAACCTTAATTGGCGAGAGGGCGTCAAATCAAAGAGGTCTTTGGGTGGCTGCATGATAAAGAGAAGCCTGGTTTTGAAGAGTACCTCGATGTCACTTTTTTTGGGGTGGGGGTGGGGGGGGGGTGGGGGGGGGGGTCACTGTTGTTCAAGCTGAGGTCCCGGCCCCTGGAGCAAAGGGGAAAAACAGTGAAAAGGAGTGCCAGATGTGTAATTTAGGCGTGGTGGGGACCCTTGGACACTTTCTACTATAATGCCCAAAATACCAGTCTAAAAGAATAAGATTCACTGGGAGTGTAATGGGGAAGTGAGGTGGGAGAATGAAGGATATGTGGTTAGTGAGTGATTAAAGGAGAGAGTTAATATGAGAATGGGGCAAGGGTTGTCATCAAGCAGTTCGTATCTGAGTGATGGGAGGAGAGAAGAAGCGTGGAATCAGGGAGGTAGTTGGGAGCACAGGGATAACCAAGGCCTTCTCATCCGAGAACCGCGACAAATCAGCGGCCGGCCAAAGTGTTATTATTATTATTAATCCACAGCTACCTAATATTTCTTTTGTTCTCTGTCATGAAAACAAGCCTTAATCTACAACTATCTAATATTTCTTTTGTTCTCTGTCATGAAAACAAGCCCTATAAAGTCACACCAAGTACGGTTTTGATGAGAACAACTCAGTAAAACAGTACCAATATCTGGATATTGGGACGGTTTTGAAACAGTCCCAATAACTAGATATTTGTACGATTGTCACGGTACTGAAATCATAACCATTCAAAAGTAAAGATGCTGTAAAGGAGGTGTGAAAAACTTTCTAACACATGAATTATCGACAAGCTTTTCTCGACAGAGGTACTGAATTGAGTGTGCATCGTATCCAAATTATAATGTACTTTTTAATTTTTTGTTGCTTTTAATAACCAACAGCCCTGGTAACCTAAAAAGGACTCCCGTGAAAACCTCGGAAGTGAGGCAGTGCTTGTTTGCTGTGGTAAACAAGTTCAGTTTTACTGGTAAAATAGGACCTGGTAAGCAGTGCCCGGGGTAGAAGTGCCCTAAAGTGGGGAGCATGGGTGTAAATGATTGGCTAAACTTGACTTTACACCTTTTTTGCGGTCATAATTAGCCATAGCTGCAGAAAAGTGACCTTAAACGCCAGTAAATAAATAAATAACCTAAAAAAATGCCCTTTTTCAAATATTAAGACGGCAATCAGGCACCACCACCCGCCACCCCTGAGGGAAAGCGAACCTCTTCTTCAGATAAAAAAAAATATTCTTCCAAATGCTTTAAAAATGAACGATTATTAAATTTATCTGCCGCACTTTCGATGAGGGATTGAATAAGTGTTCCACCCTTGAGGTGAGACAATAATAATATTATAATAACACTTTGACCAGCCGCTGATTTGTCGCGGTTCTCGGACGAGAAGGCCATGGTTACCCCTGAACTCCCAACTGCCTCCCTATTCCCACGCTTCTCCTCTCCTCCCAACACTCGGAGACGAACTGCTTGATGACATCCCTTGCCCCATTCTTCCCATTCTCTCCGATTAGCATATTAACCCTCTCCTTTGAGTCTCCCCCTAACCACATGTCCTTCATTCTCCCATCCCACTTCCCCATTATACTCCCAGTGAATCTCATTCTTTTAGACTGATACTTTGGGCATTCTAGAAGAAAGTGTTCCAGGGTCTCCACCATGCCCAAGTTACACATCTGGCACTCCCTTTCGCCGTCTTTTCCAATTTTTCCCCTCAGCTTCAGGGATCGCGACCTCAGCTTGAACAACAGTGATCCCCCAAAGGTGCCTTCAAGGTACTCTTCAAAACCTGGCCTCTCTTTATCACGCAGGCCACCCAAAGACCTCTTTGATTTGACCCCCTCTCGCCAATTACGGTTACAATCCTCCACAAACCCTTTTTCTGACGATTTGTTTTACCCTGGTTTGCCCCAACGTCCAGGTCCGAGATCTCCAATGAGTAGTGTAACGAAATGCCCTCCACGGAGCCCCTCCACGGAGCGCGTCGGGTTAACCTCCGTGGGGTGCGTCGGAGTCTTATGATAGCACTCGAGAATCTTGGTTCCCGAAGTGTTAATGTGTTAATCAGAGTGGCCAAGTCCTACTTGGTAATAATTCTCTGTTGTATAAACTTTAATAAGTAAACGCTGTTTTCAAACCCAAGTTATGTAATTTTATTCAATTCCTCGTATATTTGCATTGCATAATAGCAGTGCAACTGACCTACAGAAGTACTTTATGCACTTACTGTAAAAAGGTGTTTTTGACAGTATTTGCAATTATGACTGGCATATGAGCTAGTAAAAGCCTAACCTATAATAACCCCATCAGAATGCTTTTGACAGGTTTTAGCATTGTATACTGACCCGACCTAACCTCAACACACCCAGTATCAGTTTCAGCTCTGAGAATTGTGCAATCTTGCACGTTCGCGTCGGTTTAGAATGGTTTTGTAATTATACACCTATTAATTGCCAGCATCCTTTTAAATGCGAGAACGCATACTCTTAGCATAGGATACCCACCGGATGCCCTACTATTCCAGGATGGAAGTAGGGGGTTAAGAAATACCTCTCCGCCATCTTGGGGTATATGTGGTGTTTTGTGGTGTTTTATGACGTAAATTCTGCCGAGTAGACACGATTCAAATCGTATTTAAGCCAACGGAATCACCCGAGACGGGACTTCTCTCTGGTCTTCCGTATGTACAAGAAGTCACTCTCCTATTCTCGTGGAAGGACGCCGCCGAACGCTGCCAGGCCAGACAACATTTCCAGACACAGGACGCGATGAGAGCGATGCGATAATTTCGACTTAGTCTCATTTCGTATCTGATATTTTCAAACTTTTACCAGAGAGAGAATTTATTTAAAGTTAACTTGTAGGAACTATACTTAGGGTTTTAATAAAAGTGTAGAAAACTGTAAGTACATTTTATGTGTTTTTAAATTCACCCTTTCGCTGCGGCTGCAGTATCAAGAATTGTTGCAGACTCTACAGAACTGGTTGCCTCTTAAGACTGAACACTTAAATTGTCCTGTGGCCATTTTTGCCACGATCATAGTCCGAACTAACAACCACTAGACGATCATTTATCTGGGGTACTTAACCCTGCTATGCCACAGGCCAGTTTATATGGTGCCGCTCGTCAGGATGTAGACTCTGACTTTTAACTCTCTTGAAACGATCGGGTGAACATTCTAGAAACATTTATTAACCCTAACAGACCCAGTGAAGCCGAAATTGACTTAAAACGTTGCCGCTGGGGAGCACAGTGAACTTGTGAGAACTTTTTGCTAACTATTTATGAGGGACAGACATCCCTTAATTTACTGGTAAATTGAACGCCTGGCAGCTCAAATTTGTACGGCAGCTGACGCAGACAGCGCCCTCTGAATCTAAAATTGGTACAACTCTATGGTGGAACTGGTTGCATGTCCAACGTGCCATTATTTACACTGACGCCAACCGCCAATTGCTATCACATCCAAACTACGCTCGACTGGTCGCACCGAGCGTTGCTCATCAGATATATCGAACTTTTGACTGAACATCAGAGAAAAACGGAAACTCAGGAAACTGTGAAAAATCTCGAGGAATTCCAGGAAATTCTGAAACGACAGCCGCGTGTGTTTCAACAGTTATAGTGCTAGCAAGGTAGGTGCAATTTTCTTCATTTTACGTTCGTTAACAGCAGAAAAATCCCATTGTAAATTATTTCATAAAACTCATTAAAAATGACCACGCCAGAAAGAGAGCAACGGTTCATTGATGAAATTACTCAATTAAAACAGGAAAGGGAAGGTCTTGTGGGTCAGTATGAGCGGCAAATTACTGAATTGAGCTCGCAAGCTCATAGCTTGACGCAGCAGCATGCTGCCTCACAACAAACCCTTCACCATACGCAGGCAGCCCTCGACCAGGTTAAAGCAGAATTAGTACAGCAGAAAGCTGATTTGGAACTACAGTTAGCTACTGACAAAGTCGGTGCCGAAGCAAAATTACTAAAAATACAACAAAAATTGGCAGAGGCTGAAAGGAAAGCCAAAGACCCCACATCTTCTGCCATAATTGACCTGCATAAAACCGTGCGCCAAAGTGAAAAGAGTAATGCAAAGACAGCTAACGCCACTCAGGCGCAATCCATTCATTCCCATATTAAAAAATTTGACGGGAACCCCCTGAATTTTCGGGGTTGGATAAAATCTCTTGACCTTTTTTGTGAGACAAATGATGTGGAAGAGAAGCGACGACCTAAAATCGCCGCCCAAACCAGTGACTTCGTAGTTGCTGATTTTATTTTACGATCAATGAAGAAAAATCCTGAGATGCCCTGGTCCGAACTGTATGGCGAACTAAAAAGTCGCTATAGCGCCACAATGGATAACTCCATGGCCACCAATCAGTTGCGCCATATGCGACAAGGGAAAAATCAAACTCTTGTCTCATATGCTGAGCAACTGCTTGATCTAGCGAAAGATGCCTTTGATCAGGAAATAGATAACCCCACCATTCAGAAAAACCTCTCAGATTACTTTTGTGACGGGTTGTATGACAACGATGTTCGGATGAAACTGATCCGACGCATGCCCAAGACGCTAGAAAACGCTGTTAGTCAGGCATTATTTGAAAATGCCGCGAAAATCAAATTTCGCGCTCGCTCTGAAGCCGCCAAAGGAAAAGCGCCCTTTGGGAAGGCATTTGACCGACAATACGAAGAATATGAGCGCTATCGGGACCCTGTATTTCGCGACTCCATCGACGAACAGGAAGAACATGTAGAACTCCCTCTGGAGACAAGGGACGAGGCTCCCATGGACGTAGGCGTGGCACGCCGACGCCATAAGGTGAATATTTTAACGAAAAATTACACTGGAGGTTATGCGCGACCTCCATATCAGAATCAGAACAAAAATCAGTACAACAGTCAATACAGAAATAGGGGAGGACAAAATTACAACAGATATCAGAAACCGACACGATTTTCACGACCGGTTTGCAATCGTTGTAATCGCGTTGGCCACGTGAAACGCGATTGTCGCGTTAACTTGACCAAGCAGGTGAGAACACTAGATATTCAGCCAGCAGGTGAAAGGTCACCAGGGGCGACCTTTTGCTGCTTTCGCTGTGGGAAGCCAAACCACTTCGCTCGCGATTGCCGAGTCAATTTAAACGAAGGGAACTCTGCCCATATGGGGCAATGAGCAGAGTTAATGAGAAGTCACATGCTCCCAACAGAAGTGAAACTGGAAATCACCAGGGAGAAGTGTTAATTAATGTAAATAATGTACAAAATGAATGTATGAATAATTGTAAAAATAAAATTGTAAATAATAAGACAGGTGGACATACGGGTAATAAAACATGTAATATAAAGCCAAGTATTCAGTCTCAAACAAGGAGAACCGAAAATGGTTCTCCTCCAGTGAAAAGTAAAACCATTCAATGCACAAAGTGTGGTCAGACCACACATAATAGGAAAAATTGTACAGTAAAATTCACAACCATTCCTCTGACTGGTAGGCCTAGGCCTAAGAAACCGAAGGCCAACTCACAAAATGGCTGCCCTGCAAGGGACAGTCAGCAAGAAAAATTTACTTCACAAAATTGTTTCAGCTATCGGACCACCAGTGGTCTGGAAATAAAAGTATACAGGACTGGAATAACCCAGGTAGCTACTGACGCTATGGTGAATGCGGCTAATAGCCAATTAACCCATGGCGGAGGTGTTGCTAGAGCTATAGCTCTTGGAGCTGGTCCAGCCCTTGAACAAGAATGTCAACAATATATTCAACAGCATGGAAATCTTCCAGTAGGTGAAAATATGACTACCACTTGTGGAATGTTGCCATGTTTAAAAGTGATACATGCTGTGGGACCATGCTGGAATGATTACAGTGATAAAAATAAATGTCTCAATGTTTTATACAGTACTGTACAAAAAGTATTACAGGTATGTGACAAGGAAAATTTTGTAAACATAGCTATCCCACTCATCAGTAGCGGGATATATGGTGTACCTAAACAAAAGTGTGCAGATGTTTATGTGAGAGTTCTACAAAACTTTACTCCTAAACAATTAAAAGAGATACACATTGTAGATGTAGACCCTGATATTATGATTTATATGAAAAATGCTTATGAAAATCAAATTATAAATCAACCAGGTAAGCAGGGTTGTGTTGAAATAAATCAACAGAAACAGACAGTAAGTGAATCAGGAAATAGGAATCCAAGAATAAGGAGCCAAGAGAAATCACTTGGGAAAAACCCAAAACAACAAAACAGGAAAAACCCAAGGGGAAGTAATTGGAAAAACCCATGTCAACAGGAAGTGAAACACTCTATGGAAACCAAGGGAAATAACTTAGTAAACAAGATGATTACCCAAATGAGGAACAACAGCAACAAAAACTTAGACATTCTCAACCGGAAACAGTAACCATAAATTATGGGGCTGCTTCTTTGAATAGTGTCTTAGTGAACATCAAAGGACAACGAGTACGTGCCTTATTAGATACAGGGGCACAGACTAGTTGTATTAGTACAAAATTTTGGAAAAATCTGAAACACCGACCGAAACTAGTTGGTGATAAAAATTCTTTGCCTCGCATTGCGGGTATTACTGGGAGTGACACTCTCCCTCGAGGAAAAGTTAGACTTGAATTTTATATTCAAGGAATTTATCAGGTGCATGAGTTCTTAGTAATAAATGAATTGAATCGAAGTATGTTATTAGGAATGGATTGGATTAGGGGCAATCGAGTTAATTTATATTGGGAATTTCACAAATTGAGATTAGATGGTCACTATATACCCATTGTTCAAGACATACAGGTGAGTTGTCTTACTCGACTGATCAATCAGGTGGAACTTAAACCACAGTCCACTTGTTTGTGTACAGCAAAAGCTTCCGGTGCAAAATCTGTCTTCGACACAAAGTACTTAGAACATCATGGACTGACTAAAGGTCATGTGGCTGAACAGCCTGGCCTCTTAGTTAGTAACAGTATAGTCACTAATGGAAATGAAACCATACCTGTACTGTTGGTGAACAGTACCAACAAACACTACACCTTAAAAAGGGGTTGTTTGATTGGAAAACTTGAACCAATAGAATAGGAAGAAAAAGTCTTAGAAATTAATCAGATCTTAACTCAAAATACACCTGAAGACCAGATCACAGATGCTGACATACAGGTGCCTGAAGACAAACGGCACCTGTTGATGCCAGTCATCAATAATAATAAAGACTTGTTTGCCAAAACTGATAAAGAATTAACTCAGACAGATACAGTGAAGATGCGCATCGACACAGGAGATGCGCCACCAATCAAAAGTAGAGCATATAGAGTTCCATTACTGAAGAGAAAAATTATGGATGAAGCACTTGAAGAAATGCTTCAATCCGGAATTATCCGAAGGTCAAATAGTGCATGGAGTTTTCCGTGCCTACTCGTGGACAAGAAAGACGGCTCGAAACGCTTCTGCGTTGATTTCCGCAAACTCAATGAAGTCACGAAAGTTACGAACTGGCCGCTTCCATTGATTGACGACATCTTTACTTTATTGAATGGATGTCAATACTTCACCACTCTTGACATGAAGTCAGGCTACTGGCAAGTCAAGATGGATGAAGAAGACAGACCAAAAACGGCCTTTGTTTGTCATAAGGGCCTTTATGAGTTCAATGTGATGGCTTTCGGACTCATGAACGCACCCTCGGTGTATCAATCCCTCATGACAAGCGTCTTGGAGGGCCTAGAGGATTTTTCTCTGGCCTACCTTGACGATATTTTGATTTTCAGCCGTGACATAAAATCTCATATCGACCACATTAAACAAGTGTTTGGTCGCCTAAGAAAACATAAACTGAAGCTAAAAGCTAAGAAGTGTTCCTTCTTTCAATCTGAAACATCTTATCTTGGTTTTGTAATTAGTAAAGATGGAATTAAACCTGAGACTTCGAAGGTCGAGGTCATTCGGAAATTAAATCCACCGAAAACGGTAACAGAAGTGAGATCTTTTATGGGCATGACCTCATACTACCGTAGATTTATTCCTCGGTTCAGCGAAATTGCTCAACCACTCCTAGAACTGACAAAGAAATATGCAAGATTTCATTGGCGTGACACACATCAAAAAGCCTTTCAAGAGTTGAAGGATCGTTTAACTCAAGTTGCTCATTTGTCATATCCAAATCCCAGAAAGCCTTACGTGCTTTACACTGATGCCAGTGGCCGCTGTGTCGGAGCGGTTTTGGCACAACCATGTGATGATGAAACAGGTCAACTACCTGGAGTACCTGATGAAAAACCCATTGTCTTCCTCTCTCATAAATTGGGTGAAACCCAACAGAAATGGTCGACATTTGAGAAAGAAGCTTTCGCTATCTCATACGCATTGGATAAATTCAATAACTACCTGCAGGGAGCAGAGTTTGTTATTAAGACAGACCACGCCCCCTTGCAGTACTTGTTGAAAAGTCCGCAAAACAATGCCAAAGTACAACGCTGGGCATTAAAGATAGCTAGCTACAATTGTAAGATTGAATATTTACCAGGTAGAAAGAATACATGTGCTGACCTACTCTCTCGTTTACCTGAAGGAATTGCAAACGCTGACCCCGGGTACGAGATGGATAATGTGGAAAATCAGAAAGCATTACAAATTGGAATTATAAATAGTAACAAATTTGATCCTCAAAGATATGTACATGTCATCACAGATGAACCTCAGGTTCTGCCCGAACCACAAGCAATTAATTACAAAGATTTGGACATGAAGGTAGAGCAACAGAAAGATGAAAAGATTGTTGAAATCATTAAGAAGTATCAAGGTAACAATACCCCTGCACACATTAGTAGTAGATACCTCATGATTGAGGGAGTATTATATTACATTAGTACAGTTGATGATAACCCACGGGTACGCTTGTGCATACCCGAACAATTACATGCAGATGTGTTGAAACAATACCATGACGAATTAGGTCACCTTGGCATAGACAAAGTGTACAATAACATCAGTAGAAAATATTATTGGAAAGATTTATATAAACATATTTATAAACATGTAGAAAATTGTCTTGTGTGTCGAGCTCGTAACACCAGAGCTCACACTTTGCCATTGCAAGAGACTGACAGACCCCCATACCCCTTTGCTAAAATAGCATTGGATATGAGTGGTCCACACCCTGAAACTTTATCAGGAAATAAATATATTGTGACCTTCATAGATATTTATTCTGGCTGGCCTGAAGCATTTCCAGTGCCTGATAAAAAGGCGGAAACAATTGCTAATTTGATAATAGATCAAATTTTTCCAAGATTTGGATGTCCTTTAGAAATATTAACAGACAATGGATCTGAAAATGTAAATGCAGTGATGAAATATTTAACTGATTATTTCAAGATACATCATGTGACCACTTCCTACTTCCATCCACAATCTAATGGTAAGGTGGAGAGGCTACATAGAACTCTGAATGACATCTTAGCAAAACTAGCTCGAGAAGAATTAGAAACTTGGGATTTATTCCTAAACCAAGCTATGGCAGCCATCAGGTTTAATGGTAGTGAATCCTCTGGATTCTCGCCATTTTACCTGGTGTATGGCAGAGATGTGGTTTTACCACTCGACAATATACTTAAACCTCGAGAAAAATATGTAGGGGAAGAACCTCATAAGATAGCCATTCAGGAACAACATAAAGCATTTCGAAAACAACAAGCTGCACAAAAGAAACGAGTATTAAAACAACAAAGATTACATGATATTACAGCAAAGGATATCACCTTTGAAGTAGGTGATCCTGTTTTATACTCCTCAGGAAAATCTAAAGGAAAATTAGAATCGAAATGGGACTACCCATTTCGAGTCATTGAGAGAACAGGTCCAGTGAGTTACAAGATACAAGATCAATTAACTCGCAGAATAATTAAATGTCATGGAGAAAGACTTAGTAAAGCGCCTCAAGAATGGGAGGTGCCTCCACCTGTCCAGCCTGTTAGAGCGCGACGGATACAACGTTACGCTGCCCCATCAGAACAGTCGACTACTGAATACAGTAGCAGTAGTGACAGTAATGAAAGTGACGATATGCAAGGGATTCAAGAAAAACACCCCTTAACATCGATCATTAAGAATAAAAGACAAAGACGAGAACATTCTTCTTCAGAAGAAGATGGTGTTCCATTAGCAGAATTAAGACAACAAGTACAACAGGTACGAGATTACAAGAGACGAATGAAGGAGCTACAAGCTCCTTCCGCTGATCAACTGCCATCACGGTTCATTGCTGACGATCGAAATGATCGATTAAATGATTCAACGATGGAAGTTGACCAATTGCAAATAACTGAAGAAAAAGGCCAAAGTAGTGAGCCTCAACCAAAACAGTCAAGTAAAGATATAACTGAAATGATCTCTTGTATACAAGCTGTGTTACGAGATCATAATAAGATTAAAGAACCAGGTGAGAAATTAGAATTAGGAACAATTATGGTACCCTCTGCCTGGAGTACTAGTGATTAAATATTACCACAGGACTAATGATACCTAAAACGTAACACCTATGGTGCCACTCCTTAAGTTTGAGAGAGACGAGAGAAAGTGTAAAATGAGTAACAAAATTGTATTGACTTATGATTTGTTTGGAACGAAACTATGAGTCTTGTCAGCCTCGCAAACTGACTGAGACTTCATGTAGTTAGAATAACTTTCTGACCTTTTACACCCGGGAAGTGAATCGTCAGAGTGAAAGTAATTGAATCGCGTATTACTCATTGCGCTAACTCTTGCTTCCTTTCTCATTGTAGGAGCAAGATGTTGCGTTGGATGTTATTAGTTGGTCTTTTGACTACGACTACAATAATAGATGGACATACTATTATTAGAAACAATGTGATTTTTAAGAAAGTGAAAGAAGTAAATATGGTAACTAGTGATTGGAGTACAATGTTTGTTTATGAGCTCCAGCCTTTTATACAATATGTGCGCAGACTTGATCGAAGTATGCAATATACTGCTGGTTTGTATAATGCTACAACCATAGCTTTTCGACGCACTTTTGTCGAAGTAAATGGTGAAAACTCTACTCTTGCCGTTGCGATACAATCGATCATAACGGATATACACCAGGAGATCAGATACCTAAATAATCGTGTTAAACGAATAAAAGAGGATCTGAACGATTACCGCAGATTACATGGCCACACAATAAACTCGTCTCGGAAGAAACGAGGTTTGTTCGACTTTGTAGGTGAAGGATTGAGTTTTCTCTTTGGAACTGTATCCCAGTCAGATTTAGATGGGATAACAGAAAATTTAAGACATGTAAGTACTAATCAAGCAATGATTCAACATATTCAAAAACAAAGTTTAACCTTCATTAAGATGAATCATGAAGCGATTCGGACAAATAGAGAATTTATGTTAAATATGTCGCGCGAATTGATGTTATTTCAAGGTCGAGTAAATCAAGTAGTTCAGAATCATTCAGATCGAATATTATATCTTGAACATTTCACTCATGCTTATCATCAGCTTGAGTTTGTAATGAGTCGATTGGAATCAATGATAATCGCCGCAGAAACCACTCTACGGGGATTACATGATCAAATGGATATCCTAGCCGATAGGAAGTTATCACCGAAAATAGTGGATCCTTCACTATTGACCTCGATATTAATGAGTATTAAAGTTCAATTAGATGATAAGTCCATGTTGCCACTAGATCTGACAACAGAATTATGGCAATATTATCATTTGCTTACGACGGCCGCCATTTATGATGATGATAAATTGGTGATCTTTATGAAGATCCCCTTACGTAATTCGAACTTGCAATTTGAAGTGTTCAAGGTGCAGGCTTTGCCTGTACCCTTTGTCAATGTAACTAAAAATGCGTCGCGGGTTGCAAATAAATTAGTAGCAATATATACTCTTGAATCTGACATATTAATTATTAATAAAGAAAGGACGAAGTATGTCCCAGAAATAGGACATGACCAATGTGTAGATAACAATAAGTTGTTTTGTCCTTTAGTAGGTGCCGTACGAACGATACATACAACGACAAGTTGTATGTTAGCTTTGTTTTTAAACATGAAATTAGAAATTCCGAACTTATGTCAAACGGAAGTTCGATTGAATATCGACCTCCCGTTCAGTACTAGAATCGATGAAGGAATGTGGTACATCATGACAGATGTCCCACTACGATTCTCAATTACGTGTCCGAAACGAAGAAATCCGAAACCGAAACGGATTCTTCCGCCAATTGGAATTTTGGAATTAAAACCGTTATGTATGGCATCGAGCGGTCAATTAATGTTACCGAGTTATTTCCATAAAAGAGATAATTCTACTTTTCGGATAGTTACCAAGACAGTGTTACCAAATTTCTCGTTGTTACAACGACAGATGTGGAAACCTGTCATAGAGAGGGTGAACATATCGACGTTTACGATACCGAAAGGAATAGATCACTTGGATGACTTACCCATGGATGACTTAATTCATGAACTTGACTCGCTAAATTTACAAATGACGGACTCATTTGAAGTCCCTAAGTGGGCTTATGCTCTCGCGACCGTTGCATTAATAATAGGATTATATCTGCTTTGGAAGTGCTATCGAGCCGATAGACACAAACAGATATACAAGTGGTTAAGAAACCGTAAAAGTAAACCGACTTTTTCTGCTGTTGATGATAGTGAAATGTCTAATTTTGCATTTGCCGATGATGAAATCTATACTAGTATGGGACCTAGACCACAGCCTTCAGCTCCTGCTGATCCAACTGGAGCACAACAACAACAACCTCCTAAGAGTATTAGAGACATGATGAGAAAAGCTGTTCAAAACTTTAGACCTTCTCCTCAACCTAATAGGAAATCAATATATCCCCGTGTACAACATGACGTGGATTCTGCCAATGTCCACATAACTATGTTTGATATAGACAAAGAAACTGAAAAACAGTAGTTCACACACTGTGTGTTTTTGTTTCAGTGACCAGTGTACAAATGGCAGAATCTGATTCTAGTGTTGACAGTGGGCTCGATGATTTCCCTGATTACCAGAGTTATTATAATGATCGTGACACTTTATATGATGATGAAACTTCAAGTACAGTTAGTACTGGAACTGACAGTAATAGTACTGTTTCACGAGAACTTTTTCAAGACACTAATTCATCTAGTATAAACGTAAATTTAATAGCAATTCATCTGATAATAGTGTATCTGCATTGGCATCAATAGAAGAATCACCATCACCTTCTATAGCATCTTCCGACCTTTTGTCGACTCCTCCAAGTAGTGTTCAAACTCCTACTGACTCCATTTTACTATCTACACCGGAACGACTTCAACGACTTCCACCTTATTCGCCTACGGATACAGTGGAAACGTTAGTCCTTCCTCCAAGATTACCTGTTAGAACCCATGATGCAATTATTCATCGGGACCCCGAGAGCCAAGATGGACTCGGTGGATTTGTTTATGATATAACAATGAGATCACATACTTCTTCCAGTATGACCACACCTACAAGTGATTCTTTGCCTAGTGATTCTACCACTGTTCTGGACTCTGATGTTGTAGAGTCCGGTATCAGTGTGATACAAAATGAACTTGCAAGAGCTGATCTTGGATTAGACGTACACACCCCTCCTTTAAGTGATGTAGAAGCAAGACAAATTACTCCATTATCTATTAATGTCGTCTCAGAACCTATAATCGATATTCGACCGAGACCGTGGGAGTGGGCAAGAAGCGAGTTTTTCAGAACACCTCGCCCGTTGGCCTCTCCTCATGAATTTGATCGAGATATCATACGACCCAATACATATGAACAAGACTTTATGAAAGATACAGATCTCTTAGGCATTGAGGATGTATTTGGATGTCAATATTTTGATATGGATATGAATATAGTATATATAGAGGTTGAGCGAGAGTTGATATATTATTATGACAGTGCTGTTGATACTCATTTAACTTTTGCAAATAGGTCTAGATATTTAGTGATCTATAATTGCCCTGATTTACAATATCCAAAAATCAACGAGCAGGGTGAGGTAAGTGAACCTCTACGGTATTATAGTCACCGGGTGGCTACTACCAGTAGTGTACATCATAGATTTCACATGTGAAGAAATGTAGCAGAGTTTACTCCCTTCTGTGCAAGATATCGTGACTTTAGTCGTCGCAGACGAGCACGATATCACTCAGATGGCCGACCAAGGAGTTTTCAACCCTTTGTTGTCTATCGTCAATACCACCCAGATTATATTGGACATTTCACAGGGTCAACGTTTGATTACCGAACAGGCCCAAATACTGTGTATCGGCATTATCAGTTGCCAACACAAAATGAAAATCTGCAGAGTGAAGATTGAGAAGTGTAAACTTTAATAAGCAACAACAAACAGAAAAGTCTACGTAGACTACTACATATATATCAGATTTTCATGAATCTGGTTTCCCAATTTATGTATAATCTTTCATTGGAAACCTGATCCATGACGATAACGGGTCGTCTGTGTTTGTCTTGTTTACTAGTGAAAAATTTCCCAAAGTTAGTAATTCTGCACTGCAGTGTAACAATTTTTATAAAATCGGAGTTCCTGGAGTGTATTAGATAAGTTACACACAGGACTCCAGTATCAAGGCAAACAAATTTGAATGTTGGTGGAAAGAGTGTTGATTGAGTGCACCAAGTTACAGACGAACC
This sequence comes from Pictodentalium vernedei, assembly GCA_031216915.1. Lineage (NCBI taxonomy): Eukaryota > Metazoa > Mollusca > Scaphopoda > Dentaliida > Dentaliidae > Pictodentalium > Pictodentalium vernedei. The sequence continues at coordinate 674,837,587 of CM062297.1, read as the reverse complement.
CAGGGGAGCGTATTATAAGTGTAAATTTTAGTGTATAAACATAATACTATTGGTAACATAGTGGTTTCTTTTAAATATAGTTTTATTTTATTGCATATTTGATTAATTTTCTTGTTGGAATGGCTTCAGCAACTACTTTGGAATTCGAAGAATTCGCCGAAGAACAGGCAATGTACGATTTACATCAACGCGAAGCCTACCAACATGCCGTAACTCCTTGCCATACTTACGAGGAACGGGCAAGGTTTGAAGAACATAAACGCGCAGCCTTTCATAAAGCAGCGGCTCCCTGTCATGGTCATTCTCTATATTTTCCAAAAGATTTATGGAGACGTCGCCGTTTAAGGTATATTCGTATTTGGAACACGAGACATTATAATCCTGCCAATGGCCAGACAGAGATAATGCAACACCAACTTGGCTATCGTTTTTATCTCTCTGAGGAAAGAAAAGTAATATTTCCCCATCTCTTGTATCTTCCAGAGTTTTCCGTCGAAGGTGAACCCCATGACGTCACTGGTCCCGGTCCTGACGAGGTCATTCATTGTGTCACTGACCCCTGTTGGAATGGCCGATATTATGACCATGGGCGAAATCAATTGGATGCTGAACTGGACCTAATAGCCAATCCTGGCTTGGTCTGTCCATTCAGGAGTCATGAGGTCTTCCCTGGTAGTACATATCCCGCCAGTGAAGATGCTGATGATTCATATGGATTTTATCAGCACCAAATGCACCCTGCACGATTCTTTCCTCCTGGCAACGTACAGAAAACTTATGAATTGGAGAAACAGCAAAAGCAGTATCGGCTCCTTCGTGAAGCTTTAATCCGACACGAGGGAAGACGATTACAACGTTTTAGTTTACGCAGCCAAATTATTAAATATAATGAGACGCAGGAGGTACAAACTCATTATAAGGGTCTTGGGGACCCTTGCTGCATCTGCTTAGCAGAAATTTCAAAAACTTGGCAGGATTTATTTGAATGTGGCCAATGTAAGCAGCAAATCCACTACTCTTGTGGTATTGCATGGGCCAGATCAAAAGCCGGTGCTCCTGAGCCAGCTTCTTGCCCGCACTGGCGTACACCCATGAGGTGGGGTATCGGTAACGAGCCGAAGCTTCCAGTACCAGCTGAAATGGATCCACATCAGTTTTGAGTCGCGTATGACATGACAGAAGTTAAAAAGGCGACCTCTACAGCTGCGTGCCGTCGGGCACTGTTGTCATCTTTAGACATTATTGTATAATATTTTTCTTGCGCAAACAACAAAGTATCTAAGTAAAGTAAACGAAAAAGTTATTGTCAAAATTATATAGTGACATTCTAGACGTGACTCCTAGTTTCGTCACTATCGACAACAGATTAAAAACTAACGAAGAACCGTTAACGGGGAAAGTAGAATTGTTCATACGGCACAGCTGTAGCATAGTGTAAAATAGTTTTTGTGTTTTTATTATTTTATTGTATTTTATTGCGTTTAGTCAAGCATAGTCTTTGTTTTATCAATCACACGTGAAATTAAGTCAATTTTCAGTTTGTATAGTTTAAATAGTTTTAATTAGTTTATAAGTAATATTGAATCCGTGAAAAATGGCCACGGCATATGCCTACCGTAAAGTTAACCCTACTTCGGAAGATTTTCTTCCGGAGCAACTAGAATATTGGACACAGAGATTTCGTATACCTGTACCTATGATCTTTCACAACGGAGCTTCCGCTTTTCAGCGCAAAATCCGTGTGTGGGATATGGTCCAGTTAAATGAAGTCACCGGTCACTTAGAATTGATTCGAACTCAAGTTTTATACCGGTATTGTCTCCATACAACGGAAATAGGACGCGAACTGGTGATGCCTCACATAGTGGTAATCGAACAGGAGGCTCGATTAGCAACCCCTTGGGAGGCAGCACGATCAAGCCGTGTAAGTGTTATTCGCTATTGGAATGACCCACGGTGGGACGGAACTTATTATGATCAACGAATTCCTTATCAATCGGAGAATGGGATCGATCTATTCATCACATCGACTCCGGTCCGTCCATTTCGCCCGAGTGAATATAGTCAAATCTCCATACCAGATTTCCCTCGCGAATATCGAATGATAATTGGTGAAACGTTCCATCATGTGCAGGTGGAACATACATATGAATGGGAAAATGCACAATACAGTCATCAAGTCTTGCAATACTCGCTTGAAATGTACGCAAGCCTTCGAATCTTTCAAGCCAGACAAAATATAGTTGATGGAGATGGGAGACAATGTGCAATATGCTTGTTGGACATTGTTGGGCCCCGTGAAGCATATCGTTGTCCTCAATGTACTCAGATAGTACATCTCTACTGTGGGTTAACTTGGATGCAGCAAAAACAAAGTTGTCCTCTGTGTCGATTTGACCTTCTATGGGGAACTCCTTTGAAGAAGCATAGCTTCGATTTTACGACCCGTAATTATCAGTTTTTCCCCACTAACAGAATTAGGTAGAATTTATTGTTCTTTTTATTACTTTCAGGAATGTAAGAATGTAATACCTTAGGAGAAAAGGTGATTCCTGTTGTCTGGTGGCGTTCCGATAATATTAGTCCGTAATAAATACTCCCTGTAGTGCTTTTCTTCTCCCTAAAAACCGGTAGTGCCTGATCCTGGTCATGGATTCCCGTCACAGTGTTGACCTTGATGCTGACAGCATCTTGGTCACCACGGGTGATTGGTCATCCTGTTTCCCTGGATCCGGTCAGCCGGTGATCCTGGTGATCCTAGTCACTATCCTGATCACTATTGATAATTCTGGAATTCATCTGATCCAGACTCGAGCTCCGCTAAAAGTTTACCGGACCTCGCGTCTTGGTTGGGAGGATTGTAACGAAATGCCCTCCACGGAGCCCCTCCACGGAGCGCGTCGGGTTAACCTCCGTGGGGTGCGTCGGAGTCTTATGATAGCACTCGAGAATCTTGGTTCCCGAAGTGTTAATGTGTTAATCAGAGTGGCCAAGTCCTACTTGGTAATAATTCTCTGTTGTATAAACTTTAATAAGTAAACGCTGTTTTCAAACCCAAGTTATGTAATTTTATTCAATTCCTCGTATATTTGCATTGCATAATAGCAGTGCAACTGACCTACAGAAGTACTTTATGCACTTACTGTAAAAAGGTGTTTTTGACAGTATTTGCAATTATGACTGGCATATGAGCTAGTAAAAGCCTAACCTATAATAACCCCATCAGAATGCTTTTGACAGGTTTTAGCATTGTATACTGACCCGACCTAACCTCAACACACCCAGTATCAGTTCCAGCTCTGAGAATTGTGCAATCTTGCACGTTCGCGTCGGTTTAGAATGGTTTTGTAATTATACACCTATTAATTGCCAGCATCCTTTTAAATGCGAGAACGCATACTCTTAGCATAGGATACCCACCGGATGCCCTACTATTCCAGGATGGAAGTAGGGGGTTAAGAAATACCTCTCCGCCATCTTGGGGTATATGTGGTGTTTTGTGGTGTTTTATGACGTAAATTCTGCCGAGTAGACACGATTCAAATCGTATTTAAGCCAACGGAATCACCCGAGACGGGACTTCTCTCTGGTCTTCCGTATGTACAAGAAGTCACTCTCCTATTCTCGTGGAAGGACGCCGCCGAACGCTGCCAGGCCAGACAACATTTCCAGACACAGGACGCGATGAGAGCGATGCGATAATTTCGACTTAGTCTCATTTCGTATCTGATATTTTCAAACTTTTACCAGAGAGAGAATTTATTTAAAGTTAACTTGTAGGAACTATACTTAGGGTTTTAATAAAAGTGTAGAAAACTGTAAGTACATTTTATGTGTTTTTGAATTCACCCTTTCGCTGCGGCTGCAGTATCAAGAATTGTTGCAGACTCTACAGAACTGGTTGCCTCTTAAGACTGAACACTTAAATTGTCCTGTGGCCATTTTTGCCACGATTATAGTCCGAACTAACAACCACTAGACGATCATTTATCTGGGGTACTTAACCCTGCTATGCCACAGTAGTTCTCTACTAGCTCCCTCACTTGGACTATCCACCCCGTTTTGATATTTGAGTTGAAAATTCTCAGGAACATTACTTTACACCATCGGCTGTCGGGGAGATTTACCAAATAATTAAGATAACCGAGTTTGAACAGGTCTATCCTGTCCTTGATCCTCATCCACCCAAGCTCACCCCTGATTGCTTCTAGCGCTGCGGCATTACTCGACCCCGTTATCCATCGACTTGCATCGTTCTGCAAGATTTCCAAGCTCTTTACGGCCGTCTGGTTTAGGGGTACCACTTCCGTACCGTATGTTATACTTGGCAGCCCCACCATTTCCCAAATGGTTTTCCCCACGAAAACCTTATTGAAACTGTTTCTCCCATAAGTTTCATTTGGTTAAGGATTCGCTTCCCCTTCAGAATCAATTTATTTGTGTGGTTTCGGTAGATGCCTCTTCCTGTAATGTTTATATTTATCCCCAAATACTCGTAATCACCCGTCTCTCCTACACTGAGAAGTTTGCTGCTCCCTTCCGGAATGCAGGACTCACCCATTCTCCACCTTCGAGTGGGGTCCACTTTGCGGCCCACAGGTATAACTTTGCTCTTGCTTTCATTAAGTTCGAGTCTCCATTTGCTCCCATATTTCCCAACAATTCCCAGCATTTTCGTTAGCCCCTCTTCGCTTTCTGACACTAGAACCATATCGTCTGCAAAAAATAGCCCTGGGATCTTCAATTCCCCAACTGCTACTCCCTCGTCGCTACGCAGGAGTTCATCTCCCAAACCTTTGATGTACAATGCAAACAGGATTGGCGAAAGGATACACCCCTGTTTTAGGCCTATCTCCATAGGCACACGTTTTGTTGTAATGTTTCCCAGGCTAAGTTCACTCTGTACATCTTTATATAATGCTTTCATAATTCCAACAAACTCGCCACCTAAGCCCAGAGCCTCCAGCTTGCGCCACATACCCTCCCTCCATACTCTATCGTAAGCCTTTTTGACATCCAAAAAGGCCATAAACATCTTTTTCTTTTTTGCTTTCGCAGATTCTATCATTTGGGGTAGCGTGAAAAGATGGTCAGTTACTCTCCTTCCCTTCCTGAAGCCATTCTGGATTTCTCCCAAAAAACCCTTCTCTTCAATCACCTCTTCTAGTCTCCCATAAAGGACTTTACAGAAAACCTTTCCAATGTTGCTACTGACAGAGATCCCTCGATAGTCATCCAAAACGTCTTTTTCCCCCTTTTTGTGAATAAATGTCACTTTGCTTTCTCTCCACCCGTTTGGGACCTCTTGATTTTCTATGGCTAGATTGAATAGGGCAGTTAGGCTTTCCACGAGTTCCTCTCCCCCTTTTTTGATAAACTCGTTAGGAATTTCATCCACTCCTCCCGCTTTTCCATCCTTTAATTTTGGTATCACCTTTCGCACCTCCTCCGTTTTAATTTCGCTGCACACGAAGTTCGATAGGTTTTCCTCGACCTGATTCGGACACTCAGGTGGGCTCCCCATGCCCCATCGCTTATCGTTTACCTTTCCCCAGTGCTTGACTAGTTCTGATGCGACTTGATCTTGCTCGTCTGTAACTCTGCCATCTACTTTAATACTCTGAGGGTTACGTCCTTTGTTACGTTTATTCACCCATTTCCAAAATACGTTCGAACTTGACCCACCTGTCGTTCTTATCGTCCTAATAAGACTGCTATTTCGTACTCTCCGATTATCGTCTTTAATCTTATTTACTTTATTTCGTGCTTGGTGGCATTCTTCCTTTGCTACTGTGGTCTCGTTGCTCCCCCCCCCCCCCCTTAAGTTTTCTACTTCTCCTGTATGCAGCACATTTAGCTTTTCTTCCCTTTATGGTCCTTTTCAGTTCTTCATTCACTCTGTACCCAAGTTTCCGTGTTGGCACCCTGACCTTTCCTACACTTTCCTTTCCTGCCTCCACCAGGCTCGCACCTATGTTGTCGGCCATCTTCTGGGCACTGCACCTCTTGGGTACGGTTGCAAGCTTTGGTTTCAGTTTTTCATTGAACTTCGCCCAGTCAGCATCTTTATTGAGTTCCCAAATCTCCTTAGAGCTTCCTTTGCTTTTTACTAGAGTTTTGTCCCTGATCGTCACTGTAATCAAGTTGTGATCACTATCCACCTCCATTTTACCCTCATCATCCACTTCTACCCCTATCACCTCCCTCCATAAATTAATATCTGTGAGGATGTAGTCGATTATTGATTTTCTGTCGTTCCTCTCCCAGGTCCATTTCCCCTTACACCTCGCGTACCTGTTCAGAATCTTCAGACCGAGCTCGTTTGTGAAGTTGAACAGCTTCCTTCCATTCCCGTTGACTTTATTGTCCCCACCATCTATGCCTTCTTCATCATTACCTAAGTGGCCATTAAAGTCACCCATCAGAATTATACCGAGCCCCTTGTTTTGTAATTCAGTGATATTGGACCTTAGTGTTGAGTATATCCAATCATTCCATTCGGGTTTGCTTCCCTCCACCGCACAATACACAACCCCAAGGGCAATACTTTTTTCAGACTGATCCTTACCCATCCCATTTCTTTCGATACCTCAGCCGGGGTGCTGATGTTTTCCAGGTCTGTGATCAGTGACGGTTTTAAATCCTCTTTAATGTACATGCCTATCCCTCCCCCTTTTTTCTGGCCTTCCGTTCGCCCTACACCTATCCATACGTACCCCCTTACTTGGTCTACCCGTTCTTCGTGTCTTACCCACGTTTCGCATAACTCCATGACGTCAAACTCCTCTGCCTCGATCAATGTAGCAATTTCACTTACTTTCCGGTGGAGACCCAGGATGTTGCTATAACCCACTTTCAGGGTATCAAGGTTCATTGGCTTCCACCTACTGGTCCCATTATTATCTAGTCCCTGTATGTTTGTATATCCTACTTTGTGTACATGTGCTTTCCTTGAGAAGCTATTCCTATTGATTTGGATTTTGGTCCCTTTTCCTTATCCCCCTTGTCCCATTTTTTACACCTATGGTTCGTGACACATTTCCTGTGTTCATTCCCCCCCCCCCCTTCACTGATCCCCCTTCCCTCCCTATACCAAAAAGGCTCCACCACCTGCAACATATTTCTACCTAAAACCTCTGTACCCCTTGGGCTAAGATGGAGAGCATCCCTTCCATATAGGTCCTTTCTGCCCCAAAACGATCCCCAATTGTCTACAAAGGGTAAACCAAGTTCCTTACAATACTCCCCCAATTCCTCGTTGGTCCCAATGATCCGCGAATTACGCTCGCCCCACCACCTAGTACTGGGAGAAGCCCCGAAACCACTACCTGTGCATTCTTGGTATTCAGTTGAGTTATTAAGTCCTTGTAAGTCTCAATAAGCTGAACTGATTTTCTCTCCCTGGTGTTGTTGGTCCCCACGTGTACAACAACCACTGGGTCTGGGCCTGACCCCTTTACTAATCCACCCACTCTGTCCCTTAGGTCCTCCACCCTAGCCCCCGAAAGCACAAATTGGTCCTGTTGACACTGTCGGGCCCACACACTACCCTATCTAACCCCCGCACTATACTACTCCCTGCAACAACAAACTGCCTCTTTCCTGTCCTACTACCCAAGACATTATATTAGCTAGAGAAAAAATTACGCCATGATGTGAGTTCACTTCAAAGCCACAGATCTGTTCACAATATCTGAACTCCTGATGCGTGTCATAACTTCAATAGACTTTCTAGCAAGCAAACAATGGGTTATGCCCATTTTGTTTTTCGGGGGTAGAGCAAGCAAAAAGTGTTTTATAAGGTGGTTTTACTCGTGTCAAACTTTCTAAAATATAATTTTTTGGACTTTTGTTAACATTGAGGGGCTGTGGATTAAATCACATATATCACTATTTTGTGTAATATATAGGTAAATAATTGTACAGTTGTGCAGGTGTCCTCCAATATTTGGACTCGGCATCGCCTCGCCCAAAATATCTCCGGACACCTGCACAACTGTACAATTATTTACCCATACAGTACACAAAATAGTGATATATCTATTACTAATGATGTAATTTAATAAAAATCATAACTTAATTTTTTTCATTTATCGTAGTGGCGTGACTCTTCGGGTTCTACCCTTTTCCATTAACATACTACTAGACATCCAAATGTTAACCTTTCAACTGGGTATACATAGCGTTCTGCTGGAAAAAGATGTTCGGTTAGTTCCACAGGGCTGTTCGATTAAGTTGTTCCTGAACATACCTGCAAACACAAGACTGATTCGCATGATCGCGAAAGCTAATATTTTTTGCGACTATCCCATTCAGGGACTTGGTCGTGAAAGGTTTAGCTAAGGAGGGTCAGAACTAATTTAATTCGACAGTCTCACAAGGCTGTTGGATTAAATTATTGCTGAAAATCCCTGCAAACGCAAAGTGGATTCGCCCAACCGCGAAAACCAATATTATGCGCCGCGATCCCATTCAGGGACTCGGTGTTGAAAGGCTTAATCATTTACTCAACGTAGACGATGTCAAAATTTGTAATTTAAATTTTTTTTTCAATTTTTTAAAAAATATTTCAACAAAGCTCGTTCCATTGAGAGTTCACGTGTTAAGGTTTTGCTGAAATTTAAATAAAAAATGTCTGCTATTCATTTTGTATATAACGCGTGTGGATGCGAGGTTTCTTAGTGTGAAGGGTTAATTAATATCTGTTATCGATTTAAGTCTTCTCTCTTGACTGAAGAGAACTAAACAATTTTGCACCATTGACAGAAACAAACAAATCAGTATACTATTCATAACCGAATTAGTACGCAATAACTCATACCCTAAAATAGAAATCATCTACCGATATCTGCGCGAGAGGTCAAGGAAACTTACCTGGGTGTTTTCAATAAGCATAAAGTGCACGCGCCCGGTGAATCAGTTATTCGTTTATTCACCAGAAATCATCCGTGAGATATGGCAGAAGTTGAAGACGACGAACAAGCAATTGTGATAGACAATGGATCTCGGTGGATAAAAGCCGGCTTCGCTGGAGACAAAACCTGCACCTTTGTCTTCCAGAATGTTATTGGGAAAGCGGCTGGACACCAGGTATGAATACATGCATGGTGCGTAATCATAGTTAAAATGATAATGAAAATGATAATCATAATCAAGGGATTGGAAAGGATTCTTGAATGTGGAGGTGCCCACTTAGAAAATTTCAATTTCAACCCGTCCCACTTCTCCCACACCCGGTTGAAATCTTTTCAAGTTGTGCATTAAGAGAAACTCTAATTACACTTCGCCCACCCACCCTGATCTCACCGCCACCCACCGTTCCCAGTAATAAGCGATATTTGGACTGAAGAAAAAAAATCTAATTTTAGTTTTGAAAATAGTGCTAAATTTTAGTTCATAAAGGCAATTTGATCAATTTTATAGCGCTTGGGACTTGCATGCTTCCATCATTGAGTTGTCAGAATCAACGGTAATTTTGCAATTCCAGAGAGAGAGGAAGAGAGTAGTATGCCTCGGGCTTTTCACCTCTAGGTTGCAGGGCCTCGGTAGTGACGTCATGTCACGTGGCTCAGTGGCGCCATGTTGTGTTGTCATGGTAACCCGCGTGAGCGGCCATCTTGTGACGTCATCTCCATAGTGATACGTGGTGTGAGTGCGCATGCGCAGCGCGTGTTGTTAAGGTGATACGTGTTTCTGTCATCCATTTTGAATACTGGAGGCCGCCATCTTGGTTTCTATGGTAGCACGGGGTTGCTATGTGACCCAATTTTTCTGCAATGGAACGGGGTATGTTCGTAGAGTATGTTCGATTGAATCGGAGTAAATCTAATTACCACAAACAACCCGACAATCCCTCCAAATCACCAAAATCCACCCAAAATCACCGAAATTGACTTTATTTGATACGGATTTCCCATTTTTCGGCATAGCACGTAGTGCTATAGTACCGGGGGTCCCCTGGGGTGTGTTCGATTGAACTAGAGTATATCTAATTACCCAAATAGACCCGACCACCCTTACAGACCACCAAAATCTCCACCAAACCACCCAAACGGACATGTGAAGCCCCATTTTGGGCATATGAAAATAACATGTTATGCGATAGTACCAAGGGGTACAGAGTGTATGTTCTATTGAATAGGAGTACATGGCCTGATTTTCCCAGAATCCCATTTTTAATACCTATTGCATCTGTTTCTCTATCACTAACAGTCTATCCAGTCCAAACTCTCTCTGGTTCTCTTGTCCAAGTCTTATAATTACCAGTGCTTGATTTCCCATAATGCAGTTATCTCCCTTGTGTATATCAAAAGCATTCCCAAACCCAATAAGCAATCGAGCAGTTACTGATAAACCATTGCTCGAATGACTCGAATCCCATCGGGCAAATGAGCTTTAGAGTAATTCCTCGATCGAGTGACTCGGCATATTGCTCGAACGACTCGAATCCCACCAAGCAAATGAGCCAACGAGCAATTGCTCGTTCGAGTGACTCCTCGAACGACTCGACGACTCATTTCAGAAAAAGGGATTCCATAGCCACAGGTGTTTTCGAAAGAGGGATTCCACAAATGGGATTCCACAAAAGGGATTCCATAAGTGGGATTCCGTCTTACCTCAAGTGACTCACACATATTGCTCGAACGACTCGAATCCCATCGAGCAAATGAGCCAACGAGCGATTGCTCATTCGAGTGACTTCTCGAACGACTCGACGACTCATTTCAGAAAAAAGGATTCCATAGTCACAGGCGTTTTCGAAAAAGGGATTCCACAAATGGGATTCCACAAAAGGGCTTCCATAAGTGGGATTCCGTCTTACCTCGGCTGACTCGCACATTTTGCTCGAACGACTCGAATCCCATCGAGCAAATGAGCCAACAAGCAATTGCTCATTTGAGTGACTCCTCGAATGACTCGACGACTCATTTCAGTATTTGAGGATACCTATGGCATGGCTACGTATCAGCTGAGGATACCTTTCGAGGATACTTATTATTCGATACTTATTTGAAGATATCTGGTCAACCCATTTCGCAGGGTATTCACCTTCCCTGCTAGTAAAAAAACAAGAATTTCTGTTTCATTTTAAAAATTTATTGACTTTTCAGTACACTGTTTGTTATATAGTTCAATATTTGTTCTGTTTATTCTGTTATCTCCGTTGTGTTCGATCACTTCATTCTTCGTTCACCTTGCTCTCTCCATTGTCATCATTGGCTCTGTATCTTGATCGCTGTTGGCTGCAAAGCTTTATTGTAGAATTCTCTATATCTTTGTAAAATCTGGTTGTAGCAAAGAATCTTCTCGGGCTCGTTCATGGTTCTAGATTCTGTAAACTCCCTCAGTTCTCTATCCAGGTCCATCGAGGCACGATCGTTGAGTTTTCTACGCACCAAACACTGTCGAGCTAGTAAACTTTCCAATAAACTGGGTTCGACTAAAACATATTTTTGTCTTCACTTGTTGGATTATGCTTTGGTTCTGGTTTATTGCCCATTCCGGTCATTACTGCATGAGGCATTTCTGTTGGTGGCTGTGGTACCCACAAGTTTCTGGTTGGTTTATTTGGTTCTGGTTTATTGCCCGTTCCGGTCATTACTGTCTGAGACATTTCTGTTTGTGGCAAGAGTACCCACGGCATTCTGGTTGGTTTATGGGTATTCACCAGGTACGGTTTTGACTGTTCCATTGGTTCAACTTGGTTTATTTCTTTGCGTTCTTCTCTTCTGCATATTTGCCGTAGTTCCAGTGGTGAGTGGACCTTCTGGTGTCTGGATAGGTGGTGTCTCCTGTTAAAGGTCTTTGCACACTTTAAGCATCGATATCTCTTAGGGCCGTGGATGGTTCGCCTGTGTAGTATGAGACATTTAAAATGACTGAATGATTTCTGGCACTCTTCACAGGTGTGATGTTGATCAATCGCTGGCTAAACGTGAAATGACAAAATTTGGGAGAGGAATCCCTCTTTATATCCTCAAGATTTTATGTAAAAACACGGAACATCATTTTATGGAGTCGGATAGGAATCCTTTTTGTGGAATCCCTTTTTCGTAAACGCCTGTGGCTATGGAATCCCTTTTTTTCTGAAATGAGTCGTCGAGTCATTCGAGGAGTCACTCGAACGAGCAATTGCTTGTTGGCTCATTTGCTCGATGGGATTCGAGTCGTTCAAGCAATATGGGCGAGTCACTCGAGGTAAGACGGAATCACACCCATGGAATCCCTTTTGTGGAATCCCATTTGTGGAATCCCTTTTTCGAAAACGCCTGTGGCTATGGAATCCCTTTTTTCTGAAATGAGTCGTCGAGTCGTTCGAGGAGTCACTCGAACAAGCAATTGCTCGTTGGCTCATTTGCTCGATGGGATTCGAGTCATTCGAGCAATATGTGTGAGTCACCCGAGGTAAGACGGAATCCCACTTATGGAATCCCTTTTGTGGAATCCCATTTGTGGAATCCCTTTTTCGAAAACGCCTGTGGCTATGGAATCCCTTTTTCTGAAATGAGACGTCGAGTCGTTCGAGGAGTCACTCGAACGAGCAATTGCTCATTGGCTTATTTGCTTAGTTTAAACATATTTTATTTGCCACTATATACAGCAAAAAGGATCGGAGAACAAGTTATCACAACTTACAAAAACTCCTCTCCTTAAACAAGAATAATTAAACATTTGCGGCACAGTTATATACAATATAGAAATACTAAGAATTAATGTAGTCATCAGCTAAAGCAGCAATTGCTCGTTGGCTTATTTGCTCGATGGGATTCGAGTCGTTTGAGCAATATGTGCGAGTCACTCGATTTAAGACAGAATCCCACTTATGGAATCCCTTTTGTGGAATCCCATTTGTGGAATCCCATTTTCGAAAACGCCTGTGGCTATGGAATCCCTTCTTCTGAAATGAGTCGTCGAGTCGTTCGAGGAGTCACTCGAATGAGCAATTGCTCGTTGGCTCATTTCCTCCATGGGATTTGAGTCATTCGAGCAATATGCCGAGTCACTCGATCGAGCAATTACTCTAAAGCTCATTTGCTCGATGGGATTCGAGTCATTTGAGCAATGGTTTATCAGTAACTGCTCGATTGCTTATTGGGTTTGGGAATGCTTTTGATATACACAAGGGAGATAACTGCATTATGGGAAATCAAGCACTGGTAATTATAAGACTTGGACGAGAGAACCAGAGATAGTTTGGACTGGATAGACTGTTAGTGATAGAGAAACATATGCAATGGGCATTAAAAATGGGATTCTGGGAAAATCAGGCCCTTTACTCCTATTCAATAGAACATACCCCCCCCCCCCCCCTGTACCCCTTGGTACTATCGCATAATGTGTTATTTTTATATGCCCAAAATGGGGCTTCACATATCCGTTTGGGTGGTTTGGTGGAGATTATGGTGGTCTGTAAGGGTGGTCGGGTCTATTTGGGTAATTAGATATACTCTAGTTTAATCGAACACACCCCAGGGGACCCCTCGGTACTATAGAACTACGTGCTATGCTGATAAAATGGGAAATCCGTATCAAATAAAGTCAATTTCGGTGGTTTTGGGTGGATTTTGGTGATTTGGAGGGATTGTCGGGTTGTTTGTGGTAATTAGATTTACTCCGATTCAATCGAACATACTCTCTGAACATACCCCGTCCCATTGCAGAAGAATTGGGTCACATAGCAACCACGTGCTACCTTAGAAACCAAGATGGCGGCCTCCAGTATACAAAAAGGACGACGGAAACACGTATCACCTTAACAACACGAGCTGCGCATGCGCACTCACACCACGTATCACTATGGAGATGACGTCGCAAGATGGCCGCTCATGCGGTTTACCATGACAACACAACGTGGCGCCACTAGGTTCCAGGCCCTTCTCACAGAAAATCATGTAAAAATGTGTGACCTAAGATGCGATCTGGATGGTTTTAGGACATTAGTGGGCTGCCGGCACCGAGTTAGTGCCAGTAGCCAAGTAATGCCCTAAAACCGCCCTGATCGCACAACAGACCTATACACTGTGAAGACTGACACACTATTGAGGATATAGATTTTTACTATGTTTATACACTATACTCTCTTCCGTCGTCGATGTCGATAATCGCCGGCCAGAGACTTTACTAAGTGGTCTCGCATTTGGGGTGCCAAGCTTTAGATTTCCAATTGCAACCCCAACCCCGGTAAGCAAATTTCGACTACCATTACATAATTCCCAACGAGTGGGAAATTCCATTAGCACCCCTCCCCATCCCCTGAGTCAAAATTTGCCAACTACAGGTTTTAAGACGCAGAATTGCATTTGTACAGCTCCTCTGGATGTAAATTATTTAACTGGGGCTCTCGGCAGTGACAAATTCCAGCATCAAATCAATATTTGGAGGGGAGTACTACTTCTCAATCAATATTTGGAGGACTTTCACCACTTTTGAGTCTAAAAACTCCATATTTTGGGAAAATTCTAGACATGTTTGGAAAAATTCATTTAGCACCCTTTCTGAAATTTCCAACTTTTTTTCAATTTACGGCTTCGAATTTCCTACTGTTGTAAAGGTGACGAATGTGGAGGGGTGGGGGCCGAACCCGTACTCCCGGGCTCATCAGCCTTTGAGACGTCCGGTTAAGAGATTTCCTCACTGTCTCGGGAGATGACTTTGTCTTGACGGATAGTGGATGGGGCTTAGGCGAATGAAGCGATTTTATTGGACCTTTCAAGACCAATTTGTGCACGGTGTACACAGTACTTAAAAGAGGACATGAGGTGCTTGAGATTAGACTCACTGAGGGTTTTCGGACCGTTTTTCACACTCCCCCATAGACTCATACGACGAAAGACGAAATGGTACATATCGGTCTGGAGAGATACCTCAATACTGGGTAACACATTGGACCATGGTGCTGCCTCGGGGTACTCTGTCTTTACATGGTACAGCGAGGTAGTCCCATGGTGGACTGTGGAATCTTTCCGGGAGGGCTCTCAATAGGTACGAAGTTGACATGTTTTGTTTTTTCTTACTAGATGCTGATAAACATGAGTATGTTTCAGTGAATCAAGATGTAGGCGAAATCTGCTGTAAAGATTACATTTAGCCATTATGTGCATGTAGACGGCAGGAAGACAGTCCTTGTGGCTATGCTCTCTCCCCGCGGTGTAGTAGAGTTCATTTTGTTTAGCGCGCATGCGCGAGTAATATTTGGGGGCGATTGTGATAAAAATTTATGGGGAATTCAATGCTCTCGAAGATTAAATTTACGGAAGATGAAATGGACATCTGCAAAATCCGAAATGAATACCGGTATATTTAATTCTTTATTTTATTTTGCTTTATTATCAAATAAATTGTCTTTAAATAATACACGCAAACAATCCGTAACAGATATATGTGCTTTTATGCCGCCTGCTAAAGTGTTTTTGCAACAGTGACATGAAAGCAATCCGACGAGAAAGTCTTACCCATCTTTTTAACAGGTGACATTGAATACCGATGGTCGTGTTCCATTGTCTACACTGCGGTAATTAAGTATTTTGGGAACAGAAATAAGTGTTGTCGGTACTTCCTAAATACTCGCCTTCATTAACGCGGCTTGGTGAGTCGTTTATGGATTATTTGTGTCACGAAGGCATCTCATCTGTTTTTGTATTTTCTGGTTTTGGGTTTTTTTTTTCTTCTGATTTTCAACCATACACCCGTATCGGAAGCAAGCCATTTCGGCCACTGACAATTTTAGTCAGTTGGGCGTCATGGCAATATGTTTCGCCCGGTTGCATTTTAGCCGATTCAGCTACTGAAGAAATATCCATTTCGGTGTGTATTAATTGAAGGCTGGATGAAGTAACATTATTCGCATGAATTTTGTGATGTAGAAAACAGTATGCATATAGCTTTGGGGCATCAATTTAATTTACGAATTGGCACGAAAGGGCGCACGTTTTGTGCTGAAATAATCAATATTACATCCTCATAATCATTTCCCCAACCAATAACATAATGGAATGAAGAAAAACGACAACAACAAAACAACCAAACAAACAAAAGACAAACCAAAAACCATTAACAACAACAACGATAAAAAATCCCCAAAACAACGAACTACTGAAATATTACTATTTTCCTGTCATTGTACCAGGCTAGATTGTCTAGACGAATGATAAAGTGGATTGCCATGAAAATAAATTGATACAAAATTGGTTAATATTTTCCTCTTATTTTCTTATGAGTAAGCATTTTGAAATTCACGCCTACCTTATACTTGAAATCATTTTTTTTTCAGAAAATGAAATGATTCTATATTTGAAGAAAATAGAAAATGTTGCTTTTTCTGTATTAGTAATCCTGGTGCGTTGAGAAAAGATGTTTACTCGCAACTCCTTCGCTAAAGAAAAATCCCACTTGTTTCTTGCTAACGTTCAATTTTTTCCAGTTACGTCGTCGCTGTTAGAGCCTTCCATGTCTGTATCTTTGGTGAATTATGATCGAGCAAGACTGCTATTAATCCGCAATCCCATTCCTCAAAAATCCCAAACACTTTCGTGTTCTCCCCTCTAATGCGTTCCAATTCCGCCTCGATGCCCAAGCCTTTCCATGCCTCTATCTTTGTGTGAATTATGATCGGGCGAGATTGCTTTAGGAGGTTTTCACTGGTAGTGTCTTCAAGGCAATTATTGCGTCACTGCAATGACAACACTACTTCGAGTTATATATTTTCTTTTGAGAAACATCACATTTGTTTTTTTTTCACAATATACACGATTTGTGAGACAAAAAAAACATATTAATTATTACTGTGTTAAATGTTTTGGTCCGAAAAAAGCAATTATTTTAAAGGCCAGTGTGAAGGAAAAAGAAATAATCAGCCGTGTGCTATTTTTAAATCACTTTTTGAAAGGCTTTTTGCGTTACTGGGATCATTGTCCGGTTTGTCATGCATGGCGGCTTATTAGCGCCACGTAATTTTTGGCTTAACTTGACAAAGTCAAGATAAACTGTTGCCATCACGCATGCGGAGTTTGTGAGTCTGTTCACATTTTCTATAGCACAGGCTACACCCCGTACTTCTTGTCCGAACATCAGGAAATTTCATATGCAGTTTTAAGGTCATGTCCCCATTGACCGCGATCAGTCAGCCGCGACGGCTGCCGGAACCCGAAAACCGTTAGCACAGTCTGCATGTCGTATTTATGAAGGGATTTCATTGTAACTTGGTAGGATGACTCCGTATGATGTCTACATGAGAACTCCCCCTATTTATCGCGATCGGTCAACCGTGACGGCTACGCAGGCCCGAAACCCGAAAACCTTTAACACAGTCTACAGATCGGATTTATGAAGGGGTTTCATTGTATCTTCCTAGGGTGACTCTGTATGACGTCGAGACGAGAATGTCATTTTTGGTCGGGTTAAGTCAACCGTGACGGCCGCAGGGTGCGTTACCAAGATTACTTTAGTACAGTGTACAGCTTGCATTTATGAAGGGATTTCATTGCAAATTTGTTAGATGACTCAGTATAATGCATAGATGACAACGTCCTATTTTGTCCATAATAGGTCAACCATGATGGCCACAGATGCCTGTGACCTAGATTTGTTAAGGACAGTCTAAAGTTCATATAAAGCGATTTCATTGTAACTTGAAAGATAACTCGGTATGATGTCTAGATAAGACTTCCCTATTTTGGTCACGATCGTCAGCCGTTACCATCGCCTGGTCATTTGACCTACATTCCTTTAGCACTGTCCACAGGTTGTTTTTGTGTTTTATGAAGGGATTCCATTGTAACTTGGTAGGATAACTTGGTATGATATCTAGATGAGACTTGCCTATTTTGGTTATGGTCGGTCAACTGTGACCGCCGAACCGTCATGTGATCTGGGTTTCTTTAACAACGTCTACGAGTTATATTTATGAAGGGGTTTCATTGTAACTTGGTAGGATGACTAGCTTTGGAATAATTTTCCTTTAACTTGTTAACTTTTGTTGACATGTGTTAACTATGAGGGCCACATTAACCCAGACCTCAATTCTTTAGTACAGTCTACACCTCAAATTGTCCTTATTGAAAACAGCATACAGGGAACAGAAATTAACATAATCTCAATTATCACAACTCTTGTCGTATTTCATAATCATTTCATAAATGTTGAACATTATCCTTTTCATCAAACACTACACACAGTCAGGTTAAGCTACAGTGTCATTGACACTTTCATTAGTTATCAAATTGCAGCTGCAATTTAGTACCTTTTACCTGCAATTTAGCTAAATTGTAGCTATAATTTGATAAAATGTTCCTGCATTTTAGCTAAATTGCACCTATAGTATACTAAACGGTACCTGCAATTTAGCTAAATTGTAGCTCCAATTTACTGAATTGTAGCTACAATTAAGGATCTTCACTCTCATTGGTCAAAATAAATTGTAGCAGCAATTTAACTCAACCAATCAGAGGCACGGACACGTTGTTTAGTGCGCATATATACTGGGGCGACTTTTGCCCCAGATCATGCAGTATTGAATTCCCAGGTCGATTCAAATGACTATGAAAATCAAAAAAAATGGGACTGTATATATATAATGGATCTACTAATATGCGGAATTCGTTATTAAACTGGAATTCACCGCATTCATTATTTCAATATTCGTGTTGTGTTATGCCACCTCCAAAGTTAGAAGTACTTTTTATACGCTCGTTTATAAAAACGGTCGTATTATGTTATCAGTCTGTCCGTCTGTCTGGCCGTAAACAATTTGTTTCCCGTTCATTTAAAGTCGAACGCCTTGACGGATCGACATCAAACTTTCAAAAGTTGTTTTTAGCAATAAAATACAGGTCCAGTTCGATATTGGTGTTTCTCAGTCCATCTGCTGCAGAGATATGGCCCTTTAAAACACAATTTTTCTAAAAAAAAATGGTTTCCGTTCATTTAAAGCTGAACGCTTTGACGGATTGACTCCAAATTTTTCAGACGTTGTCTTTAGCAATGAAATACAGGTCAAGTTCGATATTGGTGTTTCTCAGTCCATCCGCTGCAGAGATATGGCCCTTTGAAAACACAATTTTTCTAAAAAAAAATTGGTTTCCGTTCATTTAAAGCTGAACGCCTTGGCAGATTGACACCAAATTTTTCAGATGTTGTTTTTAGCAATGAAATACAGGTCAAGTTCGATATTGGTGTTTCTTAGTCCATCCGCTGCAGAGTTATGGCCCTTTGAAAACACAATCTTTCGAAAAAATTGGTTTCCCTTCATTTAAAGTCGAACGCCTTGACGGATCGACATCAAACTTTCAGATGTTGTTTGTAGAAATAAAATACAGGTCAAGTTCGATATTGGTGTTTCTCAGTCCATCTGCTGCAGAGTTATAGCCCTTTGGAAACACAATTTTTAAAAAAAAAATTGATTTCTGTTCATTTAAAGCAGAACGCCTTGACGGATTGACACCAAATTTTTCAGATCTTGTTTTTATACACCCGTTTGAAAAACGGGACGTATTATGTGAATGGTCTCTCCATCCGTTTGTCTGTCTGTCCATCTGTCAATGGACACATTTCGTTTCCAGACGATAACTTTAGTTGTAATGGTTTGAGCTGAGTTAAATTTGGCATGTGGATTTAGTATGACAAAATACAGGATGGGTTCGATTTCCATTTGCAGTAGAGTTATGGCCCTTTATTTATGGGAATTTAGCCTAACTTCTCGTTTCCGGACAATAACTTTAGTTTGCCTTAACCGATCTATTTCAGATTTTCAGTTTTTTGTTTTTGACAACAAAATACAGCTCAAGTTCACTTTTGACCACAATCGCTTATACCTTTCCAGAGTTATTCCCCTTGAATGATTGCAAATTTGTGGATTTTGTGGTTTCCAGATGATAACTTTAGTTTGCCTTGACCGATTGTTTTCAAATTCTCAGATTTTGTTTTTGACCACAAAGCACAGCTCAAGTTCACCTTTGGCCATAATCGCATGTACCGTTCCATAGTTATTCGCCTTGAATGATTGCAAATTTGTGAATTATGCGGTTTCCGGATGATAACTTTAGTTTGCCTTGACTAATTTGTTTCAAATTCTCAGATTTTGTTTATGACCACAAAACACAGCTCAAGTTCACTTTCGGCCAACTTGAAAATCGCATGTACCTTTCCAGAGTTATTCCTTTTGAATTTGTGCATTTTGTGTTTTCAGGATTATAACTTTAGTATGGCCTAACTGATTTTTTATACGCCTGTTGAAAAACCGCCGAATTATGGAATCAGTCTCTCTGTCTGTTTCATTTGTCCATCCATTTGTCCATCCGTCGGTCTGTCCGTTCGTCAACATTTGGTTTCCAGATGATAACTTTAGTATTTTATTTCGATTGACTCCTAAACTTGGTATGTGGTTTAATCAAAACAAAAGACAGGTCAAGTTCGAATATGGGGTCAGTTCGAAGTTCCCCTGAATTATGACCGTTGTTGGACATAGAATGCATCAAATATTTGGTTTCTGGATGATAACTTTTATTATTTGTTTTCCGATTGGTGCCAAACTTGGTATGTTGTTTAATCACAACAAAATACAGGTCAAGTTCGAATATGGGGTTGGTCCGAACAATTTTCACCCTCACCCCCATCCTTACCCCAACCCTTCAAAAATACAAAACGGGCGTATAATGTCCCACTAGGCGGTGCTCTTGTTAAAAACTTTTTTGTTATGTTACATCAACCCTCGACAATATTAGACGAGATGTTTGCGTGAATATTTTCTCCCAATTCGCGGTATGCTTGTAGCCTCCGTTTATGCATTCTGCTTTGTGTATTTTGTGTGAGGAGGGTGGGGTAGTTTTCCGAGTTTTTTTCGAATGGAGATCTTAACCCCAAAGTGCAGTCACCTTCCCCTCTCGTCCAATAAGCTTGAAGTTTTTTTAAAAATAAATCGAAAACCACCACTGACAATACTTGGAGATGGTGTCGGGCAGTTCCTCTCAAAATTCACCTCAGCACGGGCGTTCTGTCCCAAGTCGAGTTTTGTACCGCACGATTCGTCCAAAAAGCTGTTTTTTTCGGGGAGACTGTGGTGTTTTGTGTGGGAAGGGTGTCTTTCAGGTGTTTTAGAAAACATATATTAACCCCCTTGTGTAGCCTTGATCCCTGACCAATAAACTAGAAATTATTTTAAACAAATTTCTTGTAAATAACGAGTCAAATTGCTTTGAGATACGGTAGTCACCTTCTTTTAATGAGAGGGACTCTACGAGTTTGTCTGAAAATTTTACAGGGTTGTGCAATGTCTTTGTCATCTAAAAGAGACCAAGCCAACAGCACTTCCTTCCAAAACTTATTTAATTTTTTTTTCTACCATCAGTAACCCCCCCCCCCCCCCCCCTTGTGCATATGCCAAATTTTATAATATCCAAACATCTCTAAGTCATCTAGAATAAGTGTTTCCAGGGAGTCATTACAGAGGGGTCTAATTGGGTTTTTTACCCATATTAACTTAAGAGCATGACTAAATGTGGGGAAATTTGATTCCACCGATTTCTATTGAGGCAATAATTGCATCTCGCTTTATCTTCACTTTTTTTCGGACAACAAAAAAATTGAAAAAAATTGCCTGAATTTTATTTAAGATATCGTTCGGTGGGTCGGGCAACACCATTAAACAGTGTATTAAAATAGGAAACGTTAGCGTTTTGATGACAGTGGATTTTCCAAGTAATGTTAGCCTTAATGTTAGTTTACGGAAAGACCAATTATTTAATAATTTTTCATTTTTTTCCATCTCATTAAGATAATTATTTAAAACATAGTTTTGGTTGAATAGGTTGCATTCTATTCCCCAAACCACAAAATAATTAACATCATTCCAGTAAACTTTTTCACGTATTGGAGTTTCTTCGTCGCAACCTCGTTTAGAACCAATCCAAATTACCAGAGTTGTTGTAAAAGATACCTTTTAAACCGGATATTGTTGAGAATAACTTTACTGTTTCCAACGCATCATTTAATGAATAACCATCGTCGCTGATACATAAAGTAGAGTCGTCTGGGTACTGACTAATTAAATATTCCGATCCGTTTATATTGATGCCCGTCAATAGAAGGGTTAATTTTTAGAACTGCCCTTAATTTCTGCACGTAACATAAAAAGGCACGGTGATAAATGGTCACGCTGTCTAACGCCTCGCTATATATTGAACCTGTCGGAGCAGTGACCATTATTCAACACACGGCTGAAAATATTACTGTAAAAAGTGTGAAACCAGTTTATTATTGATAGGCCAAAATTTAAAAACCTCAATGTATTTTCTATAAACGACCATTCTAAGGAATCAAAAGATTCTTCCAAATCTAATAGTGTAAGTGTCCCCGGCATATTTTGATTCGCGCATTTAGGGAGAAGATCAAACGCTAACCTCGTGAATTCTCCATTATATCCTTCTTTTTTATATTTTTCCAAGTTACAAAAATGTTTTGTAGATTTTTCTCCTTTAACTTTCCATTTAGATTTGGTTCTCAATATTATTCCTTGTACTTTCTTGTCCTTAATTTTTTAGTTCGTTTTCGGTGGATTCCATCACTTTGAGAACCGTTACATCTTCCCCATCAAGGGCAATATTTAACCATGTTAATTTATTTTCAAATTCTTGCTGATGTTTATCCGATCGTTTTTTCAAGTGTGACGAATATGCTATAGTTTTACCACGAATCTTGAGTTTCAGTGTTTCCCAAAAGACAGGTCATTAATTGTAAATAAATCCGCATTAGTATTATTATTATTATTTGTCAAGGGAGTAGCAACAGTAGTAGTGATAGAATATTGATCTACAGTTTCTAAAATCACATTTTTAACTGTATTATTCTGGATCACACAGTAGACTATTATTGAACTTCCAGATACCCTTTCCTCCAGGTTGGTCATCGAAAGACAGGCTGATACTTATGTGGTTATGACCTAAATGGTATCGTGTGTCTATCTCAGCTTTTTTAGCTCACCTGACTGAAAGTCAGGATGAGCTATAGTGATCACTCACCGTCCGTTGTCTGTTGTCCGACGTCCGTGAACATGGTGTTTGCACCTGCTCCTCCTAAACTGCTGGATCAATTTTAGTTAAATTTTAGGTGATTGCTTTCTCTGACATCGCTTTTTGTTTTTGTTCAAACCAATGACTTGATATTTGGTTTGAAGCTTCCTTTTGAGGTGTAGAATTAAGTTTGTTCAAACGAAGTTCGTGGATCAATATTTGCCTTTGTAATGGGAGAGGCAAGATTTTTGGCCCCGCCCGAAATTTATATTTTCTGAACCAAATTTGATATGTGGTAAGTAGTGTGAAACGGGGTGTTAAAAGGCATTTCATTTTTTTGTCTCAATCGCAACTCATCAAAACCTTACTTTTTTTCGAGCAAATCGCATTCATCACGATCGAATGTATGGATTTGACTGATGCGATACGTAGGCGATCACATCGTCATTTCTTCCTGGTGTTTACAGTGTTTGCGGTAGACGAGGCATCATGGGTTTAACGTTCAATTTCTCTAACGATCAACGTGAATCCGACTAAAATTCATTGTAATTTTAACAAACTCTATAAAATTCCTTCTCTTAAAAATTCACTTTTAGGTGCGCCAGTAAAATCTGACAATGACCGTTCTTGGGAAAACACTCACCTTTTCGCAGAGGTAACTCGGACCCGCCATTTAGGTGAATTTTTTCGACAGAATACCACAAAAAAACAGCATCGGTGCGGATGGAAGACTAGCGATCCAATGTCGATTCCCACGGAAAAATGGAGTTCGAATCGAGCAGTGAATTTATCGGTGCGCCCTAACCCGCTGACGATGACGTGGTGAGGTTTTTGGCAAGGAGAGAGAGATAGCTCACAGAGTGGAGGTGGGCCAGCTCTGGTCCGTGATTATGTGGATATTGTGAGTTGTGAGACGGACGATAAAAATTGTTTTTTAATAAATTTTTATAAACAGCATTCAAAAAATAAGAATACAAAAGATATATATAAAACAACATTCAAAAAATAATAAGAATACAAAAAAATAACTATTTTTCATTAAAAAAGAAAGAAAAAAAGATAAATAAATAAAAAAAACAATGTTTCTACACATCGGAGATTCGAAGCGAAGGGACGAGCAGGTTCGCGAATTAATACGGAGTAAGGAGAATATTCAAGTGCAGGATAGGGACAGACGATTAGGAGAGATGGGATTGAGACGAGAGGCTACCAAGTTCTTCAAACCCGTCACCGAGGTTCAGGAACGAGCTAGGAAAGAGATCGTGGAGGAATTGAGACCCATAAAAGAAGGTTCTCTGAGGATGGGTTTGCATCCTAGTACTTTAGCACTGAGAACTTTCTCCAATTTCGTTCCGACGGGAATCTAGACTGATCCGAGTAGCGTCGGTAGTGTTATGCCGAGAAATTGGTCCGAATACACTCCGGAGAGGGTCGAGACCAATGCGAGTAGCGTCAGATCTGACAATGGTAGAGAAAAAGAGGAGATTTACGGATTTCGTCAGGAAGGTGATGACGATTTTGTTGGTGACGCGCAAATATGGTTTGAAGGCGATTATTTGATCATAGGTCCGAACAGGATTGACCGATGGATTGCACACTCTGCTCTCTCACAAGAGACCCAGCGATTACACCAAAGAGGATTACAAAAAATACGGGAGACATTCTGGTTCAGACTCACATCATGAGGAAGAGGGACGATCCCCAAGAGACGAGACTGAAGGATAGGAGAGGTTACAAGTGGAAGCATGTGGTGGAACCCATATGGAAGGCAAACAAGTATTTTGTTAAATCTACGACTGGAAAGGGAATGACCGACATGATATTTCTTCCACGCAATCCTGATGCCTTATTGGGGAGATCGAATTTGTTGATGGCAAGCAGTAAGGCTGGTCACACCAGAGTGAATAACGAGATAGTGAGCGTGTGCGACGAATTGTTGAGGCAGGAGGTCTTGACTAAGAAGGATTATCAAAAGATGATGTATCATTTGAAATAATAAAATAGTAAGAGAAAAGAAAAAAAAACAAAAAATATTAAGTAAATAAAAAAATATATATTTAAAAAAAAATAATAATAATTAAAAAAAATGTTAGTGATAAATAACAGAGGATACGCTAGATCTTATGTCTATAGTGGATTGGGCATTGTCGATTCGATGATGCGATTTATAACTCGTAAATTCACTGGCGATATCGTGAAACAGATCACGTTGAGCTCTCTCAAAATCAGAAAGAAAATGGCGATCAATGCGGGTAAGAAAGCTGCAACCGAAGCGAGCAGTAGAATAGCTTTGGCAGCCGGTAAGAGAGGCACTGATGCTTTGATTAATAAATTGATAACTCCACAACCTGGCAAACGATCGAGAATTGAACCGAAAAGTTGGAGAGATTTCTATGATGATGTCGTACAGATACACAGCTTGTCTAAAATGACTAAAGGATCGGGATTGAAAGTGATTTATAAATAATAAAAAAAACCTTTTTATATATATATATAAAACAGAAATTAAAATATAAAAAAATTAGAAAAAAACATAATTCAAAACATAGTAAAAAAACAATTAGAGAAATAAAAATGAATATCAAAGACATGTCTTGGAATGACGTGATGACGTGATGAGCAAGAGGTCGAACGATGAGTTCTTTCCCAAGAGCATAAGGGGTCTGATAGTGGGAAAATCGAATTGCTGAAATACCAATCTCTTGATGAATATATTGATGGTTGGATTACGACAGATTATTCGTTTTTGGCAAGAGTATCTTTCAACCGGAATATAGATTGCTTCGAGAGTGCATGATGCGTAAATTATCCAAGGATGTTATGTTGAGAATCTTTGACAATCGAGATGAATTCGAAGGACATGAGACTTCGAATGTATTGGAACGAACGACGAGAGAATTGACCAAGAGAAACTTGGAGTGTTCGAATGTGGAATGTCAGTTTTACAAGAATGCCCACGACGTTCCCGATCCTAGACTGTTGAAGTCGGAGAATAAGAATCTCATGATCTTCGACGATCTACTGTTGGAGAGACAGAATTGATGGGAATCGTATTACGTTTCAAGGACGTCACAGCAATGTGGATTGTTTCTATTTGTCTCAGAATTATTTTCGACTGCCCAGACAGACAATAAGGGAGAATGCTAATTTTCTTTGTCTCTTTCATCAGGATCTCAAGAATCTCAATCACATCTATAGAGATCACGTGGCCAATGACATGAATAGGGAAGAATTCAGGAGATTTTGTAAGAAGGTGTGGGACAAAGGACTTCACAATTTCATGGTGATTGATTTGACTAGTGAATTTAACAACGGAAAATATCGAAGTGGATTCGAAGATTTTTTTTTATATTCCTAATAATAGTAATAGAGAAGAAAATAAAAAAAAACAATATCGATAAAATATAAAAAAAATATATAAATAATAATAAAAATGTCAGAATATCATCTATTAGAACAGATAGTCGAGAATACTGCTGCAAAACAATCCTTTCAAATCATAGTAAGTCACGACGCGACTTGATTCACAACTAAATTGGAACCTTCCATCGAATTGAAGAAGGAAAAGAGATACGAGATGGGGTTGGTTAATCTCGAGACTTACTATTCGTTTCCAAACGTCACCGAAAAGAATAATGTGTTCAAGTATTCCAATGGAGTCGATTGATTCGAGATACGAATTCCCAAAGGAAGTTATGACATAGACGAGCTGAACTGTCACATCCAGATGAGACTGAAGACCGATGGTCACGGAGGCAATATGATAAGAATTGCTCCCAATACGAGTACTCTACAGACGATATTAGACTTGGGAGATAATTTTTGAGTGGATTTTAGTGTGGAAGATTTGATCAGTAAGATGTTGGGATTGATTGAAAGATGTATCGAGGTCATGCCGCATTCGAAAATATGGTCGACATTCTCGCAGTCAATAGCATTTTAGTGAATGTTAATGTGATCTCGGGAAGTTATGTCGATGGTAGCACTCAACCTACGATCTACTCGTTTTTTCCAGACGTTTCTCCAGGTTACAAAATCATGGAATGACCTAGAAATCTCGTCAATCTACCTGTGATCCTGGACATGTTGTATAGCATCAAAACCACGTTGACGGATCAGAATGGAGATTTGTTAGATCTTTGCGGAGAGAGAGTGACTATACGATTTCACATCAGAGAGATATAAAAAAAAAGTAAATAAAAAAAAATTAAAATAAATATAATTTGAAAAAAAAATTAAATAAATATAATTTGAAAAAAAAATAAAATAAATATAATTTGAAAAAAAAAAAAAAAAAATTTTTTTTTTCATTTTTTTATATATTTATATAAGAAATAAAAAAAAAATAAAAAAAAACAAACTTATATTTATTATAATTAAAAATAAAAAAAAATCACCAACTTATAATATTTCTAATTAAAAAAAAATTTATAATCCAGTGAAAAAAAAACAACAAATATGAGTGGCAGTCGATACATCATTAAAAATGTGAACATATCTGTAGGACAGAAAGCTAAACTTCACAGAGCATTGAGCCATCGAGGTGAGGCTGTTAGATTTAAATTCAGTTACAAAGATCTGGCGAGTGGTGGTAGCAATCGAATCGCCTGGACTAAAACTCAAATCAAAAGGATGGAGAAAGTGATTCATAATCGAGCAGGAACAATGGTGAGATTGAGTACCACCCAATTGAGATACAATCTGAGAATGAAAGGCGGTTTCTTACTGCTATTGGCGGGACTCGCCACCAAAGCATTACCCATTTGGGAGTCGAGGGAATAATGGGTAGAGGATTGTTTCTGAAGAAGAGTGGAAATGGATTATTTTTGAAGAAGGGAGGAGCCATGTGTCGCAAAGACATCAAAGGTAAAGGATTGTATCTAGGACCCATGAGAAAAGGTGGCAATGCTTTCTATGGAGACGGTCTCTATCTGAAGACTGGAGAGAATGTGAAACCAATTGGTAAAGGTTTATTGTTCGCCCAGAATTCACCATTTAAGAATATACCCATTTTGGGTATGTTATTATAAAAAACAAAAAAAATGAAACAAAAGAAGAGAAAACGATATTTCCCATATCATTCTAACGACGACGATAAAAAAATAATGGTTTTACCGAAATACGAGAGGCATAAACTCCAACTTTCAAAACAAAAAAAAATGTCATCTCTTTCCAATAATAATATGCACAATCGTAATGGACGAGAAGTATTCGTTCATTTGTTTGATGATGAGATGAATAGATATGTTGTTATTTAAAAAAAAACGAAATATATATAAAAGAGAAACAATATAAAAAAATAATACTAAAAACAAAATAATAGAAAAAAAATAAATAGTAAGAATAGAAATTTTTTTTTATATAAAAATTATGACGAACGATTCCATGGAATCGAGAGCTTAGTTTCTTCGAAGAGCGCTGTGCAGAGCTTATGCAATTGTGTGAACGAATAACTTCCTCAGGTCTTGAATGAAAAATGCCTCGGTTGTCGAGAGGAGAAAGAATTTAATCACATTGATGTCTTCTGATGGAATGGGAAGACGCCATCACCATGTATTTCATGCCTGCATTGGAATATGTCCGACGTGACGACGTGATCAAATGTTGGAGACAATTCGTGTCTTGTGTTGGAGAACCCGAGCCTACAAAATCGGAAGAATTGAAGTTAGTGCATCGAAGTCTCACCACCAAAGACAGGGAACGCATTTTGGAATATTTGTTGGAAAAGGGGAGATCACTAAGAAATTTTTCTGTTGAATAATAATTGTTTTTTTATATATATTTATATGAGAAATATAAAAAAAACTAAAAAAAAAACTATAAATATTCATAATAATAGAAAAAAAAATGAATAATAAGAATAGAAAATGTTTTTTTATAAAATATAAAAAAAAATTTTTTTAATAAAATAAAAAAATGTTTTTTTTATAAAATAATTATGAGTAAAACAGACCCTTTCAAGGAAGAGAGAGAACGGAATCTTAGATGTATGTTGTGTTATGCTTATGCGGTCTGCGTGAACGAACAATTTCCTTGCGTCGGGCGTGAAAGGTGCCTCGGCTGTCAAGAGAAGAAAGAATTTAATCATATTGATCATTTGTGTCTCACGATGGAATGGGAAGACATCGTTACCACATATCTCATGCCCACATTAGAATACGTCTGACGCGATGACGTGATCAGAGTTTGGAATCAATTATTACTTCCGAAGCCTACTGAATCGGAAAAGTTGAAGTTTGCACATCCGGAACCCACCATTGAAGACAGAGGATGTCTTTCAAAATATTTGTTGGAAAATGGAAAACCACTACCATTAAAATGTTTTATATAATATAATTTTTTTTTATTAAAATAATAAAGAGTGAAAAATAAAATACATAAAATATATAAAAATATATATATTATATAAAAATAAATGAAAATGGAACTTCAAAGTAAAAACATCTATCCATCGTTAGAGAGGGTGGAACCCACAGCACCTCTTCTATCACTAGAAAGTAGTGATGATGAGTCGCAGAGGTATCGAATCGAACAAATCAATAGAATTCAATCATATCTGACGTGAGAGAGAGATTCTCGTTGTTCGCTCAATAAGAAATATTTGTGATTAGAGAATTTGACTCTCATCACGATCTCTATGGGTTTGAATGTTGCCGGAATCAGTCTATTGTTGACCGCCCGCATTGCTGTTCCAGTCGTGTTGGCCATAGAAGGATTGGCTTTGACTGCCGGATTCGTCAGTATGATCGGAAAATTTCTCTCTAAGAAATTGTCCGTGAAGGCCAAGAAACACAAAAACATCAGCGTTTTGGCCGATGCAAAGATCGATTCCATGTCAGATAAGATCTCTATGGCATTGAAAAAACTGTAGATTTCGGATGATGAATTCATCGACATATTGAATGAAAAACAAAAATACGAAGTCATGAAAGCGAAGATAAGAGTCAAGAGTCATCAGATTCTCAAGGAAGAATTGAAAGATTCTCTCGGGGAAAAAGGTAGGAAAGAAGTGAGACAATTGTTTCATAAATTATTGGATCCCAAAAAGATTCCAGAAGCAATCGATTGAAAAAATGTATATATAAAAGAAGAAGAAAAATTATATATAAATTAAAAAAAAAAAAAATAATTAAAATATATATATATACGAAAAAAACAAAAAAAACAAAAAATGTATTGCATCAGATGCAAGAGAGTTACCGATACGGTTAACGTTAAAAAAAGTACTGACAAAAAATAAAAGTCCCATGCTTTGTGGAATGTGTAAAATGTGCGGTTCGACAAAAATGCAATTCGTCAAACGTGGTGCTGGTTTGACGAATAAATTGATTAATAATCTACCCGTTGAAATGCATCTGCCAGGACATCAATTCACAGGACCTGGCACGAAATTAAATAAGAGATTGAATCGAGATCTGACACCTAAATCTTGGAGCAAACCCATCAATAGGGTGGATTCGGCAGCTTAGGCTCACGATCGAGAGAGAGAGAGAGACACGAACGTTCATTGGTCGGTAAAGTGATCGGTACCAAACGTCGATTCGGATGGGGTCATAAAAAAAAATGTCCAGAAAACATTATTAACAAATGCATTGGCGAACGAACTACACAAGCCCATCACATGTAAATGTTGTAAATGTTGAAGGAGAAGGGTATTTGTAAAGGGTCTGGATCAGATTTGGTCGGCGGATCTGGTCGACATGAAATCACATTCGAAACAAAACAAGGGCATTAAGTACATACTGACGGTCATCTGAAGAATAAATTGGGACCTTGCGTGGCTGAGGCTCTGAAGATCATATTTGCATCGTCTTCTCGAAGACCGGATAAATTGTGGGTAGACAAAGGGAAGGAATTTTACAACAGTCACATTCATCCATTGGTCGACCTCTATTCCGTCGAAAACAAAGGGAAAGCTAACGTGATCGAACGTTGGAATAGAACCATGAAGGAAAAAATGTACAAGTATTTCACGGCTAATAAGACCAAGAAATATATAGACGTTCTAGATGAACTGGTCGAAGAATACAACAATATATGACACAGATCGATCAAGATGACTCCCGTGGAAGCTAGCAATCCTCAAAATGAAAAAAACGCATCTTCACTAATCTCTATCCTGAAAGGATCAAGAAGGAGTCCAAGTCACCAAAATTTGCAGTTGGCGATCGAGTGAGGAACACTTCTTATAAGTCACCCTTCGCAAAAAGTTACACTCCTCGGTGGATCGAAGAAATCTTTAAGATCATTAAAATATTTTACACGGATCCTGTGACTTACAAAATAGAAGCATTAGAGGATGATGAAGATGACAGTAGAGAAATCATCGGAACATTTTACGAACAAGAATTGCAGAAGACAACAGTTTGAAGAACCAATCCTTCACTTTTATTTTTTTGCATATATATAGTTAAAAGGAGAAAAAAAATAATAAATAAAATTAATAATTAAAAGAAAAACTATTAATAATAAAAAAAACAGAATTAAACACACACAGACAACAAAAAACAAACATGATGAATATATCAGGTTTAACTGAAGGTATATTGAGGGTTGAAAGCATTCAAGAATATGAAGATCACGAGTACAAACCAGTGACTGGAACCAGTCTAAACAATGCCGGTGAAATAAGAATCAACGTTGAAACTCAAGATCTGTTCGTTCATCCCAGCGAAAGTTACATGGTGATACAGGGGCGTCTCACCAAGGAAGACAGAAGCGATTATGCCGATGCCTTCAGTCGTGGAGAAAGTACATCTCTACAAGATCATAGAATCAAAGAGTACATTACCAGTGGGATTTAGAATGAGGCAGTGTGACACAGCTAGATTGGAGATTGACCATGAAATCTGCTTCGGAAAGACCATGATTCATCATAGTGGCATTTCAAACTGATAGGGATGGATCTCAAGAGAAAAATCCTTCCCTATTTGATCATTGTAACTTGAGAAACATGCAGGTATTTCTAAATGCAACGAGATATCCGGCCATTGATTACAATGCTTCTTTCGATACGAACGATTTCTGCAGACAAAACGGCGACGCCGCGGATTTCAGAAAGAAATATCATCGACTGGACGAATTGATGGGTAATCCTAACATCACTCCCACCAAATATAAATCGATGTATCCCCTTTTCGTATTCGACGTTAGTAAACAGAGCAAGTGACTCAAGAGTAGCATCTTAGACATTCAGATCAAGATGCAATTCGATAAGAATGTGCCGAGGAGAACCGAGGCTTTTGCTCTAGTCCTATCTGATAGAGAGTTAGAATTTGAATCGGATGGACAAAAAATGTCTATCATTCGATGATATAATATAAAAATAGAAATTAAATACCCCCCAAAAATATCGATAAAATATAAAAAAAAATGAATAATAATAAAAACCCTAAAAACTGAATAATCAAGGTAGAGAATGTTTGAGACAAGATCAAACACATTTATTTGGTAGGTAACATAAATGAGAGCAATTTATTAAGTATATTAGATCGGTTGGAAATGACAACACCCATAATATTGACTTCGGAAATGGTAGAACGAATTAAAACACAGGGAATAACCGTGAAAGACTGCATGAGACCTTTACTAGATACGTTAGCATATAGAGGAAAAATGGCTTTTGAAGAATTTATTACTGTTATGTTGAATCTTGATTTAGACATGGACGAGTGTTTTAAGAATGTTAAACCAAAACAAATAACAATTTTTGCAAGTTCGAAATGTCAAACCAAAACAAAATAAAAAGTAGTAAAAAAAAATATATAATTGGATTTTGAGAATAAATCAATATCTCAAACTCCAATTATATATATTTTTTAGAGTTGTCTCCCCTACACAATTTTGAAACGGTTTATAACTTCACGAAATATATATTTCTCTTGCTTAATTTTTTAAGCAAGAATAATAACCGTAAGAGTTCGTTGAACTTAGAAATGTCTCTTAGGTTTTCTCCTTAATAAGATGCGAAACACGATATCAAATGCAATTTATCTTTCTTTCTTCTAAGGTTTTCAAGAGTTAAGAATCATTTGCATTTGAGATATTGTATTAATTTTTCATCGTCGTTCATTTTTTGTTTTTGTTTTTTTGTTATTATTTTCAATTTTTTTTTGTACTCACTGTTTGTTTAGAGGGTCCAGTTCGATCAAGAGAGAGACAGAGAGACCATTGAAGTAGCAGCTTGAGAATTATTGGTTTTCGTCTTGAAATTGATCCTATTCCCCATCTGCATCTTGAGAGGTGTACTGAAGATGCTAGTGTTTGAATGTTGCTTCTTCATCTTTTTGACACTGTAACTCTTCTCACATTCCACACCGTTCACCACGAGATTGACGAATGCTTTTTCGCTCAAGTCCATATAAGTTAGACTCATTCGAATGATGTCGCCTCCCGCAGGCATGGAATATCCTATCAGATCGTGCAATGGTCCGTTACCCCCATTTCCAAAAGACCATTCGTCTTTTTCCTCATCTAATGCACCGCTCTCCTCGGCCCAGATAGTGATCAATTATCTGGCGTATTTTATCTTTTCCACAATCGAGATTGCATGCATCCGTCATGTGAGTCGGATCCGGCAGATTCGTGAGTGCATGCCCTCCCATGTCTAGGTTACCTTCCATGATATCACCTTTTCTCCAAACCGTATTTTCTTCCAAAAACTTTCTACTGACTGCACTGGAATCATATTCCGGGTTGTCATTGAGACTGAATAGTTCGTAACCATTCATGTTGATGCCGGCCTCCATCATTCCTCCAGATTGTTTGTTCAGATATAAGTCGTCGACTTGAAATTCCAGATAGGATTGAGAATCTTGTATGGCAGAATCCACATAGCCTTTATTGACTACCATCTAGTCTTCGTCCATATCCAGCATCCAGATTCGATTTCATTTCTAGCTCGCCGACATTATTCTTTCTCAGTTCCAAGTCTACGTATTGTTTGGTTGCCGCATCATTGGGATTTGTGGGATCGGATACGTTAATTATCTTGTTAGAATTCGCATTCAATTTGGACTGCATCACTTTAGGAACGTAGCAGTCTCTCAGATGTTTACTGAATCTCCCGTGAGCATCGTCCACATATCTTTTAGTGGCAACATTGGTCAAAATCTCTAGGATCCACCACGTTCACCACTCATTTAGATTTCAAGTCGAGATCGTCCATCATGGCTTTATTCACGTAATTATCTCTCATCATCTTCTGGAAATTTTCATCTCCTCTATCGACGTATTTTTTAGTCGTGGCATCTGACTGATCGATCGGTTCGGGAAGATTGTAGATTTTCTTATTGTTTAAATTTAAAGGTTCTTGTTGAGGTTCATATCTTTGAATGTTTCGTTCGTCCAAGTTGGCAATGTTACCAACAATTTCGACTGTGGTTCTTCTTTTCTTTCTAGAGGAACCTTCATTATCGTCAGCGCGACCGAATTTATCGACTGCCATGTTTTATTTTATTTTATTTTTTTTATTATTTAAAAATTATATATTCTTTTTGTTATTTTAATTAATGCAACCCAAATTTTTTTTTATTTATATATCTCTCTACATATATCCCCAAAAAATTTCTTTTATGTAAATCATTGAGAATATCTTGAAAGTGATCCCCTTCCGACCATCTCTTGAGAACGTAGAGGCATAGGTGACCGCAAAACACTCAATCTGGTGCTTGCATTCATTCTGCATTGTAAATAACTGACGTTAAATAGTTCCTTATTTCTATCAGCGGTGAGATTCCGTAGCTATAGAAATAATAATTTTTATTCTGATTTGAAAACCACATGACCCAATGCATGCCCTCACCTCTGATGTTGTCCAGATTTAAAATTGCACATTCCGAATCGTAGTCTTTTTTTCTTGGCAAGGCGTCTCTAGAAAACACACCTCGAAAATGTTTTATTTTTAAATCTTTGCCGCTTTCGATAGATCAATGTTGGATAGGGGTTCATTAGATAAGACGGCACCTTCTACAGATATGCATTTTATTTTCTTCTTATTCATAATGTTTTTTGTTTTTTATTTTTTATTTTTTTTATTTATTGTTTTTTTTTCTCTCTCTCTCTATTCTTTTTCTTTAATTTATAAAAACTTGTGAGTGTTTTTTTAAACTTACGACATTTCAATGTCTTCAGTCTCTCGATTTTGTTGAAATGTCGCGGAATA
Source organism: Pictodentalium vernedei (assembly GCA_031216915.1). NCBI lineage: Eukaryota > Metazoa > Mollusca > Scaphopoda > Dentaliida > Dentaliidae > Pictodentalium > Pictodentalium vernedei. The sequence continues at coordinate 674,802,424 of CM062297.1, read as the reverse complement.
ATGTCCGAGTGTGAAAGTGTGTATTTTATCCTCTCATATAATTCTCTTATCATCGTCAGCCATCAATGCAATCTTATTGATTTCTTTGGTGTTTATCTCATGCATTTTGCTTTGAATCGTAGCCATCTTTTTATACACCATCAAATTTTCGAAAAGACAGTCTTTATACTCTTCGAAAGTGATGTTTTTATTCGTCACACATGCTTGAATGCCTTTACATCTCTTGATCTCTTCACCATCAATGAGATAAGCGCACAATTTAGGTCTCAAACCCACGAACTCAGTGATCGGTCTTCCACCGCTCTCATCTTTAAATTTACCCAACCCCTTTTTATTGACACCCTTTTAGGTCTCAAACCCACAAACTCAGTGATCAGTCTTCCACCGCTCTCATCTTTAAATTTACCCAACCCCTTTTTATTGACACCCTTTTGAATCTTAGACGGGTGATCATAGGGATAATTACTTGTGTCGAACCATTCATTCACGTCTGATGCTATGTCCGTAAGCTAAACTGTCCGTGTCGGTGAACAATAGTTTAGCTTGTGAATTGAATTTTTGCTTTGATGTAATCGTAATGAAACACATACATCAACTGCTTGCTAATGTCTAAGATGATCGCTCTGAGATAACAGGGTTTATCGAACCTTAGATAAACCTTTTGCATGTGCACGACCACTAGATTTTCATCGAATATGGTTCTATGTTGATAACTGGATTTCACGATTAATTTTCTAGACTTCTCTTCAGACGTGACGAGTTGAACATTAGTTCTATTCCTTATGTTTTCCATAGATTTCCCAAACACGCAATTGTTCATGAGTTTGAAGAAATCTTTTTCAAAGTCGCTATCGGCCTGCATTCTTAAATTCGTGTTGAGATCGATGTATTTTTTCATCCAAGGATCCTCGTCGAATTGAATGATTCGATGCATGTCGATCAATTTCATCCTGCGATCAATGTAATGTTTCAGCTTTTCGCAGTAGACCACATACTTGCGTTTGTGATTTCAATTAGGAATGAGTTTTTCGACGCCGTTCACTTCTTTTTGTTCGGGAGCTAGCGGATAATCGTTGTGTGGATCGTGTAACGTTTTCGGATAGTCCAAAGCAACCTCTAGAATACAAGGATAGTCTCTCCATTTTTAGTTTTCTTCCAACGTTTTGACCCTTTTGAAATTTCCGATTGGTAAAGGATGACTCATGGCCCAACCGTACAACTTATTAGCATCCCAATACTGTATGTATTTACTCGGTTTTTCAGATTCGAAATATTTTCCCATGTGATAATTATTAGCTTTAGCATATCTAGTGGAAATCATAGAGACACCACCCCTCACAGCTTTTTCGAACATGAGCAACATGTCTATGTCCGTTAATAATTCCAATCGAACCTCGGTCATTTTCAAGAGAGCATCCCAAGCAAGTCCAGGTGCAGTGAAATACCAAGCTGGATCTAGGTCATAATGTCGATGACACACTCGTCAAAAATTGTCGAACACATCAGCCAAGAGAAGCACGTCAGTTTTCAAATAGAGGTTGTGATATTCTCTCATGGATTTCATGTCAAATAATGTCCACGCTTTTTGCACATGTTCGTAATCATGGTCAGAAATGTGAGACTGGTATAATTTCGAATAAAAATCTTCTTTGGGAGGTAGAGTGAGGTCGTCGAATTTTTCGAGATCACTCATGTAATCATAAGGGTAGATGCCTTTCCTCAACATAATGTCCACCAATTCTCATCGATCATTAAAATGTTTACTCATGATTTTAAATTTCTCTCTATTCAAACTGTTGACTAATTTTTCCAGACTGGTTGACATAAATTTATAACCATCGATGAAACGTATCTCTCAATGGATGGAACTCATTTTCTCAATCAAACCATCGATGACTCTCTTTTTACAGACGACTTTACATTTAGTGAATGAAATGTATTTTTCATCATTTTGCATGATGCAATTCAACTCCCCCTCGCTAAAACCCGTATTTTTCACGAACAAGTGACTGTCGTAACCTGAGAGATAGTGAATTATAACCAGATAGAATTGAGCGTCTCGAAATCTTAAATTGCATTTGTTGTGAGCAGCACCGCGAAACAGACCTGTGTTGTGTAGTGATCGTGATCTCTAACTTTTTTTTATTATTTTCAGACTGATTATCGAATAATTGTCTACAGATGTGACATTCGATGGTTTCATTGTATTCTTGCTGTTGTTCTGGCATGATGATCATGTCTTTAGGTTTTTTAAATTTGTCGTATATTTGAATTTTCGATTCTAACTCTTCTACGAATCTTTGAGCCACATGATCATCATCTGAACGTTTGGTATAGACAAGACGAATGGACCCGACGATTCTCGATCGTCGAAAGAACATTTCACATAATAACAATAGCCCGAAGGTACGTGCTTCTGATATTTTTCAGCATAACTCCTACGCTCGTCAGGCTGGCAAGAATTTATTTTCATTGTGAAACATTTAAAATTGGCGTAGATGACAAATGGTGGTTCTAATCCTTTTTTGTAGTTGTGAAAATCCACATGAGTGTTAGGTTTAGGCATTTCGATGGCAACACCTTGCTTTTTGCTGCAATATTCCTGATGATGCGTCAACGATTCTTGACTACAGAACAAATTCATGCAGTTAAAACAGAAAAATCTCCCGCACTTATGTTTACTAATCTGCCTCATCAGCAAATAACTCATATTTTTAACCCAGCAATAATGTTGATTGTCACCCTCTGAAATTAATAACAAATTAACAATCTTTTCTCTCTCTTTGTGTGAAGTCAGTCTGAGAGGATAGACTACTTCTTTTTTATTGTCTCCCTCGTATCCCAAGACGTTCACAGCCACGGTGGGATTTAGCTTTTCGAAATCTCTGATTTCTTTCAACCACGTCGGGAAAGACACTCCTATCCAATCGAGATTTTTACAAGTCTCTGAGTACTTGGAAACTCTTTGAGCATCCTTTTCTACAGGATACAAGGCTGATGTGATCGCCCATTTGAAACTCTCGTTATCGTGTTCATTTTTCACATTGATCAAGGCTTTTTTTTAAAATATGAAACAAGGTAATTTTATGTAGGAAGATGCTTTAAAAGGATTGTGTCGATCCATGTAAATCTCGAGATTCAATATCTTCTCGATCATCCAATTACTTCCCTTGTTTTGAAAAGTAGCCATAGATTCCATCATCTTGTCTTTCATTACTTTATAAACGTCAACTAATTCGTCATCTCTAAACGCAATCTCGTTTTTAGATCAGAAAAAGGCATCTCATTCCAGGATCTTACCCGTTTCGGGTCGACCTTTTTCTTCAGACAATACAAGATCATGCTTATTTTTTAAACCCTTACCTAGATGTTTTCAAATTACGTCCAACACTCTACCCTTCACCCATTCCATGAACGATTCAGGATCTTTTTTTTTCATGAGACCAGGCTTCACGTCGAAAGTTTTAAACCATCCTTTGATGGCTTTGTCTCGTTCTACCAAAATCAATGGTGATTTCAACACTTTTCATTTAATGGTCTTCTTCTTCTTCTTCTTCTTAGTTTTCTCAGTCGTTTGTTGACGTTGTTTTGTCGTCCCTATCTTCTCATCCTTTTTTTTTGCGATTTGACTTGTTTTTGTCACTACCGCAGATCTTTCATCCATTCCCTTTCTGTTGAGCAAATGACTTATGCATTCGTCTTTTTTCATGTATTTAACACCTTTGAATTTGAACGACTCACACACTTTGGCTTGTAATTTCACCAGTGATAAATCACAAGTCTCTTCGCACACGCCTTCAATCACTCGTTCTTTGGTTTTATAATGGTTATAATTTTCAATTCCTAGATTTCTACAATACTTTTTCAACTCGGATTTGGTAGAAAAATATAAAAAAAATTTCTGCGGTATGCTTTTTTGTTTTTGGTATTCTTTTTATTTAATATCTAATATTTATTTTAATTTTTCAAAAAAAATGTTTGTGAATTTTTAAACTTCTTATTATATATATATATATTTTTTTGTTTAGTTTTTTTTCTTTAATGACAAAAAAAAAAAATAGAAAATATATTTTTTTGTTTAGTTTTTTTTCTTTAATGACAAAAAAAATAGAAAAAAAACCCAGAAAAAACGAGTACTACTTCATGATAAATACTTTAATAAGCTTTCAAGTCGAGATTAAAATCTATCTGTAATGAACTAACTCTCTCATTTTTTCATCATATTTTCGCATCAGGGGCAAGCATGTTAACTTTAAAGCTATCGTCTCCCTCCTGACAAATCCATCGGGAAAACCAGATTCACCCTCTCAAACGTCCATTTTTCCTCATTGATCAGATTCAATTTGTCTACTTCTTTAGAGACGATCAGATATATATTACTTCCATAGATGAACGACAGACCGTCTGGATTGAAATTTTTTATCTTCTCATTGAGAATGGCTGAGAGATCGTCTTGAAATTTGTACTTTAAATCCAAGGCGGTCTCATTCAATTTCAAAGGCAATGTATCTTTGTCGTATTTCTCTCTCAATCCACTCCTCTCCACATCCTTCAATTCGATGGCATTGTGCGATTGCAGTCTATAAATTTTACTACCGTACTTCGAATACCTCTCAATTCTCTTCATTTTTAATATGGATTGTTTAGATACTGACGATGTCATGACTGATTATTTTTTTATGATAATAATTGTTAATTGTAAAAAAAAAATTTGTGATTTTCAAAACATTTTTGTATGTTGTTAAACTTTTTATGATAGTAATTATTAATTGTAAAAAAAAAAAAATTTCTACTTCTTATTATATATGTAAAATAACCAATTTTTTTTTAAACAAATTTTTTTCTTTAATGACAAAATTTTGTGAGTGTGTTTTTTTTTTAATGATAATAATTGTTAATGTAAAAAAATTTTTTTTGTTTTTTTTTTTCTACTTATTATTAAAATATTTTTTTGTCAAAATTTTTTTGTAATTTTTCAATTTTTTGGGGTGATTTAATAATTGTAAAATATTTTTTTTCTACTTCTTTGATGTTGCGTTTGAGATAGTCAAACTACTTCTGACTTGAGGCTGACTGCTCCCCTTTTTATACTTTTCGGAGGTACATATGGGTTTTCCCCTAGTCCGAAATATCTTGTTTGAGATTGACATGCATTCCTGGGTTTTTTCCAAGTCAGAAATATCTTGTTTTTGAAATCGACATGCATTCAGTCAGCAAGGTACATATGGGTTTTCCCCTAGTCAGAAATATCTTGTTTGAGATTGACATGGATTCATGGTTTTTCCTCCTGTCAGAAAATATCTTGTTTTTAAAATCGACATGCAATCAGTCACAAGTTCATTCTCACCGACGATAATAGCGAGCTAAATTATTCATTTTAACTTTGAAGTTCACTGAAGAATAACGGGCGACACATACCGATCATAATTATGCATTTCACAAAGAAAAACACACCTGCCTAATGGTTTATATAAAGAGTTCATTCATGAGATTATAACGGTCCTTTCAGTAGAATGGAAAGGATTAAAATTTTTGTTTACCTAATTCACATTATAAATTCACATCACAATCTGCCCTTGTTGTAGACAGTTACTTCGAGTTCACTTTTCACACAGTAAAATACAACCTCAGAGCAGGCTCACCTCACACGTTTTAGACTCTGTGAGCTATCTCTCTCTCCTTGCCCAAAACCTCACCACGTCATCGTCGGCTGGTTCGGACGCACCGATAAATTCACCGCTCGATTCAATTTCCATTTTTCCATGGGAATTGACGTTGGATCGCTAGTCTTCCATCCGCACCGAAGCTGTTTTTTGGTGGTATTCTGTCGAAAAAAATTCACCTAAATGGCGGGTCCGTGTTTTCTCTGCGAAAAGGTGAGTGTTTTCCCGAGAACGGTCGTTGTCAGATTTTACTGGCGCACCTAAAAGTGAATTTTTAAGAGAAGAAATTTTATAGAGTTTGTTGAAATTCCGTCGAAATTTAGTCGATCCACGTTGATCGTTAGAGAAATTGAACGTTAAAGCCACGATGCCTCGTCTACCGCAAACACTGTAAACACCAGAAAAAAAAGTGACGATGTGATCGTCTATGTATCGCATTGTACAAATCCATACATTCGATCATGATGAACGTGGTTTGCTCGAAAAAAAAAAGTTTTTCGTGAGGTGCGATTGAGACAAAAAAATGAAATGCTCTTTAACCCCCAGTTTCACACTACTTTGGTATTATTGAGTCATAAGTATATGATTCATGCAAAAAGTTTCCACGTGTCCCCATGGGAATCCCAGGAGCTAAAAATAGAAATATTTTTTAATGCACATATTTCGCAAAACACACGGAACAGAGTACTTTGGCGGCCCATACCTGGCATGTATTATTATTTTTTTTTCGAATTTTCACCATGGTGCAAATTAATTTTCACCTTGGTGCAAATTAATTTTCACCATGGTGCAAAATAATTTTCACCATGTGGCAAACTAATTTTCACCATGGTGCAAATTAGTTTTCACCATAGTGCAAATTAATTTTCACCATCTGGCAAATTAATTTTCACCATGGTGAAAATTAATTTCCACCATGTGGCAAATTAATTTTCACCATGTGATAGTGGGGGACATAGTAGCCACTAGGTTCGCCCTCAAGCTTCGGGGCGGTCATCTAAAAGTGGTGCGAGATGGGTCGGGTCATGGTAGCCCATCCCTATAAGCCCGGCCCGCAGGGGGGGGGGGGTGGTTGTTGCTTGGTGATATGAGCTGGATTTAAAGAGAGCACCACCAGTTCGTGTCAAGATTGATCACGGAGTGCCATGTTCATCATACCGTCGTGTTACATGGCTGGAACCCCCACTTGGGGGGGGGGGTGGGGGGTGGTACCCGTTGCGTATAATCTCATGTTTATGAAAGGTGGTGTGGAAACGGGATTAGGCTATCTATAGGCTATCGATATGTTAGTGGGGGGACATAATAGCCACTAGGTTCGCCCGCAAGCTTCGGGTGCGATCATCTAACAGTGATGCGAGATGGGGAGGGCCATGGTAGCCCATCCCTATAAGCCTGGCCCCCCGGGGGGGGGGGGCGTTGTTGCTTGGTGATATGAGCTTGATTTAAAGAGAGCACCATCAATTCGTGTCAAGATTCATCATGGAATGCCATGATCACCATACCATCGTATTACACGGCTGGAACACCCACTTGGGGGTGGGGGTGGTACCTGGTTGCGTATAATCTCATATATATGCGTCCCACTATGTGGAGACCGCACCCCTGCACAACGCAGGAGGCTATATTTCCAATCCTGAGCCCGTAACCTCGGGCCAACCTAGGGTCCATCTACGGTGACCACATATCGGTAGCCTAATCCCGTTTCCACACCACCTTTCATAAACACAGGATAAACACAGGATATATGAGATTATACGCAACGGGTACCACGCCCCTCCCCCCCCCCCCAAGTGGGGGTTCCAGTCGTGTAATACTACGGTATGATGAACATGGCACTCCGTGATCAATCTTGACACGAACTGACTGTGCTCTCTTTAAATCCAGCTCATATCACCAAGCAACAACGCCCCCCGGGGCCGGGCTTATAGGGATGGGCTACCATGGCCCTCCCCATCTCGCACCGCTGTTAGATGACTGCATCCGAAGCTTGAGGGCGAATCTAGTGGCTACTATGTCCCCCACTGTCACATGGTGAAAATTAATTTGCACCATGGTGAAAACTAATTTGCACCATGGTGAAAATTAATTTGCACCATGGTGAAAATTAATTTGCCACATGGTGAAAATTAATTTTCACCATTGTGAAAATTAATTTGCACCATTGTGAAAATTAATTTGACACATGGTGAAAATTAATTTGCACCATGGTGAAAACTAATTTGCACCATGGTGAAAATTAATTTGCACCATGGTGAAAATTAATTTGCACCATGGTGAAAATTAATTTGCACCATGGTGAAAATTCGAAAAAAAATAATAATACATGTCAGGTATGGGCCGCCGTAGAGAACTGTTATTTGGTATGAATCATTCTTTAGACCAGTAGAAATGAATGGTAAACAAAACTGCCATCGGTTTTGACGGAATGTTCTATTGGGGGGGGGGGGGGGGGGGGCATCGAAAAAATGCTGATTCAGCATTTTTGCAAAAATTTAAAAAACATTTTCTCCAGAACCACTAATCAGAATCTTATGTTATGGAATTTCTTTAAAAATCTTCTTCAGATCCACCAGCCAGAATGCTTTCATATTTGGTATACAGCATCTCTAGCGGGGTGAGATTCAAATTTGTTCAAATCGAGTGCCTGGATTAATATTTGGGCTCCCTATGGTAGCCTGAATTTTAAATTATTGCAATATGAGGAAATTTCTTTAAAAATCTTCTTCTTCTTCAGATTCACCAGTCAGAATGCTTTCATATTTGGTATACAACATCTCTAGTGGTGTCACATTCACAATTTGTTAAAATCGAGTCCCTGGGTTCATATTTGGACTTCCTATGTGAGCCCAAATTTTAACTTGTGCAATTTGAGGGAATTTCTTTAAAAATATTCTTCTTCAGATTCATCAGTTTTATATTTGGTATACAACATTTCTAGGTGGGTCAGATTCAAGTTTGTTCAAATCGGGTCCCTGTATTAATATTTGGGTTCTTAGTGCAATATGAGGGAATTTCTTTAAAAGTCTTCTTCTCCAGAACCATCTCTTAGGATGTTTTATACACCCCGCAACGAGTTGTGTGTGTGTGTGTGTGGGGGGGGGGGGGGGGGGGGTGTATACTGGAATCACGTTTGTTCAAGTGGGTTCCCTGAGTTAGTATTTGGGCTTTTTATGGGAGCTTGAATTTTAACTTAGTGCAATATGACGGGATTTCTTTAAAAATCATCTTCCCCAGATCCACCAGTCGGAATGCCTTTGTATTTGGTATACGGCACCTCTAGGGGGAGAGATTCAAGTCTGTTCAAATCGAGTCCCTTGGTTAATATTTGGGCCCCATATGGTAGCCCGAATTTCCACTTAGTGCAATATGAGGAAATGTCTTTAAAAATCTTCTCCTTCAGATCCACCAGTCAGAATGCTTTTACATTTGGTATACAGCATACTGGTGTTGGAAGGGAAGGGCTCAGACTCAAGTTTGTTCAAGTTAAGTTCCTAGGTTGATATTTAGACTCCCTAGTTTTGCATTGCTAAAAATCTGGGGATTATTTCTGTGGTAACATCCCAGTACTAAAACAAAATCATCTTGCATGGACAACAGAGTTATAAATTATTAAATGACTTTATTTCCCTGTAGTGTTAACTGGCTGTAGATGCTAATTAAATCCTTCTTAAAACAACTTATGTCAGCTGAGCGCACCAGACCCCACGGGGCCTCTTGTTTTAAAAAGCTGCAGACGGGGGAAGTAATTCGGTCTTGTCATCTTGTCTTAGAGACTGCCAATGTATAGCGTCTTGTCCCCATGTTTTCCAAGCGCCAAACATCGTTCAAATATTTTTTTTCTATGAGGGTTAATAAAGTTTTATTAGCCTCCAAGTTATTGTACTGCATATGGTTGATAGTATCAATTTCATAATCCTGTGGTACATTCCAGTCGCCACCTATGATCACCGAGTCATTACCAATTCTTACGATTTTGGAAAACAAGTCATCATAGAATTGCGGTCTGTCATCATTCGGACCGTAGACGGGCGAAGGTCGAATAAAAATTGAAACCAAAGCTTGTAACCGTACACAAGGGGAGCAGTGTTCAGAAGATGGCAGACGCCATAGTTGCGAGCCTAGTGGAGGCAGGGGAGGAAAGTGTAAGAAGGATTAGGGTGCCAACACGGGAACTTGGGTACAGAGTGAACGAAGAACTGAAAAGGGCCATAAAGGGTAAAAAAGCTAAATGTGCTGCATACAGGAGAAGTAGAAAACTAAAGGGGCGGAAAGCAACGAGGCCACGGTAGCAAAGGAAGAATACCAACAAGCACGAAATAAAGTAAACAAGATTAAAGACGATAACCGGAGAGTGCGAAATATCAGTCTTATTAGGACGATAAGAATGACAGGAGGGGGGGGGGGTCGAGTTCGAACGTATTTTGGAAATGGGTGAATAAAGGTAACAAAGGAAGCAACCCACAGGGTATTAAAGTAGATGGCAGAGTTACAGGCGATCAAGATCAAATCACATTAGAACTAGTCAAGCACTGGGAAAGGGTAAACGATAATGATGGGGCAAGGGGAACCCACCGGAGTGTCGGAACCAGGTCGCAGAAAATCTAACGAACTTCGTGTGCAGCGAAATTAAAACGGAGGAGGGGCGAAAGGTGATATCAAAATTAAGGAATGGAAAAGCGGGAGGGGTGGACGAAAGTCCTAACGAGTTTATCAAAAAAAGAGGGAGAGGAACTCTGTGGAAGCTTAACTGCCCTATTCAATTTAGCCATAGAAAAACAAGAGGTCCCAAATGAGAGGAAAGAAAGCAAAGTTACATTTATTCACAAAAAGGGGGAAAAAGACGTTTTGGATAATTATCGAGCTAGGGATCTCCGTCAGTAGCAACATTGGAAAAGTTTTCTGTAAAGTCCTGTATGGGAGATTAGAGGAGGTGATTGAGGAGAAGGGTTTTCTTGGAGAAATCCAGAATGGCTTCAGGAAGGGAAGGAGAGTCACTGACCATCTTTTCACGCTATCCCAAATGATAGAATCCGCGAAAGCAAAAACGAAAAAGACCCTTTGGCCTTTTTGGATGTTAAAAAGGCATACGACAGAGTATGGAGGAAGGGTATGTGGCTCAAGCTTGAGGCTCTGGGCTTGGGAGGCGAGTTTGTTGGAATTATGAAAGCATTATATAAAGGTGTACAGAGTGAACTTAACAACAACACGTGTGCCTGTTGACATAGGCCTAAAACAGGGGTGTATCCTTTCGCCAATTCTTTTTGCATTGTACATCAAAGGTTTAGGAGATGAAGGGGGTAGCAGTTGGGGACCAGGGCTATTTTTTGCAGAGGATATGGTGCAAGTGTCAGAAAGCGAAGAGGGACTAGCGAAAATGCTGGGAATTGTTGGGAAATATGGGAGCAAATGGAGACTCGAACTCAATGAAAGCAAGAGCAAAGTTATACCCGTGGGCCGCAAAATGGACCCCACTCGAAGGTGGAGAGTGGGGGAGTTCAGTATTCCGGAAGGTAGCAGCAAACTTCTTAGTGTAGAAGAGACAGGTGACTACGAGTATCTCGGGGTAAATATAAATATAACAGGAAGAAGCATCTACCGAAACCACACAAATAAATTGATCTGAAGGTGAAGCGAATCCTTAACCAAAATGAAACTTATAAGGAGAAACAGTTTCAATAAAGTTTTCGTGGGGAAAACCATTTGGGAAATGGTGGGTCTGCCAAGTATAACATACAGTACGGAAGTGGTACCCCAAAACCATACGGCTGTAAAGAGCTTGGAAGTCGGCAGAACGATGCAGGCCGATGGATAACGGGGTCGAGTAATGCCGCAGCACTAGAAGCAATCGGGGGTGAGCTTGGGCGGACGAGGATCAAGGGCAGGATAGACTTATTGAAACTCTGTTATCTTAATTATTTGGTAAATCTCCCCGACAGCCGATGGTGTAAAGTAATGTTCCTGAGAATTTTCAACTCAAATATCAAGACAGGGTGGATGGTCCAAGTGAGGGAGCTAATAGAGAACTACTCATTGGAGATCTCGGGCCTAGATGTTGGGGCAAACCAGGGTAAAAAAGAGAAAGGGTCATGGAGGATGGTAACCGTAATTGGCAGGAGGGGGTCAAATCAAAGAGGTCTTGGCTGGCCTGCGTGATAAAGAGAAGCCTGGTTTTGAAGAGTACCTTGATGACAACTTTGGGGGGGGGGGGGGGTCACTGTTGTTCAAGCTGAGGTCGCGGTCCCTGGAGCTGAGGGGTAAAATTGGGAAAAACAGTGAAAAGGAGTGCCAGATGTGTAATTTGGGCGTGGTGGAGACCCTGGAACACTTTCTTCTAGAATGCCCAAAATACCAGTCTAAAAGAATAAGATTCACTGGGACTATAATGGGGAAGTGGGATGGGAGAATGAAGGACGTGTGGTTAGTGGGCGACTCAAATGAGAGGGTTAATATGCTAATCGGAGAGATTGGGAAGAGTGGGGGCGGGGGATGTCATCAAGCGGTTCGTCTCCGAGTGTTGGTGGAGGAGTCCCATAAAGAAAGCGACTTGACAATAAATTTAAGAAATATTAACATTTTCCCATGACTTAGCCAAGGTAAATGCAAGATCATTTGAAAAACTGTCATATCTGTACCAATCTTGTTTCGAGACTTTGGGAGGATTGTTTTTTTCAAACTACACACATCATTCATAACACGAGAGTCTTCTCGGAAGTGGGTATTCAGGCGAGGTATTCGTGTATCACACGACATGTCTAAGGCCTATACTATTAGGAGAATCAACACCCTGCTTGGCCTGTTGTGCAATGGAATTCAGAGTTTGACTGTGTAATCTTTTCTTGACCACTTGGCCCCGCTACATCACTCATCCCCACCTAACTGACTGTGCTCTATATCCTCCCTTTTAGATGTATTATGATTTTAGAATCATAATACATGCAAAACTCACCTAGCAGTTCTGATGCTCTGGCGCACGACGCACCACTGGAAACAGCTCTTTGAGCCCCATCCAGTAATGCGTCACACAGCACAGCGAAAGCCTCATGAAACAAATCCTTGGAGATAACTTAAAGTTTTCTTGAACTTATGGGTCGCTCTCTGTGAAAAAATAATTAATTACAGAATAGACTTATGACACGTACAAACACGTCACCCAATAATATACGCTCATCCTCCCCATTAAATGCTGGATTGACTTATCTTCCTTCAGCTACAAAGAGATGGAGTTAACCCGGGGTTAGGTGGTTAACAAACATATGTACAAGCTCAATTCAGTGCCGGACAGAACAACAGATTAGAAAAATGGACTCAGGTCACCCATATAAGTGTGTGTTGGCTTGTTGTGTAGTGGGATACTGGCTGGACTCAAGTGCGTGTCTTTTACGCAACCACTTGACCCGGCTACATCACTCATTCCCACCTGCCTGCTTGTGTTCTATGCTGCCTTTCGTAATGATAATGCATGTAAAACACGCATAGTAGTCAGGGCTGGGAGCAGTTAACGTTTCAAGCGTTAACGTGTTATATTATTTTAACAAAGTTAAATATTTTTTAACTAAGTTTTCAACGTTTGACTTTGAAGTTTGTTAGGGTGCATCGGGAATGATTTTGTACTCATCGTGACTTATCTAATGTATATGTATAGGTCATCTATTCTTTCGTTTCACTCAGTTGATTGAAACTGTGCCTCATTGTCGACCCGTTGATAGTCATGTCGTGCGTAATTTCTTATAGCCTCAGCAGTCAACATTGCCGTACCCAATATCAGTTACCTGAGCAAGACGACATGGGCGACGCAGAAACTAACAACGTCAATAAATATCTGTATGTAGCATTGCGTCATTATCTTGAGTTTTCCCAAGCCGAATCGCATATGCCGATGACGTCGAATTTTGCGCCATTTGCTGTGTGTGATGACGATTTGTGCCATCAATTGTGAAAGTGAAAGCAGAGTCAATTTCTACCATTTTCGCAATTCTAAGGATACGACCGCAGCGATTGTCTTCTTAAATGAAAACATCGCTGAAAGTTAAACTTAACGATAACCCGAGAGAACTATATTAACCCTTTGAACACGAGTGGCCCTTTTCCCGACCTGAAACATAACACGTCATAACGTCACTATATTATAGGATGGTTGTTCAGTAAATGTGCGAGGTAGACCAATCAGTATTTTCAGCGTGCAGCCCCAAGGCTGCACGTTGGAAATATTGATTGGTGTACCCCAAATAATGAATATGGACTCTTCTAATTGCTGCCATTGAACTGGCATGTGAGATACCATTGGAGTTAAAAGGGTTAATAGTTTACGTAAGTTCAATGATATTCAAGATCAAATAAGCAAAAATTGTCGGAATTAGTCTGTTAATGTTATACTATAATTGTGTTCATTTTAACATTTGACGCCCTTTGACACGTTAACGCAGAAATATGTAACACGTTAACGTGTTAATTGAAATGTTAACTCCTCCCAGCCCTGATAGTAGCGATGGTGCAACGCTGCACGACACACCACCGGAAACAGCTCTTTTGAGCCCTGCATAATAATGTGTCACACAGTATAGTTTTGAACATATCCCTGGGTAAAGTATCCTTTTCTTAAACACATAAGGTGATAGCCATCCTCTGCTAAGAATAGTATAACCGTGGGGAATAACTGTCGGTGTCTGTTGTGTAGGCTAACTCTGGAGTTCAACTGAAGACTCCGAAACAATTTAAAGATGATAAGAATTTAATTGAATCTGGTATTCCAAATGTCTAACATCGACAAGCATTTAACAACTGGTATTGTTGGATATCCGAACAATATCACCGTAATAATAGCACGTGGGATTTCCCAGTAAAATGAAGCAGAGTAACGTTTGGAAATCCAAACAATAACTAAATTCTTACTTGTGATCAAAGCTATATATACAATACAATAAATGCGTCATGTTATAATAAGTTTACTTAATATAAAGATAAAAGTAATCTTTCACTGGGTCTTAATGAGATGCCTTATTAACTTAGTGAATAGAGCTTAAATAAACAATGGAGGGAAACAATGAATAGAGGCAACTTGTTAACAACTTCTATGAGAGAGGCTTGCTGTCACACGACGAATGAAAAAATATGCCAAGTTTGAAACAACTGAAATTAAACTGGACAAAATGGAATAGTAGATTGTGAATGCAATATAATAACAGTAAATTTGTCTTTTTGTTTCGAAAGTTTATCGTGGTCTGTACACGCTCCGGTGATAATAGTTACATACAGAGTAGGCGCATAACAAGTTCAAAACTAGTCGCGCAAATGAGGGGGTAATAACTCGGATATCGTTAGTGAATAAGAATTTTGATACGATTCAAGTCGAGTGTGGGCTACGAAAAAAAAGATTTTCATGAAATCAGCCTTTCCGAGAAAAAACAAGCTCATGTAACATCAGTCCTTAATCCTTTGAGATTTGTTTGGCCGCGTTACTGGGACAAGGTACACGTGTGTCCCTGTCTCGGGGTGTGTAAAACAATTTATACGATGATTACGTATTCTACTTTATCCCATAAATGGCCGTTTATTTGAACAATAAAGGCCTTGGATAAATTTTTGCTTTATTCACCTAGTAGGGTGATAAATTTTCCCCGTAGGTTCAACACTGAAAGAATTTATTCCCCTAAGTAGCGACGGACTTGTTGACCTCTGGCCTCTACGACATTTGTGAAGCATAATTAATAGTTCGACTGTTGATTTCTTTAAATCTTTTTGAAAGTATTACACAATGCCAGTAGAAAACACCACCCACTGCTCAAATAATAAAGTATTTTTGCAAGTTTAGCTCAAGTTTGTAGGGGAATTATTTTTAGACAGAAATGTATTACTGCGCCTTGTTTATTTTTGCCAATTTTGCTGGTCGATCGAATTGGACCAATGTGCTCCTCACTTCTCGCTGTGTTTTGTAGCGAATAATAGCACGATTTGGCCGCGACTGCCCTGTAGAAGATTTATGGAATAAACAAAATAGACGTACAGTGTTTTCAAGTAAAAAAATTTTTCTTCTCGTAGAAGTAAGAATGAAAACGACTCGCCAGAGGCTCGTCGGTTTCATTCTTAATCCTACTCGTAGAATATTTTTTTTTACTTGAAAACACTATACGTTTATTCTATATATATATAAAAAGCCTATGGCATAATTTTTAGCTTTACACACCAACCGTGGAGAACATGTGTGTCTGTGGTGAACACGCCAGCAATGGGATTTCAATAGTTAAACATACATAATAGATTATAATTTTGACGCAACATTTCTGTACGTCAAAATTATTGTCGACGATCGCAGATTTTACATTGTACACACGTCTCGATATAATTAATGCGTTTGTTCAACAGAATTTATTATTTTTACAGGGACACGGATCTCGCATCATTGGAGACAAAGTACTTAGTGGACATGGAAACACAAATCTTCTTTTAGATCGCCCGGTAGAACGCGGAATAATAGTCAAATGGGATGAAATGGAAGAAATATGGCGCTATTTGTTTCATGAAGAGATGAAAATAAACCAGTCGGAACACAAAGTTCTACTGACACAGCCTGTGTCTAATCCAGTCAAGAACAAAGAGAAGACTGCTCAGATTATGTTTGAGCAGTTCGGCGTGAAGGCTCTGTTCCTTGTAAATCAACCAAATTTGGCACTATACAGTAGTGGACGATTAGATGGTCTAGTCTTGGACATTGGTGATGGGATTACAGCAACTGTACCCGTTGTAGGAGGGTTTTCGAAAACTGATGCAATGAAACAACTAAATATCTCCGGGGGAGACCTGACTGAATATTTGCTGAAGATTCTCTCTGAAGAGGGGAACATCATTCCTGCATCTCAACTTGAAACTGTTTACAGAATAAAAGAAGCCAGTTGCTTTGTATCTGCGAACATTTCAAAGGAAAGCACAGCCGTCGTGAGTTGTAAATTACCAGGAGGAGAACAAGTAATGTTAGGAAAAGGCACATATATGTGCCCTGAGGCTCTGTTTCAACCATCTGTTATGAATATGGGGGGTCCTGGAATACATGAAATGATCCACGACTCAATCGCCGAAACAGATCCAAGCCTCCACAAGAAACTTTACAAGAACATAATTGTGTCTGGTGCAAGTACTTTATTTCCAGGCATAGTTGACCGCATACAAGCTGAACTTAAACTAAAGGCCCCCGATCATCTGAAAGAGGATATACATATAATAGCCGCACCCGAGAGAAATAAATCCACATTTTTGGGGGGTTCTATCCTCGCAAGCTTGGAAAATTTCCAACATATGTGGGTGTCAAAACAAGATTATGAAGAAAAAGGACCGAATGTTGTGACACAGATGTAGGAAACGTGTGGCAATGTTCAATTGACTTTATCAGCATTCCCCATGTTTGGTCACGTGGAGGTGGGCACACGTCATACTTGTTTCCAAAACAATAAAGACGTGTGGAGCGAAATAGATAGCAAGCGATGACAGTTACCATCGATCGCCTCATAAGTCACTCATTTTCTTTCGTATATAACTCAATTATGCAAACATCTATGGCACAGGTAATGACAATATTTTATTTACATCAATGCATTTCGAATGCTGAACTAGCCCAGTTTCGCTTTGCAAAGCAACGAAGATCCGCAGCCCGCTTCCGACTACGCTGTCACATTCTAATGTGTTCTTAACCTAAAATTTTGTTTTCGACTCGGTTTTATCATATTATTAATACTATTACAATTGATTTATTTGACGCTGAGTGGAGTTATGTCCGTAAGTTTCTGACGAGGATTGTGCATGTGAACTAATCGACGTGTGATCTGTTTTGAAAACAAGGGTAACGTATGATACCCCCCCCCCCCCCTCCCTCCATGACCAAAGATTGGGAATGTTGATCTCCTCTGTTGAAGTAATTTATGTATATCTATTTTGGAATCCGCTTGAAAGGGTGGGAAGTACAGTATGTTCCGATACTATATTGTTTTGATGAACCATGTATTTTTTGTTCATGAATGAAATTAATTGAAGAGTGACAACGCACACAACCGTGTTTGTTTTAATGTTTCATATATGCAATCAGGAATTGGAATTATCTATCGCTGTAATTGAAGAATGAATGTGGGATGTGCGTGGGATGTTTTGTGTGAAGTGCGCAACGCCTATGCCACATTCATACTCTAATAAAGAGACATACTTCATTTCAATTCTTATGATTTAATTTAGGTTAATTTGTATGTACTATATTATACCACGAGGCGGTCGATTTCTCCGACATCTATATCATGAAAACATCAATCGATGACGTATATTATGGACTCCGAGTCAGTCATGTCAAGTTTTCCGCAGATGATAGTTTAAACGTTTTAATGCAAATACTCGCAGTCTTCGATACACAAAATGAAAATAGATGTGAGCAACCCACGAAAGGGCACCGAAAGCATCCAAGGGCAAAGGGGGAAAGACGAGAAGGGGTTTGAAAATTGGCACTCGACTTTGGTTATGAGTTAAGTCCGGGAGTTTACAACGTATCATAACTTGTTATATGACACCTACTAGTACTGACATTATATCGCACCTTGAGTGGAACAAGTGCCTCTGCAATACTAAACCATTGCAGATGACATCTTGGCCCACTCAAGGGACGATGAATTTTTATAAAGCTTAACTACGCCTCCACCCCCCACTCCCCCCGACCGATTGTATAGCTTCTTCATTTGGTCATCCACCAATTGGCATTGGCCGCTGTCCACTGGTCTGCTAGTCTCAGGGCAAGAGGGCAGCTGCCCACTCCCCCAACCCCACCCGGCGCCCTTGAACCGGCGTGAATACTAATTTGTACTTTTAATTTATCTGTGTTATAATGAATGAAACCTACGCTCGGTATTCAGTTTCAACCGCTTCTTAGCACACCAGGTACAATTACAGTGCAATTGCACCGTAAGATACGCTAACAATTTGGACGACAGACAGGTGGATGGAGAGAATAAAAGCACACCATACGAAACAATATTCACCGAGTTGTGAAAAACTCATTTCGACCAATCATTTGCAAGCAAGATGAGCATAACTGGAGAAAAAAAATTATAAACGAATATAAATATTACCATATTTCGGGGAGTTTGATGTTATTTTCAACAGCCAGGGTCATATAGTGTCGGTCAGTTTTACGGGTGGAAAAGACGAAGTGTCTGAAGAGAATACCCGCGCACAGGCAAGTAAATGTCATACTCCAACCGATCACTAGCAGAGTTAGCTTTGGCTGAAGACAAGTGTACCATCATCGTACCGATAAACGCCTTAGCATTCTACCCCACTGCATGTGATACCTCATGGGCGGTTAGGTCTAAGTATCTTGTCCAAGAACACAACACAAATGACGCTGTTCAGGTTCGAACCCACTAACAGAAATTGATACTTCAGGTTCATTCCCACTAGACCAATTCCCTTTGGACCATCTCCCACTAGGCCAATTCCCAAAAGACCAGTTCCCCTTAGATCAATTCCCCTTAGACCAACTGATATGTTCTACTTTTAAAATAATGTTATATCAATAATTAGATATAGTTACAGCGAACGTAGTGAGCGGCCGAAGGCCGCGAACGAAGAGAGAATAATGGTAACGTGTGTGTATGTGTGAAAATATAAGATCGAAATTTAGAATATTTCAGAAAAATATATATCCATGCAATCCAAAAATCTGTGTCCGGAAGTAAACACCATGGACGAAAAATAGGAGTCGAAGTTGATCAAATTGTATTGTTTTCATTGGTAGAAATCGAATTAGATTTCTGAAAAGGAACAGGTGAACGTGCAGGAATAGCGTCGCCCATATCGGATATGGCGTCATCTGGCAGGTTCCGTCAAAAATCGAAACCACAACAACACAAAAGAAACGCAAGTTGCGCTGCATTTGTCGTTCATTTTTTAAACTTCAATTGCTTGTACAAAAAAAATCAAAATTGCTGGCCACAAAGTCGCACGCTTGTTAATAAAATATCAAAGAACAAGTGTGTCTGCAAGAAATTCTATAATTTTAAGCATTTTCCTTTCGCGAGACGTTTGAAAACGACGAGGCAATGTTTTCTCGCATTTCTCATCTCTGACGCTCTTTTTTGTAAACAAAAGGTTTACCCTTCTCGTGCTTAGGACGATTTCTGCTGGAAGATACGTAATACACAATTAAAAGAGGCACACAATGGGATTCCTGAGACTTTGCTCTTCATTGCAATGGTTTGTACTTTTTGGATCGTAATTTTTTCCCTTTTTTCTGACGCAATAAAATTTTTTGAACGATTTTTCCACTTTAATATTTATCAAGAAGTTACGGTACCGGTACCTGGTAATGATATTTCGAACACGAACTTTTCATTTTTGAGGTTTTG
Organism: Pictodentalium vernedei; assembly: GCA_031216915.1. Lineage (NCBI taxonomy): Eukaryota > Metazoa > Mollusca > Scaphopoda > Dentaliida > Dentaliidae > Pictodentalium > Pictodentalium vernedei. The sequence continues at coordinate 674,782,389 of CM062297.1, read as the reverse complement.
AAGTGATACAGTGTACAGTAACTTACACCCAAGCACCTCACTGCAGTGGACACTCCACAGAAAATTGTTGCTTCTTTCGGATTGACCCACTTTTGTGTCACGCGGTGCTTCTTGTAACGTTGTACACCAACTTTGGCTAGGAAAGACGGTTTGCCGTCTTCGGGCTGTGATTGCAAGAGACAATTATCAATACGTGTACACGCAGTGTTGATACATACGGCAGCGTATTAGGGTCAGAACCTTTTCATTTAATAAACTGTTTATACAGTTTAATAAACTGTTTTTACAGATTAATAAACTGTATTTACAGTTTAGTAAACTGTATTTACAGTTTATTACGAGACTGTTTTTACAGATTATTACGAGACTGTTTTAACAGTTTATTACGAGACTGTTTTTACAGATTAATAAACTGTATTTACAGTTTAGTAAACTGTATTTACAGTTTATTACGAGACTGTTTTTACAGTTTATTACGAGACTGTTTTTACAGATTAATAAACTGTATTTACAGTTTAGTAAACTGTATTTACAGTTTATTACGAGACTGTTTTTACAGTTTATTACGAGACTGTTTTTACAGATTAATAAACTGTATTTACAGTTTAGTAAACTGTATTTACAGTTTATTACGAGACTGTTTTTACAGATTATTACGAGACTGTTTTACAGATTATTACGAGACTGTTTTTACAGATTAATAAACTGTTTTTACAGATTAGTAAACTGTATTTACAGATTATTAGGAGACTGTTTTTACAGTTTATTAGAAGACTGTTTTTACAAATTAATTAGCCATTCGATTATTGGTTAGTAGTATAGCATGTAGCCGATCGTGCGCTATTACCCGGACTTTTTGGGGAAGCTGCTATTGTTAAATTCACATAGGAACTGGACTTTTTGGGTTGCAACCTGACCAAATCCTGCACGCGATGTACGTACTGCATATATAGTATGCTATGACATGTGCAGTGATATATGTACACACAGGGCTATGGATATATAGTGTGGGGTATGATGGAAATTAATGGTGAAGGTTGTATTTCTCGAGAAAAAAAATCCCGCGAAATGGTTGACGTTGCTATGGACGTCGTGACGTCATTATGCGCACCATGACGTCAGAAAACGTTGATCGCTGTTGTTGAACCATATACAATGTGGTATGACATCTTTCGGGTCAGGGTGTGTCGGGGTTCTCGTACTTGACTGATATCGTAGTATAGTAAGGGTGGTATATACCCATTTAGGTATACTATTAGCCCTTGGTACTACTAATCAACCTTCATGTTATCCTACAACTGGTATAGCTAGCACGTAATGCTAGGTTAACCAGTATTGTCGGGTGGGGTAATGCATGGTCATCGTCTCGTGCGGTATTGCGAAATAGTCCTTGGTGATTTGGATTTGCAGTATAGTATGGGCGTAATATATCATTGTAGATCCCATCTTAATCCTTGTTGTATCAGCCTGCCGATTGCTTTGTACTATCCTATGACTGATATAGGTAGTACGTAATGCTAGGTTAACCAGTATTGTGGGTTGGGGTAATGCATGGTCGTCGTCTCGTGTGGTATTGCGAAATAGTCCTTGGTGGTTTGGATTTGTAGTATAGTATGAGCCTTATAGATCCCATCTTAATCCTTGTTGTATCAACCTGCCGATTGCTTTGTACTGTCCTATGACTGATATAGGGAGTATGTAATGCTGGGTCAGGCGGTATTGTAGGGTGGGTGGTGGTAATGCATGGTCGCCTGGTAAGGCAGTATGGGATGTTCGCTCCTCACCCTAGGGGTCCCATGTTAGCCCTTCGAACTATTAATCCACCTAATGCTTCAAATTATCCTCTGACTGGTACAGATAGTACGTATCGCTAGAACAACCAGTATTGTAGGTAGGGGTAAGGCCTGGTAGTTTAGAACGGTAGCAGCACCATTATCCACCTAGGACGGTGTGCTGACCCACAGGTGGTACAGGTATTGCGTAATGATAGGCCAAGCAGTATTGTTGAGTAGGGGTAATCCATTGTTGTCTTGTTAGGAAGTAAAGGACGTTTTTTATATCCCTGTTGGTTCAACTTTTCCCATGGTACTGGTAATCGACCTAATGCTTCATGTTATCCTATGGCTGGTATATGTGGAACGTAATGCTAGGAGAAGAGCTATTGTGGGCGGGGGGTAATGTATTCTGTAGTGCAGTAGAATAGTATGGGCGGTATATACCGACTTAGGTCACATGTTAACCATTGGAACAACAATCCACCTGGGCTGGTGTGCTATCCCATATATGGTATAGGTTGTATGAAATGTACTGCTGTGTGGTGTATGCTTGGTTTCCAGTCACCTAGCAGGGTATGGATGGTTCTTTGACTTTCTAAGACTTGGCCTAGGGTAGAGGTAATATGTGGCAGTTAGCAAGCCTAGAGTAGTGCTTCAAATCAGCAGTAATGGTAGAAGGGGAGAAGAAGATTATAGGATACGGTACTACAGTACAAGCTAGTCATAGGACGGAAGACTGAAACCGATGGTAAGACCACCTTATAGGAGCTATATAGGGCTTGGAATCTCACTTATGGAATCCCGTTTATAGAATACCTTTTATTGAATCCCTACGCAATTCCTTTTTGAAAAAGTCTAGCTTTCGGCTCCACTTTTTCCCGAGCTGAAGATAAGAGTCGAATGTGGATGCACTCGTTCGACTCATTACTCTGTGGCTTATTTGCTCGATGGGATTTTAGTCGTTCGTTCAATTGGAGATAGTTAGCAAGCCTGCAGAAGTGCTACAAGTCAAATAGTAATAGTACAAAGAACTAATGGTACAAAGCTGCGAGGGTGGTATAAGATTCTAGTATTGGATGACCACGAACGAGGCAAGTTAAAGAACAGAAAGTTGAAGACAAGATGGAAACAGATGGCAAGGCTATCTGTTTGGGAACTGTGTTCGAGCTTCAGCGCGTAAAGGTTAAATGAGGTGATCCGGGGGTGGGTCTGAGGGTCATCAAAAACTCATATTTTAGAAAGGTTTCGTGTGATACATCATTTTAATGTCTCAATGCGTGTGGTCCGAATATTTGTTATTTGTCCCTCCCCGAGAGGATGGGGCTGAGGGGCATAAAGAAATTCAAGTGTTAGAAAGGTTGACCAGCGATACATCATTTTAAAGGTCTAGACGCGTGTAGTCCAAATATTTGGTATTTTTCCATCCCCGAGAGGGGTGGGGGGGGGGGGGGGAGTTTGCTTGGGGCATATAAAATTAAAGTTATAGAAAGGTTGGCATGTGATACATCATTTTAGAGGTCTTGACGCATGTAGTCCGAATATTTGGTATTTGCGTCTATCCGAGAGGGCTCTGGGGTGGGGCCTCAAAACTTAAGTTTTAGAAAGGTTGTCGGGTGATTCATCATTTTAAGGTCTCGACTTGAATATTTTGAATATAAAGTATCCGACCCTCCCCGATAGGGTGGGGCTGAGGGGTGGGGCCTCAAACCCCAAGTTTTAGAAAGGTAGTCATGTGATACAATCATTTTAAAGTTCACGACTTGAATATTTCGCATTTGAAGTATCCGACCATCCCTGAGTGGGTGGGGGGCCGAAGGTGCGGCCTCAAAACTCAAGTTTTAGGACGGTAGGCGTGTGATACATCATTTTAAAGGTCTCGACTTGAATACTTCGAATATGAAGTATCCAGCATTCCCGATGGGATGGAACCGAGGGGTGGGTTTCAAAACTTAAGGTTTAGAAAGGTAGTCGTGCAAATGCGAACGACACGCTCTTCAGCATGTGACAATGTGTGAAACCGTGTACTGTTCTAGCTGGTTTTTTTTAAGTGTTTCATCAAAGGATTTCATTGATTTGGAGGTGATGTCTCGTATGTGAAACAGTCCAAATTGACAGAAGATGCAAAAACATTGTCAGGACATCTGAGGCCCCGTAAGGCCTGGGCTGACGTGGGGTTATTTAGTCCCGCTGGTGAAATTGCGGGAAAATTAGACCGACATGGAGAGTCGGAATCCTAGTGCCGCGAACTCGGCGCTGGGAGCTGAGTTCGACCGGCGCTGTGATTTCGTTTCTCCTCTGCCATATTGGCCTAAGGTAGGTTCTATTTCCGTTAGCTGTGATTCCTAATCACTTCAGGCTGTGTAATGGAAAGAATGATTTAAAGTAACAACGGTTCTTTTATTCACACATAAAAATAAAGCCGTTTCAATATTTCAACAATCAACAATTCGATTCTTTTCACAGAAAATGGGTTTGCTAGGGTTAAATAATTCTCAACAATTATATAGTCATGCTATAGCCCTGTGCTGGCACTATAGTCTACACACTGGAAATGTTACTACCGTGAGCTCGCCATAAGAGCTTCACAAATCTGAAATTATATTACGGAGAGCTCGCCATAAGAGCTTCACAAATCTGAAATGTTATTACCGTGAGCTCGCGATAAGAGCTTCACCCGCTTAGGCTCAAATGTCAACGTCTGCGCGTAACTGTACCTCTGGCTGTCGGAAGGTACCGACCAGCAATGTTTGTCATCTATAAAGCCACCGTACTTCTGATTTGGTTCAGATATTGTCTACTCATACCTCATGTGCCTTTTGAAAGTCTTCCGTGAAAGTCCTATTGAAATGTTCACTGTTCCTGGTTTCCCTTCCCGAGAGAAACTCCCTGTGTATCTCTTAAAACACAAAGGGCAAAGCCACGCACGTTCGCCTCTCACACCTTTTTACAATCTACCCATCATGTTCAAGACTACAAAAATGTACCCAAGTGGTCGTGGGGCTCATGACCGGGCTCATGCGTCGGCCATGTCGATTCCCACGACACACACGCCACCACATGCTCCCGTCTTGCGGGTTTACATATGGAGAGTAGCCTTATCCTTAGATTTGCAGCACTCTCTCTCTCTAATACTATATATTTACACCTAAACATACACATTTTTATACACATTCGCCCATTTTGCAAACAGTTCACTTGGCACTCACTCGGACGAGTAACACCGTCCGCGCCTTTGCGTCAGATGGGTTAATTCCAACGGAGTGCAACTTCACCTCCCATTCCCCTATGTCTTGTGAAGGGGCAAACGACCCCTGCATTATGTTGAGCATCACCCTCGCAAAGCTCAACCAGGGGATTAAAATTGTGCCTCACACACTCACATATTCAACACACAGATTTCCCGACCGCGCCTTTGCGACAGACGAGGTTAGTGTGCCTCACATTCCCAACAAACTTTCGTCAATAAAATCAAGCGCGGTTTCCCCGGGCTTTAACACCGGGTTTGTGCATCCCACACTAACAAAACTCGACACACAGGCCCCCCGTCCACGCACACTCGGGACGGACGGGACAGTGTATCTCACATTCGCACTCAAAACCAACTCTAGTCAGCAGTCAGAGCAATAATAATATTAAAATAAAAAAGTTTCTTCCGGGCCTTAACACCGGGTTTACGAAACTCGTCACCTCATCCACAAAAATATCTGCGACTGGAGCCCCCGTCCCAGACACCAGGCACACAGCCACCCAACTATTGTTTCTTTATAACCACCAACCATTGATAGGGGCCAGGTTCCCAGTATCCCATTGGGTAACCCTTGACACACCCCTACTTCTCGCCCCGTTATTTCTACGGGTATTCCACCAGGGTCCCCATACCCTGTCATTGTCGCATTCCCAAGAGCTTCCTTTGGCGCTATATCCCCCAGGCTCACTCGTCCCGGTGGTTACCTTCGTTCGAACGACACTGGCTGCCCTTGGCCCTTGTGCCGTCGACCCCCGGTCCATTGCGACGACTTCTTGCGCACCTTGGGCGCTGTGTGCCCCCGGCACTCACTGCGTGGTCTCCGCCACCTAGGATGCTTCTCCTTTGGTTTGTGGACCCTTTCCTCGCCCCCCTGGGCGCCCACCTTAGCGGTCCCATCCACTTTAACACCCTCAACTTGTGTTGACCCGTGCCCTCTCAATTCTGGGGAAGTTTGCCCAGCCATTTGCGTGGGTCTGGCCTCCCCTCTCCACACGGGTGACACCGACTTCTTGGGCGCTCAACCCCCCCCCCCCCACATAAATTTGCATGAGGGTCTTTTCTCACTGACCCCATTGGGTTCCCTCGCTGTTTGGCGTTTAGCCTGGACCGCCTGCGGCCCCTTCTCCCTAATTGGACAGGAGTCGTCCCTCCTGAAACTTTCCGACATTTCGTCGTGTAGGGGCCATCCCCTGGACCATCGGATTGGTTCCCCCTGGGAACCTTCCCTTCCTTACTCGGTACGTTACCGAGTGCAACCGCCGGGGGTCCTTGCCCAACGACTTCAACTTCCTTTGCCCTCGTTGGGCCCTCACTTGGCCCACTATCCCTGGACCACAACTTATCAGGGTTTGCCGTCACCCCTGGGATATTACCTATGACCAGGTCATAGACAGGCGATTCAATGCACATGGCTTCCACTTCGCCACAATAAAATGGGGTATCCACAGTTATCCTCGCGACGGGGAACCCTCTAGCGGTCCCATCTATCAAAATACACAAATGGTCACGACCCAACAATTGCTTGTTGTCAACGAGTTGCCTTCTAACCGCTACAGAGGAGCACCCAGAATCCCGGAGCAGACGGATCCCCCACGTACCCTTAGTACACTGGCATATTAACCTTCTCCTGCGAAGTTGTGAGCCTCTCGCACATGCCACTTATTATCGGGACAACCTCCCCGCCCTCCAGCCTTAATTCTCCCTTTTGTATACATTCCCAGATGGGACTGTGTTCTGGACCGATAGTTTGACAGAACGCTGCCGTCTGTCTGCTTTGCCCTGGATCTACGCGGTCACCTTGCTTCCAAGCCCTTGGTGCTGCATCCCCGGCCCCCTGCTGAGTTGGTCTAATGTTCCCAGTGGTCCTAACCTGCTTCTGCCAGCAGTCCCTGGCAATATGACCCCGCTTGTTGCAGATAAAACAAATTGTGTCTTTGGGGGCGTTCCCATTCTGGCTGGCCTGCGACGCAGGCGGATTGGGGTGGTGTTTCCTTACTGGTGTCATTGCCAACCCGTTTGCCCACCCCTGGCCGATTTGGGTGCGTTTACACTCCCCCTGTGGGCCTCGATGTAGCGTTCTGCCACAGTTGCCATCTCATCATAGGTGGGCGGACCCCTTTCCTTGATGAACAGGCCCAACTCCTTGGAGCATGTAGTTAAAAACTGCTCCCGGAGAAATAGATCTCGTAGGGCTCCATAAGACTCATTCACTTCTACGAGATCAGTCCAGCGGTCAAAGTACCGCCTAGCTCGGGCAAAATACTGAGGTACTGTTTCTCCCTTCTCCTGCTTAATTTCTCGGAACTTGGTCCAGAATCCTTCTTCAGTGAGCTGGTATCTCCGAAGGATGGCATTCTTCAGCTCACTGTAGCCGTTAAGAAGTGCAGGAGGCAGGAGGCGTACTGGTATAAGCCTCGATGGCTTTACCTGACAACAAAGGGCTCAAGCATATAGCCCATGTGTCTTCTAGCCACATTTGACTGGAGGCAAAACGCTCGAACCTCTCCAAGTACGAGTCCAAGTCATCTGTGTTTTCATTAAAATGAACGAGGTGGGGGCGTGGGGCATGAATTGCTACCCCTGCACTCCCATCCCCTGAGCGCCGAATTTCATTCTCCACATCGGCCCTTGCTCTGAGGAGCTCTAATTCTCTGTCGTGCCTCTGTTGTTCGAACTCTCGTTCTGCCTCCCTTGCTAATTGGGATTCCCTCTCTCTCACCTCATTTGCTAATTGAATCTCTCTCTCTTTTGCCTCCCTATCTAATTGGGCTTCCTTTTCCCACGCCTCTCTCTCCTCTTTCTCGCGCTCTCTTGCTGCTTGGGCCTCTCTCTCCCTCGCCTCTCTTGCGTCTTTCTCACGCTCTCGTTCTAATTGGGCTTCTCTCTCCCTCGCCCCATTACGTAAGGCAATTTCCTTGGCTTCACGTTTCTGCTCATCATTAACAAACTTCTGAAATTCGGCCCCCTCGAGCCCCATTTCCGTGCCTAATGATACCAGTTGAGAGAGGGGTGTAACAACATCCATTCTGATTTTTTCTTTCTATCTTCAACACTCGTCAGAAAGAATGAAGAAGGAAAAGAAAGAAAGAAAAAAAATATGGCAATTAATCCTAATTTACCTGTGTAATTTAACGTAATTAAACGCCCCAAATATTCTGAAACCTACCGCAGTTATAGTGGCTATTAAGTATCCTCTTGGGGACTACTGCATTGCGATATTAAACCCTTGAACGGCATCAGCTGACCGAACGCGTCAAAACGTAAACAGAACCGCCGTTAAAATAAAACAAAATTTCCATATAGCCATTTTTTACCTTTTAGAAATATCCTGGTTAGCGCTCGCCAATCATGTCAGGACACCTGAGGCCCCGTAACGCCTGGGCTGACGTGGGGTTACTTAGTCCCGCTGATGAAATTGCGGGAAAATTAGACCGACGTGGAGAGTCGGAATCCTAGTGCCGCGAACACGGCGCTGGGAGCTGAGTTCGACAGGCGCTGTGATTTCGTTTCTCCTCTGCCATATTGGTCTAAGATAGGTTCGATTTCCATTAGGTGTGATTCCTAATCACTTCAGGCTGTGTAATGGAAAGAATGATTTAAAGTAACAACGATTCTTTTATTTACACATAAAAATAAAGCCGTTTCAATATTTCAACAATCAACAATTCGATTCTTTTCACAGAAAATGGGTTGCTAGGGTTAAATAATTCTCAACAATTATATAGTCATTCTATAGCCCTGTGCTGGCACTATAGTCTACACACTGGAAATGTTACTACCGTGTGCTCGCCATAAGAACTTCACAAATCTGAAATTATATTACGGAGAGCTCGCCATAAGAGCTTCACAAATCTGAAATGTTATTACCGTGAGCTCGTCATAAGAGCTTCACCGCTTAGGCTCAAATGTCAACGTCTGCGCGCAACTGTACCTCTGGCTGTCGGAGGGTTCCGACCAGCAATGTTTGTCATCTATAAAGCCACCTTACTTCTGATTTGGGTCAGATATTGTCTACTCATACCTCATGTGCCTTTTGAAAGTCTTCCGTGAAAGTCCTATTGAAATGTTCTCTGTTCCTGGTTGAATTCACGATTCGCAAATGCCCCTTTTTGTGCTAGGGCGAGCTTGTCACTCACACCGATCTCCAGTCGTTATTACGATGCTTTAACCTGCACTTCTGACTATTACAGGCTGATACCCGCTACTCGACAATCTAAACTTTAACGTTTCACCTTGGGTTTTCCTTCTCAACGAATTTGGCACTGTAGCCGCCTATCAACCTTAAGCTAAATCAATCGTGGAATGCCCTGTCTGGCGATTCCAGCCGTTTCAGGGTCCTGTGATCGAAGGTACCCCTATGCCAGGAAACAGAGTCCGCCTGCCCTGGACTTCACCAACGTGTGTGTGACCCCAAGTGTGTGTCTAATGCTCTGCTCTTCAAGGTATATATATATACTTTTTACCCTAAACTGTCAGATGGACAGACGCTCATCTGTCCATCTGCCAAAACGGTGAGAGATGACGTATATCGAGGCAGAATCAATACAAGTCATCTCGCGCGTGACTTAACGGTGATTTCACTTGTCGAGAGAACCGATTCGTTCCTGCCACTCATTGCTATACTAATGATCAGGTGACGACACGACAGACATTTCTATCTTTTAGAATCTAGTTTCTCAATTGGCCGTGACGATATCCTGCCACCAACCGATTACGTCTCGTAAGACTCGCGACTACTGTATAACTTAAATGAGATTAGACCTTATCTAACATACCGTTTCTCCCCTGGGTCCCTGCGCTGAAGCTGGATATACACCACGTGTGTTTTTTCCATGCCCAGCTTCACAGAGAAGTGAAATTCACGTAGGTTTTTCGCCTTGATGCGGAATATCTTTTGAACTTACAATATCTTTATATATGAGGCCCCGTGCCCCTATATTTAGGCTGGCTTTGCTCTGACAAACATGTATTTTTCCCTCTGTGTTTTCCGGTGTCTCTTCGTCGGATGCGATTGGTTTCGTAGAGATCTCTCAGATGAGAAACATTTTCAATCGCATGATATCTTGGTTTATTCCAATCAGTATGTGGCAGACGAATACAGCTTTATGTGGTGTGCTTGTTCGACGGGTGTGGGTCATTCGACAGATTCGAAGGAGATCTATCAAATGAGAGAGAGAGAGAGGAGATTTTCAACTGCGTGGCATGCTGAAGTGTAGCTTGATATCACGCTAAACGAGAGAGAGTCCAAATGAAATGAGTGAAAGTATTATGATACATTAAAGTGTCTGATGAAACCCTCTCGAGAAGGAAACCCAAAACAACAACACGACGTCTTCACGAATACATTTTGAGGAAGCTGCACGTACCCTCTAAAAACAATAGCACACAACTAATTTACTCGTTGATCAGAAGCTCGACACTAGTCGAAGAAATCATCAACGTTTTTGAATGTAATATTAAGTTTACGAGTCGATTAAAGAGGAATAATTTTTGACGAGAGACATTCGTGAAGATATTGTGACACAATACAGATCTGACAACTTCCACATTTCAATGGAGTGGAATAAGACAAACATTCAGCAAGTGAATGTACTGCGATAGAGAGATCCTACTGTTATCGCCTCGACATTACGGAAGAATGAAATGTGGAAATCCTTTTGCAGAGGTGATTCATAAACACACTGTGATAGAGAGATCCAAGTGCTATCACCTCAACATGTCAGGGGATTGGAATATGACAAAACTTTCGAGCAAGTGATTCGTGAACATACTGGGATACAGATATTACTGCTATCACCTCGACATTACGGAAGAATGAAATATGACAGTACTTTCCAGCAAGTGATTCGTGAACATACTGTAATAGAGTGATCCAACTGCTATCACCTCGATATTGCAGGGGAGTGGGATATGACAAAACTTTCGAGCAAGTGATTCGTGAACGTACTGAGATAGAGAGAGATCTTGCTGCTATTACTACAATATTTAGAGAGAGTGAAACATGTCAAACTTTTGAGCAAACGTTTGAGCAAGTCATTCGTAAACATTTTATGATAGACATCTCACCGCTATCGCCTCGACATTGCAGTGGAGAGGAATATGAAACAATGAATGTTGTGTGAATCCGTGCGTGAACGTATGTCTCACCGTGAGGAACCCGACCGTTTCACCTTTGCAGGGGCGATCCTTATCCCGAAAGGGTATGTGACTTTTCGTCAAAAAGCATGAATCAATTGTGGTTCACTGGAAACAAAAATTTTAATACATATACATATAAATAAATGTGGTAATTTCTGACTTACATGAAATCAAATGAATAAACGTTAATCACCCCTACCCACACAGTTTTTGAGTCACTTGCGGGCCCGCATTCTCTATTCTTGCTGGTTTTCCTTCCTTCTCGTTGACGCTTGTTCTTTGGTCGCCTCTTTACTTCACTCTTTCACAGCTGTCGCACTGCCACTAACGTATTGTCACTTTAACGGACGTTCTTACTCAACATGTGACAGAATATCACTCTACAACTGCACTCGCACGGCCGCTAACGTATTGTCACTTTAGTATGTCGCTTTCCCTCTAACAAGTGACGAAATGTCACCCTTACACTGTCGTCGCACGGCCAGTAGCGTTTTGTCACTTGACTGGACGCTTTTCACTCAAGCAGTCGCCAACAGTGGGGCTAAACTCTCCGTCGCGGCCAAGTCGGTGGCCATTTCTGAATGTAGGATCAGAAATAGGAAGTACGGAGCACACGGAACTATTAGTATTTAGGAAGACGACATATCTGTTGTAGAAGGCAAGACGTACGTACGCAGAGTAAGCTTGCCTGTATGAACATTATTCTGAGATAAACATAGGTGCTCCTATTCTAAATATGAGCCCCGTGACTCGCCTACATCACAACGTGTCTATACTTTCGCCCCGATGCGGCATCTCCTCTAAGCATGGGGCATCCCCATCTACTCTCAGCGACCCACAGCCTTACACACCTTCAGAGTGGAATGGCTGGAATGAATTTCCCCGATCGATTTTTATTTCGATAGCCAGAACATTAATTCTCATTTTAATTGCTTCTCTTGAACTTGGCTGCTTAGATCTATCTTAATTTAATATTCGCTTTTAAGTTCCTTTAAGTCTTGCATTTCGGTATATCCTGACATTCGTGACAGACCAGATGCATAATATGGGTATGTGTCTAGAACATGTGCGATGTACTGTATCTACAATAATTACCTATTAACTGGTCATAATTACACAGATAACGACTGCAGGATGACACTGGATTTACTATCTTTAATGTTTTATCCAGACCGCCCATGTAGCGTTCAATAAATGCGTCATAATGGACATTAAATTGCATGCCTCATTACCAGCGCTTGAATTACTGCAGGTCTGTTTAAGTGACAAATCGGTTTTCGGGGTCCGCCATGTCCTTATCCTTATGCTTTATATTTAGCCCAGTGAGAATGATTATCGAAAATATATACACTTTTAAACAACAAAATCGAAATTCAAGCTATCACCTTGACATATATACCCCTGTAGGCCCCCTTGTTAGTGCTTGGTACTATTAACCAACCGATTGGTTTGTTTTATTATATGGCTCATTTTCTCGATGGGATTTGAGTCGTTCGAGCAGTATGTGCGAGTCACTCGGTCGATAGCTTATTTGCTTTGGGAATGATATATGCTTTTGTTATGCACAAGGGAGACATCTTTGTATGAATAAGTATAAATTACGGAAAATGAAGCAATATGATTGGTTAATCAGCTTCCATAATTGGAATAGGGTAGGAAGAATTAGGATTACGTACCACCTCACCAGTGATAGGATGACACCAAATATTCGGTAGGTTAATTCTATCAATGGTTAAGATGGGCCCACAGGGCATATACCAACCATACTCTGCTGCCCTTCTGTACTACCAGGCATTAACCCCTACCAGGCATTAACCCCACAATACCGCTCGATAATATGAAGCATCTGGCGAATTAGTAGTACCAAGGACTAACAAGAGACCTATGCTATACTACCGTTCTAAGCTACCAAGCATTACCTCAACCCCATAATACCACTCGACCTACTATAACGTACTACCTATACCAGCCATATAATAAAATAAACCAGTCGGTTGGTTAATAGTACCAAACACTAACAGGGAGCCTACAAGATTATATACCGCCCATGTTATACTACCGTTCTAAACTGCCAGGCTTTACCTGTACCATCAATACCGCTTGGCCTAGAATTACATAATACCTATAACAGTCATAGGATAACACCAGGTGGATAATAGTACTAAGAGCTAACATTGGCCCTGTAGTGGTACAACGCGTACATCCTATAGGATAACACACTCGGCGACCATGCATTACACCCACCCACTCACCCCAAAATAACGTCTTCCACCGCATTACATACTAGCTAACCCAGTCATGGGATGACACAAAGCATTAAGTCGATTTGTAGTACCAATGGCTTTCGCGGAGGGGCGGGGGCCACAGAGGTATATATCGCCCATACTGTACTGCCGTTCTATAATAACAATAATAATAATAATAATAATAACAATGACATGAAGGCCCAATGGGGTAATAGTATACCAACATTGATAGATACCGCCACTACCATATCACACACCCCGCCCCATACGAGAAACTCGACACCCCCTGACCCGAATAACATTATGTCAGATTGTATAGTAGACAACAACAGAGGTCAACATCTCTGTGACGTCACGTGCGCATCAGGACGTCACGACGTCAATAGCAACGTCAACCATTTCGCGAAAAAGAACTTTCAAGAAAACCCAACTTTCCCATCATCTTCCCGCCACTTACCCATAATATATACCCAAAGCCCAATGTGTACGTATATTACTATACACACCACAGTATACTACACATGTTGTAAGTACACCATTTTCCGGATCTAGCTGGAGGGAACAAACGTTTTCCTCAGGAAAAAATGCTCGGCAAAAGTCTGGTTCCTATGGGAATTTAACACGAGCTGCTCCAGCAAAAGTTCGGGTTATCAGGGTCGATCGGGTACACGATATACTACTCACTTGCACACCAAATATGACACCATTTCGCCTAATTGTTGTCACCTAAAAACAAACACATTTGCGACATATATCAACTCTATAATAGGACATAACTCTGATAAGACTATGGCAAATAACACCGTCGAGCCGAGGCAGATTAACGGTAAGATACACTTGCATACTAAATGCCACGCAGCATGCCACGCAGCATGCCACGCAGTTGGAAATCTCCTCTTTCTCATTTGATAGATCTCCGTCGAAACTGTCGAATCAATCAGATCCGTTGAAAAGCGCACTACCTAAAGCTGTTTTCGTCTGTGACAGACTGATTGGAATAAACCAAGATATCGTGCGGTTGAAAATGTTTCTCATCTGAGAGATTTTCACCAAACCAATCGCATCCGACGAAGAGATACTGGAAAACACCGACGGAAAAATATATGTTTTTTTGCAACTTCAGTCAATTTGGACTATTTCACATACGAGACATCACCGCCAATTCAATGAAATCCTTTGATAAAACACTAAAAAGTACACGTTTTCACACATTGTCACATGTTGGAGAGTGTGTCGTTCGCATCGCCTAAGGTTTTACGACCTTGCCCCATCACACCCACTCGAGGAGGGTCGGATACTTCATATTCGAAATATTCGACCCAAGACCCTTAAAATGAATTGTGACATGACCACTTTTCTAAAACGTATTTTTAATTTCCCTCAGCCCCACCCCTCGGGAAGGGTCGGATACTTCACATTCGATATATTTAAGTCAAGACCTTTAAAATGATATATGACACGAATACCTTTCTAAAACTAAATTTGTTTTGCCCCTCAGCCCCGCCTCTTCAGAGAGGGTTGGGCACTTCATATTCGGAATATTCAAATCGAGACCTTTAAAATGATGTATCACCCGACATCCTTTCTAAAATTTGGGGTTTGAGGTCCCAACCCTCAGTCCCACCCCCTTGAGGAGACACAAAAACCACATATTCGGGCTAAAATGATGTATCACATGACAACAAACCTTTTTAAACTTGAATTTTTTTATGCACCCAAGTCTCAGTCCCTAGGGACCTGGCAAATACCAAATAATCGGATTACACGCGTCGAGACCTTTAAAATGATGTATCACACGACAACCTTTCTAAAACATGAGTTTTTGGTGCTCATCAGACCCACTCCCCCCGCGACGAGTCGATCATCTCACAGTTCCTACACAGATAGCCTTGCCATCTGTTTACATATTGTCTTCCACTTCCTGTCCTATAACCTCGTTCGTAGTCGACCAATACTAAAATTTCTACCATCCTCGAAGCTTTGTACCATTAGTTCCTTGTACTATTACTATTTGACTTGTAGCACTACTGCAGGCTTGCTAACTATCTCCGATTGATCAAACGACTAGAATCCCATCGAGCAAATAAGCCATAGAGTAACTGGTCGAACGATTGGCTCCACATTCGACTCTAATCCTCATCTTGAAAAAGTGGAGCTGAAGGCCAGATGTTTTCAAAAGGGGATTCCATAATGATTCTATAAAAGGTATTCTATAAGTAGGATTCCATAAGTGAGATTCCAAGGCCCTATATAGCTCCTATACAGGTGATCTTACCATCGGTTTCAGCTTTCTGTGCTATGACTAGCTTCTTCTGTAGTCCTCTGTACTATAATCTTCTTCTATCGTTGTGCCATTACTACCGACTTGAAGCACTATTGTAGGCGATATATGCAGTTCGTATACCACTTGCTGGATCTAGCCAGATGGCGCCGAAGTTTCGCACAGAAAAATTGCTACAAAGTCCGGTTCCTATGAAGATTTAACACTAGCAGCTTCCCCAAAAGTCCGGGTAATATCGCACGATCGGGTACATGCTATACTACTAACCAATAGTCGAATGGCTAATTGATTTGTAAAAACAGTCTTCTAATAAACTGTAAAAACAGTCATGTAATAAACTGTAAATACAGTTTATTAAACTGTAAATACAGTTTATTAATCTGTAAAAACAGTCTCGTAATAAACTGTAAAAACAGTCTCGTAATAATCTGTAAAAACAGTCTCGTAATAAACTGTAAATACAGTTTACTAAACTGTAAATACAGTTTATTAATCTGTAAAAACAGTCTCGTAATAAACTGTAAAAACAGTCTCGTAATAATCTGTTAAAACAGTCTCGTAATAAACTGTAAATACAGTTTACTAAACTGTAAATACAGTTTATTAATCTGTAAAAACAGTCTCGTAATAAACTGTAAAAACAGTCATGTAATAAACTGTAAATACAGTTTATTAAACTGTAAATACAGTTTATTAATCTGTAAAAACAGTCTCGTAATAAACTGTAAAAACAGTCTCGTAATAATCTGTAAAAACAGTCTCGTAATAAACTGTAAATACAGTTTACTAAACTGTAAATACAGTTTATTAATCTGTAAAAACAGTCTCCTAATAAACTGTTAAAACAGTCTCATAATAAACTGTAAAAACAGTCTCGTAATAAACTGTAAATACAGTTTACTAAACTGTAAATACAGTTTATTAATCTGTAAAAACAGTTTATTAAACTGTATAAACAGTTTATTAAATGAAAAGGTCCTGACCCTAATACGCTGCCGTAGATACATTTTGTTTTTGAATATAAAATCATTCAGTAAATAGTTCATGACTACGGTGGCTGATTTAGGACACTCAAATATTTATTTTTATCTCGTTATAACGAGAAAGTATCTCATTATAACGAGAAAACATCTCGTTATAACGAGAAAACATCTCGTTATAACGAGAAAGTATCTCGTTATAACGAGAAAAGATCTCGTTATAACGAGAAAGTATCTCGTTATAACGAGAAAATATCTCGTTATAACGAGAAAAGATCTCGTTATAACGAGAAAACATCTCGTTATAACGAGATTGTATCTCGTTATAACGAGAAAAGATCTCGTTATAACGAGAAAACATCTCGTTATCTCGAGATAAAATCACGTGACTCTGATTACATGAAACATATAGCCCCCACCACCAAAACAGTTTATATATCTCGCGGGTGTTTTCAATATTCTGGATGTAATACATGGGAAAAACACCTACCCACCCCCACCCCAAGCATCCCAACCATGCCCGTGAAATACCGCTCCTCTCCCTCGCACATGTTGTCAACGATAATTACGATAAGCGCATATAACTCTCATACAAATAAACACAGAAAATGAGATGGAATTCACACAAACAAATGAAACAACTATAGCGTAATAAACTCGCTGCCACCCCCCCCCCCCCCCGCCCCTCTCCACACCGTATGTGGAACACTTTTTCGACACACGGCACTCAAAACACGACTATAGCTTCAGCCCCAAAACACACGCGAGGGGGAGATCCCGTTCCCCCCGCCCGCTACAAGGCCTGCGGGATTTGGGAGATTCCTTCGGCATCTTGACCTTGGACCCCCCACCCCCATAGCTTACCTAAGCCCCCCCCCCTCCCCCCCCCCCCCAAAAAAATATATATATTGAAATCTTGGCGCCGTCACTGTAGCGATCAGTCGGTATCAAGAAAACTTGTGATGAAAAGACAATGTGTTGATCAAATTTGCAGAAAGGGCTACATAAAATTAAGCTACATAATGTTCTAACCAACTTGCAAGTTAAAAATACAACCACAGCTTTGGGTTCGATGGGGGTGATTGATGCCCCCCCCCCCCCCCCAAAAAAAAAAGACCCTTTCCAACCTACTTAGAACCTGAAGTGTTGAGGTTGAATGGGTGAGTGTATTTGTTGCACCCCTTCTCCCTCCCCCCACCCCACCTTTCAGAAAATTCCAACCTGCTTAAACTACATGTACTTGAAAATACAAGAAGTGATATGGAGGCAGAGTGTGGGTATTTTAATTAATGCCTCCACCCAAATCCCATCACAGATTGCTGAGTTATGAAATTTGAAAGTGATAAAAAGTCAGAAATCTTCGCAAAAAAATTGGGAAAACAATCTTTTCTTGCTGGTAAGAATTCACCATAGGCCAAATTAGGAAATTTTCAAACACAAAAAGAAAATATGCAATCAGAAATTCACGCTTTCAAGACCATGAAGAAGTATTTGAAAGGGGTAACAGCATGCACGTAGAATTCATCAAATTGTTAATTGTAGTTTCTAAGGGTACTGCTAGAAAACCTCTGTCTGGATGGTGGGGGCGGGGCATAGAGAATAAACTAGAATTTCACAACAAGGCCATAAAAATATACAGAGTCGTGGCAAGGAACTAGATTTTTTGGTGAATAGTAATTACTGTGAACACCAGTTAGAACATATTGGCTGTGGTGATGGGTGGGAGGGGGGGGGGGGTATGGCGGGATTGTAATTTTGAAGGACCATAACAAATTTATTTGAAAAGAATGTTATGATGGGCAACAAAACTTTTGCCAAATTGTATTTATTGATGTCGGAAGTAGAAAATCACAGGGCTGTGATGGTGCTGGATTATTTTCTTATGACTTCGGTCTAAATCCTCCTAAGCAAGTCCCGGGGTGAAATCACAGCATACCACTCTGAATGTATTAAGTTTTTTGCAGGATACTACTTTTTTTAGAAACTACTGTATAATTATTTATTTATTGTTGTTTAAGATCACATACTTATGCACAATGGATAATCATGACCGCGACAGATTTACGGGTGGAGGAAGCCGGAGTAGAACCACCGAGCAACGACGGGCAGCTGCCAGCTCCCCAACATCGTAACTCCGCAATGCAGCACAGGCAGAGTTAGATTGGTTGAAGACATGCGCACCATCGACGTGCAGTACGCCTTAGTACACGGCGTCATCGTTCCCCCATGTGGACAATCGGGGTTAAGTGTCTTGCCCAAGGACACACAGCGGGAGTCCGAATCGATCGCTCAGACGGCCACCCATCTGAGGACAAACCGGGCTCGACGTTGCTTAACTTCGGTGATCTTGACGAAAACCGGTTTCCGCAACGTCACCGCGCCCCAACTACTGTATAAGAACCTGCAAATGTTCAACTCATAGACAGATTGCATCCCAGGGATTTGTGTTGTAACTTTTACTGTTTTGTGAGTTCTGTTCTCAAAAAGTGTACACAATAATTGTTGTAAAGGTTTGTGATTCAATGATAATCTGCTCTCTCCAGGATGTATCTCTTCTCCAACTCCATGCTTCTCCAATTCCCTCCTCAGTACAGTCTCTTAAACAAGCCTTCAGCCTGGACAGACTTTTCGGTCTGATTCAGTAGGGTCTTGCTCACCATAAAGGTGTTGAGGAATTCTATTAGCATCAAACTGTAGTTCTTCTTTTCATTGCATGGGTGGGTCACAGTGAAATTGGTGGTGTGTTGGCAGTGTGGTTGTGGGGGGGGGGGAGGGGGGGGGCTGGGGTTGTTGAGAAATGTGGTGACTGGTGAGAGCGATCTGTATTCCATATTCTAATTCTATATATATGCATATTCATCCATTGACCAATGTCCTCATGTTTCTTGTGTCAACTTTATTGGGAATATGAGATGGGGGTATACTCCTGTGACGGTCATCCATATAATAGTATGGTGAGGACTAATAGTACCTGTAGGATGGAATATTATACTGAAGTTACAAACTGACTTCATAATATTTCAAAGTGCCATATCTTGGATAAATAACCTCAAGATTCCAGCATAACTCCAACTATCTACAGCTATGGAAGATGTTAAGAATTTAGTCCAAAACAGTGCATTATGAGAATTAGACTGCAGTACAGCCTGGTGAAAATGAATAAAAATAGGGGATCAAATCAGAATAATATGGAGTAGAAAATACAAAAAAATATCAGTACTACAGATATGATCATTTAGAACATAGGAGTAGGAATCAAGTACTTTCCCGACTGATGCGCCATTTCATTCTTCTGTTGTCTTTTTAACTCAAGGATTTATTGTCAATCCCAGTCAGCAGCCTCTTTCGGATTTTGCACTGCTTCTCAAAGCTATCAAACTTTCTCATGCAATGGGTGTTACATGTTTCAAGCAGCACAGTGGGCACACTGCTCTGGTACACATGGACAGTCCAGCCAACTGAAAGCCAGCTTTGAGAGTGGCCTTTTGGAAGTATCATTCACAAGTATTTAACATTATTTTCCCCACTGAGCAGCCTGAGTTGTGCATGATATTACAAAACAAATAGTTGTTAGTTTGAACAATGAATAATAGTACAAAATGAAACCTAAATGAATGAATGTGCATATTTATTAAATAAAAAAATTAACTGAATTATATTTTGTCACCTCATGAAATAGGAGACCCATAAGTTCAATATGAAAGAGTTTAGATTTTATTTTCCCGCTCTGACCGACTTGGACCTCGTAAAACTGTAACGGTCACGATTACCTATTGTGCATAAGTATGTGACATTAAAAACCAATAAATAAATAATTAATTCTAAAGGTGGTGGATCCATTACTTAATGCTATGTTGTGATCAGTTTTGGTTATAAATGTTAAATTTAATACCTATTTTTTTTCAAATTATACCCCTGGCAAATAAACTGCTATGAATATTGCCATGGACATTCTATTATTTTTTGGGCACAAATTTACTTTTTTCTAAAGTGTTCAAAATGGTTTTGGGTACGAAATCACTTGGGTACGAAATGATTTTGGTTTGGGTACGGAATTACACACACCCAATGACATCCTCTGTATATTTTTTATTCAAATTTACAAAATACAGTACGTGGAGAGTGGATTGTAACAAAACGATCCGTGGGGTGGCATAATCACCCAAAGTATTACTTTCAAATTCTGCACACATGGGCAAATAACGCAAGCAATGCTTCAGCCAATGGCCCTCCCAGTGTAACCCAGGGATTCATTGGCTGGAACTTTGCTTGTGCTTGTTATGCTTTGCAACAAAATTTGCAATTATTCCTGATGTGGAATCTCCACTCTGCGGGTGATTTAGTGATAATACACTCTAACGTACTGTAAGTTGTAACTACGTTCGCACTTTAGGTAGCACCTATTTCATATTAAATATTTATAAATGTATGTAATGTTATTGATATTTTTATAGATGTTGGGCTGATTTTTCATAACAATTGTTATAGTGATCACACACTGGCAAGGACATTGCGGCTATGAAGAAAAAAACCGTCGCAGAAACAAGGCCGATGCCAAAGGTCTTTGAGTCAGTTGTTGAACAGATAGCCAACCAAGACAACTGTGACATTCGAGAGTTTGCGACAGCCCTACCATCATTTTTGACTGTCAAAAACGCCTTCTACAAACAGCGACACAAGAAATATCCAGCGCTTCCAAAAGACAAATCAGACATCCAGCTTGAAGGCGACTGGCTGAATACCTCTGAAGAAGAAAGCTTTTTACTTTCACACATCGATGACAAGAGTACTATCGTGTTTGGTTCAGACCTAGGACTGAGAACGTTGTGTGAGGCTAATACCGTTTATGTCGATGGTACATTTTATTCCTGTCCGAGCCTCTTTTATCGGATCTTCACATTACATGTTTTTGTCAACGGCTAACAATTTCCACCATTGTATGCTCTCCTTTCCAGAAAAGAAGCTGCTAGGTACAATAGCACATTCCTGCTCACCAAAGAAGCTGCTTACATTGTGTATGTGAGCTGTTTCCACAAAATGTGTTTTAAAGGTATGAAAACGTGTGTTCAGACCGGCTTACCCACCTCTTACTTACCTCCCCACTTTCTCCCCACTGCATGTGTAACATACGTGTGAAACGGGCGAGATAGCAGAGTGAGACAGATGTATCCCACCCCACCCACGTGACTTTATACATTTATAACGTTATTATGACGTTATGCATATCGTATCAGTTTTTTATAAAGGACGAAGGCGCCGGAGGCGCCCGAGTTGAGACGGAGGCGAAGCCGACGTCGAAACTCGTGAGTCCTTTGTACTAATTTCACACTTTTTTTAACGTAGGAAGTAGTTAACGAGATGAGACTTCACGAGAATGACTCTGGCTGATTAAACTTTTAGGGATTTTTCCCAAAGGAACCGGGGACAAATGAGGTTACATTTTTTCAAGGATACTCGGACGCTAGAACAAGTGATGGCTCTCCAACATTGCTTTCACCCTCATTGGGTCAAGGGACCCTTAATATATTGGGTGGGGGGGGGGGGGATGAGGTTAATGGGTCACTGATTATGTCACGTGACGTCCATAGCAAGTAAAGCACACCCCTAGCAACAGGCAAACTACTGGGCCAATTTTGACCAATTTTAATACATGGACCCAACATGCACTGCAGAAAACAGACAGGTCAATGGTGTCGCCACATGACTTTCCTAGCAACTAGAGCGTCCCCTTAGCAACGGGCTAACTACTGGGCCGATTTTGACCAAATTCGGTATACGGACCCAAAATGCATTGCAAATAAAAACATAAGGTCAATGTTGACGTCACGTGACTTCCCTAGCAACCAGTGCGCGCCCTTAGCAACGGGCTAACTACTGGGCCGTTTTTGACCAAATTTGGTATTCGGACCCAAAATGCATTGCAAATGAAAGCAGACAGATCAATGTTGACGTCACATGACTTCCCTAGCAACCAGAACGCGCCTTAGCAACGGGCTAACTACTGGGCCGATTTTGACCAAATTCGGTATACGGACCCAACATGCTTTGTAAATGAAAACAGACAGATCAAAGTTGACGTCACGTGACTTCCCTAACAACCAGAGCGCCCTCTTAGCAACGGGCTAACTACTGGGCCGATTTTGACAAAATTCGGTATACAGACCCAAAATGCATTGCAAATGAAAACAAATAGATCAGTGTTGACGTTACATGACTTCCCTAGCAACCAGAGCGCCACATTAGCAACAGGCTAACTACTGGGCCGATTTTGACCAAATTCGGTATACGGACCCAAAATGTATTGCAAATAAAAACATACAGGTCAATGTTGACGTCACGTGACTTCCCTAGCAACCAGAGCTCCCCCTTAGCAACGGGCTAACTACTGGGCCGATTTTGACCAAATTCGGTATATGGACCCAAAATACATTGCAAATGAAAACAGACAGTCAATGTTGATGTCACGTGACTTCCCCAGCAACGCAAGCGCCCCTTAGCAACGAGCCAACTACTGGGCCGATTTTGACCAAATTCGGTATACGGAACTAAAATGCATTGCAAATAAAAACAGGCAGGTCAATGTTGACGTCACGTCTTTTTTCCTCTTCCCTGACATGACCCAGAAGCACAGGATTAGTTGTTTCATAATTACTCGCAGAATTATCTGCTGTGATAACTACAAACAATACCGGTACGTCGGTATTTTTTTCAGAGAAATTAAGATGGCTCACTGAAATTAGCACATAAAGCTCTGGAGTCTGGACCTATTTAATTCAAAAGACAAGTCTGTGCTGTCTTGTGAAGTGTGTATGTTTGTGCTGGCTTGTGTAGTTTGTGTGTCTGTTGGGCAAATCGCCCAGAAACCTGGTCCGAATCGTCCACAAACATGGTCCAAATAGTCCAATAATCTGGTCCGAATCGGCCAGAAATATGGTCCGAATCATAAATAGATCTGGACCGAAACGTCCTTTATAAAAATCGGGTCCGAATTGAACACGGTTTGAATCGTCCAAACATCATGTAACGAGTTAATTTTCTTACGTTCGATGTGTACTCTGAGGTTATTGATAGAAAACCCCGATAGAACTGATCGTATTTACGGAAAATGCCACTCGTATTCAGAACGTTCAGTGCTGTTGGAAAAGCGAATGAAAAAAAAAATTGGTGTGTGCTTGAAGAAATCATCAAGACTAGGTGATTTGATTACAAAATAATCTTTATATATTCACTTCGTGTCATGTTTTTTCTATAATTTCAGATGCATTCTTTAAAAAAAAAAGGTTTATTCCCTTTAGTTTAAACAATATTTATTTCCGAGTTCAATAGACTCAATAATAGAAAACAATTACAGATGATATATATAGAACAAAAACGGAAAATGGATTCAGCAGCAAGCATATGCTTATGTTAGCTGTCTCCGTTGTATTTGCACACAAAATTTATATATCAGCAAGACGAGAAAATTGTTTTACATAAAGATTAGTTGGGATACTCCTATGTTCGGGAATGATAAGTAGTGAAAAGATTTAGAAAGAGAAAAGAAAAGGGAGAGGACAAAAAATAGGATAAAAAAAATCAAAACAGTTGAGAAGAATAGATATTTGTGTGAGTTTGTATTAAGACAGGACCTGTTGATGACAGAACTGCGGTGGTAGTTAAGAGTTAGATAAGCCATGAGAGGACGAACGCCACATGTATGTTATTCAAGCCCGTATGTTTTTCATCGTCAGAAAAGAGAATATAGCTACGAAGGGTGACAGTAAATTTCGAACGCATTATGGTGGATTTACAATCAGCTCGAGTCCCACCTGATTGTGAATTCATCACAATGCGTTCGAAATCTACTGACCGAAAATTTTCACAGAAACATTTTAATCAGCAGATCTCGAACGCACGGTGATGGATCCACATTTTTAATCAGTAAATCTCGAACGCATTGTGATGGACCGACACCCCTCATATCAAAGTGAAGTAGCCCTCACAAAACTTTGGATGTTAAGAATTGGGTGACATTTGGTATCTAGGACTCAAGAAGTCTATGTACAAACTTGCTGCCGTAAGATGGGACACCACTAGTATATAATTAAGTATTTAGTTAGTGTTTAGCCCAGCTGGGCGCAGTCAGTTTGAGAAGTTGACCACTGAAGGCGGGGGGGGGGGGGGGGGAAGTGGGGAGAGGATTAAACCATTAAACCAAGTACCTGCTCGACAGCTTTTGAACTGGGAAGGGGGAAGTGTCACAATATTTCAGAGCATAATAACATCCCTCTACCCGCCGTGTATCTAGGTGGCTGAGTGGTTGTGACGAACACCTACCAGTAATAATAAGTATTAACCCAAACTGGGCGCACTAGTTAGAGAAGTTATTCACTAAAAACAAAGGGGTGAAATTCCTATTAAACCTGGTACCTTCTAGAAAAATTTTTGGACTGCGAGGAGGAGGGGGCACAATATTTCAACCCATGTAGATTAACTGCCCTCTGCCCGCCCTGTATCAGGGTCGTAGAATGGTTATGACTAAAACCTACCAGTTTCCTGAATGTAGTCATGGAGGCAACTCGCAATTCTCTGGTTAGTCTGAGCATCGTAGAGCGGATTTCCATATAAGAGAATGTTCGTGTCGATGGGATATGCAAGGCGATCGAGAGTTTCGCGCCTTGCTTCTGTATACAGATGACAATTAAAAAGGTAGTGTTCAGAAGATTCCCGATTGCCACAACTACAGTCTGGATTGCTTGTTAAATGATTGTTATATAGATCCTCTTTGAGATTGCTGCACCTCAGGCGCAATCTGCAATGGGGCACTTGCGTTCTGCGCGTCTTATTAAAGTAAAACGTACTGGGTATAAAAGGCTTTTCTCGGTTGATATGGGATTTGAAGTTTGTAATCGAATTATTCCCTTTCATTTTTGGCTTAACAATTGTCAGCAAAACTTTTCCAGACCACTAGAATGTTCTATGTTCCTCATGCACAAGTTTCTGAAAACTCCATATTTACTGAAGAAAGATACTAAAAAAATTTTAAAAAATAAATAAATAACCCCCCGCCCCCTCATCTTCACTGTTTTCCACAATATATTGACCGAGAATCAAATATATTTTGATTTGTTTTTTTCAAATTGATCTGTTTATGCTTAAATTAATTATTCCTCAGATATTTCCATAATGTTTTACGTACATGAAACTACATTTGTGATACTCAGTCTTATTATTTTAAATATGGTCTTTTCAGTAAAACTGCATCGTTCTTTTTTTGCACAGCACTGCTGTATTTTCTTGTTTGATACCAACCAATTCATATTGACGTCATCAGAATGCCGTGTGATCAAAGTTTGATGCTCTAAAACTCTTTAGACCCCAAGATGCCACCGTTCCTAATTGATTTCGTGGTACATATACCTTTGGTATATACATAACTTTTGCATGCTTTTCCGATGATGTCATTAGTTTTTCAAAACAATGAATACCAAATGAGTTGATTATATCAGCACGTGACCGCCGATTACCCCTGCTAACGTAACCGCTGTATGGTGAGGGGAGAAAAATAATCCCTGATGGGTACGGGTGTGGGATGGGAAAATCTCACCATCGGGACAAGATATTTGGTCCAGACACTCGGCAAGCCTCGTGTCTGGCCCGAATATCTTGCCCTCGGGTGAGATTTTCCCATCCCACACCCGTACCCATCAGGGATTATAATAGTCTTCACTTTATTCTTCTCTTCTTCTCTTCCGTTTTGTTCCCCATGTATCTGCTCACAGGGTTTAAACATTTGAAAATATCGTCACCCAGGCTCCTTTGGCCAATTTTGAATGTCTTCCACCAGCCGTCGCACCTGTTTTGTGTTGGGTTGGTTTGAGAGGCATTCTGGTTCAGTGTTTGCGAGGGGCGATTGCTGGGACCTCGGTCCTTGTGTGGTGCTATACAAGTTCATCTGCTGCCACAAATCATATGGCATAAATTTAGTTCGAGCTAGAGAGACGACACACATAGGCTTAAAGCTTTCCGTCGAATCCCTTATCTATTTTGATTCAAACTTATCTACTGTTATGTTGTGTGCTGTGTATCCTGTACTATTGTGTTCTTTCGTTGTGCTTTATGTTGTGTATGCATGTGACATAATATTCGTTTTCCTCAATAAATACTGTTTAAACTAGCTGCTTACAATTGGGGACTTCAGTTTAACTTCTCAGTAATCATGTCCGTCTTCGAATCCGGCCTCATATCTTTCGTCAAAGTCAGCTTCCCGACATCTCAGAATAAAGGATGCTATTACTATTACTCACAGAGTGCATGGCGACAGCTTCAGGCATGTGGTCTACAAACAGCATATTCGGATGACGAAGGTCTACACGTCACTACGAGATGTTATTAGGAAAGTGTTGGCACTCGCTTTCTTACCAATTCTGTGTGTTCGGCCATCCCGGAAGCAGCTTAAATGAGAACTTGAGAGCATGGAATTCCCCAAAAACTCGATATTTATTGACTTCAAGTGGATAAGTACCAACGTCCTGTTCCCAGTTCGGCTCTGAAACCACCACAAGACCAAGGCACACTGGACAAACAACCACGTGGATGGTTGGCACAACAAACTGAACAGAGTTGTCGGCAAAGCTCACCCTCATATCTATGAACTGGTCGTCGTATTCGAGAGGGGGGAAACTAATACGAAAGTAAAGTTAATTCTAATTTCTGTTGGACAATGGTGCTGCACCAAATGTGAGAAAACGAAAATATGTTGCGCTAGATGAAAAGCTCAAGAAACTTGTGAGGTTAATGCAGAATCATTTCTCGATCAAGCTAAGTATTTGTGCCCAATATCAATATTACACGTACTACTGTTGAAATAAAGCTATGTTTTTGTATGTTATGAATATACTGAAGGCAAAGTTAGTAGATGTTGGGTGTGGGTGTCAATGCAGAAACACTCTAAAATTAATTGGTTTAAAAATCACTCAGCTCAGTTGATTTTTAACCCAATTGATTTCAGAGTGTAATGTACTGATTTTGGTGTTTCAAGGGTTATGGTACAGATGAATCTTCCCACGTCATGTGTATCAAAGAAATGTCATGTAAAAAATCTATATTTTTTTTTGTATTTGGGAAATTGTGAAATTTCCCAAAATACAAAAAAATTATATCTGTATTAAATATATGTTTTCCTAGTTATCCTTAATCAATAACAATAAATAGTTGATCTAAGGGGAATTGGTCTAATGGTAAAAATCCAGAGCAAGCTTCGAGAGTAATCAACCATGACCTTGCCACAATAGAACGTTGGGCTAAGACGTGGTTCATTGAGTTTAATCCCAGAAAAACAGAGTGTCTGCTTATATCACGTACATGCAACCCTACTGCCCATCCACCTCTATTCTAAGGTGATTCGCGGATATCCGAAGTCAATAATTATAAACATTTAGGAGTTATATTAAATAACACGTGTTCATTGAACGACCATATTGACCATATCTGCTTTTAAGTCTCGCTGAGTCCAACTGAGAAAGCAGAAATTCAATCTCGATCGCAGCGTCCCAGAAAAAATATGAAAAAATATGTTTTGCCTTCGTCAGGCCTCTACCCGAATACGCTGATGCTGTCTGTGATAATTGTTCAGCAGCTCAAGTCGCCGAGCTAGAGAAAATGCAGGTCGCAGCCGCTAAGATCGTTACCGGGGCAACAATCAGTTGGCAAGTCTTTGCTTTATTCCGAAACACGTTGAGGCTCTCTACAAGACAGATGTCACACACACAAGCTGTTACAGTACTTCAAAATGTATCACTGTGTGTCGCCCTCAAAAATTGCCAATAAAGTTCCCCCGATCGTCTCATCGTCAAATCTATCGCTCCACCTCCGGTCATGGCATAACCGCAGTGTTCCCTTTTGGCGGACTCATTTGTATCAGTCGTCTTTTAACCCGAGCGTCACTGACCAATGGAACAAACTGCCTTTATCTGTCCGCAAGAACTCATCACTGATCAATTTCAAGACTTTCCTAAATGTTGGAAATCAGCGACCACCTGTGTTTTACAGTGGCGCGAAATCACGCACAGCCCAAATATATCACTGCAGGTTGCGATTGCATTGTAGTAACCTTAATTCTCATTTATACGACAATCATCTGTCACCTACCCCCTCCTGTCAGTGCGGGATGTGCGAGACACCAGAGCATTTTTTCCTGCATTGTCCAATGTACTCAAATGTCCGTAATAGTACTATCAACCTTATTCAAATTACTGTAAACGTATCGACACTTCTTTTTGGATCTGAATTCTTGAATAGTCAGGAAAACCATCTTTTGTTTTTGAAGTGGTGCATGACTTCATTTTGTCAAGTGGGCGTTTCCAGTTACTGCTGAGGATCAAATTAGCACGTACGATTACTACTATATGACATATTTACCTCCATTCCTATAATCCTACTCTCCTTTCCGTTTTCTTCGCATGGATCGCCATCAAGGCTGCTTCCATCTCACTTCTAACTAACGGTGCTTCTGCTGCTTACTTACGAGTGTCATGAATGTGAAGGCAATGTATTGTGCTCTCAAGCTGGCATTCCCTGTTTTCCATTGCTCCTCTTCCTTGTACTTTCTTTTCACCTTTTCCTTCATTCACATGCAAGGTTTAAACAATATCATGTATCGCCGCCTGGTACTTTGACTCCCTATGCTTACCTTTCTACGACTAGAATTATCACCAACTTTCTCACGCGTTTTGTCCCTGGCCGGGGTGTCGTGTCCTTGCACCAGCGGTTACCTGCTTGTGTCGACTACGATACTGACAAATCAAATCTGAATGATCTCTCGGGTATTTGTTCCCAGTTCTACATTATTGGGGCCTATAGACAGTCCTCACTGTGTGCATAGATGCGGCGCCCCGGGTTGGCACGTGGCTGGTGATCAAGTTGGTGACCGACTACAGGCCATGAGTTCCAGGCGGCGATATGAGTCCATCTACTATACTATACCACCTTTTGTGTAAATTTATCAATAACCCCGGGGTATGATTAACATACGCTCCTGGCTTTCTGTCAGATCCCCCATTACATACTTATATGGTATTTTGTTAGTATATGTTATATTCTTGATGTTCACTATATATACTGTTACCTTTCTTGGTGTTCAATCCTGTAACATATGGCATACTTATTGAATAAATATTGTTTAAGCTAAAAACCGGGAACGCTTTAAGGAAAGCAAACTAATATCCTAACTAAACGACATCTGTGCAAGTCGACAAAAATCCAAAAACACTAAAGGATAAAATCCGACCCAAAGCCCGCCCATAAAAGGCCGCGACCATAACTGATTTGTTTGGATGCCAACGTGAGCGGGCTTTTGACTCGCTTTCAAAGCACACTCGCGGATGCGATCAAGCAAGCCAATCGTGACCAAACCTTGGGACAATGAATAATAACAACAAACAGACCGGCAATCAGCTAAATAAAACAAAGTAGCAATACCCCCTCCCCCCCCCCCCCAACTCAACTAAAATCCAATAAATTCTAGCAAATTACTTATGGTGGAATAAAGTAAACTAACACCTGAACTTCAGGACATCTGTGCCAACGGCCAAAAATGCCACAAAATAATCACCGCGAGCTATCTCTGCTACCTAGGGTCTCCTGCAGGGGTGCGGGGGGGGGGTGGGGTGGGCCGGGGGACCAGAATCAAGTACATTCGGGCCCGCCTGACCCGACCGATCCGCGCCCGACCACGATCAGTATGGCTCTGAGGTCATACTCAATCAAGATGACCCATAACCACAAGAAGCAAAAGTATGAACAAAATCACAGAGGCAACGAGCAGTAAAGGCACTCGGGTATGGCATATGAGCATCATAGATTGCTCTCCTCTCATAATCCCCCCCCCCCTTCCTCCCCCATCCCTAAATCTCAACTTACTTAATCAAGATGATCCCTATAAACACAAGTAGGAATAAAACCGCGGAGGTAATGAGTAGTAAACACCCTCGTGTGTGGCATATGAGCGTCATAGACTGCTCTCCTCTCATAATCTAAATCCCATCTTACTTAACTCTTTACCCAACGTAAAGGCAAAAACCGGCCAGCACTATTCTAAAAAATCGCCAATAATTTTCATAATTTTTTCATTTTTTCTCTCAAAAACATAGGTTGTG
This sequence comes from Pictodentalium vernedei, assembly GCA_031216915.1. Taxonomy (NCBI): domain Eukaryota; kingdom Metazoa; phylum Mollusca; class Scaphopoda; order Dentaliida; family Dentaliidae; genus Pictodentalium; species Pictodentalium vernedei. Next base: position 674,751,587 of record CM062297.1, on the reverse strand, counting down.
ACCCCTCGTTGGAACGAGCTCGTATATAACCTATATTTTTGAGACAAAAAATGAAAAAAGTTAGTAATTCAAGAATTGTTTTGCAAGTGTCGTCTGCTTTTCATGTTAGGTAAAGGGTTAATCAAGATGACCCCTAATAATAATAACAACAACACCACTTTAGCCGGCCGCTGATTTGTCGCGGTTCTCGGATGAGAAGGCCTTGGTTACCCCGTACTCCCAACTGCCTCCCTATTCCCACGCTTCTTCTCTCTTCCCAACACTCCGAGACGAACTGCTTGATGACATCCCTTGCCCCATAACCCTCTCCTTTGAGTCTCCCACTAACCACATGTGCTTCATTCTCCCATCCCACTTCCACATGATACTCCCAGTGAATCTTACTCTGTAAGATTGGTATTTTGGGCATTCTCGAAAAAAGTGTTCCAGGGTCTCCACCACGCCCAAATTACACATCTGGCACTCCTTTTCACTGTTTTCCCCAATTTTACCCCTCAGCTCCAGGGACCGCGACCTCAGCTTGAACAACAGTGACCCCCAAAGGCGCCATCAAGGTACTCTTCAAAACCAGGCTTCTCTTTGATTTGACCCCCTCTCGCCAATTACGGTTACAGTCCTCCATGACCCTTTCTCTGACGATTTTTGTACCCTGGTTTGTCCCAACGTCTCCAACGAGTAGTTCTCTACCTGCGCCCTTACTTCGACCATCCACCCCGTCTTGATATTTGAGTTGAAAATTCTCAGGAACATTACTTTACACCATCGGCTGTCGGGGTGATTTACCAAACAATTAAGATAACTGAGTTTCAATAGGTCTATCCTGTCCTTGATCCTCATTCACCCAAGCTCACCCCTGATTGCTTCTAGCGCTGCGGCATTATTCGACCCAATTATCCATCGGCCTGCACCGTTCTGCAGGGTTTCCAAGCTCTTTACGGCCGTCTGGTTTAGGGGTACCACTTCCGTACCGTATGTTATACTTGGCAGACCCACCATTTCCCAAATGGTTTTACCCACGAAAACCTTATTGAAACTGTTTCTCCCTATAAGTTCCATTTGGTTAAGGATTCGCTTCCCCTTCAGAATCAGTTTATTTGTGTGGTTTCGGTAGATGCCTCTTCCCGTGATGTTTATATTTACCCCCAAATACTCGTAGTCACCTGCCTCTCCTACACTAAGAAGTTTGCTGCTACCTTCCGGAATGCAGAACTCCCCCACTCTCACCTTCGAGTGGGGTCCATTTTGCGGCACACAGGAGTAGTGAAGGGTGCCACTGTAGACAGAAGCATTTAACACTGAATTCCCCATAACCCATTGGAGCCACTATAGACACAAAATTAACATAGGATTCTCCATAGGGTTTTGTGTCTATAGTGGCATTTTTGTGCCTATAGTGGCCCCATTGGAGGCAGAAAAAAGATTTTAATTTTTTTTTTCTGCCTCCAATGGGGCCACTATAGACACGAAAATGCCACTATAGACACAAAACCCTATGGAGAATCCTATGTTGATTTTGTGTGTAAAGTCCCCCCTTTGGGGTATGGGGAATTCAGTGTTAAATGCTTGTGCCTATTATGCCCACCCTGAGGTAAAAATCCCCTTCCAATCACTAAATATTTGCCTGTTTATTAATCAATCTCTCCCTACTTTAAACCGTATAACACTTTACTGTATGGAAGGATTGGTTGATAAACATACAATCTCTTACCCACAGTGGAAAAGAGAAGTATCTCTTAACTCTTTTTCACTTATGGGATAGAATGGTGAAAAATGAGAAGTATCTCTTAAATGCTGGTCCCTGTAGTGTCAGTCACGGGGGTAGAGGCCTCCCAATTACTTTATGCTGGCAAATATGTGAATTTTGCTTATTAATCAATCTTTCCATACTTTAAACCGTATAACACTTTACTGTATGGAAGGATTGGTTGATAAACATACAATCTCTTACCCACAGTGAAAAAGAGAAGTATCTCTTAACTCTTTTTCACTTATGGGATAGAATGGTGAAAAAAGAGAAGTATCTCTTAAATGCTGGTCCCTATAGTGTCAGTCACGGGGGTAGAGGCCTCCCAATTACTTTATGCTGGCAAATATGTGGATTTTGCTTATTAATCAATCTCTCCATACTTTAAACCGTATAACACTTTACTGTATGGAAGGATTGGTTGATAAACATACAATCTCTTACCCGCAGTGGAAAAGAGAAGTATCTCTTAACTCTTTTTCACTTATGGGATGGAATGGTGAAAAAAGAGAAGTATCTCTTAAATGCTGGTCCCTATAGTGTCAGTCACGGGATAGAGGCCTCCCAATTACTTTATGCTGGCAAATATGTGGATTTTGCTTATTAATCAATCTCTCCATACTTTAAACCGTATAACACTTTACTGTATGGACGGATTGGTTGATAAACATACAATCTCTTACCCACAGTGAAAAAGAGAAGTATCTCTTAACTCTTTTTCACTTATGGGATAGAATGGTGAAAAAAGAGAAGTATCTCTTAAATGCTGGTCCCTATAGTGTCAGTCACGGGGTAGAGGCCTCCCAATTATTTTACGCTGGCAAATATGTGGATTTTGCTTATTAATCAATCTCTCCATACTTTAAACCGTATAACACTCTACTGTATGGAAGGATTGGTTGATAAACATACAATCTCTTACCCACAGTGGAAAAGAGAAGTATCTCTTAACTCTTTTTCACTTATGGGTGTATCTCTTCTCTTTTTTTACTGCTATGGAGAGCTAGTGGGTACCACTACATTGCAACAGACAATAAGAATTAGTTTTAGGTATCAGTATTGAATTTATGAAGTGAGAAGCATATATACACCGAGATCTGAGTTTGCCTATCTATAGAAAGCCTTTTACATCGAGATTTTTTGTGTGATACCACTTTATTTCAAGATTCCATTTTGCTGAGTATATATTTATAGCCAGAATTTTGTCTTGAAATAACGCATTATCGCTTAAGATTTTTTTTTAAAAATGCTAAAATATCCTATCTGTGATACATAATAGTGATTGGCAAAAAATATACAATAGAAAAAATGTTTTTATAAAAAACTCTGTGGGTTGTTTTGACACCTAATCTTGATTACATAAAATAATGTCTGTAATTTTGCTCAAACCATTGACAGACTTCTCTGTCATTCTCTTGGAAATTTCTTGGGTCGAAATTGATAGTAAGAACTGTCTCTAAATCATATCCTTTAGCAAGATGATCCAATGCAAATATACAGTACATTCCACACACCACAGTATGAATACTCTGTATTCTCATTGTGTTAATAGTCCATGAATCTGTGTTTTTCACTATGAATTTGTAAATGTCTTTATCTAATGGTGGTAAGCCATAGGAATCAAAGTAGATGCATGAATGGTTGTCTTTGAAATATATTACCACCCAATGTTCTCCTGGTTCTCTTGATGAATCTGTCTTCACAATATAAGCTTTTCTATGTTTAGGTTTTTGTTTTGGTAATAAGTCTTTTGAACACACTTTTCCATTCAATAATGATAACCTTGGAGAACTGTCCAGAATATATTGTAGTTGAGTGGTTTCCATCTTCCACTCTTCTTAGTCCTGAAAAGGGCTGTTATAATGTTGTACTTTTCAATCAATTTCTTCTTCTTTATTAAGTGGTGTATAGTAGCCCCATTCTTTCTCTACTAAATCCGCCCACTTCTTAATGTCTTCATAAGTGTTAATTTTAAAGTTCACATTCACATTTGCAAAACATCCTTCAATATTCAGTTTCTTTGCTTGTATGTGCAGTTTATATAGTAAACTTGATGGACACACTTTTTCCATACACTCTTCCATATACATTTCTATCCATATTCTTATATCTTTTTTTATACAAAAGTCATGTTCTTGTCCAGGTATTTCTTGACATGCACGACACAGATTGTTCACTTTTTGTTTTATCAAAGGTGTCACTTCACCCACAACAATTTCTTTAAATAATCTAAGGAGCAGTCTTTCATTGCGTGTTTTCTCTTTCCTTATTATGTTTATTCTTTTTCTCATCTCCCTGTATATCTTGCAATGTTCACATTTACTCATTGTTAATAGTCAAATATCACTTCTCTGAATTTGTTGATTTCTATCTCACTATCAAATTCTGCATAGACAACAACGTTGATTACCTCTGTGAGAGCTTGAGCAAACTGAAGATCGAGTCGAAGGTTGCCAGACTTTATAGGGTGAGCTAATGGTCCACTACCTGACTGATCGGGTGTCAAATCAACTCCCCAGAGGGCATATCCTTTTGCATAATCCTGCATTGATATATTAAATGTTTGATTTTGTCCAAAATAGCCCATTGCTTCAAATAATGATAAATATGAATTTAGATAAAGTCCACCTTCGAAATTCGATTCAAAGGGACGTGCTTTAATGGAATGTCCATCTATTATGATTTCCAACATGTTCAAATTGAAATGTTGAAAATTAAATGGACATGTGCCAATATCTCCATTTATATCTTTATTCGAAACTAAACCAAGAATTAATTGTTTTGGCATCTATTTATGAAACAGATGGTCTTCTATTTTTGACTGAAGACCATTTTCAATGGTAAATGTTTTCATTTCAGTACGTCTTATGGACATTTTATAATTTGTTCAATCTATTTGTGCATTAAGATCATTCACAAATTTAGGAATTAAATCCAAAGCCGGTATTCTGAATAGGGCTTTTTGAATTTCTATTTTTCCATCTACACCACCAATCAGACAAAATTTAGTTGGGGAACGATGAATTTTAATTCTCATCTCCACGCCATTTGGTACAAATAGATCTAAATGTATTTTTCCTCTTAATAGTACAGATTTACTGTTTGCAATTAATTTGTGACGTTCAACCAAACCTTTGTTATTTGAATCGTTCGCAATTGCTGCATGCTGGCCTGGGGTATCTACATACCACATCTCACTAGCAGCTAGCTGTGTTTTTTTTCACATCTTTTGAATAGCTTAACAGATTTTCAAAAAATGCTCGATAAGGATACATGTCTGTATTGGTGGTTATCAGAGAACCGTTCAGTGTAACATCAATTTTACTGAACATACTGTGAAAGAAATTATTGATAGGAGTAATATTTGTATCATCTTCCAATACACTCCCATCTTGCTTTGTAATTTTGAATTGAACCTCAAGTGCAGATGGTGCAATATCTAACCACTTGGTTGTTTGTCTTGGAATTAAAAATTCTGTTGGTGAAGAATTGTTTAAAGATGCAATAGGAAATTGCTCAATCTCACCAATATTTTCGACACCACTTGATGTTGTTGATACATTATCTGGATCAAACCCACTACAAAAATGCTCGCAAGATCCATGTCACATCATGATTTAATCAAATATATCAAGCGGTCTTGAGTTTCGTTTTGAATAAGATTGTCTTTTACGTGTCTTCTCTCCTTGAGAACGAACAACAGAGTGATGTTTCGGTTCTTGTTTCTGTCTTTTTATTCCCAAAGCAGTTTTACCCACTGATGTCATAAATCTTTTGCATGAGTGAGCATTACTTTTTTAGATGGTTTACGATTTCTCATCAATTCATTTGCTATTTCTAAACCATGTTTTAATCCTTCCCTCTTTAAAGTTCGAAATGCATTTTTTGCAATTGGTTTTATTAATGGTATTGCTGATCTTATTGCTGAGCGAAAAATAGACCCTAATCCATATCTGTATTGCCGTGGTATGCCTCGATACACTGGCATCATTTTTATAAATTGAATTTATGTTGCTCTCTAAAATGCAACTTGACAACACTCTTACCACTTGAAAACTGAATGTTTTTACCAGTATTCCCATTTACATTTATAGTGATCTGATCAAAAGAAGATTATGATACTGGTACATAATGTACATTATCAAATTCTTTATGAGGGTGCAGAGCTTCGTCACGTGTTTCAAATGGTAACACACGTGAAATAGGTGCTTCTATATCACCAGGAAATGTCTAATCCGCAATATCAGAATAAATAAAGAGTTCATTAAAATCCATATTTAAATCCACGTTACATTTAAATGCATTTTTTGCTGTGTTAGGAAAAATTACTGGAAACATACCATCTTTACATCTCAATTTTTGTGATAAACTTTCTGATAATCCAAGTCCAACTGTTGCAATACTATTTGATACAATTTTTATACGTGAATGTCGGGATGAATAACCAAGATGAAATGACACACCAAATTCTTTAAAAATATCCCCAAATTTTTCTTGAATTTTGGATTCTATTTCTTCCGTGACATGTCCACCATTTGCATATGCCCCTGGCAAAATACTTAGCTCAACAGCAGCAACACCCTTATGTACTGTATGTTTGAAAAACGATTTATTAATATTATTAATGCATGCTGATATTTTCGGATCTGTCACAATGATTTTACAATTTGTTTCATCATCTGTTATATTTCTTGCCTCAGATGGTAAAATTACTTCAACTAATCCCACCTCCCAATGTTCTTTATTAATATAAATCGGTTTAGATAATTGTGTTTGAAAACAACATTGTGTGTTATTTGGAAACATATCCATAGAACTATCACTCAGTAGTGTTACGTAAAATGAATTCATTTTTCTTATCATGTGGTTTCAAATATTTTAAACCAGGGCTTGGAAGAATATATCCTAAAGAACTACTCAATAATACCAAGCACAATTCTTTGTTTGGGGATTGTAAACTAAGGTGAATGATAGCTGTAATTATAATTGCATAAATAACGATTATTTGTGTGAAATAAGTCACTTGATTTTTTGCAACAAGACTCCCACAAAATTAAATTGCGAATGTTGACTTTGTACTTCAATACTTGCACTTTCACAACTCAATGCATTTTCATTTCCTGACATATTCTTTTTATACTAAATCAGATTCTGATATCCAACTATCAAATTTCGAGGGATAACCTTCCCAATGTACTTTAAGCTCCTTGACGAGTTTCTTACCCACACGTCTTGACCGTTGTGCGAGAACTGAATCAATGATATATTTTTTATCATCTTTTACACTTTGAATTTCTTGTGGATAAAATGTCCCCTGTATACTTTCACCACCCATATCTTCAAGTTTATAAGTGCTTGGGTGTGTATGTTTTACATGGGTGATTTTAAATAATTCTTTTGTCCAATTTGGTGAATACCCCTTTTCAAATGTATGTTTGGTTTTGTTAATACGTACTATATCGCCAACTTGAAATTTTATTTTTCTTTCTTTAGAATTTTTTTTACCATACAAATCTTGAGTTACTTCTATTTCATTTTCTATTGACACAGATGCAGGAATTCTCTGAATACTACGATGGAAACTGTGATTGTATCCATCAACTAAATTTTGTAATACATCAATATATCTTAATGTACGTTTGTGTGTAAAATATTTCCACATTCGTGTTTTCAATGTGCGTTGAAAACGTTCTACAATACTAGCTTTTGTTTCAAGATTTTCTGTTGTGAAAAAATGAATTTTTTGTTTCTTTAAAAATCTTTGCACCTCTTTATGTTTAAATTCAGAACCTTTATCTGATTGTAAAGATAATGGTTTACATCCAGAAGTTTTCAAAAGTCTTTGGAAAGATTTTGTTAGTGTTTGTCATGATTTATTGTGAATGGGTAAAATCCATGCATATTTTGAAAAAACATCAATGATACAAACTAAATAACGAAATCGGTCATTGTGAGATTGTAAACTTTGTAAATCTGCTAAATCAATTTGCCATTGATGATCAGTTCCACCCACTACAGTCTTTCGTCTTGCAAATTTTTTACGAATGGGTTTATGTAAAGTGTAAGTTTTTTCTCCTGTCAACCATTTTTTGACTTGATCAACTGTAACAGATTTATCTTTACTATGAGCTGCTTTGTATAATTTTTGTATACCCCCATAACCAGCAGGATGTTTTGTATTGTAATATATTTCAGTTAATAAATCATTCAGTATGCCTCCCATTTATTAGAAAGTTTATTTTTTGCCAATTTATGCCTAGGTGATAATTTTGGTGTTTTGTTTCCTCGAACTATTTTACATTTTGGAGTTGCTGACAGAGAACGTTGTAACCAACTATCTTCAGGGGTACTTTGATATTCATTGGGTTTTGCATCCTGTTCTCGATTCATCCACAACCAACGTTCATGATTTCCAACAAAATCTTGAGAGATATTTATAGCTTTTAAACCATGATTGAACATCTCCCAACCGGTCAGTTTAAAACCTTTTTGATGTCTAACAACATCATTGACTAAATCGATGATATTTGAATCTTTTCTGGGTTCTCCATCATAACTTAAAATACCCTGATCATCCCAACTCATGTGTGGATGAGATGATAAAGCAGACAATAATGAAGTTGCTTTATGTTTCATTGTAACAGGGACACTTTCTATAATACGATCTCCTAAAAACATTGAATTTCGTTCTGGCTCAGGCATAACCACTGATGGTTGTAATGCCTTCTTATGTGACAATTGAAATTTTTGTAAATGTTCACCTTACTTTCGTTTTTTCTCACCTTCTGATAACTCTGAATTTTCTAACACAGATGATAATTCATTCTGCAACTGTGCTGTATTAGTAATTTGAGGATCAGGTGGTAATCTTGGTCTTTGAGATTTTTCATTTCTAAAACGTTGCATTTCTTCTAACATTTGAAAGGTACAATAGCCATTCTCTTCATATTTTACTCACCAATTTATTTACAAGATTTGTTGCAACTCCAATAGCAGGCCCAAGTGGACCAAGTAATGGTAAAAAACCACCTTTTTGATTTAAAATTTGTTTTTTTCTTTTTAAGAGATACAGATTTACTAGCAATAGATCTTAGTTGTTCACGCTTTGGTTGTAATTTTCGTTTCTGAGCGGGGGTTAGATATATGTTTCCTTTTAAAAGATTATGACAACATTCTGACATACAATCAATCAATTCTTTAGGTGCATTTTTCATAATTTGTTTTTGAAATGCTGGAGGTGTTTGACTTAGTGCCAATAACACCCCACCATATTTTTTAACTAGAGGAATCTTACAAGATTTTTTTACCATCTTACCCCTACAAAGTGTATTCATAAAATGATATGATAGACCAGCATGCATTTCATTTTATTAAACGAAAATAAGAACTCATCTCCTTAACACGTTTAGGTGCATTCAAAGCCGTGAAACGTGCTGATGTTGGGATGTTTTCTTTTAGTGGTATATGTCCCACATTTTGTCTAGAACCCATAGGATCATATGAGACTCTATTCCCCATATTTGATATATACGTGTAAAGTTTAATGGTGGTACTAGTTTTTGTTTTCGAAGTTTGCTCACTAAAACTGATTTTGTTTTTGTCTCTTTTTGAGGACTGACTAAAAAATTTGCATGCATGTAATTTTTATCAACATTTTGTTTCTTTTTAAGTGATTTTCGTTTCTTACTTTTGTTTTTTTTTGAATGGTGAATAAAAATTTCTACTTGTCTTATGATGATCCCATCGAATTAAATTACGAATGTTAACACCACCAAAAAACCCACCACCACCTGGTTTTAAAATAATGTTTCGCTTGGTTGCAAGATCTACTCTTGGATTTGCAAGTTGTTCAAGATCTTGTTTATGTTTATCCCTATATGTTAAAGTTTGTTTTGGCAATTTAATTTTTTTATTGAGTATGATTCTACTTGCTAATGTAAACCATTTTAAAATTTTCTTGAAACCTTTTTTAAGTAATTTTTCTCTTGCAAATGGATTTGTCTGCTGACTTAATTGTTCTAATGGTTGAATAAAAGATGTCATGATGATGTGTGCTTGTTGAAAAAACTTTTATCAACTGACACAATCTCATTGTGCACCAGTTTTTTTTTATACTTTTGTATAAATGATAGGTCCACGTTCATTTTGCATCACCCAAGGATGAAAAATATCAGTTCTCAATCTCAAAGACTCAGGGTTTTTAGGATGAAAATCAATTAATAAATAACTGTGATCAGTACTCATTGCATCTTTATAAGATGCATTTAAATGTGGTAAGTGAACTTGATTTGCTAATACTTTAATTTGTCCTTTATCTCTAGTATTTTGAAATAAAATCATATAATGTGCATTTAAACTTATGGTACGACTAGATTTAGATTGTTGAAACATATTTTGTGTTATGTATATGACACTTGAATTTCTATGATGTCCTTTTCGTGTGAACCATAATTTAATTTTTTCTTCATCTTTATCTCCTAACATATCATCGAAAACTACAAGATTTGGAATAGTGACATCACTAACAATTTCATATTCATCATCAGGGATGCCTTCTATGAATTTAATATCTTCACTCTCTTTAAGTAAAGTATATGTATTTTGCCATTCTTTATAACACCAGATGATTTTTTGTGGGAGAATTTGAAATAAGTCATGTTTCATATCAATAAGCTTTTTGACAAATTCTGTGTTTCCTGAATCACTAGGCCCTGAAATAAAGATATTACAAGGGTGTTGAAACAATAAACATTCACTTGATGCCATTATTTTTTTGTGAGAAAGTGTTGTCAAAATACTAACTCATATACTTTCTGTTTCCATAGCTTCTTCAATTCTCTGAGTGGGTTTTCTTTTTAAGGGCGCTTTTAATTCAAATAAAGTTTCTGAAGAACTCTGATCTATTTGTGGCATACATTGTCCATATAAATAATTCATGATTTGTTCATCATAAATAATAAAATCCCACATAACTCTTGTCCAAATATTTTCTACATTATCTTTGTAAAAAGCATTCATGATTTGTAATGCATTACTAAATTCTCCATACATTTCATCTTTTTCCAATTGATTATGAATAAATTCTTTTGTTATTGTTAGATAGCCAGGAGTGATCATTTGAAATGCATATAATAATGCCTTATGTGTGATCTTCTTTTCTAAGATGTGTCTTATTGGTTCCATAGTTGAAATCAATCTGATGATTCTTTTGTCTGTTCTGATGTACTTTGTGCATCAGGTATTACATTACACCATGTACTCTGTTCATCAGGACAGTCAGGAAAATCATTTTCTACATTATCTGTAAACATTTTGTCTAACTTAGTTTTGAATTGTCCTGAAGCTTTTCTTGCAAATATGGTACTAAATGTTGTTCTTTGATCATCTAGTACCATGAGTGCAAATAAAGATTTAGAATCTGGAAAATCATCTAGACACTTGTTATATTTTTTCATGTTTGAAAATATTTGATTTAAAGTGAATCCATAATCCATCACTGATAATATTTTATCTAGAGGTGTTTGCATACATGTGGGTGGTTTATATAATTGACAATTTCTTGTCAATTGAATATAAGAACAATTTGGTGACCACTTAACATGTTCTTGTAAAGGAATATCCTTTTCTTCCCAATTATGTAAACCTTGTCCACATACAAAACATTTTACTTTACCATCTCCTACATAGAAAAACCCAGCTTTAGCTAAATCTTGTTTCTTGGATTGTAAAATAGGCTTTGTAGTTATACTAAAACTCGAAAGTCTTCTTAACTCTGATAAGTATATAGGATATGTAGGATTAAGTGGTAGAGACATCTTCCCTGCTCCCTGTTCAAAGTCGAAATAAGTTTTTGTGACGAATATTTATATCTTATACCCATAGGGGAGTGTGTCAAATTTACCGACAACAAAACGTTTTGTGTAAACAGATCTGAATGTTTTGGTTTGTGCTTCACTTGTGACTTGTCTATCTTTGTTACGTTTAATTCTATGTGTATATTCAATGTTTAATTTCTAATTCTCTCTGTCTCGTGCACACTCAATCATGCTTTCAAAATTAACTTTTTGTGATGTCATGTAATCTAATGTGATACCCTTAACTTTACATATGGTGTGTATTTCTCCATCTTTAATATATTTGTATCCATAATTTTTTGGACTTAAACCCACAAACTCTGTGATTTTTGCCCCTGGGTGTTCATCTGTACACTGCCCTAATCTGCTATTTACAATTTCTGGATTCCAAAGTGATGGCTTATGTATGCAGATACAACTGTCTGGGTCAAAATATAAAACTCGTGTTCCTAATTGTTCTAAAACTTTGTATAATTCTATACATGCATAGGCTGTGACAAATGAAGCTACGACAACATTGGCTGAATTGTGTGGATTGTAAACATCTGTAGCATCAATGTAGTTTACTAAAACAAACTGATCATGGTCAAAAAATTCCACATTCTTCACAATTTTGTTTTTGTTCTGTATCATTTCAAAATATTCTGATGGTTCATTTATGTATTTTGTTTTAGTTTTTATATTGTTTTGTGCATTTTTCCTCAGAGACGATTTAACATGGTTTTGGCAAATGATCTTTTTCCTGGTTTTTTTCAACTTTTTCTAAATAGATATTTTCAATCTGTGCATAATCGTTTTTAAATTTTTTTTTTGTCTGTTTGTGTTTTCACCCAATCTGGAAACCCACTAGCTTCTTGTTTCATTTTTAAATATTTGTTCACATAATATTTGTAAATCTCTGAAGACCATTCATCCCAATGCCAAATCTGATAAGTGTCAAGAAGAGTGTACCCCAAATCCAATGCTTTGCAAAGTTCAACAGATGCCCATGTACCTACAAGTGCACGTTTTTCTGGTGTTTGTTTACAGTGATCTAATTCGTGTTCTGTACACATTTTACAAAGTGTGAATGTCATTTTCTTATTACAATGAATAGGTAAAACTGGCAAAAAAAGATTTTGAGGTGGTAAAACTTTACATTTAATGAGACCTCTGTATTGGCTTATTTTGCCAGTGTCTATGTTTTCCTTTGTGAGTATATCTGGATGTCCCACTGGATATTCCCTGTTCTTGTTCACATATGGGTAAAGCGAACAAATATCTATATATTTAATTTCTGTGTCTGTGTTTTCATCAATTTCATAGTGTAATTTAATGGCATTTGTTCTCCCGCCAAATAATGCTTCTCGTAGTTTAATTGGGTCCATGTGTGGGAAAAATGTATCTAAAGAGGCTTGAACTTCAGGATCTGATTCACATAGATGATTCAATTCATGCTCCCAGACAACATGTATATTATAACCCAATGATTTGGCATGTTTTATGCGTGATTGGGTTTTGTTGTACAGAGATTGATAGAATTGTGAATTGATGGGATTTTTCTCAAATCTGTCAGGATAGCAAGTTTCACATCCATGCCACATACATCCATAAAATTCGTAGATTGTATTTGTCTCTTTGTGAAAACCATGTACATAATAATTTCCAATTTTTATTTCTCCACCATTTAGTGCATGTTGTATGTGTATGCCTTCTTCTTGTGCTAGTAGCTGTAAGAATCTAATGGCTTTCATGGAATATCTAACGTCAGTAGGATACCCCATGTCTGAAATGAGACCAACTTTGTTTTCTGGCATTGAATTTTTCCGCCAAGCTTTATTACAAGCATCAGCTAAAGTTACAGCCTCCCTAAAAGGATCTATCCCATCACATTCAATAAATTGTTTTCTGAATTCCTCACACCCTCTACGTAATATATCCACATCAGACTTACAGTACATTTCCATTTCTTTGGCAAAATTGAAAGTAGCATTACTAGTACATTTTTGATTGTACCATTTAATAAAATCTTCCATGACATGGGGAGACATAGACTCAGGCATGTACAATGTTGCATCTAAATAAGGTCCAATGTAGTTTTGATATGATTTTGTGTTTGCCAGATGAGGAAAATAACCTTTTACTAGTTCACTTAAACCAAATGTTTTAGGGAATTGTGCCAATCTCATAGAAAGGAAACTCAATGAATCGATGAGTCTAACACCACAAGCTTTCAGAGAAATAATTTTGTTTCCATTCATGATGACATCGGGTTTTGATGTAGCAGTTTCAATGAGATGTCTTAAGATAAATTGTGCATCAAACCCTCATGAATATGAGCAATAGCTGTTGTATCTAAATGTTCCTTAGTGAAAAGCCAGTTGCAAAAATCACTCAAAGTAGATTCTCCTTTAAAAATATATTCCCTTTTTCCAACTTTGTCACACAAAATACATTCTTGATCTATAGATTTGCAAATACATTCCCCACATGTACGGTGTGCAACACAGTAATTTGGGGTGTGGAGACCTGAGTCTTGTGTTGTTTCAAAATCATAAAACACAAAGGGTACTTTCGGCATTTTGTCTTTCTTGGGTGGTTTGTATTTTGAAATGAAACAATAATGTTCGCTTTTGACTAATTGATGGCAATATTTACATTTCTTGAAGCCACTACAGATGTGTTCTCCGCCCCCTGAATATATTTGCATTTTACATGATAGACATTTCTTGACTAATTGACAAATGTTTTTTTCTTGGTTCTGTAATAGAGTTGTGTGATTTTTATAACAAAATGAACTTAAGATAAGATAAGATAATATTTATTGCAAGAACACCAAAAAACAAGGTAGTTGCATGTCATTGAAATTAGTAACAATAATACCAAGAAATAGCAAAATATGTTTGAAACCGTAAACACTAATGTTCAGTTGGTGCATGCTATAGCTAATGATTTCATTCTAATTGGTATTATGCCGCAAGTAAGCATTCTCTGTATTCAAACATTTGTCGGATCATATTACAGATGATACCACACAGTGCGGGGATTTCATTTTTCATAAGAAATACGAATCTCTCAGAGCTACTCATACCAACAAAATCTGGATATTCTCTCTTGATTTTGCGATAGGAGTCAGCACGTATAGAGTCATATCTCTTACAATCCATAACAAAGTGGAATTCGTTTTCTATATTACCATTGTTACAGACCTTACATAACCTTTTATGTACAGGTAATGGGGGCTGCATATGTCTACCCTTTTCAATCATTAAGTTGTGATTACTAATACATAATCGGGTGAACATATTTTTTGCATGTTCCGAAGTTGTGTTCAGTAAATAAATTTCTATGTTATAAATGTCTTTAAACTCTCTATAGGTTCTAAGTTTGTTTTTTCCGGCCTTCTTATCATCATTGTATATATCATTTAGAAAAGTATTAAGGTGGCGAGTCTTCATGTCTTCACGAATTACGTCAATTTTCCAATTGCTAAGGTTTGCTGGTTGTTTACCGGGGGCATTTTCTTGACCACTATCTTCCACAAGACGGTGACATCTTGAAATGATTGAATCTGGTAATGTATCATTTTCAGACTCAATTCTAGCCTCAGTCAACAGTGTTGAAGAAGACTTCTGGTACAATTTGGTTGCATATTTGATCATTTGCATCGTAGCCTCTATCTGCACAGGATATCGACCTAATTCCGCTCTCGCTGCGTGGTTGGATGATTTCCTGTTAACACCGAGTAGGCTTTTACAGAACTGTAGATGAACATGTTCACACGGAACCTTATCACCGTGTGTGTTGTTTATTTCAGACGCCCATATTTCACTTCCATATAAAAGAATAGGCTTAATAAGTGAATCGAAAAGTTTAGTGAGAAGAATTATTGGAGGTGGCCATTCCTTTTTGAAAGTATTTAGTAGACTGTACAGTACTTTCATGCCCTTTTTGCTTAATTCTTGTTGTGCTTTTGTTAACTTTCCATTTTTTGCGAAACATAGGCCAAGATAAGTGTAATCGGATACCTGAGTAACTGAATTTGAACCAATGTGGAAGTTTGGCATTCTAACTTTACGGGAGTGGAAATCTCTATTACAAGTGTAACAATGAACAGAATGCTCAGGTGTACATAGCAGTGAAGAATAGCAAACACAGCCTTTGGGGCATCTATGGCATTCTCTGCTATTATAGCCTACATTGCAATATTCACAATAGTAGTGACATCCTAAAAACCCTGTGATTTTAGTGATGGTGTCGAAATGACGGTCATGGTGATAGATATGAATAACTTTACACTCTTTTGTAGTTTGTGGCGGTTCAAATAGGAATTTTTCTTTGAGGAGATCAAAATCATGTTTTTCAGTCTTGTTAACTCCAAAGCATGTGTGTCCCAAACTGTGAGCCCCCCACCTATTTATACTTTCACTGAAAATCATTTTCTTATTCAGAAACAACATTCAGAAAATGTTTTCAAACCAAATTGTTTAACTTTTTTCATTTCAATTTTTCATTTACCTGAATCTAACCAGTGGGGAAAAGCGTGTGAAAGACTTCTTTGGTGATATTCCTTCCCTCTAACGTGTCAGTCAGTGATGAGGTGGTCCCCAACAGAGGAAAGTCTTATCCATAACTGTTACTCCACTCGAAAAAAATTGACAGACGCCATAGATGTTTTACTCAGAGCGTCATTTTAGGTAACAGGATATATCACTAAATTTCCCCCCTCAAAAATCAAATAATTTTTTTCACTTTCCTTGGGGGAGGTTGGTGGTTTATACAACTACCGGACGTGAACTGTCAGAACACGATGTACAAATAATTGGGAAAAAATCCAATTATTTGTCCTTGATTTTAGATTAAAACACAAAGAAAATAACTAAAAATAAGAGACTAGCAACTTTTTAAAAATGAATGAATGAATATGGTGAGGTGCATTGTATAACGAAAGTTTGAGACAATGGCGTGTCTGAAAAGGGGTATTTTGTAATTTACCGCATCTGGAAATGGCATAATAGCAACTACCAAATATTAAGCTTTTGAGAAATAACTCAAAGACATCTCTACCCTCGGACTGTTTTGCTTATTGGCACAGATTATTTTCTTGGGATAACAGCGTGATCATTGTTTTTCCCCCCTTACACCTATAATCTTGAGGTGGAAAATCTATTTCGATAGATGTTTCAAGTTTTCATGGATAACGATAAGAAAATTGTGGTTATGAGCCCGCCAAAGTGTATTTACAGTCATTTAGGGGGAGAGCAAAAGGCGCCAGAAAATAATGCAATGAGTATTTCACGCGCCTCCTCCTCGCCCCACTCCCCATTGGTTAGATTTAGGCGGATGAAATACTAATTGTATTATTTTTCACCGCCTTTCCACACTTAGATGATCCAGAATGTCACTCTTCCCCTCCAAAAATAATTTGGAGGGAAAGACTGACATAGTGTCGTAAAAAACATCTGTGGAAATAGTAAAATGATTCTGCCTAGCATCAGTGTTAAGTACATATAATAGCGAAATTAAACTTTGACAAATTTTAACTGGCTTGTATGCCCTCTCTGGAAAATCAGGATAAATGTTTTATTCGTCACATTGAAATATTTTACCAATTTTCAATGGGGTTAAGGTTTGTTAGTTTTCAGAACGATATCTCAGAATTGCGCCTTCTTTTGCTGAATTCCTGAATTCGTAACAGATGTTTAAAAACATCTGTTACGAATTCAATACAGGCATGAAAGAGAAATTAAGTTTTTTCAGTTTGGTTAAAGGAAAGGTATTCTATTTTTGGCGCTAAAACATTTTACACTGCAAAACATTCACTGTATGTTTTGTAGTGTAAAATGAAATTTTTTCTCGTGGGTTAATGTCACTGTAATATCTAGCGGTAAATTACTGAAATCAGCTTAAAACAGCTTACAAATACGCGAATGTAAGACAATGCGAAGGTTGCATTCAGTGAATTATTGAAACATGTTTCAATAATTCACTGAATGCATTCTCTTACATTAGCTATTTGTAGAATATTTTCAGCCTAATGAGAAAATAAATGAGAGAAATATTTTTCACAGAGTGGGAAAGTGTTGTCTTACAAATTGACTGTCAGACACACTTTCATATCGGGATTATAAGACATTCGCGCATTTAAAATTTAGAAGTTGATATTGGAGCGATCACTTCCTTCCCTAAAAAATGTAAAAAAACACCCAAGAGAAGTTAACAGTGTTACTTTATGTCGTGTCTTCCAGTAATAAATAGAAAAAAATCTTTACCAGTCGGGCGATGTACAATATGTAGCAGGTTTTGAATGGTGAACATTTTGTCAGTATATAGAGTATGGAAGACAACCCCCCCCCCCCCCCCACCCCAAGGCTGTCAGTATAGCATTTAACACACATTTTTGTCAGTATAAAAATGTTTGGAACAACCTACCCAAGGGTGGCACTATAGGCACAAGCATTTAACACTGAATTCCCCATACCCCAATGGGGCCACTATAGACACAAAATTAACATAGGATTCTCCATAGGATTTTGTGTCTATAGTGGCATTTTTGTGTCTATAGTGGCCCCATTGGAGGCAAAAAAAAAAGATTTTAAAATCTTTTTTTCTGCCTCCAGTGGGGCCACTATAAACACAAAAATGCCACTATAGACACAAAACTCTATGGAGAATCCTATGTTAATTTTGTGTCTATAGTGGCCCATTGGGGTATGGGGAATTCAGTGTAAAATGTTTGTGTCTATAGTGGCACCCTTCACTACTCACAGGTATAACTTTGCTCTTGCTTTCATTAAGTTCGAGTCTCCATTTGCTCCCATTTTTCCCAACAATTCCCAGCATTTTCGCTAGCCCTCTTCGCTTTCTGACACTATCACCATATCGTCTGCAAAAATAGCCCTGGGATCTTCAAGTCCCCAACTGCTACCCCCTCCTTGCTATGCAGGAGTTCATCTCTTAAACCTTTGATGTACAATGCAAAAAGAATTGGTGAAAGGATACACCCCTGTTTAGGCCTATCTCCATAGGCACACGTTTTGTTGTAATGTTTCTCAGGCTAAGTTCACTCTGTCCTTCTTTATATAATGCTTTCATAATTCCAACAAACTCGCCTCCCAAGCCTAGAGCCTCTCTTGCGCCACATACCCCCCCCCCCCCCTTCTCCATACTCTATCGTATGCCTTTTTAACATCCAAAAAGGCCATCAACATCTTTTTTGCTTTCACGGATTCTATCATTTGGGATAGCGTGAAAAGATGGTCAGTGACTCTCCTTCCCTTCCTGAAGCCATTCTGGATTTCTCCAAGAAAACCCTTCTTTTCACTCACCTCCTCTAGTCTCCCATGCAGGACTTTACAGAAAACTTTTCCAATGTTGCTACTGACAGAGATCCCTCGATAGTTATCCAAAACGTCTTTTCTCCCCTTTTTGTGAATAAATGTCACCCCTATAAACACAAGTAGGAATCAAACCGCGGAAGTAACGAGCAGTAAACACCCTTGGGTGTGGCATATTAGCGTATTAGTCTCAGCTAAACCTAAACCCAACAACTCTTCAAAACTATCTACATTGGGTTACACACTGCCTTCAACATTCGTCAGATCATAATCAGCAGGTTCTGGCAAGCAACTATAACATATTTACTTTATTGTATACAACACACTAATTCTATTTTCTTTATTTTAAGCAGGTGCCTACAGATGTTTTTGATCCTCCACTCCCCAATAATCGCTATGGAATAACTCTAATCTCTATGGATATTAGTAACCGCTTCGAACTTTGAACATCCTTCACTCCATCCCTAGAAGTGATCATCCACCTCCGGGGAGGAGAGCGTTGGTCCTGCGTTCCACCTCTAGCCCTTTTTGTAAACGCCACTAGTGAGTGCGCATTAAGACCCCGGTCAAATTGGTAAATATGCAGGACTGCCCCCGAACCAGGGAAGTTCGGGTCTTTCTTTGGGTGGCACCCTGAAAGGGGCCGTTGGTTGTGAAACCTGTTTGGTTGCTTGACTGCTGCAGCAGAAATGTGCTCTTCCCTTCCAAGAATTGCCTGAGGCAGATTACTCTTGCCAATGATGGCTCCGGAAACAAAAACCTAGTAGCAGACTATACTTGCATGAAGACTCTATCCCCAACACCCTCGTGGAGAGGTAGCACATTTGTCGAGAGGACCCCATCTCACGAGTGAAGATAACCTCAACTAGAACATCAAGAATAACTTCAAAGCCTTCTCCATCAGGCTTTCCTCCTCTGCTGTCTCCTGCATGGTCATGATCTGCGGTGAACATCAATCCAAGACATCAAAGATGGGTCGAAAGGGGCTTGTCCCAAAACGTCCCTGCGCGCCTTCGGTTCGCGAAACCATTCTCCTCTCTTCCTTCTAATTTTCAGCGCGCTGAAGCTTTTCATTCATTCATACTATTTACATTCCAGATTGATTGCTTGGCTATCCAAATGATCGCACCTACCTGTGAAAGCTTCTAATAAACACAATTAATGACATGGATTTCCTCACGGCACAGATGAAAGAGACTTTGATGCTACTGAACGTAGGCTCACCAATCAACTGGAATGTACAGATTGATGGCGACAACGTTCAGATCACCATCAAATACCATGTGGATTCATCCAAGGGCAGTGGTAGTACTTTTCGTGGTGCCTCGCCCCACACCGGTCCATACCCTGGAAATCCTGGAAAGGGCCAGCAGCAAAAGAAGAAGACCAACAGAAAACCACCGTCCGCCAAACGCCTGGATGCCAGGCGAATGGAGTCGTGGTTGGAGAAGAGAAGATCTGAGACGGTAAAACAGGAGGAGAGGGAGACAACTACCTTACCATCCCCACCACCTTCACCACTCTCGCCAATCCGCCCCCCCCCCTGCACCGCAGAGGAAGGGAAGCAAGGAGGAGAGGGAAGTGGAAGGCGAGAGGAAGTCTGCCGACCCGAATCTGTTTCTCCAATCAGTTCTGGTCAACCCACCACACCTGCTCTCCCGGCATCCGAGGAGACTGAGAAGGAAGACCATCCTGGATACGACTACCAGAGCATGCCCTGGGAAGAATATACACATACAGTGAACAGCTGCTTCACAACACACTATGGCAACACCAGAACCAGCTCCATCGGCTCTACGAAACAGTACACGGAATGGGTAAAAAACAACTTGCCAGATCAACTCCAAGAACTGATATTTTCCGCTTCACCAACAGACAAAGAAGGTATCACAAACTCCGGAACCAGTGCTTCCACCGCTACATGTCCTCCTTGCTCCTCACGCTTTCCCTCCTTTACCACGCCCAGACATAACCTGAAATCACACTGTTATTGTATCATTATACTGCTAGAGAGGGTCGAAAGGGGTTGTCCCACATCGTCCCTGCGCGCCTTAGGCGCGCAAAAACCATTTCGTTTCGTTTCGTTTCTTCTAACAAAGTTGAACATTAAATATAAAACTATCAAAACGGACCATCTCGACGCCGAGGTGGTTGCAATCGAGATAACAGCCGACAATATAAAAAAAATTGCGATAATATGTTATTACAATGATCCCAGCAAAATAGTTAACGAGTATTTGAATTCTTCACAGGAAAATACAACCACTATATCTTCCTGGGGGATTTCAATGCGAAACATCATTACTTCGGCTGCAAGTCTACAACCCTCAACACTGATGCCCTATTTAAAATCACCGAAAAATTTAACCTGTATGTCCTAACCGATGTCCCAACCGCGACCTATATAAGCAGCAGCCCGCTATGTAGATCGGATATCATTGACCTTATTATCCCCACCAACTCTTTCATTAACCACATCGACGACCACAAGGTCGGCGATGACGATCTAGGCAGCGACCACCTTCAGGTCCATGCCTCAATCAAAACAGGCAACGGTCGCCTCAGATAACATACCAACCCCCCACCCCCACCCCACCACCCCCCACCCCCACCCCACCCCCCCCCACCCCCCACTATCAGCAGAAACGTGGCAAAAATCAACTGGGACCTTTACCGCGAAATAGTACTTCTCTTACCAGTTCACAATCGCTTACTTTATTTTCTATTTGCTGTACTTCAGTCTTAAGTTTCGAGGGTTCAACGGAAAAACGTAGCCTGGTCTGAATTGAATTAAATTTAATGTAAAATCGTTCTAGTTTTAGGGCGATGGCAGGTAGGCAGCCAACCTGGCTATGCCATCTCCCAGCAGCACGTATTAAATGTTTTTGTTCATATCAAATGTTTTACTCTGTATTATGCAAATGCTGCTGAATAAAGTATATATATATATCTATTTATCTATCTATGTAGTCGATGGAAAACTCACTCACATTACCACCTCCGACGACTCTGACCTCGAAGCCCAATGCGCGGACCTACAAAATACAATCAATTCGGCCTTCTCATTTCTTGGCGTCCAGGTCACGTAAGGCCCAAATTTATCACTGTCCCCTGCGTCTGGGTTGTAGTAACCTAAAGTCACATTTGTGTGATAATCATTTAGTACGCTCCCCACTGTGCAGATGCGGCGAGCTTTAAACAACCAAACACTTTTTATTAATATGCCCACTGTACTTCCTGGCCGTAATAGCATACCGGGGATCCTTTCGTCAGATATCGACTGTGATACTCTACTATATGGATCCGAACTCGAGGAGGGAATACAATCATTTCATTTTTGATACAGCACATCGTTGCATACATGCCACTGGCAGATTCTGTTAGCAGACTGGTATGAGATGATGAATTTAAAAATTTCTTCTTTTTTCCCCCAGGCTTATGGGTGACACGACACAATCTTACAATATTTACACCCATAAACTAACTCAATTTAGCACCCCTCAGGTTCAACTCAACTCACCTTCTTGTGTGCACTACCCGCATTCCCCATGACGGACCAGCTGACTAGATACGTTTTTATATAAACTAATATATCACAGCAGGTATATTATCTCTCTCAACATCTGCATTTATTCCTTCGTCAAGTGCAAGCCCGGAGGTTGGCGGTCTGTCGTTGGTGAGGTGGGGTGTCAGGGGGTGAATGTACTGGTGCTACAACATACAGTGGGTTACTTTTGTCTCTGAGAGCCTCTTTTCTGTTTAGGCCTGAGATCCCGATTGAGATTAAGGTTCACTTGGGTGGATTTGGTGGTGGTGCTCTGCTGTTCAGGATAGCATCAACAAGTTCGGCCTCTGGGGACCTCATTCTGTGAACGACGGCCTGCTCATTTCCGAGAATGATCAAGTGGCGATCGTCTGCATATCTGGTTCCTCGTATGGTCTTGGTAGCCCTATAACAGGTAGATGTTGTTTCTACCTAGTGTCTTTTGGTCTCTACTATTATTCACTGATGTATTCACGATAAAGCCTAACACGTTGTCGGTGCTTTGAACATTAACAAATATATGACTATAATCACAACCGATATGCGGACGATCATATCTCACATATTCCACCCCCTCCCCCCTTCTCTTTCAGATGTACTCTTGCCTTACACTTGCCTTTCATTCCTTCCCATTTTCCATTGTACAATAGATTTTTTTCTTTTTATTTTTTTCGCACATTTATAATTACTCACCTTCAACATATATTTCTAAGAACAAAAATGATTGGAACACACACTGTGCCAATTTATTCTAAAACGTCAATTGTTTATTTAAATTTATTATTTTTCTTCTTTTGCCTCTTCCTTTTGTATATGTTCACAGCAATTTGTATGTGGAAACGACATAAAATAAGCTTAAAGCTTTACCCAACGCAGAAGATTTCTAAATTTATTATTTTTAATATCATTTTTTAAATTTTTTCAAAAAATTTCAACAAAACCATATGACGTGTCCCCTCTTTGGATCGAGCCCGACGAGCTCGTTCCAAAGAGGGGTCACATGATATGGTTTTATTGAAATTTTTCGAAAAATAATATTTTTTCAGCTGCTGAATTTGCATATTACGCGGGCGGATGCGGGCGATTCGTTGGGTAAAGGGTTGAAGCTTACAGTCGGATCCACAAATAGTATTTATGTATTAATGTCTTTGTATTACAACTGGAAATAAATATTGTTTAAACGAATGCCTGGACCTGGCCCCCGACCGGCCTGACACAGTCTCTCCCCTCTTAGACCGATGCTCCAATAAATAAATAAAAACATCTCAGCGCGAATGCGCGGAAGCAGCAAACACCCTCGGGTGTGGCATATAAGCATCGTAGGCTGCCCACCCCGCATCTATCATATACTGAGTAAAAAAAGAATGTATAATAGAAACAAATGTGAAAAAATAGCACAAAGGATGAAATATACTAGTTCTAATGTTGCATGTTTGTGGACAAGAAGTCGTGAAAAGAGTTTAATGACAGGTTGTTGTTGTCCACCCAACCATATACAATTTTGCTACAGATTTCAAAATAGCACGTGCTACCCGAGAATGTCAAATTGAATGGGTAACCGGCGATTTTCTTTGTGTTATGTTGTGCTAGAGAGTCTGAGTTATCGAGAAAACACTCCAGTTTTTGTCTTCCGACATTTTAAAAAATGCTATGGTTAACTGAAAACCAGAGGTTGCGTGCCATTGGTATGCATGGGCTGGGATACCTCCAAATGAGCTCGCTGCTGAGTTCGGAAACACTGTGACCACTATTTGCCGTCTCATTGGAAGGTATAGAACCACTAGATCTACTGCCGACCGATCGTGTTCAGGTCGACCAAGAGCTACGACCTCTTCACAAGACCGACACATTAGGACGTCTCACCTGCGGGATCGCGTCCTTCCGGCGACGAGGACAGCAGCAATTACTCCTGGTGGAACTACCAATAGAATCAGTGCACAAACTGTCCGCAACAGACTCGCTGAACACGGCATCCGAAGTAGGCGCCCATACCACGGACCAATCCTTATCCAACGTCATCGTGCCGTTAGAATGGAATGGGTACGTCAGCGTGTTCGCTGGACTCAGCAGCGTTGGAGCACAGTTCTTTTTAATGATGAATCACGATTTTGTCCACGGCGCGCTGATGGTAGGGCAAGAGTGTATCGCCGACGAGGAGAACAGTTTTCTGATGCTTGCGTGCGGGAATGCGACCGTTTCAGCGGGGTGGTGTAATGGTTTGGGCAGGAATTTCCTTGCACCATCGAACGCAGTTGATCTTCATCGATGGTAATTTGAATGGACAGCGATACAGGGACGAAATTCTTAACGCTGTTGTCCCGCAAGTTGGATTGCAGTTATTTCAGCAAGACAATGCCCGATGTCACGTATCTGTCGTGACTTTCTTGAGGAGCAGAGCATCGAACTTCTTCCCTGGCCCCCACTTTCGCCCGATTTGTCGCCAGTCGAGCATCTTTGGGATCAATTGGACCGTCTGGTACGACTTCATGATCTTCAGGCGTTAGGCTATTTACGTAATCTTCTAAGGAGTGGAACTTAATACCACAGGGTGACACCCAGAGACTTATCAGGTCCATGCGCAGTCGATGTCTTGCCATCCAAGAGGCAAACGGTGGACATACACGCTATTGACTGCATGTGTGGACTTTTCATAGCACCCCATGTCTGAATTGCGACGTCCTGACGTGACGCTGACAACAGTAAGAACATGAAATTATGCAAATGCATACTGCTAGACTCGAAATATGAATTTACAATAACTTGTTTGTAATTAAAGACGATAATAGTAAAAAATTGCTCCTCAAAGTTTATTGTACTTTCTTTTTTGACTCAGTATAGAAGTAAATGAAAGACGTTTCCTCTCCTAAAACCGATCCCCTAATAAACACATAAAAACATCTCGGCGCGGAAGCATCACACACCCTCGGGTGTGGCATATAAGGGTCGTAGGCTACTCACCCCGCATCTATCATAGAAGTAAACGAAAGAATCTCCTCTCTTAAAACCGACCCTCTAATAAATAAAGGAAAGACATCCCAGCGCGGAGAGCGGAAGCATCAAACATCCTCGGGTGTGGCATATAAGGATCGTAAGCGGCTCATCCCGCATCTCCTCCACTAACTATCAAAAAAGCATATAAAAGACATCCCCACTCTTGAAACCGATCCTCTAAAAACATCTCATGCAACGTGCATGCGCGGAAGCAATAAACACCCTCGGGTGTGGCATATAAGGATCGTAGGCTGATCATCGCGCATCACCTCCGATAACTATCAAATAAGTAAATGAAAGACAACAAAGTAGGAATTATACCTACTGCAGGCTGCTCCCTAATACAATCAGAACCACGGCCTCCAACATAAGCCTTTCCACAAATTCACCCAGGGAATGGCCCCTGGGCGGATGGGAGGGGGGGGGCAGTAATGATGCATATACCTTTATACTTACAGCCACATCATAGACACACAACGGACGACCACGAATGAGACAAAGCACATGCGAGCACGACAAGACACAAAACGACAAGATCTAGAAAACAGTCACATAACACAAACACACTTCTCATTCTTTTTCAATCTTTTATGTCTTTCCCCTATTTTTTTCAACTTTTCGCTTCTCTCTTTACCACAATAACCGCTATGGAAATTCATTAACCGCTATGGAGTCTGATCATCCTTCATTCCATCCCCAGAGGTGGTCGACCACCTCCGGGAAGGCGAGCGTTGGTCCTGCATCCCTCCTTCTTATCCTTTTTGTAAACGCTACTTGTGCCTATTTAGGTCCCGGCCAAATAGGTTAACATGCAGGCCTGCCCTCGAATCATGGAAGTCTTGGGTCTTTCTTTGGGTGGTATCCGAAAGGGGCCGTTGGTTGTGAAAGTTCCTTAACTGCTGAATCCAAAAACAGCTCTGCCTCTCCAAGAATTGCCAGAGGCAGACTATACTTGCCAATGATGGCCTTAGAAACAAAAACAAGTGGCAAATTATACTTGCCAGAAGACCCTGTCCCATCACCCTCGGGGAGAGATAGCACCTTTGTCGAGAGGACCCCCTCCCACAATGGTCCTCACCCGAGGGAAGATAACCTCAACTAGGACATCAAGAAGAACGCCAAAGCCTTATCCCTCAACCATTCCTCGTCTGCTGTCTCCTGCCATGGTCGTGAGCTGCGGTAAACTTCAATCCAAAACGTCAAAGAAGGGTCGAAAGGGGCTTGCCCCCAAACCGTCCCAGCGCACATTCGGCACCTGAAACCATTCATTCATCATCTCCGAGGTTTCGAGACTGTTCAAATGGAGCTCCCACTTGAAATCAAAGAGACGCTGCTGAGACTTAACGCCGCTCACGCTACCACTTGGAGTATCCAAGTTGCAAGGGCAAAATTCACTTAGCAATGGATTTTGACAGAACAACTGAACCAGAGTCCTTGGGGAGGTGTAGTACCTTTTTGGGGACATTTCCTCTCACGCTGGTCATCCCCAGGTGACTCGGAGAAGCCGGATATCGACATTGATTCTAACCACCGAATCCATAAGAAGGCACAGAAGAAGAGGAAGAGAAGGAAGGGACCCTCCGCCAGACGACGTGATGTACACCGAATGACTGAGTTCTTGGAGAGGAAGAACGAGAAAAGAGAGGGAGTGGGAACAGGGAGGACAGAAGGTTAATACCCAACAACCCTGTCCGAAACACGTCCAGCCCGGCACCCCTTCCCTCCCTACAGGTGGGTTCGGAGGACACTGGGTCGCCAGGTGACCGATCTATCTCCAGTTAATATCTTGATGTCTGCAAGATGAATTAAATACTCAATAGTATTTAATTCACCTTGCGAGCATCAAGATATTAACACAGCGCTGGCCGATTTTGGCTCTTACGTTGGGTAAAGGGTTAAATAAGAAGTTGGGAAGTCCATGTATTTCCACAAATAAAATAAATTTTCAATGTCTGTTGAGTGTTGGAACTATAATCCCCATTGACTAATAGCAAAACTACGTCAGCAGGGCATTTTACGGAGTCGGATAGGAAATCCATTTTATGGAATCCCTTTTTAAGAATCCCTTTTTGGAAAATACCTGTGGCTATAGAATCCCTTTTCCTGAAATGAGTCTAAGAGTCGTTCGAGGAGTCACTCGATCGAGCAATTGCTCTAAGGCTCATTTGCTCGATGAGCTTCGAGTCGTTCGAGCAGTATGTCGAGTCACTCGATCGAGCAATTGCACTAAAGCTCATTTGCTCGATAAGCTTCGAGTCGTTCGAGCAATTGCTCATGGAGCAATTACGCGATAGCTTATAAGGGGTATCCAGAATAGGTATGTCTTGGGGTGGCCTAGAAGGTTGAGCCAAATAAGTAATAGTATCCTCAGATAAGTATCCTATAAAAGATATCGTCGATAGGTATCCTCAAATAATACAATACCGGGCCTTAGGTATCCTCAAAGACTGAAATGAGTCTAAGAGTCGTTCGAGGAGTCACTCGATCGAGCAATTGCTCTAAGGCTCATTTGCTCGATGAGCTTCGAGTCGTTCGAGCAATTGCTCATGGAGCAATTACTCTCTCGACTCTTTAGCTTATAGGGGATATTTTGGATAGGTATGCTTTGTGATACAGGTAATAGTATCCTCAGATAAGTATCCTATAAAAGGTATCCTCGATAGGTTTCCACAAATAATACAATACCTGGGCCATAGGTATCCTCAAATACTGAAATGAGTCTAAGAGTCGTTCGAGGAGTCACTCGAACGAGCAATTGCTCGTTGGCTCATTTGCTTGCTGAGATTTGAGTCGTTCGAGCAATATGCCGAGTCACTCGATCGAGCAATTACTCTAAAGCTCATTTGCTCGGTGGGATTCGAGTCATTCGAGCAGTGGTTAATCAGTAACTGCTCGATTGCTTATTGGGTTTGGGAATGCTTTTGATATACACAAGGGAGATAACTGCATTATGGGAAATCAAGCACTGGTAATTATAAGACTTGGACGAGAGAACCAGAGAGAGTTTGGACTGGACAGACTGTTAGTGATAGAGAAACATATGCAATAGGCATTAAAAATGGGATTCTGGGAAAATCAGGCCCTGCACTCCTGTTCGATCGAACGCTCCCCTTGTACCCCCCCTTCCCCCCCCCCCCAGTACTATAGCACTTAAAAATTCTTAACGACTGTTGATGAGACCCTGAACGAGAAAACCGATCCAAAGCAATTCTGGCATGTTGTTAGACTGTTTCAGAATAATTTTAGTGATGACTCCAATATTCCCCCCTTCAAAAAGACTGTAATGGTGAAATAATGGTTGCAGAAAGCGATCTAGATAAAGTATGCTTAATGAAGTCTTTCTACAAAATAGTAAGTTAGAAACAAAAAATCAGAGTTTCCCATCATTCAAACGAAAGTGCTCAAAATCAATGTCTTCTATATTTTTTACCCAAGATGCTAATATAAAAATTATCAAGTCTCTACCAACAAACAAAGCAAATGGCCACGATGGAATAAGTCATAGAGTACTTAAGGAAACGAAATTCACAATTTGCAGACCGCTTTTTCTGGTATTTGATAAATCCTTGCAGATATGCACATTTCCAAGTGAATGGAAAAGGGCCGATGTAATTCCGATTTTCAAAAAAGGCGATAAGTTCGATTGTAAAAATTATCGTCCAATATCTCTTCTGTGTTGCATTGGAAAGATAATGGAACGAGTGGTTTTTAAATCTGTGCATGAGTATTTCATATCAAACAACCTTTTCTACAAACTCCAGTCAGGATTTCTCCCAAAAACAGTGCCGTTTTCCAACTTATAGAAATCTATCACAACCTATGTTTAGCAGTAGATAAGTGGATGCTAACCTGTGGGATATTTTGTGATATCTCCAAAGCTTTTGATAGGGTCTGGCATGATGGGATTATTTTCAAATTAAAAATGTATGGCATATCCAGCAAACTTCTCAAATGGTTTAAAAGTTACTTAAAAGATAGAAAGCAACGCGTCAGAATAAATGACAGTTACTCAAAGTATTGCTTCATTGACGCTGGGGTTCCCCAGGGATCAGTCTTGGGTCCCTTTCTCTTTCTGGTCTATATAAATGATATTGCAGAGACAATAGAGTCAATTGTGCGCCTATTTGCGGATGACACGTGCCTCACAGAAAGCGGGAATAAACCGGAAAGTATAACAAATAAGGTCAATACTGAACTCCTAAAATTAAATAGATGGGCAATTGATTGGCCTGTGACCTTCAATGCTAAGAAAACTAAATTAGTTGTATTTTCTCTTCTACGAAATACCGACAACCCGAAAATTGTCTTCAATGATGAAATATTAGAAATCAATGAACGCCACAAACATCTAGGAATAGACCTGCAATCCAACCTCTCTTGGGATGTACACATCGACAATATTTGTAAGAGAGCGTGCTCTAGACTTTCTCAGCTGAGAAAGCTAAAATATGTGCTGAGTAGAAAAAGCTTAGGAAGAATGTATACATAATTCATTTTACCGATCTTAGAATACGCATCCCCCAGTACTTGCTTAAGAGACTCGAGGATATACACTGCGATGCTGCTCGAATTGTTACAGGCTTAACACGATCTGTATCGCGTGGCCGACTTCTGATAGAAATTGGCTGGAAAACACTAGAAGAACGTCGGTATGTAAGTAAAATGAGTACATTCCACAAAATAGTAAACAAAAACGCATCAGACTTCCTAGTTGAACTTCTTCCAAGGTACGTATCAGAAATGTCGTCATACCCACTCCTTAACTCCTCGAATTTTGTTTTCCCCCAAGCTCGTACCGAGCTTTACAAAAATTCATTCTTCCCATCCTGTACCAACATCTGGATCTCATTAAGTGACCAAATCAAAAATCTTCCCCTTAATGAATTCAAAAAAGCAATCTCCCAACAGACCCCCAAGCCACCGACCTACTTTGATATAGGAAAAAGAAAATATAACGTTTTAATGAGCCGGCTTTGAGCTGATTGTAGCGGTCTGAATAGCGACTTGTTCAACAATTACGTTAGTAGTTCACCACAATGTAGATGTGGAAATCAAAAAGAAGATGTTGAACACTTTTTTAAACACTGTCTACTCTATGTGGCGACCCGAAACGATCTGATCTCGTCACTGGGACTCACTGACAGTAATGAGATGTCGGTTGATTCACTTCCGTATGGAGACTACCGACGGTCCGATAGTGATAATATTGTTATGTGCACTGCTGTACAAAGGTTTATAAAGAATACCAAGAGGTTTAACGAAAGCTAAGTACATTGAAAATATGCAAATACTTCTTGTACTCATGCATATAAAGAATCCCCATCTCCCCCTTAAGCTATAGTCATCCCGCCGATTTGGAGCCTTCCTGTACGGGGTGCACTCTACAATGGAATTCACTCGGTACTGGGCCTACTGGCTGGCTCATGGACGACGGTGTGCTCAGTCCCTGAGTGTCACTCTGTGATTAGTCATAAACTTGACCATGTCCAAATCCTGAACCATCCGATTCTGAAAGTAGAACATGCGCGCGCGGTTTGTCAATGAAGCGGTTTAACGCGGCGAGGGTGATGCCTCACTGTACAGATGTGTGATGATGTTGAGCAGGAAATCGCCGAGTTCTCCCCCTTTTTTTTATCTTTGTTGTTATAAGTTCAACCTCACTAAATCCTCTGTTCTTCACTCAAACTCGACAACGCATCTTCATTTCTTACTTCTATATAATGTGATTGATAGAACATGTATGTATTTGTTCTTCAAATTTTGTTGCCTTCTTCTTTATGTTTGTATATCTGTTCGAGGAGCGGAGGGTTATGTAAGTGGAATGCACTTGTCCGCCATTCCTCGTTTGCATGTTTAATGGCAAATAAAATATGTTTAAACTATTATAGCACTACGTGCTAAGCCGATAAAATGGGGAATCCATATCAAATAAAGCCAATTTCGGTGATTTTGGGTGGATTTTGGTGGTCTGTAAGGGTTGTCGGGTCTATTTGGGTAATTCTTCGAGAATTCTGAGAGAATTGTAAGTCAGAAAAATACTCTAGTTTAATCGAACACACCCCCAGGGGAACGCTTGGTACTATAGCACTACGTGATACTATTATTAGACAAAAGTTTTGCGATCCTAAATAGGGTTCTGAAAGAATTCGAAATAGTAAAATTGTCGGGTTGTTTGTGGTAATTCTACAAATCGGGAAAATACTCCGATTCAATCGAACACACCCACCGAACATACCCCTGTCCTATAAGAAGGGTTTAGGTAACATAGCAATCACGTGCCACTATAGAAACCAAGATGGCGGCCTCCAGTATACAAAATGGACGACGGAAACACGTGTCACCCTAACGACCCGCGCTGCGCATGCGCACTCGCACGACGTATCACTATGGAGATGACGTCACAACATGGCCGCTCACGCGGATTACCATGGAAATACAACATGGCGGCACTAGGTCACGTGACATGACGTCACTTCCGGGGTCATCCATCGGGGTCATCCAACCTGTACCTCAAACGTGCGAGACATACTACTGATATCGACGCACATATGATGCGCCTCATTTAAAACTGAAGTACACGATTTCTCGCGCTCCTAAATTGTCAACAGTGGGAAAATCTAATAATATCCACGCCTACCTGGACTTCTAAGCTCAAGGCAGTAGATTTCAACTGATAATTTCTCCACACATCCAAGCCTGCCTGGCTTCTAAGTCCGGGTAGGCCTGTCGTGTGGCTTAGAAATTATTACATGTGTCCTACCGTTAACATTTTTTTCAAAAAGTAGGGTGATAACAGGTAGGCTTGAGGAGAGGCATAATGTGCACACGAAAACAATTACCGCTAAAATTACGGTAGAAGTATCAACCGCCATTAGTTCTACCGTACATTTTACGGTAATGACTGTCACAGTCTAAAGTTTCATCAAATGTTAACTATTAGATGAAGCTCATATTCAGCGGAGTAGTATTTTGTGAAACGAAAGCATTCAGCTATTCAATTTCTGTTTTGTACAAAATGGCGCGTCCATGACGAAAGGTGATTTGTTTTAGAAGACTCATTATTTCAAGCAGACTAATTAATACATTTAACCTACAGCCTTGTGGAGTAAACCGAAGTATCAGCTCCTCCGTTTCTGCCCAAGAACGAAGAAAAAGGTTGGCTTTGCCAAAGACAATTAAAAACGGTATTTTCACCGTAATATTTTACGACAGAAGAGCCGGCAAGTGGATTGCCAATACTTTTACCTTATTTTTATAGGTACTTTTCTAAGGTGTAACACAGACTGCCAGTAAAATAGGTACAGAAATGTGCCTCGATACTGAATGCTAAACATTTTCTTTCTATTTATTAATTTCATTCCTACGAAAGAAAACAACATACAAATGACTTGCCATGAACAGTTGTGTTGACAGTGACAGTTTAGATCTCCTAACAGCACAGACGGACGGATGGACGGACGGACAAGACAGGCATCAGACAGACAAGACAGATAGACAGACAGACAGACAGACAGACAGACAGACAGACAGATAACCCCATGCTCAGGGGTTTGAAACCACTTCACGAACGTGTCTTTTTTTACCTGGGCCACTGAGAGATTTACCAACAAACACTTACTCCCTGCAAACATTCATACTTTTGCCATCAAGGGTAGTAAAACAATCACGCACTATGCACTTTAGAAAAATAGCCGTGAAATATTAACCCTTTACCTCAGATGAAAAGCAGACGACACTTGCAAACAAAATTCTTGAATAACTAATTTTTTTCATTTTTTGTCTCAAAAACATAGGTTATGACCCCCTTATTGGAACGAGCTCGTCGACATAGGTTATGACCCCTCATTGGAACGAGCTCGATGAGCTCGTTCCAATAAGTGGTCATAACGTATGTTTTTGAGACAAAAAATGAAAAAATAATAAAAATTAATTGGCTATTTTTGAGAATAGCGCTGGCCGGTTTTGGCCGTTACGTTGGGTAAAGGGTTAAAGGATGTCCTACTGACGAAACATGACGCGCCCTTTTAGGAGACGTTTCGCTATTTCTTATCAACCTACTCAAAATTGTTTACAACAGGCTTGAACTACAGTGAAGTCCCTAACTCGGAAGCATACTCTCTATTTTTTTGTTCTTTCCCAAGCAAATTGGGAGAGAAAAAGTGGTGCAAAAAGCACTATGAAAAAATAAGCCCAAACTGGGCCAAGTGCTACCTGCGCACACTCTCTCTGTACCAATACCACGGCTTCCGGAACCAGCGGGCAGACGTATAACCAACGTGTCATTCTTTTTTCTTCCGCCATCTTGTCAAGATACGTTTTGTGATTGCTCTCATAACAGAGATACCCGGCTCGTCATTGAAGATTACTGTGTTCTGTGTTGTAGAATCCCAAACCTGCTGCTTCACATCCAAACATCCAGGCCTGTGGTTTTTTTATATTCTTTCTCAAATTATTCACCGTTTTTTCGTGTATATAATTCACTATACAGATTTCGCGCGCGTTTTTCGCGTTACCGTGCTTTTCTGTCTCTCGTTTATGTTAACCCTTTGGGTTCTTCTGTTGGAGATAGGTGGTAACATTGGACGGCTGTGCCAGCTTTTCTTCCCTCTGTTCTGGGTCGCATTTCTGTCTTTTCTATCCCTTTTTGGCAGTTGGGGTGCTCTTGTGTTCCTTTCGGGCCACAGTGTCCCGCCACCTTCCTTTAGTGGCATGGGTGTTCTTTTGTATATTTTTTCCTTTCGGCTTACCTTCCCACCTACATTTCTCTCATCAGATATGCCTCGGACGGTGCCTTGTGGGCAATGTTTATTGACGACGCCCATGCTTTATGCACCATTTTAATGGGTGCTCTGCCGAACGACCCTGTGGGTTCTGTGGTTCCCGTCTTCTACCTTTTGAGCATCGGACAACAGTGTTCTTCCCGCTCCCACGGGAAGGTGGGGCGCGATCGTTCGGGGCCTCCCGAACCAACCCTGCCTGAAGATAGTTCTACCCCCTCCGCGGGGGTTTTGCAGACTTTTCTTGTGGTGAATACCGCGGTAGCTGTTGACGTTCTTTGCGAAGAGATGTTTGGTGCCGGGACGGATGTCCTCCTTCAGTTCACATCTGAGGCTGAAACTCAGGTTGTGACTCCTCCTTTGGAGCCGATCTCTGTTTCTCCCTTAGAAGTCCGCGGCGACTCTCCTGAGTTCCCGCACTTCCAACCCTCGGGGTATTTTATTCCCCTATACGCATCTACCTTCGGATTCTTCGGCTGCAACCTGTCGTTTGGCGTCGGGTGTTCTGGAGGATCGTGACCCTTACATGGTGAAAAGGATCAGACTTGAAACCACTTTGCTGGTCTTCCCACGTCGGATCGGCGAATTCGGGTCGCGAGCTTTGGGAGGCTTTCTCATTGCTCACGTAGGTTCCTTCCAAGAGCCTTCCTGTTTCCTCCAGTGAAGCTACTAGTGGTTTCCAGGCGCCCTCGGAAGCGCAGCTTCCCGGGAATGGAAGCAGACCGCTTTCCGATTAAGCTGGTGTTCCTACACTATGGGAGGCTTCGGCCGTATGCCCTAGATGGGCTATGTAGCTTCCGATTCAGAATCTTCTAACTTGGGGGCGGCTCTCGACTTTGTCTTCGAGTTTCTTCCGGAACTTTATCCTTCGCGCACCTACAGACTTTGGAGTAACCTGCTTCTGGGATCCTTCGGCCGTACAGTCGGTGCAAGTGGACGAGGCTTTTGTGGCCTTGGACTCTAAGTTGAATTTCAAGGTTATGAAGACGTCGTTCTACACTAGGGCTGATACCCTTTGGCACCTGTGCGTTATCGTTCTTACGATTCCGCTACCCCGTCAGTCTGCCAGACTTTGACGGTTTTGGATCAGGACTCCTCCTCCCTCGGGCTATCCAATCCCAAGTCTGCCGTTGTTCCTATGACAACTTTGGAATCCATTTTGGGCTTATCCAGTGAGATGCTGGGCATGCTGTCTCTCTCGGACCATGTCGTCTCTGCCTTAGTAGCTTATCTGCCTCCAGACAAGTTTGACGACATACAGGCTCTCTTGAGTGTTCTTTCCAAGGCTCTTATGTACTTTACTCACTCGCATGCTTGTAACAGGGCCACACTGGAACTGTTTCGCCGGAATGCTGTGCTCGACACTGGCAGGTCCCTTCCTGAGGTGCAGTGTGCTGCTCTTCGATCCACTTCTTTGGAGGCCCCGCGTCTGTCCCATGATTCCGTGGGGGCGGTCCGGGATGACGTTTTGCATCATTCTAAGGATTAGATTTTGCTACGCCAGCTTGATCCACCTTCTGTTGGAGGTCGTGACCGCTCCAAGCCTAACAAACGGCCTTCTGCTTCGTCCGCTGCGAAGCCGAGGGCGGATCCCCCTGCCTCTGCTACTTCCTCTTACTCGCGCGGTAAGGGTAAGCTTAGGCAGAACAGAGGGAGATCTCAGGAGGTGGTTTCTCCTCTCGCGGGCCTCGTCGGGGCTCGAAATGAAGGTCCTCACCTCGATTCGTTCCAGGTTGGAGGAAGGATATCAGCGTTTGCAGACGGTTGGGCCAAGATCACGCTCGACACGTGAGTGTTAGATGTTGTTCGGTCCGGTCTGAGGATATCCTTTCTGAGGCACCCTCTTAAAACACAGATGCCCCAACCCTTGTTCCTGCAGACGTTTCACGTCGGGGACGTTTGATCACGGAGATCAACATCTATCAAAGGGATCGATCGAGGTCGTCAAGAACATTAATTCCGCGAGTTTTTATTCCCGCCTGTTCTTGGTGCCGAAGAAGGACGGCAGGCTCAGACCACTTATCGATCTGAGTATCGTGAACAAGTGTATCATTGCTCCCAAGTTCAGCATGGAGACATTCAGGTCTGTTCGCCGCTCCATTCACCAGGGAGACTTCGCTTCGAGCATCGATCTGGGGGATACTTACTTTCACGTGCCGATTCATTGGACATCATGAAAGTATCTCCGGTTCGTTTTTCTGGGGCAAATTTTCCAGTTCAAGTCCATGTCGTTCAGTCTGACGGCAATCTGGCTCATTTGGCCTTCACCCGACTGATGTCGCATGTGCTAGCTTTCCGTCGCATACAGTCGGTGGCGACCACTTCGGCTTATCTGGACGACATCTTTCAGAGTCACTCCAACGCTGCTGTTCTGGAGTTCGATGTCAACAAACTGTTGAACCTGCTTTCGTGGGTCGGGTTCATAGTCAACGAGGAGAAGTCGGACCTGGTTCCTTCTCAGTCGTTTCGTCATCTGGGAATGCGAGGGCATTGATTCTCTCTGCCTTCTCCCTGACTCTGATTCAGTTCACTTCCAGGACAGCTCAAGAGTTTTCTTTGGCTGCTCGGTCTCTGCGGTTCGTTGACGGATCTCATTCCCTTAGGTCGGCTGCATGTCAGACCTCTCCTACACTTCCTGCTAAGTCGTTGGAGACCGAATGTAGATTCTCTGGATCTGGTGCTTCAGTAACCAGACTCTCTCAGTCGTCATCTTCTCCCCTGGGCGGACGTTCAACGGATTACGCAGGGAGTTCCGTTGGATTTGCCCACTTCCGATCGTGTTCTGACGGCAAATGCCAGCGATTTCGAATGGGGCTCGACGTTGGATCCTCTCGGTCTTTCCATTCACGGTGTTTTCGACCAGGATCAGCAGCTCTTCACATCAACCAGAGGGGGGCTTTTTGCTCTTCTCTTGAGTTTCCGGCAGGGGATCTCCCATCTCTCAAACCATCAGGAACTCCTTTTATCAGACAATTCGTGGGTGGTCTCTTACATTCGGAACCAGGATGGCACGCACTCGGTTCCAGTGTACGAACTGGCTCGGGACCTTTTACTGCTTGCTCAGGACATCATCTCCGGCGTGGTGGTTTGTCACATTCCCGGTCCTCTGAACCGCCCTAGCCGACTCCCTGTCCCGACCGGACAAAGTCATTCCCACCGAGTGGATGCTTCATTGAGCGGTGTTCCGGTCGCTTTGCAGTCTCTGGGGTCGTCCCCACATCGATCTGTTCGCGACTCGCTGGAACCATTATGTGGACACTTTAGTGTCCTCATGTGCAGATACTCTGGCCTTCGCCGTGGATGCTGTGTCACTCGATTGGAATGGACTAGTCGTCTACTCCTTCCCCCCGATTCCAATTCTGCCTCAGGTTCTAGCCAGGTTACGAACCTGCAGTTGTCAAAATCATTCTGATCGCCCCCCCCCCACCCCCACCTTTCGCCTCAGCGGGTGTGTCAATCAGCTCCGCCCTCTGTTGGCGGCGGTTCCGGTACATTTCCCTCTACGTAGGAGGTATTACGTCGACCCGACATCATTTCGCATTCACCCGTATATTTTGCCCGGTCCTGTCTCCTCCGTAGAGGTTTATCGAGATAAGCAGTGGGGAGCATTTTTTCTACAACGCGGCTCTCCACTGGTTTACCCTATGCGGCTAAGTGGAAGGTCTTCTGTCGAGGGTCTTCTGATCACTCGGTTGATTATGCCAATCCTTCGATTGCACAGATTGTGGAGTTTCTGGTCTATCTGTTTAATTCTCGGGGTCTCCAACCTTTTACCATCAGGGTGTATAGGTTTATGCTTTCGGAGACCGTTTCGTATGTGGGAAAGCGTCGGATCGGCACTAATCAGTACCTCCCCATGCTCATTCAGCGCTTTTCTTTGAAAAGGCCAAGAGTTTTGCGGCTGACCCCAAGATGGAATCTTTCTTGGGTGCTGCTCTGCGGGAGGAGGGGCGTTCGATCTGTTATGCCCGGTGGTTATACGTTTTCTCACACATAAGACGCTTTTCTGGTGGCTTTTGCCTCAGCCAGGAGAGTTAGCAAACTTCACGCCTCTCCGACATCTTTCAGGATTGCGCGTTTTTAGTAGATAATCAAATACCAGAAACACCTCCGCCTCCTATCTGTATCAGGGCTCTTCCCTCGGTTGATGGTAGTCGTCCTTTGCTTCGTCTGATTTGTGCCATTTGCATTTACCCTAGAACTGGACACAATTTATTAGAAAAGGCAGAAAACGATTCTTTCTGTCCCTGATTCCTGGTCGACAGAAGATCTCTCCTCAATCAATCTTTAGATGGATTTGTCTTGGTATTTGAGCGTCCTACGTTCGTTTGGCGATGGAAGATTGTATTACCAATCGCATTTCTACTCACGAGGTGCTAACCTTGTCTACCTCCTGGGCTTATGCTAACTCCGTGGCGTTGTCGGACGTTATGCAGGCAGCTTATAGGAGATATGCTTCTACTTTCTCCACCTTTTATCTGCGTCAGTTGCAGGAGCAGTCTGACGACCTTTTTCTTTTCCTATCCTTTTCACAGAATTCGATTGAATGTTATTGGTCTCTTTTCGAATTCTTTCAGGACCAGTTCTATACTTGTGTATCGTAACTGTCCTTTCTGTCTGTGTGTCACAAGTGGTCATACACCTCATCTCACATCGCTCAACATCGATGTTTGTGATGAGATGGCTCTTCTCCTTTTCCACGACTCCAGTGCAGTCGGGTTATGTGGGGGGTTGGTTATGTTATTCCCGTCTCCTATTGTCTATTCAGCATCTTGTAAACAATTGTGAGTAGTTGATAAGAAATATAAACTTTATAGTAAATTTCCTTTCTTATTATATCTACCACAATTATTTAACGCAGGCCCTCCCGTCCTGTTCTGGTAAGAATCCTTCCAGCCCACTAGTCACATAGGTCTCGTTTCCTATTAAAAAGTCATTTCCGAGGTTATTGGATATCCTCAGCCAAATGGCTATTTTGGGCTATAGTTTTAGTTTGTGGGGGTGTGGATTTAAATAATTCTCATTAATGGTGATATGGCCAAAATAATATATTGATGGTCTTGATTCAAACTGTGTGTTGTCAAGTGCATTTCAATTGGGGGTCAAGGTCACATGGAAGTGTTAAATGACTAACCCAGACCTGTTTGGGACCTGACAATTTGTAGTTTAAAAATGGGACAATTTTTGTGTAAATTTGCTTTGAGAAAGCCTTCTGAAAAAATGAATAAGAAACCCATATGTTTTCTGTTTGTCAGAATGATCATGTTATGCTGTAAAATCCTCAGTGAAGGAATGAGGAATTCCTATAACACAGTTTTATCACTATCGATGTACGAAAATTGGAGATTTATCCCCAAAATGAGAAACTTTTGACCATTTTGAGCCATTTTTTTAACCATCAACTGTGTCATTCGGCTGAGTGTATTTGAGTGATATTGTAAGATTTTTGGTGTGTACAGTTGTCTCCAGAAAGGGCCATATTCAGACCTTCCAGAAACTATATACATTGTGAGTATTGTGAATAGGGGAGGTAATTTAAATGCGAAATATCCTCGGCCGTGTTAATCAGAAGCTGAACATTTCTTGAAAAGCCGACATTTTCACCTGAATAACTGTAACGAGACCTTAAGTAGAAAACAGTGTTTGCTTTCATTGCAATTGCTGGCCTCCAATCTCCATAGCAACCAACTGTATTAATGGGAATATGTTGTAGGATAACTAAAAGAAATATTAAAACATATTTTTCTTTTTTCAGTGGTACCCTGTACAGATATAATTTCCTGGAAAGTTCTCCCTCTTGGGGTATTTCAAGTCCAGTAATGGTGTTATCAAGAGAATTATGTAGGTTTTTTAACACAATTTTATTTGAAAATGCTGTTTACTGGTACAGTCATATGGAGAACTCTTTCTAAGAACTTTCCAGGGAATTATTAGAGTGTGGTCTGATTAGTAGAGATAATTTGGGACTGAATATTCTTAATCGTTACATTTACACAGCTCTTTTCAAATAGCATATACTTCAAATGTCAGTCTTTTGGATCAGGTCAGGAACTGAAATGGGTCTATTTTTAACCCTTTAGCAAACACAATGTATGCTATGCAGGAAAATGAGTTTACAAGAGATTTATAGAATTTTTTCTTTTATGATCACATTATATTATAATTGATAGAATCAGTGAATGATGCTTAGCCAAATGAGGAGAGTGAGTTGAGAATGCTGTGGAAAAGAGTGGGTGGGTGGGGACTGAAATATGCATTTTGAGGGAGGATGCAGTTTACAAATGAATATAATTTCTGGTTTTGTTTTAATTTTCAGTAATGTGTGATCCTGATGTAGCTTTTGGTGCTGAAAGTGACTGTGCACATCAAAAATAAATAATCCATCACCATTGGTTTAGTCTGATCATTATGCAATATACCAACACAGCTGCCTTGATAGCTATTGTTCATGGTGAGACAGCTGTGCATCCATCTAAATTGAAATCTAACTTCCTCCTCTCAGGTTAAAGTATACTGCTTTGGTAGAATAGGGGAAACACTGGTGTTACATGCTTTCACCTAATGCAAAGTTTACTCTACAGAACTTTTATCAGAGTCAGAAATGTGAAAGAACAGGCCTTCTCTCACTGAGCATTACTGCGTAAAGAAACATAAAGAAACTGGCTGTCAGAGTGCTCGGTCTGCCGCTATCCATGGGGCTTAAGGGCACTAAGTTAACATTTTTTTTATATGTGTCATACATCATTTTTCTCAGAATTAAATACAGATGCACATTTACTATTTCTGAGAATGTGAAGAATTTTTTATTTTTCACTTAAGTTCTCGTTTCCTATTAAAAGGTCATTTCCGAGGTTATTGGATATCCTCAGCCAAATGGCTATTTTGGGCTATAGTTTTAGTTTGTGGTGGTGTGGATTTAGTAAATAATTCTCATTAATGGCGATATGGCCAAAATAATCTGTTGATGGTCTTGATTCAAACTGTGTGTTATCAAGTGCATTTCAACTGGGGGTCAAGGTCACATGGAAGTATTAAATGACTAACCCAGACCTGTTTGGGACCTGACAATTTGCAGTTTACAAATGGGACAATTTTTGTGTAAATTTGCTTTGAGAAAGCCTTCTGAAAAAATGAATAAGAAACCCATATGTTTTCTGTTTGTCAGAATGATCATGTTATGCTGTAAAATCCTCAGTGGAGGAATGAGGAATTCCTATAACACAGTTGTATCACTATCGATGTACGAAAATTGGAGATTTATCCCCAAAATGAGAAACTTTTTACCATTTTGAGCCATTTTTTTAACCATCAACTGTGTCATTCGGCTGAGTGTATTTGAGTGATATTGTAAGATTTTTGGTGTGTACAGTTGTCTCCAGAAAGGGCCATATTCAGACCTTCCAGAAACTATATACATTGTGAGTATTGTGAATAGGGGAGGTAATTTAAATGCGAAATATCCTCGGCCGTGTTAATCAGAAGCTGAACATTTCTTGAAAAGCCGACATTTTCACCTGAATAACTGTAACGAGACCTTAACACCAATATTGGCGGATTCAAATAGAATGACACGTTGGTTGTACGTCTGCGCGGCAGTTCCGAAGCCACGGTATTGCTACAGAGAAGAGTGTCCCTACTGGGTGTGCGCCGCTCGCACTCGGCCCAGTTTTGGCTTATTTTTTCATAATGCTTTTGCACCACTTTTTTTCTCTCTCAATTTGCTTGGGAACGAATAAAAATAGGGAGCATAATTCCGAGTTAGGGACTTCCACTGTACTTCAAGCCCATTGTAAACAATAGTGATAGGTATAATCAGAACGGGAATTTACTATAAAATTTATATTTCTAACTGCGCTTGGATTATCCTTCTATCTCAACGATAAGCCGTGCAATAATTATAATATATTATATCTCACCTGACTTTCCCTCCCTCTGACAGAAGTACTAAACTATTCCCGGTAGATTTTCCTGTCGGGGGTTCTGAAAATAACCGTGCTCCATTCCCTCGCAATACACACATTCGAAAAATAGCCGTGGAATATTCTATGACGTTCGACTGACGAAACATAACGCGCCCTTTTAAAAGACCCTTTCTGGAATTTTGTTTCGTTATTTCTAAGTTGAAGAGTGGAAATGCCTGTGGTTGAGTACATCCTTGGCAGCAGAGAATGTACTCGGGCTTGTGCTCCTGATGGGTATTAAGATTCTTCCTTGGTTTGTAATAATAATAATATAATAACCATTGCACGACATGGCGTAGACTATGCCAAAATAGTGGTCATCGATGAAGAATAGTCCACACGCCTCCGGCGCGTAGACTATTCTTCCTCGAGGACCACTATTTTGACATAATCAACACAATCCGTGCAATATTTAATACATTACCTGTAAATTTGCCCCCATGGGAACCCCGAGACGTGAAGCGGTGCCTCTTTAGTGTGGTAAACAACCTCTGCTTTACTGGCAAAATAGGACGCGGGAAGCTGTTATAACAATTAAGTATATAAAATAACAATAGCACTAAATGCTACCAGAGTAGTTAAACTATTATAACAGTTTAGTAAACTGTACAAGATTACTAAATTGTTAAAAGAGCTTAATATATTAAATTGCAATGGAGCTAATATGCACCCGTAGAATAGCTGTATGTAATAGTGGCTATTTTTTAAAGGGCGTTGTTTATAATTTTTCAGAGGGACCTTTCTCAACTTTTATTACAGGTTGGCTGATCAAAAGATATGACTCGGGTAGACTGGTCAACACGCTGTCACAAACAGTTCCTCGACTTCAGAGAATTGACTTTGTTTCAA
This sequence comes from Pictodentalium vernedei, assembly GCA_031216915.1. NCBI lineage: Eukaryota > Metazoa > Mollusca > Scaphopoda > Dentaliida > Dentaliidae > Pictodentalium > Pictodentalium vernedei. The sequence continues at coordinate 674,708,551 of CM062297.1, read as the reverse complement.
GTTCACCAAATATTCAGAAACAGCCAATACATCTATTTTGGGATTTGGGGACTCAAAAAGGATGCTGACTGGGCGAAGTTCAAAGAAAAATTGAAACCAAAGCTTGCAACCATACACAAGGGGGCCAGTGTCCAGAAAATGGCCGACGCCATAGTTGCGAGCCAAGTGGAGGCAGGGAAGGAAAGTGTAGGAAAGATTAGGGTGCCAATACGGGAACTTGAGCACAGAGTGAACGAAGAACTGAAAGGTGTCACTAAGGGTAGAAAAGCTAAATGTGCTGCATACAGGAGAAGTAGAAAACTCAAGGTGGCGGAAAGCAACGATGCCATGGTAGCAAAGGAAGAATACCAACAATCACGAAATAAAGTAAATAAGATCAAAGACGATAATCGGAGAGTGCGACATAGCAGTCTTGTTAGGACGATAAGAATGACAGGGAGTCGAGTTCGAACGTATTTTGGAAATGGGTGAATAAGCGCAACAACGGAAGTAACCCACAGAGTATTAAAATAGATGGCAGAGATACAGACGATCAAGATCAAATCTCATCAGAACTAGTCAAGCACTGGGAAGAGGTAAACGATAAGCGATGGGGCATGGGGAACCCACCGGAGTGTCCGAACCAGGTCGAGGAAAATCTATCGAATTTCGTGAGTAGCGAAATCAAAACCGAGGAGGTGCGAAAGGTGATCTCAAACTTAAAGAATGGAAAAGCGGGAGGGGTGGACGAAATTCCAAACGAGTTTATCAAAAAAGGGGGGAGAGGAACTCTGTGAAAGCCTAACTGCCCTATTCAATTTAGCCATAGAAAAACAAGAGGCCCCAAAAAAGTGGAAAGAAAGCAAAGTGACATACATTCACAAAAAAGGGGAAAAGGACGTTTTGGATGATTATCGAGGAGTCTCTGTCAGTAGTAACATTGGAAAAGTTTTCTGTAAGATTAGAGGAGGTGATTGAGGAGAAGGGTTTTTTAGGAGAGATTCAGAATGGCTTCAGGAAGGGAATGAGAGTCACTGACCATCTTTTCACGCTATCCCAAATGATAGAATCCGCGAAAGCAAAAAAAGAAAAAGATGTTATTGGCCTTTTTGGATGTTAAAAGGGCATACGATAGAGTATGGTGGGAGGGTATGTGGCGAAAGCTTGAGGCTCTGGGCTTGGGAGACGAGTTTGTCGGAATTCTGAAAGCATTATATGAAGATGCACAGAGTGAACTTAGCCTGGGTAACATAACAGCAAAACATATGCCCGTGGAGATAGGCCTAAAACAGGGGTGTATCCTTTCGCCAATTCTTTTTGCACTGTACATCAAAGGTTTAGGAGATGAACTCCTGCGTAGCGACGAGGGGGTAGCAGTTGGGGACTTGAAGATCCCAGGGCTATTTTTGCAGATGATATGGTGCTAGTGTCAGAAAGCGAATAGGGACTATCGAAAATGCTGGGAATTGCTGGGAAATATGGGAACAAATGGAGACTCGAACTAAATGAAAGCAAGAGCAAAGTTATACCAGTGGGCCGCAAAGAGGACCCCACTCGAAGGTTGGGAGTTCTGTATTGCGGAAGGTAGCAGCAAACTTTTTAGTGTGGGAGAGACAGGTGACTACGTGTATTGAGGGGGGGGGGGGGGTAAATATAAACATCACAGGAAGAAGATATCTACCGAAACCACACAAATAAATTGATTCTGAAGGGGAGGCGAATCCTTAACCAAATGAAATTTATAGGGAGAAACAGTTTCAATAAGGTTTTTGTGTGGAAAACAATTTGGGAAATGGTGGGTCTGCCAAGTATAGCATATGGTACAGAGGCGGTACCCCTAAACCAAACGGCTGTAAAGAGCTTGGAAACCCTGCAGAACGATGCAGGCCGATAGATAACTGGGTCGAGTAATGCCGCGGCACTAGAAGCAATCGGGGGAGCTTGGGTGGATGAGGATCAAGGACAGGATAGACTTACTGAAACTCGGTTATCTTAATTGTTTGGTAAATCTCCCCGCCAGCCGATGGTGTAAAGTAATGTTCCAGAGTATTTTCAACTCAAATATCAAGACAGAGTGGATGGCCCAAGTGAGGGAGCTAATAGAGAACTACTCATTGGATATCTCGGACCTGACTTAGGGGCAAACCAGGGTAAAAAATCGTTAGAGAAAGTGTCATGGAGGATGGTAACCTTAACTGGCGAGAGGGAGTCAGATCAAAGAGGTCTCTGGGTGGCCTGAGTGATAAAGAGAAGCCTGGTTTTGAATAGTACGTTGATGGCACCTTTGGTGGGTCACTGTTGTTCAAGCTGAGGTCGCGGTCCCTGGAGCTGAAGGGAAAAATTGGGAAACACAGTGAAAAGGAGTGCCAGATGTGTAATTTAGGCGTGGTGGAGACCCTGGAACACTTTCTACTAGAATGCCCAAAATACCGGTCTAAAAGAATAAGATTCACTGGAAGTATAATGGGGAAGTGGGATGGGAGAATGAAGGACATATGGTTGGTGAGAGACTCAAAGGAGAGGGTTAATATGCTAATCGGAGAGATTGGGGAGAATGGGGCAAGGGTTGTTATCAAGCAGTTCATCTCCGAGTGTTGGGAGGAGGGAAGAAGCGTGGGAAGAGGGAGGCAGTTCGGAGTACAGGGGTAACCAAGGCCTTCTCATCCGAGAACCGCGACAAATCAGCGGCCGGCCAAAGTGTTATTATATTATTATCTATTTTACTAATTTAATAATTTTAATAAATATATTGTGACTCCACTTTGATGGTGTGTTCTCTTGAGAATCTATTACCATAGCCTACCTTTTGGGAACATTTATATATTTATTAACCCCCTATTGCCAATGTTTGATGCAAATCCAAAAGATAAATTTTGTGGAGTTTTAATGTTCATTTATCGTTTTTTTTCATGATATAATTTTTTCATTATTATAGATGACACGTGACTTATTACTTATAAATGAAGTAAATTTGGCTCCAAACACAAATTACAATTTCAGTTATATTTGTCACTTATCCATCAGCTCAACATGTAATGATAACAGAATTTCGTTTAATATTTGAGGACCAAATCGTTTTATTTTCCGAATTTTATTACTACCCAGCAAGTCTGTCTTATGGCTTGACATTGCTTTTTAGCCAAGTCTTGACTGCTTGTATAGACAGCCAAGAATAAGTCGTGTTTACAAACCTGCGTCACGATAATTTGCTTCCCAAATTTTGTCACGAATGAACAGCACATTGCATCCTGCCGAGACAACCCTAACATGTACCTAACACGAAAGGCAGACGACACTTGCAAACAAAATTCTTGAATAACTATTTTTTTTTGCGTCAAAATATAGTTTATGATCCCTCATTGGAACGAACTCACCGAGATCGTTCCAATGAAGGGTCATAAGCTAGGTTTTTAAGACAAAAATGAAAAAATAATGAAAAATGAATAGTGATTTGTGTTAATAGTGCTGGCCGGTTCTGTTAATAGTGCTGGCCGCTACGTTGGGTAAAGAGGTAAACGTTTATCAGAGTTACGCTAATGAAGTGTTAACTCTTAACCTGCTGAGTATTTTTAAGATATTTTTCATCAAAGATAGTTATGGCTGCTATGAAGCAGCCATGACTAGATTTGATGAAAAATTAAAGTATAACACAAAAAAAATCATTGATGAAAAAATCCATTCAATTTATAGGGGGAAAATGTGATTAGATGTGCACAAATTATATTGATTTCAGTGACAAGAGAAACCCTGTGCTGGGCAGGAATACCGGCCAGCAGCATGCAAAGAGTTAATAATTGACGCCTCTTCACCTCCGCACCACTAGCCTTCTTATCTTTGACCACGCTGCATCCTCATATCCTCAAATGCATTTTTGTTTTTGTATTTTGGAACCTGAAAAGAGGTTATGTTCTGCAAAGATAGGCCCAATGTCTTGCGTTGGCATCAGCATAAGAATCCACTTTTCAAAAGCGGGAAAGAGTAAAACGCAATGACATTGATGAAAAAGAACAATTTAAGAATACTTTGGTTGCGAAATTAATTGTTTGACATTACTATATCTCTTTGGGGTCAAAAACAAAAATATATTATATATTAGAAAGCTCTCATGACATTTCAGAACTATTTGAGTGAAAACAAATATGATTAATTTCATTTCTTCCCTGCGTTTGGAAGAACAATATTCAGTACGAGGTGTGAGAAAATATAAGGTGCTACATAAGTTAAAAAAACTATTTTTTTCTGCATGCAGCCTTGTCTCAGCACCTTGAGGTGTTTTTAATTTCGAGCTTTGTTCTTGAATATCTGAAGCATATTTGGTCACGAATTGTTCTCAGGAAATATTATAATATTATGTAGCTTAAACAATATTTATTGAAACAAATTTGTGTATACAAAATGGAATATTTACACATCACTTTATATGAGACAATAATATGCAATATAACAACGGAGAGAATACATTTTGAAAGTTCTTATTTGGGTCGTCTTCCCAGCTCGTGACTATGTTTACACAAGAAGATGATTGGGATCAGTAGTTGAGCTCACGCATCGACACCCCTGGGGAAAAGTGAAATTTAGTATGCAACTTACCCACCGAGATCAGTCATGGGCAGACAATTAGATGCCATTTCCATACAGAGTTGAGACAGTAATTTTCACACACTACCACTAATAATTACAAGCGAAGCGACACAAAATCTCTATCCAATAGGACGGTCAAGATAGGGAAGTATCGTTGACTCGACTAGAATATCAAAGCAGTTCAGAGAGAGCTTAACCCCATAGATGACATATTATTTTATAATCAGTTTTGGTACGAATGCGGTAGCAGACTTTTGGGAACTGTTTATACCTGCTATGAACAATGTACGCTGAACGCATATGTTTTTCGTGTTCTTTCCGCTTCAATCTTTATTTTTGATGTATAATTTATGTATCTTTATCTGAAATTTAAAGACTTTCAGACTTGGAAATTTCAAAGTAATTTCTTTCTCCTTATCGATACAGCACAATAAACCTCTCCGTGTGCCATTACCTTTTTATATTCAAATCAAATAAGTTTTGTTCGCACATCAGCCCCTTGCTGGGGAATATGGGATCCAAAAAAACATACAGAAAGAACTGTTCAACAAGTCTAAACATGATTTCATACCGTTGCATAGCTGGTTTTATAATATAACAACCTATCAAATTAGTAAAGGGCTAACAGATTGAGCATCTCCACGGGGTACTCTCATTCCTTCCTTACATGAGTGGCAACTAGTATTCCAATACGACGGGCAACTTATCTTGCTGTTTCTCTCTCAAGGATCGGGAGGAGGGGGTGGGGGCAGGCTTGGCACGGGAGTCAGAACTTTGGGGGACAAAGCCCATACCCCAGAATCCTGGACCAAAGTTTAGAGCCCCGGGTTACTACTCCGGTCTCCCACCCTCTCCCCGGCCCTGCTCAGTAGTTAGGATATTGGACTTTAAATCGTAAGGGGCACGTCGACCATGACCATTGGTTACTGAGTTTTTATCATATGACTTCGTTTTCTAGGCTAATTGCCGTTTCATATTTTCAATAAATATAAATTAATGCTTCATAACACCTTCAGTTGATTTAAGAGGTCTATTTCAAAAGAACACTTTCTGATTGTTAATACGGAAAAGATGTGTGTCAAATTAATGCGTCTGTAAATAGAACTATTTCAAAACATCAAAAAAGCCACGATGCCTGGTTTTATTTGTCATAAACATTCACCAACATCCCAATGATAAGAAATTTATAAATACTTGAAAATTGGTATTTACAACGGTGAATTGTGGAACTATATTTTGTCGCGGTTATGACGTATGACTGCATGCCGCTGTGACGCGTCACAGTTAAATGCACGACGTTCTGGTAACTATGGTGTCATATGATAAACATAATATGAAATTCGTGTTTTTGGTCATATTCTATTTATGAAACTCGTCTACGAATTTCTTGTTTTGTCTCCACAGAGGCTCGGCAAAACGGACAATTCTCAGACGGTTTCATAAATAGAGGCGGACCACAACACTCATTCCATACCCCCCATTTATTTCCAAATGAAACGAAATACTGCGTTTTGGTTGGCTGAGAGGTACGGTTAACTTGCAATCCACAGTGGGTTTTTTTTTACACCGCGGTTAACCACGGTGTAAAAACAAGAATATACAATAGCAGGCTATATGGCTAAAAAAAGTACCAATTTTTAATTATCATACCTTCTGCTCAGTTATGTCAGAACAAAAATAAAAATACAGGAACTTTAATATTTATGTGCAATAAAATATTACAAATATGGATGTCATTGGAACTGGCTCATTGAGCCAGTTCCAATGACATCCATATTTGACTGTTTTTATTTATTAAGAAACTTACAAAGTACAAATTTTCTGTCAGTTTTTGCTCACAATGTGTTAAAGTATTAAGTACACCAAAATTCTTGAAAATAAATCCGTTATCCTTGTGTTTTCCAAGGTGTATGGGAATTTACACCGGTTTGGGAACTCATACACCCTTCGGCTTTGCCTCAAGTCAGTTAATCCCGATTGTCCACGTGGGGCACGGTGGTGCTTGTACTAATGCGTACTGCACGTCGATAGTGCACATTCCTTCAACCAATGCTTTGTTTATTTCTTAATTTATGGGCTTAACGACACTTTCGAAAGTCACCTCGTGTTGGATAGTTTTACGGGTGGAGGAAGCCGGAGTACCCGGAAAGAACCACCGAGCAGGTTGAGTAACTGTTAGAATCCTTGCTTCTGCAGAGTAAGTGCGCTGAGAGACTGACAATTGCACACTGCTTCTCGGAGGTTGGCTCTGAGTACTTCGTCTTCCCCTGGCTTTAAAACTGCCCGACATGAGGTGATCGTGGCTGTCGGAAGTGTTGTTAAACCCCAATAAAAAAGCAAAACTCTTTTCTTAACAACACTTTAACCTTGTATCTTACGCAACTGCTATATCCTCGAGCCCACAAAATCGCCATTCAATTGTTACCATTTTTCCAGTTTGTGATGTAGTGATCCCCAGTTCAGACGGACGTATTTTGGACGAATCTTATGTAATTGTGTCAGATGCGTACCCGTTGATTCCGACACACGCATTATCGTCGAATCTAAATTCTTTGATGGTTCTCTAATGTTGGTCTAATTCAATCTAATGGGGCGCGGTGGCGTCGCGGTAACCGGTTCTCGTCAGATCACCAAAGTTAAGCAACGTCGAGCGCGGTTAGTAGTTGGATGGGTGAACATTTCAGCGACTGACTCGCGCTCCCGAGTTGTGTCCTTGGGCAAGGCACTTAACCCCGAATTCCTACATGGGGGCACGATTACGCTGTGTACTAAGGCGTACTGCACGTCGATGGTGCGCATGTCTGCAACCATTCTAACCCTGCCTGTGCCACGGTGCAGAGTTCAGAGTTAAGATGTTGGAGAGCTGACAGCTGCTCGGTGGTTTTCTCCGGGTACTCCGGCTTCCTCCACCCGCAAAACTGTCCCCGACCTGATATGACCCTGGCTGTTAAAGTGTCGTTAAATCCTAATGTATAAATAAATAAATTCAACCTAATTCAATTGCCCGGTATGCTTGCGAAGTCTCCTTGGGTTGTCAACTCTTTCCCTGCTGCGCCCTTTTCGGACATTTCTAACATAACCAATTATTATTAATAAACCCTGACAACAGGGATTCCATAATTAGCATGAACCAGTTTGCTTCCAATAATACCCGAACGTAAACGAACATCGACGGAACATTAGATTCGCTAGTTCGAATGTATTCTGCAAACGACGCATCGAATCCAATAGATGCATTGAATACGTCGATCTCAGACGAAGATTCTTCTGAAATGAGACTGAAAGATTTATTTGATTCTGACAGGCGAATTATCGTCACAAAAAATTCAAATAGAACCTAATTTTTGATTAGATTCGTTCTAAATGCGTCCGTTTGAACTTGGAGTGACTGATGAAGTGAACGATTTATTCACAAATGCCAGCAAATGCCAAAAAGTCACTGTCCAACTAATCAGATTAACGTTGCGGCAGCAAAGCAACGGCCACTTCATATTTCCTAGAAATTTAGTCAAGCGTGAAATGATGACACAACGTCCGATTTGGATTTGTTCTCCAAACCTCTTCTCGTACTAAACGGATTGCTGGGTCGAGTTAGAAGGAATACAATACGGACAGGTTCCACAATTTCTTTGATGGTTCTCTAATGTTGGTATATCACTACCAGTCATGCGATTATACATCAAAGACCTGAAAAAGTCAAAACATTTAAAATTATAGAATCCGGTTCTCTGCCGATGGAAGGATAGAGGTGTAGATATCTTTTTTCAGGCGGTGGGGCGAGACCATAAAATTTCCAACAAAAATTGGTGGCGGCACTCAACGATGCATTGCAAAGCATCGATAATTTCGGCTTTCATCCCTGTATTTCTGATTCCACGAAGACGGCCTAAGGAGATGGTAAAGAAATTAATTTGACCCGAGTGTGATGGCTCTAGCCCCGATTGATGAAGTATTCCAACTACATCATCAAGGTATGCCTCCGTCGGCGGCATGCCTCGATGATGTTGTTGGAATATTAATCATTCGGGATTTTAGTTTTAAAAAACTTAAAGAGTTCTATGAAATTTATTTGGGGATACATACATGTAGTGGGAGGCGCATGGATTTTCGAAGTTCTTATTTAATTAGCACTTACCGTATTACAAGTTGTACATAAGCCTAAAAGTCCCCTTGGCTCCTTTCTGAGCCCATTGGCTCTCAATAGCTCATAAACTTAACCCTTTGAACCTTGGTGGTATATTCCATGTCAGTTCATATGCAGCAATTAGAAGATTCCATATTCATTATTTGGGGGTAGACCAATCAATATTTTCAACGTGCAGCCTTAGGGCTGCACGTTGAAAATATTGTTTGGTCTACCCCATCCTTAACTTAGCAGGCATCCTACTTAATGACAGTATGACGTACCATGTCCCTGGGCCGGTAAAACGGCCGCCTTTTCAAAGGGTTAAACAATAAAAAAGAGACTCCATACGTGGGATTCCTAACAGGTGGATGATTAGAGAATCCATTTTTTCACCGCATGGGCGTATGAGCGAGCTCATCTATATAGACGCATTAGCCTATGGGGGCTATGAAAAAAAAACTTCTCTCAACTGTAAACGAAAAAAAATCACGAAGTATAAATAAAATACCCACTAACTGTGAAAAAAAACTCTCACAAACTGCAACAAAAAACTCATAGGCTCATGCGATGAAAAAGGTACCGACCCACTTACGGAATCCATTTTGATAGACTGACTATACGCTTGTAGAATCACTTTTCATCGTATGACCTATGAGCTGTTGACTCAAAAGACTTATGAATCTTTGAGGGTTATGCAAAAAACTTCCCACGGACTCTTAAAAAACCCTCACAACTGGAAAAAAAACTTCATGAGTGGCAGTAAAAAACCCTCTCGGATTGTAAAAAACCCACACGTTGCTAACAACATGCAGCATAACGATGATGCATAGCATAACATTCAAAACATGAGTTGTTTATGTGTTCAACATACAATTTTGACTTGGATCGTTCGCACAAAATCGAAAATAACACTTTAAACATTATGTGACGTCGTCAAGCATGCCCGTAAGCGTTGATAACAACATTCAAGATGGCGACGAAGCAAAATAGCGGAATCAAATGACGGGACACACACGTCACACACATATGTGACGTCATGTCACGTGATCACGCATGTGTGTGTGTGACGTCATGCCACTTGATTACAAATGTACATGCGTACGTCGTCGTGTCACGTGATCGCACATACGAAGAGGGGTGGGGAGGTCCGGGGAAAGCAAACATGAGATCAATATCTATACTACTTATGAACTCAATGACGAAATTTACAGCACCTTGTTTTTTTCCCAAAATAAAAGACATGTAAGCTAGATTATCTTCGCAAAAAATCCGACATATTAAAAAATTTTTGACAAACGTGTCCAATTGGTAATGGACAAGGAAGTAAAAACCATTCACGTCACACTAAAACGGTACGCAAGATTGATCTTTTCTGATAAACACGATTAAAAATTTCAAAACAATACGTGTTTATGAAACAATACTGGCGATGTTTAAAATTGTGAAACAAGCATAAACACCACTGCCTGTACTGAGAATCACTGCTAACTTTTATGAAGGAATTATTCACATCTTAATTCAAAATGAAAATGATCTACCCAATATTTAAAAAAAAGTTGTTGCAACGGCTAAAACAGTTACTGCATTTTCCTGATTTCAATAAAGGTAAAGTTTAAAAAATATATATTTATGTTTGATTGCTAGAAAGTCAGCAGCACACAGGTTCCAAAATAAACTAACGGAACTTAAACCGATTTTGCCAAGCAGAAGACCACGAATTTATCTTCACAGTCGGATCTATGCACCTTTGTACAGTTTGAAGAATTGTGAAAATGCACAGCACAGTAAATGGAAGACCTATTCTAGAATTCCAGATATATTGAGATGAATAGGTAAGAAAGGTCGGGAAGAATGGAAAATTTCGTGATCTGAGAAAAGATGGAAACCAAAGAGATCTGGCACAACTTGAACGAGCACTTTTCAAAATGTTCCCGGAAAACCATCGTCTCACCCATAAGATAAATACCGTCGAAATACGTATTTAAGTAACTGATGTTTTCTTTTTTGTGTCTATTTTGAAAACACAATGTGATACTAAAATATTTCCAAGCTTTTGTTTTTCATTTCTTATGAAAAAAAATATTGCGTTATTAATTTTCCAATTTATTCTAGATAGGTTTGGGGAAGTTGTTGGTGGCAATTAGATATACTCCAGTAAAATCGAACGCATCCCCAGAACAACCCTCTTTCTATTGTTGGACTTTGGGTCACATAGAAACCACGTGCCTCCATAGAAACCAAGCCTGGGAATAAACAAACTGTCATCTGCAGAATGAGGTCCCCAGAGGCTGAATTTGATGATGCTATCCTACCACAGTAGGGTAGCATCACTAAATCTACCCTCTATGAGCCTCAGTCTGAATCAAGGTCTCAATCCTAAACAGAAAGAGGTACTTAGAGGATAAATTGGCCCACTGTATGGGATAACATCAGCAAATTCTTCCTCTGGAAAACTCATTCTGCAAATAACAAATTGCTTATTTCCAGGCTTGATTGAAACTAAGATGGCGACCAACAGTTAACAAAATGGACGCGGGAAACACGTGCCACTTTAACAACACGCTGCATTGATACAAAGTATCAACATGCTGATGACGTCACGACGCAGCCGCTCGTGCGGGCTATCACGCCAACTCAATATGACGTCACTAGGTAAAGTGACTGTGTCGTCACATGAGATCCCTCAAATATGGCATGACCGGGTACATGATTTACTGCTTTCGATGGTGTAAACAAACCTACCTCCAGCGACTGTCCACCCGTGCTTTTTGTATTCTTTTGTCCTTGGCTCTACGATTTTGAAACCATATCTTTACTTGCGTTTCTCCAAGGTTCAATACCTCTGCTAATTCGTACCGTCTTGCTCTACTAATATATTCATTTCTGGTGTATTCAACCTCCAGCTTCAACGTCTGTTCACTGGAAAATGTTGTCCGCTGTCGGCGTTGTCTGTTCTCACGGCGACGTCTTCTGTCAACTGGAAGTTAAAGGCATCCATTAACTTGAAAGAGAGCAATCCACCAACAGCAAACATACCTTTTCATTACCTCATTTATTCTTTTTTTGCTGAACAGAAATAAGCACGTATTACAAGATTACAACCTGGGGAGAGGGCATGCACATTTCCACCCATCCACACCCAACCCCTACTTTTTGTATTGTGCATTAAGCAGTTAAAATGGTCAACCATGGTCAATATCCGACGAGCTGTAGGAGTGTAGAAGTGTCGTCCCCGAGATTAATAGTCCCCCCCCCCTACCCCCCACGAAAAGAAAATCTCTTGCGTGTAATCTGCTACTCAAAAAGTCAAACTTATGATGCTTAAGAATATCTTTTCTATCGAATAGATCAGCAAATGATTCCAATTGGCGCTGTAACATTTGAGGATCGGGGATAGGGTAGGTGGGGCGGGGGTCCATGAAAAAAATGGTGAAATTGGTCTATTGTGACTCAGTGGTGGGGTCCAGCGATTATTCGAATTTCGAATCGATTCTTGAATCGGCCTTCCCATTCGATTCGATTCGTTGCCGAATCGCGGACTTGTGATCGAATCAAATCGTCCGCGATGGACAGCGATTCGTATCAAGTGTTTCACACAATGGCCCATGTACGTCAGATTTCGCCATAGTTCGCAGAATTTCCGGTGTAGTCATGACGTCACTATCTATTGATATAGTTAGCGTCATATAAAGTTGAAAATACGGAATACCCCTTGGAGTTTTTCGCGTGCATGAATTTCGAGTTTCTCTGCGACTCGCACGACGTCGTCTAATGGAATCAGTCCTTAAGTGCAACAACGCACCATTTGCAATGCTAGAGCATTGAAGGCGGTGCCTTGTTGCACTCAAAGGAATGACACGTAATTTTCCCTACTTTGGCCTACCATATCAGAGCAAGAGAGGGAGAGAGAGAAACACAGCGAGAGCGAGACAGAGATAGAGCGAGAGAGAGAGAGAGAGACAGACAGACAGACAGACAGACAGACAGACAGGCAGACAGACAGACAGACAGACAGGGAGAGAGATGAATGACGAAGGTGTCGTCGCTCCCACTATGTAACGTGCTAAAAAGGGGAAGTCGCGAACGTTATTATTCAGCCAATTCGATTCGAAAAAGAGATCGATTCGCGAATCTGTTGCCTGATTCGATTCGAGAATCTATTCGAAGTCAAATTTACGATTCGAGGGGCACTAATCTGCACGAATTTCAGTTAATTTTATGTAATTTTTGGACTTATATTCTTGAGTTAGTTGCGCAAGTTGGTTTAGGTACATTTGCTGGTTATATGGGAGATCCGTGACATTAGCCTGACGTTGGGCGTTGGATATTCATTTGACTTTTGCCTGCAGTCAGTTTGACGTTGGGCGTTGGCCGTTTGTTTAACATTCGCCTGGCGTTCGGCGTTTGGCATTCGCCTGTAGGCTGTAGTCATTTTCACGACATGAAACTGACTACAGGCAAATATCAGATGAATGTCAAACATAGAGAGTGAAACTAACTTCAAGCGAATGCCCAACGTTAAACCGACTAAGGGCGAATGTCAAACGCCGAACGTCAAATTAACTTCAGGCGAATGTCAAACAAATGCCCAACGTCAAGCTAACTTCGTAGACCTGATTATGGACATGTTTTGCTTGGAAATCGCCGTCTGAATTTGATCACTAGCCTCTGTATATGTGCAGAGTTAATACTGTAGGACAGTGTAGTAATTCAGTTTACCTAAGCTATTTATGGTCTGTCTTGAACGCCAGATGCTGGGCAATATTGTTGGTATATTTTGTTACGGTTTGTTGACTGAAATGCACCTCACCTGCACCACCACTTTTTAATCAAGGGTGTGTCTCCGTCATTGAAAGGAGACACTTTACTTTAATCTCTGGACACGGTACCTCTTGACTGGCTAGACAACATCACACCAAAAATTAATCCAAGTGTCGTAAAGCGTATTCTTTGAGAAAAATTAGCTCAATCAAAGAGCTTGTCAACCTTAAACATTTATTTACATTTAGCGATGGAATAATCAACCATACTTCTTTCTCAGTCGGTATAGCCAGACTACTGGTAACAAGAAATTAACAACATTATCTAAAAACAATTACTCATATCAAGAGTGGATAAACATAACTCCAAAACAGCAATTGAACCTTTTTATAAATACAAGATTTGCCAAACAGCGCGTAGCAGTTATCTGGAGGACTGATCAGCGATTATCAGCTTATGCAACACTGCATATACTGCATAAGCCAGCCTATAACAGTACACTCTGCCTAAAAAATCTTTGGTCCTCCAGAGAGAACAACAGAAAAAAGATGAATCAGAATCCACTCTAGGTATAATGTGGTTAAGTCCTTCTTAACACGAAATTACGAAAGTATTTTTGCATTACGAAATTCATTCGAGCCCTAAGAAGAATTTGAGAAACTGACTGATCGTGCAATGTTTCAAAACAAAAACAGAGCTTTCTATCAGATGTTTTTTTGTTGTTTTTTTTTTTTTATTATGGCGTTTCAATTTGAAAATTCTAGCTAAGTTTTCAAGCTGTGCCGGTAGTTAGTAATGTGGATCATTCCGCCACGGCTCACTCGTACTCTTTAGAATTGTTCCGTAGCGGCCTTTCTCCTGGAAAAATTCCCATATGAAAAACGGGCCAATGTTTTCCTGTAGTTCCCATGTGTTTTGATGGTAATCTAACCACTTAACGAGATAGTGTCTGATCCCATTTATACACTTTGTTTTGAGGACCTTGTGAAGAAGCGGTTTACCTGTCTTTTTGATCGCACTGTTTGTTTTGCCACTGCCCTCGATTGGTTTTTCTCTCTTAAAAGAATTCTGTGAACTGCGTTTTTCGAAACTGTCTTGGGCATTTTGAAAAACTTTCGAAACATTGTCTAAATTTTCATGTACGTTGATTTAATGAAGGCATAGTCTGAGTAGAATTTTCGGTCAGATGCTTTTGACACTGGGTTTGTCTGTCTGCTGCTTTGACAACGGCGTTTACACAGACGTCATACAATGACAGAAAGTTAGTTTGTGTGGTGGTACTCACATTAATATGCTTCTTTTCCTCAGCGACGTTAATTTCCACCGTGCGTTCACTTTCTCGATTCCTTGTGCCGTCGCATTTGGCTGATTGTTTTTCCTTTCGTTCCAAGTATATCACTTTGCGTCTATTGTCTCGTTCCATCTTAGCTCTTGACCTACGTTTGTCTATTCGCTCCTCTGACAATTTATTCCATCCGAACTATACATTCACGGAAGTTTCATCTTCTTGGATTCGCCAAGACAGTGACAAGTTTTCTGCGCTTAGACCTCCGATGAGCTGTTTAACGTGTTCTGGAATCGTGTCCATCTTTTGGATCGTGACTAAGCTAAAAAGTTAGTCTGCCCTGATTCTGCCCACCAAATGTCGTAAAACGTATACTGTGGGGAAAATTAGCTCACTCAAAGCGATTGTCAACTTTAAACATTTATTTACATTTAGCGGCGGAATAACCAACCGTACTTCTTTCTCAGCCGGTATAGCCAGACTACTGGTAACAAGAAATTAACATTATATACAAAACAATTTCTCATAACAGCGGTGGATAAACATAACTCCAAAACAGCAATTAAACCTTTTATAAATACAAGATTTGCCAAGCAGCGTGTAGCAGTTATCTGAAGGACTAATCAGCCATTATCAGCTTATGCAACACTGTAATTACTGCATTAGCCAGCCTATAACACAAGCACGTTGTGTTCTTTCAGAACATTTCAATGTTACTTTAGCGTTCTGCTTTACATTTGAAATCTACAAATCGTTATTTCAGACTCGTGTGCATCTTTTCATACTTGGTTAAGTAAATTAAATATTTGTTAACTTTTATGTTCCGATTTCAAAATATTATCAGAAATGAAGGTTATATTCAAATATTAATATGTTTTCGTTCATTGTCTTCGAAACGAGAGTGACGCACTGGTGACAATTAGTTTGGCATCACTTGGATTTTTAGAATGGTTTCTTAGGTACTATCGAAAGTTTGTTCAATTGGTAATAGTCTAGTGGGAATGAATATGTCTAAAATCATCTCTACCAATAGTAATCGCCACTCCATATATTTTACTAAATTTATCAATAGTGTTTGGGGAGGAAACCTTTGTGACAAATGCACTGAAATGAAAAAAAAAATCGATCAAATAAGCCGGTGGTTTCTAATATAAAATGCAACAGAATGCTGAATGTTTTCTCTGTTCATATAATGACCAGTCGCTGCTTCGCTCAGCGGCAGATATGGTAAGTGATTCCATAATCAATGAAAAATGACCTGAAAGGCTAGGTTTACCGAAATTTAATGAGGTGCTAAAAGATCCTTTGTCATTAGAACAGTTACATGCTATTCAATATAATCTCAAAAAGGATCATATCTCAAGATTCCAGACAGAAATGTTCGATTATGCGAAGAAAGGGAGAATGAACAAATTGAGAACATATTGCACATTCAAAGATAATTACGATTTAGAGCCTTACTTGGTCTCAGTTAATAATTATAGTCTACGGACCATGTTCAGTAAACGAAGAATCAGCAATCAGAAGCTAGAAATAGAAACAGGAAGACTTAAGTGCCCCAAGGTTCCATATGAACAACGAATATGCAAGAATTGTGATGATAATGTGGAAGAATCAAAAGAACACTTTATAATGAAATGTTAAAATATGAAGATGATCGCAAGTTATATTTTGAACAAATTCAATCGAAGTAAGTAAAATTTTAGTATGTAAACGACAAAGAAAAACGTGTCTTTCTTATGAGAAATGAAAAATCCTAATTATGTGGAATCATCTGTAACATGGTTAGGTGTTTCACCGAAAAAAAGGTCATCACACAAAAATAACATATGATATATTATTATTAACCCTTTACCAAACGTAACGACCAAAACCGGCCAGCACTATTCACAAAAATCGCCAATTAATTTTCATTATTTTTTCATTTTTTTGTCTCAAAAACATAGGTTATAACCCCTCTTTGGAACGAGCTCGTTCCAATGAGGGGTCATAACCTATGTTTTTGAGACAAAAATTGAAAAAAATTAGTTATTCAAGAATTTTGTTTGCAAGTGTCGTCTTTTTTTCGTGATAGGCAAAGGGTTAATTAGTCTGTGTGAAACACACAGACTATTGTTTTTGTATAGATTCTTTTTTAAGTCTGTGTGAAACACACAGACTATTGTTTTTGTACGGTTTCTCTTCTTCTTCTTCTTCTTTTTATTAGTCTGTGTGTCCGCACGATAACCCGACAACAGATTGTCCTATCTCGCTGATTTTGGCATACTGATAGATAGTCACAAATTCTCAACCACCTATGTTTTTCAGTTTCCTGGGGCATCAGAGGTGTCCGTAGGGGTGTTTTGAATGTGGGTCACGCCCATATCTCAGGCATGGTATGACCTACGGACCTTGGACCAACGCCAAATGAGTCGACGCTCGATGAAGATTCAAAATATGCGTCAAGGTCACTGAGGTCGCCCAGGAGTCATTGAGTGCATTTCTCAGAATTGCTGGAAATCACACTTTTTTTACCCCTAATGCATTCTCGAAGTTCATACATGCATTTTTATTCACGAAAAATGTGGTCGTGGCCAAAAATTTTGAAAATGTGTCACGCTCATATCTCAGGCATTGTAGGACCTATGGACCTGGGACCAACACCAAACAAGTGGACACTCGATGGAGGTTTAAAATATGGGTCAAGATCACTGAGGTCACTCAGGGTTCACTGAGTGTATTTTTCAGAATTGCTGGAAATCACATTTTTGGACCACCCAGTGAATTCCCTTGATCGAACCCTTTGAATGCTGTACACATATATGCCTTTTCTGGTTTCTGAGAAAAATTGATCTGATTCTTGAATGAATATCTTTAAATACTGTTAACGAAAACCTATTTCTGATTTTTTAAAAACTATTTTATCCTTGAAAATAAGCCTCCAAAGAATTCCCATTACGTTCATATAGGGGTGCGGTGGCTCGGTAGTCAGAGGTGCAGGCTGCAAGCCAAGAGGTCCTCAGTTCGAATCATACCTGCGGCAACCACCTTGTGTCTTTAGGCAAAACACTTCACCCCCACTACCCACGTGAGGACATGGTGACGTTGTGTACTAAGGCATACTGCACGTCGATGATGCACTTGCACTAACCCTGCTTGTGTGGAGTTAGTATGGTGGGGAGCCTAACAGTTGCTCGCCTCTGGTCGGTGGTTCTCTCCGGGTTCTCAGGCTTTCTCCATCCGTAAAACTGTCTAACACGATGTGACCCGGGCTGTCGAAAGTGCCATTAAACCCCAATAAATAAACAAATAACATTCATGGAAGACATGGCTTGATGGCGTAGTTGGAATATTTCTGTCTTCTATGTACTGTTTGTGAACACCATAACTCGAATACAATCAAGCCTATCTCAATGTTTTTGGTAAACTGACAGACTGCCTGCCATTAGTACTGTCATTAGTACTCGGTCATCTATGATTTGGAGGCATGTGGGGCCTTGGGGCTCTAGAGGCTAAAATATGTTTACAACACATACTGGCAAATGAGTTCGCAGAAACAATAGCCATTATCTAAGACTGAAGAAAATCGCTCATATATAAAGTGCCAGAGAGACACCCGTAACTGTTGCATGGAATAGCATTGTATATTTATTTAGTATCATGTTACAAACTCCACTCTCATATCAATTTGAACAAAAAAGAATCCTTCACTTTTCAAAGCATTTTTAAAATTTATTTATTCTCAATCTTAACTCAGGAATGACAGGTTTTGGGGTGGAGTGGTGTGTGGCTTTCTCGAAATGCCTGTCACGGTTATAAAGTAATGAAATGGAATATTTGAATGGTCTGTTTTAACCCTCTTAATACTACAATGCGGGTACAAACACCTTTAATATAACCCATGGCTATAAAATGTCTTTCGCTGTCTTTTCTGTAACATTTAATTCTATGTGGAATGGGACACCTTTTAGTTTGCTTTTCAAAGTAAGGCATTCTTAACACTTTACCCAACACAACGGCGAAAACCGGTCAGTGTTATTCACAGAAATGTCTATTCAGTTTTAATTACTTCTTAATTTTTTGCTTTAAAAACATAGCTTATGACCCCTCATTGGAATGAGCTCATGTTTTAAAGGATTATTTATTTATTGGTGTTTAAGGTCACATATTTCTGCACAATAGCTAATCATGACCACGACACTTTTACGGATGGAGGAAGCCGGAATACCCAGAATGAACCACAGGGCAACAGCGAGAAACTGTCAGTTCCCTTACATACTAACTCCACACAAGCAGGGTTAGCATTGGATGTAGACAGGTGCACCATTGATGTGCCGTACGCCTTAGTACACAGCGGCACCGTGCCCCTACGTGGGCAATGGGGTGAAGTGTCTTGCCCAATGACACAGCGCGGATGTCATAGGTGGGATTCGAACCGAGGACCTCTCGGCTTGCAGCCTGCATCTCTCCCAACTGAGCCACTGCGCCCCCTTTTAAAGAATTAAAATGGAGTATTTAAAGGGAGTATTTTAACCCTCTCAAGATCTTAATATGGGTCCCAAAAAATTTATTTTATGCAAAATCGAGAATAATAAAAACCCTTTCCATTCTCACAATTTTTTTCTGAACACACATGGGCATTGATGGGACATCGGTATTTTACCAATGCCCATTAGTCTTCACATAGGCTTTTGGGGGCCTTTAAGGCTTTTTTCGTCTATATTCCAAAATTACTGAACTCTTTTACTCGCAATATATTTTCCAGAGGTACCATGCACCTTAACATTTTCTAGCTGATATGAATATTTGCCATCATCTACAAATTTTGTGGAGCCCAAATTTGTAAAGTAATTTATACTCATACTTCAGGCTTGGTATGACCGGTAGTCATGGAACCTACACCAAATGAGTTGAAACTTGCTGGAGGCTCAACATGTGGTCCACCACAATGCGGTCAACAGAGCTCATTAAGAGCATATCTTCCAGACCTATTAGGAATTGTATTTTATACCAACTAATGCAATTCTGAAGATTATACATATATCTCATCATTCAAATAAATGGCAGAGCCAGCAATGTCAATTTCTGATCCCTTGATCGAACCCTTTAAATGGTGTGTACATGTACATATATTATTTTTCTGGTTTCTTAGAAAAATTGTTCTGATTCCTGTATGAATATCTGTAAATACTGTTAACGAAAACCCATTTCTGATTTGTTAAAAACTATTTTACTCCCGAAAATAAGACTCCATAAATTCTTTTTCTATATAGTTTTTTCCTGATACTTTAATCCTTTTCATACAGACTTGAATTTAATGGATGCATTAAATTCTGTTTCTCAGGTTTATATTATCATATTACTTACGTATTGTTGATATGGCATCGGCTCCTCGTGGGTGTAAATTGTCAATAAAATCTAATCTAATCTAATCTATATCCATAAGATGAAAAATTCTTAAAACATAAACATTAACGTTCCAAATGCAAAAAAGTGGATACATAGACATATGAGTCACATAACTGTGAGGTTTCCTCAGTTAAGAAAATAAAATATTTGAAACAGAAGTTGCTTTGGGTGTTTCCTAGTGGCTATACTCGGGCTAGACACCAGGAGGTTGGGCACTGGAAGGTAAGTGCAAATTACTTTTTACACCGATCTTCCACGGCTCGACCATCCTCTCTGACCAACGATACTGGAAGGTTAAAACAGGAAGATCAGTGCAGATTGGTGATTCGGTACAAACTGTTGTCTCCTCCACCTAACGCGAAAAGGAAAGAAGTGAAATTTTGTTGAAATAAAATAATCAAGCAAAAGTCCCTCTTAGCCTCCTATACAAGCATCATTTAACCCTTCAAATAGTTAACTCCTCAATGGTATCGACCCAAAGAATATATTTACAGCAAAGTGGGCGAATCTAATTTCTATTCGTATGGAGGTGCACTAATAATTTAATCCTACAGCCCTGTAGGGCTGTAGGATTAAATTACTGGCCATTAACCTTACCGATTTGTTGTATACTGTGTCATCCTGGTCGCGAATGCTACAATTTTATCTGTGTAAACATTTAATATTCCTAAACGAATTAAATGGGTTAATATAACTTGAATGTAGATGAACAAAGATGATTGGAGATGCCCCTTCTCTCTTTCTTATATCACACTAACCTGCGAATATATATACCAGGTGCTGATGAGTGGGCAGTAGGACTAGCACCGAGACGGTGGGTGTAAGGGGGGCAACTGCCACAGGCACGGGCCCTAACGGAGCCCAGGATTTTTGGTGTTTTAAAAAAGTGTAGCTAAAAGTCGTGGGAAGGCTTTTGGTACGGGCCTCCGATGCTGGTGGAGGTGGCCAGAGTATGTAGTTGGATTACTGACCAGGTTCCATTCATATTAAATAAAAAAACACTTGTTCCAATTCGTTGGTTTCCCACCGGTCTTTTCTGCATCGTGGTGGTCACGATTATATTTGGAGAAAAAAATGCATCATACACACAGAAATACAGGTAATAAATTAATTATCTGATTACCGTAGATATTGTCAAGAAAATGCAGGAGAATACAATGATATGATTTTAACTGCTCAAACTGAAGTTGTCTCCAACACGGAGCATAAACTTTATGCTTGGCTGTGAAGTGGACTAAAACTGAATAATGGATAGCATGTCTTCACTTCGAATACCTTGTAATCAGGTGCGTGGCGAAGGGATGGGGCAGGGGCCTTTCTCCTCCCAATCCAATTCTATGTTAGAAATTTTCAGCCCGACACCACCAAAAGTTGGACATTTCATATCCTGTATATGGTAGCGGGTAGGGCATTTTGTAGTATTTTATCTTTGTGACCGTTTCAAAAAGAATTTGGGGGATTTTCAAACCAATTATCACCGGATTTTTCTAACTGGGGGCAAAATCTCCAACTCTCGGACCCATAGGCCATATATTTCAAATACAAAGGGAGAGGGTTCGAGCAATTTTCTTAGCAGTTGGAAATTTACAAATCGCATTTGGAAACTTTTCGCTCAAGGGTGGGGGTGCAATTTGATCTCTCAAAAATATTTGGATGTTCGGTTGCCAAGGAGAGTGGGTATACAGTTGGAAACCTCCAGCAATTTTCCTGTACACACTTTCCTGATACCTGCTTGCCTTTCTAAATTGTGAAATCTGAAAGATACGGCCCTGCGAACCTCAAAGTTCGGGTCGATCGAATCTCGAATCGAATCAGGTATCAGATTTCGAAACTCGCTTATCAAGTTGTGCATATTGCACCTTCTTACATCTGTAAATGTTGTCAGATTCACTCAAATATTGTGTGCAAGGCGACTCGTGAACATCAAGCTAAAATCAGAATATTCCAGAATGAAATCAATGTAATTTTTGAATGCGGAACCTACTTGAACTCTTCTTCTATCATCAGGTCTCTTGTACAGGAGACCTGATGACAGAAGAAGTCTTTAACCCTTTACCCAACGAATCACCCGCATCCGCCCGCGTAATATGCAATTTTAGAAGCTGAAAATATATTATTTTTCGAAAAATTTCAACAAAACCATATCATGGGACCCCTCTTTGGAACGAGCTCGTCGAGCTCGTTCCAAAGAGGGGTCGCATGATATGGTTTTGTTGGAATTTTTTTTAAAAATTTAAAAAATCATATTTCAAATAATAAATTTTGAAATCGTCTGCGTTGGGTAAAGGCTTAAGAGGAGACACTTTATAGGATTTTGAGAACATCTCGACGATTCGAAAATTTTCGAATCGGCACAATTGAAATTGAATCGAACCATGGAGACTAATTCGAATCGAATCGAATTTCGAAGCTTCGTAGGGCCTTTCTGAAAGATGTTTTGGGAATCTATGAGGATAGAGAAGTTATACATTTCTTAATGCGTCATATCAAGATTGGTAAGAAACGATTCTGAATTTGAGAACTCTTAATATTTTTTATTGGTTAGAATTTAACACTTACTGAATGCCTGATAGCCCATCGGATTTACTGTATCACAAAACGCTGAAGGTCTGTATGACTGCCTGTTGACAAACAGAGAGTTGTAGCCAGTCGCAGGAAGTGTGTCCGGGAATGCTTCTCTGGTGCCCATTCGGTTAGCCTGCTGTTCTATCGAAATAGTCGGTAGTTGTGCTGGAAGTCGGACAAAACTTGAAACACTATTAGTACTGGAAAAACCTTTGTGCGACATGGCATCACTTTTTGTGACAGACAAATTTATCTCCATTTTCGACTTCAAGATACTCTCCGCTTCGGAAATAATAAAATGCAAAAAAAGTTTCCTTACGAAATATTCAGGAAATATTTCGCTGTGGCACCTACCATACTCTGATGAGACAACTTGCAATATGTCTGTTTCAAAGAAATCTGGTGTAGAATTTGATTGCCCGCTAATCAAAACGATCCCATAAATGGTTTCTAAATGCCTTTTTGAATTGTCTTTTTGCACTTGGGATCGCGTGTTCTGTGTCTTTTAATTACTATTTCAGTTTATTTGATTTCCTGTATTTTTCGCGAAATGTTTGAGATCTTGTCGGAATAAAAAGTAATTAGAATTAATAGGAAATTAACAGGGGCAAAATTGTGGATGTGTGTTATTTCTCACTAATTGCATTGTGAATAATTAATGGAATACATCGTCGTCTGGCTTCAGGTCGACTTTGGTGAAATGTGTATTTCCAGCATTTTAGTTACATTTGAGTTGTTGTTAATTATGATTTACATGCGATCAACTTCGCAATTAATTATTGATAAAAACTGAACGAAGCGGTTTCTTATACCACCTAAATCAGTGTGGCAAGCACGGATCCAGGATATTAGTAAGGAGTAGTGGTGAATATTGAAGAATGAATATGATGGCTGCAATACTAAAAAAAGCCTGAAAGGAAACCAAGTTAGAATAAATATATTGCTCGCGGTTATCCATATTTTCTGTTTGTTTTGTTCTGGATCCTTCTGTTTATTTAACCCTTTATGAGTTTATTGCCAAAAAATGATATCCCTCCCTTTGTTTACGTATGATGGGCCTTGTGAGTTTTTCATAACTCGGTGAATAATTTTTCTATGGTATGATTGTTTTGTACGGTGGCTGATTTAGGACACTCAAATATTTATTTTTATCTCGTTATAACGAGATACGATCTCGTTATAACGAGAAAACATCTCGTTATAACGAGATACTATCTCGTTATAACGAGAACACATCTCGTTATAATGAGATACTATCTCGTTATAACGAGAAAACATCTCGTTATAACAAGAAAACATCTCGTTATAACGAGAAAACATCTCGTTATAACGAGATAGTATCTCGTTATAACGAGATAGTATCTCGTTATAACGAGATGTTTTCTCGTTATAACGAGATCGTATCTCGTTATAACGAGATCGTATCTCGTTATAACGAGATAAAAATAAATATTTGAGTGTCCTAAATCAGCCACCGTAGTTTTGCTTTGCCAGGCCCATTTGTCAAATAAAAAAATATGGGTGTGTCCGGCGATGCAATGAAACATTAACTGCTGTAGGCGGACTGTCAGAGCGCTGTGAAATCCGTTTCTTATTCCCAGTTCCTTATTCGACTTTCTAAATTTAGCAGAAATTCGAAAAATAAATGGCCTTCTTGGGTGGCGCCCTAAGACACAGGACTATTCAAACCCTGGGGTTCACTCCCCCACCCCCCTTTAGGGGCCAGGTTGGACCCTAAAAGAGACAAAATTCTCCAAATCGTAATTATTGATGGAAATTCGCGGAACAAACGGCCTTATAGGGTGGAGCCCCAAAGTGCATGATTTTTCAAATCCTAAGGTTCACCCTCCCACCCCTTTTTAGGGGCCAGATTTAACCCTAAAAGTGACCAAATGGTCAAAATCGTAATTATTGATGGAAATTCGCGGAACAAACGGCGTCATAGGGCGGCGCCCTAAAATACAAGATCATTCAAATCCTAAGGTTCACCCTCCAACCCCTTTTTAGGGCCCACATTGGACCCTAAAAGTAACCAAATGGTCAAAATCGTAATTATTGACCGAAATTCGCGGAACACACGGCGTTATAGGGTGGCGCCCTAAAATACAAGATCATTCAAATACTAAGGTTCACCCTCCAACCCCTTTTTAGAGCCCACATTGGACCCTAAATGTGACAAAATGGTCAAAATCGTAATTATTGATGGAAATCGCGGAACAAACGGCGTCATAGGGTGGCGCCCAAAAATACAAGATCATTCAAATCCTAAGGTTCACCCTCCAACCCCTTTTTAGGGGCCAGATTGGACCCTAAAAGTGACCAAACGGTCAAAATCGTAATTATTAACCGAAATTCGACGAACACACGGCGTTATAGGATGGCGCCCTGAAATACAAGATTATTCAAATCCTAAGGTTCACCCCCACCCCTATTTAGGGGCCAGATTGTACCCTAATAGTGACTAAATGGTCAAAATCGTAATTATTGATGGACATTCGCGGAACACACGGAGCTATAGGTTGGCGCTCTAAAAACCAAGATCATTTAAATCCTAAGGTTCACTCTCCAACCCCTTTTTAGGGACCACATTTGACCTAAAAGTGACCAAATGGTCAAAATCGGAATTATTGACCGAAATTCGCGGAACACACGGCGTTATAGGGTGGCGCTCTAATATACAAGACTTTTAATACCTAAGGTTCACCCTCCAACCCCTTTTTAGGGGCCACATTGGACCCTAAAAGTGACCAAATGGTCAAAATCATAATTATTGACCGAATTTCGCGGAACAAACGGCCTTAAAAGGTGGCGCCCTAAAATGCAAGATTATTCAAATCCTAAGGTTCACCCTCCCGCCCCTTTTTAGGGGCCAGATTGGACCCTAAAAGTGACCAAATGGTCAAAATCGTAATTATTGACGGAAATTCGCGGAACAAACGGCCTTATAGGGCAGCGCCCTAAATGTAAGATTATTCAAATCCCAAGGTTCATCCTCCCACCCCTTTTAGGGGCCACATTGGACCCTAAAAGTGACCAAATGGTCAAAATAGTAATTATTGACGGAAATTCGCGGAACAAACGGCCTTATAGGGTGGCGCCCTAAACTGCAAGATAACTCAAATCCTAAGGTTCGCCCTCGCACCCCTTTTTAGGGGCTTCATTGGACCCTAAATGTGACCAAAGTCAAAATCGTAATTATTTATCGTAATTCGCGGAACAAACGGCGTTATAGGTTGGTGCCCTAAAATACAAGATCATTCAAATCCTAAGGTTCACCCTCCAGCCCCTTTTTAGGGCCACAGTGGACCCTAAAAGTAACCAAATCGTCAAAATCGTAATTGTTGGTCGAAGTTCGCTTAACAAACGGCGTTATAGGGTGGCGCGCTAAAATGCAAGATTATTCAAGTCCAAAGGTTCACCCTCCCACCCATTTTTAGGGGCCAGATTGGACCCTAAAAGTGACCAAATGGTCAAAGTCATAATGATTGATGGAAATTTGCGGAATAAACGGCGGTTTTTTTTTTCTTTTCTTTTTGTTTTTTTTTTTTTTGGTGTAAAGCCTGAGAGCAATTAGGTGGATTCACAGCTCTAAACTGTATTTATTATTATATTATTGTTATTATTATAGGGTGGCGCCCGAAAATATAAGCTTATTCAAATCCTAACGTTAACCCTCCCGATCCTTTTTAGGGGCCAAATTGGACTCTAGAAGTGACCAAACGGTCAAAATGGTAATTATTGGCTGAAATATTGAGAACAAATGGCCTTCTAGGGTGGCACCGTAAATTACGAGATTATTCAAATCCTCGGGTTCATCCTTCGACCCTATTTATGGGCCCTACTGAAGCCCTGAAACGCCCAGTTGTAAAATGTTACAAAAATAGGTAAAAATCATCAGATATTTTATTGCTGATAGATTGCATCCGTGGAATAGAAAATTGACACGACGTCATCCCCAATCGTACGTCATATCGGGCCCTACTAAGACCCCGAAAAGGGTGAGTTACAAAATATCAACAAAGTTTGTGAAAAGAGCTAGATATTTTGTGGTTTATGAGAGGCAGCGAGGACTAAAAAGATTGACATCTCGGGTTCCCCGATCGGACATCATTTAGGACCATGCTAAGACTTCCAAAAGGGCCAGTTACAAAACATCAAGAACACAAATGGGTATATTAGAAACAGTTACAATACTTGGCAATCATCGCTGGATTTTCTTGGCGTTGATGGGGACCCCTTTGGAATAGAGGCGATTGACAGTTCAACTGGCCCGATAGAAAACCTTTTTGGGATCTCTATCTGGGCTTTAAAATGGTAGTTATGTGTTGATAGGGGCTGGCAAAACCGTACACGGGGGATATCAGCAGGCATTATCTACAGTAAAAGTCTTCTCCGATGAAACACATACAGTGGTCATTTCTGGATTGCATCCTTCTGTAAACCCATGATATGGCATTACAGATTTGCTTGAGTTACTGCTAACATTGAACACCTCAGTGGGACAATTAATAAATCCGCCAAGCTGTGTTGTGTAAAAATAGAGATACAGTTCAATATGAAGCACCCACTATAGACGTGTTCAACTTCAGAGACCATCACCACACGCGTGTGCTTCTAATATCATATTCTGGTCTGGCATATGCTGACTAAAAACATATTTATTCACCTAATTACTTGTATAATTACTTGTAGTGTTGGCACATGTCTGTCAATAAGCAGATAGGTTGGAATATCAGTTATGGGTTGGGCTTTTATCGGCCACTGTCGGGTGAACACCTCATTTATGGAAGTGAGCTTTAGTATCTGAAGAAGGTATAAATAATTGCTTTTGCTTGATCTGTTCCTTATGATCAGTGTTATTGTGGAGTGATATTTGTGTGTAAGGCGACATCGACCCCCTCAACCGAATCAATCCGCATAAAGCCTGATGAGCAAGCTTCTTATTTTTATTTCATCAAACCTTGTCTGATTGCATACCTCAGTTAATTTGTACTATTGGGTTGTCCGTCATTGTCGAAATCCACTCTGACTACTACGAAACAAAGATGTTCCAGTCATATTCAACCTTCAGTGGGTGATAATCTTGTAAAAATAGTTGATTGCCGCATAATATATTTTTATGTATTTAATAATATAATTATCTCTGAGAAATGCAAATGGGAGGAAAAACACAAACGACTGGAACAAGTGCGTTCTGACACTATGGGATCACCCACTGACCCGTCCCCATTATGCACCACCCTTCACTTATTGAGAAAACTTTAAAAGGAAAGATAAGTTAAACAATTCTAAAATTGTTTTACTGAATAAATTACATAAAAATAAAATGATACAAACAGTGAGAAACATAAGAGAGGCATCTGCTAAGTACATAAAATAACAATAGTTAAAACATATTACAAAACCCTTCTAAAATCAAAACAATTCTCCTAAACAGTTAGATAGCTTTTGGTTTTCAAACTAAAAACAGTCCACTATCATAGCTGTTTTAATCTCTATTCTTTATTCTATCAGTAACAATATACATCTATTTCAAGCACTATCTTTCTGTTTATTCTTGATACCCCAATGATACCCACCCAAAGCCTTAGGAGCCATTATAACTGAGACCCCATGTGCACACTCCACCAATCCCTGTGTGTGAGCTCCCAGTGGTGGGACGGGAGGGGATCTTCAATTCAAATACAAACTGTCACTTACCCCAAATACAAACTGTCACTTACTGTTTTTAACATCTATCATTCCCAGGAGGTATCAGAATCGATTTCAGTGCTTCACAATTTTTCAGAATTTGAAAAAAAATATACGTAGAGGGGCCTCCAGACTCCCAACCGTGGTGGGGGGGGGGATACGCCCAATTCCATGGGTCAGTCCTTCGAAATATGTCAGCGTTATATCGAACTTGCCCCCCTCCCTCCCCATCCCCATTTCGAAAATAGAGAAATCGATTATATATAGTCATATACAATATAGTAGGGGCGTAGATTTTATAATTGTCTGTGTGTGGGGGGTGGGGGGGGGGGGGGCTAGCCAGTTTGTTTTCGTTCTTAAAGTATGTGTGTGTGTGGGCAACCTTGATATTTGAAAAGACTCGGTGGGATTTCGAAGGTCCCCCTCAATTCTAACTAGGACCTCGGTCATTTCCACTCCTCGTACTTCCCTTCAGAGAAGTAGGGCGGTGAGGCAATGGCATGAAGACCAAACAGAACATTTTGCAAAACTCCGTGCTTTAAGATTCAATATGAAGTAATTTTAGTGTGTGTAGCTCCATTGGGGACAATCATGATTTGGGGAGTTTTTGTTATGTGAAACATGGTCATGATCACCTTACCCCCCCCCCCCCCCCCCCCCAATCCAGGCGGCTAGGCGACTGATTTCTGTAGACCACAACGGGAAAAGTACCGGGAAATATTACCGGAAAATAGTATTGTCTTTTTTTAAATGCATTGTCGAGTTACACCCTTGTGATAAATAGAGACTGTTGCGTTTGTTTTCCTCATCAAAGACTAAGACTAAGGCAGCATTGAGAGAAATGCCTTGTAGCACTTTTTGGAAGGGGGAGGGGGGGGGGTGGAAAAGTGTTATATCGTACACAATTGATTGTTTGTTAATTCCAGTCTCCTGCTAAACATACACAATATGTATAGTGGGCGAGGGGAATCAAGAACCAATTACTTCATGCCCAATCTGTGCCAGTATCTGTGAGAGAAAGGTAGTAAGGATTGTGCCAAGACATCAGCTTCAATGGTAATCGTATGTGCTAACTGGGAAAAAAATATAAAGAAGAAAAAATCAGCTTCAATGGTAATCGTATGTGCTAACTGGGCAAGAAATATAAAGAAGAAAATTAGATGTACACGGATTGGACACTAGCCGAAATGTCCAGAGACAGCGGGTGGGCACTTAAGGGAGCAAAATTCACTAACCTTATATAAAGTGAAAGAAATTACTCCTGGGTGATAAGTTTGTTTCATTTTATATAAACTTAGTGCAGTCTGACATTTCAAATTCTGAAGCTCTGAGATCGATTCTGGCGCCTCCCGAGGAAAGATGGGGTTAAAAACAGTAAGTGGCAGTTTGCACCTGGGTCCACCTGCCCTCTCCCACCCCCATCACTCCATGGCCCACCACTGGAAGCTCATACATAGGGATTGATGTATATATCAGTGTTAGCAATTTGTTGAATGTGGAAGCTCATACATAGGGATTGATGTATATATCAGTGTTAGCAATTTGTTGAATGATGAGACGATATTTCGGCATCAAAACTAAAATTATCGCTAATTACAAAATGTGTGAGTGAGTAAAAATAAAACTACTTCATCTTTCAATGACAATTATAAGTCAATCATTACAAAACCCTATTTCGTAACAATCGTCTGGTTACTCAACAAAAATCTTGAACTCTTTCATTGGGTTTCAGTTGCATAATACAATCCGAGATAATAATGAAGGACACGATGAAAAGCAATGTGCATCAAGTGGTCATTTACAGACAAACAACACTTATTGTTTTTCCAACGCTTGACCGATCTCAGCACTGTGAATGATATTGAATTTATCTTCGTCCAAAAAATACCAACTATTTATTTTACAAATAAACAAATGTGAACTGTAAACGTGAACAGTCAGCAATAGATGAGAACAAAAAACATTTATAGCAAATGAAATTTACAGTATTTGGAACGTGCATTACTACAAATCACACTGGGGTAGATCTCTCAAACGACAAATTTATTTTCTTAGAACAATTCATAATAAGCATTTGCACGCTTTTACCTTATGGGCAGTCGGGTTATAACCACTTGCTACGTTATCTGTTGGAAAATTGCCATTGCACCTTCTGCTTTCAAAATGTCAATATGTATTCTATCCACCTCCTGCGCAAAATAGGTCTTAAATGTTTGTCATTTTCACATTTTACAACCGGAAATGTTGAGGCGAGATGCAATTCCTTTGACAGTAATGACAGACACATCATATATGTAGGAGACAGGGTTATGTTTACTTCTTTACTTTCAAAATAATTCGGATTTTTAAAGGAGGGTGAACCTTAGGATTTGAATAATCTTGCATTTTAGGGCGCCACCTTTTAAGGCCGTTTGTTCCGCGAAATTCCGTCAATAATTACGATTTTGACCATTTGGTCACTTTTAGGGTCCAATGTGGCCCATAAAAAGGGGTTGGAGGGTGAACCTTGGGTATTAAAAGTCTTGTATATTAGGGCGCCACCCTATAACGCCGTGTGTTCTGCGAATTTCGGTCAATAATTCCGATTTTGACCATTTGGTCACTTTTAGGTCAAATGTGGCCCCTAAAAAGGGGTTGGAGAGTGAACCTTATGATTTAAATGATCTTGTATTTTAGAGCGCCAACCTATAGCGCCGTGTGTTCCGCGAATTTCCATCAATAATTACGATTTTGACCATTTAGTCACTCTTAGGGTCCAATCTGGCCCCTAAATAGGGGTGGGGGTGAACCTTAGGATTTGAATAATCTTGTATTTTAGGGCGCCATCCTATAACGCCGTGTGTTCGTCGAATTTCGGTCAATAATTACCATTTTGACCGTTTGGTCACTTTTAGGGTCCAATGTGGCCCCTAAAAGGGGTGGGAGGGTGAACGTTAGGATTTTAATAATGTTGCATTTTAGGGCGCCACCCTATAACGCCGTTTGTTCCGCGAATTACGGCCAACAATTACGATTTTGACCATTTGGTCACCTTTAGGGTCCAATGTGGGCCCTAAAAAGGGGTTGGAGGGTAAACCTTAGGATTTGAATGATCTTGTATTTTAGGGCGCCACCCTATGACGCCGTTTGTTCCGCGAATTTTCATCAATAATTACGATTTTGACCATTTGGTCACTTTTAGGGTTAAATCTGGCCCCTAAAAAGGGGTGGGAGGGTGAACCTTAGGATTTGAATAATCTTGTATTTTAGGGCGCCACCCTATAAGGCCGTTTGTTCCGCGAATTTCCGTCAATAATTACGATTTTGACCATTTGGTCACTTTTAGGGTCCAATGTGGCCCCTAAAAAGGGGTGGGAGGGTGAACCTTAGGATTTGAAAAATCTTGCACTTTGGGGCGCCACCCTATAAGGCCGTTTGTTTCGTGAGTTTCCGTCAATAATTACGATTTGGACCATTTTGTCTCTTTTAGGGTCCAACCTGGCCCCTAAAGAGGGGTGGGGGAGTGAACCCCAGGGTTTGAATAGTCCTGTGTCTTAGGGCGCCACCCAAGAAGGCCATTTATTTTTCGAATTTCTGCTAAATTTAGAAAGTCGAATAAGGAACTGGGAATAAGTAACGGATTTCACAGCGCTAAAAAATGCAGATTGCAGCAGCAAGAATTATTACGGGGGCAACAGTAAGTGCCAGCAAGTCCTTGTTATATTCGGAAACACGATGGGACTCCCTGCAAGACAGACGACGTAAACATAAACTAATCCAGTTTTTTAAAATGTATCATCACATGTCACCCCCATACATCTCTAACAAAGTTCCCCCAATCATCTCCCTCTCGAATTCATCTCTTAGTCTCCCATCTGGTCAAAACCACTGAGTTCCATTTTGCCGAACCCAACTGTATCGGCGCTCTTTTATCCCCAGTGTTACTCACCAGTGAAATAATTTACCCTTACCTGTCCGCGAGAACACGTCATTGCTTAACTTTAAAACTTTTCTGAACGATGGTAAAAAAAGACCCCCAAGGTTCTACAGTAATGCGAAATCTCGCATGGCCCAAATATACCATTGCAGACTGCGGTTGCATTGTAGTAGCCTTAATTCTCACCTATACGATAATCACTTATCGCCCAGTCCCTCCTGTCAGTGTGGTGAGCGTGAAACTACCGATCATTTTTTATTTCGTTGTCCACTTTTTTCTGACGCTCGTAATTATACAATTAATTTACTCCCATTTGCAGTAGATACATCCATACTTCTGTTTGGCTCAGAATTCTTGAATAACGACGACAACCGTCGTATCTTTGAAGTGGTTCATGACTTTATTTTATCTAATAAGCGCTTCCAATGAGTCGAACATCCGTGGGGATCCCGTGAATTGAGGCAGTGCTTGTCTATTGTGGTAAACAAGTTCTGCTCTCCCGGGAAGTGAAGCAGTGCTTGTTTCCTACGGTAGACAAGTTCTGTTTCACTGTAAAAAAGGGACTCTGTCACCAATGCCTGGGGTGGGAGTCCTCTTAAATGGGCAACGATTAGCTAAGTTCGATTCTACCTCTTTGATGCGGTCGCAAGTCTCAACTATCCATAGCTGCAGAAAAGTGACCTTAATCATTAATAATTAAATAAACAACGATTTGAAACTCGATACTATGCCGTCATTCCCACTTCTTGTGGGAATCAAGATATTGAAGCTGTGATTGTTCACTGCGGGAAATAATTTCTGCTTAGCTAGTACAATAGGACCGAGCGACCAATGCCTAAGGTCGAATACCTTTTCATGCATTTCATCGTTCAACACTACCAACAATTATTCACGCCTAACACTCTACAAAATAAAATAACGAAACAAGCTGCCAATACCCGATTCCTTGACTCTTGAGTGTTCGATCAATGTATGATGTATTCAAGCAGTTTCTATTTTTCTATCTTTTTTCTCCTATCAGTGCTGCTGTTCTACCTTCTTTTCCTTTTCTTTCCAATTCAGTTTGACGTTTAAACAATCTCACACATCGTTGCCTGGCGGTTGAGGCTTTCTATACTCCGTACCTGAATGCTATTGATCTCTCCAACCATATTGTGTCGCGTTAATTCTGGGGACTGGGTCTTGGTGATTGGGACTGATTGTGCACACGTACTTGTACTGATCTATAACCACAGGAATTAAGCTATTTTTATATCCAATAGAGTGAGAGTCTCAGCCTCTTGGTCGCGATGTGTGAGCTTCTCCACGGATATGCATCACCTACAGGAGTAATTTTTATATTTTGTCAGGGAGACGACTTACATAAGCTTTAAGCTTTCTGTCGAATCCCTCTCTTACACAGTAAGCATTCATCTAGTCTTCACTTGTTTCGTGTACACTACTGTATCTTGTATTGCTCAGATCTTTCTTGTTAATTGTTCTTGTGAAGTGTATATACTTATCAGTTATTCAATAAATATTGTTTAAACTAAATAAACTGATTCTGAAGGGGAAGCGAATCCTTAACCAAATGCCTTATTCTTAACCTTAAGGCTTACAGGGAGAAACAGTTTCAATAAGGTTTTCGTGGGGAAAACCATTTGGGAAATGGTGGGGCTGCCAAGTATAACATACGGTACGGAAGTGGTACCCCTGAACCAGACGGCCGTAAAGAGCTTGGAAATCTTGCAGAACGATGCAGGCCGATGGATAACGGGGTCGAGTAATGCCGCAGCGCTAGAAGCAATCAGGGGTGAGCTTGGGTGGATGAGGATCAAGGACAGGATAGACCTGTTGAAACGCGGTTATCTTAATTATTTGGTAAATCTCCCCGACAGCCGATGGTGTAAAGTAATGTTCCCGAGAATTTTCAACTCAAATGTCAAAACGGGGTGGATGGTCCAAGTGAGGGAGCTAGTAGAGAACTACTCATTGGAGATATCGGACCTGGACGTTCGGGAAAACCAGGGTAAAAAATCGTCAGAGAAAGGGTCATGGAGGATTGTAACCGTAATTGGCGAGAGGGGGGTCAAATCAAAGAGGTCTTTGGGTGGCCTGCGTGATAAAGAGAGGCCAGGTTTTGAAGAGTCCCTTGATGGCACCTTTGGGGGGTCACTGTTGTTCAAGCTGAGGTCGCGATCCCTGGAGCTGAGGGGAAAAATTGGGAAAGACGGTGAAAGGGAGTGCCAGATGTGTAACTTGGGCATGGTGGAGACCCTGGAACACTTTCTTCTGGAATGTCCAAAGTATCAGTCTAAAAGAATAAGATTCACTGGGAGTATAATGGCGAAGTGGGATGGGAGAATGAAGGACATGTGGTTAGGGGAAGACTCAAAGGAGAGGATTAATATGCTAATCGGAGAGATTGGGAAGAATGGGGCAAGGAATGTCATCAAGCAGTTCGTCTCCGAGTGTTGGGAGGAGAGGAGAAGCGTGGGAATAGAGAGGCAGTTGGGAGTGCAGGGGTAACCATGGCCTTCTCGTCCGAGAACCGCGACAAATCAGCGGCTGGCGAAACGACTCGGGGCGAAATGACATACGGGAAAAGGGGCGAAACGACCCGTGACCCTTGTTTTTTTCTAATACGAAGAGACTGCATGATGTTGGCCAATGTACAAAATAAGAGTCTTTCATGGCATTTCAAGCGCGCTTGTGCTCGCACAAAACGTTTTCTTGTTCATATTATTGCTTATTCTGGAGTACGCGATTGGAATAAACAGGTTCACGAACACGACCAAACACCTGAACAGGAAGTCAGTGCCACCGCTGTTGTGGCCTTGAATGTTTGATGCATTTTTATGCCAGGTCAAGTCTGTTTCTAAGCGTTTTTTTGTCTGACAGCGTATAAAAAGTCATTGATACCATTTAGCAGCACAAGCAACGTTTTACCTCCAATGATCTCACTGTAGTATTACTAGTAAGGAACTAATTGTAGAGGAGCGAAAACGAAGAGGAGATTGAACTTTCCAGGGACAGTGGTGATTATTTATCGTATTCAGTTTCCGGGATTCATGAATCAAGTTGATAACAAGAACGGAAGAACCTAAACAATTTGACCTTTTTCTTTGTTGGAACTTACCGTTCTCCACGGGTCGTCCATTAGCAATATAAGAAGGCGATCGCAACATGAAAATGTGTTCCCATATTCTTTTTAGAAATGCATAATCCCACCTGCGACAACCGCGATGCGTTCTTGCCCTTGGCCAAGACACTTCACCCCCATTGCCCACGTGGTGTCACGGTGGCGTTGTGTACTAAGGCGTACTGCACTTCGGTGGTGTACCTGTCTTCAACCAATGGTAACCCAGCCCTGCTTGTGTGGATTTAGTATGTTGGGTAGTTCATCGATCTGAACGTAGTGGCTACCCCTCTAGTTTTGATTTACTATCGACCGATGCCGATACCGAATAGTTTTGTTCACCTATATTATTTCTGTAAAAATGGTCGAAAAAAGTGCAGTGACAATATTGAATATACTTTCAGGGCAAGTAATAAATAAAGAAAATAAATTACGATAGCTAAACGGTAAACACACCGCGTCACTGCTATTATCATACACAATAAGATATATCATACATTGGGCCAAAAGGTACACAACTCTAGTTCTTGGCTCTTGCGGTGATATCAAACTCGCCCTTTTTTGTCTATGATGTATGTCAACAGACCTTCGATTTTGAAAAAACACCACATGCGCTCGCCATTTAAGGCTTGCATGCACCTTTTACAAGTCAAGATTCCAGCAAGAAACATTCAGTTGAAAAGGGGCGTGCATGATACATTCACACTTTATGCGATGTATAAGTGGGGTATGATAGGATGTGTCATTGGACAGCTAATTTAAATTGGCCAAAGCAAGCATACACTGGTGTAGTTTACTAATTATTGTTCAGTATACTCCAATGTCCACATTCCAGAACGCATACGAAAACATCACAATGTCAACAACTTTGTCACGCAACTGACATGTGACCTGCACTGTAGAACTCATTCATGTTGAAGCGGGTGTTTGCTTGGCCACAGTCTTACAAGGGCTAACACGTCGTCAGATTTTTTACGTGAAAGATTGAAGTTTAGTAATCACTGTCAATGGAAAAAAAGTGGCGCGACCTGTCACAAAGTTCTTCATAGTATGCTTATTTAAATGTTATGTCGGAGGTCTGATCTACACAGTGTAATGCATGTTTGTTAGTTATTAGCAGAACATTAAAATGGCTGTGAAATAGAGTTAGAATACAGTTAAAACTAGAAGTCCTGTCATGAAATGCGCACAAATAGCACGTTGACATGCGCGTTA
This sequence comes from Pictodentalium vernedei, assembly GCA_031216915.1. NCBI lineage: Eukaryota > Metazoa > Mollusca > Scaphopoda > Dentaliida > Dentaliidae > Pictodentalium > Pictodentalium vernedei. Next base: position 674,671,926 of record CM062297.1, on the reverse strand, counting down.
ATGTGCGCGTTATGACCCAATTAAAGCTATCATATTCTGTACATATGGCCTGTGAACAGGCAATGTTTCAGCCAATGGACCTCCGGGTAACCCGGAGGTCCAATGGCAGAAACATTGCCTGTGTTTGCTATGAGTAACCAGGAGAACCTGCCGTGCTTTGGATGCCATTCGATAATGCAATTGCGCACAATTCCAACGCGCAATTAAGCCTAGATAAGCGCACTATTCGTGACAGGACTTCTAGTTTTAACTGTAGGTAACCAATAATTTTTTTCAACAATTGGCAAGAGCCAATATTTTTCGTGCTATTGATAGCGATTGTCGATAGGCTGTTATCGTCTGATAGCCGATTGCTTACTGATAGATTGGCTCATCCCTAATATTTATGTGTACATATTTGTGCTGTTTTCGTACGTCATATTTGTGCTGTTTTCAGGTTGCTGAAAAAAATACAAAATATAAAAAAATTTTGTTTCTTTTGTTTGAAACCTCCATACCCAAATTGTGACTTATAGTCACAAAAAACGTTACTGTATACAGTACAGAGTGAATTCTTCTTGTTCTCAGGTTTTGCCCTTTCAGACTATGATCTCTTTTTTTTGTCCCGGTTTCTTGGCTATAGAATTCACTCATGGTATTTAGGGCTGTCGCGACTATCATTTTTTGTAATCGACTAATCGCGACCAGTAATCGACGGTTAGTCGATTAATAGTTGCTTCCCATGATTTTTTAGCAAATCATTCTTCTGTTCAAAACTCTGAAAATGACAATGGCACCAGTGTGTTCAGACGAAGTGGGGTTGTGGGAACAACAAATCGGTCCCGACTGAAGCTACATGTAGTCCAATCTTGGACCCACAGTCCGTAATATAATGTTTGGGATTGGTACGTCCTGTAGGACGTACCAACCCCAAAAATAATATTACGGACTGCGGGTCCAAGTTTGAACTAGATTGAAGCCGATGAATTAAAAGGAATTTACCAAAGAACGTTCCTGCATATGTTTCCTTTCTGAAATAAGTTTCTCGAAATTTTGAACATTGAGATCTATGCATTCCCTCGTCAGTTGTTAAAATTGGATCTTAGTCTAAAGTTCCGAACTTTGAGAAGTGATCTGACGTTCTGACTTCCGTCATAATTTTGTCACTTCCGCGCTTTGGGTTTTCCAATGGGTGCATTCGTGTGTACAAGACTGGAGAAATTCAGAAGAATCTATTCTTCTCGAGTAACTGTGAGTGTTCTTTCTTACACAGTCAGTGACAGTCGTACAGTCTTCCGGATATGAATGTTAACTATGGTTAGATATTTAAAGTTATTCACCTTCATTGATCATTCACCTCACAAAAGAATGCAATTTAGCCCCGACGTGTAGTAGACGTGTACCACCTTGAAAATGAACGACGATCGACTAAAAATAAAAAACGTCGACTACTTCAATAGTCGACGGTTAGTCGACTAATCCAATAATCGCGACAGCCCTAATGGTATTTGAAAATCCACTTTTGATGCCTTTATAGTTTCACCTGGTGCATCTGTATAAGTTTTGTGTTGCATAAAGTGTGCAAAAATTTTGGTTTTTTTTCCGTGTCTGATTTTGCTGACCAGGAAAGAACAGAAACGAGGAGCACAAGGTTCCAAAACTCCCAAGTGGATGGGACAGACTCATTCCCTATAGAAACTCAACATATTTTTATTTGGCTCACTTCAAGATTATGCCAGATCCCCCGAGAACAGATGATACGGAAGTGAGGAGCCCTTCGCATCTAGAATACCAACAAGTTATGAGTGATAGGTTGGAGTTAGATATGTCTACTGGCAACCCATTGTCCTCCAGACCCTCCTCCTGCTAGATGGGTGCTGGGCTGGACAGGGGTTGATCAGGGGTGACAGGTGTTGATTTTCCAACTCCATCACTTGCCTCCTTCTCTTCCATCTCCTTCCTCTTTTGTTAGCTCACCTGACTTTCAGTCAGGAGAGCTATAGTGATCACTCACCGTCCGTCGTCCGTGAACATGGTGTTTGCACCTTCTCCTCCCAAACCGCTGAACCAATTTAATTGATATTTGAGATAATAGTTTGTTATGACATCGCAATTTGATTTTGTTCAAATCAAGTTGCCTCAAGCTCTGTTTTACTGGTAATATTGGACTCAGTCAGCAATGCTTGGGATGGAAGTCCTCTAAAATGTGCAACATGTGTATAAACGATTGACTAAACATGACTTTATCTTCATGTTGCAGTCATGACTCATGATTAGCCAAGAATAATTCAGAACAAGGAAAAGTGTGTTCATTTTACTGAGTTTTATTCTGTTATTAGATCACCTGACTGAAAGTAAGCTATTTCCCTCACTTCACATCTGCTGCCTGCCCGATGTCCATAAGCTTTTGCATTTAAGAAAGCTTCTTTAGAACCACTGCCCTAAATCCAAACACAGTTAGCACAGATTATCTTTGAGGAATACCCTTCCAAGTTTGTTCAAAAGAAGCTGTGAAGCTTGATGGGCTGGAAGCATTATCTGAAAATTTTTTGAAGATGTTTCTTTCATACATGCATATGACCAGTCACAATGCTTTGAGATTTGATATGCAACTTCCTTTAGTCATGAAGATTCTAGTTTGTTCAAAGAAAGTTAATCACTGAATACTAGTATTTGGGCTTAAGTCAAGAGGGCAAAATTTTTGGCCCTGCCCAAAATTTCTATTTTCAGAACCGATTGTCCAGTTTGAACGAGATTTGGTATGTGGTAATATTTGGTGAAACATGCTTGATTTATGCCCCCCATTGTTTATACTTCCGCTCATATGAGCGGGCCATATTATGGTCTGTCTGTCTGTCCATCCGTCCATCTGTGCATTAACTTCTGTTTGTCCACGTAATAACTTGAAAACAGTACATCCAACAGATACTGTTTCTTTATGGTTGATTAGTCATGACTAGAGGATGGTTCCTTTTGATAACCAGCATTCTGGTGTGTCCAATATGGCCGCCATGGCAACCATCTGGGAGTTTTGGTGACTTTTGATTCTCCACGAAATAACTTGAAAACGATATATTCAACTGTAATGGGTCGTATGCCAGGAATGTTCAATTATTGACCTTTTGTTCATTTAAAAATTTCTTCACAAGCGCAATCTTTTCATAGGCGGTGTATATTGATAACCGCCTGGCGGTGCCCTTGTTTTAGCTTAACTTGACAAAGTCAAGATAAGCTATTGCCATCACACGTGCAGAAGTCTGTTAGTCTGTCAGTCTGTTCATTTTTAGCTCAACTTTGGCGAAGCCAAATTTGAGCTTATGCCATGGCCAGTCTGCCCGTCCATCAACAATTCAATACGGCTCGGACTAGAGGCCGTATTTATGAACCGATCTTTTCGAAACTTCTTGGGTACCTTTGTTATGACCGTGGGACGAGAACGAGTGTTTTGGGTCTGATCCGAAATTCAAGTTGGTCGCTGGCAGCCATTTTGTACAAAATTAGGTGTAATCAGATTTTTGCGCAGAACTTCCATATGAAAGCGCTGATTTGAATAATTTTGTGTGTGAATGTTTAGTACCATGGGATACATCACATATAATACAGGTTTTTTTCTCGTGCAGAAATTATGTAAATTAGATGAACTTTGATTTTTTTAGTGCTACTGACCCACAGTAAGTACACATGTCAATACGGCTAGGGCTAGAGTTTGTATTTATGAACCAATTTTCACGAATCGTCTTGGGTACCTTTGTTATCACCTTGGGACAAGAACGAGTGCTTCTGGGTGCGGTCTAAAATTCAATATGGCTGCCAGTGGCCATTTTGTACCGAAATTAGGTCTAATCAGTTTTTTGTAACAACTTCTATACGGCTCAGACTAGAGGCCATATTTATGAACCGATCTTTACGAAACTTCTTGGGTACCTTTGTTATCACCGTGGGATGAGAATGAGTGTTTTTGGATGTGGTCCGAAATTCAAGATGGCCACCAGCAGCCATTTTGTACAGAACTTCTGTATGAAAGTTCTGATTTGAATACATTTTTGTATGAATGTTTAATAACATGGAATACATCACACGTAGTACAGGGTTTTTCTCGTGCAGAAATTATGCAAATTAGATGAACTTTGATTTATTCAGTGCTACTTATACACTGTATGTGCACATGTCAATACGGCTTGGGCTAGAGTCTGTATTTATGAACCGATCTTCACAAAACTTCTTGGATACCTTTCTTATCACCTTGGGATGAGAACGAAAGTTTCTGGGTGCGGCCCAAAATTCAAGATGGCTGCCATTGGCCATTTTGTACTGAAATTAGGTCCAATCAGTTTTTTGTCACAACTTTTATACAGCTTGTATTTATGAACTGATCTTCACGAAACTTCTTGGGTACCTTTGTTTTCACCTTGGGATAGGAACGAGTGTGTTTTGGGGTGCCTTTGTTATCTCTGTGCTATGAGAACAAATATTTTGGGGTTCAGTCAGACCCACTCTGGGACTCAAAGATTTCTTTTCTATTTAGCATCTGACTGTCACCCACCTTTACAATACTTTACCTATACATTTGTTACAGGCTACGGTCAGGATTTATGTACAGACCGTTACAGTACTTGATATGTACCTTTGTTATCAGGTCATTACCTAGATGTTTGTCATTGCTGTGTCACATACTATACATGTACATGTCTTAACAAGTTGAGCTACAGTGTCATTGACACTTTCATTTAGGTACAAAATGAAACATTTTTATTTAGTCCCCATAAAGTAGATGTTTCTCCGGCCATTTTTTGTAAAAATTTTTTGTGGGTGGGCATTTTTTTTATTTTATTTTTTATTTTTCAGCTTAACTTGACATAGTCAAGATAAGCTATTGCCATCACGCGTGCGGAAGTCTGTGACGTCTGTTCACATTTTCCTTTAGCACGGGCTACACCCCGCAGTTCTTGTCTGATCATCACGAAATTTCATATGCAGGTTTGGGGTCATGTCTAGATGAGAACGTCCCCTTTTGGTCACGATCGGGAAACCAGTATGGCTGCCCGAGCCCAAAACCTGAAAACCATTAGCACAGTCTGCAGGTCATATTTATGAAGGGATTTCATTGTAACTTTGTAGGATGCCTCTGTATAATGCCTAGATGAGAACGTCCCCTTTTGGGCATGATCTATCAACTGTGATGGCTGCCCAAGCCTGAAACCCCAAAACCTTTAGCACAGTCTGCAGGTCATGTTTAATGTGGAGGGATTTCATTGTAACTTGGTAGGATGACTCCTTATGTTGTCTAGATGAGAATTTCCCCATTTGGGCATGATCTGCCAACCATGACGACTGCCGAGCCCAAAACCCGAAAACCTTTAGCACAGTCTACAGGTCATATTTATTGAGGAATTTCATTGTAACTTGGTGGGTTGACTTCAACAGCCCCTTTTGGACACCATTAGGCAACTGTGTTGGCTACAGGGGCCCAAAGCCTGAAAATCTTTAGCACAGTCTACAGGTGATATTTATGAAGGGATTTCATTGTACCTTTGTAGGATGACTCTAAATAATGTCTAGATGAGAACGTCCCCTTTTGGTCGCGATCATTCAGCCTTGATGGCTGCCCGAACCCAAAACCCCAAAACCTTTAGCATAGTCTATTGGTCATATTTATGGAAGGATTTCATTGTAACTCGTAAGTTTGACTCCATATAATGCCTAGATGATGACGTCCCCTTTTGGTCGTGATTGGTCAACTGTGACGGCTTCAGGGGCCCGAAGCCCAGAAAACCTTGAGCACAGTCTACAGGTCATATTTATGAAGGGATTTCATTGTAACTTTGTAGGATCGCTCCAGATGAGAATGTCCCCTTTTGGTTGCGATCATTCAACCATGATGGCTGCCAGAGCCCAAAGCCCAAAAACCTTTAGCACAGTCTACAGGTCATATTTATTAAGCGATTTCATTGTAACTTGGTAGGTTGAGTTCATATAATGTCTAGATGAGAACGTCCCCTTTGGATGCAATTGGGAACTGACGGCTACAGGGGCCCGAAGCCCGAAAACCTTTAGCACAGTCTACAGGCCATATTTATGAAGGGATTTTAATGTAACTTGATAGGATGACTCGTTTTGGAATAACTTCACTGTAACTTGGTAACTTTTGTTGATATACATTAACTGTGAGGGCCACATACATTAACTGTGAGATCATATTAACCCACCCCTCAGCTCTTTAGTACAGTGTATACCTCATATTATTTTTATCATAAACATAGCATACATGGAACAGAAATGAACATATTCCCAATTATCACAATTCTTGTCTTATTTCATAATCCTTTCATAAACATTGAACATTATCCTTTTCATCAAACACAACACACAAGTTAAGCTACAGTGTCATTGACAGTTTCATTTAATTATTTCTTTGCCATCAAAAGTTCATGTTCTTGGTTTGTTTTATGTTTTAGGCCTCATAATCTAAAGAATAGCATGGGTGGTGGTGTATTTTATCCCTTGAGTGCAAGAATGCTTTGCCTTGTTGCGCAACACTCAAGGGACAAATTTATCAATTTTATTAACTTGCGTAAAATATCAGTCATAAACCATTTAATTTTTATATCCCATGCGAACAAAGTTCAGGGGGTATATAGGAATCACTTTGTCCATCCGTGCAATTGCCCATCCATCCGTTCGTCCATCCATTCATCTCGACAAGTCGTGTCCTGCTCAGAACTTTTGATTGCCTTGAAGGATATTAATAATACTTAGTATTATACTCATTGCCCACCACCAGAGGGTGTGTCGCGAATAAGGTTGGAATGCCTATCTACAAGATCAAGGTTACAGACTTAGTTCAACGTCACATACCCATATCCAAATGTACACAAGTTATGTCCGGCTCATAACTTTTGATAGCCTTGAAGGATATTAATAATACTTGATATTAATGTTGCCCACCATCAAAACTTTTGATAGCCTAGAAGGAAATTAATGATACTTGGTAATAATGTTGCCCACCACCAGAGGGTGTGTCGTGAATAAGGTTGGAATGCCTGTCTACAAGGTCAAGGTCAAAGACTTAGTTCAAGTTCACATACCCATATCCAAATACACAAGTAATGTCCGGCACAGAACTTTTGATAGCCTTCAAGGATATTAATGATACTTGGTATTAATGTTTTTAAGTTTGCATTAGTTATAAAGAGAGAGCATGTGACAGCCAAAAGGACCATGTGTGAGGGTCTGAGAAACAAATTTTTAACACTTTTAAGCCTTATAAAGAATATTTTTGCAAGTCTCGTCTGCTTGTCATGTTTAGTAAAGGGTAAATGGTGATAGCACTCAACTGATGGATTGACCTGATAAAGATAACAAATGGATATTTCATTGCCAGACAAAATGTTGTTCAATCACGCAGTAAATGTTACAAAGTATTGTTTTAACCTGATTTGAATTATAGTATTTTTATTCTCAGACAAGTATTGAATTTTCAGTTTCTGGCACTAAACCATAAACAGTGAATTAATCATGCAAATGATGCGAATTATTACATACTTCTACAAATAAGCTGATTCAGCTTTTGTTTTGTACTTTGTTTCATAGTTCCTCAGGATTGTGAATTTATGGCTTCCTGGGGAAGTAAAGAGTTTTAAATGTTCAGTGGAACCCTCAACCCTGTTAATTGACTAGCCACTTTGCCAGTTATTCAATTAATTGGGATATAGCCACTTTGTGTTTTAGAGATAAACTGAGCATTTATTTCATTATATCTTGTTTGACAGAGCACATGGAGTTCTGTCAAATATGATATAATAGATTAAATGACTGCATTGAATATACAGAGGCCAAACAGGTCTTTAAACAAGGGGAATTCAGTGATTGTTAGAGTAGTTTTTTTTGACATTTACAAGAAATTTATCCAGATAATTGAAGTTTCCTCTTTAATATATATGCAATTAACAGGTGGGGGTGTGGTGGCTCAGTAGGTGGAGGTGCAGGCTGCAAGCTGAGAGGTCCTTGGTTCAAATCCCACATGCGGCAACCACATTGTATCCTTGGGAAACACTTCACTCCCATTGCCCACGTGGGGGCATGGTGACAATGTGTACTAAGGCGAACTACACGTCGATGGTGCACCTGTCTTCAACCAATGCTAACCATGCTTGTGTGGAGTTAGTATGTTGGGGAGTTGACAGTTGCTCGCCATTGCTCGGTGGTTCTCTCCGGGTACTCTGGCTTCCTCCACTCGTAAAACTGTCGTGGTCATGATTAGCTATTGTGCAGAAATATGTGACCTTAAACACCAATAAATAAATAAATTAACAGGTCAAATTTGCTCTCAAGGTACAGTGTATAGTTTTGTGATTGGGAGTTTTATTCAATTAAAAGGGTATTATACCTGTTTTAAAATAAAATTTTAACAAAACAATTTTATATTAAAAAGAGCAAACCGCAAGCTAAAGCCACAGTGTGAAGCCACTAACATGGCTTTCAGCACTATATCTTTCAGTGGAGTCATAAAAGTGGCTTCTGGCACTCCTACAATTAAACAGTAACAGCTGAAATAAGTTGGGGAAATAATTATAAGAAAATTTTTATCCCAGTTTTCCTGCAATGATTTGAAATTATTGTCAAAGTAGAAATAAAGGATTTTTTTATATTTGGGAAGGACATGGTTGGGGGGAGGGGGGGGGGGGGGAATTATAAATATGGGAAATTATGTCGTAATATTCACAATTATTGCGTATTGTTGGACACATTTTCTCGGCTTGAAAGTAAAAGAGTTAACTCTTAGCCCGCTGGGTAAGTTTAAAATAATTTTCATCAAATCTATTTGATGAAAAAATATGATGAAAAAATCATGAAAATTTGACAAGAAATCATTGGTAAAAAAGGCTGTACAAATTATAGGGGACAATTAGGTTCAAATTTGACTTATTTTAATGGCAAGAAATTTCCTGTCATGGGCAGAAATATCTGCCAGCAGCATGCAAGGAGTTTGGCATCCAAAAGCACAATGGTAAGCAATAACTCATGCTTGTTACTGCATTAGGAAAAGCATGTGAAGAATTGTCTGGTTGTCAAGGGTCCTGTAGCTATTTAGAAACCCCACAAAGTCAGTTATATAAGTTACCCAACAATAAATTAATGGTTCAGCACTGTTTATTATTATTTGAGTAAACAGTTCTTGGCAGTTTACTGCATTACTTATTAAACATCCATATCAGCTGGGTAATAAAAGTATTTATTAAAAGTAAACATTATTTCCATAAGGAATTTATGGCATGCTTAAGGCTTTTCTCAGAGAGACAATAACACCATATTCATTAGTCTCCTCTAAACCAATAATCTTTTTGTAATATGTTTTTACCTGCATCGCCATCGGCGAAGCAGGTCTAGTAACCGCTCGACTCCGTCAGTCTGTCCATTAGTCCGTCCATCAGTCCGTCCGTCCATCCGTCCGAAACACTTTTTCCGTCAAAGTTTTCTTGGCTTCTATGTTTGCCGATACTTTGAAATTTTACTGTACCCACTGAACATTGAAATTTCCGTCAAGGGTTTCTCGGCTTTTATGCAAGGGATTGATTTTATATTTGGTCTGCTGCTTCATAATGATGAGTTGTATCGTGTAAGCAATTTTCAGATCTGCCGTGCAGCCACTTCCTGTTTGCCGATACTTTGAAATCTTACTGTACCCACTGAACATTGAAATTTTCCGTCAAGGTTTTCTCAGCTTCTATGCAAGGGATTGATTTTATATTTGGTCTGCTGCTTCATAATGATGAGTTATATCGTGTAAGCAATTTTCAGATCTGCCTTGCAGCCACTTCCTGTTTGCCAATACTTTGAAGTTTTACTGTACCTACTGAACATTGAAATTTTTCGTTAAACTTTTCTCGGCTTCTCTGCAAGGGATTGATTTTATATTTCATCTGGAGCCTGATAATGATCAGTTGTATCGTGTATGCAATTTTCAGATCTGCCATGCAGCCACTTCCTGTTAGCTGATTCAATTGCATGCAGCGACGCAGGTCCAGACCCAGTATTGGTCTTGTTATTCTAGGAACATCTTCAAATGATTTCATAAACTTCTCAGGTCAGTGAAATTCAGTTAACCCTGTAATCTGAATATCAAAATTTTCTCATGCAAATTCTTCCCATTTTGCAACTGGGAATTTTTTCCCCCCCTTTTTTGGGGGGGGGGGGGGGTTTAATGACACTTAAAACAGCCAGTGGGCACCTTGTGTCGATCATTTTTGGCTCACCAACGTTAGTTGTGTGAGCCTATGGCATAGCCCACATGTCGGCGTCTGCTCTCAAATATTTTGAACTTTTGTGTACAGGTTTTGATTTTTTGGCTTTTTAACATTTTTTTTAGTTTCTGCATATTGCTATGGTGGTTCACTATAACATTTAACTCTTTTCCAGGGTATTTTGTCTTAATTTTAACCCTTTGAATCAAATTTTAGACTTATTTTGATGTTTGCGTGCAGGTTTTGATGTTTGTTTTTTTCCTTTCTTCCGAGTGGAGATTTACCTTGCAGCATATGGCCATGCTTTCTATTGTATGTAAACATGCATCTCAGGGCAAAGTTTGTATTATTTAACTCTTTTCCTGCTGAATTACTTCAATTTTGGACTTTTATGTACAGGTTTTGGACTTAGGCTTACAGCTTTTTACTTTTATGTACAGGTTTAAAAAAAAATTAAATTGAGGTTGACCTCACTGCATATTGCAGTGGTGGTTATTATAACATTGATATCTTTCCAGTGCATTTTTAAAAATTTTTTAACCCTTTGAATAGATTTTTAGACTTATTTTAATGTTTGCGTGTAGGTTTTCATGTTTTTTTTTTTTCTTTCTTCCAAGTGTAGATTTACCTTGTAGCATATGTCCATGCTTTCTATTGTATGTAAACATGTATCTTAGGGCTACGTTGTATTCTTTAACCCTTTTCCTGCTTAATTACTTCAATTTTGGACTTCTTTTGTTTACAGGTTTGGATTTTTGTGCTTTTTACAAAATTTTTTTCTTCTTTGCATATTGCTATGGGGGTTCACGATAACATTTAACTCTTTTCCAGGGTATTTTGTCTTAATTTTTACCCTTTGAATCAAATTTTGGACTTATTTTGACGTTTGTGTGCAGGTTTTGATGTTTTTTTTACTTTTATGTGCAGGTTTTGAGGTTTTCCAAGTGGATATTTTTCAAGTAGAGTTTCACCTTACTGGCATATTGCCATTGTGGTTACTGTGCCAGGGTATTTTTCTCAATTTTAACCCCTTGAAACAAATGTGATACTTTTTTTTACTTTTATGTGCAGGTTTTGAGGTTTGCCTTTCTTTTCTTCCAAGTGGCGACTTACCTTGTAGCATATTGCCATGGTTCCTATTTTATGTTAGGATGCTTCTTGGGCTATTTTTATATCATTTAACCTTTTAGCTGCTTATTTACTTTAATTTTGGACTTTTGTGTGCAGGTTTTGTACTTTTGTGTGCAGGTTTTGATATTTTTTTAAGTGGAGTTTTACCTCACTGGCATATTGCCACGCTGGTTATTGTAACATTTTCAGGGTATTTTTCTAAATTTTAACCCTTTGATACAAATGTGATACTTTTTTTACTTTTATGTGCAGGTTTTGAGGTTTTTCTTTCTTTTCTTCCAAGAGGATATTTTTTAGGTAGGGTTTCACCTTACTGGCATATTGCCATGGTGGTTACTGTGACATTATCAGTGTATTTTTCTCAATTTTTCTTAATTTTGAGGTTTGTCTTTCTTTTCTTCCAAGTGGCGACTTACCTTGTAGCATATTGCCATGGTTCCTATTTTATGTTAGGATGCTTCTTGGGCTATTTTTAGCTCAACTTGACAAAGTCAAGCTGAGCTATTGCCATCACTCTCTCGTCCGTCGGCGTACGTATGTACGTACATTATATTATTTAACCTTTAGCTGCTTATTTACTTTAATTTTGGACTTTTGTGTGCAGATTTTGTACTTTTGTGTGCAGGTTTTGATATTTTTTTTAAGTGGAGTTTTACCTCACTGGCATATTGCCACATTGGTTATTGTAACATTTTCAGGGTATTTTTCTAAATTTTAACCCTTTGAAACAAATGTGATACTTTTTTTACTTTTATGTGCAGGTTTTGAGGCTTTTCTTTCTTATCTTCCAAGAGGATATTTTTCAGGTAGGGTTTCACCTTACTGGCATATTGCTATGGTGGTTACTGTGACATTATCAGTGTATTTTTCTCAATTTTAACCCATTGAAACAAATGTGATACTTTTTTTTTTATACTTTTATGTGCAGGTTTTGAGGTTTGTCTTTCTTTTTTTCAAAGTGGAGACTTACCTTGTAGCATATTGCCATGGTTCCTATTTTATGTTAGGATGCTTCTTGGGGCTATTATTATATTATTTAACCCTTTAGCTGCTTATTTACTTTAATTTTGGGCTTTCGTATGCAGGTTTTGTACTTTTGTGTGCAGGTTTTGATATTTTTTTTTAAGTGGAGTTTTACCTCACTGGCATATTGCCATGGTGGTTACTGTAACATTTTCAGGGTATTTTTTCTAAATTTTAACCCTTTGAAACAAATGTGATACTTTTTTGACTTTCATGTGCAAGTTTTGAGGTTTGTCTTTCTTTTCTTCCAAGTGGATATTTTTCAAGTAGAGTTTCACCTTACTGGCATATTGCCATTGTGGTTACTGTGACAGGGTATTTTTCTCAATTTTAACCCCTTGAAACAAATGTGATACTTTTTTTTTACTTTTATGTGCAGGTTTTGAGGTTTGTCTTTCTTTTCTTCCAAGTGGTGACTTACCTTGTAGCATATTGCCATGGTTCCTATTTTATGTTAGGATGCTTCTTTGGCTATTTTTATATTATTTAACCCTTTAGCTGCTTATTTACTTTAATTTTGGACTTTTGTGTGCAGGTTTTGTACTTTTGTGTGCAGGTTTTGATATTTTTTTTAAGTGGAGTTTTATCTCACTGACATATTGCCACGCTGGTTATTGTAATATTTTCAGGGTATTTTTCTAAATTTTAACCCTTTGAAACAAATGTGATACTTTTTTTACTTTTATGTGCAGAGTTTTGAGGTTTGTCTTTCTTTTTTTCAAAGTGGAGACTTACCTTGTAGCATATTGCCATGGTTCCTATTTTATGTTAGCATGTTTCTTAGGGGTTATTATTATATTAATTAACCCTTTAGCTGCTTATTTTCTTTAATTTTGGACTTTTGTGTGCAAGTTTTGAACTTTTTTTTTTTTCACTCCAGCCACCCCTTTACATTGGCCACCTGTTGGTGAGCCACGGGGTACTGATACCCCCTCTAGTTACATGTGGAGGAAGCTGGAGTACTTGAAGAGAACCACTGAGCAAGAGCAAGCAAGTCTGAGACAGGCCTGAAAATAAGCAGTCTGACATTTGCAGAATGGGGCTCCCAGAGGGTGAATTTGATGATGCTATCCTATACAGTGGGCCAATTTATCCTCTGGGTACCTCTTTCTGTTTAGTTTTGAGACCCTGATTCAGACTGAGGTTCACAGAGGGTAAATTTAGTGATGTTACCCTGCTGTGCAGGGTAGCATCACTAAATTCACCCTCTGGGGACCTCATTTTGCAGATGACAGTCTGCTTATTTTCTGGCTTGGTCTCAGACTCCCCTACATACTAACTCCGCACAATCAGGGTTAGACAAGTTCGCCATCAGCGTGCACTACACTTTAGTACATGGTGCCACCTTTGCCCCCATGTGGGCAATCTGGATTTACTCTTAATGCACGGAGTATTTTCAAGATATTTTTTTATGAAATCTAGGACACAACAGAGTTACCGCTGTCAAGGATCAAAACGTGGACCTTTCGGTTTGAAGTCCAATCCCATAACCATTGAGCCACCACATTCCTAAATAGGAATTTTAACAAATTCATTCTTGTTTGACAGAGCTCAATAAGCTCTCTCAAATAAGATTGAATTAGTTATTTATTTATTGGGTTTAACGACTCTTTTGACAGCCAGGGTCACTTCGTGTTGGACAGTTTTATGGGCTGAGGAAACAGGAGTACCCAGAGAGAACCACTGAGCAATGGCGAGCAACTGTCAGGCTTCCTATCATACTAATTCCACACAAGCAGGGTCAGAATTGGTTGAAGACAAGTGTGCTGTCAACATGCAGTATAACTTAGTACAACTAGGGCAACGGAGGTGAAATGGCTTACAGAAGGACACAACACAGTTGCCTCAAGTGGGATTCGAACTGAGCTCGGCTTGCAGCCTGCACCTCTAATTACTGCCCCCCCCCCCCACCTCCCCATGATTGAATTAATTAAATTCTAAGTTAGAATTTATGGAAAAAGTTGCCTCCTTGAAATTTATAATCAGGAAATTTAAAGTTAACAAGGAGGTGGAGCAGTGTTTGTTTACTGTTTTAAACAAGACCTACTTCACTGGTTAAATAGGACCTGGTTCCCTTGAGGGAACCCCTGGAAGTGAAGCCGTACTTGTTTACTCTGGTAAACAAACTTTGTTTTAATCATAAAATTGGACAACATTGGTATAAATGATTGGCTGGACATGACTTTATATCCATGTTGCATTCACGATTAGCCAGTGTGCAGAAATATGTGACCTTAAACACCAATAAATAAATAAATTTACTGGTAAAATAGGACCAAGTCACCAATGCTTGGGGGAAGTCCTCTAAAATTGGCAACATTGGTATAAATGATTGACTAACCTTGACTTTACATGTATCTCCATGTTGTAGTCGTGATTGGTCATTGTGCAGAAATATGTGACCTTCATACATTTGGTGCAGTCATGATATTGCTATAGATCTTAAAAATGAGCTTCAAATAAATTAATATTTTAATAACCTGTTTGCCTTTAATTCTTAACCTGCCTTGAAGCTGCCATGACTAGATTTGATGAAAAATTCATCCTTATTTAACTCAAGAAATCTTTGGTGAAATATCCATTCAGTGTATAAGGGGAAAGTGTTGATTAAATGTGCCCAGATTATACTAATTTCAGTGGCAACCAAAATCATGTTCTAGGGAGGAATATCTGCCAGTAGCATGCCAGAAGTTAAGTGAGGCCTGCTGTATTCCCATTATAGTACAGCCACCATGGACTGGTCATAATCCACGTGTACCTTTACAAGGTAATATAAATCAGCAGCAGCAAACTTAATTAATGAAGCATCGATTTGAATCCTGGTGCTTCATTAATTAAATTTTTTATTATTCCTATAATTAGTGTTTGGAATCAAATATTATTGCATTCATGGAAATTTTGCCCACTCATGGAAAGTGACTAGTCCACAGTGACCCTACTGTAAACTGTTCCATTTAGTTTGTGGTGGATATAGAAATGGATTCCGTCTGTCCATTTGTCTGTTTGTCCATCTGTCTGTCCATCCATAACAACTTTGAACCTTCATAGTTCAGTCAGTGGGTGTTGGATTCAAATGATCTTTGGTATGTGGATAGACCACCATGGGGGAAAGGATATTCACAAGTAACAGGTTTTGTCCATTTTTTTTTATAGAGTTATGGGCCCTTTTCCACTTTTTTCAACTTTGCCCCCTTTAAGTAAATCACTTCTCAGTGAGGAGGATACCGGTGGCACTGCACCTTCTTTTTTCTGAGCTGTTGGACTCTTGTAACTTATTAGTGGAGGATTCTGCATGTTAAAATAAAAAAATAATTAAAACTGCAAAATTTGTTATGCAGTTTGCACATTTTTGATAGCCAGATTTTTAGCTCACCTGACTGAAAGTCAGGGTGAGCTATTCTGATCACTTTTCGTCCGTCGTCTCGTCCGTCGTGAAGGTGGTGTTTGGGCCTTTTTCTCCCAAACCACTGGCCGCATATTAATGAAATTTCATGTGAGTAAGGGTTATATAAGGGCATTTTGCTTTTTTGTCAAATTAGGTTTCGGCTCATATTGAGCAGAGGGATGGGGCAAAAATGCTTCAATTCTTAAAAAATCTTCTTCTCAAGAACCAGCAATAGCAGAGACTTGATATTTGGTATGCAGCTTCCTTTTGAGGTGTAGACTCAAGTTTGTTCAAGAGAAGTTGGAGGGACTATATTTGACGATGTTAAAGGAGGGGCAAAAATTTTGGCCCCACCCCCAAATTTCTATTTTCCAAACCGCGAGGCCGATTTGAACCAAATTTTACGTGAGTACTTATTGGGTCATAAGTACCTAATTTATGCAGAAATTTTTTTTCCCATAGCTCCGTGGGAACCACAGGAGCTAAAAATAGAAAAAAATTAAAACGCCCATATCTCCAAAACTGCATGGCAGTGAGAATTTTTATTTGATGTGAAGCTTCCTTGGGACCAACAGAAAGGATTGGTCAAAAAAAATTGCCATCGGTTTTATCATAGGGTACAGTTTCGGGACTTTGAGAAAAAGTGCGGAGTCAGCACTTTTTAACACTGTGGGCAATGGGAAAAACATTAAAAAATCTTCTCCTCCAGATCCAGCAGGCAGAATCTTTTGATATTTGGTATGCAACATTGTAGGGTGGATCTGATTCAAGTTTGTTCAAATTGGCCCCTGGGTTCATATTTGGGCTCAGTATAGGAGCCTGATTTCGAACTTAGTGCATTTCAGACAAATTTCTTTAAAAATCTTCTCCAGATCCAGCAGGCAGAATCTTTTGATTTTTGGTATGCAACATTGTGGGGTGGATCTGATTCAAGTTTGTTCAAATCGGCCCCCTGGATTCATATTTGGGCTCACTATAGAAGTCCGAATTCAAACTTAGTGCATTTGAGGCAAATTTCTTAAAAAATCTTCTTCTCCAGATCCAGCAGGCAGAATCTTTTGATATTTGGTATGCAACATTGTGGGGTAGATCTGATTCAAGTTTGTTCAAATCGCCCCCCTGGGTTCATATTTGGGCTCACTATAGAAGCTTGAATTGGAACTTACTGCATTTCAGGCAAATTTTTTAAAAATCTTCTTCTCCAGATCCAGTAGGCAGAATCTTTTGATATTTGGTATGCAACATTGTGGGGTGGATCTGATTCAAGTTTGTTCAAATCGGCCCCCTGGATTCATATTTGGACTCACTATAGAAGCCCGAATTCGAACTTAGTGCATTTCAGGCAAATTTCATAAAAAATCTTCTTCTACAGATCCAGCAGGCAGAATCTTTTGATATTTGGTATGCAACATTGTGGGGTAGATCTGATTCAAGTTTGTTCAAATCGCCCCCCTGGGTTCATATTTGGGCTCACTATAGAAGCTTGAATTGGAACTTACTGCATTTCAGGCAAATTTCTTTAAAAATCTTCTTCTCCAGATCCAGTAGGCAGAATCTTTTGATATTTGGTATGCAACATTGTGGGGTGGATCTGATTCAATTTTGTTCAAATCGGCCCCCTGGATTCATATTTGGGCTCACTATAGAAGCCCGAATTCGAACTTAGTGCATTTCAGGCAAATTTCATAAAAAATCTTCTTCTACAGATCCAGCAGGCAGAATCTTTTGACATTTGGTATGCAACATTGTGGGATGGATCTGATTCAAGTTTGTTCAAATCAGCCCCCTGGGTTCATATTTGGGCTCAGTATAGGAGCCCAAATTTGAACTTAGTGCATTTCAGTCAAATTTCTTTGAAAATCTTCTTCTCCAGATCCAGCAGGCAGAATCTTTTGATATTGGGTATGCACCATGCTAGGGGGGTGAGATTCAATTTTGTTCAAGCCAAGTCCCTGGGTTCATATTTGGGCTCACTGTGGGAGCCTGAATTATAACTTAGTTCAAAATGAGGAATTTTCTTTAAAAATCTTCTTCAGATCCAGTCGGAATATTTTGATATTTGATATGCAGCATCCTTAGGGGTGGGGGGGGGGGGGGGGGGGGAGAGCCAAGGTTGTTCAAGCCATGCCCCTAGGTCCATATTTGAGCTCACTTGGGGAGCCCGAATGATAACTTAGTTCAAAATGAGGAATTTTCTTTAAAAATCTTCTTCTTCAGATCCAGCAGTCAGAATGTTTTGATATGTGGTGTGCAGCATCCTTAGGGAGGTGAGATTGAAGTTTGTTAAAGCCATGTCCCTAGGTCCATATTTGGGCTCACTGTGGGAGCTTGAAATGTAACTTTGTTCGAAATGAGGAATTTTCTTAAAAAATCTTCTTCTTCAGATCCAGCAGTCGGAATGTTTTGATATGTGGTGTGTAGCATCCTTAAGGGGGGGGGGGGGGGGGGGGGGGGGGGTGGAGATTCAAGTTTGTTAAAGCCAAGTCTCTCAGTCCATATTTGGGCTCCCTGTGGGAGCCCGAATTATAACGTAGTCAATATGAGGAATTTTTCTTTAAAAATCTTCTTCTTCAGATTCAGCAGTCGGAATGTTTCGATATTTGGCATGCAGCAACCTTAGGGGCTGAGATTCAAGTTTGTTCAAGCCAAGTCCCTTGGTTCACATTTGGGCTCGCTATGGGAGCCCGAATGACAACTTAGTTCAAAATTAGGAATTTTCTTTAAAAATCTTCTTCAGATCCAGCAGATGAATGCTTTTGATATTTTTTATGCAGCATCCTTAGGGGGTAAGATTCAAGTTTGTTCAAGCCATGTCCCTAGGTCCATATTTGGGCTCATTGTGGGAGCTTGAATTGTAACTTAGTTCAAAATGAGGAATTTTCTTTAAAAATCTTCTTCATCAGATCCAGCAGTCGGAATGTTTTGATATTTGGTGTGCAGCATCCTTTGGGGGGTGAGATTGAAGTTTGTTAAAGCCAAGTCCCTGGGTTCATATATGGGCTCCCTGTGAGAGCCCAAATTATAACTTAGTTCAATATGAGGAATATTCTTAAAAAATCTTTTTTTAGATCCACTGGTCAGAATCTTTGGATATTTGGTAGGAGGCTTTTCTTAGGAGGAGCAGATGCAACTTGTTGAAATCAATTCTATGGGTTGATATTTAGGCTACCATGTCAGGTGAGTGCCCTCAGGCCCCCTGGGGCCTCTTGTTGATAGTCTGTTTTATAGGGAAGAAGGTTAATTTCACTGGAAAATGCTTCTGAAGTGGTCATCTGTGATATACATTAAGAGTACTGCTGGTATGGTGGAAAACTCATCTTAGTTTAAATTTTGCTTCAAGTGCATTCATGACAATAACCTCAAGAGCCTAAAGTTTAAATTTTGACTTTATTGCTTCTTTATTGAAATGATCCCATGGTGATTATGCAGAATGTTATGCCATTACAAATTTAGATTCCAATTTATCAAGGAATGAAGTCTTTTCTAAAAGTGCACTCAGTAAAAACCCAGCCCTGCTCTCTACTACAATCCAGTGAACTTGTTTATTTGATTACACACGTCTGTTATGATATTGAAACATTTACTTTGAAAGGAAGTGTATTCTTTCTTAATAATTCTCAGGCAGAGGAAGTTTTGAACTAAGAAATGTTGTTGTGCATTTCACACATGCCTTTTAAGTATTCTTTCTTAATAATTCTCAGGCAGAGGAAGTTTTGAACTAAGAAATGTTGATGTGCATTTCACACATGCCTTTTAATTATGA
Organism: Pictodentalium vernedei; assembly: GCA_031216915.1. Taxonomy (NCBI): domain Eukaryota; kingdom Metazoa; phylum Mollusca; class Scaphopoda; order Dentaliida; family Dentaliidae; genus Pictodentalium; species Pictodentalium vernedei. Next base: position 674,652,404 of record CM062297.1, on the reverse strand, counting down.
GGTATTAATGCTGCACAGTACCCTATGAATATGATAGAATATCTAGAAAGCCCACCAGAAAGCAAAAACCACAGGACCACATATATATAGTATGTCCAGTATATGACCCAGAAGCATGGTTGAGACTTCAATATACCATCTCATAAACTTACATAGTGGTAATAACCAATTTGTCTTACAATATACAACAGAGCCCATTTAATTGGATATCTTTTAACTGAATAACCCTGTTAATTGAATTTAATTTCCCAACTCAAAACCATTTACCACACCCCCAGTACAAATGTGACCTGTTAATTGAATATTGGTTATAGAGTTAACTCCTGTTAATTGAATAAAAAGTCTTGTAACCTGTCGAGAAATTATCCGGACTCTCCCCAGTTTTCCTTTGTTTATAGACCTTTTGGCCTTAGTAAATCCAATACAGGCATTTTGTCTATTATATCTTGCTTGACAGAGCTCATGGAGCTCTGTCAAACAAGATATAATAGAATAAATGCTAAGTTTATCTCCAGAATACAGGAAAGTGACACAATCCCTGTTAATTGAATACTCCTGTTAATTGAATAATTATCATTGGCAAAGTGGCTATTCAATTAACAGGATTCCAATAAACCTCCCTTTCCAGCTTCTAATGCCTGTTTTGAAAATCATCTATGAATTAATTTAGGAATGAAGATCATGATGTAATGGTATTGCATTCTTGCACTGTGCATGATGTAAACCCCATTCATTGATGTTCTAGTGTCATATGAGCACTGAAGTTTAGTGTTTGAGCTTTGTCTTTCCTTGTTTTTTTTCATGTTCAATGCATGATAGGCATATATAAAAATATCATCATGGCAAACATTGATCATCTCTAATTTATTTTGTTGAGCTGGTGATTTATTTATCATTTAATTACTGTTATAAAAATTATGGCCATAATGTGTAATAACTTGATGCAGTTATGAACATTCTCTTTCGAAATCAAATGATTGCACATGCGGTTGCTACCCTCAAGACGGATTTGTATTTTTAGCTCACCGAATGGAGCTTAACTTATCACTTGCCGTCTGTCGTCGTCCGTCATCGTCCGGCGTGAACTTTACATTATCGGCTACTCCTCACAAACTACTGGATCAAATTGAACAAAATTTGGTGTGCATATTCCCTATCATATGACAATTCAAACTTGTACAAATAAACATGCCGCACCCACAGGGGGCACCACAAGGGGCATAACTCTGATAGCGCCCATGAATTTCTTTCCAAAATTCCAAAAAATCTTCTTCAGATCCACCAGGCAGAATTCTTTCTTATTTGGTATACATTATCTCTAGGGGGGTCAGCTTCAAGTTTGTTCAAATCGGCCCCCTGGATTCATATTTGGATTCACTATAGAAGCCCGAATTCGAACTTAGTGCATTTCAGGCAAATTTCGTTAAAAATCTTCTTCTCCAGATCCAGCAGGCAGAATCTTTTGATATTTGGTATGCAACATTGTGGGAGGATCTGATTCAAGTTTGTTCAAATCAGCCCCCCTGGATTCACATTTGGGCTCAGTATAGAAGCCTGAATTCTAACTTGGTGCATTTCAGGAAAATTCCTTAAAAAATCCTTTTCTCCAGAGCCAGCAGGCAGAATCTTTTCAGACAGTCCATCCAAGTATATTACTGCGGGTTAATTAGCAGTCAATAAGCGTTGTTCAAAGAATTTGTTTATCGCACGTGTGATAGTTGACAAGTGAACTCTACTTAGATTGCCTGACACAAATTGTTTACTTTGTAAAACGTATTTGATTGAATAAAATATGTAATTTATCAAAGAAATATTTTTACAACCACTGAATTTTCTAAGTTTGTAGAAATATTTTGTCTCAGTACATCCACTGTAAGCATTTACTCTGTTATATCGTGTTTGACAGAGCTCTGTCCACTGTATGTTATATTTATCAAATCATATCTTAATTACTCATTTTCTTCCAACAGAAAGGTTAAAGCTGTTTAAATGACTCACATTATCACCTCCAAAACAATGTGTTGGGAAATGTTGGTGTTATGAAGTACAGTACAAGTCAAAATAAGTTGTAGCATAACCGCAATAAACTAAGTATACTGCTGCTTCTGCACTGATAAGATCAGAATCTAACATCATTTTCTGGAAAGCTCTCACTGAGAGCTTTCCAGAAAATGATGTCAGCTTCTGGTCTTATCAGTGTAGGAAGAGAAAGATACATAGTTATAGTGGTTTTCCTACAACTTATTATGCCCCCGAAAAATTTTCGAGGGTGTATATAGTCGAGGTCTCCGTCCATCCGTCCGTCCGAACATTTTTATCTCAACTTGACAAAGTCAAGCTGAGCCATTGCCATCACTTCTCGTCCATCGGCGTACATATGTACGTTAGTACGTATGTCCACAATTTCCTTTGGCACACCTCACAGGTCGCATTTATGGTCAGATCGCTTTGAAACTCGGTATGCTTGTTTGGGGTGACCTCTAGATGGGAGTTATCGATTTTCTTCAATTTCCGTCAAAAAATGTTGTCGTGGCCAACGTTCTTAGAACTTAGTTTAGTCAAACCTCAATCTTTCCCTTTGGCACACCCTACAGGGCACATTTATGATTGGATTGCTTTGAAACCTTGCATGCTTGTTTGGGGTGACCTCTAGATGGGAGCTATCGATTTTCTTCAATTTCCATCAAAAGATGTTGCCGCTGCCAACGTTCGTAGAACTAAGTTTAGTCAGAAGACCTCAATATTTCCCTTTGGCACACCCTACAGGACACATTTATGGTTGGATTGCTTTGAAACCTGGCATGCTTGTTTGGGGTGACCTCTAGATGGGAGCTATCGATTTTCTTCAATTTCCTTAAAAAAATGTTGCTGTGGCCAACGTTCGTAGAACTTTGTTTAGTCAGACCACAATATTTCCCTTTGGCACACCCTAGAGAACACATTTATGATTGGATTGCTTTGAAACCTGGTATGCTTGTTTAGGGTGACCTCTAGATGGGAGCTATCGATTTTCTTCAATTTCCTTAAAAAAATGTTGCTGTGGCCAACATTCGTAGAATTTTGTTTAGTCAGACCACAATATTTCCCTTTGGCACACCCTAGAGAACACATTTATGATTGGATTGCTTTGAAACCTGGTATGCTTGTTTAGGGTGACCTCTAGATGGGAGCTATCGATTTTCTTCAATTTCCGTCAAAAAATGTTGCCACGGCCAACGTTCTTAGAACTTAGTTTAGTCAGACCACAAGATTTCCCTTTGGCACACCCCACAGGGCACATTTATGATTGGATTGCTTTGAAACCTGGTATGCTTGTTTGGGCTGACCTCTAAATGGGAGCTATTGATTTTTAGCTTAACTTTGGCGAAGTCAAATTTGAGCTTATGCCATGGCCAGTCGTCCATCTGGCCGTTTGTCCGTCAACAATTCAATACAGCTCGGGCTAGAGGCCGTATTTATAAACCAATCTTTACGAAACTTCTTGGGTACCTTTGTTATGACCGTGGGACGAGAACGTGTGTTTTTGGGTCTGATCCGAAATTCAAGTTGGCTGCTGGCGGCCATTTTGTACAGAGTTAGGTGAAATCAGATTTTTGCGCAGAACTTCCATATGAAAGCGCTGATTTGAATAATTTTTTGTATGAATGTTTAGTACCATGGGATTCGTTACATATAATACAGGTTTTTTTTCTCGTACGTAAATTATGCAAATTAGACTAACTTTGATGTATTTAGTGTTAATTTCAGCACTGTAAGTGCAAATGCCAATACGGCTCGGGCTAGAGGCCGTATTTATAAACCGATCTTTACGAAACTTCTTGGGTACCTTTGGTATCACCGTGGGACGAGAACGAGTGTTTTTGGGTGCGGTCCGAACTTCGAGATGGCCAATGGCGGCCATTTTGTTCAAAATTAGGTGCTATCAGATTTTTGCACAGATCTTCCATATGAAAGCGCTGATTTGAAAAATTTTTTGTGTGAATGTTTAGTGCCATGGGATACATCACCTTTAATACAGGTTTTTTTCTCGTGCAGAAATTATGCAAATTAGATGAACTTTGATTTTTTCAGTGCAACTTACACACAGTAAGTACACATGTCAATACGGCTCGGGCTAGAGGCTGTATTTATCAATCGATCTTCACAAAACTTCTTAGGTACCTCTGTTATCACCTTGGGATGAGAACGAGTGTTTCTGAGTGCGGTCCAAAATTCAAGATGGCTGCCAGTAGCCATTTTGTACCGAAATTTGGTCTAATCAGTTTTTTGTACACAACTTCTATATGGCTCAGACTAGAGGCCGTATTTATGAACCGATCTTTACGAAACTTCTTGGGTACCTTTGTTATCACCGTGGGATGAGAAGGAGTGTTTTTGAGTGTGGTCTGAAATTCAAGATGGCCACCACAGCCATTTTGTACCAACATTAGTGCAGTCAGTCTTTTGTACAGAACTTCTGTATGAAAGTTCTGATTTGAATAAATTTTTGTATGAATGTTTCGTAAACTGGAATACATCACATACAGTACGGGTTTTTTTCTCGTGCAGAAATTATGCAAATTAGATGAATTTTGATTTATTTAGTGCTACTTATACACTGTAAGTGCACATGTCAATACGGCTCGGGCTGGAGGCTGTATTTATCAACCGATCTTCACGAAACTTCTTGGGTACCTTTGTTATCACCTTGGAACAAGAACGAGTGTTTCTGAGTGCGGTCCAAAATTCAAGATGGCTGCCAGTAGCCATTTTGTACCGAAATTAGGTCCAATCAGTTTTTATCTCATCTTGACAAAGTCAAGCTGAGCTAATCTCATCGCTCTTCGTCCGTCAACACCATGTTTTGTTTTGCTCTTCTCCTCCAAAGCCACTGGGCCAATTCAAGTGAAAGTTTGTGTGAGTGAAGGTCCCAAAGGGGCATTTCATTTTTGTTCAACTCAGCATGCCCAGCCCCATAGGGAGGGAGTGGGGGAAAATGCTCCAAAATATTTTCAAAATCTTCTTCTCAAGAACCAGTGTGTACAATGACTTGATATTTGCTATGGAGTTTCCATATGAGGTGTAGAATCAGTTTTGTTCAAACGAAGTTCGTGAAGTAATATTTGGCTTTGTAATAGGAGGGGTAAGATTTTTGGCCCTGCCCAAAATTTCTATTTTCTGAACCAATGGTCCGGTATGAACCAAATTTGGTTTGTGGTAGTATTGGGTCATAAGTACTTGACCCATGCAAAAAAAAAAAAATTCCCGCATCCCCATGGGAACCCTGGGAGCTAAAAATAGAAGTATTTTCAAACGCCCATATTTCCCAAACCCCATGGAACAGAGAGCTTTTATTTGGTATGAAGTATCCTTATGACCAGTAGAATTGAATGGTAAAAAAAAATGCCATCGTTTATGTTAGGGTGTTCTGTAATGGACATCGAAAAAATGCTGAGTCAGCATATTTGCAAAAATTTTAAAAAATCTTTTCTCCAGAACCAATTTTTATTTATTATTATTTTATTGGTGTTTAAGGTCACATTCTTATGCACAATGGCTAATCGTGACCGTGACAGTTTTACGGGTGGAGGAAGCCGGAGTACCCGGAGAGAACCACCAAGCAACGACGAGCAGCTGTCAGCTCTCCAACATCGTAACTCTGAACTCTGCACCACAGCACAGGCAGGGTTAGATTGGTTGAAGACATGCGCACCATCGACGTGCAGTATGCCTCAGTACACAGTGTCATCGTGCCCCCATGTAGGCAATCGGGGTGAAGTGTCTTGTCCAAGGACACAACGCGGTTGCCGCAGGTGGGATTCGAACCGAGGACCTCTCGGCTTGCAGCCTGCACCTCTATCAACTGTGCCACCTTGCCCCCCCCCCCCCCCACCACCCCAGAACCAATCATCAGAATCTTTTGATATTTGGTATACAGCATTCATAGGGGGGTCAGATAAAAGTTTGTTGAAATAAAGCTCATTGGTTCATATTTGGGCTCTCTACAGGAGCCCGAAATTTTAACATAGGGTAATATGGGAATATCTTTAAAAATCTTCTTCTTCAGAACCACCAGTCAGAATCTTTTAATATTTGGAATACATCATTGTTATGAGGGTCAGATTCTAGATTGTTCAAACCAAGTCCCTAGGTTAATATTTGGGTTTCCTACGGAAGCCCAAATTTTATCTTTGTTCAATATGGAGGGTAATTTAAAAAAATCTTCTTCTTCAGATCCATCAGTCAGAATGCTTTGATATTTGGTATGCAACATCTCTATGGGGGTCAGATTCAAGTTTGTTCAAATCAGATCCCTAGGTATATATTTGGGCTCACTATGGTAGCCCAAATTTTTACTTAGTGCAATATGAGGAAATTTCTTTAAAAATCTTCTTCTTCAGATCCACCAGTCGGAATGCTTTTACATTTGGTATACAACATCTCTAGGAGGGTCAGATTCCAGGTTGTTCAATTCGAGTGCCTAGGTTAATATTTGGGCGCCATATGGGAACATGAAATTTAACTTAGTAAAATATGAGGGAATTTCTTAAAAAATCTTCTTCTTCAGATTCACTTGTCAGAATGCTTTCACATTTGGTATACAACATCTCTAGGGGGGGGGGGGGGGGGTCAGATTCAAGTTTGTTCAAATCGGATCCATAGGTTAATATTTGGGCTCGCTATGGTAGCCCAAATTTGAACTTAGTGCAATTCGAAGAAATTTCTTTACAATTTCTCTTCTTGAGATCCAACAGTCAGAATGCTTTCATATTCGGTACACAACATCTCCAGGGAAGTCAGATTTAACTGTGTTCAAATCAGGAGCCTGGGTTAATATTTGGGCTCTCTATGGGAGCCGGAATTGGCCATCAACTGAAGAAAAGGCATGATGCCCAGATTATTTTTGTCACTCCTGAGGGACTCAAGGATTGACAGTGTAGCCTATGGAGATGGCTTGCTTAATGTAGACTCATTCTTGGACTCTGTTTAAATTGTGTTCTGTACAAGATGAGTGACTCAGGCCCCGTGGGGCCTCTTGTTTGTCACAACTTCTATACAGCTCGTATTTTTGAATTGATCTTCTTGAAACTTCTTGGGTACCTTTGTTTTCACATTGGGACAGGAATGTGTGTGTTTTGGGGTGCCTTTGTTATCACTGTGCTATGAGAACAAATATTTTGGGGTTCAGTCAGACCCACTCTTTACCTATACATTTGTTACAGGCTACGGTCAGTATTTATGTACAGACCGTTACAATACTTTATATGTACCTTTCTTATCAGGTCATTCCCTAGATCTTTGTCATTGCTGTGTCACATACTATACATGTACATGTCTTGACAAGTTGAGCTACAGTATCATTGGCACTTTCATTTTCCATTTCCGTCAAAAAATGTTGCCGCGGCCACCGTTCTTAGAACTTAGTTGAGTCAGAAGACCTCAATATTTCCCTTTGGCACACCCTACAGGGCACATTTATGATCAGGTTTCTTTGAAACCTGGCATGTTTGTTTGGGGTGACCTCTAGATGGGAGCTATCGATTTTCTTCCATTTCCGTGTGTCAAAAGATGTTGCCGCAGGCAACGATCTTTGAACTTAGTTTAGACAGGCATCAATATATTCCTTTGGCATGCCCTACTGGACACATTTATGATCAGATCGGTTTGAAACTTTGTACGCTTGTTTGGGGTTACCTCTAGATGGGAGCTGTCAATTTTCTTTGATTTCCGCCACTGGCAATGACCTTCGATGAACTTAGTAAAAACTTAGTGCAGTTAAGCATCAATATTTCCCTTTGACACACCCTTCAGGGCACATTTATGATTGGATCGCTTGCAAACTTGGTGTGCTTGTGTGTGGTGACATCTATATGGGGGCTGACCTTTGAACTTAGTTTAGTTAGACCTCAATATTTCCCTTTAACACACCCTTCAGGGCACATTTATGATCGGATCACTTTGTAACTTGGTATGTGTGTTCGGGGTGACCTCTAGATGTGAGCTATTGCTTTTTTCATTTCCCTAAGAAATTATTGTCGTTATCACCAGCCTTTGAACTTACTGCATTTGTGCATCAACTTATCCCTTTTGCAATCTCTGCAGGGTATATTTATGAATTTCCATAAAAAAAAACCAAAAACAAAAAAAACCATTGCCGCAAGCAATGACCTTCTACTTAGTGCAGTGCATTTGTGCATTAACATCTTCCTTTGGCATGCCTCAGAGGGCACATTCATTATCAGGTTGTTATGAAACTTTGTATGCTTATGCAGGGTGACTATTGATTTTCTTTTCATTTCCATCAGAAGCTGTTGCTGTTAGCAACAATCTTTGAATTTATTGCATTTGTGCATCAACATTCCTTGACATGGCCTACAGGCCACATTTATCATAGGATTGTTTTTGAACTTGGTGTGCTCATCTGGCAAGACCTTTAGATAAGAGCTATTGATTAGCATTCATTTCTGTGAAAAAAGTTGCCATTTACAATAACCTCTGAACATACTGCATTTGTGTTTCAGCATTCTTCTTTTAGCCTGTCTTACAGTTTACATTTAAAAATGCATGGATTACTCTGACGTTGTGCACACACAATGCTGTTATGTTGAAATTTCATCAATTAACATTGGTACCAATGATCTTCAGTTTTGCCATTTCATTTAAAACTTACCAAGTTCGAGTTTGTCAAGTTGAGCTACAGTGTCATTGACACTTTCATTTCCTCTAGCACAGGCTACACCCCGTAGTTCTAATGCAATCGTCACGAAATTTCATATGCAGGTTTGAGGTCATGTCTAGATGAGAACATCCCCTTTTGATCGCGATTGGGCAACCGTGATGGCTGCCTGAGCCCAAAACCCAAAATCTTTTAGCACAGTGTACAGGTCGTATTTATGAAGGGATTTCATTGTAACTTGGTAGGATGACAATGTATAATGTCTAGATGAGAACGTCCCCTTTTGGTCATGATCTACATGTATGTACCATGATGGCTGCCCAAGCACGAAACCTCAAAACTTTTAGCAGTCTATAAGTCGTATTTAATATGGAGGAATTTCATTGTAACTTGGTAGAATGACTCCGTATGATGTCTCGATGAGAACCTCCCCATTTGGTCAAGATCTGTCAACTGTGATGGCTACAGGGACCCGAAGCCCAAAAACGTTTAGCACAATCTACAGGTCGCATTTATGAATGGATTTCATTGTAACTTGATAGGATGACTCCAAATAATTTCTAGGCGAATTTCCCCTTTTGGTCGCGATCGTTCAACCATGATGGCTGCCCGAGTCCAAAAACCTTTAGCACAGACCACAGGTTGTATTTATGAAGGGATTTCATTGTAACTTTGTTGGATGACTCAGTATAATGTCTAGATGAGGACGTCCCCTTTTGGTTGCGATCGGTCAACCATGATGGCTACACAGGCCCGAAGCCCCAAAGCCTTTAGCACAGTCTACAGGCTGTATTTATGAAGGGGATTTCATTGTAACTTGAAAGGGTGACTCGTTTTGGAATAATTTCACTAACTTGGTTGACATACTTCAACTGTGAGGGCCACATTAACCCACCACTCAATTCTTTAGTACAGTCTACACCTCATATTATTTTTATTGAAAACATTGTATACAGGGAACGGAAATTAACGTATACCCAATTATCACAATTCTTGTGTCATTTCATAATCCTTTCATAAACATTGAACATTATCCTTTTCATCAAACACAACACACTGACAAGTTAAGCTACAGTGTCATTGACGCTTTCATCCCACTATGCAGCTGAATGTAGTACAATTTTTCAGTCACAATATTAATACCTTGACGTGAATATAACCAAAATATCATACAAGTTTTTGCATTGAAAATTTCAGGTGCAATTGCCCCCAACCAATCTGAGGAGGGCAACTGTTTTGCACTCCTTGATTTTCTGGATTGCCAGGCCTAATGATTTTTATTACCCGGTGAACACATGCGTGGGCGTAACTGCCCACGCGTGGATTGCGACCAATCCATGGTGACTGCACTGTACTTTGATGTCTATGAAAAATGAAAATATGTTGATGATGTACAAGTTTGTGTTGCAATGCAAATTGAATGTTTACATGTCCAATATACTTTAGTAGTTATTATTGACCAAAAACAAGTGCCATGATTGCAAAGTTGATATGGAGTTATTAGTTTTCATGGAAGGTAAACACTATGGCATTTGATGAAGTGAAATCCATTACAATGTGGCATAACAGCTTTCTCGTCATCAAACATCATGGATTGTTAGTATTTATTGCTTTGATTGACTTGATGCCATTTTGGGGGGAAGGGGCTGCAGTTTGAGTTGTGGTGTTTTTTGCTGACATTCCAGCAATCCAATTGGGGGGAGGGGGCTGCAGTTTGAGTTGTGGCATTTTTTGCTGATATTCCAGCAATCCAATTGTGTACAGAGATGTCAGTTCATTATTCAGTCATCCATTTTTCTATTTCAGGTTAAATACAATGAATGAAAATCCGCATATGAAGACTGTGGAAAAAGATCAGTCATCGTTGGTGACACTGGTGGATTTAGCATTAGCACTTGCTGCAGAGCCAAACAAAGATCATACCTATGCTTCCAATACTTCAAATGATTTCAACGTGAACATTAACTTACAGTCTGAGAATAAAATAACTAATACTGTCAACCATTCCCATCAGTTTCTTCAACAAGATGATCGAGATCATACATATTCCTGTCGGAAAACTCAAAACAAACAAGGAAAAGGCCACTGCATTTGTGTTCCAGTTATATCTCATCAAGACTCAAGAAAGAGTTCGTCAGCAGAAAACTTGAATTATGCTCACGATTGGCCACAAGTCAACATTCCAAAAATTTGTGATAAAAAGTGTAATTCTCTTGAGAAAATGCATCGACAATCTTCAGAAAACTTGAGTCAGGACCTGGCTCAAATGACAGTATTGTCAAAATCTTTGCCAGACTCTGCAGGAATATTTTTCCTTGGAAACATTGAAAAAGTTTCAAACTCAAATGAAGGAATGACACAGGTTTGTGAAAACGAGTTGAGACCACCCTCTCAGTTGGATATGGATAGACAGTGTGATCACACATATGCTAGAGCAAAAGCTTTCAGAGAAATGAGAGAAAGTGAATTACTTCTTAGTTTTACCCCTGCCACTAACACTACAATTTCAAATTATCACACCTATGGGAAGGCTCGTTTTTCAAATGACCACACATATGATAGGACATCCAGTATTAATGAAAAAAGGAAACCTTTCAAGCTTGCCCCTGGTTTGATTCCAATGTCCTTAGAAAATCAGACGGAACAAGAGCTGCGGACATGTAACAGAACCGATCACAACTATATATTGAAGAATAATTTTAACCCCATTTCACATTCCTCAGAAACAAAAACAAATTGTCAACCCACTGAGGAACCTTTACAAGCTGCAGTTCTTTCAACTGTCATCAATAACAGTAGCAGTGGGGATAATTCTTGTCTGTGTCACAACGAAAAAGAAACAGTATCCAACTGGGTTCAGTTTTGCAAAGATCACACATATTCAACATTGTCATGAATAAAGATACAGCTGTTACTAAGTCTGTGTGGAAATCCCAGAAAATGAAGCCATGTCCATGTGTTGCATTGTACAGTTCCAGCTGAAATAAGTTTAAAATATATCCACACAGACATTTTGATCTCATTTTTTCATAATCTTTTGATAATTTCAACACTTCATATTGTTTCCTGGGAAGCTCTCACTGAGAGCTTTCCAAGAAATAATATGAAGTTGACATTTTCAAAGGAGAAAGGTTACCAAAATTTCTTCTGGTAATGTTACAGCATGTTTAAGCCTAGCAGTACAGAGTTTTTGTTGGTTCTTGAAGCATTAAGAGCCCTTGAAACTTGAAAATTATTAGTTGTGACAAACAGCTCAATATGTGGCAATGTCGGTCGGTGACCAACAATTTTTTAGACACAGTAACTTTTAAAATATTTGGTGGAATGACACCATATATGGTATGCAAGTGTATTTTATCGAAGTCTAGCCCCAGTTCATTCTTATTCAGAGTATTTTTGACAATTTTCTTTCAGAGTTATGGCTGTTTGTGAACTTCAGATTTGTTTCATTTTTGCCATCCATAGCATCTTTGGTGTGAACTTGTAATTTTTGTTCAGATTTTTGATTGTACAGTGGAGTCCACTTAATTGAATATCTCTTAATTGTATATCCCTGTTAATTGAATAAAAGTTTCCAACACAAAACCATTTACCATACCTCCAGTACAAATTTGACCTGTTAATTGAATATAGGTTATAGAGTAAACTCCTGTTAATTGAATAAAAAATCTTGTAACCTGTCGAGAAATTACCCTGACTCTCCCCAGTTTTTATTTGTTTATGCACCTATTTGGCCTCAGTACTTCCAATGCAGGCGTTTAATCTATTATATCTTGTTTGACAGAGCTCATAGAGCTCTGTCAAACAAGATATAATAGAATAACTGCTAAGTTTATCTCTAGAATACAGGAAAGTGACACAATCCCTGTTAATTGAATACTCCTGTTAATTGAATAATTTTCATTGGCAAAGTGGCTATTCAATAAACAGGGTTCCACTGTACTCAAATAGAGTAATTTTTATGTTGCAAGTCCTTGAAAATCCTTGAAAGAATACATTTTTTTTCTGTTTTTCTGTTGTTTAAATTTTGCTTTTGAACTGATGAAAGAAACTTTGAGCTGAAAACTTACAGGAAAGCATGTGCAATTGCTCAACTTTTCAAGTAGTTTTTTTTTTACCTTGATGAGAATTTCGCTTCAAAAAGTTTTTTGTTGCAATAATTTCCAGGCCTACTAAAATGTTTAGCTTACAAATGCTGTGCAAATGTCAAATTCTTTTACGTAACCACCCACTAGTTTGAATACCCCATTCCCTTATGTTCCTTGAGCCCAGGTCAGATTTGCAGGAGTGAAATATGGGCCTTACTAAATGCTGTTTCCAAGAGTTGGGCATCACCCAAGCAATGAGGTATGCAATTTTGTCAGCCATGAATTTCCATCCATGCAATATCTGTCAAATGTTAGACACACAAGCACCATTACTGATAATGGGATTTCTAGGTTCAATCAGATTGTCCATTGCCTGAAAGTTTTCTTCTGTCTCACATCTTTTTTATAAGATAAGATTTACTAGGATGTAGGGCCTTGCAAAGCTTCGAGATTCGATATCGAATCTTAACTTGGTATTCTGTTCGATTCCAAATCAGCTGTCCGATTCGTTTTCCTTTGAATCTTTTCACTGGAATTTTGCTTGGTATCAGCAATCTAAGTCGTCTCAAGAAAACATATAGCTAAGATAGAAATGGGACAAAAATAATGTTGAAAATAAAGACAGTGTAATTTCCTCTATATTAACATAAAACCCATCTGTACCCATGCCACCATCCAGGCTAATTCCAGCTTAACTAGTCACTGCCACTGCTGAAAGCAAATTTAAAGTTCCCAAGCAATATCGATTAGAGATGGGCGGTATTGGAATTTTGAGTTCGGTATCGGTTTCGGTATTTTTGTGTGGGCATACTGCGGTATCGGTTCGGTATTCGGTATGTGACTTCAGATTCACAGATAGTACCAAAGGGGAATCCATGTCAGAAAAATACAGAATAAGTTGTTCTTATATCATTCTATCACAGTGCTACACTTGTGATTGTTGATGGGCTCAACATTGTCATTCTTTTGTCTACACAGATCATATCTACAGTAATTTGGTGACATGTTCTAAATACGCCTTAACTTTTCAAGCTCCACTTAAGGCGTCTGTAATCATAGAATGTGTGTCCTGAAGATGTCATCTTTAGGTGGGCCTGATGACAGTAGTAAAATTATCTGGTCAGTGATTTCTAGCCAAGTCTTGGCTGCCTGTTAAGGCAGCCAAGACTTGGCTAGAAATCACTGCTAAGCAACTTGACATGTACAGGTTGTAGACTATTGATAATTTACTACAACTGCTCTGGTCCTTAAGGCTTAACAAAACTGAAAAATAAAATCAGTCACTTCTTTCAAGAAAATGAACACTTCAACTGCTATCAGTCCTCATCAAGGCCTTATAAATAGCGAATGCACAGGGAAAATTGAAAATACAGTTGGTTTCGGTATTCAAAGATTGGGTCGGTTCGGTTTTTCGGTGTCCCCATGATATCGGTATCGGTTCGGTTTTTCGGTATATTGCCCATCTCTAATATCGATGATGAGCTCACGGTTGCTAGCGGCTAGCCCGGTGCAGTGCCCAGTACAGAATTCTTGCAACCATTTGTTTTTGAACAAAAATCCTTACTGGGTAATATTCCAACTACATCATCAAGTCATGCTTTCGACGAAGACATGCCTTGATGATGTAGTTGGAATATTTTATCAGTCGGGACTTCAAGACGCCTGTATTCTATTTGAGGTTCAATTTAATTTTGAATAATAGACTCAATTCAATTCAAGGTTCAATTCGATTCGAATAGAAAATATATGATTTGCAGGGCCCTACTGTGATGGTGAAAACCTCACTATGTGTTTGGTTTATATATTATTGGTAGAGTGCTGAATGTTTTTTTTTTAATCAGCAAAATTTATTTGCATGTCTTTAGCCTGTTTCAATTTTTGGGAGAGAGCTGATTGGCATTCTCACACAAATTATAACAAGGCAAATTTATGCTGACTAACTCTCTTTTCAAAGATAATTTGAAGCATATCCACAGAAAATGAAGCCTTGAAGTTGAGGTACCAAACTTCATAGTAAAGCTCAAATTTGTATTGTTTTCAACGTGACTTATTTGTTTGGGAAAATCATGAAAAATAAAGAATATTCCAGGATGGGATCAAACTTGTTTTGGAAGTGGAATTTCCTTAAACTCCATGATCTCTTCTGTCATCGAGTCTCTCATTCCTGATTATCAGACCAAAATGCAGAATGAGGTTATTATAATTATAAATTATATCCTCATGGTGAAATGACATAATATATCCCTTCCCACAAAATGCATATTTTATCATTGTGCGCTTACACACTGCTTTCATGCATGTTTAGGTTTCTCAGATCATAGAACTTTCATTGGCCACAGTTATATTCAGAATAGCCTATAACAAAATGTACCATTTGTCAACATTTTATCCTTAATAATACCAGACTGTTGCCTCATGCCTCATTATTACCAGATTGTTATAGCAAGACAGAACGAAAACTGCCCTTCTGATTTTATTTTTTCATATTTCGCCTCAAAAACATAGCTAACAAGTATTATTCCTCATTGGAATGTGGTTATTCCAATGAGGGTATACGCTATGTTTTTTAGTCAAACATTTAACTTCATAGTGTTGTCTGTTGTTCATGTTAGGTGAAGGATTACCCTTCTACATACTGTTGTCAAAATACCAAAATTTAACTGAAAAATTTTTCTCCCACAGTTGAACCTGTCTTGAGAGACCACCCTTTTTGCCAGGCAAAAGTGGTCTCTCAGAACAGGTAGTCTCTTATGACAGGTAAATTACAGAGTGAAACAATCAAATGGTACAAGGGCACAGCGGTCTCTCAAGACAGACGTTCTCACACAACAGTGGTCTCTAAAAAAAGGTTTTACTGTAATGCAAATAAATGGGACTTTAATCAAATCAATCTTGTTTGACAGAGCTCTGTTAAACAAGATTGAGTTGGTTAAAATTCTAGTTGCATTATGGGAATAAAATTGAAGGTTGAAAATTTGATGTTTTGTTCTCCATGTGCAGGGTGGTAATTATAACATTATTGCATAACTTTCATTATGTCTAAAGTGTAACATCTTTCATTTGTTTGTTCACAGACTGGAAAAGTCTTGAAAAAAGAGACATTGAAGTGGAAAGTTCTTAAGAGAAAGTTGAAAAAAAATCATGAAAATTTCCTAAAATTAAGTTTTATTTCATCTGCTAAGTGAAGAATTAATTTACATGCATACTGATCACTTAGAATCTGAATTTAATTTTAGCTATCTATCTTACACAGACCAAAAGTACTTTGAGGTTAACAGAACAGTACCAACTGAAATAAACTGAAGAATAAGCACAATAAAAAATATCAGTCAGATTTTTCTTTTTTCTTAAAAATTCACTTCCTGGACATCATTTCTTAGTTTAAACAATATTTATTTCATTAACTCAAAATGTAAAATAGTTTACAGAATATATGGATTTGGCAGTAAGCATGCAAGCTTATATTTAGCCGTTTCCACGTGATGAGCACATTACAATCAAACGAACATATATCAAGAGGATGGGAGAAACACAAACGATGAAATGATTTTTGAAATGGAGCTGTGTTATGTCATGGAAGCAATGGTAATTGACCCCAACCCAAGGACGGTAACCGTTGGTAACACCACTAATATCTGGTGAAAATACACATTACGTGTGCACATTGTCAAAAATTGTGAACAGGTATTGTACTTTGATGAGCCATATACAAGACTCTACGATTCATCAGCCTCAACGTGCACAGGGGGACAAGCCTACTACAAAAGACATCATTTCTGGGAAGCTTCTCCAAAAATTGTCTAGTTTTGGAATTAGCTATTGAAAAACATGAATAAAATCTTCTGAGGATGTAGAACTTTAACTGACATGGTGCAAATTTTTAGGTTTTAACCCTTGTGTCCTCAAATTAATTTTATGTTAAAAACTACTGAATACACACACACACAGCTGCAGATGACTTGAAAGTGTTTCTACCTTTTTTTTGGCTGCCTGTACAGTGGCTCTAAGGGGTCTTATGGGTTAAACAAATGAAAAATAATTTTTTCTTTCAAATCTTTGGCTTTTGGCATTTGCAGATCACAGTTGTCAAATAATTAGAAAAAAAAAAAAATTTTGTTAATAACATTAGTGTATGGTCCAGTGTTTCAGTGTTCTCTGTTAGCTTGTTCCAATGAGGGATCCTAAACTATAGTTGAAAAAAAAAAAAACAAAAAAATAAGAGAGAAATGTTTGATTTTGAGCTTATTTTGACAAAGTCAAGATAAGCTATTGCCATCACGCATGCAGAAGTCTGTTGTCTGTGAGTCTGTTCACATTATCCTTTAGCACAGGCTGCATCCCGTAGTTCTTGTCCGATCATCACAAAATTTCATATGTAGGGTTGAGGTCATGTCTAGATGAGAACGTCCCCTTTTGGTCATGATCGGCCAGCCGTGATGGCTGCCAGAGCCCCAAACCAGAAAACCTTTAGCACAGTCTACAGGTCGTATTTATAGTGGAATTTCAATGTAACTTGGTAGGATGACTCCATATAATGTCTAGATGAAAACGTCCCCTTTTGGTCAAGATCAGTAAACTGTGATGGCTACAGGGGCCTGAAAACCTTTAGCACAGTCTACAGGTCGTATTTATGAAGGGTCTTCATTGTAACTTGACTCCAGATAATGTCCAGATGAGAACATCCCCTTTTGGTCGCAATCATTCAACCATTTAGCACAGACTGCAGGTTATATTTAGGAAGGGATTTCATTGTAACATTGTAGGATGACTCAGTATAATGTCTAGATGAGGATATCCCCTTTTGTTTGCGATGGGTCAACCATGATAGCAACACAGGCCCGAACCCTGAAAACCTTTAGCACAGTCTACAGGCCGTATTTATGAAGGTACTTTATTGCAACTTGATAGGGTGACTCGTTTTGAAATAATTTCACTGTAACTTTGTAACTTTGGTTGACAGACATTAACTGTTAGGGTCACATAAACCCACCCCTCAATTTTTTAGTACAGTCTACACCTTTAATTATTTTTATTGAAAACACAGTATACAGGGAACAGAAATTAACATATTCTCAATTATCACAATTCTTGTCGTATTTCATTATCCTTTCATAAACATTGAACATTGTCCTTTTCATCAAACACAACACACAGACAAGTTAAGCTACAGTGTCATTGACACTTTCATTTTATGTATTTCTGGGTGGATTTGGTATTGGTATATTTGTTTGACAAAAGGGTAAGAATGTAAGTTTTCATAATACTCTAAATTTACATGATGCCATGACTAATGTTAACTTGGTAAAGTATTACATTGATTATGGTGTTGGAATTTGTTCACCAGTACATTTTGTTTAAGTTTGCTGGAGAGTGGCTGTAGACAGCCTCCAATTAAATGTAATAAAATAAATGAAAAAAATATTGTTATGCTTTGACTGGGCATTGACAGAGGACCACCCCTGAGAAAGTTCACCACTACTTGTTTGTTGAGTACTAGGGCTGATTAATCTATGAAGCCTAAACTACTCCTACATCTAGATGTTCGTTCATTCAGCTTATGCTTCTGTGAATCATTATGGAATAGAGTGACTTAATTGTGCAGTACAGATAGCAGCATAATTATTGGGGGAGATACCCATTTGAAAAACAAGTTTCAGAGGCAGCAGAAGCCTTGCCTATCCAGTTTTTCAGGAGTTGTGCCTCTTCAACTTCTGTTTTTATTCGAATCAGCATGTTTTGAAAGGTCTGTGGGTTTCTTCCATGATTACCAACCGATTCAAGTTATTTTCCAGTCAGGACATTTTCAATCTTGGATTTCGATTCGCACTTGCTAGTAATCATATACTATCTCACAGGACCAAGCCAGAAAATAAGCAGACAGACATCTGCAAAATGAGGTCCCCAGAGGGTGAATTTAGTGATGCTACCCTGCATAGCAGGGTAGCATCACTAAATTTACCGTCTGTGAACCTCAATCTGAATCAGGGGCTCAAAACTAAACAGAAAGAGGTACCCAGAGGATAAATTGGCACACTGTATGGGATAGCATCATCAAATTCACCCTCAGGGGACCTCATTCTGCAAATGTCAGACTGCTTATTTTCAGGCCTGCACAGGACTAGATTTTCTTATGGACTTAGTCACACATGCAGTCGTTCGCAAACAAATGGAGGTCTGTGGCTGGAACATGCTAATTAAATAAGTTTGGAAGTCCATGCATCGCGACTACCATGTGTATTTATCCACAAGTGTATTTGCTAGAATCCCCACTGACAAATATTCCAACTATATCATCAAGGCATGCCTTCAAAAATCAGTCATCTTTGTGACACCCCTGAGTACATACATGTAGAATAGTATCTTCCCCATGGGAACCCTGGGAAGTGAAGTGCGCCTGTTCACTGCAGTAAACAGGCTCTGTTTTACTGGTAAATTAGGACCCAGTCACCAACGCTTGGGCGGTGCAAACCCTCTCTAAAATGGGCAATATGGCTTATTAACTCTCACTTCTGGTCTTGAGTTGATACTCATGGTGTGGTCATGAATAGCCATTGTGCAAAAATATGTGACCTTAAACACCAATAAATAAATAAATAGAATAGTATCTTGAAGGAAACAGCTAATTGTATCTCTATAAACCAAAATGATGTTGTTTGAGGAAATTTTAAGCAGTTAAAAACATGATCAAATAAATAACCGATTTAAATACTATTTTCTTTCTGTTTGTCAGTTTCATTATAATCTTCCAAATAACCCATCTTCTCCTTAGGAAATAAGAGCAAAATATTGGCAGATAAAAAAGATAAATAAATGATGGAAAGGTTGATGCTTCCTGAATTTGATGCAATTCACATGTATGCAGGTGATTGTTGCTAGTGAAACATTTTTCAAGTGATCCAACATTGCCATAACTCAACTTTGGAAAGTATACCTCTCATCCTACTGCTAACATTGACAGGTGCAATGCCCATATTAAAAAAAAATGTCGGATTCACGATTAATTCCCTCATTCTCGAGGAACAAGATTGTTGTATTAATGTGGGGCCTGAGGCTAAATAAAGTTCCCCCACTTTGCCTCTTTTCATCCATTTGTGTGTTTGGAGCCCTTAGACTTAGAGGTACACAAAAAGTTTTTCTCCTTCGCCAAACAAAGTTTGCAGGGGATATAGTGATATGCTCTGTCCTTCCTTCCTTCCTTCCCTGCTTCCTTTAATCCATCCATCCATCCATCCATCCATCCATCCATCCATCTGCCTGCCTGCCTGCCTGCCTGCCTGCCTGCCTGCCTGCCTGCCTGGGCTCATATATTCACAACAGATGGCCGGATTTCCATGATACTTCACATGCATGCATCCTATGCTAGTCATTCAGTGCCCAGTGAAAATTTACCTTGTCTGTACATTCTTCCCAGAGTAATGCACTTTGACTTAAAATTTTTCAAATTAATATTTTTGGCGTGTGGGCTCTGGAGATGTTTAAGTGAAATATGTTCACATATCAGCTTCACCCACCCAGTTTTCCAGGAGTTATGCCCCTTCAACTTCAACTTGTTCAAGTTAGTCGGCATGTGACCAAAAGTTGTCCGGGAATGAATTTTAACAGTTACGAACAGTTTCAAATATTTCTGGTATGTTTGTCCACAAGATGTTCAAGTGGAATGAGTTCACATATCAGCTTTGCTCACCCAGTTTTATAGGAGTTATGCCCCTTCGACTTTGATTTTCTCAAGTCAGCATATGACCAAAAGTTGGCCGGAGGTTAATTCAGCAATTATCAACAGATTTAAAATATTTTCGGTAGGTGGGCTCATGAGATGTTTAAGTGAAATGAGTTCACATATCATCTTCACCTACCCAGTTTTCCAGTAGTTATGCCCCTTCAACTTCGACTTTTTCAAGTACATGTAAGTCTGCCTATGACCAAAAGTTGTCTGGGAATTAATTTCAACAGTTACATACAGTTTCAAATATTTCTGGTATGTGGACTCACAAGATGTTCAAGCAGAACGAGTTCACATATCAGATTTGCTCACCCAGCTTTATAGAAGTTACTGGTATGCCCCTTCGCCTTTGATTTAATCAAGTCAGCATATGACCAAAAGTTGTCCAGAGGTTAATTTCAACAATTATCAACAGATTTAAAATATTTTTGGTATGTGGGCTCATGAGATGTTTAAGTGAAATAAGTTCGCATATCAGCTTCACCTTCCCAGTTTTTCAGGAGTTATGCCCCTTCTTGCTTTAATGGAACCCTTCTCAGAAAGATATCTTGATGAGGGATATGGTGCACTAGTTGTTTTTATTATTTTATTTATTGCATTTATTCATTCCAAATTGTTGGGTTTCATGTGAAAGTAAACATTATTCATCTCAGATACATGTATGTCATTTCACCCTACCCTAAAATTAGTTACACTCAACCTTGAACATCAAGAATATAACAATAAGATGACTTTGGAGGGTATTGTGGTTTATTAACAGCTCAACAGAAATGATTAACAGCCTGGCAGCCCATAAGCAGCCCAAGATGCAGTCAAGCACCCCTAATAATATGCAGGGCAGTTAACTGGTTGAGTGCTGGAAGCCACTATCATGGCTCTCTTGAAAAGTGCTGAAAGCCACTTTAGTGGCTTTACACTGTATAAATTAGCTTGTTATTTCTGGATAGTTGCAAGAAAAATGTTCATATAAAATTATTTTGTAATAATTTATTGGAGAGTGCCAGTAGGCACTCTCCAATAAATTGTAACAAAACAATTATTTATGAGCCAATTTTTGCTAAATAAACTAAGCCACCCCATGATGGTGGCATGGTATCCTTGAAAAAAAAAGACTCATGTTACAAATCACTTTTGAAAAGTAATTTAGCACTCTACCAGTTTATTAATTCTGGCAGGCTGTTAATAAACCGCAATGCCTGGCAGTGTCATATTATTAATATTATCACAGTTGGTCCTGAGAATAGTCTTAAGCATGGACAGGGGTAATGAGAAATGACTAAGATATTTGAAGTTGAAACGGTATTATTTTTGATCTCCAGTTGTTAAAGTCTCCTGACGTGATGGGATGGTTCTGTTGAGCACTACAGAGTTTTATTGCCCCTTTATTCTGTTAATATACTGGAGAACTAATAGAGCTAGTAGAGCCAATACCCAGATTATTGATTCATGTTATCTGTGCATGCCTGAAATGATACGAGTAGTCCAGGATGGCCAGTGGAATAGTGCTGAAACAGTTAGCCAGATAACCAGTTTGCAACCGGTCATCGGCATAACCGGTTGGAAAAGCTGTCAACTGGATAGCGCTATACCTATAGTTTACGGGATAGCGACTGGGAAAAAAAAATAGTATCTGACCATGAGAAGTTAGAATTTTTTTGCTGACACAAGCATTGTCAAAGCTACCAAACATTTTGTTGATTTAAAATGATATGTACTCGATGCAACATGAAAGTGTTAAGGTGTTGGAATGTTGAATGAACAGTTATTTCGGTCAGTTGTGCTGTCAAGTCGTGGTTAAATGTTTGTTACTTTGTATCAAACTGCCAACAGTCAAGTGCACTGCAGGTTGTTTTCTGCATGGGTAGCAGTGTGCATGTGCCTGTTAGTGTAACATTGTCTTCTGCAGACAAATTTGACATTCTTTTCTTTGATGAGGTGTTGTTAATTGCAGATTATCATGCTGAAAAAATCCCTCAGTGTGAGTGACAGGGGCTTTCAGAAAAAACTGACTGTTCGATACCTTACAAACATGTTTCAGAAAAACCATGTTTTGATTTTATTGAACTGTTTAAAAGTTTGAACGTATGTCATAAAAAAAAACTATTTTAAAATCTAGCATTTTAAAATTTGTTTTTCAGTGGTCAATGTCGAACAATGAGTGAGGGGCTCTTGGTCAATGGGGTATATAATAATTTCTTACCCCACCACTTTCATGAATCACAACATATTCCCGCCAGATATTTCATTGCAAGGAATAGGTAAATGTTTTGTCTTAGCAGTCAACAGAAAAAGATACATCTTCACCCTATGATAACATCAAATTCGAGCCACTCAAGGTAAGAGGCTCTTTGCTTATGCAGTTAACTAATAACTATGCCTAACTACAATTTACAAACTGGTTGGAAAATTCTTAACTAATATCAATGACATTTGCCCCTCACTTCAAATGCACACCGCCGCACATGTGGGAACAAATTGCACTCGCAATTTTTGTTTCAGGGGTGCAGCATGCCAGCGCCTGTGATTTTCACATAGCACTCCTGTGATTTTCAAATGGCAAGGCCTGTTTTTGTGACCAGGCAATGCAGGGTGACCACAGTTACGATGTATCATCGCTATTATGTGGGACCATTGCAGTCATATAAATTGTTAACAATCGTTTGCACGTTGGCGATTCCCGTTGTCACTCGATGGTGTTTGTTTGTTTACATTTTGCAGAAGTCAGGTGGCAGCGTTTTGAACCGTTTTCTTGCCATTCCTAACTGATTTTGTCTGGTAGACAATGCAATAATATCAGCACTTAAAATTAATGGTTATCCAGTTGAAACCTGGTTATGCCCAATGGTTAGCCGGTTACAAAAATGGGCCAACTGTTTCAGCACTACAGTGGAGACATAACTTTAGCTAATTAACTGGAGGAACCCAGGAAGTGGTAAAGTGTGTGTTTTAAGAAAAATAAAAGTGTCAGTGACACTGTCGCTCAACTTGTTTAAGACATGTACATGTATAGTATGTGACACAGCAATGACAAACATCTAGGTAATGACCTGATAACAAAGGTACATATAAAGTATTGTAACGGTCTGTACATAAATGCTGACCATAGACTGTAACAAATGTATAGGTAAAGTATTGTAAAGGTAGGCAACAGTTAGATGCTAGACTAGAAAAGAAATCATTGAGTCCCAGAGTGGGTCTGACTGAACCCAAAAATATTTGTTCTCATAGCACAGTGATAACAAAGGCACCCAAAAACACTTGTTCTCGTCCCAAGGTGCTAACAAAGGTACCCAAGAAGTTTCGTGAAGATGGGTTCATAAATACAGCCTCCAGCCCTAGCCGTATTGACATGTGCACTTACTGTGTATAAGTAGCACTGAATAAATCAAAGTTCATCTAAGATGTATTCCATGTTACTAAACATTCGTACAAAAATTTATTCAAATCAGTACTTTCATACAGAAGTTCTGTACAAAAAACTGATTGCACTAATTTTGGTACAAAATGGCTGCTAGTGGTCATCTTGAATTTTGGACCGCACCCTAAAACTCTCGTTCTCGTCCCACGGTGATAACAAAGGTACCCAAGAAGTTTCGTAAAGATCGGTTCATAAATACGGCCTCTAGCCTGAGCTGTATAGAAGTTGTGTACAAAAAACTGATTGGACCTAATTTTGGTTCAAAATGGCCACTGGCAGCCATCTTGAATTTTGGACCGCACCCAGAAACACTCGTTCTCATCCCAAGGTGATAACAAAGGTACCCAAGAAGTTTTGTGAAGATCGGTTCATAAATACAGCCTCCAGCCCTAGCCCTAAAATCAAAGTTCATCTAATTTGCATAATTTCTGCTCGAGAAAAAAACCTGTATTATATGTATGTATTCGATGTTAATAAACATTCATTTAAAAATTTATTCAAATTCGAACCTTCATATAGAAGTTCTGTACCAAAAACTGATTGTACCTAATTTTGGTACAAAATGGCTGCCGGCAGTCATCTTGAATTTCGGACCGCATCCAAAAACACTCGTTCTCATCCCAAGATAATAACAAAGGTACCCAAGACGTTTTGTGAAGATCGGTTCATAAATACAGTCTCCAGTGCTAGCCGTATTGACATGTGCACTTACTGTGTATAAGTAGCACTGAATAAATCAAAATTCATCTAATTTGCATAATTTCTGCACGAGAAAAAAACCCATATTATATGTGATGTATTCCATGTTACTAAACATTCATACAAAAATTTATTCAAATCAGAACTTTCATACAGAAGTTCTGTACAAAAAACTGATTGCACTAATTTTGGTACAAAATGGCTTCTGGCGGCCATCTTGAATATCGGACCTCACCCAAAAACACTCATTCTCGTCCCACGGTGATAACAAAGGTACCCAAGAAGTTTCGTAAAGATTGGTTCATAAATACGACCGTATAGAAGTTGTGTACAAAAAACTGATTATACCTAATTTTGGTACAAAATGGCCACTGGTAGCCATCTTGAATTTTGGACCGCACACAGAAACAGTCGTTCTCATCCCAAGGTGATAACAAAGGTACCCAAGACGTTTTGTGAAGATCGGTTCATAAATGCAGTCCCTAGTCCGAGCCATATTGACATGTGTACTTACCGTGTGTAAGTAGCACTGAAAAAATCAAAGTTCATCTAATTTGCCGAATTTCCGCACGAGAAAAACCCCGTATTATATGTGATGTATTCCATGTTACTAAACATTCAGACAAAAATTTATTCGAATCAGAACTTTCATACAGAAGTTCTGTACAAAAAAATGATTGCACTAACTAAAATACAAAATGGCTGCTGGTGGCCATCTTGAATTTCGGACTGCACCCAAAAACACTTGTTCTCGTCCCATGGTGATAACAAAGGTACTCAAGAAGTTTCGTACAGATCAGTTCATAAATACGGCCTCTGGCCCGAGCCGTATTAAATTGTTGATGGGCCATGGCATAACCTCAAATTTGACTTACGTCAAAGTTGAGCTAAAAAATCATAGTTACTGTTTTGCTTTGGGTATAGAGGTTGTGACAATTATAAACAAGACTATTGCTGAAGGCATTTCATACCCCCACTGCTGTGCTGGACCGATGAAGTATAAATGAATTTTTAAAAAATAACTGAAAATTTGACAAAGTAAGGGCCATAACTCAGGTGAAAATAATGTGAGCAACTCCACTCAAATATGTGGCAGAAGCAGGTCACCCCAAGGATACCACATACTGAATTTCTTTGAAATCCATCCACTCACTACTAAGAAATGGATCCAGACAGATGGATGGACAGACAGACAGACAGACAGACAGACATGCATGTAATCCAGTATATCCTCAATCTCTTTGAGAGTGGGGGTACAATCAAATTTATTACTTTACAAAGTGTGATTTACTGGGATTTCTAGGTTTGATTATAAACGATAACTTCACAAGTGAATTATGCTTTGCCGTGGATGTCATGGGGACTTCATTGTTTTTTTTAACCCTTTACCTAATATGAAAAGCAGATGATACTTGCAAAAAAAAATTCTGGAATACCTATTATTTTCATTTTTTGTCCCAAAAATATAGGTTATGACCCCTCATTGGAACGAGCTCGACCTATGTTTTAGAGACAAAAAATGAAAAAATAATGAAAATTAATTGGCGATTTTTTAGAATAGTGCTGGCGATTATGTTAGGTAAAGGGTTAAATAATATAATTATCATTAATAATGAAAAGTAATAAACAGAGTAATCGCTTGACTGGACCGATAACGTGAAATAATTCATTCGAGGCGAGGGACTATATTGTAAAACACTCGTGCACATTCATGCACTCATGTTTGTACAATGTCCCTCACCTCTCATGATTTATTTCACATAACCAGTCCAGTCAAGCGATTACTCTCTATGTATTCACTTAAGAGGTAGAAATCCTTGCACAGGACACAAAATCTTTTGTGACTGGAGTAAGTATAATTGGGTACTTTTAACCAAACTTTCTTTTGTGAAAGTGAAACAGCATTTTGATGAGTGATTTTTGGCTGGAGTATTCACAGACTTTTCATCAGGTCTAGTCATGGCTGCCATGAAGCAGCCATCACTGTATTTGAAGAAAACTTCTTTCAAAATACTCAGCATGTTAAGTCAACAACACCCTGGCTGTCCATGTACCTTAAAAATCATATTTCTGCTTGAGTGAACATCCCCCTTGCTCCTTCTCCACCCACCCCAATTTAACCCTTTCATGTTCAATGCAGCCAGACCAATTGCAATTTGCCCTAACACCTGTGTATAATGGTTGAATTCCCCATTTGTGCTGACCGCGAGAAGAGTTTTTGCTGAGCACTGGCCGTATAGTCTCCATCAGTACTTCTGTTCCAATATTTTCCACTTCTGCTTGGGGGAGGCAGGGGAGGGGGGTAAAATCTGTTCAAAGTCCCAAGGTTAATATTTGGGATCTCCATGCAAGCCCAAATTTTAACTTAGTGAAATATGAGGAATAATTCTTTAAAATCTTGCTTCTTGAGATCCACCTGTCAGAATCTTTTGATGTTTGATATACAGCATCTTCAGGGAGGTTCAGATTTATGTCAGTTCAAATCACTGTTGGATTCTTTCAAATCACATTCCTGAGTCTATATTTGAGATCGCTTTGAGGCCGGAATTTTAACTTGGTGCAATATGAGGAATGTTCTTTAAAATCTTCTCCAGGACAACCAGTTAGATTTTTTAGCTCACCTGACTGCAAGTTAGCGTGAGCAATTGGCATCCCGCGTCCGTCATCCGTTGACTTTTGCAAACTTGACTTCTTCACAACCACAAGGCCAAATTCAAACATATACTATTCAAAAAAAGTAGGGGATATTTGATAAAAGTGAGATACATGAAGAAATATATTTATATTTTCATCATCAGGACAGTTGAGGCATTACACTGTGACATCTGGTGAATGATTTCAGCGATAGTTGTGTGTCTGACAAGCACACATTCCACGCACTGAGCTGTAGAAGACATGGACGGTCAGTCAGAGAATTTACCACATTCAGTCTAAGACCTCAATACCTTGTGAATCCTCCTCAGTTTGCAAGACAAGCACAGATCCGACGTGGCATACTCCTCACCAAACGTCCAATAACAGCTTGACTGGTGTTATTCCATTCTTTCTGTAGTGCAGCGGCGAGTTCCCGGACATTGGTGGGGGCTGTTGCCGAAGGCTTCTGCCAAGCATATCCCAGATGTGCTCGATTGGTGAAAGGTCTGGACTTAGTGCTGGCCAAGGCAGTGCAGTGATGTTCTGCTCCTGGCGGAACTCTGTAGTGACACAGGCCCTGTGTGCTCTTGCATTGTCGTTTTGGAAAATGAATTGATGGCTGTGACGTCACGCAAATGGCACCGCATGAGCTGCTAACATGTGGTCACGACAGTACTGCCCTGTGACACGCCCTTGGATGACATGTAATGCTGTTCTGCTTGTCATGGTTATGCCTCCCTACACCATAACCGATCCACCACAAAAATGATCGTGCTGCCTAATGGTTACGTCATGGCATCATTCGTTTTCGAGTTCATCAAGTGTACAAATTCCAGCTGTGTAGGCGATTTCGGCTAGTTTGACCACTGACTCGCACATCTGTTGCTCGGTGCAGCTGCTGTCCAATTTCTGAGGCACTTTGATGGTGGTTATATAATGCTGTGGTTCGGATGAAACGATCCTGGTTAGCAGTTGTTGCCCTTGGACGACCTGACCGATGTCTCATCAACATTGCCTGTCTGACGGTAGTGTGACCATAACCTGCTAATCACCAGTTGAGTAATGTTGAGAATTTGAGCCACTGCAGTCTGTCTGTTGCCAGTTTCCAACATGCCAATGGCACGTAACTGTTTGTCATGTGTCAGTTTTCACATACCTCAAAAGTTACGTTTCGACCAGAAACTATTGATGAACGTGTTTATACCAAGAACGATGAGGACTCCAAAAAAGCCAGTCCAGTACAAATGAAAATTTCAAAACGTACACCACAGACATTAACGCAGCGCTCATGCGAAAAATCTGCACAAAGTTTTCATGGGCTGGTGACATTCATGATCCACACTAAACTTGGTAATATATTGATGCGTCCAATCACGTATATCCAATACCATTTTCCGAAAATATCAACATTAGTTTGGATATCCCCTACTTTTTTTTTGAATACTATATATTGCACAGACCATATATGGAGTATACCCTTTCTATTCAAATGAAGCAGCTGCTATATTCAGGCTCTGGTTAATGCCCCAAAAGCTCAGAAACCTTCAAAAATCTTCTCACAAACCACCAGAGGGAATGCCTTGATATTTGGTATGGAACATCCTTTTGTGTAGAAGATTAAAGTTTGTTCAAGGGAAGTTGGTAGGTCAATATTTGGGCTCTGTGTGGGGGCATATCAATCCAGGAACTGTTATTTGGTGTGAAGCATCCTTATGACCAGTAGAAGGGATTGGTTAAAACAAAATTGCCACCGGTTCTATCAGGGTGCCCGGTAAAGAGTATTGAAAAAATGATGAGTTAGCATTTTTGCAGTAGTTTATCCTGGAGGAAAATCTCATGCACTGAGAACCTAGAATAACATATTGATCTTATCAAAACAAATTACTTGTCAAACACATGTTAATCTTATTATTTCAATCAAAAAATGAAATTGTTTTTCTGTTTCCCTGGATCAAACCCCTTCAATGCTGTGCACATATTTTTTCTGGTTCCTTGGAAAAAAAATTGATCTGATTCCTGTATGAATATCTTTAATTTAACACTCTCATGATGTCAGTTTGTTTTCCAAAGATTTTATTTCCTGTTGAACCCTTTCAATGCTGTGTACATGTTTTTTCTGGTTTCTTGGAAACATTTATCGGATTCCTGTATGCATGTCTTTAATTTAGCCCTCTCTAGACTGCAATGTGGGTTCCAAAGATTTTATTGATGTCATGATCAAATCCTTTCAATATTGTGCACATGTATGTTTTTTTTGGTTCCTTGGAAAAATTTGATCTGATTCCTGTATGAATATCTTTAATTCAACCCTCTTAAGGCTTCAATGTGGATTCCCAAGATTAACGAAAACCTATCTTTAAAAATATCCCCCCCCCCCCCCCCCCCCACAAAAAAAAAAATAAGCCTCCATAAATTCTCTTTCTGTTTTGTTTATTTTTGATGCTTTAACAATTTTCACACAGACTTGAATTTACTGGTGGCAGTAAAATTCTGTTTCTTTAGTTTGAAATCTTATTCTTTAAAACCACTAGGCCAAATTCATTCATTTATGGCACAGGCCATCTTTGGAGTAAACCTTTTCTCCTTTGTTCAAATGAAGCTGCTGCCATCTTCAGGCTGGTGGAATTTACTCTTCTAATTCCCCCCCCCCCCTCCCCCAATTACCATATCCCTTAATGCTCCATAAGCCTAATATGCTTTTAAAATCCTCTTTTTATAAGCCACATGCAGTAATGCTTAGATTTCTTGTTTGGAACTTAACTTTAGTGATGCAGATGCACTTTTTTTCAAAGAAACTCAGTAAGTCAAATTTACCCTTCTGACTTACTTAAGTGATGCATATGCACTCTTTTTCAAAGAAACTCAGTAAGTCAAATTTACCCTTCTGATTCCCCCCCCCCCCCCCCTAAATTACTATATCCCTTGGGGTGGGGTTAATGCTCCATAAGCCTAATATGCTTTTAAAATCCTCTTTTTATAAGCCACTTGCAATAATGCTTAGATTTCTTGTTTGGAACTTACTTTAGTGGTGCAGATTCACTTTTTTAAAAAAAACTTGGTAAGTCAAAATTTGGGCTCCCAAATTTTGGGCTTCACTCAAAATTTCTATTTTCAGATCAAACAGGCAGATGTGAACCAAATTTGTCATGTAGTATATAACTGCGTCATAAGTAGTTCATTTATGCCAGAAAATTATTAGTTTTTGGGGGGTGGGGTAGAGAGAACCACAGTAGTTGAAAACAAAACAAAAATTTTGTTCAGTTTTTTAATACTTCACAGAACAGCGCTTGCTAGGAAGCTTTCCTAGGACCAGCAGAAATGAATGGCCAAAAAAGTTGCCTTTGGTTGTGTCATAGCAAATCAAATGAAAGTGTCAATGACACTGTAGCTGAACTTGACAAACTTGAACTTGGTAAGTTTTAAATGAAACGGCAAAATTGAAGATCATTAGGATCAATGTTGGTGAAATATAAAAATAACAGCATTGTGTGTGCACAATGTCAGAGTAATCCATTCCTTTTTAAATGTAATTTGTAAGTCACCTTTGGCTAAAGAAAGAATGTTGATACACAAATGCAGTAAGTTCAGAGGTTATTGTAAACGGT
The DNA here is from genome assembly GCA_031216915.1 of Pictodentalium vernedei. Classification (NCBI taxonomy): domain Eukaryota; kingdom Metazoa; phylum Mollusca; class Scaphopoda; order Dentaliida; family Dentaliidae; genus Pictodentalium; species Pictodentalium vernedei. Next base: position 674,621,584 of record CM062297.1, on the reverse strand, counting down.
AACTTTTTTCACAGAAATGAATAGCTCTTATCTAAAGGTCTCGCCTAATGAGCACACCAAGTTCAAAAACAATCCTATGATAAATGTGGCCTGTAGGCCATGTCAAAGAAGAATATTGATGCACAAATGCAATAAATTCAAAGATTGTTGCTAACACCAACAATTTTTGATGGAAATGAAAAGAAAATCGATAGCTCTTATCTTTGTCACCCTGCATAAGCATACAAAGTTTCAAAACAACCTGATAATAAATGTGCCCTCTGAGGCATGCCAAAGGAAGATGTTAATGCACAAATGCACTAAGTAGAAGGTCATTGCTTGTGGCAATGTTTTTTTTTTTTTTTATGGAAATTCATAAATATACCCTGCAGAGAGTGCAAAAGGGATAAGTTGATGCACAAATGCAGTAAGTTCAAAGGCTGGTGATAGCGACAATACTTTTTTATGGAAATGAAAAAAAGCAATAGCTCACATCTAGAGGTCACCCCGAACACACACATACCAAATTTCAAAGTTATCCGATCATAAATGTGCCCTGAAGGGTGTGTTAAAAGGAAATATTGAGGTCTGACTAAACTAAGTTCAAAGGTCAGAGGCAACATTTTTGGACAGAAATGGAAGAAAATCGACAGCTCCCATAGAGATGTTACCCCAAACAAGCACACCAAGTTTGCAAGCGATCCAATCATAAATGTGCCCTGCAGGGAGTGTCAAAGGGAAATATTGATGCTCAACTGCACTAAGTTTTTACTAATTTCATCGAAGGTCATTGCCAGTGGCAACAATTTTTTGATGGAAATCGACGAAAATCGATAGCTTCCATCTACAGGTAACCCCAAACAAGCATACAAAGTTTCTGATCATAAATGTGCCCTGTAGGGCATGCCAAAGGAATATATTGATGCCTGACTAAACTAAGTTCAAAGCGGCAACATTTTTTGACGGAAATGGAAGAAAATCAATAGCTCACATCTAGAGGTCACCCCAAACAAGCATGCCAGGTTTCAAAGCAATCCAATCATAAATGTGCCCTGTAGGGTGTGCCAAAGGGAAATATTGAGGTCTGACTAAACTAAGTTCTAAGAACGTTGGCGGTGGCAACATTTTTTGAGAGAAATTGAAGAAAATCGATAGCTCCAGTCTAGAGGTCACCCCCAAACAAGCATGCCAGGTTTCAAAGCAATCCGATCATAAATGTGCCCTGTAGGGTGTGCCAAAGGGAAATACTGAGGTCTGACTAAACTATGTTCTAAGAACGATGGCCGTGGCAACAATTTTTGAGGGAAAATGAAGAAAATCGATAGCTCCCATCTGGAGGTCACCCCAAACAAGCATGCCAGGTTTCAATGCAATATGATCATAAATGTGCCCTGTAGGGTGTGCCAAAGGGAAATATTGAGGTCTTCTGACTAAACTAAGTTCTAAGAACGTTGGCTGCAACAACATTTTTTGACGGAAATTGAAGAAAATCGATAGCTCCCATCTGGAGGTCACCCCAAACAAGCATACCAGGTTTCAAAGCAATCCAATCATAAATGTGCCCTGTAGGGTGTGCCAAAGGGAAATATTGTGGTCTGACTAAACTAAGTTCTAAGAACGTTGGCCCCGGCAACATTCTTTGACGGAAACTGAAGAAAATCGATAGCTCCCATCTAGAGGTCACCCTAAACAAGCATGCCAGGTTTCAAAGCAATCCAATCATAAATGTGCCCTGTAGGTTGTGCCAAAGGGAAATATTGTGGTCTGAATAAACTTAAGTTCTAAGAACATAGGCCGCGGCAACATTTTTTGAGGGAAATTGAAGAAAATCGATAGCTCCCATTTAGAGGTCACCCCAAACTAGCATGCCAGGTTTCAAAGCAATCCAATCATAAATGTGCCCTGTAGGTTGTGCCAAAGGGAAATATTGAGGTCTGTCTAAACTAAGTTTTAAGAACATTGGCCACGGCAACATTTTTTGACGAAAATTGAAGAAAATCGATAGCTCCCATCTAGAGGTCACCCCCAAACAAGCATACCAAGTTTCAAAGTGATCTGATCATAAATGTGCCCTGTGAGGTGTGCCAAAGGAAATTGTGGACTTACGTACGTACGCCGATGGATGAGAAGTGATGGCAATTACTCAGCTTGACTTTGTCAAGTTGAGCTAAAAATTGCTCTTGTTGCTGATCGCTTACTGATACACTCATCTCTTTTGACAACTTGAGCCAGGTGAGCATTTTAGGCTCACTTGAACCTCTGGTTTTATTTGGTATGCATCATCTTTTGGGGGAGGGATGAAAGGGTCAGTCAGATTGATATTGGTTCAAACCAAGTCCCAAGACTAATATTTGGACTTCTTTTAGAAACCCAAATTTTAACCTACTGCAATATGAGGAATAATCTTTAAAAATCTTCTTCAAATCCACCTGTCAGAATCTTTTGTTGTCTGGTATACATCGTCCGTAGGAGAATTCAAAATCGAGTTTGTTCAAATCAAGTCCTTGGGTTCATATTTGGGTTCCCTATGGGAGCCAGAACTTTAATTTAGTCCAATATGAGGAAAAACCTTCAACTGGTAGAGTGCTGAATCATTTTTGGTTGTTACATTTTGTTCATGTCTTTGCCTTGTTACAACTTATGGGAAAGTCCATATAGGCACTCTCCCATAAATTGCAACAAGGCAAATCCATATGAACTAAATATTTTCACTTCAAAAATAATATAATTTTAGGTGCATCACCTGCACTTCAGAATTAAGCCCAAAGATGGGCTTCCAGCACTCAACCAGTTGAACTTCACCTTAAGAATGTTCTTGTTTTTGTGTTAATGAAAATACGGGATATCCAGGCATTATTTCTATGATCGCATCAGAATCATAGAAAAATGAATGATACAAAGGTTTTTTCAAATTTGAATTCACAGAGTACTATTTATGGGAGTTATCATGATTCAAATTCTTGTCTCTGAAAAATCACTGATCTTTTGTCAGGTGAGTGCTTGAGGGTCCCTTAGGCCTCTTGTATTGAATTTGGCATGAAATTATCAACATGCAAGTCGGTATCCTTTGCTCAATTTTATTTGAGATTCCCCTAAAAAGTTTGCAGCAAGACAATGGGGTATCATTTCCTTAAATTAACTTCTTTTCTATCATCTTCTACAATAATCATAAATCATATATATATATATAGACAATAAACATATAGTGTGTTTTTATATCTGTGTTATACAACGAGTTGAAATATGGTTTATTTTTTCGAGGCTTCGCCGAGAAAAAAAAAACCATATTTCAACGAGTTGTATAACACAGATATAAAAACACACTATATGTTCATTGTTTTTATCTGATAACAAACAGACACCCGTCTCGTGCGTCTACCCGACTTATATATGCTTCCCACGGGCCTCCAAAGAAAACCAGTCTACGAGACAAAAGGAAATAGGACAAGACGCATAGAGTTGTGTCCCTTACATTACAAAATCGATGACGGCGATTGTAAAGTGCGATTGCACTTCTTGCATCATGTAACTGCGCTGGAACAAAATAAATTTCAACTATTTTATTAACAGTAACAAAACGGTGTTTCAGTAGAGTTATTCTTTTTTTGGCATAGTTCCAGTTTTCTTCCGTGTTTTATGCTGTAGTCCCAATATAACAAATAATTTTGCGTTTGTTTACAATTTTTACGAAGTGTTTTTTTTCAGGTACAGCAGACAAACTTTTAATTAGCGCAGTTCCGCGAGTACTTTTGATCGAGGCCGTGACTATAAATAGTTCGCAGTCGCCGCATACTAATTACTATTAACATTTAAGTAATTTCTACAATGTTTTGAAGCAAAATTTTAGGTTGCCTTTATTGAAGCCAAATAAATAAGAAATGACACCATCAGAGGATTTTGACAAAGTGCAATAAGCGTACAATTAAAACCTGCCCTGTGATATAACGATGTTTCATGAATGAATGAATGAAAATGGAATTGAAAGAGGTCAGAGGTCGTTCGCATAAATTATAATTATATACAACACCCGTTGTATATACTTCAAGTATATACAACGGGTGTTATACTCTATGGTTATCAGATAAATATATATATATATATATTCTACATTTTATTCTAAAAAAAATTCTTCAAAATTGCGTGGGAGTTGAGAAACAACAACAAATTGAGATAAAATTATCAACATATTGCACACATCTCATAAGCAGTTCATACAATTTTGGTATCAACAATCTCCCAATTTACCCTTTACCTTACTAATATGCATCCAAACAATCAACTTTTAACCCCTGGGGCCTAATTCGGCTTTTGATCACTTTTTACTGCAACAGAACAGGTGTCCCAACATCCAATCTTTGGTAAACTTGCAAGTCATATTGTAGGTATCTTGGCAGTTATTTCTATTGGTCTTGGTTAGAAGCAACTGCAAAGTTACAGGATGAAGACTGTTAAAAGTGTAGCACAAATGTATAAAAATATCCATGCCTCTAAGGATTCAATTTTGTTATTTTCTGCCCTCTAAGACAATTGCTTGTGGTCCATGACTGTAACATGCTCACAGAGTTTGTTCCAATGGGGGATCAAAGGTTATTGCTGGGAAAGAAAGACAAGAGGCCCTAATCACTCCCCTGACAAAGTGGTTAGAAGTATTTTAGCTCGCATTCAGTTAGTCATGATTCATCAATACCACAGAGGAAGACATGAAATCATTCGTAACTCTAGTGTCCATGTCCAGATGATTATTATCAAAGGTCTTCCTGACTGCTTCCAATTCTATCAGCTATAGACAAACACTGCCAAATTTCCAAGGGTTGTTATGTCACTGCAGTTTGAAAGGAAAATCTTATGGTAAAACACTAAGGAATGGATTAGAACAAGCTTGAATCTAACCTGCCCCCCACCCTCATAGCGAGCCCAAATATTAAACCATGGATTTGAATTGAACACACTTGAATCTGATCCCCCTAAAGATGTTATATACCAAAGATGAAAGGATTCTGACTGGTGGATCTGAAGAAGATTTTTAAAGAAATATCCTCATATTGATTTGAAAAACAAACTTTAATTTGACCCCCCCCCCCCCTTCCCGAGATGTTGTATACCAAATATGAAAGCATTCTGACTGGTGGATCTTAAGAAAAAGATTGTTAAAGAAACAGCCTCATATTGTGCTAAGTTAAACTTTGGGCTCCCACAGGGTGCCCAAATATTAACTCAGGGACACGATTTGAACAAACTTGAATCCGACCCACGTAGAGATGTATACCAAATATGAAAAGATTCTGCCTGGCTGATCTGAAGAAGAAGATTATTAAAGAAATTTCCTCATATTGCACTAAGTAAAAATTTGGGCTGTATATAAAATATCAGAAGATTCTGATTGATGGTTCTGGAGAAGATTTAAATTTTTTTTTTTTTTCAAATATATGGAACTACAGAGTTATGGCCCTTGTGGTGCCCAATGTGGGCGTGGCAACTTTATTTCAACAAACTGGGAGCGCGGTGGCTCAGTAGGTAGAGGTGCAGGCTGCAAGCCGAGAGGTCCTCGGTTCGAATCCCACCTGCGGCAACCGCGTTGTCCTTGGGCAAGACACTTCATCTCCATTGCCCGCGTGGGGGCACGATGACGCCATGTACTAAGGCGTACTGCACGTCGAGGGTACGCATGTCTTCAACCAATCTAACCCTGCATGTGCTGCAGTGCGGAGTTACGATGTTGGGGAGCTGGCAGCTGCTCGTCGTTGCTCGGTGGTTCTCTCCGGGTACTCCGGCTTCCTCCACACGTAAAACTGTCACGGTCATGATTAGCCATTGTGCATAAATATGTGACCTTAAACATCAATAAATAAATAAATTTCAACAAACTTGAATTGACATATGATAAGGAAGATGCACACCAGATTTGGTTCAATTTGGTCCAGTAGTTTGTGAGAAGTCAATAATGTAAACCTAACGCCGGACGAAAAATGATCAGTAAAGCTCCCACCGAGCTTTACTAAGGTGAGCTAATAATGTTTAAAAATACAAAATGGAACAACAGAGTCAAAGGACATTTATGTGTCAAGGCAGCAGTTCATCCAATGTAAGTTAACTATGACTGTATCATCCACACCAGGTGATTAACAAACCATGCACAGATTACCACATTGATGACCTTAACCCTTTAACCAATGTTCGCGATGATGTAAAACTTTGCTATTTAATTATTTTTTCAAATATTATTTATTGGTGTTGAAGGTCACATACTTATGCGCAATGGCTAATCGTGACCGTGACAGTTTTACGGGTGGAGGAAGCCAGAGAACCGAGCATCAACGAGCAACTGTCAGCTCCTCAACATTCTAACTCAGTTCAAGCTCCGCTCAAGGAGGGTTACAGCGGTTGAAGACATGTGCACCATCAACATGCAGTACACCTTAGTACACAGCATCATCGTGCCCCCATGTAGGCAACTGGGATAAAGTACCTTGCCCAAGGACACAACGCGGGTCGTCCCGGACGGGGATCAAACTCGGGACCTCTATCATAGAAGTCCAACAGTCTACTATGAGCCACCGCACACCCAATTATTTTTCAAAAACACTTTTATAGCCAACAAAACCATATCATGTGACCCCCTCATTGGAACAAGTTTGTTCCAATTAGGGGTCACATGCTTTGTATTGCAACTACTCAATTTGTAAATTTAGTGAGCAGATGCACCAAATTGTTAGGTAAAGGGTTAAAAGTGAACAACAATTAATTATTGGCATTTAAACTGAATATCTTTGACCATATTGGTAGCAAATGATTCAAGCTGGTATCATATTGCCTGTTAATATTGCACTGAATGAAGACAAAATCACAAGAGAAACTACTCGTTCTTTTTAGCTCACCGGACTGAAAGTCAGGGTGAGCTTTTCTTATCACTTTTCGTCCATCGTCCATCCGTCCGTCGTCCTGCGTGAAGGTGGTGTTTGAGCCTCTTTCTCCTAAACCACTGGCCACATTTTAATTAAATTTCATGTAAGTAGTGGTTATATAGGGGCATTTTGATTTTTGTGCAAATTAGGTTTTGGCTCATATTGAGCAGAGGGGTGGAGGAAAAATGGCCAATTTTTTTGAAAATCTTCTTCTAATGAACCACCAGTAGCAGAGACTTGATATGTGGTATACAGAGTCCTTTTGAGGTTTAGAATCAAGTTTGTTCAAGAGAAGTTTGTCGGGCACTATTTGCCTTCGTTATGGGAGGGGCAAACATTTTGGCCACGCCTAAAATTTCTATTTTCAGAACCATGAGGTCGATTTGAACCAAATTTGATATGAGATGATAATGATTCATAAGTAGTTGATTGATGCCAAAAATTTTTTTTTCATTGCCCCGTGGGAACCTCGGGAGCTAAAAATAGGAAAAACCTTAAAACTGTCATATCTCCAAAACTACACGGCACAGAGAATTCTTATTTTGTATAAAGCTTACTTTTATCCAGTAGAATAGAATGGTTAAAAAAAATCCATATCGGTTTGATCACAAGGTACTTTTTTCAGGACTTTGAAAAAGTGAAGTGCTGAGTCAGCACTTTTTAACACTGTAGGCAATGGGAAAAACATTAAAAAATCTTCTTCTCCAGATTTTAACTTAGTGCATTTCAGGCAAATGTCTTTGAAAATCTTCTTCTCAAGATCCAATAGGCAGAATCTTTTTGATATTGGGTAGGCACCATGCTTAGGGGGGTGAGATTCAAGTTTGTTCAAGCCAAGTCTCTGGGTTCATATTTGGGCTTACTGTGGTAGCCCGAATTATAACTTAGTTATAAGATCCAGCAGTCGGAATGTTTTGATCTTTGGTATGCAGCATCCTTAAGGGGTGAGATTCAAGTTTGTTTATAACTAAGTTATAATTCGGGCTACCACAGTGAGCCCAAATATGAACCCAGGGACTTGGCTTGAACAAACTTGAATCTCACCCCCCTAAGCATGGTGCATACCCAATATCAAAAAGATTCTGCCTGTTGGATCTTGAGAAGAAGATTTTCAAAGAAATTTGCCTGAAATGCACTGGGCCCAAATATAAACCCAGGGGGCCGATTTGAACAAACTTGAATCAGATCCACCCCCACAATGTTGCATACCAAACATCAAAAGATTCTGCCTTCTGGATCTGGAGAAGAAGATTTTTTAAGAAATTTGCCTGAAATGCACTAAGTTCGAATTCGGGCTTCTATAGTGAGCCCAAATATGAATCCAGGGGGGGGGGGGGGGGGCGATTTGAACAAACTTGAATCAGATCCACCCCACAATGTTGCATACCAAATATGAAAAGATTCTGCCTGCTGGATCTGGAGAAGAAGATTTTTTTAGAAATTTGCCTCAAATGCACTAAGTTCAAATTTGGGCTCCTATACTGAGCCCAAATATAAACCCAAGGGGGCCGATTTGAACAAACTTGAATCAGATCCACCCCACAATGTTGCTTACCAAATATGAAAAGATTCTGCTTGCTGGATTTGGAGAAGAAGATTTTTTAAGAAATTTGCCTGAAATGCACCACGTTCGAATTTGGGCTTCTATAGTAAGCCCAAATATGAATCCAGGGGGCTGATTTGAACAAATGCAAGTTCGAAATCAAGCTTCTATAGTGAGCCCAAATATGAATCTAAGAAGCCGATTTGAACAAACTTGAATCAGATCCACCCCACAATGTTGCATACCAAATATGAAAAGATTCTGCGTGCTGGATCTGGAGAAGAAGATTTTTTAATAAATTTGCCTGAAATGCACCACGTTCGAATTTGGGCTTCTATAGTAAGCCCAAATATGAATCCAGGGGGCTGATTTGAACAAACTTGAATCAGATCCACCCCGCAATGTTGCATACCAAATATCAAAAGATTCTGCCTGCTGGATCTGGAGAAGAAAATTTTTTAAGAAATTTGCCTGAAATGCACTAAGTTCGAATTCGAGCTTCTATAGTGAGCCCAAATATGAATCTAGGGAGCCGATTTGAACAAACTTGAGTCAGATCCACCCCACAATGTTGCATACCAAATATCAAAAGATTCTGCCTGCTGGATCTGGAGAAGAAGATTTTTTAAGAAATTTGCCTGAAATGCACTAAGTTCAAAATCGGACTCCTATACAGACCCAAATATAAACCCAGGGGGCCGATTTGAACAAACTTGAATCAGATCCACCCCACAATGTTGCATACCAAATATCAAAAGATTCTGCCTGCTCGATCTGGAGAAGATTTTTTAAGAAATTTGCCTGAAATGCACTAAGTTCGAAATCGGGCTCCTATACTGAGCCCAAATATGAACCCAGGTGGCCGATTTGAACAAACTTGAATCAGATCCACCATACAATGTTGCATACCAAATATGAAAAGATTCTGCCTGCTGGATCTGGAGAAGAAGATTTTTTAATGTTTTTCCCATTGCCTACAGTGTTAAAAAGTGCTGACTCAGCACTTTTTCAAAGTCCTGAAAAAAGTACCTTGTGATCAAACCGATAGGAATTTTTTTAACCATTCTATTCTATTGGATAAAAGTAAGCTTTAGACAAAATAAGAATTCTCTGTGCCGTGTAGTTTTGGAGATATGGCAGTTTTAAGGTTTTTTCTATTTTTAGCTCCTGAGGTTCCCACGGGGCAATGAGAACATTTCTTTTGCATCAGTCAACTACTTATGACCCATTATCATCTCATATCAAATTTGGTTCAAATCGACCTCACGCTTCAGAAAATAGAAATTTTAGGCGTGGCCAAAATTTTTGCCCCTCCCATAACGAAGGCAAATAATGCCCGACAAACTTCTCTTGAACAAACTTGATTCTAAACCTCAAAAGGACTCTATATACCACATATCAAGTCTCTGCTACTGGTGGTTCATTAGAAGAAGATTTTCAAAAAATTTGGCTATTTTTTCCCCACACCCCTACTCAATATGAGCCGAAACCTAATTTGGATAAAAATCAAAATGCCCCTATATAACCACCACTTACATGAAATTTAATTAAAATGTGGCCAGTGATTTAGGAGAAAGAGGCTCAAACACCACCTTCACGCAGGACGATGGACGACAGACGGCGGACAAAGAGTGATAAGAAAAGCTCACCCTGACTTTCAGTCAGGTGAGCTAAAAAGGAAAATACATAGATTTACATTAGGCCTAAAAAAGTTAAAAATCTGTTTCTCCATAATTCGACAGTTTTTCAACAGGCGTATAAAAAATCAGGCCATACTAAAGTTATAATTCGGAAAACACAAAATGCACAAATTCAAGAGGAATAACTCTGGAAAGGTACATGCGATTTTGGCCGAAGTGAACTTGAGCTGTGTTTTGTGGTCATAAACAAAATCTGAGAATTTGAAACAAATTAGTCAAGGCAAACTAAAGTTATCATCTGGAAACCACATAATTGACAAATATGCAATCATTCAAGGGGAATAACTATGGAACGGTACATGCGATTATGGCCAAAGGTGAACATGAGCTGTGCTTTGTGGTCAAAAACAAAATCTGAGAATTTGAAAAAATCAGTCGAGGCAAACTAAAGTTATCATCCGGAAACCACAAAATCCACAAATTTGCAATCATTCAAGGGGAATAACTATGGAAAGGTACATGCGAAAGGTGAACTTGAGCTGTATTTTGGGGTCAAAAACAAAAAATTGAAAATTTGAAATAAATCGGTCAAGGGAAACTAAAGTTATCGTCCGGAAACGAGAAGTTTGGCTAAATTCCCATAAATAAAGGGCCATAACTCTTCTGCAAATGGGCCGCTAGAAACGGAAATCGAACCCATCCTGTATTTTGTCATACTAAATCCACATGCCAAATTTAACTCAGCTCAAACCATTACAACTAAAGTTATCGTCCGGAAACAAAATGTGTCCATGGACGGACAGACAGACAGATGGGTGGAGAGACCATTCACATAATACATCCCATTTTTCAAACGGGCGTATAAAAACAACATCTGAAAAATTTGGTGTCAATCCGTCAAGGCGTTCGGCTTTAAGTGAACGGAAACCAATTTTTTTTCAAAAATTGTGTTTTCAAAGGGCCATAACTCTGAAAGCGGATGGACTGAGAAACACCAATATCGAACTTGACCTGTATTTCATTGCTAAAAACAACATCTGAAAAATTTGGTGTCAATCCGTCAAGGCATTCAGCTTTAAATGAACAGAAACCAATTTTTTTAGAAAAATTGTGTTTTCAAAGGGCCATATCTCTGCAGCGGATGGACTGAGAAACACCAATATCGAACTTGACCTGTATTTCATTGCTAACAACAACATCTGAAAAATTTGGTATCAATCCGTCAAGGCGTTCAGCTTTAAATGAACGGAAACCAATTTTTTTAGAAAAATTGTGTTTTCAAAGGGCCATATCTCTGCAGCAGATGGACTGAGAAACATCAATATCGAATTTGACCTGTATTTTAATGCTAAAAACAACTTCTGAAAGTTTGATGTCGATCCGTCAAGGGGTTCGACTTTAAATGAACGGAAACCAAATTGTTTACGGACAGACAGACGGACAGACTGATAACATAATACGACCATTTTTATAAACTGGAGTATAAAAACCGCCCGCCTGCATGCAATTTTATAAAAAAAAAAAGAGAAACAGAAGATCTACTTTGTGGGGCCTTATCATTTATAGAGACAAATATTTATTTATTTATTTACTGGTGTTTAGGGTCACTTTCAGCATCCTTAGCTATCTCATGACCACAACATTGGTGTGAAGTCAAGTTTAGCCAATTCTTTATACCTATGCTGCCCACTTTAGAGGACTTCCATCCCAGGCATTGCTTCCAGGCCCTTCTTTACCAGTAAAGCAGAACTTGTTCACTGCAGTCAACAAACACATCTCCACTTGCCAGGGTACCCACTGGGAGGCTGAGACAATAAAACCTTTCTTTATCAATGTGGTAATAATGTTCAAGTTGCAATATTGCCAAATGTTCCTTTTTGAGGGTGGATACAATTTTGTGTAATGAAGTAAATGAAGACTGATGAAGTCATATTTCCTTTATCTTGTATTCTTGTATGCATTTCGAGAACTAAACAATTTTCTTTCTTTTTTTTTGCATCTAAAACATAGCTTTTGAGCCCTCATCAAGCTCATTCCAAAGGGGGGGGGGGGGGGGGGGGTTATAAGCTATGTTTTTGAGACAGAAAATAATGAAATTTGAATGATGAATACTGTGAATAACATGGAGTAATTTTTGCCATTGCGTCATGTGCAGAGTTGAACAACTGTGACAACAAAAAAAACAGCCCATCACAGATTAAGGAATCGAACCTCAAGAGCTTTGTCTCAGCTATACCATTCAACCACTCCAACTCACACTCTTGCTGCAGTTTCAAATATTTTCAACTTCTTTAAAAGTATTGGACATTAATCCTTTCCACACTGGTTAAATTTCAAGTTCATACTATTTATCTTGTAAATACGTTAATTTATGCACTAGGCTTACTTTTTTTTTAGCCTTCTGAATATAATTGGGGCAGGATTTCCAAACATCATAAATTCTCCACATGCTTTTTCTACAGACCACATGACATGAAAATAATTTCCCACCAACATGTCTGTTGACTATTTTTTGTCCCTTAATCATATGATATTCTATCATAAATGGGAACAACATAAATGGGAACAACCCCAACTAACTCCCAAAGTACAAGAATTCCCATTCCTTTATTTTCTGTTTGCCAAAACTGGCAGTCGTATCTGGAGAAAGTATAGGCAAGAAGATGTAACCCAGCAGATTGAAGCATTTTGGATAGGTATAGCAAAGGGACTTAGTGAAATGTCCAAAGATCCACCAAAGCATCTGCATAGAGGGGCAACTAATCTAATTTCACCTGACAAACAAAAGTTTGTTAAAACTAACTTTCTGCCAAGCCTCAAAATGCCACCGATATCATCATCTGGTGCATATATGTCAAAAACAGTCTCTAGAGCAGGTCGTCCCCAATGTTAGGGGTACTCTCTCTTCCATACACTTTCCCACACATGTCCCAATATAACAATTTATCCCAGTGAATATGAAACTCCAAGCTCCCAATTATAGATTTCTGGCAGTGCACCGGCTTTTAAATGACCATCAAAATTCCCTATTGGAACAAAAAATTGCATCCAATTACTTCCAAGAACCATGAATATGTGTTACAAAGCCATAACAACTGCCCATGCAACACTGTCATGTTAAATGTTGCAATACAAGCAATAACAAGTACTGAATTAGCACTGAATTGTTATTCATGTAAACTTTCTCATATATTGTACAGAGTTATCTCCCTTAGACCACAGAGCGCATTAAAAATAAATATATCAACATCACAGGTACAGACTGCGTGCCATTTCAACTATATATGGCCAGTCTATCTGGAATGGGTTAAAGGAATAATTACTCAATATATTGTCATCATAAATCTGATAAAACATTTATGCATCAATGGATATTACTTGAACCACGTGACAAGAAAACTGCGTACATGTTTTATCAGGTTTATGATCACAATATATTGTGTAAGGCTCCACAAAGTTGATCTTCTCTTTCTCAGGCCATTTTGTGTAAAACTGCATGTGGGCGGGTGGTTTTTTATTTTATTTTTTATTTAGGAAATTATTTCTTTGTCATCAAAAGTTCATATTCTTGGTTTGTTTTATGTTTTAGGCCTCATAATCTACAGAATAGTGGAGGGTGGTGGTGTATTTCTTCCCTTGAGTGCAAGAAGGACAAATTTATCAATTTTATTAACTTGGGTAAAATATCAGACATAAACTATGTCATTTTTAGCTTAACTCGACAAAGTCAAGATAAGCTATTGCCATCACATGTGCAGAAGTCTGTTGGTCTACACATTTTCCTTTAGCACAGGCTACACCCCGTAGTTCTTGTCCGATCGTCACGAAATTTCATATGCAGGTTTGAGGTCATGTCCAGATGAGAACATCCCCTTTTGGTCACGATCGACCAACCATGATGGATGCCCGAGCCCAAAATCCAAAAACCTTTAGCACAGTCTACAGGTCGTATTTATGAAGGGATTCCATTGTAACTTGATAGGATTACTCTGTATAATGTCTAGATGAGAACGTCCCCTTCTGGTCATGATCTGTCAACCGTGATGGCTGCCCAAGCCCAAAACACAATAACTTTTAGCACAGTCAACAGGTTTCATTGTAACTTTGTAGGATGACTCCGTATGATGTCTAGATGAGAACTTCACCATTTTGGTCACAATCTGTTAACCGTGATGATGTTATGATGCCACAGTTTTCCAAACTAGACAATCAAGTTTTTTTTCAAATCCTGACCATCTAACCTTATTTTCATATTGCATGTCACCTGAACCAAACAATTTTTCTTTTTTGTTTACCTAAAACTGCTTCTGTGAATGCCAGAGTGAAACTCTTCAGAGAGTTAGGAAGTTTCATTTTTTTAACCTGTTAGGACATGAAGCCATATATAACATTTGATTTGATTTGATATCATTTGCTCAAGTTGATTAAAGTCAAAACATTGAGATTCACAGGGATCTAGGGCAAGGAGTATCATTTCCTTAAATGAACTTGTCTGTTATCAACTGTACAAATAATAATTATAAATAAAAGGCATATATTCTACATTTTCTTCTAAAAATTCTTAAAATCTGTATGGGAGGAATAACAGTAAAGAGAGATAAAAATATCAACATATTGCACACATCTGAGAAGCAGTTCCTAAAACTTTGATATCAACTATCTCACCATTTTCCCCTTACCTAAGAAATGTGTCATATCCATCTCAGATATCTCCATTAAGATTTAGGGATTTTTTACCTCTAAAACAAGTACTTATGGCCAATCATTGAGTCATAGAAAATTTACTTGGTCAAGAATTAACCAAGTTAACCGTGACTGGTTTCATTTCATAGCAGGCCATTAGCTCTTTACCTATTGAATCCCACTACATAATTTATAAATTGAGCAGTTGAAAATTAATTTTATTTAAAAAAATGAGAACAAAATCATATTATATGACCCTCCCCTACACCCCCCCCCCCCCCCCCCCCCCCCCATTGGAACAAGAGAGCTTGTTTCAATGAGGGGGTCACATTATATGGTTTTGTTGAATTTTGTTTGAAAAAAAATTTACAGAGGGGAGGTAAATGTGAATACTCTCAGGTGCCAAATAAAAGTGCTGGCCGAATAAGAGTGCTGGGTAACAATTACAATGAAAAGAATAATAGTGTTGGTGCACAATAAATGTGCTGGCTCGCAAACTTGACTAATTTCACATGAGTACCAAAATAATTATGTAGCTCCCCTATGCTGCTACTGACTTGCCAAGGAATTGCCAAACACAACCTAAAGTCACTTTGACAACGTGCCCCGGCCATTGATAAAAATATGTATTATACCCATAATTGCTAACTACATGTACAGTGGAAATCAATATAAAATAAATTTCATTATTTTTTTATTGAAAAATTGTATTGAAAAAAAAACCCAAAATAAAATAGCCTCAACAATCACACTTTCTTCGGCAACACCAAGAGTGAAGAATTGTAAAATGTTCAGCAGCTTATCAAACACAGTTTACTGGAACTTGCCAATTGTTCCACATTTATAATGTCAAATATACTATTTCTACAAGGGACACGCCTAGGAGTGAATTTTAGAGAGATGTGACTTCACCCTCTCATAGAAATAGGGAAAAGCAAGAGCTCTTCAGGGAGAAGTGAAATTTCTAAAGAAAGAAATGCTGAGAAGAGAATTTAATATACTATTTCAAAATTCATCAAAACTTTCAAACTCTGAAAAACAAGTTAGTGGGCTCCAGTGTAGGAGCCATGAGATTTCTAGTGAGGCCCCCAACCCCTCCTGGAATCCCACTTGCTCCTCCCACCCACAAATTTGAGATTTTTTTTGAATTCCTGCCATCAGTACAGTGCCCTCAGTCCTGTGTCCCCCCCCCCCCCCCCCCCCCCCCCCCCACTTATCTTCACTCTTCACAAGCATGGTCCCCCAGGATGTCAGCAGTGAGAAGTAAATTTCTAAAGAAAGAAATACTGAGAAGAGAATGTAATTTAATATTTCAAAATAATTTGTCAACAAACCTGACAAACACTGAAAATCAAGGTAGTGGGATTCAGAGGAGGAGCCATGGGATTTCTAATGAGCCAAGCAGCCCCCCCCCCCCCCCCCCCCCCACCAAATCCTGCTCACACCCCCTAAATTTGAAAAGAATTCTTCTTTTGACTTCCTGCCATCAGTACAAATAAGTATGGTGCCCTCACTCCTGAGTTTCCATCCCTCCCCCCTCCCAACCATGATTTCAGACCATGATTCAATCACTGGTGGGATTTGCATGTTCTGTCAGTGAGATTTGGGGCTTTGTCAAGATACCAAATTTACAAGAAAAGCTAAATTTTGACAAAAAACAACATTTCTTTATTTATTGAGAAGTCACAAAGCTCTTACCATGGTTGGGGGGGGGGGATTATATGCAATAGTTGTGCTTATTTCGGTAATTAGGCATTGCTTCACTGTCCCGTTTTTTTGTTCCCGCTTCTTGTTAATGCCAATAAAATACAAGAAACACAACACACATCATATTTCTTGTGATTTTGTTAACTTTTATTGGAGTAAGTCATGATTTTCCAATCACTTTTGTTAGTTACTTGATTCAATTTTTTCACCAATATCTCACCTAATTTCGACAGTAGAGGTTCGTTTTTTACAGAATTATTTTTTTCAATTTCATTTATGTTTGAAATCTGTTTTTTTTTAAAACAAACATATGTTTGAGAATAAAATAGTTTTATGTCCTTTGTTCTGTCACCTAACAGTACATAAGGGTTGCATTGAAATGTCTCAAGACAGACCACTTTTCTTATGGCAACTTCTCAAAAATACCAAAACAAGAGGCCCCAAGGGGCCTGAGGGCGCTCACCTGACATGGTAGCTTAAATTTATATCAACCCAGAGAATTGATTTCAACAAGTTGCATCTGCTCCTCCTAAGAAAAGCTTATACCAAATATCCAAAGATTCTGACCAGTGGATCTAAAAAAAAAAAGATTTTTAAAGAATATTCCTCATATTGAACTAAGTTATAATTCAGGCTCCCACAGGGAGCCCATATATGAACCCAGGGACTTGGCTTTAACAAACTTGAATCTCACCCCCCTAAGGATGCTGCACACCAAATATCAAAACATTCCGACTGCTGGATCTGAAGAAGATTTTCAAAGAAAATTCCTCATTTTGAACTAAGTTACAATTCGAGCTCCCACAGTGAGTCCAAATATGGACCTAGGGACATGGCTTGAACAAACTTGAATCTCACCCCCTAAGGATGCTGCATACCAAATATCAAAACATTCCGACTGCTGGATCTGAAGAAGATTTTTAAAGAAAATTCCTCATTTTGAACTAAGTTATAATTCAGGCTACCACAGTGAGCCCAAATATGAACCCAGGGACTTGGCTTGAACAAACTTGAATCTCACCCCCCTAAGCATGGCGCATACCCAATATCAGAAGATTCTGCCTGCTGGATCTTGAGAAGAAGATTTTCAAAGAAATTTGCCTGAAATGCACTAAGTTCAAATTTGGGCTCCTATACTGAGCCCAAATATAAACCCAGGGGGCCTATTTGAACAAACTTGAATCAGATCCACCCCACAATGTTGCATACCAAATATCAAAAGATTCTGCCTGCTGGATCTGGAGAAGAAGATTTTTTAAGAAATTTGCCTGAAATGCACTAAGTTCGAATTCGGGCTTCTATAGTGAGCCCAAATATGAATCCAGGGGGCCGATTTGAACTAACTTGAATCAGATCCACCCCACAATGTTGCATACCAAATATCAAAAGATTCTGCCTGCTGGATCTGGAGAAGAAGATTTTTTAAGAAATTTGCCTGAAATGCACTAAGTTCAAATTTGGGCTCCTATACTGAGCCCAAATATAAACCCAGGGGGCCGATTTGAACAAATGTGAATCAGATCCACCCCACAATGCTGCTTACCAAATATGAAAAGATTCTGAAGCTGGATCTGGAGAAGAAGATTTTTTAAGAAATTTGCCTGAAATGAACTAAGTTCGAATTCGAGCTTCTATAGTGAGCCCAAATATGAATCTAGGAAGCCGATTTGAACAAACTTGAATCAGATCCACCCCACAATGTTGCATACCAAATATCAAAAGATTCTGCCTGCTGGATCTGGAGAAGAAGATTTTTTAATAAATTTGTCCGAAATGCACTTAAGTCTGAATTCGGGCTTCTATAGTAAGCCCAAATATGAATCCAGGGGGCCGATTTGAACAAACTTGAATCAGATCCACCCCGCAATGTTGCATACCAAATATGAAAAGATTCTGCCTGCTGGATCTGGAGAAGAAGATTTTTAAAGAAATTTGCCCAAAATGCACTAAGTTCGAATTCAAGCTTCTATAGTGAGCCCAAATATGAATCCAGGGGTCGATTTGAACAAACTTGAATCAGATCCACCCCGCAATGTTGCATACCAAATATCAAAAGATTCTGCCTGCTGGATCTGGAGAAGAAGATTTTTTAAGAAATTTGCCTGAAATGCACTAAGTTCGAATTCAACCATCTATAGTGAGCACAAATATGAATCTAGTGTAATGGCTACGACCCCCGGGTATTGTGCGATATTAGTACATGTTTCTAAAGTAGGTAATTTTGGGTGACCTTGCCGAATCAACTATGGGCCGAATCGTTGTACTGTTTGTGGTAATCCATTTTTTATCGCTGTCAAAATTTACTTTAGACGAATTTCCACTGCTGGTATCGACGAATGTTAATCATATTAATCTATATTTTCAATGTGCGGACTCAAAAATTTTATTAAATAGCTTAGTTTGTAAGCTTCAACCTCAAGTTTATCCAGCGTTCTACCACACACGTTTCCACTGTTTGGAGTCCATGTTGCGCAAGGTGTTATGTGAAATCTCAGATATAAATAAAGTAAATTTTGCGTCAGCGAGGATTCCCTGTTTTAATTATAGAATCATCGTTTCAGTTATGTTTATTTCTTCAATAACATGCTTGTTATGGGTAGGCATTGCGGCTGAGGCCCCCTTGGGCGCAATGTTAGGCCTGTGCGAGTTGTTTTTGGTAATTGTTAAGTGTTTTTCGGCCAGATCCCGGCCAACACGGCAATTGTACTCTGGCCGATTGCGGCCGGTGTAGCCAGTATCATGTGATACCGGCCAGCGTTAATGCTATATAAGCAGACGTGAATGGTAAATCGGGGCTGAAATTCCATGGGGAAAATGCCAATCGTTTTGACTGAAGGAAAAAAATATCAAGGAGGAAAAACTGTAGTAATCTGTAAGTTAAATGGATGAATTTAATTAATTTTACCAAATCCTTTGAGCTGTGAAGCCTAAGAGGCACTCACAAAGCTCAAGATGATGTATTTAGCGTAATGTAGCAGATTATAGTGGTCACCCAAGGACTAGCTTAGGCCTATGGAGGCTGGCAGCTCGTTTACTTTCTATTTACTTTTTCTCCTGCCATGGGGCAGCTTTTATCTACCATGGGGTGGCTTTTCTCCTGCCATGGGGCAGCTTTTATCTACCATGGGGTAGCTTTTTCTCCTGCCATGAGGCAGCCTTTCATCTACCATGGGGTAGCTTTTCTCCTGCCATGGGGCAGCCTTTTCTCCTGCCATGGGGCAGCCCTTTTCTCCTGCCATGGGGCAGCCATTTTCTCCTGCCATGGGGCAGCCTTATAATATATAGCAAACAATTTTTATTATAGACATGTAGTCTTAAATATACCATTTTGGCATATTGCTTCATTTCAGTTTGACGTGCGGCCCTTTGTGAGAAGGATCCCCTGTGGGGCTCTTTCTGGCATAGTGCTGCATCTCAGACTGTGATGACACAGTGAATGGTTTTTATAAATCTAGTTGCGACAATACACAACTAATGAATCAGTTAAAAAAATTGTTGAAAATAATTAATAAAAAAAATGCTAAATAGCAGTCTGATCCAGTATTATCATAGGTCAGTCCATGAGACCATGACCCAATTAGGCTCCGTATATGTGGTTTGTAATTGTCAAATTATTACCGTGCAAATTTTGGCCTTTATTTTGTATTTGGGGATCTGTTTCTCAGTCCCGCAGGTGTGATTTTTATATCACAGTTGCGGGAAAGGGGAACGGGCCTGAACACTTATATTTATGGGCTTCTTTGGTAACCAAAAATTGGGTTACGTGGAAATTAATGAGTTTATATTTATAATAATAATAATAATAATCTTTTATTAATTATATAAATACAGCAGCTAATAGGAAATGGTAATTTATTTCCTATTTCAATTACAAAATTATCCTAATGCTTTACACAAAAAAGGGGGGGGGGGTATCTATGGCGGTCGGGTATAGTCTGTCGCATATTATCCATTATGCTTTGAGATAGTGATGGGCCTGACTACTTATACTCACGCCTATCGCAGGATGATATGTGTCATACTTTGCCCTGGTCGACGGGATACCTCAATGTTAAATTACTTATAATGAAATTCTCTGTGGCACCTTAACAAAGAAAAACCATATATCTTAATCGTGACTGTAAAGAACCTGCAGTCATGCTTCGAATCACTTAAACAACCTTTCTTATTTTATGTAAAATAAGAGTCCAATCAAGTGTGATGAGACCTTTGCCTTATGCAAAAGAGCGAATGATTGGGTTGTTCTGAGCAACGTTCATCTAGTCTTGGGAAAGTGAGCACTGATTTGCGACAAATCTATATTTACCTAATCAATGGAAGGGGAAAATTTAATAATTCGTTACTAATGTTAATTAATAATAACCTTAATCTTTAAAATTTACATTTAATTTAAAGTTAAATTAAATTATAATCAATATTGTTAGTGTAGTAGAATAGGCTTTTATAGGACTTTTTGGGCACACGGTTATTCACTGTGCTGTTCCATGCTGGAGAAACCTCCTACGGGGCTCTTTCCCACATGGTGCAATACACTGAAGGCTCGTGTAAGACTGTGGTAGCGTTACAGTATAAATATATATGCGCTAGTTGTAATGATACAGTTGGTGTATCAAAGTTGGGTAAACCACCGTAGTTGTGGTAAGGCTGGTGTATGGTACCAGTAAGGAATATTTTTGGTCTATAGAATCATAGCCATGTGTATGTTGCTATAAAATAGTAAAATATTAGTGTTAATTCAAGCATAGGGCTTGATAGGTCAACCACGGTTGGTTGAAAACTTTCGGGAGTTGGCCAGGATAGACCCAAGTTTAGCTAAGGTGGAGCTTCCTTGGGCCAATCTCTGTCAACTGTCATCTTTATCATTCATCAACCATTTCATCATATTCGTTGTTATTAATCATCATCTCAAATCCGTGTTCACTTTTGTGTTGTCCAGTAATGTAGTCCTGTATTTGTCCTGCATTGTGCTGTAAATTGTGTTGTCTTGTATAATAGATGAAGAAAAATGAAAAATTTGTAAATACGTTCGTTGGCAAATCAATTAAGTCTAAGGACTAATAAATCATTCCTATGGAGTTTGTTTTTTTCTTATAATTTATTGTAGACTTTGTCTACTGGTGTCGCTATCCTGACAACATCACTGCTGTTGAGTTTCATTAAAGGCAAAAGAGGGCCTTTATTGATCAAGAGGACACTGGGGTCAGGATAACCACAGGGCATACCTGTGGTTGTGCTGAGGCTAATTGTCACTTTGATAGTTTAGTTAGTTTGGTTCAATTTGTCAGAAGGCTCCCTTACTTGTCCCTGTTGATCAATTTTATTCATGGGATTATTATAATTAAATGTAAATTAAACCCTTTTTTCTTTTGCTGGCGATGAGACTTCAACTTGCAGTGAGCTTTCAATCTTTGTATTTTTCCATTCAGGGTAAATACCTGCAGAGTTATCTCCCTTGATAGGTTTTAGGGAATTTCCATGTACTGAATTAATGTTTGCAGTGAGCAATTTGCTTATACCCAGCGCTTTAGATAACAATATTCTGTAATTGTTTTACCTTGGTAACTGATAGATCTGTTGGACAGCTGTGGCATGTATGGCAAATGGCCATTGCTATCCATGCTGGGACTGGCCTGCAGGTTTGTGGTTTCATGTAAATTATGTTGTTCACAGGTGGGTCTGTTGGACAGTTGTGGCATGCATGGCAACTATCCATTGCTATCCATGCTAGGCCTGGCCCACAGCTTCACCGTGACATATTTGGTGTCGTGGAAGTGGGATTCTGTTATATTTAATGGAATCCAGTGTTACGAGTTCATGCCCAAAATTATAATTGTTTTATGTGTGTCTAACATTTGTATTGTGTTGTGCTCAGGACTGTTTAGAGATACTGTTGTGTTAAGTAGAAAAACTTAACTTAATAAAATAAAAAGAGGAAAGATGGAAAAGAGAAGGGGAAAGAGAGTGCCATCTAAAATGATGTCTGATGAAAGCCGGCTTATTGATGGAATAAATCCGTCCATAGAGCGACATGAAATACTGAATGATGTCTATGAGGCGAGAGATGAGAACGTAGAAAATGAGTTAAACATTAACCCTAAGAGTGTTAGTGCAGATTCAGAAATTGATATCAGGTCTGAGATAAATGATGCCAGTACTATATCGAGTAGTGAGAAAGTGGCTATGGCAAAAGGTAGTGGCAATACTAACCCTATCACTGAAGAGTTGAATATTGATGATCAATCTATATGTGAGATCTCAAAAGTTATCAGAGAGGTCATGACAGAAGCAATGAAAGATGTGTCTGGTTGTTTAGTGAAAAGTATGCAATATGGGTTGCAAAGTCTAGTGTGCAACCTAGGCATTAATGAGGAAAGTAAAGGAATGCGAGTGATGCAAGATGCAAGTGGCATAAGAGGGTGTAATAGAAGATGTAAAAGTGTCTGTGATGATCCATGTGATGAAAGTCAGATTGATGATATGCAAAGTGAGGCAAGTTGGGGCACCATCCCAACAGAGATATGTACCAATAAAAAGGGGTCACATTTCAATGTGGGTACCACACTTCCAGTTTTCACTGGAAAAGAAAAATGGAAGGTGTGGTTTAACCGGTTCAATGCAGTGGCTAATAGGCAGAAATGGTCAGATAATATGAAATTAGATGAACTCCTCCCAAGGCTCCAAGGGTCCGCAGGAGAGTTTGTATTTGGTCAGCTCCCACAAAGAGTGCTAGCCGATTACAAGCGATTAACTGATGAGTTAGCAAGCAGATATAGAGTAGTAGAGACAACTAAAACATATGTTGCTCAGTTTAGTAAAAGAAATCAGCAACCCAATGAAAAGGTTGAAGAGTATGCTGCCCAGTTGAAGAACTTGTATACTAAAGCGCACCCTAATCGTGGAGGTGAAACTAGAAATGAAGATCTTTTGAGAAGATTCTTCGATGGGTTGATGGATGATCAAGCAAGGTTCCATGTGGAGTTTGTAAAGGAGCCTCGTACAATAGATGAAGCAGTAAGTTATGTGGTCAATTTTTCTGAGACCAAGGAAAAAATGATGACTTCTTCATATGAACCATATGTTGATAGAAGGGGGAAAAGACCA
This sequence comes from Pictodentalium vernedei, assembly GCA_031216915.1. Taxonomy (NCBI): domain Eukaryota; kingdom Metazoa; phylum Mollusca; class Scaphopoda; order Dentaliida; family Dentaliidae; genus Pictodentalium; species Pictodentalium vernedei. The sequence goes on along the minus strand of CM062297.1, from coordinate 674,598,029 downwards.
GCCAGAGCTGTTCATGGGAGCAATACAAGCGATAGAGCCCATCGAGTGCCTGGAAATCAGGCTAATGAAGGGGATAGTAATGTGAAGAATGTGGGGAATAAAACACAAAGAATACTTGGTCTGGGGTCGAGCCCAAGACAGGTAACGATGGCATGAACCCCGATTTAATGAAGCTGTTGATAGAGAGAATTGAGAAACTTGAGAATGAAAGCAAAGGGAAGGGTGTTGGAAATTATAGAAGAGAGGGTAAAGGAATAAATGATAAGAAGGGAAGTTGTTTTATCTGCCAATGCCCTGACCATGAGATTTAATGCTTATGGAAGCCAAGCTGATAGTAGATTACCAATGGATGCAACAATGGGTAAATACTCATATAAAGATGTCCAGAAGAAAGATGGCTTATGGAAAAATAAGACAGATGACAAAAAGAGACCTTTAAACTATCAAGGACTGACACAAAGGGCCGAGGGTCAGTTGAGCTCATAGAGGCCCATATAGTTTATAATGATGTTAAAAATTTGAAGAAGAAGAATAACGACTGTGTAGAATCTGATATTCCAAAATATGATGGTGTATATATAAGAGGGAAAATTGAGGGTATGAATGCAGTATTTACTGTTGATACAGGAGCCAGTAAAACTATAATTTTAAAAAACTGTTTGACAGATTATCAAAAGATGTTAGGCCTAGATTATATGGTTCAGTAGCAATAACAGGGGCTGGTGGCAGACCTTTGAAGGAGTATGGAAAAGGGAAGTTCAACATCCAATTAGAAACCACTAACCTGTTTGAGGAAGCGGTAGTAGCAGATATTGATGATGAGGCCCTTTTGGGCATGGACATCATGCAAAATCAGAAAGAAGGTCCGGCAGATTTGCTACTGAGCAAAGGTCTGATTTACTTAAAGGGTAAACCTCTGAAATGTATTCAAGTAGGTATGCCAGGTTGGATAGGCCGAGTCACGGCAGCTGACCATTATTGCATACCACCTTTTAGTGAGAGTATTATTGATGTCTTCATAGAAGATAATGACGGAAATAATAGCGATGTAATAATTGAGCCTGTTGAAACATTCACTGAAAGGTTTCAAGCATTGATAGCTAGCAGTCTAGCATCGCTGGCTAACTGCACGCATAAAGTCAGAATCTTGAATCCTAATGCAAATGAAGTACATATTAACCAAGATGTAGTTGTGGGCTATGCTGATGAGACTGTGGGTAAACATGTCATGCTATTTCCGAATGAGGATGCAGATAAAATTGGAAATGTAGAAAGCATAAGACAAGTTAAATTATTGCCAAGCAAGCCTGAACAATCGGATGGTGGGTATCCCACACATCCCACTGATGACTTAAGTATAAATAGGACTGATGATGAATCACCTCCTCCACACTTGGAAACACTGTTTGAAAATGCTGCAGAAAATCTCTCAGAGGGAGAGAAGGAAGAGGTTAGACAATTACTCTGGAAATTCCAAGGGGTATTTTCTAAAGATGATGAAGATATCGGGCGTACCAGCCTAGTTGAGCATGTCATAGACACAGGGAATGAGAAGCCAATTAAACAGTTGCCTAGGCGGGTGCCCATGGCATATGCTAATGAGCTGGAAAAGACTATAAATAAACTATTGGATCAAGATGTCATTCAGAAGTCCACATCTCCCTGGGCGTCTCCTATAGTCTTGGTACCTAAGAAGAATGGGAAACTTAGGCTGTGTGTAGATTATCGGAAGCTTAATGCAATTACTAAGAAAGATGCTTTCCCTCTACCTGGAGTCAGAGATTGCTTAGATGCAGTGGCAGGGTCAAGCCTATTTTCCACTTTTGATCTTACCTCGGGGTATCATCAGATACCGGTAAGAAAAGAAGATATACCTAAGACTGCATTTGTCACAAAGTATGGGCTTTTTGAATATAGAATGATGCCTTTTGGACTCTCGGGAAGTGCACCTTCCTTTCAGAGGACAATGGAACTTGCTTTGCAAGGGTTACAATGGTTGACTTGCCTTATCTATATTGATGACTTTGTGGTGTTTGGCAAAGATTTTGATGAGCACATCAGTAGAGTAAAAGAGGTACTCCAACGCCTGGAGGAGGCTAGATTAAAATTGAAGCTAGAGAAATGTTCACTTTTACAAAAAGAGGTCTCATTCCTAGGGCATATAGTGTCGAAAGATGGGGTTTCACCTAATCCAGAAAATATAGCCAAAATACTGGCCTGGTCAATGCCAAAGAATGTCAAAGAAATCAGACAAATAATAGGGATGGGAAGTTATTACAGGCGGTTTGTCAAGGATTTTACCAAGGTAGTCCGTCCGATGATTGAACTAACGAAGAAAGATGTAAAGTTTCAATGGGGTGAGAAGTGCCAGAGCTTTTTTGAAGAGCTGAAAGGGGTGTTGACAAGTCCAGATGTAATGGCATACCCTAAAGACGAGGGGCACTATATTCTAGATACTGACGAAAGTGACGTAGCTATTGGTTCCGTGTTGAGCCAGGTACAAGATGGAGAAGAGTGTGTTATCGCATATGCCAGTCGCTTCTTAAGCAAAGCAGAACGAAATTACTGTGTGACAGATAAAGAGCTCTTAGCTCTTAGGTATTTTGTAGAATATTTCCGGCAGTATTTACTGGGAAGAAAATTTGAAATTCGAACAGACCACCAAGCACTTATATGGCTTTTCAGCCTTAAAGAACCAAAAGGAAGAGTAGCACGATGGATAGAAATATTGTCCGCATATGATTTTTCAGTCTCTTACAGAAGAGGTACTAAGCATAACAATGCTGATTGCATGTCAAGATGCCCTAACCCGTGGGATTGCCTTTGTGCAGAAGAGAACATGATGGAGTCGCTAAAATGTGGGCCATGCAAGAAATGTAAGCGACGGACAGAAGAGATGTGTCAAAAGATGAAACATGATAAGGTTATAAAGAAGAAAAATATCATAGATGATCCTGAATCTACCAGAATGGTACAGACAAGACAATCTTCAAATCCAACATTAAAGCAGCTATCAACTGAGGGTCTTCCTTTCCAATCATTCAAAGCAGCATATACTCTTGATCAAATCAAGCACATGCAAGAAAGAGATGAGGATATTGTACCCATTCTCAATGCAATGAGATGTGGTAAGCGACCTTCACATGATGAAGTGGTAGCACTCAGTCCGGCAACAAGACATTATTGGCTCATTTGGGAAAACTTAGTACTGAGAGAGGACTTATTGTGTAAAGTGTACAATAAGCAGGGTGGTATAGAAAAATTTGTGCAGCTTATAGTGCCTAGAGAAATGCGGAAAGAGGTCATGTATCAGATGCATGACTCACTGATGTCAGGTCACCTAGGCAGTAAAAAGACGATAGAGAAGACTTTACAGAATTATTACTGGTTTGAATTTAGAACAGATGTTAAAAACTGGATAAGGAGATGTGATGTTTGTGAGGCACACAAAGCACCTACAAAGAAGCCAAAAGCCCCATTGGGCAGGATGGATGTAGGGGCACCATTAGATAGATTGGCCACTGACATATTGGGACCGCTACCTTGCACACCTAGAGGGAATCGCTACATATTACTAGTCACTGACCATTTTACTAAATGGGTTGAGATTTTTCCCGTTCCTGATCAATCAGCCGAAACATGTGCTGACAAAATTTTGAATGAAGTAGTGGGTCGGTATGGATGTCCTTTGAGGCTGCATTCAGACCACGGTAGAAATTACGAAAGTGATATTTTTAAAAGGATGTGTGAGTTGCTAGACATTAGGAAAACTTGAACAACAGCGAGGAATCCCAAATGTAATGGACAGGCAGAGAGATTCAATAAAACATTACTTAGAATGGTGAAAGCCTTCCTTCGTAGAGAAGAAAGGAACTGGGTCTTGAACTTAGGTTGTCTGGCAGTGGCCTATAGAGCTACTCCAAATGAAAGCACCAGAATGACTCCAAATCTTCTTATGCTTGGAAGGGAAGTCAGACTCCCTTCCGAATTGATGCTGAGTTTAGAAAGATGTAAGAATGATGAGCAGTGGATTTCTTATGGTGAATTTGTCGATAAATTGAGAGAGAGAATGAATTTGGCCCACTCAATTGCAAGAAAGCATTTAAACAAAGCAGTTGTGAGACATAAAATGTGGTATGATGTTAACTCCAAACTTATGATGTATAAAGAGGGCGATATAGTGTGGTACTTAAATGAAAGTAGACGAAAGGGAGAGTGTTCAAAACTTCTACCTATGTATGCGGGACCTGGTATAGTGTGTAAAAAGATGTCAGATTTAAATTATCTTATACAAATTGATGAAAAGGGTTCATGTAAAATATTTAACCACAATAAAATGAAGCTGTGCCAAAGTGAACATATCCCAAAATGGTTAAAACTTAAAAAGAAGTTTAAGGCTGATACATAATGATAAGACCCTGTATCATATTGAAGGTGTAATTAAAATATGTGTTATATGTGTTATGTGTCGATCAGTGTAACAACGAAGAAAAGCTCAAGTATTAAATGATGGGTTAAATTTTTTTTAGAAAATGGATGTCACAAATCGGGGAAGATTGTACAAATGCGGCAAGTGTAAATATAGTGGTGAGAGGAGGAAAGTTATAAACCATTTTTTAATGAGGCATGTAGAACCTGAAAGAATACCATATACCTGTAATTTGTGCGGCTATAAGTCCATAAATGAAACTGCTTTTGAAAAGCATGAGCATGCATTTCCTTTACATAAAGAAAAGGTAAAAAAATTTAAAACGATGGGCGTTACGTTAGATGTCAAGAAATATAAAAAAATTTCTGACCACCCATACTGCATTAATGAAGAATGTGACATCATGAGGCAGACAAAAGAAGAATCGCAAAAGGTTTGGGGTGAAAGGAAAAAAGACAGTCTTAAATCTGTGTGTATACCAAAACTGAATGCAGATACAGTTGACTCTAAACAAAATTTCTTTGAAACAAATAATAAAGAGCAGTCTCAGATTGACTGTATCGATTTAAGTGAAATGATAGGATATGACGTGATAGACGAAGATAATGACTTCTTGAAGCAACTGGTGCAACCGCTGAATCTGGACGAATGGGAAGGCATAAACACAAGTGAAGAGACAGTAAGAAAGGTAGAACTAAAAACATGCAGCGAGGGACAGAAAGAAGTTCTTGATAAAATTATGGAAATAAAAGACAAAGAATTAAACCAATTAAAAACTGAAATTGATACTGTTAAAACACAAATAAAAACTTTTCAAAAGGTTTTTGAATTGAAAATAAATGTCGTAACCGATGCACTTAAAGCTGCCACAAATGTGATGGAAGAGCAAGATGAAATGATAAAAAAACTTCTTCTTAACAAGAATGTGACTGAGAATGAAAATACAAGTAGTGACAAAAATAGTGCTATAACTGAGGATAAAAAGAAAGAGAAGCCTACAAAGAAAGAGAAGCCTACAAAGAAAGAAAATGGAAAGAAGCGAAAATCAGAAACTACCAAAGACAGTGAAAATAAAGACAGTAAAAAAACTAAAAAGACAAAAAAACAAGTGGGACAAAAAACTTTGTGGAAAGACTTGTTCTCGGATCCAGTGAGAATAGTTCAACGGACACCAGAGGAATGACATTGAAAGTGTAAAATTGAATCGAAATAAGTAGTGTAAACTATCAAAAAAAAAAAAAAAAAAGAGAACAGACTTAAGTAACTCAAGCAAATTTACAACTCTGACTGGTGTTTTTACAATATAAAAAAAAAAAAAAAAAAAAAAAAAAAAAAAAAAATTTAATTTTTTTTGTGTGTATGTATAAAACGTTTTCCATTTTGAGGTAAGATGTAAATATATCTAAGGGTTTAAAAGGTGGTTGTGACATCTCACAACTAAAGGTAAAATATGGAGTGATTAATATTATTCATGTTTGATTTACAAATGGTTTCATCACAAATACGTATGTTTTAAATGTTTTGCGAGGACACAAAACCCTAGGGAGGGGGTAGTGTAACGGCTACGCCCCCCCCCCCCCCCCCCCCCCCCCCCCCCCCCCCCCCCCCCCCCCCCCCCCCCCGGGTATTGTGCGATATTAGTACATGTTTCTAAAGTAGGTAATTTTGGGTGACCTTGCCGAATCAACTATGGGCCGAATCGTTGTACTGTTTGTGGTAATCCGTTTTTTATCGCTGTCAAAATTTACTTTAGACGAATTGTCCACTGCTGGTATCGACGAATGTTAATCATATTAATCTATATTTTCAATGTGCGGACTCAAAAATTTTATTAAATAGCTTAGTTTGTAAGCTTCAACCTCAAGTTTATCCAGCGTTCTACCACACACGTTTCCACTGTTTGGAGTCCATGTTGCGCAAGGTGTTATGGGAAATCTCAGATATAAATAAAGTAAATTTTGCGTCAGCGAGGATTCCCTGTTTTAATTATAAAATCATCGTTTCAGTTATGTTTATTTCTTCAATAACATGCTTGTTATGGGTAGGAATTGCGGCTGAGGCCCCCTTGGGCGCAATGTTAGGCCTGTGCGAGTTGTTTTTGGTAATTGTTAAGTGTTTTTCGGCCAGATCCCGGCCAACCCGGCAATTGTACTCTGTCCGATTGCGGCCGGTGTAGCCAGTATCATGTGATACCGGCCAGCGTTAATGCTATATAAGCAGACGTGAATGGTAAATCGGGGCTGAAATTCCATGGGGAAAATGCCTATCGTTTTGACTGAAGGAAAAACATCAAGGAGGAAAAACTGTAGTAATCTGTAAGTTAAATGGATGAATTTAATTAATTTTACCAAATCCTTTGAGCTGTGAAGCCTAAGAGGCACTCACAAAGCTCAAGATGATGTATTTAGCGTAATGTAGCAGATTATAGTGGTCACCCAAGGACCAGCTTAGGCCTATGGAGGCTGGCGGCTCGTTTAATTTCTATTTACTTTTTCTCCTGCCATGGGGCAGCTTTTATCTACCATGGGGTAGCTTTTCTCCTGCCATGGGGCAGCTTTTATCTACCATGGGGTAGCTTTTTCTCCTGCCATGGGGCAGCCTTTCATCTACCATGGGGTAGCTTTTCTCCTGCCATGAGGCAGCCTTTTCTCCTGCCATGGGGCAGCCCTTTTCTCCTGCCATGGGACAGCCTTTTTCTCCTGCCATGGGGCAGCCTTATAATATATAGCAAACAATTTTTATTATAGACATGTAGTCTTAAATATACCATTTTTGGCATATTGCTTCATTTCAGTTTGACATGCGGCCCTTTGTGAGAAGGATCCCCAGTGGGGCTCTTTCTGGCATAGTGCTGCATCTCAGACTGTGATGACACAGTGAATGGTTTTTATAAATCTAGTTGCGACAATACACAACTAGGGAATCAGTTAAAAAAATTGTTGAGAATAATTAATCAAAAAAATGCTAAATAGCAGTCTGATCTAGTATTATCATAGGTCAGTCCATGAGACCATGACCCAATTAGGCTCCGTATATATGGTTTGTCATTGTCAAATTATTACCGTGCAAATTTTGACCTTTATTTTGTATTTGGGGATCTGTTTCTCAGTCGGGAGTTGGCCAGGATAGACCCAAGTTTAGCTAAGGTGGAGCTTCCTTGGGCCAATCTCTGCCAACTGTCATCTTTATCATTCATCAACCATTTCATATTCGTTGTTGTTATTAATCATCATCTCAAATCCGTGTTCACTTTTGTGTTGTCCAGTAATGTAGTCCCGTATTTGTCCTGCATTGTGCTGTAAATTGTGTTGTCTTGTATAATAGATGAAGAAAAATGAAAAATTTGTAAATACGTTCGTTGGCAAATCAATTAAGTCTAAGGACTAATAAATCATTCCTATGGAGTTTGTTTTTTTCTTATAATTTATTGTAGACTTTGTCTACTGGTGTCGCTATCCTGACAACATCACTGCTGTTGAGTTTCATTAAAGGCAAAAGAGGGCCTTTATTGATCAAGAGGACACTGGGGTCAGGATAACCACAGGGCATACCTGTGGTTGTGCTGAGGCTAATTGTCACTTTGATAGTTTAGTTAGTTTGGTTCAATTTGTCAGAAGGCTCCCTTACTTGTCCCTGTTTATACAATTTTATTCATGGGATTATTATAATTAAATGTAAATTAAACCCTTTTTTCTTTTGCTGGCGATGAGACTTCAACTTGCAGTGAGCTTTCAATCTTTGTATTTTTCCATTCAGGGTAAATACCTGCAGAGTTATCTCCCTTGATAGGTTTTAGGGAATTTCCATGTACTGAATTAATGTTTGCAGTGAGCAATTTGCTTATACCCAGCGCTTTAGATAACAATATTCTGTAATTGTTTTACCTTGGTAACTGATAGATCTGTTGGACAGCCGTGGCATGTATGGCAAATGGCCATTGCTATCCATGCTGGGACTGGCCTGCAGGTTTGTGGTTTCATGTAAATTATGTTGTTCACAGGTGGGTCTGTTGGACAGTTGTGGCATGCATGGCAACTATCCATTGCTATCCATGCTAGGCCTGGCCCACAGCTTCACCGTGACACTAGGAAGCCGATTTGAACAAACTTGAATCAGATCCACCCCACAATGTTGCATACCACATATCAAAAGATTCTGCCTGCTGGATCTGGAGATGAAGATTTTTTAAGAAATTTGCCTGAAATGCACTAAGTTCGAATTTGAGCTTCTATAGTGAGCCCAAATATGAATCTAGGGAGCCGATTTGAACAAATTTGCATCAGATCCATCCCACAATGTTGCATACCAAATATCAAAAGATTCTGCCTGCTGGATCTGGAGAAGATTTTTTAAGAAATTTGCCTGAAATGCACTAAGTTCAAATTTGGGCTCCTATACTGAGCCCAAATATAAACCCAGGGGGCCGATTTGAACAAACTTGAATCAGATCCACCCCACAATGTTGCATACCAAATATGAAAAGATTCTGCCTGCTGGATCTGGAGAAGAAGATTTTTTAAGAAATTTGCCTGAAATGCACTAAGTTCGAATTCAACCATCTATAGTGAGCACAAATATGAATCTAGGAAGCCGATTTGAACAAACTTGAATCAGATCCACCCCACAATGTTGCATACCACATATCAAAAGATTCTGCCTGCTGGATCTGGAGATGAAGATTTTTTAAGAAATTTGCCTGAAATGCACTAAGTTCGAATTTGAGCTTCTATAGGGAGCCCAAATATGAATCTAGGGAGCCGATTTGAACAAATTTGCATCAGATCCATCCCACAATGTTGCATACCAAATATCAAAAGATTCTGCCTGCTGGATCTGGAGAAGAAGATTTTTGAAGAAATTTGCCTGAAATGCACTAAGTTTGAATTCGAGCTTCTATAGTGAGCCCAAATATGAATCTAGGAAGCCGATTTGAACAAATTTGAATCAGATCCACCCCACAATGTTCCTTACCAAATATCAAAAGATTCTGCCTGCTGGATCTGGAGAAGAAGATTTTTTAATAAATTTGCTTGAAATGCACTAAGTTCGAATTCAGGCTTCTATAGTAAGCCCAAATATGAAACCAGGGGGCCGATTTGAATAAACTTGAATCACATCCACCCCGCAATGTTGCATACCAAATATGAAAATATTCTGCCTGCTGGATCTGGAGAAGAAGATTTTTGAAGAAATTTGCCTGAAATGCACCAAGTTCGAAATCGGGCTCCTATACTGAGCCCAAATATGAACCCAAGGGGCCGATTTGAACAAACTTGAATTAGATCCACCCTACAATGTTGCATACCAAATATCAAAAGATTCTGCCTGCTGGATCTGGAGAAGAAGATTTTTTAATGTTTTTCCCATTGCCTATAGTGTTAAAAAGTGCTGACTCAGCACTTTTTCAAAGTCCTGAAAAAAAGTACCTTGTGATCAAACCGATAGGGATTTTTTTTAACCATTCTATTCTACTGGATAAAAGTAAGCTTTATACAAAATAAGAATTCTCTGTGCAGTGTAGTTTTGGAGATATGGCAGTTTTAAGGTTTTTCCTATTTTTAGCTCCCGAGGTTCCCACGGGGCAATGAGAAAAAAATTTTTGGCATCAATCAACTACTTATGATCCATTATCATCTCATATCAAATTTGGTTCAAATTGACCTCACGGTTCAGAAAATAGAAATTTTAGGCTGGCGTGGCCAAAATTTTTGCCCCTCCCATAACGAAGGTGGATAATGCCCGACAAACTTCTCTTGAACAAACTTGATTCTAAACCTCAAAAGGACTCTGTATACCACATATCAAGTCTCTGCTACTGGTGGTTCATTAGAAGAAGATTTTCAAAAAATTTGGTCATTTTTTCCCCACACCTCTGCTCAATATGAGCCGAAACCTAATTTGGATAAAAATCAAAATGCCCCTATATAACCACCACTTACATGAAATTTAATTAAAATGTGGCCACTGGTTTAGGAGAAAGAGGCTCAAACACCACCTTCACGCAGGACGACGGATGAAGAGTGATAAGAAAAGCTCACCCTGACTTTCAGTCAGGTGAGCTAAAATCAGTTAGCTAAATCACATGGCGACTTAGATTTCACCCAAACTTAGAAATTAGGCAAAGTGAATGGTGCAAAGCAAATGGTGCAATGCGAAGATATCGTCCCTTTTGCTCTCTTGGGTGACTCCAAAATCGGTTCCAAAACCACATTGAAGTCAGATGGAAGTTTAGGGTTACAATGAACTAACTGAGCGACTTTTACTCTGTAACATTTTTAGGGTTGGCATTATATTTTTAGAGTCGGTTGGGTTACTCTGTTTAAACACAGGTATTTTGTTTCTTGGTCTCACTTGGTGAAAATAATAAACGTGATGGGTCACAATAACTGTGATGGATTGTATTTTTTTCACAAATTAATAAACGTGCCTGCACGTTTATTCGGCACCTGAGAGTAACCCTTTACATGACTTGAGAACACCATGCAAAACAAATTCTTGAGTAACTAATTATTTTCTTTACCCTAAAACTTAGTTTTAGGACCCCTCAGCACACTCATTCCAATGAGGTGTCATAAGCTATGTTTTTGTGCCGATAAATAAAATATAGATGTGGTAGTTGATACCCAATGTAACAGCCCAAATCTACCAACACTATGAGTTTATTCCAAAGAGGACTCATAAGCTATGCTTTTGCTGGTTACTTTCCATTGGTTTATTGCCATCACAGTGGATAAAGGGTTTGACTACTGAGACGACTAAAACTAACACATCACAGATAAATGAATCATATCTCAAAAGCTCGTCTCAGCTATACCATTCAACCACCACAGTTTCAAATATTTTCAGTGTCAGCCACTGAAGCAAAATTGCATGAGATGTCATAAATCAGGTATATCTGTAGTTATGGATATTACATGGGATGCCATATTTATAAAATGAAAATTTGACATTATGATGCCATTCTTTTTCAGACCAGAAAAAAATTTAAATAAAAAATGTGAAAAGAGAATTAAAAAGAAAAATGTTACTAAGGTAATACATGGCCACCCCCCCCCCCCCCCCCCCCCCTTGACTTTACGGACCTGGCTGTGGTGTGTGACACATCCACCCGTTGTCCTTTATAATTAAGCGAAGTTAGATGATTGTAGCCCTAATAGTTTTGGAGTTATGCTTGAGACACGATTTGTGACCCTGAACATATGAAGGTCAATTGTGACCTTCACCTTGCAGATACGGCGGAAACTATTATACGCGACACACCTTCTGACTGTCCCTAACATTTGTAAAAAGTTTAACAATTGTACTATGATTCATTTCTGAGTTATGGCTGAGACACGAATATTGACCGATCTTTAGTGTGACCTTGAAATGTGACCTTGACCTTGACGGTACAAACCCGGCTATGGTGTGTGACACATCCTCCCATGGTCCTTTATAATTGTGTGAAGTTTGATGACTGTGGCCCTAACAGTTTTCGAGTTATTGGCTCGGACAAACACACGGACAGACACACGCACACTTCAATCATTGTATGCTACCAGACTTAAGTCGGGGGGGCATAAAAAATTCCAACCACATAATCATATTTTTCTATAGTATGTAACCTAGAAGCAAACCACTTATTATTTTTTTTCACCTATAACTGTGTTTGTGAATACCGGAGAGAAACTCTAAGGAGGTGAATGTCAGAAAGTTTCATTTTGTTAACGTGTTAGGACATGTAGCCCATGAACACTCTATAACAGTCTCTATACATGTTCGATTTGATACCATTTGGCAGATTCCATTTAACCCAAAATATTGAAATTCACAGCTCTCTAAGGCATGGAGTATTATTTCCTCAAATTAACTTGTCTTCTATCTAATGTTCATATAATAATCACAAATAAAAGGAATATATTCTACATTTTATTCTAAAAATTCTTAAAACCTGCATGGAAATTAAGAAATAACAGTAAACAGAGATAAAAAAAAAATGTCAACATATTGCACACATCTGAGAAGCAGTTCCTAAAACTTTGATATTAACGTGTCTCTATTTACCCCTTTCCTAACAAATGGGTTATATTCTGTGTTTTTTTACCTCTAAAACAAGTACTTATGGCCAATCATAGAGTCCTAGGCAGACATGTTAACTCTCCCGGAATGCCTGGGATTCTCCCGGAATTAGCTATCCCCTCCCGCCCTCCTGCCCGGGAGTCAATTTGGACCAAAAATCTCCTGGAAAGTCGACATACCAGACAAAAACTGAATCCACCAGCTTTTGTTTACAAATACAAAAGCATGTGCTCTACTCTCAATGGCAAGGTCATTAAGTTTGTGTGAAACGTCACCACTTACGTAAGAACTGATGACCAATTCTCATTTCTGTCAATGGCCGTGTTGTGATTATTGCAACACGTTTGACAGGCGGATTAAATGAATTTGAGATGCAGGATAATTGCTGAAATTGATTATATATTAAAGGCACACCTTTGCTTGTATACAGGTAGCAGTCAAATCGAAAAATAAATTCCATACGTATAAAATCTTGTCCAATCGAAAAATGTGCAAAAATACGCACAAATTTATTGTGCATTTTGGATTTCACTTTCAGATAATTATAGCCAATTTTGGAGACAAACGGCTCAAACATATGAGTTGCTGTAATTTTCAATATATTGGGAAAAATTTCCGATTCGGAATTTTATAAAGCAGGCTGTGAAAAAAATTATGTTTTTGGTGAAAAAAATCTATAAAAAGTTGGTAATTTACAGCACTTGCACGTTTTTTCATTCGTAGTGATAAATGGACAACAAAATATCCCCGAGATGTTTCGTCCTGGGCTGACTGTGGCATAATTTTCACGTTTCACTGAAAAATGATCACCCCATTCCAAATCCCCTTCGTAAATGACCAACTACTTCCAGTGAGTAACCGGTGTGGTAAGGTGGGGCGCTGGGCTTTGGAAGATCGAATTACCACAACAACCGGGCTCTGGGGTGTGCCTAAACACCACAGATCGTCGCAGGTTACCGCAGGTCGCCGCAAGTACCCATAATTACCCAAATGGATTCAAAACTTTCAACACAGCACCATAACTGATATAGTACTGAAAAGGTCGAAAATATCTCCAAACATTTTGTACATAAAACCATTGAAATATGGAAGTCATTGGAACAAGCTCAGATATTGGCACATGACCACATCCCTATTTCTGATTTCTGTTTTTCTCTATATTTCTATGGTTTGGCTTTTGAAAGGACAAATTGTTCAAATAAAACACATTAGGGTGGAATGTTTAATGTATGTGTGTGTGAGGGGGGTGGGGGGGAAACATGGAAATTATTGATGTGCTGCCCACGTGCAAAAATCTCACTGACAAGCATCCGAGTCTCACTGGGAGCTCATCAAAATCTCACGGACAGTCACCTCCAGAGGTTAACAGGTCTGGGTCACTCACCACCAGTTAGTAGAACGTTGACGTATGTTCCTTTGATGTATTGTTGATGGGCTGTTTCCTGTTATGTGTGTGTGTGTGGGGGAGGGGGTATTTGGTATTAATTTATATTTAAAATTGATCGATCCACACATGGTTTCTACGCACAAAAAAAAATCTCCCTGAAAATCATGTCATCTTCCTGAAAGTTTTCTTCAATCTCCCTGAAAAAAATTTTGGGAGGTTAACATGTCTGGTCCTAGGAAATGTACTCAGCAAAGAATTATCCCAGTAAGTTAATCATTCCCTACCCGGCCAATAACCCTTAGCACTCTGATGTTGAAATATCAAAATTTAGAGCTGCAAATTTTTCCCGTTACGCAACTAGGAAGTTAAGCAATTTAATCTAGTTTGACAGAGTCAAGTTCAGACAATTGTTTATACATATGCTGCCCATTTTAGAGGACTTCCACACCGCACATTTGTTCCGAGTCCCATTTTACCAGTAAAGCAGAACTTGTTTACCACAGCAAACAAGCACTGTTCCACTTCCCGGCATTTACAAGTCATGTAAAAAGAAATTTATCATAAGTGAGGTAAATGTGATTAATCCCTTCCCCAGGCATGGGAACAGAGCATTACAAAAAACCTCTGAAGTGGATTTTGATGGCTGGAATGGACCGTCAAAGGTGTCTATCCTCACCCAAGGCATGTGTGGTTGAGGGAGTGTGAGGGGGTTCGATCTTCCATGGGGGGGGGGGGGGGGGGGGGGGGGGGGGTGGGGGGGTCAGGAATTTTTGAAAAGTTAAAAAATTTATAGTAATTTATATATTTTTTATACTTACCAATGACCCAGACTCTTCTCTTCTGAATCCGACTTTTTTAGAAGCGAACTTGAACAGCAGAGAGTCTGAAGCTTTCTTAGTAATCTGATCATAGATTATGGAAAGCTTGCCGTCGAAGCGAAGCTCTCCGGAGACTGGACTGACTCAAAAAGAGTTTTTTCACCTTACAATCCATCCGAGTGGATGCAGCCAGGGCAGCATCACGTCTAACTCCAGATTTGCCACTGAAAGGGCGGAGTTATACGTAGAGTATGCTATGGCCCACGAAAGAACTCTTAAGGAAGTCTGTACATCCTGGAATTCTTTTCCTTCAAGACGTAATGATAACGCTCTGATAAGGTGATCTGCATACAATAATGCATCTAAGCTGATCCTGTTAGACGAGATTGTCGTTTCCAACGTAGTGGCTGGAATAGACATAGACAACGGCAAAGACAATTCTAGGTCTTCAGGCTGATCGTCCAGACGCAGAGGAACTCTTGGAATGCCCTGTCCTGCCGTTTCAAATTTATTCCTTGAATTGATGAAAGGCAGCTGTACAGCATTAGCCACTAAGAAACCAGACTTGCCCGTCTTGGAGGCAAGCTTGAATATAGCGTCATTCAAAAGTTCAAATGTCCGTGTTACATTTCTGGACTGGGTCGGAAACTCAGGGATGGTGTCCCAATTCTGGCTGAAAAAGTCTGTGTCCAGTGACGCTATCAGTCTCTTATCCGGCAATGCAGCATTCTGGTCCGGAGGAACAACATCAGGAAGGTATTGCCGGATAAAATCTACGGCTACCTTATGTTGCTCAGAAAGGGAAAATTCCAGCTCCTCTGAATCCCTTTCGCCATCCGGCTGTACCACTTGATAATCTTGGTCGTCCCTTTCTGACTCTGCAGCGGAACGAACCGACCCAGCTTCCTCAGACAATTCCTGACACACGTCTCCAATGTTTGTCATCCCAATTGACACACACTGAGCAAGAATTAGTGCGAGTACATTGACTACAAGAAACACAATGAACATGAGAATCAGAGGAAGACTTCCTTGCATTACAATTTGAACAATATTCTTTCATCATGAAAAAATATAACAGTCAATAGTATTCGCACTAACCCTTGAAAACAAAGATACATAATATAATATAATCCATTATGACATTTCGAAAAAATAATTCAAAAGAAATTCAAAAGAAAAAAATTTTTCAAAAAAATTTCAGAAGAGCCCAAGTTCCCAATGGGAGCAATGAGCCCAAATGGATCCCAAAAAATCCTAAGTGTGGACAAAAATTTTAAAACATATTTAAAAATTAATGTAACACTTACGAACAATATTAATGTATCTGGCTATGAGCAGAACTAAACAAAAGACAAGTAATCACTATCAGAAGTAACCATTGTCAACGTAAACAAAAGTGTACAAAAACCGGAAACATGACTCCAGGCACTGTAAACATGGCCCAAAATCAGTAACCAATTTAAACACTATCCGATGTAAAACAGAGACTTCCAGAGAAGAAACTGCAGTACATCGGATGGTAGATGCAGACCAAAACGCCTAACCACCCCAAGGGTGAGGACGTAAGCATGGGGAAAAACAGAATAATTATTCTGTTACCAAGCCAAAACTCCCAAGAAATTTTAGTAAAAAAAATTACAAAAATTATGCCAAAAGCATGGGAGAATAGCAAGGGGGGAATAAAGGAAAGGGAGAGAGGAAACACTGAACAAACAATGGTAAATTCATAGAAAGAATGACAACATCAGGCCCATGCCCCCGAAATTAGGGAACATGAAATAATTTCGAAAAAAAATTATAAGTTACAGTCCTGAACACACCCTGCCACTGTTTCTTCCTCTCATCCTTTTATTTCCTCCTTAGATCCACCATTTCTTTCATAATTATGTGTCTGGCATCATTTAAACTGAGATTTACAAGCACAAATATCAGTGAGATGTTACTGATTTCAGGGCCAAACAAGGAATGACTTTTTGCGCCAATTATCGAGACCTCCTTGACACTGCGCATGCGCAGTGGATAAAAAGTATGGAGGACCACAAAGGACATTGAAATTTTCGGATTTTGATGCAAATTTGGGGGATTGGGGGGCAAAATATGTGTTTGGCCCTAGAATTTAAGGTGTTAGCACCAGCTAAGTCTGGGTCATTGGTACAGTATAAAAATATTAGACCCTCGTAGATTGCATTTCCTGGCTTCTGAGAGTAACAATACAAATGTATTATTGATGAAAATGTCTCTGGTATTTTAGTTAAGATATAATATCAAAATCCAAATTGTGTAGAGACGGTTACTATAAGCTAACTGCCGAATCCACAACTCTATTTGCTATTTGTAATGGTACTGTTCATATTTTTCTGAAATAAATATTGTTTAAACTAATATCAAAATCCACTGCTGTGACTGTGTACTAGTAGCTTGTTAGGATTACTTCAAGTAGCTTGACCAAGCAAATTACGAGAGGGATATAGTTAATATAGCCACTGTACGTTTGGAGCAGTAGTTCTATTAAGTGTATCTCTCTTCATTTAAGCATAGTTCAGAAATTCTGTACACAATACACAAAGAACTTGACCCTGTGTCTCACCCTTCCTGATATTTTCTCCCAATTGTGTCGTCACTGATTCAAAAGTTCAATTATTTATCCAATCAATCCCATTTAAATCTGTTTTTCACATCTTCGTCAGTTTCTTTGATCTGATCTTCACCTTTCAATTATTTTCACCATTGTTATAAAGAAGTCGACCGAATCTCAACTATTTTCATTCACAAAAGAATCATGTTTCCTTCTTTGTGAGAAATCATGTTAAATACAATATAATTGGTTGGAATTGTGCTATTTTGACATGTATTAACACAGGCAACCAATGAACTTGAGTGCTTTATGTCGACTTTGAAAATGTGTGTGGTGTTCTTAATGTGGTGCTAAAATGGAGACGGTTCTATACAATATGCATGGTCAATACAGTTCCGATGCTATCCTTATTTCCAACCCACCTGACCTTCTCCCCCCTCCCCTCCCCTTTTTTTCAACGTTTGTGTGCGTATCTCAAAAATGACATTTTTGACAATAAAAAGTCAGAAATCTGCGGAAAATTCTCAGGTAATCCCTTGCCTTGCATAACCTGAGAACGAATTCTCATGAAACACTCTTTTGATTCCCCAAATCATAACTTGGGACTCTCAGCAAACTCATGAGGTGTCATAGGCTATGTTTTTGTTCCAATGGGACATCATAAGCTATGTTTTAGAGGAAAATAAATAGAAATATATTAAAGTTTGAATGCTTTTTTGTAAATAAGGCTTGCTGGAGATTGTTGTTAACACTTTACCCAACGAATCGGAGGCATCCGCCTGCATAATATATGAACATTCAGCAGTTGAAAAAATATTATTTTTAAAAAAATTTCAACAAAACTATATCATGTGATCCCTCATTGGAACGAGCTCGTTCTAACGAGGGGTCACATGATATGGTTTTGTTGAAATTTTTTGAAAAATTTGAAAAATGATATTTAAAATAATAAATTTTGATATTGTCTGCATTGGGTAAAGGGTTAAGCTGGTTATGGGTTAAAAGTTATTACACTATGGTTTCAAAGTATACTGAAAGATAATCAATGTTAACTTTATACTTGGTAATCTTACACCACCTGGAGCTATCATCAAACATTTAATGAATGTGTGGCATGGAATGGGGTGGCCTATTCCCCACCACCCAAGTTCATCAAGAGCAAAAACTCAGCAAAAGAATTACTTGGACACAAGTGGTTCATAATGCCCTTCATGAATCATCATCAAAAAGCTATATATTAAATTTGGAAAAAAATCTTGAACAGTTTTCTTTGAAATGTGATGAAAGAAACGGTAACGTGATGATATAATATTTGAAGTCCAATAGGGGCAATGAATCTTGAAGAAATACTTTGACACAGCTGGTTCACAATCCCATTCATGTTATCACAAATAGCTATATATTAAATCAGAACAAAAATATCTTTTAATGGTTTTCTTTGAAATGTGATGACAAGAAATAGTATTGTGATGACAAGAATTTCTTAATCCAACAAGGGTAATAATTCTTGAAGAAATACTTGGACACAAGTGTGTACTTGGACACAAATGGTTCGCAATCTCATTCATGATATTATCACCAAAAAGCTGTATATCAAATTTGGGAAAAATATTTTGAACTGTTTACCTTAAAATTTCATGCCAAGAAATGGGGAAGAATGGATGGACGAAGTATGGAACCCATATATCCCACTCTGTGGCTGAGGATAATAATACTGGAAGCCACTACATTTACAAATATTATTTCATTGTAGTTTATTGGTGGAAACCTACAGGTACCCTTTAATGAACTGCAAGAATGTAATATTTTCAAACAAAGCTGACATTAAACTAATGAAAATACTGTAGATGTCATGTGTTACATCAAGAAAAAAATTATCATACCTACCACTGGCCCAGACATGCTGGAACTCTATCCATTAGAATTCAGGCTAAACACGTAATTTAAATTTACAAGTCACTCCCCCCCCCCCCCCCCCACCACACCCCAAAAATTAAGCTGCAGTAACAAAAATCCTGTATGGGGCTCCATACATAGCATCTGCACTTGTTCAGAGCAAAGGAAGTGTCCTCCATTCCCACCAATAGCTATTCTTTTGTGATGCCTGCTGAGTGTAAATGGTTCTGTACAGAGAGGTGTGAGTGAACAACTCATGGGTAGGCACTGCCTGTATTTTCTGTAGCACCTGCAGAATGAAGTTTAGTGACAATCGGACCATCCACATAAGAGATGCAGAGCAAAGACATAATGCCACATGTGGGGAGGCGATTTGCATGTATTTTCTTTGTTTTACTGCAGGGACATAACTCACTTGAAAGCCTGTCACACAAACAATTTTCATTCCAAATTTCATTGAAATATGATAACCCAAACCTTATAGAACAAAGACATAATGCAACATGTGGGGAGGTGATTTGCATTATATTTTTTTGTTTTACTGCAGGGACATGATTCATTTGAAAGCCTTTCCCATAAACAATCTGATTCCAAATTTTATTGAAATTGGATAACCCAAACCTGAACTATGAGGCGAAGAGACAAAAAACTGGCTATTTTACGAGGCAAACAGCGAATTTTCAATGTTAAGAAGGGGAATAAGTCTAAAAAGTGAAAAGTAAGAAATATTATTAAAGATTCATTTGAAAGCCTTTCCCATAAACAATTTTCATTCCAAATTTCATTGAGATCCAATAACCCAAACCTGAGATACGAGGTGAACAGACAAAAAATACCCTATTCTTGTATATTCAAAGGGCCATAACTCACAGAAAAAATATTCCAACAGCAAAACGGCTGATGCTGCTTAAAGATCTCATGATAATGAACATCTGTATCAAATTTCATCAAAATCTGAGCAGTAATGTTGAAGTTATAATGCGAACAGATATCTGAGTCTGGATGGACAGACGCACGCATGGATTCACAGATGCATGGACGTGCAGATGAATGGGCAGACTCACGGATAGGCACAATCCAGTATACCCCACTTTTTGAAAAAAAGTGGGGGTATAATTAATGGAAGGCACAGCTGATTACTCCATTCCATGGCATGGAAAGAGCATCTATGGCAAATGCTAATGGATCTAGTCACTGAGATCTCTTGGCAAGTAGATCTATCATAGGACATATTCTCCGACTGCTGGTAGCTAGAAATAAGTTCCTGTTGAGAGTCCACTCTGATGGAAGAATTCTCCCATGCCTGGACAGAGAGTCTGTGATCACACTGAGCTGACTTGGAAAATGGCAAACTGAAAGGGACATGTTTTGATCCTGAGTAAACAATAGCATCTTTTCTGTTAGACCGATCATCAGAAAGGAGTGAGTGCCATGCTGATTCCACAGATAAGCTACAGAGCACTGTAGAGCTGTCTGAAAGCATCTTAACTTGGGGATTTGACAGCTAAATTTTCCAATGTGTTAAGTCTAGGAGAAAAGCTAGCATCTCTTTCTAATTGATGTGGAGATCTGATTGATAATTTTTCCCGCAACCATGATAATTTAGATTCTCTGGAATCAAAGTGGCACCCCATCCCCTATAGCTGGCGTCTGACATTAGAGTGAATGACAGAGGAGTTACCAAAAGAATCACCTGCATCGTCCACTCTACATTTGTCCAGATTTTAATTTTTGCCTTGGTAGCAGGGGAAAGGCAAACTGAGTGATCCAACATGTTGATGTTGACCGCAACCTTCCAGTTTTCTATGAAGTAGAACTGGAGAGGCTGGGTGAAGAGACAACAGAGCAGAATCAGATCTGTTGCTGCTCCACATAGACCCAAAAGTCTCATAAACTCCCTCAAATTCACTGTTATCGGTTGAATAAAATAGCAAGAGAATGTTCTTATGAGACAAGCTCTCGCCAAAGAAAGATGGACAAGATTCAGATGAGTTTGAAAATCCATTCCCAGATGCCAAAAAATGATTGACAGGGTTAGATCTGATTCTGTAGGTTGACAATAAATCCCAACAAGAGAGTTAGTAGTTTCTGCACATCCTTAAATGGTTGAGGGTTACATTATCTTTGGTTGCCTGAATTTGTTCATCAAAATTTGTTTTATTACAAATTATTGAAGCATGCCAAAAGGCACTCGTCAATATTTTGCGATAAAACAAATTTATATAAACAAAATATTATTTGTGCTTAGACTGAATATGAAACATGAGCAAGGAAAGTGTTGGATTTCCTCTGGTACACTCATTTTTTTTTGAAAGCCTTGATAGTGGCTTCTAGCACTCAACCAATTAAAAAGAGTTTCCCTGTGAAAATGCTTTTATAAGATATCATCCAGGTAAGCCGAAGTCAGAACAGATAAATGATCTTGGAAGTGTAACATGACCAATTTCATGATCTGAGTGAATGCCCAGGGGACAAGGTTGAGGGTGAAGCACTTTGCTCAGAATTGATAAACCTTGCTGTTTACTTCAAACCTCAAGTATTTTCTGATGGAAGGGTGAATCATTAAGTGAATGTTCGAGTTTTTGAGGTCGATGCTTGTCGCAAAATCATTATCTCGGATGCTGATCCTTATAGACCAGGTTGTTTCCATATAAAACTTTGGAGTGAGAATGAGCTTATTGCTCTAGCTTAGATCTATGAACGATCAGAAGGAGGTGTCTGGCTTTGGTACTAGGAAGATTCTTGAGTAGAAACCTGGAGAATAACTGTTGTGTACTACCTCTATTGCCTTCTTCGAGAACATTAGGTGTACTGCTTGTAGAAGGCAATCCCTTTTTGTGAGGTCAGCAGGAAGAGTTGTGAACAACAGAGTTCTTGACATAGGAGGTTTTCTTCTGAAGGAGAGAACTAACCCCTTCTGGGTAACATTTAGAACCCATTTCTTCCAGTTTTCCTCAAACCGGGACAACCTTCCACCGACCAGAAGACAACAGAGGTTTGGTGTTTCATCTTGAACCCTCCTCAAGACTTGCAATAGGAGAAATTCTGTTTTTCCCTGACAGACTTACTTTGATAAGATGACTGTGATCATCCTCTGTTCAACTGCTGTGCTCAGACGGGAGACTGGCTATGAGCAGCAGCAGATATGGATTGAATGTGATGAGCCATGAGACCTCTTCAGACCATTATTCCTGGAATGAGGATTCTAAACAGAAATTAAACTAAGATGAGACTACTAGGATAAAACATGCAGTAAGCCCCTAGAGGATTCAACAGTTTGGTACAATAGGGACAAATGTATGGAGCACTGAGATGGTATATGGATGTTGAGATCAAAGACTTCTTATCCGATGGTGTTGACAGAAAGGTCCTACTGTCTTGAAGAATTTCGACTCTGAGAAAGCTAACACGGGGTCCTTTTGTGAGATAAACAAAGCAGCATTTGTTTTATGAAGGATAAGAGCATTGATTCTTCTGAAAGCTTCCAGATCTTGTGGAGAATGAATCGGGAAAGACAGACAATCTTTCTTCTTGTAACAAAAAATTTTGGCCAAAGAAGATGATGGGCTAATAAGCGATGATGAATTTTGGTTTCATAGGCACAGAATCTGGATAGAAACGACGAATGAAATGTATCGCTTCCATGTATTGCACTGAAAGAGAAAGATGCCGTCATCATTTGCTGACTTGTCTGAATGAGAACGTGATAAATGATACTCCTTTTCTCAGTCATCTGAATGTTCCGATCGATAATTGGAAGAATGTGAACTTGACAGAGACAAGCAATATTGCTCTGGAGGTGCATAGAGAATGCATGAGAGAGCAAATATGGAGCTTGTTCAAAACCTTGAACCGATTTGGTATCCTGATGTAAAGATCAATCATAATGTCTAGGCAATGACCTATGTTGAGAGACTGCAAGGAGACGCTTGTAAGAACAGTGAAGAGTGGAAGCCAAGCTATTAATATGTGTTGAATCTCTACTTCTGTCAGACGAATGATGAGGAAGACTGTGTGATGAATGATGACACCTGTTTTTGGGATATCTATGCTGTCACTGATGATCTGAAGACAAGGAACCATGTTGTGTGCTCCACTGGAACGAGTGCTGATGTCAACATATGAGTGAAGGTACTTTTGGTTAAACCCAAAGAACCACTTAACGGCAAGGCCAATGGAATGCAGGGGGGTGGGGGTACTTTTTCTCTTATAGCTGTACCAAGGATTTTCAGTGCCAAACCTATGAAAGATGACCTGCAGCCTTATGGGCTGGCATCAGACAGGCTACTAACAAGCCTTGGATCCAAGGATGCTGCAGATGACCTATTATTATCAAGATTTTTGCACTGAAGAATCTTCTGACAAGTCTCTTGGAATGGAAGAAGAATTGTGATAAGAATCATGTTTAGGAGATAATTTAGGCATATTAGGATCTGAGCTTAAAATATAAGGTTTAACATTTCTCTAACATTTACTATCCAATTGTGCACGACATGTCTGTTGCTGCTTTACATCTTAGTGAAATAATATGCGCAACAAATGTTCATATTGCATAACTTTCAGATGCACGAAATTGAAAAACAAATTGAAAACATACCAAATCCTCATAACAGATCTTCTCTGGTCGTTACAGAATTTAAAAACTGTGAATCATAAGAATAAGGCAATAAGCCATTAGCTAGTCTAGGAACAGAGCTCAATTTGAATGGGTACCCAGACTGTTGTCTTTGAGTTTCTAACATAAACAAATCAAAGAATTTTCCAAAATTTAAAAAAAAAAATCCAGCAAGAGGATCACAGATCCAGAAGTCGAGTTTTGACATTAAATTCTGAAGAAATAAGCTATTTATAGTAACAGTGACCTTGACCTTGGAGTCCCAGACTCAATAGGTATCTTCCCTTCCTATAAGGTAACCTCTGGTATAAGTTTGGTAAAGGTGCATCAAATAGAACTAAAGTTATTGCCCGAAAACCAATTTGTCACAAAATATTCTATTGATAGTAACAGTGACCTTGACCTTGGGGCCCCAGACTCCAAAATCAATAGGTGTCTTCCCTTCCTATAGGGTAACCTCTGGTATAAATTTGGTAAAGGTGCGTCAAATAAAACTAAAGTTATTGCCCGGAAACCAATTTGTCACAAAATATTCTATTTATAGTAACAGTGACCTTGACCTTGGGGTGCGAGACTCTGAAATCAATAGATGTCTTCCTTTCCTATAGGGTAACCTCTGGTATAATTTTGGTGAAGGTGCATCAAATAGAACTAAAGTTATTGCCCAGAAACCAATTGTTTACGCCCGCCCGCCACTTCATCAAACTATAAGTCGAGTTTGACTTCGACCCACAA
Source organism: Pictodentalium vernedei (assembly GCA_031216915.1). Lineage (NCBI taxonomy): Eukaryota > Metazoa > Mollusca > Scaphopoda > Dentaliida > Dentaliidae > Pictodentalium > Pictodentalium vernedei. The sequence continues at coordinate 674,573,513 of CM062297.1, read as the reverse complement.
ACTATGTAGAAATGGCTAGGGAGAAGAAAAGAATAACATGGAGCAGACATATAATACATAAAACAACGAATGGCAATCGATTCAGGGAATGACCCAGAAACGGGTGACACTTGATGAATTTATGATTCTAATTAATAATTATAATATAGAAACCACAGTCCTGAATGAATCATTTTCTCCTTGATTCAGCATCTGAAGACATCAAAAAGACATCAAAAAAGTGAAAACAGTGAAATTCTGCAGAGCAGGTAAAAAATTAGAAGAATAATTATTGGAAGACACTTCCTTTGCTCTGCACATATGTAGATGTTATATATGGAGCTTCATAGAGGACTCTAGTTTGTAATTTTTTTTACTTCTTGTCTTAATTTTTGATGTATGGGTGTTCTCAATTAAGCATTTGGCCTGAAATCTAACGAATAGAGTGCCAGCATGTCAGGGTCAGTGGTAATGGTGGATAAATATATAAATTTATTTATCTTTACAAATTGATAATACAATGCCAAAACAATAAAACTTGTCTTCTTTCAATGCGGTAATGATGCTCAAGTTGCAACATTGCCAAATGTTCCTTTTGGTGGCCGATATAGTTTGGGAAAATGAAGTAACTGAAGACTGTTGAAGGCATATTTCCTTGTTCTTGTATTCTTGTATGCATTCTCTCGTCTAACACCCTCACTGAAATTACATGAAATTATGTTTTATGAAAATTGAGAATTCTCAATGCTGAAAATTATATATGTATTGTGGTTGAGCCAGAAAACCAGTTTATTCCTAAAGAAAGTGAATTTCAATTTGGAAATGAAGGGAAGTCTGTTTACTAATAATTTCAATATGTAAAAGCATGTAATGGATTGTCCATGTTCAATGAAGATTCATGCATAGGAAGAGAAAAACACTCAATTATATACCAAAGTTTACATCAGTTACCGTGGTCAATATTGGATTGGTAATAAATGCCTGTATTTCATTCTAATACATTTGAATACACCAATGTTCAAAAGTTGTAAATCTCTATGTTTAAAAACGTAGAAGTTGATTACATGATAAAGGTACCCAGAATTTAAAAACATTGGACATTTTTTAAGTCGATAAAGGATGATAAATCGGTTAAAAATTATTTTAATAATATACATGTGAAGCATTGCAGTTGAACATACCTTCCGAGCCACAAACCTCAAACCATGTTACCGTCAATTCTTCACAATAACGTATATGCTCCAATAGGACCCCACCCAAATCCCAAAACACACCGTGAAATGAACAAGGCAACTTTAACGATAACAAATTCAGTAAATAAACCTTGTGTACTCCCCAACGTCGCTGGACAACAAAAAATCAATAACTTAGATAAAGGTCGAGGTTACTCCATCTCAGTTCAAATCATGAACAAGTTCATGATTTGAACTGAGACGGAGTAACCTCAACTTTTTTATAAGTGGGTTGTGAGTATACATTCATAGAATAATCACTGGCCTCAGAAAATACGATTTTATTGGCAGTATGCACTTTGAATCTCCAACCATTGTTATCATCTTTTCAAATATTTTACTTGGTGAGGTCAGATGGCAACATATGCCACTGGAGCCATAATCAAAGAAAAAACTAAGAAAGCTCTCATCCAATGAGAGGGTGAGGATTTTAGCCTTATTGGAACATTGGGCAATATGTCCATCAAAACCAACAGTTTCAGCAGAACAAAATCCCTGATATTCTAATCAGAAACAGGGAATTCACATATCTCTGATTGTCAACTTGCCTGTACCTCTGCAAACAAGCAATGAACATTTTTGAGGCAAAGAATGAGGTTATTCGGGACCATTTGTTGAAGTGTTGTTTCATGTAGTGTAAAGTGAAGAGTTAAATCATGGTTGAAAAAAGTATAGATAAGGCCTATTAAAAAATGTCTTGTTTCTCAGACAATTTCCCCTCAATTATGAAGAGGTGTGTGTGTGTGGGGGGGGGGGGGGGGGGGAGGGGTCAGGTGGTGTTCTTCATCCACAACAATCTTGAAAAAAGTTGGAATAATTAATTTAACTCCTTGTGTTATTCTGTGGGAGAATACAATGTTTTCAGCTGTGAATATGCCCCATTCTGCAGTTTCAAAATAAACCCTCGAGTCCACAGATTAATTTTACATTAATAACTACCATATGTACATGTACACAGCTGCAAATGACTTAACAATATTTCTACATTATTGTAGCCAACAATAATGTAAAAATACTGCCAAGATAAATGCATCCTACCAGTTGAGTTCTTGAGGAAGAATACACTTAGACAACTTATTCAGAGCAATATAAAAGGGTCAGTTTGTGTCTGTATGTGTACTTTAACCCTTTACCCAAAGCAGACAATATCAAAATTTATTATATTAAATATCATTTTTTTTAATTTTTCCAAAAATTTCAACAAAACCATATCATGTGACCCCTCTTGGAACGAGCTCGTTCCAAGAGGGGTCACATGACATGGTTTTGTTGAAACTTTTTGAAAAATTAAAAAATTTATAATAATTTATATCTTTTTTATACTTTTATATTCCCCCCCCCCCCCCTGGATATCTTCCCCCCACCTCAAAAATAAAATATAAAAAGAACTGAACAAAAAGATAAAGATAAGAACATTTATTTATGGAATTTTCATTGAAATTAACACAAAAAAGTGGTTCAACTCTTTAATATATACATGACCAGTGAATAGAAAATCGGCAATCTCAGAAGCAACTATTTCACAAATATCAATAGTTTTTTTTACACCGTGGGGCCAACCATAACAAAGTCCAAACAATGGCTGCAAAAGGTTCTATGAATGTCTACTGGAAGTTTGACATGGGTGGTGGGGGGGGGGAGATATCCAGGCCTGATTATTTTCCCCCCACCCATGTCAAAAAATATAGAACAAATTAAAATTAAAAACAGTTTCAACTTGGCTTATACCATTGAATAATGACCAGTGAATTGAAAATAGGCAATCTCAGAACCTTTCCAGCAATTTTGGGGACTTTTCCGAACACGTCGATGGGGTTGGGGTGGGGGAGATGTCCAACCTGCATATCTTCTGCCTCACCCGTCCAAAAAACATAGCTACTATTTCAAAAATATCAATAGGTTTTTTTTACACCGTGGGGCCAACCATAACAAAGTCCAAACAATGGCTGCAAAAGGTTCTATGAATGTCTATTAGGAATTTGACATGGGTGGGTGGGAAGATATCCAGGCCTGGTTATCTTCCCCACCACCCATGTCAAAAAATATAGAACAAATTAAAAACAGTTTCAACTTGGCTTATACCATTGAATAATGACCAGTGAATTGAAAATAGGCAATCTTAGAACCTTTCCAGCAATTTTGGGGACTTTTCCGAACACGTCAATGGGGTTGGGGTGGGGGAGATGTCCAACCTGCATATCTTCCGCCTCACCCGTCCAAAAAATGATGAAATGTGTCATTTTGATGATTACTGAGGCAGTGTTAACACTGAGGTAGTGTGAAGACTCTTCGCAATAACTACTTCATCAATATCACAGTTTATTTTGCAATTAAGCAGAGGATTAGTATGAACTAAACATCATTGATGCATTCTATCATCCACACAGAGATTATTTTTTCAAAGCTTTATAGAGAATCATATTTCAAAGTATATTTGTGATTCAAACTTTTTTTTACAGAGTTCATTCAAAGTATTTCTCTCTACAGTAGATTTTTGCAAGGATTTAGCTATTTAATATCAAATATGGATATATTGTGAAATAATAGTACAAGATAAAACATTACCTATTGGATTTTAAAAATTTTAGGTGTGGGTGGGGTGTGGAAGATATATTCCATATGGCGTGGGGAAAAAATATCCAGGCCTGGATATCCCCACCAGCACCCCCCCCCCCCCCCCCAATTCCAATCAACCCCAACTCAGTGTTTATATCTAAAACAAATTTTTCTGTAAAATAATGTCAAATATGTGAAATAGAAAATATTGAGATGATTTATTGTCACAGGTTTGGCACTGGATGGACCTGGAGGCAAGATATCCATGTTGGAATTGAAAAAAAAATTTGGCCCAAAATGTTTTTCTCGCCATTTCATCATCAAATAATGTCAAATCAATCAAAAACAATTTTTGTCATGGGTGGGTAGGGGGGGGGGGGGGATTTCCAGGGTGGGGGGCAAGATAAGCTAGGATATCCCCCCCCTGGAGGGGGGGGGGGGATATCCAGGGGGAGGGGAAGATATCCTGCTACACCAGCTCCAAAATCAGAAAATAAATACCGGAAACAAATGCAACAGAACAGCATATATGCGTATGATGGTGCCATCCAACACGACCCAGACGCAAAGTATCTATGTATTAAAAAATATATACGCGACAGCGTGAGTGTGTGTGGGGGGCGGGGGGGGGGGGGGGGAGGGGGGTCCTCACCCACATTACTTAATCACTGCTGGTGTAGACAGCAATAATATAGTGATCATAAAGCTCTTTCACGTCTGAATACTCCATAATGCCACTGAGAGCGGAGAATGACATGAAGAATAAAACTTCCCTAGAGTACTGTAATGTAAACAAAACACCGGAATCAAGACCCCAGGCAACACGGCCCGAAGTCAGTAACAGAAACAAGACTATCCGATGTAAAGATCTTCCACAGAAGAAAAAACGATACACTGGATGTAAGATGCATGACCAAAATGCCCGAACACCCTAAGGATGAGGACGTAACCCTGGGGATGTACAAAATAATCTTCAGCATAAAACGTTAAATTCCCAATAAATTTTATAAATTTTTTTTTTATTAAAACAAGCCAAAAAGCTTGGGAGCTTAACTGGGGGGATCAAGGGAAGGCAGGGAAGGAATACTAAATAAACAGTGGATAGATCATAATCAATCAGTGATAACATCAGGCTCATGTCCCGAAATTAGGGAACATGAACTAATTTTAATAAATAATATAAAAATACAGCCCTGAACGTTTCAAACCACCGTTTCTTCCTTCTTTCATCCAGTTCTGTCCTTGGATCCACCAATTTAACCATTGAATTGTGTCTGGCATCATTATTAATTGAGATTTAAAAGCACAAATATCAGTTTGTTGTTATCTGACAAGGGCCAAACAAAGAATGATTTTATTGGCGCCAGATTCGGTGACTTCCTGGCGTCTGCGCATGCGCGGAGGGTAAAATGTATGGAGGGCCAGTTAGGACTCCTAATTTTGGGTTTTACTTGCAAATTTTGGGGATTGGGGGGCAAAATTTGTGTTTGGCCCTAGATATTTTGGGGTTAGCACCAGCTAAGTCTGGGTCATTGGTTACAGTATAAAAATATAGTATTTTTTCAGCTGCTGTATTTGCATATTAGGTGGGCGGATGTGGCCGATTCAATGAGTAAAGGGCTAAGGTTAATCAACTTCTCTCTTGTTTGACAGGGCACAGTGACCTCTGTCATACAATATACAGTTGGTTAAATTTGTAGTCTTACAAGTGCACAAAAATTGCACTGAAGAGATTTCCAGGTTAAAAAAGAGGGATAAGCAGACATGTTAACTCTCCCGGAATGACCGGGAAAATCCCGGAATTTCAGTGTAGTTCCCGGCCTCGCGGACAGCAATCAGTTTTGGACCAAAAATCCCAGAAAACAACAGTCAAATATTTCATTCCCGTTGTAACTTATGAAAAACGTTCGGAGTCAAATCACATGCATTTCAAACTCTGGTAAAAATTCACGAAGCAGTAAAATATGGATTTAAGTTAAATTTATTTAAGAAAAGGGTACCTTATATATATTTCAACTGTGTTCATGTTTATTTCTGGGTTTTTTCTTCGCAGATTCGTGATCAATGTGCGAGTGTCGAAGTGAAAATAGGTGACTTACTTTCAAAAAATTGAAAACTCCACCTTCATTTAAATGCAGTTTTTGGAAATGAAAATATATGAAAAGGAATTAAATAATATATATTTATTTATTCCTTCAAAGAATAGCTTTAATTCTCATCCCTTTTCCAAAATCAAAACGTAAACAACAACTATTTTTATACTGTACCAATGACCCAGACTTAGCTGGTGCTAACTCTAACAAAACCAGGGCCAAACACAAATTTTGCCCCCCAATCCCCAAAATTTGCATCCAAAACAAAAAGAAATCATGTCCTAAAGGACCTCCATACTACGCCTCTACTGCGCATGCGCAGTGACGCAGACGTCCCGAAATTGGCGCCAATTATCATTCTCTGTTTGGCCCTTCATCAGTCAACATCTCACTGATCTTTGTGCTTGTAAATCTCAGTTTAAAGGATGCCAGACACGTAATCTTTGGAGAAAATGTGATTCTAAGGAGGATAGAAGGAGGAGAGGAAAAAGAAGTGACAAAAAATAATCAGGGCTGTACTTAAAATTTTTTGATGAAATTATGTTAAGTTGCCTATTTTCGAGGCATGGGCCTCTTGTTGTCATTCTTGCTAATTGTTGCACTGCTTATTCAGTGTTTCCTCTTCCCTAACCTTCTAAAGTCCCCCCTTGCAATTCTCCCATGCTTTTGGCATATTTTTGAGAAATTTCATTTCTAAAATTTCCTGGGAGAGTTGCTTGGTTACAGAATGTTTTCTGTTATTTTCCCCATAGTTACGTTTTCACCCATGGGTGTATAACGTTTGTGTTCTGCATCTTCCATCTGATGTTCTACAGATTCTCCCCTGGGAGTCTCTGTTTTGCATCAGATAGAGTGTAATTGATGACTGATTCCGGGCCAGTTTTTTCAGTGCCTGGAGTCATGTTTTCTGGTGTTTTTACACTGTTTGTTTTCATTGGCAACAGCCTTTTTTGAGGGGGGCTGTTTGCCTTTGCTGTAGTTTATCTCACTATAAGATACATTTATATTATCCGAAAGTGTCTCATTAATTATTTAATATAAATTTAAAATTTTTGACCACACTTTGCCATCGGATCCATCGGGGCTCAACGTTACTTTTCAGCAACTTGGGCTTCGCTGAAAAAATATTTTTTCAAAATTATTTTGTTTTGCAATTGTTTTTTCATTTATTAATGGATCATGTTATTATGTATCTTTGTGTCAGGGGTTTTTGCGAGTAACTAGGACTTATTGTTGTTCTTTCACAATGAAGGGACATTGTTCAAATTGTAATAGGAAGAAATCTTCCTCTGACTTTCATGATCATTGTATTAATTGTAGTCAGTGTTCTCGCATTAATCCCTGTCCTATATGTGAATATTGGGATGAGAAACATTGGAAACGTGTGTCACGATATGTTGTTTCTGGAGAAAGAGCGATTCCGGCTCTTTCTCCGCAAGGTCACTCTACTCTCTGTTTCTATTTCAGAGGAACCAGAACAGGGTGATGTTTCCATGTTATCTTCTACAAGTGTGCGTCCGTCGTCACAAATGAATTCAGAGCTAGCGGCAAAAGTGCTCATGGAGATTAGACAAATGTCGTCCGCTAGCTCGCCCGGTGTAGCGTCCATTCACCGAATGGTTCGGCAGCCGGGTTCGTCCGATGCGGTCCAAGAGGAAATTTTGGGTGATGCGAGCACTATAAACATAATAGATGCACACCCAGTGACGGCGGATAGTAAGCGAGAACGGAGGAAGCCTTTGAGTCTGGTTCCTAGCTCGTCCAGGTCCATCCGGGCCGCGAGCGAGAGAGGCCCCTCTCTCGTACAACAACATCTGGGACCAGATGTTGTGGTACAAAATGTGTCTTTAGCGGAGCATACGTCCGTCGCTCGGGACGCTCCGTTGTATAAGCAGTCCGCAGAGACTGTTAAGGCTTCCTCTTCTCGTCAGCGCACACGACCGCACCTTGGCTGCGTGACCGCCGATATATTACCAGCTTCGCCGATGAAGGATTCTTCGGCGACCAGGTTACACCATCCGGCAGCCAGGGATTCGAGACCGATGGACTCTGGACGTTCCCATAGGAAAAGTATGCGGGAGCCATCTGATGCGGAGCTGCCCTCGGCGAAGCAGCGAAAGACTGCGCCTCCGCAGGTCTCGACGCCGGACATTTTTGTGCAGATAGCACAGCTTATCGCAGCATCCCAGCAGCCGACAGAAACGGTGTCGGATCGTGAATTATCCGACGGCGCTGGGTCGGTACGCTCCGCCGAAGCATCGGGGGCGGACGACCGGGAACATCATGAGGTCCGACCGGATGGTGAAAGGGATACGGATGACTTGGAGCTATCCCTTTCGGAACAACATAAAGCTGCCGTCGACTTCATCCGGCACTTTCTCCCTCAAGTTGTTCCGTCGGGCCAGACTGCTGCGCTTCCGGACAAGAGAATTATAGCGTCATTGGACTCTGAATTTTTTGAGCGGTTCAGGGACATCGCTCCCGAGTTTCCGTCGCAGTCCAATAATGTTGCAAGAACATTTGAATTATTGAACGACGCTATATTTAAACTTGCTTCCAGGACGGGGAAAGCAGGTTTCTTGTCCGCTAATACTCTCAACCTGCCTTTCATTAATGCAAGGAATAAATTCGATACGGCAGGACAGGGTATACCGAGAGTTCCTCTGCGTATGGACGACGAGGCGGAAGACTTAGAGCTATCATTACCGTCGACAGCTTCTATTCCAACCGCTGTGTTGGAAACAGCTATTGCGTCTAACAGAGCCAATTTAGATGCCTTATCTTACGCAGATCACCTTACTAAGGCGTTATCACTGCGCCTTCAGGGGAAAGAGTTTCAGGATATACAATCCTCTTTAAGACTTCTTTCAAGGGCAGTAGCTTATTCCACGTGTAACTCCGCCCTTTCAGTGGCAAATCTGGAGTTGGTTAGACGTGACGCAGCCCTAGCTACATCCACACTAGTGGATTCTAAGGTGAAGAACTCTCTTAGAGTCGCTTCGGTCTCAGGAGAACTTCTCTTTGACGGCAAGCTTTCCGCTATTTATGATAAAATTAAAAAGAAAGCTAATGATTCTCTGTTGTTCAGATCTGCTCCTAAGAAGTCGGATACAGCAGACACGAATAAGACAGGCACTTCTGGGTCTAATGCGCCCAAGAGAGGTTCCTATAGAGGTTCTGGTGCGTCCTCTTGGTCTTATTCGAGAGACCGTCAGGATAGCGACTCTCGTTCGGGACGTCCTTCAGGCCGGGACAATCGGTCGGACGCCCCGAGGTCGGCGAGGCGAGGTGCGGGTCGTGGAAGACATGGTTTCTCCTACCGCAGACCTCGCAGGTCCAGGAGGTGATGGCTTAAACCTCTATCGCGTTCCGGTTGGCGGAAGGTTGTCGAGCTTTTCACAAGAATGGGCGTCGATTACGGACGACCCTTGGGTGAGAGGAGTGACTTCGGAAGGTCTAAAGATATCCTTCAAACGAAAGCCTCCATTAACTCGAAGTCCAAAGTGGACTCATCTTCCGTCAAATCCGCAGAAAAGAGACGCTCTGTTATCAGAGGTGCAGTCTCTTTTAATGAAGAACGCGGTAGAGGTCGTAGAAAACCAGGAATCTCCGGGCTTCTACAGCCATCTGTTTCTGGTTCCGAAACCAGACGGCTCGTTCCGTCCAGTCATAGATTTGAGCTGGATAAACAAGCTGATCGTCGCTCCGAAGTTTTATATGGAGACGATTCGATCGGTCAGAGCGAGTATTCGGGTGAACGATTATGCAACGAGCATAGATCTCAAAGATGCGTACTTTCACGTCATGGTACATCCGACATTCCGAAAGTATCTACGCTTCGCGGTCCTAGGAGTGGTGTATCAATTCCGGGCGATGTGCTTCGGATTGAATCTAGCACCCTGGGCTTTCACTCGGGTAATGAACTCGGTAATGATTTACTTCCAAGCTCATTCGTCTGCGGTAACGTCGGCCTACCTGGACGACATTCTTCAGAGGTACAGCAACGAGTTAACGCTTCAGAACGATGTTCAGAATCTTCTTCTATTGCTCCGACGTCTCGGTTTTATAGTAAACGAGGAGAAGTCGGATCTGGTGCCGTCCAAGTCATTCACTCATCTGGGAATGAGCTTCGAGACGCACAACAATCTCGTTCGTCTGCCGTTAACCAGAGCGAAATTAGTCAGTTGTTACGCTCGCTATTGTCTGCACACAGACAAAGTCACGGCGAGAGAATTTATGAGACTGATAGGTCTGTGCGGAGCTGCCGCGGATCTCATTCCGATGGGGCGGTTACGCACACGTCCTCTTCAAATTTTCCTGACTCAGAATCGGAGTGTGAAAATTCATTCGCTCGATGGAGACGTTCTCTTGTCAGATCAAGTGAAACAAGAGATACAGACTTGGGCAAACATTCAGTGGTTAACTCAAGGAGTTCCGCTGCAGTTGCCGGATCCGGGTTTTACCGTTATGACGGATGCCAGTCAAACAGGTTGGGGTGCATCATTAATCCCAACGGATTCGAGATGCCAGGGTCTTTGGGATCCGCAATTCCTGTGCAAGCACATAAACATCAAGGAAATGATGTCAATTTGGCTTGCGTTACGTCACTGGATGGACATTATTCACGATGCTCATGTCCAAATCCTATCCGACAATACGACAGTAGTGGCGTATATACGGAATCAGGGAGGCACTCATTCAGTTCCGTTGTTCAATCTAACGGAAAGAATCCTTCTGTTTGCGTTAGAACATCACGTTCTTCTTTCGGTCCGTCACATACCGGGTCGTCTGAATGTGCTAGCAGACTCCCTTTCACGAAAGGGTCGCTTGTTACCGTCGGAGTGGACTCTCAACAAACAAGTATTCAATCAGATTTGCTACCAATGGGAACGGCCAATGATAGACTTATTTGCGACACATCTCAACAATCAGTTGCAGACGTATGTGTCTCCGTGTCCGGATCCAAGAGCTTTTGCAGTAGACGCTCTGTCGATCCCTTGGACGGAATGATAGGATATGCGTATCCTCCAACGCCGTTAATTCAACAAGTATTGCTAAAGATAAAACAATCTCAATGCAAGATTCTGTTGGTAGAATCTCTGTCGCCACAGAGACCGTGGATAAATCTACTCAGGTATCTGTTGTGGGACCTACCGCGGAAGCTTCCTCCACGGGAGGATCTTCTTTCGCAGGGGAAATCGCGCCAACTCCATCACAACCCGCAAGGTCTCAACCTTCACGTTTTTCCGTTGTGCGGTCCTTCTTGCATGGCAAGCACTTTACAGGACGAGCAGTGGACGCGATTTCTAACTGTAGGAGGACCTCCTCTTCGCTAAACTATGCGGCTAAGTGGAAGGTTTTTCGTCGTTGGTGTAGGGATCATTCTGTAGATATATTCGATCCCTCTATACCAGACATTGCAAACTTTCTAGTATACTTGTTTGACGAAATCAAACTGCAGCCTGTTACTATAAAGGGTTATAGATCTATGTTATCTGATACCTATGCACATCATGATAGTTTACAAATTGGATCTAATGTCTCTTTATCGAAGTTGGTTAGAAACTTTTCGATAAATAGACCCAGAACTCTTAGATTAATTCCTAAGTGGAATTTAGCTTGGGTTCTCCTTAAATTGAAGGAAAAGCCATTTGAACCTCTTGGGACAGTAGATTTCAAATTCTTATCTTATAAGACAGCTTTTCTCTTAGCTTTCTCTTCTGCTAGAAGAGTCAGTGAGCTTCATGCACTATCGGTGGATGATTCTCATTATCGTAGTGTTGGGAACACTATCACCTTCACTACTAATGTGGGTTTTTTAGATAAGAATCAGGCTCCTAATAAATATCCGGAACCTATTGTTATTAAGGCTCTTCCGTCTTCAGACGGGCGTAGGCCTTTACTCTGTCCTGTTAGAGCACTACGTATCTATAAACAGAGATCTCAGTTTATCAGAAAGGGACGGAAACGTTTCTTTCTGTCTTTGATGCCTAATAGAAAGGACATTTCAGTCCATTCTATTGCTAGATGGATTCAGTTAACTATCCGTACTGCTTATGAAGATTTATCTTCTCAGCAGTCTGTGCTTAAGATTTCTGCTCATGAAGTAAGAGCTCTTTCTACTTCCTGGGCTTATGCTAATAGTGTTGCTATTAGATTTAATGAAGGCTGCTTATTGGTCTCAGCCATCCACATTTACGAATTTTTATCTCAGAAATATTGAGTCCATTTCTGGAGACCTGCATTGTTTAGGTCCGTTATCTGTTGCTCAGAATGTCGTCCACTAAACAGTTGCAACTATAGTTATGCAGGCTTTCTGTTCCGGCAGTGACTCCATCCGGCTGCCCTCTTCGCTCTGGGCTATTTGACCCAGGGCAAGGGGAAGGGGGGGGGGGGGGGGGGGCGGGTGTTCCCTTAGGTCACCTGCTTTATAGTGAAAAGCAAGGGAATGCCTCCTCCAAGTCAGTATTTCTGAGTCGCTTCCGGGATGGTTTTAAAGTGTAATATTAATGTTTAAATTCATTCATGTCTTATTTTTAAAGTGTAGCTCGGTGTGAAGCATTTGTATATGTCAAGTGTCAAACGGGCTTTAATATACAATACTCGGACACTTTTAAATGACTATAAAGAGTCTCAATTCTCTGGACTACTTTATTTATTGGCTTGCTTTAAAAATAATTAGTATAAGGGTTATACTGGATGTTAATAGAGAACATGAATGTTATTGTGCTCAATTATTAAGGGTAGTGTATCTTTCTAATTTAATATTAAATAAGAAAGATACATGTAAAGCCTAATACTCCTTTTCTCCTTAAGGGGTTACCTCTTTACTATATAGTTGAGCTTATTGGATTTTCCTCTATGTCCTAGGCCCTCCAACCTGTTTACTATTCAGCTGAGTCTGGGTCATTGGTACAGTATAAAAATGTTAAAAAATTTATAGTAATTTATATATTTTTTATACTTACCAATGACCCAGACGGGGATGGCCCTCCCTGGAGTTGGGAACTCTTGCCTCCCCGCTGAGTACATAGCGCTGACCAGGCACTGCCAGTAAGAATGATAATTGGCGCCAATTTCGGGACGTCTGCGTCACTGCGCATGCGCAGTAGAGGCGTAGTATGGAGGTCCTTTAGGACATGATTTCTTTTTGTTTTGGATGCAAATTTTGGGGATTGGGGGGCAAAATTTGTGTTTGGCCCTGGTTTTGTTAGAGTTAGCACCAGCTAAGTCTGGGTCATTGGTAAGTATAAAAAATATATAAATTACTATAAATTTTTTAACATTTAGCACAGTTTAAAAGTACCGTATATGTCCGTGTATAAGTCGCCCCCATGTATAAGTCGCACCCTACTTTTCATACAAAATATCCCCCCCTGCGCCTATAACCCTTGTATAAGTCGCACCCCAATTTGGGTTGAAAAATGTTAAAACAATTCCGTAAATTTGGCTAAAGGACTGGAAGTCTTGTGGACTGAACAGGGAGGTTTGATGACCAATTACAGTATATTTATAAATTATATTTGTTTGTATTGTTCATTGATACATTCAATGTGTCGTATTTATTAAAAGATATATGTCAACTGTGTTTGTTATTACTCGTGTATCGTATTTATTAAAAGATATATGTCAACTGTGTTATTACTCACGCCAGTAAAAGAAGGAATGCTCCGGTGCATGTGTTCAGGTAAGAACGAGGTAAGTTGAATTCAAATGGTAAATCCAAATGTAAAACTACAAAGAAAAATGCTTTATTCCCATGCCATTTAAACGAATTGCACGTGCGAACAAATAGGTCATGAAGTCGGGATGCGACGGAAATTCCCGAAAGTGTGAATGTAAAGTAAAAGGGAAGTAACTGCATGATTCTTGTTAATCTTCTTCAAAGGGAATTCCCCTTAAAAAACGCACGTGGTGTGCTGTGTAAACAATTTGATTGCCTTGCGAATTTCGTAAATAACTCATACCAATATCCAAAATATGTTGAGATACACAACCATGGAATATTCTATTGTGAATTATTACTGGAGATGTTGAAGACATGAACAGGTACCGTAATTATTTTGAAGGAAATTAATTGCATGCAGTTTCGAATTTTCAATTGTTCACCACCCCTCCACTCACCGAGAAAAAAAAAATCAACACATTGAGTATAATCTCCTATTTTTATTTTATTTTATATTTATTTTTGTTTAAATTTTATTTTGTGATCAAGTTAATGCACAACACAGAAATAAGAAATAAAGAGGTGAAATAAAATAAACAAATTTTCAAAGCAGGTGAATCTCTGTGATACAAACCGTCGACATGGGCCGATCTGGTGTCCGTTCAGTCCTCATATCGCTGTTGAAAACTTGCTGAAAAATAATTACCTTTGTATAAGTCGCACCCCAATTTTGGTCCCATTTTTCCAAGCAAAAAGATGCGACTTATACACGGACATATACGGTAGGTTAAAGTCGTTTAGGATGCCGAAAAATTAAGACTGCATATTTAAACACAATGGACTTATTTTCTAACACTACATTTATTCTGTTGTGCTGACTATAGAACTGTTAACTGTTGGCCATCTGTATCCAGAAAATTTTGAATGGAATTAAAAAAAAATGCTTTAATGATGAAAAGAAAAGTTTTGTGTAGGGCACAAACGTCCCACATGCATGAAGTTTGATAAAGATACTTTCTAAGTACTAATCTTCTTGAAGTAACTGAACATTAGGACATCTTTTCCTGTTGACATTTCCAGACTTGGGAAATTATTAGCTAAGTAGACTTTGATAAGAGCAAACCACAGGTGGAGGTGCTCTGTGGGGCAGTGTGTGTGTGATTTTATGATTTTTTAACATAGCATAAATGCATCAGCATAGTTGACAACTAGTTCTGGATATAACCTGGTGTTTAATAGTGGCCCATGAGATGAAAATTCACAAGTTTTTTCTTTTATTTTGTCCCCGTGCGAACTTTTCCCTGGAATCCATCCCATTTCCCTGAAAGTTAAAAAATTTATAGTAATTTATATATTTTTTATACTTACCAATGACCCCGACTTAGCTGGTGCTAACTCCTTAAAATCAAGGGCCAAACAAAAATTTTGCCCCCCAATCCCCAAAATTTGCATCAAAAACTGAAATTTCAATGTCCTATGTGGTCCTCCATACCTTTTATCCACTGCGCATGCACAGTGTCAAGGAGGTCTCGAAATTGGCACCAATTGTCATTCTTACAACCAGTGCCTGGTAAGCATTATGTAATCAGCGGGGAGGTATGAGTTCCGAACTCATGGGAGGGCCATCCCCGTCTGGGTCATTGATAAGAATAAAAAATATATAAATTACTATAAATTTTTTAACATTTTTATACTGTACCAATGACCCAGACTTAGCTGAATAGAAAAAAGGCTGGAGGACATAAAGGAAAATCCAATAGGCTCAATTACATGTAAACAGAATTATCCCCTCAAGGAGAAGAGGAGAACAGGTCTTAGATGTATCTTTCTTATTTGTATCAAACAAGAAAGACACAATACCCTTCCATAATTGAGCACAATAACATCAATGATCTCTATAAACATCCAGTATAACCCGTTATACTAATATTTTTAAAAGGAAAGCCAA
The DNA here is from genome assembly GCA_031216915.1 of Pictodentalium vernedei. Lineage (NCBI taxonomy): Eukaryota > Metazoa > Mollusca > Scaphopoda > Dentaliida > Dentaliidae > Pictodentalium > Pictodentalium vernedei. The sequence goes on along the minus strand of CM062297.1, from coordinate 674,558,039 downwards.
TAAATAAAGTAAGTCCAGAAAAATGAGACTCTTTAAACTCATTAAAAGTGTCCGAGGATTGTATAGTAACGCCCGTATGACATGTGACATATACAATTGCTTCATACCGAGCTACACTTTAAAAATTTTACATGAATGAGTTAAACATTAGCTTTACATTTTAAAACCATCCTGGTACCGACTCGGAATTACTGACTCCAGAGGAGGTATTCCCTTGCTTTTCACTATAAAGCAGGTGACCTTAGGGAACACCCCCCCCCCCCCCCCCCCCCCCCACCTTCCCCTTGCCCTGGGTCAAATATCCCAAAGTGAAGAGGGCAGCAGGACAGAGTTGCTGCCGGAACAGAAAGCCTGCATAACTATAGTTGCAACTGTTTAGTGGACGACATTCTGAGCAATAGATAACGGACCTAAACAACACAGGTCGCCAGAAATGGACTCAATATTTCTAAGATAAAAACTCGTGAATGTCGAAGGCTGAGACCAATATGCGGCCTTCATCAAATCGGTAATAGCAACACTATTAGCATAAGCCCAAGATGTAGACAGCACTCTTACTTCATGCGCCGAAATCTTAAGCACAGACTGCTGAGTTGAAGATAATTTTTCATAAGCAGGACGGATAGTTAATTGAATCCACCTTGCAATAGAACGGACCGTAATGTCCCTTTTATTAGGCAGCAGAGACAGAAAGAAACGTTTACATCCCTTTCTGATAAACTCAGATCTTCGTTTGTAAATACGCATAGCTCTAACAGGACAGAGTAAAGGCCTATGCCCGTCTGAAGATGGAAGAGCCTTAATAACAATAGGTTCCAGATACTTATTAGGAGCCTGATTCTTAGCCAAAAATCCAACATTAGTAGTCAAGGTAATAGTATTACCTGCACTACGATAGTGAGAATCAACAGATAGTGCATGAAGCTCACTAACTCTTCTAGCTGAAGCGAAGGCTAAGAGAAAAGCTGTCTTATAAGATAAGAATTTGAAGTCCACCGTGTAAAGAGGCTCAAATGGCGCTTCTTTTAGCTTAAGAAGAACCCAAGCTAAATTCCACTTAGGAATTAATCTAAGGATTCTAGGTCTATTTATCGAAAAGTTTTTCACTAACTTAGATAAAGAGACATTAGATCCAATCTGTAAGCTATCATGATGTGCATAGGTATCAGATAGCATAGACCTATAACCCTTAATGGTAACAGGCTGCAGTTTGATCTCATCAAACAGGTGGACTAGAAAATTAGCAATGTCTGGAATGGAGGGATCATAAATATCAATAGAATGATCCCTGCACCACTGACAGAAAACCTTCCACTTAGCAGCATAATTTAGCGAAGAGGAGGTCCTCCTACAGTTAGAAATTGTGACCACTGCTCGTCCTGTAAATTGCTTGCCATGCAAGAAAGACTACACAACGGAAATACGTGAAGGTTGAGACCTTGCGGGTTGTGATGCAGTGTGCACGATTTCCCCTGCGAAAGAAGATCCTCTCGTGGAAGAAGCTTCTGTGGCATGTCCCACAGCAGACACCTGAGTAGATTTATCCATGGTCTCTGGGGTGACAGAGATGCTACCAACAGAATCTTGCAGTTAGATTGCTTTATCTTGAGCAATATCTGCTGAGTACATAGCCACCCCATTGGAATAAGATCCATGGCGGAGCCGCACAAACCTATCAGTCACATGAATTCTCTCACTGTGACTTTGTCGGTGTGAAGACAAAAGCGAGCGTAACAACTGATTAATTTCGCTCTGGTTAACGGCAGACGAACGAGATTGTTGTGCGTCTCGAAGCTCATTCCCAGGTGGGTGAATGATTTGGACGGCACCAGATCCAACTTCTTCTCGTTTATTATAAAACCGAGATGCCAGAGCAGCTGAAGCAGATTGTGAACATCATTCTGAAGCGTTAACTCGTTGCCGAACTGCTGAAGAATGTCATCCAGGTAGGCCGACGTTACCGCAGACGAATGAGCTCGGAAATGAGTCATTACCGAGTTCATTATTCGAGTGAAAGCCCAGGGCGCTAGATTCAGACTGAAGCACATCGCTCGGAACTGATAAACAACTCCTAGGACAGCGAAGCGGAGATACTTTCTGAACGCCGGATGTACCATGACGTGAAAGTACGCATCCTTGAGATCTATGCTCGCAGCATAGTCGTTCACTCAAATGCTCGCTCTGACCGGTCGAATGGTCTCCATATAAAATTTTGGAGCCATGATCAGCTTGTTTATCCAGCTCAGATCTATGACTGGACGAAACGAGCCTTCTGGTTTCGGAACCAGAAACAGATGGCTGTAGAAACCTGGAGATTCCTGGTTTTCTACGACCTCTATCGCATTCTTTTCCAGAAGAGATTGGACTTCTAATAGAAGCGAACTTCTCTTCTGAGGATTTGACGGAAGCTGAGTCCATCTTGGACTTCGAGTTAACGGAGGCTTTCTTTTGAAGGACCGTTTTAGCCCTTCTGAAATCACCCCTCGAACCCAAGGGTCGCCCGTAATCGACAACCAATTGGTTAAGCAACTCGATAACCTTCCACCCACTGGAACACGATAGAGGTTTGCACCATCACTTCCTGGACCTGCGAGGCTTGCGGGAGGAGAAACCACGTCCTCCACGACCCACACCTTGCCCTGTCGACCTAGGGGCATCTGACTGGTTGTCTCGGCCAGTATTACGGCCCCTACCTGAGTCGCTACCTTGACGGTCTCTGGAGTAAGACCTAGAGGACTTATAAGACCCTCTATAGGGACTTCCCTTGGACGTACTCATCCCAGAAGTGCCTGTCTTACTCTTCTCCGCTGAATCCGACTTTTTAGAAGCGGTCTTGAACAGCAGAGAGAGTCTGAAGCTTTCTTAGTAATTTGATCATAGATCAAGGAAAGCTTGGCGTCGAAGAGAAGCTCTCCGGAGACCGGAGCGACTCAAAGAGAGTTTTTCACCTTACAATCCACACGAGTGGATGCAGCTAGGGCAGCATCCCGTTTTACTATCTCCAGATTTGCCACTGAAAGGGCTGAGTTATACGTAGAGTATGCTATGGCCCTCGAAAGAACTCTTAAGGAAGTTTGAACACCCTGGAATTCTTTTCCTTCGAGATGTAATGATAATGCTCTGGTAAGGTGATCTGCGTACGATAATGCGTCTAAGCTGATCCTGTTAGACGAGATTGTCGTATCCAACGTCGTGGCTGGAATAGACATAGACGATGGCAAAGACAATTCTAGGTCTTCAGCCTGGTCGTCCAGACGCAGAGGAAATCTCGGAATGCTATGTCCTGCCGTTTCAAATTTATTCCTTGAATTGATGAAAGGCAGCTGTATAGCATTGGCCGATAAGAAACCGGACTTGCCCGTCTTGGAGGCAAGTTTGAATATAGCGTCATTCAAAAGATCAAATGTCCGTGAGACATTTCTGGACTGGGTCAGAAACTCAGGGACGGTGTCCCTAATCCAGCTGAAAAAGTCTGTGTCCAGCGACGCTATCAGTCTCTTATCCGGCACAGCAGCATTTTGGTCCGGAGGAACAACATCAGGAAGGTATTGCCGGATGAAATCTACGGCTACCTTATGTTGCTCTGAAAGGGAAAATTCCAACTCCTCTGAATCCCTTTCTCCATCCAGCTGGACGACTTGATAATCTCGGTTGTCCCTTGCTGACTCTGCAGCGGAACGAACCGAAGCTTCCTCAAACAATTCCTGATCGGAAAAGGTTTCTGACGGCTGCTGGGATGCTGCGATAAGATGAGCTATCTGTGATAGCAAGTCCGTTACGGAGGCCTGTTGAGCCGCAGTCTTACATGATTTAGCCACTGGAAGCTCCTGGGACATTGAATCTCGCATACTTCTTTTATGCGCCCGTCCCGATTAGAAATGGCTCGTATCCCTGGCTACCAGATGGCGTGACCTGGTCGACGTGGAATCCCTGGTTGGCGAAGCTGGCTGGATATCAGCGGTCACGTAGCCAAGGTGCGGTCGTGTGTGCTGCTGTAAAGGATGAGGAAGCCGATAGACTAGTCACTGCGGACTGTCTATGTAACGGAGCGTCCCGAGCAGATGGAGTGGACGTATGCTCCGACTGATTAGCGTAACGTACAACAACATCTGCTCCCAGATGTTGCTGTAAGAGAGAGAGGGCTCTCTCGCTTGCGGTCCGGGTGGACCTGGACGAGCTAGCTACCGGACAGACAGGCTTCCTCCCTACTATCCTTGGATCCGTCGTTGCTGGGTGTGCACGTTCAATGTTTATAGTGCTCGCATCACCCAAACTGCTTCCCTGGACCGCAACGGACGAACCCGGCTGCCGAGCCATTCGATGAATGGTTGCTACACCGGGCGAGCTAGCGGACAACAATGCCGCGATCCTACTAGGGACCTCTTAGGCAATTGTTGTATCTCCATGAGCACTTTTGCTGCTAGCTCTTCGTTAGACTCCAACGACGGAGGCACACTTCTTGAAGACATCACCCTGTTCTTGTTCCTCTGAAAAAGAGACTGATAAACTAGAGTGACCTTGTGGAGAGAGGACCGGCATGGACCCCTCACCGCTAACAATATACCGTGACACACGTCTCCGTTTGTCATTCCAATTGGCACACACTGAGCAAGAATTAGTGCGAGTACATAGACTACAAGAAACACAATTAACATGAGTTTCAGAGGAAGATTTCCTCGCATTACAATTTGAACAATATTCTTTCATCATGAAAAAATATAAACAGTCATAGTACTCGCACTAACCCTTGAAACAAAGATACATAATATAATATAATCCATTATAACATTTCGAAAAAATAATTTAAAAAAAAAAAATTTTCAGAAGAGCCCAAGTTCCCAATGGGAACAATGAGCCCAAATGGATCCCCAAAAAGCCTAAGTGTGGACAAGAATTTTAAAACATTTTTAAAAATTAATGTAACACTTACGGACAATATTAATGTATCTGGTTATGAGCAGAACTAAACAGAAGACAAGTAATCACTATCAGAAGTAACCGTTGTCAACATAAACAAAAGTGTACAAAAACCGGAAACATGACTCCAGGCACTGTAAACATGGCCCAAAATCAGTCACCAATTTAAACACTATCCGATGTAATACAGAGACTTCCAGAGAAGAAACTGCAGTACATCGGATGGTAGATGCAGATCTTAACGCCTAAACACCCAAGGGTGAGGACGTAAACATGGGGAAAAACAGAAAATTCATTCTGTTACCAAGCCAAAACTCCCAAGAAATTTTAGTAAAAAAAATTACAAAAATTATGCCAAAAGCATGGGAGAATATCAAGGGGGGAATACAGGAAAGGGAGAGAGGAAACACTGAACAAACAATGGTAAATTCATACCAAGAATGACAACATTAGGGCCATGCCTCGAAAATAGGCAACATGAAACAATTTCGTAAAAAAATTATAAGTTACAGCCCTGATCATATTCTGCCACTGTTTCATCCTCTCATCCTTCTATTTCCTCCTTAGATCCACCATTTCATCCATAATTATGTGTCTGGCATCATTTAAACTGAGATTTACAGCACAAATATCAGTGAGGTGTTACTAAATTTGGGGCCAAACAAAGAATGACAATTGGCGCCAATTTCAAGACCTCCGCGACATTGTGCATGCGCAGTGGATAAAAGGTATGGAGGACCTCATAGGACATTGAAATTTCGGTTTTTGATGCAAATTTTGGGGATTGGGAGGGGGGGGGGGGGAAATTTGTGTTTGGCCCTTGATTTTAAGGAGTTAGCACCAGCTACGTCTCGGTCATTGGTACAGTATAAAAATATCACCCTCAGATTCCCTGAAAAATTATTATGGAGGTTAACATGTCTGGTGATAAGGCAGATTTCCAAAGACAATGGAGGTTTCCAAGAATTATATTTTTTAATAGGCTTATCAAAAAGAAGATAAAAAAAACATATATACCTTCTAAAGCAATCCAAAGCCTGTGTGAAGACATGGGAAGCCAAATCATGCTGTTGTTGTAATATTACCACTTGATCTAAGGTAACAGCCATAGATGTCCTATCTTTTGCACTCTTACAACTTGTGAAGTTTATGCCGGTCAATTTTCTGCATATCTACAAATACAAAAGATATAGTCTTGTGTTATATGTGTAGAATCAATCTCATCATTTTAAAATATCCAGCTGGACAGTAGAAAAACAATTTATCATAAAATCACCATCAAATAGCTCATTACAGAAAATATAATTCACAACACATCCAATACAGGAATGCTGTCAAAAGTCAACATCAGCATCATAATGTTGTGAGTGAGTTTGTTTCAAAAGATTTTTTTTTTATGTTGGAGTTTAACAACACTTTCGACAGCCAGGATCAACTTGTGTCAGACAGTTGTACAGGTGGAGGAAGCCAGTGTACTCAGAAAGCATCACCGAGCAGCAGCAAGCAACTGTCAGGCTCCCCAACATACTTACTCTGAACAAGCAGGGTTAGCATTGGTTGAGGACAAGTGCACCAACGATGTGCAGTATGTCTTAGTACACAGTGCCACCATGCCCCCACATAGGCAATCAGGATTAAGTGCCTTGCCAAAAACGGACACAATGCAGTTACCCCTGGCAGGGATGAACTTCAGACCTTTTGGTTTGAAGTCCAATGACATCACTTCTGAGTCACAGCACTCCCTATTTCAGAGGTAGAACTGAATGAATCTTCTCTTATTTTTCGTTAATTGTCTAGCTAATACAAATAGTAGACGTTATTTGGAGAAAACAATTCCCGAATAACTAAACATTTTCATTTTTGGTCTCAAAAACATAGCTTATGACGCCCTCATTGAAACAATCTCATCGAGCTCATTCCAAAGAGGGGCCACAAGTTATGTTCTCGAGACGAAAAATTGAAATGAAAGTGTCAATGACACTGTAGCTCAACTTGACAAACTTGAACTTGGTAAGTTATAAATGAAACGGCAAAATTGAAGATCATTGGTACCAATTTTATTTGATGAAATTTCAACATAACAGCATTGAGTGTTCACAATGTCAGAGTAATCCATGCATTTTTAAATGTAAACTGTAAGACTGGCTGAAGGAAGAATGTTGATACACAAATGCAGTATGTTCAGAGGTTATTGTAAATGGCAACTTTTTTCACAGAAATGAATGCTAATCAATAGCTTTTATCTAAAGGTCTTGCCTAATGAGCACACCAAGTTCAAAAACAATCCTATGATAAATGTGGCCTGTAGGCCACGTCAAAGAATGTTGATGCACAAATGCAATAAATTCAAAGATTGTTGCTAACAGCAACAGTTTTTGATGGAAATGAAAAGAAAAGCAATAGCTCCTATCTTTGTCACCCTGCATAAGCAAAGTTTCAAAACAACCTGATAATGAATGTGCTCTCTGAGTCATGCCAAAGGAAGATGTTAGTGCACAAATGCCTAAGTAGAAGGTCATTGCTTGTGGCAATGTTTTTTTTTTATGGAAATTCATAAATATACCCTGCAGAGAGAGCAAAAGGGATAAGTTGATGCACAAATGCAGTAAGTTCAAAGGCTGGTGATAACGACAATAATTTTTTAGGGAAATGAAAAAAGCAATAGCTCACATCTAGAGGTCACCCCGAACACACACTCCAAGTTACAAAGTGAGCCGATCATAACTATGCCCTGAAGGGTGTGTTAAAGGGAAATACTGAGGTCTGACTAAACTAAGTTCAAAGGCCAGCGGCAACATTTTTTTACAGAAATGGAAGAAAATTGACAGCTCCCATATAGATGTCACCCCACACAAGCACACCAAGTTTGCAAGCGATCCAATCATAAATGTGCCCTGCAGGGTGTGTCAAAGGGATATATTGAAGCTTAACTGCACTAAGTTTTTCTAAGTTCATCGAAGGTCATTGCCAGTGGCAACATTTTTTGACGGAAACCGAAGAAAATTGATAGCTCCCATCTAGAGGTAATCCCAAACAAGCATGCCAGGTTTCAAAGCAATCCGATCATAAATGTACCCTGTAGGGTGTGCCAAAGGGAAATATTGAGGTCTGACTAAACTAAGTTCTAAGAACGTTGGCCGTGGCAAGAATTTTTTGACGGAAATGGAATAAAATCGATAGCTCCCATCTAGAGGTCACCCCAAACAAGCATGCCAGGTTTCAAAGCAATCCAATCATAAATGTGCCCTGTAGGGTGTGCCAAAGGGAAATATTGAGGTCTGACTGAACTAAGTTCTAAGAACGTTGGCCGTGGCAACATTTTTTTTATGGAAATGGAATAAAATCAATAGCTTCCATCTAGAGGTCACCCCGAACAAGCATGCCAGGTTTCAAAGCAATCCGATCATAAATGTCCCCTGGTAGGGTGTGCCAAAGTGAAATATTGAGGTCTAACTAAACTAAGTTCTAAGAACGTTGGCCACGGCAACATTTTTTGACAGAAATTGAAGAAAGTTAAAAAATTTATAGTAATTTATATATTTTTTATACTTACCAATGACCCAGACTTAGCTGGTGCTAACTCCAACAAAACCAGGGCCAAACACAAATTTTGCCCCCCAATCCCCAAAATTTGCATCCAAAACAAAAAGAAATCATGTCCTAAAGGACCTCCATAGTACGCCTCTACTGCGCATGCGCAGTGACGCAGTCGTCCCGAAATTGGCGCCAATTATCATTCTTACTGGCAGTGCCTGGTCAGCGCTATGTACTCAGCGGGGAGGCAAGAGTTCCCAACTCCAGGGAGGGCCATCCCCGTCTGGGTCATTGGTAAGTATAAAAAATATATAAATTACTATAAATTTTTTAACATTTTTATACTGTACCAATGACCCAGACTTAGCTGAATAGTAAACAGGCTGGAGGGCCTAGGACATAGAGGAAAATCCAATAAGCTCAATTATATAATAAAGAGGTAACCCCTTAAGGAGAAAAGGAGTATTAGGCTTTACATGTATCTTTCTTATTTAATATTAAATTAGAAAGATACACTACCCTTAATAATTGAGCACAATAACATTCATGTTCTCTATTAACATCCAGTATAACCCTTATACTAATTATTTTTAAAGCAGCCAATAAATAAAGTAGTCCAGAGAATTGAGACTCTTTATAATCATTTAAAAGTGTCCGAGTATTGTATATTAAAGCCCGTTTGATACTTGACATATACAAATGCTTCACACCGAGCTACACTTTAAAAATAAGACATGAATGAATTTAAACATTAATATTACACTTTAAAACCATCCCGGAAGCGACTCAGAAATACTGACTTGGAGGAGGCATTCCCTTGCTTTTCACTATAAAGCAGGTGACCTAAGGGAACACCCCCCCCCCCCCTTCCCCTTGCCCTGGGTCAAATAGCCCAGAGCGAAGAGGGCAGCCGGACGGAGTCACTGCCGGAACAGAAAGCCTGCATAACTATAGTTGCAACTGTTTAGTGGACGACATTCTGAGCAACAGATAACGGACCTAAACAATGCAGGTCTCCAGAAATGGACTCAATATTTCTGAGATAAAAATTCGTAAATGTGGATGGCTGAGACCAATAAGCAGCCTTCATTAAATCTGTAATAGCAACACTATTAGCATAAGCCCAGGAAGTAGAAAGAGCTCTTACTTCATGAGCAGAAATCTTAAGCACAGACTGCTGAGAAGAAGATAAATCTTCATAAGCAGTACGGATAGTTAACTGAATCCATCTAGCAATAGAATGGACTGAAATGTCCTTTCTATTAGGCATCAAAGACAGAAAGAAACGTTTCCGTCCCTTTCTGATAAACTGAGATCTCTGTTTATAGATACGTAGTGCTCTAACAGGACAGAGTAAAGGCCTACGCCCGTCTGAAGACGGAAGAGCCTTAATAACAATAGGTTCCGGATATTTATTAGGAGCCTGATTCTTAGCTAAAAAACCCACATTAGTAGTGAAGGTGATAGTGTTCCCAACACTACGATAATGAGAATCATCCACAGATAGTGCATGAAGCTCACTGACTCTTCTGGCAGAAGAGAAAGCTAAGAGAAAAGCTGTCTTATAAGATAAGAATTTGAAATCTACTGTCCCAAGAGGTTCAAATGGCTTTTCCTTCAATTTAAGGAGAACCCAAGCTAAATTCCACTTAGGAATTAATCTAAGAGTTCTGGGTCTATTTATCGAAAAGTTTCTAACCAATTTCGATAAAGAGACATTAGATCCAATTTGTAAACTATCATGATGTGCATAGGTATCAGATAACATAGATCTATAACCCTTTATAGTAACAGGCTGCAGTTTGATTTCGTCAAACAAGTATACTAGAAAGTTTGCAATGTCTGGTATAGAGGGATCAAATATATCTACAGAATGATCCCTACACCAACGACGAAAAACCTTCCACTTAGCCGCATAGTTTAGCGAAGAGGAGGTCCTCCTACAGTTAGAAATCGCGTCCACTGCTCGTCCTGTAAAGTGCTTGCCATGCAAGAAGGACCGCACAACGGAAAAACGTGAAGGTTGAGACCTTGCGGGTTGTGATGGAGTTGGCGCGATTTCCCCTGCGAAAGAAGATCCTCTCATGGAGGAAGCTTCCGCGGTAGGTCCCACAACAGACACCTGAGTAGATTTATCCACGGTCTCTGTGGCGACAGAGATGCTACCAACAGAATCTTGCATTGAGATTGTTTTATCTTTAGCAATACTTGTTGAATTAACGGCGCTGGAGGATACGCATATCCTATCATTCCGTCCCAAGGGATCGACAGAGCGTCTACTGCAAATGCTCTTGGATCCGGACACGGAGACACATACGTCTGCAACTGATTGTTGAGATGTGTCGCAAATAAGTCTATCATTGGCCGTTCCCATTGGTAGCAAATCTGATTGAATACTTGTTTGTTGAGAGTCCACTCCGACGGCAACAAGCGACCCTTTCGTGAAAGGGAGTCTGCTAGCACATTCAGACGACCCGGTATGTGACGGACCGAAAGAAGAACGTGATGTTCTAACGCAAACAGAAGGATTCTTTCCGTTAGATTGAACAACGGAACTGAATGAGTGCCTCCCTGATTCCGTATATACGCCACTACTGTCGTATTGTCGGATAGGATTTGGACATGAGCATCGTGAATAATGTCCATCCAGTGACGTAACGCAAGCCAAATTGACATCATTTCCTTGATGTTTATGTGCTTGCAGAGGAATTGCGGATCCCAAAGACCCTGGCATCTCGAATCCGTTGGGATTAATGATGCACCCCAACCTGTTTGACTGGCATCCGTCATAACGGTAAAACTCGGATCCGGCAACTGCAGCGGAACTCCTTGAGTTAACCACTGAATGTTTGCCCAAGTCTGAATCTCTTTTTTCACTTGATCTGACAAGAGAACGTCTACATCGAGCGAATGAATTTTCACTCTCCAATTCTGAGTCAGGAAAATTTGAAGAGGACGTGTGCGTAGCCCCACCATCGGAATGAGATCCGCGGCGGCTCCGCACAAACCTATCAGTCTCATAAATTCTCTCGCCGTGACTTTGTCTGCGTGCAGACAATAGCGAGCGTAACAACTGACTAATTTCGCTCTGGTTAACGGCAGAAGAACGAGATTGTTGTGCGTCTCGAAGCTCATTCCCAGATGAGTGAATGACTTGGACGGCACCAGATCCGACTTCTCCTCGTTTACTATAAAACCGAGACGTCGGAGCAATAGAAGAAGATTCTGAACATCGTTCTGAAGCGTTAACTCGTTGCCGTACCTCTGAAGAATGTCGTCCAGGTAGGCCGACGTTACCGCAGACGAATGAGCACGGAAGTAGATCATTACCGAGTTCATTACCCGAGTGAAAGCCCAGGGTGCTAGATTCAATCCGAAGCACATGGCCCGGAACTGATACACCACTCCTAGGACTGCGAAGCGTAGATACTTTCGGAATGTCGGATGTACCATGACGTGAAAGTACGCATCTTTGAGATCTATGCTCGTTGCATAATCGTTCACCCGAATACTCGCTCTGACCGATCGAATCGTCTCCATATAAAACTTCGGAGCGACGATCAGCTTGTTTATCCAGCTCAAATCTATGACTGGACGGAACGAGCCGTCTGGTTTCGGAACCAGAAACAGATGGCTGTAGAATCCCAGAGATTCCTGGTTTTCTACGACCTCTACCGCGTTCTTCATTAAAAGAGACTGCACCTCTGATAACAGAGCGTCTCTTTTCTGTGGATTTGACAGAAGATGAGTCCACTTTGGACTTCGAGTTAATGGAGGCTTTCGTTTGAAGGATATCTTTAGACCTTCCGAAGTCACTCCTCTCACCCAAGGGTCGTCCGTAATCGACGCCCACTCTTGTGAAAAACTCGACAACCTTCCGCCAACCGGAACGCGATAGAGGTTTAAGCCATCACCTCCTGGACCTGCGAGGCCTGCGGTAGGAGAAACCACGTCTTCCACGTCCCGCACCTCGCCTCGTCGACCTCGGGGCGTCCGACCGATTGTCCCGGCCTGAAGGACGTCCCGAACGAGAGTCGCTATCCTGACGGTCTCTCGAATAAGACCAAGAGGACGCACCGGAACCTCTATAGGAACCTCTCTTGGGCGCATTAGACCCAGAAGTGCCTGTCTTATTCGTGTCTGCTGTATCCGACTTTTTAGGAGCCGATCTGAACAACAGAGAATCATTAGCTTTCTTTTTAATTTTATCATAAATAGCGGAAAGCTTGCCGTCAAAGAGAAGTTCTCCTGAGACCGAAGCGACTCTAAGAGAGTTCTTCACCTTAGAATCCACTAGTGTGGAAGTAGCTAGGGCTGCGTCACGTCTAACCAACTCCAGATTTGCCACTGAAAGGGCAGAGTTACACGTGGAATAAGCTACTGCCCTTGAAAGAAGTCTTAAAGAGGATTGTATATCCTGAAACTCTTCCCCTTGAAGGCGCAGTGATAACGCCTTAGTAAGGTGATCTGCGTAAGATAAGGCATCTAAATTGGCTCTGTTAGACGCAATAGCTGTTTCCAACACCGCGGTTGGAATAGAAGCTGACGACGGTAATGATAGCTCTAAGTCTTCCGCCTCGTCGTCCATACGCAGAGGAACTCTCGGTATACCCTGTCCTGCCGTATCAAATTTATTCCTTGCATTAATGAAAGGCAGGTTAAGAGTATTAGCGGACAAGAAACCTGCTTTCCCCGTCCTGGAAGCAAGTTTAAATATAGCGTCATTCAATAATTCAAATGTTCTTGCAACATTATTGGACTGCGACGGAAACTCGGGAGCGATGTCCCTGAACCGCTCAAAAAATTCAGAGTCCAATGACGCTATAATTCTCTTGTCCGGAAGCGCAGCAGTCTGGCCCGACGGAACAACTTGAGGGAGAAAGTGCCGGATGAAGTCCACGGCAGCTTTATGTTGTTCCGAAAGGGATAGCTCCAATTCATCCGTATCCCTTTCACCATCCGGTCGAACCTCCCGATGTTCCCGGTCGTCCGCCCCCGATGCTTCGGCGGAGCGTACCGACCCAGCGCCGTCGGATAATTCTCGATCTGACACCGTTTCTGTCGGCTGCTGGGATGCTGCGATAAGCTGTGCTATCTGCACAAGAATGTCCGGCGTCGAGACCTGCGGAGGCGCGGTCTTTCGCTGCTTCGCCGAGGGCAGCTCCGCATCAGATGGCTCCCGCATACTTTTCCTATGCGAACGTCCGGAGTCCATCGGTCTCGAATCCCTGGCTGCCGGATGGTGTGACCTGGTCGCCGAAGAATCCTTCATCGGCGAAGCTGGTAAAATATTGGCGGTCACGCAGCCAAGGTGCGGTCGTGTGCGCTGACGAGAAGAGGAAGCCTTAACAGTCTCTGCGGACTGCTTATACAACGGAGCGTCCCGAGCGACGGACGTATGCTCCGCTAAAGACACATTTTGTACCACAACATCTGGTCCCAGATGTTGTTGTACGAGAGAGGGACCTCTCTCGCTCGCGGCCCGGCTGGACCTGGACGAGCTAGGAACCGGACTAAAAGGCTTCCTCCGTTCTCGTTTACTATCCGCCGTCACTGGGTGTGCATCTATTATGTTTATAGTGCTCGCATCACCCAAAATTTCCTCTTGGACCGCATCGGACGAACCCGGCTGCCGAACCATTCGGTGAATGGACGCTACACCGGGCGAGCTAGCGGACGACATTTGTCTAATCTCCATGAGCACTTTTGCCGCTAGCTCTGAATTCATTTGTGACGACGGACGCACACTTGAAGAAGATAACATGGAAACATCACCCTGTTCTGGTTCCTCTGAAATAGAAACTGAGAGAGTAGAGTGACCTTGTGGAGAAAGAGCCGGCATCGCTCTTTCTCCAGAAACAACATATCGTGACACACGTTTCCAATGTTTCTCATCCCAATGTTCACATATAGGACAGGGATTAATGCGAGAACACTGACTACAATTAATACAATGATCATGAAAGTCAGAGGAAGATTTCTTCCTATTACAATTTGAACAATGTCCCTTCATTGTGAAAGAACAACAATAAGTCCTAGTTACTCGCAAAAACCCCTGACACAAAGATACATAATAACATGATCCATTAATAAATGAAAAAACAATTGCAAAACAAAATAATTTTGAAAAAATATTTTTTCAGAAAAGCCCAAGTTGCTGAAAAGTAACGTTGAGCCCCAATGGATCCGATGGCAAAGTGTGGTCAAAAATTTTAAATTTATATAAAATAATTAATGAGACACTTTCGGATAATATAAATGTATCTTATAATGAGATAAACTACCACAAAGGCAAACAGCCCCCCTCAAAAAAGGCTGTTGCCAATGAAAACAAACAGTGTAAACACACCAGAAAACATGACTCCAGGCACTGAAAAAACTGGCCCGGAATCAGTCATCAATTACACTCTATCTGATGCAAAACAGAGACTCCCAGGGGAGAATCTGTAGAACATCAGATGGAAGATGCAGAACACAAACGTTATACACCCATGGGTGAAAACGTAACTATGGGGAAAATAACAGAAAACATTCTGTAACCAAGCAACTCTCCCAGGAAATTTTAGAAATGAAACTTCTCAAAAATATGCCAAAAGCATGGGAGAATTGCCAGGGGGGACTTTAGAAGGCTAGGGGAGAGGAAACACTGAATAAGCAGTGCAACAATTAGCAAGAATGACAACAAGAGGCCCATGCCTCGAAAATAGGCAACTTAACATAATTTCATCAAAAAATTTTAAGTACAGCCCTGATTATTTTTTGTCACTTCTTTTTCCTCTCCTCCTTCTATCCTCCTTAGAATCACATTTTCTCCAAAAATTACGTGTCTGGCATCCTTTAAACTGAGATTTACAAGCACAAAGATCAGTGAGATGTTGACTGATGAAGGGCCAAACAGAGAATGATAATTGGCGCCAATTTCGGGACGACTGCGTCACTGCGCATGCGCAGTAGAGGCGTACTATGGAGGTCCTTTAGGACATGATTTCTTTTTGTTTTGGATGCAAATTTTGGGGATTGGGGGGCAAAATTTGTGTTTGGCCCTGGTTTTGTTGGAGTTAGCACCAGCTAAGTCTGGGTCATTGGTACAGTATAAAAATATCGATAGCTCCCATCTAGAGGTCACCCCAAACAAGCATACCAAGTTTCAAAGCGATCTGATCATAAATGCGACCTGTGAGGTGTGCCAAAGGAAATTGTGGACGTACGTATGTACATACTAACATACGTACGTACTAACATACGTACATACTAATGTACATACGTATGTACGCCAACTGACGAGAAGTGATGGCAATAGCTCAGCTTGACTTTGTCAAGTTGAGCTAAAAAAATAATAAAATTTGTTTGGTGATTTTTGTGAACAGTGCTTGGCCAGTTTTAGTTGTTATGTTGGGTAAAATATTAAATTACATATTATGTGATTAAAAGAATCGCAAATTCGTCCCGATTTGACATGAAATTTATGAACCTTGTTCATTAAAATTTATCTGAGCCTCAGTAAACCTCAGTTCAGATCCATTTTTGTAAACTCAGTACAGAAACTTCATATGAAATTGCGACTCATGAGAGATCCTCTATTTAGAAATCACAGGATATTTATAACTTTGAAAGCTGCTAGAGAACTGGTGAAGATACTTTACAGTCCCAATGAATCCAGAATTTTTCTCTTTTTATATTCCTCTCTCAACTAGTTCGGTTAGTTTTTAACCTGCTACCTAACTCAAAAGGCTTATGCATAAACATAGCATATGATCTCGCATTGGAATGAGCTCAATGCTTTTGAGACAAAACATGAAAAAAATAATGAAAATTAAATGGTGATTGTTGTGAACAGCACTGGCCAGTTTGGGCTGCTACAATGGGTAATGGGTTAACATAATTCAAGTTTATAAATTGAAGTATATAATAATATATTATAATAAGAATAAAAATAAAAATAATAATATAACTTCCAAACATAGAACCATTTACCATACCTTCAGTACAAATTTGACCTGTTAATGTATTTATTTATTGGTTTTTAAGGTCATATACTTATGCACAATGGCTAATCATGACTGTGACAGTTTTACGGGTGGAGGAAGCCGGAGTACCCGGAGAGAACCACTGGGCAATGACGAGCAGCTGCCAGCTCCCCAACATCGCAATTCTGCACTGCAGCACAGGCATGGTTAGATTGGTTGAAGACATGCGTACCATCGATGTGCTGTACGCCTTAGTACACGGCGTCATCGAGCCCCTATATAGACAATCGGGGTTAAGTGTCTTGCCCAAGGACACAATGCGGGAGTCTGAATTGACCACTCAGATGGTCACCCATCCAGTGATTAACCGGGCTCGACGTTGCTTAACTTCGGTGTTTGGACGAGAACCGGTTACCGCAATGCCACCACACCCCCGACCTGTTAATTACATATAGGTTAAAGAGTAAACTCCTGCTAATTAGATAAAATATCTTGTAATTTGTCAAAAAATTACTCTGACAATCACCAAATTCCCCTTGTTTATAAACCAATAAAATGTGGATGGCATTTATTTTTCAATAAAGCTGCATAAATATACAAGTATTTGACCACCGAGGTGGTATTAGTCCCCTACGGCACTTTTGTGACATAAGTGTTTTTGTCACAGAAGACACTAGTGTATATAAGCATCTTGGATTTTGAAAAAAAAACATTGAGCGTGCATAATCCCCTCACAACCCTTTATCCATGTACCATATATGAAAGGAGTAGCTTGAACCATGTTGGAGGGAGGGGTGGTAACATAAAATAGAGAAAAAAGCTTAAAAAACACAACAAAAATGGCCACCATTCTGCCATCTTGGATTTTGAAAAATAAATATTGACTGTGCATCATCCCCTCAGAACCATTTATCCATGTACCAAATATGAAAGGTGTAGCTTGAAGCATATTAGAGGGAGAGGTGGTAACATAAAAACAGACAGACAGACAGACAGACAGACAGACAGACAGACAGACAGACAGACAGACAGAGACAGACAGACAGACAGACAGACAGACAGACAGACAGACAGACAGACAGACAGGAGTGCAATCCTATAGTCCCCTTACGGTTCCCGTAGGGGATTATAAATGAACACAAATGAATTTGATATTTCTTTATTAAGGCCTAAAAAAATTAAAAATCTCTCTTTTTATAACCAATGCAAATTTAAAAATGTCTGATAGTTTACTCAAGTTAAAACAAGAGGCCCCACGTGGCCTTAATCGCTCACCTGACAAAGTGACTCTAAGAAGTATTTTAGGTCACCTTCACCATGTCATGCCTCATCAACATTAACTGGTTGAGTGATAGATTTTGTTTGAAGTTCAACATTTGTTACCTAAAATTAGTTTTATTTAAAATCATTGGTGTGTGGCCAATCTCCAATGATTTTTAATAAAGCAAATTTATCTCTGCAGACAAACTGGTTTAGCATGAAGCACAAACAAGGAATGTGAAGAGATAGCCTTGGACATCTCTCCCCAACTGTGGATATCTTCCATGTGCTACATGTATATATTTGCATGCAAGAAAACAAAAATTTTCACAAATTTTATTTTTTTTTATCATCATTGGAACAAGCTCAAACAGCTTATTCCAATAGGGGTATGGGAAGATCAGGTATATTTTTGAGACAGAAATGTGAATATATAAATAATGGTGTTTTTTTGTGAATGATGCTGGAGAATTTTGCGTAAAGATATGGTAAATGGTTTGTTCTAGATACAGAATGATGCAAAAGTATTTAAATTTGATTAGGCAAGTTGTTCCTATAATGCATTTAAAAATTGAAGTAACTGTTTTTTTGCTGACGAACTTTTAGATGTGTGTGTCTGTGTTTGTGTGTGTGTGTGTGTGTTTGTGTGTGTGTGTTTGTGGGGGGGGGGGGGGTAAGAGTGTTCTTGCAAACAAAATTCCTGAATAAATGGAAAATTTTATTTTTTGTGTGAAAGACATAGTGCGTGAATGTTGATTGGAACAAGCTTAGAGAGCTCATTTTAATGTGAAGTCATAAAGCTGTGTTTTACGTACGAAATTCTGGAATAACTAAAAAAATTGCTTTTTTGACTCAAAAAGCATGGTGTGCGACCTCTCATTGGAATGAGCTCAAAAAGCTCATTCCAATGGGGTATTTACAAGCGATAAGTACATGTATGTTTAAGAGACAAAAATTAAAATTTGAATAGCGATTTTTGCGAAGAATGCTGACAAGTTTTGGCAGTTATGCTGGTAAAAAGGTAAGATATGCAAAGTGGTTGTTTTTTAGAGGCGACATTTAATTAAGGGGAATTAACCCTTGATTACTGAGGTAACTTCTAAAAGTACTGAAATTTCATGAAGCAATGTGAATAACAGACAACAGTTGCCTAAAAATTTCATGAATAACTAAATTTTTTATTCCTTTGTCTCGAAAACATGGCATATGACCTTTGTTGGAATGAGCTGAATGCGTGTGTTCCAATGAGGGGTCATAAAATTTGAACGAAGATTTGTGTGAATAATGCATTAGTACTGCTAGATTTGGGTAAACGGTTCACCCTGGATACCACCCCTTCTATAGTAGATCTTTTCTGCAAATTTTGTCTAAGATTCTATCAACTTTACAAATAAATACGTTCATGAATCACAATCAGATCCACCCTACAATGTTGCATACCAAATATCAAAAGATTCTGCCTGCTGGATCTGGAGAAGAAGATTTTTTAAGAAATATGCCTGAAACGCACTAAGTTAAAATTTGGGCTCCTATACGGAGCCCAAATATAAACCCAGGGGGCCGATTTGAACAAACTTGAATCAGATCCACCCCACAATGTTGCTTACCAAATATGAAAAGATTCTGAAGCTGGATCTGGAGAAGAAGATTTTTTAAGAAATTTGCCTGAAATGCACTAAGTTCGAATTCGAGCTTCTATAGTGAGCCCAAATATGAAACTAGGAAGCCGATTTGAACAAACTTGAATCAGATCCACCCCACAATGTTGCATACCAAATATCAAAAGATTCTGCCTGCTGGATCTGGAGAAGAAGATTTTTTAATAAATTTGCCCGAAATGCACTAAGTGCGAATTTGGGCTTCTATATTAAGCCCAAATATGAATCCAGGGGGCCAATTTGAACAAACTTGAATCAGATCCACCCCGCAATGTTGCTTACCAAATATCAAAAGATTCTGCCTGCTGGATCTGGAGAAGAAGATTTTTGAAGAAATTTGCCTGAAATGCACTAAGTGCGAATTCGGGCTTCTATATTAAGCCCAAATATGAATCCAGGGGGCCGATTTGAACAAACTTGAATCAGATCTACCCCGCAATGTTGCATACCAAATATCAAAAGATTCTGCCTGCTGGATCTGGAGAAGAAGATTTTTGAAGAAATTTGCCCGAAATGCACTAAGTTTGAATTCGAGCTTCTATAGTGAGCCCAAATATGAATCCAGGGGGCCGATTTGAACAAACTTGAATCAGATCCACCCCGCAATGTTGCATACCAAATATCAAAAGATTCTGCCTGCTGGATCTGGAGAAGATGATTTTTTAAGAAATTTGCCTGAAATGCACTAAGTTCGAATTCGAGCTTCTATAGTGAGCCCAAATATGAATCTAGGAAGCCGATTTGAACAAACTTGAATCAGATCCACCCCACAATGTTGCATACCAAATATCAAAAGATTCTGCCTGCTGGATCTGGAGAAGAAGATTTTTTAAGAAATTTGCCTGAAATGCACTAAGTTCGAAATCGGGCTCCTATACTGAGCCCAAATATTAACCCAGGGGGCCGATTTGAACAATCTTGAATCAGATCCACCCCACAATGTTGCTTACCAAATATGAAAAGATTCTGCCTGCTGGATCTGGAGAAGAAGATTTTTTAAGAAATTTGCCTGAAATGCACTAAGTTCGAATTCGGGCTTCTATAGTAAGCCCAAATATGTATCCAGGGGGCCGATTTGAACAAACTTGAATCAGATCTACCCCGCAACATTGCATACCAAATATCAAAAGATTCTGCCTGCTGGATCTGGAGAAGAAGATTTTTGAAGAAATTTGCCTGAAATGCACTAAATTCGAATTCGAGCTCCTATAGTGAGCCCAAATATGAATCTAGGGAGCCGATTTGAACAAACTTGAATCAGATCCACCCTACAATGTTGCATACCAAATATCAAAAGATTCTGCCTGCTGGATCTGGAGAAGAAGATTTTCAAAGAAATTTGCCTGAAATGCAGTAAGTTCAAATTTGGGCTCCTATACTGAACCCAAATATAAACCCAGGGGGCCGATTTGAACAAACTTGAATCAGATCCACCCCACAATGTTGCATACCAAATATCAAAAGATTCTGCCTGCTGGATCTGGAGAAGAAGATTTTTTAAGAAATTTGCCTGAAATGCACTAAGTTCGAAATCGGGCTCCTATACTGAGCCCAAATATGAACCCAGGGGGCCGATTTGAACAAACTTGAATCAGATCCACCCTACAATGTTGCATACCAAATATCAAAAGATTCTGCCTGCTGGATCTGGAGAAGAAGATTTTTTAATGTTTTTCCCATTGCCTACAGTGTTAAAAAGTGCTGACTCAGCACTTTTTCAAAGTCCCGAAACTGTACCCTATGATAAAACCGATGGCAATTTTTTTTTACCAATCCTTTCTGTTGGTCCTAAGGAAGCTGCACACCAAATAAAAATTCTCAGTGCCGTGCAGTTTTGGAGATATGGGCGTTTTAAATTTTTTCTATTTTTAGCTCCTGCGGTTCCCACGGGGCTGCGGGAAAATTTTTTTTTGCATAAATCAAGTACTCATGACCCAATAAGCCCTCACATAAAATTTGGTTCAAATCAGCCTCTCGGTTTGGAAAATAGAAATTTTGGGCGGGGCAAAAAATTTTGCCCCTCTCATAACAACGTCAAGTATAGCCCCACAAACTTCTCTTGAACAAATCTGAGTCTACACCTCAAAAGGAAGCTGCACACCAAATATCAAGTCTCTGCTACTGCTGGTTCATGAGAAGAAGATTTACAAAGATTTTGGTGCCCCTTGGGGGTGTGGCACCACCCAGGAGGAGGGGCAACTTCATTTGAACAAATCTGAATTGGCATTAGGTAATAAACATTTAGCCAACATTTGAATAAAATTGGGCTAGTGGTTTAGGAGGAGAAGTCGATAATGTAAAGTTAACGCCGGACGGACGACGACGGACGACGGACGACGGACAGAAAGTGATTAGTTAAGCTCCCCTTGAGCTTCGCTCAGGTGAGCTAAAAATTGAAAAATTTGTCCCTTGAGTGCAAAAAAGGCTTTGCAATGCTTTAGCACTGCAAAGCCTTATTGCTCACAGGGGATGAAATACACCACCATTGTTATTCCATAGATTATGAGGCCTAAAATATAAACCAAGAACATGAACTTTTGATGGCAAAGAAATAATTACAGAAATAAAAAATAAAATAAAAAAACACTCGCACGCATGCAATTTTACAAAGAGAAACAGAAAATCTACTTTATGTGGCCTAACTGGTTAAGTATAAATTTTTCTTGGTTGCCAAAATTTAGAAGAGTGCCTAGAGGCAAATTGTAACACGCTCAAGTCGTTAGGTGGTCCCCATTTGAGCAAACAATAATCTTATGTACTCACATTTATATCTAACTAAAATTTACCACAATCAGCTCTGTCAGAATCTGACCCGTAGATGTGAAGAAGATTTTTAAAGAATAGTCCTTATATTGCTCTAAGTTAAAATTTGGTATCCCATAGGAAGCCCAAATATTATCCAAGGGACTTAATTTGAACAAACTGGAATTTGAACCTCCCAAGGTTGCTGCATATCATATATCAAAAGATTCGGAGGGTGGATCTGAAAATGGATATTTTTAAAGGAATTTCCCAACACTACACTAAGTTAAAATGTAGGTTGCGATAGGGATGCCAAATATGAACCCAGGGACTTGATTTAAACACACTGGCATTTGACCGATGGAGGATTCTGAAACCCAAATATAAAAAATTTTTGACAGATGTATCTGAAGAAGAGGATGTTTAAAGAATATTCCTCATATTGCACAGAGTTAAAATTCGGACTATTCCTCGTATTGCACTGAGTTAAAATTTGGACTCCCATAGGGACTTTGTTTGAACAAACTTGAATCTGGACTTTCTAAGGATACTGCACATCAAATATCAAAAGATTCTAACTGGCATATCTGAAGAAGGAGATTTTTAAAGAATATTCCTCATATTGGACTAAGTTAGAATTTGAGTTCCTACACGAAGCCCTAACATGACCCCAGGATTTGATTTGAACAAATCTGAACCTGTCCCTTTGAAGATGCTCTATACCAATAATCATTAGATTCTGTCTGGTGGATCTGACAAAGAAGATATAAAAAAAAAAAATTTCCTCATATTGAACTAACTTAAAATTTGGGCTCTCACGGTGATAACTCCATGGATATAACTGAACAAACTTTAATCTGACCCCCTACAAATGTTGTATAATAAATATCAAGAGATTTTGACTGGTAGATCTAAAGATTTTTTAAATGAATATCCTCATGTTGCACAAAGTTAAAATTCGGGTTCGCAAAGGGAGCACAAATATGAACCCAGGGACTTGATTTGAACAAACTTGAACCTCACCACACAAAGGATGCTACATACCAAATATCAAAAGATTCTGACTGATGGATCTGAAGAAGAAGCTGTTGAAAGACTATTCCTCATGTTACACTAAGTTAAAATTTGGGCACCCATTGTGAGCCCAAATATGACTCCAGGGACTTCATTTGAACAAACTTCAAGCTGACCTCTTGAAGATGCTGTATACCAAATAGCAAGAGATTTTGACTAGTAGATCTTAAGATTTTTAAATAAATGTTCTCATACTGTATAACTTAAAATTTGGGTTCCCAAAGGGAGCCCAATTATAACCCAGGGACTTTTTTCGAACAAACCTGAATCTGACCCCTCTAAGGATGTTGTATACAAGTATTAAAAGATTCTGAATGGTAGTTTGGGAGAAGATTTTTATAATTTTTTTTAAAAAGAATTTGTGGCTGCTAACAGAAAATCTGCCTCTTGTGGTGCCCCCTGTGGGTTTGGCAACTTTATTTGAACAAACTTGAATTGACATATGATAAGGAAGATGCATATCAAGTTTGGCTCAATTTGGCCCAGTGGTTTTTGAGAAGTCAATAATGTAAAGTTCACGCCGGATGGACAGACAGATGGCATCCAGAAAGTGATCACTAATGCTCCTTTTGAGCTTCACTCAGGTGAGCCAAAAGTTAAAAAATTTATAGTAATTTATATATTTTTTATACTTACCAATGACCCAGACATAGCTGGTGCTAACTCTTAAAATATAGGGCCAAACACAAATTTTGCCCCCCAATCCCCAAAATTTGCATCTAAAACTAAAGAAAACATGTCCTGAAAGGCCCTCCACACCTCACCCCCACTGCGCATGCGCAGTGTCAAGGACGTTCCGAAATTGGCGCCATTTATCATTCTAATAACCAGTGCCTGGTAAGCGCTATGTACTCAGCGGGGAGGCAAGAGTTCCCAACTCCTGGGAGGGCCATCCCCGTCTGGGTCATTGGTAAGTATAAAAAATATATAAATTACTATAAATTTTTTAACATTTTTATACTGTACCAATGACCCAGACATAGCTGAATAGTAAAAAGGCTGGAGGGCCAAGGACATAGAGCAAAATGGAATACGCTCAATAAAATAAAATAGAGTCATCCCCTGTAGGGAAAAGAAGTAATAGGCCTTACATGTATCTTTCTTATTTATGATAAATTAGAAAGATACAACACCTTCCAAAAATTGAGCTTCATACATCCATGTACTCTATTAATATCCAATAATCCTTATACTAATAATTTTTAAAGTAAGCCAATAATAAAGTAAGTCTAGAGAATAGAGACTCTTATACTCCTAAAAGTGTGTGAGAATTGCATAATCATGTCCGTTGACATATGCAATATTCAAAAGCTATACTTTAAAAACTAAGACTTGAATGAATTTTATAAACTTAAACTTCTCACTAAACAACCATCCCAATAACAGCTCAGAATTACTAACTCCGGAGGAGGTATCCCCTTGTTTTCATAGTAAAAACAGGTGACCCAAGGGAACACCCTCCCCCCCCCCCTTTTTCTTGCCCTGGGTCAAATAGCCCAGAGCGAAGAGGGCAGCCGAACGGAGACACTGCCGAAACAGACAGCCTACCTAGCTATAGTAGCAACTGTTAAGTGAATGACATTCTGAGCAGTAGATAATAGACCTAACAATAGAGGCCTCCAGAAATGGACTCGATATTTCTGAGATAAAATTCATGAATGGATGGCTGAGCGCAATGAGCAGCCTACAAAAATCTATAATAGCAACACTATTAATGTAAGCCCAAGAAGTAGAAGAACTCTTACTTCAAGAGCCGAAATCTTAAGCACAACTGCTAAGCCAATGATATACCATAAGCAGTACGCTAGTTAATAGAATCGATTAACAATAAAATGGAGCGTAACGTCCTTCTACTAGACATCAAAGACAGAAGAAGCTTACGCCCTTGTAATAAACAGATATCTGTTTATAAATACATAAACTGTACCCGGAAAGAGTAAAGGCCTATGCCCATACGAAGACGGAAGGACCTTAAAATAATAGGTTCCGGATAATAGGAGCCTAACTCTTATGCAACAATCCAACCTAAATAGTAACGGAAGTATTGATTCCGAAACTATGAAAGTGAAAATCATTCATCGATAGTGCATGAAACTCACTGACTCTACAGTAAAAGAGAAACCAACAGAATTACTGTCTAAAAGGTCAGAATTTGAAAACTACTGTTTCCAGAGGCTCAAATGATTACTTAGCTAAATAAGAACCGAAGTTAAAATCCGTATAGGAATTTAATCTAAAGATTCTAAGTCTATTTATCAAAAAGTTACTAACTGACTTAGATAAAGAGACAAAAGACTCAATTGTAAACTATCGTAGAGTGCATAGGTATGAGGTAACATAAACCTATAACCTAAATAACAACAGGCTGCAGTAGATCTTGTGAAACAAGTATACTAAAAACTAGCAATGCGTAGTATGGAGGGATCAACCATATGAACATAATGATCCCTACACCACGACGGAAGAGCCTCCACTTTAGTCGCATAGAATAGCGAAGAAGAGGATCTCCTATAGTAAGAAATCGCGTCCAAAGCTCGTCCAGTACAGTGCTTACAATGCAATACGGACCACACAACGGAATACATGAAGGTTGCGACCTTGCTGGTTGTGATAAAGATGACACGATTTACCCAGTGAAAAAAGATCCTCACATAGAGGAAGATTTCACGTTAAGATCCACAGTAGACAAGAGAGTAAATTACTCATGATCTCTGTGAAGATAGAGATGCTATCAACAGAAATGTATTGTGGTTGTTTATCTTAGCAATACCTGCTAAAACAACAGCGCCGGAGGATACGCGTATCCTATCATTGCGTCCTATAGATCAATAGAGCGTTAACAGTATTAGCTCAGAGATCTGGACAAGCCAACACATACGTCTGCAATTGATTAGCAAGCTGTGTCATAATAAAACATCATTGGGCGCTCCCATAGATAGCAAATCTGATTAAATACTTGTTTGTTGAGAGTCCATTCTGACAGCAACAAGCGACCCGTAAGAGAACGGGAGTGCGATAAAACAATCAGACGACCCCGAATATGACGGACCAAAACTGAACTTGGTGTACTATAACCAACAGACGGATTCTTTCCATTAAATTGAATAACGGAAACGAAAGAGTGCCTCCCTGGTTCCGGAGATACGCCACTACTGTCGAATTAAAGGACAGGAATTTGGGCATGCATTTCTGAATAATGTTCATGCAATGACATAAAGCAAGCCTAAAAAACATTATTCCGCGGAAGTTAAACTGATAGCTAAAAGACTGCGGAACCCAAAGACCCTGGCACTTCGAATCCGTAGGGATCAGTATATATCCCAATCTGTTTGACTGGCAACCGTCATAACAGCCACACTAGGGTCCGGCAACTGCGGCGGCACTCTCTGAGTCAACCACCGAATGTTTGCCCCAGTCTGAATCTCTTGTAACACTAGATAGACAAGAGAATGTATAAACCAAGCAATTCATGGATTGCCGGAAAGTTGCCGTCGAAGAGAAGCTCCTCCGAGAACGAAGCGACTCTGAGAGAGTTCTTAACCTACTATCCACGCGTGGATGTAGCTAGGGCTGCATCACGTCTAACCAACTCCAATCAGCCACTGAAGGGCGGAGTTATACGTGAACAAAATACTGCCCTCAAAAGAAATTACATTGAGAATAATATCCCGTAAATCTTTTCTTGAAGACGTAATGATAACGCCTCAGTAAGGCGGATTACGTATAATAAAGCGTCTAAGTTAAGTCTACTATACATAATGTCGTTCCCAATATTGAAATTGGAAAAGACATAAACGGCGAAAAAGAATATATGCAGTCTTTAATCACACCGTCTAGACGCATATGAACTCTCGGTATGCCCTGCTCTGCCAAAATAAACTATATGTAAAAAAGATAAAATGGCAGAAAAGAGCCACGCGGACAAGAAACTAAACTATCATGCTTAGTAGCAGGCTTGTATATATATATAATATATAGCGTCGAAAAATAAAACACATGTTGTAATGACAATATTGGACTGCGTCGGTAAGTCAGGGACAAAGTCCCTGTACCGATCGAAAAATCCGAGTCCAATGACGCTATAAGTCTCTTATCCAAGATCGCAGCAATGAAGTCCGAAAAATAATCACTGGAAGAAATGCCAGAAGATATGAAAGGCATCTTCCGATACTACTAAAGGGAAAACTCGAAATCTTTCGAATCCCTTTCGCCATCCTGTCGGACCCTATAAAGCGTTCGGTCGTCCGTAGCTTGATGCAACCGCGGACCGCACCGACCCAGCGCCGTCGGATAATTCCTGATTCGACCGAGAAACCGTCAATTGCTGGGATGCTGCGAAACAACTGTGCTAACTCGGATAGCACGTCCGTCACCGAGGCCTGAGGAGCAGCGGTCTTACGATGCATTGCCGCAGGAAGCTCCGAGATCGTTACCCCGTGCATACTTCCAATATGCGAGCGAACGGAGTGTATAAGCCTCGTGTCCCTTGGCTACCGGATGGCGCGACCTATTCGCTGTGGAATCACTGAATGCCGAAACTGATCGGATACTCGAGGTCACGTAGCCAATGTGCGGTCGTGTGCCCTGCTGTGAGGATGAGGAAGCATTAAAGACAGTCTCTCGGACTGTCAATATAACGGAGCGTCCCGAGCAACGGACATATGCTCCGAATGTAAAATATCTGAACCACAACATGCGGTCCCCTATGTTGTTGGCTTCCTCCGATCTGTCCTCAATCTGCCGTCACTGGGTGAGTACTAAAGTAATTAAAGTGCTCGCATCACCCAAATCTCCTTCCTAGACCGCAACGGACGAACCCGGCAGCCGAACCATTCGATGAATGTATGCTACACCGGGTGAGCTAGCGAATGTCATTCCGTAAGCGATAGACATATTCCATGAGCACTTATTGCCGCTAACTCTTCATTAACTATGACGACAGAGGCACACTTTTGAAAGACATCTCCATAACTCTTCGAACAAGAAACCAGAAATGCTTGGATAGCAAGCATAAAATAATAATATATATAGCGTCGTTCAATAATTCGAAAGTTTGTGTGACATTATTGGACTATGTCGGAACTGAGGGACGATGTCCCTGAACCGAACCAAAAATTTCTAAGTCCACCGACGCTATCAGTTTCTTATCCGGCATCGCAGCATATGTTGTTCCGAAAGGGAAAGCTTGAAATCCACCGAATCCCTTTCGGTATCCCGTCGGACCGGATGAAACTTTCGGACGTCCGTACCCGCTTCCGCGGAGCGTCCCGACCCAGCATCGTCGGATAAAATATATGCGACAGATTCAGTTGATGCTGGGATGCTGCGATAAACTGTGCTATTAAGGAAAGCACGTCCGTTCCCGAGGCCTGTGCAGTAGCGGACTTACGATGCATTGCCGCTGGAAGCTCCGTGTACGTTGACTCCCGCACACTTCCTATGCGAACGTCCGGAGTCTGCAGGCCTCGAGTCCCCGGCTACCGACCCAGCGCTGTCGGATAATTCTCGATCCGACACCGTTTCTGTCGGCTGCTGGGATGCTGCGATAAGCTGTGCTATGTGCACAAGAATGTCCGGCGTCGAGACCTGCGGAGGCGCAGTCTATCGGTGCTTCGCCGAGGGCAGCTCCGCATCAGATGGCTCCCGCATACTTCCTATGCGAACGTCCGGAGTCCATCGGTCTCGAATCCCTGGCTGCCGGATGGTGTGACCTGGTCGCCGAAGAATCCTCGATCGGCGAAGCTGGTAATATATCGGCGGTCACGCAGCCAAGGTGCGGTCGTGTGCGCTGATGAGAAGAGGAAGCCTTAGCAGTCTCAGCGGACTGCCTATACAACGGAGCGTCCCGAGCGACGGACGTATGCTCCGCTAACAACACATTTGTACCACAACATCTGGGGCCAGATGTTGTTGAACGAGAGAGGGGCCTCTCTCGCTTGCCGTCCGGATGGACCGGAACGAGCTATGAACCGGACTAAAAGGCTTCCTCCGTTCTCCCTCCGATCCGCCGTCACTGGGTGTGCATTAAGTTAATTTTATAGTGCTCGCATCACCCCAAAATTCCTTCTAGACCGCAACGGACGAACCCGGCTGCCGAACCATTCGGTGAATGGACGCTACACCGGGCGAGCTAGCGGACGTCAAAGGCCGTCGAACCTACTAGGGTCCTCTTAGGCAATTGGCGTATTACATGAGCACTTTTCCGCTAGCCCTTCATTAATTGTGACGACGGAGGCACACTGTTGGAAGACATCACAGATACATCACCCTAATCTTGATCGTCTGAAATAGAAATTGATAAAGTAGAGTGACCCTGCGGGGAAAGGACCGGAGTGTCCAAATCCCCAACAACATACCGTGACATACGCTTCCCATATTGTCATCGAAATCATACGATACAGAACAGGAGTTAATGCGAGTACACTGACCACATAAGAATGATAATAAGGTCAGAGGAAGACTTCCTCCTAAAACAATTGATCAATATCCTTTCAATGAGAAAAGAAAACAAGTCCTGGTACTCGCACTAACCCCTGGCAATCAAATACATAATAATAATATGATCCATTAATATAGAAAAAATAATTGAAATCAAAATATTTTGAAAAAATATTTTTTCAGAACAGCCCAAGTTTCTGAAAAGTAACGTTGAGCCCCAATGGATCCCAAGCCTAAGTGTGGACAAAAATTTAAAAAATATTTTAAACAATTTATTCAACACTTACGAACAATAATAATGTATCTAGTTATGATTAAAATAACATAAAGATATTATTATTTAGAAATCCCCCCCTCACACAGAGGGCTGTTGTAAATGTAAACAATGAGTGTAAAAACACTAAAATAAGACTCCAGGCACCCAGGCCCGAAATCAGTTACCAAAAATACACCATCTGATGCAAAACAGAGACTTCCAGGGAAGAAACTGCAGAACATCAGATGGTAGATGCAGAACACAACGCCTAACCACCCGTAGGTGAAGACGTAAACATGGGGAAAGAACAGAATTCATTCTGTTATTAAGCTAAAACTCCCAAGAAATTTTAGTAATAATAATTACAGAAACTATGCCAAAAGCATGGGAGAATAGCAAGGGGGAACTTAAAGGACAGGGAGAGAGGAAAAACACTTGAAAAAACAGTGTAACTAAATAATCAGAATGACAACAAAATGGCTGCTGCCTTGAAAATAGGTAACTTAACATAATTTCATTAAAAAATTTTAAGTTACAGCCCTGATAATATTCTGTCACACATTCTTTTCCTCTCCTCCTTTTCTATCCTCCTTAGAATCACCATTTCACTAATATTTATGTGTCTGGCATCATTTAAACTGAGATTTAAAAGCACAAAGATCAGTCAGATGTTAACTGATGAAGGGCCAAACTTAGAATGATAAATGGCGCCAATTTCGGAACGTCCTTGACACTGCGCATGCGCAGTGGGGGCGAGGTGTGGAGGGCCTTTCAGGACATGTTTTCTTTAGTTTTAGATGCAAATTTTGGGGATTGGGGGGCAAAATTTGTGTTTGGCCCTATATTTTAAGAGTTAGCACCAGCTATGTCTGGGTCATTGGTACAGTATAAAAATATACATAAGTCAGAACCAAATGTATTTTTTTTGTCTAGTTTAAAAAATCTCTTTTATGTTAAAATATTTGTTGACAATCTGGCGATTCAATAAACAAGATTCTAATGTAATATTGTAAGTTTATCTTACCTCACTAGCTATTCTCAGTATCTCAACATTTTTACTCTTCCTGGAAAGTACATTGTAATGTAACTGTTGGAAAAGATCGGATAGTGATCCAGCGACAGATGTTTCCTCCTCTAAAATTATAAACATTTAACGGATTAGTTTAAACTTTGGAAGATATTACTTTTGACTTGTCACGTTTATGGCATGTACCCTAACTTGCATTTCTTGAACTGTTCAGAATTCTTTCCACACAGATAGCTAAATTAATCACTTTCCTCGTGGGTGAGATTTACCCATCACACACCCCACATATTATGGATAATTTTTCTTCAACCCAATTGTGAACCTGATACCATGGGGCTATTACATTCATGTAGTTTCCCAGGATCTATGTATATGGAGCGAGGAAGAAATTAATGGAATGGATGTGGGGCATTGCCCAAGGTACGCAACTGTTGCACCTACTCAGGGAGTGGTGCTGACAAATCCAAAACTGGGAGATAATTAACTTCTTTTAAAAGTTCCAATCAACAAGCTCTATTTGAGTGTGAAGAATGTCATAATTTATTTGCTGACATGATGGAGTTTAACTCTTAACCTGCTGAATATTTTCAGATATGTTTCATTAAATCTAGTCATGGCTGCCATAACTACATCTGATGAAAAAATCATCTAAATTTATCTCAAGGAATCACTGGAGAAAATATCCATTCATTTTACAAGGGAGAAAATTTGATTAAATGTGCCCAAATTATACATATTTAAGCAACAAGAGAAATCCTGTCCTGGACAGGAAAATCTGCCAGCAGTATGCAAGGAGTTAATCATTTCAAGTTCTGCCAAACATATGACACATACAGATTACTACAACAGTCAATTGATTTGTGTTATTGTATTCTGTTGAGTTGACGAGATGAGATCAGCCAGATCAAATGAGATGCCGTAGACGTCGAGTTTGATCTGACCGATCTCATCTGGTCAACGAGATAGAATACAACACAGATCCATTGACTGTTGTAGTAATTTGTTTATTATATGACAATTAGTAGTTTAAACTGACTCACAACACCTGAAAAATCAAATACAACAAGAATTATATTAGCCAAATAACCAGTAAAAATTTATGGAATTGGGGAATCCCAAAGCTCAGTAATATGTCGAACATGAAACCTGAAAGTCAAAAC
This sequence comes from Pictodentalium vernedei, assembly GCA_031216915.1. Classification (NCBI taxonomy): domain Eukaryota; kingdom Metazoa; phylum Mollusca; class Scaphopoda; order Dentaliida; family Dentaliidae; genus Pictodentalium; species Pictodentalium vernedei. Next base: position 674,526,006 of record CM062297.1, on the reverse strand, counting down.
AATGGAGGCAAGATTTGAATTTCAATCAGAATTGCTTTCGATAACACAGATTCTCCTACGTCTTGTTAGATTTTCAGCTTAAAAATAGTTGTCAATTGTCATTTTGCAATTGTTCAGCACGACATTTTCAAATAGACCTCGACTGGAATGTTTGTCAACAGAGTTTAATAAGACACTTGTGCTTATGTTCTATGCTTGCAAAGGCATCGCCTTGAAATTTTGATGCTATTTTTCATCTCAACTTCGATTTCATTGTCAAGCTTAAATTCACCTAGTATATTAAATTCACTGAGAAATAATTTTTCTAGGTCAAAGTTAGATAAATATTTTTTTAAAATAGATCTATTATTCTTTTATTTCAACGTTTTTGACAAGACACAATCTATATTTGTCACTTGGCAACGTGCAGATGCAATATCAACAAAAAATCTAGTATGTTCGATTCGCTATAATATTGTAACCGATTCCCATTTCTCTTTCAATTGCATGTCGTGAAATGCGAAACTGCACAATTGTTTTTATGGAGTTTTGTAACTGGTCAAAAAAAAGCAAGTGTTTTCTCATACGCTATTAATAAACGACTCAAGATCGCATGCATTACAGATATCCCTGATGTAGTTATGAAATTTACCTATTTATTTACAGATCACTGGTAGAAATAGTCCATTCACATGAGTCTCGTTTGAGACAGGCATGATAACGATCTGGAAAACCTGACACTCTTGTTTTCTAGAGAGCTGGATTTGATGGGCAAACTACAGTGGTATTGGGGGGCTATTTGTGGTAGTCATATAATAAATAATGGTTATCTATTTTATTGAAGAATGATGTCAGAATAGTCAGGACACGACCTGTGGAAGTCAGGGGTAGGAGTTATCAAGTCTGAATACAACCTGTCCTGAAAGTGAGGTATGAACTATCCAGGGGAAAAAATGAATTGTCCAGATCCTGATGCGTCTTGAACCCTTTTTTTGATGCATTCTCTGCTTATCAGACATATTTTTGTCATGGGTAGGAGAGGACAAACAAAATAAATTCGATCTAACTTAACCAACTTCAGAGTGAAGTCATAGCTGTTTTGGAAGACCTTGCTTCATTCTTTACCTTTCCAGGGCATGCTCTGATCACCCTGCCCAGGCAGAAAAATGATGGAAAGGAGTAGCCCCTGCTTGGGTTCAAAGAGAGGTCTTGAGTGTTCAAAAACTGGTCATGAGCCACCTGATCTACTTCATCTTGGGGTCATCCTACCACTTAGTAAGTCTCTAGTCTGGCTCAATATCTTGCCCCTCAAGTGGAATTTCCTCTCCCCATACCAACACCCATCAGGAATAATATTTGCCACTTGCCCTAGGATGTGGTTGCAGACTAATACAATTGTCTGAAATAAACTAAAATCCTGCAGGGGAAGTTTCAAGCTTTATGTCCTGTCTTAAATTATATTCTATTTCATTCATATTAAATCACATTTTTTTTAACTTCACATAAAACTGGTTTCAAATAAATTGGCCAAAAATGGTCAGAATTATACACAAAAACTGCTATTTAAATTTCCTTTTTTGAATTTCAGCCTCCAAAACAAAAGGTTATTACCTCTCAACGTTGTCTGTTAGTCATGCATGCAGAGTTAATAAAACAATTCAAATCTGACAGCTGAAAATCACACACCTGATAACAAAAAATTATACGTAAGATTCAAACCAAGAAAGAGTTGATAAATGTATTCATAATAACTATAAACTGTGTTAAACTTTCAAGTATTTTAGGGAAGTTACAGAACCCCAGTATTCTCAAGCACCTTATTTAACTCCATTCATGCTGCTGTCAGATGTTCCTGCCTAAGGCAGCAAATATCTTTAGATGCCTTTAACCCTTAAGGGTCTAATTCCAACTTTGATCACATTTTTTGCAACAGAACATGTACCCCTACATGCAGACTTTGGGTTAACTCACAAATTACATTCTAAGCACCTTGGTAGTTGTTTTTAGGTAAGTCTTGGCTGTATATAAAGGCAGACTATACTTGCCAAAAAACAGCAGAAAAGTCACAGGCTGTAGACTGTGAAAGTGTAGCAAAAATATGTAAAAATCTCTAGGACTCTTAAGGGTTAACCAAATTTTTCTCAGTAAACTGAATCAGCTTTCTAATCACTGATGTCATGAGTTAAATTTCTATGAGTGTTTTTTATCATAATCCAGTCATGGCAGCCATGACTTGATTTCATGAAAATATTTTTAAAAATACTCAGGGAGTTAAAAGTTAACAATGTTGAGATAAAAAACAATGCCCACCATCCAACTTTGTAAATAAAAATGACCCATCATTATTTTGATCTCTCTTATATCTTACAATACATCATTCTGATGATGGCATCATTAGCTATATTTTAAAAAAAATCATAAAGAAAAATAGAAAAAGTACTGATATAACCCCAGGCAGAAGTCTTGAAAGTAAAGTGTCCACTTCCAACTCTATTTTTATCTCTTGTTCCTAAGAACTTACACAGTTTGAGTAATTAAACACAAACCTTGCATATTAAAAGCTTTCTGACACACTTGATAATAGTCATAAAGCTTTTGAACATTTTCCGCATTTATCCTATCCTGAAGAGAAACATCACCAAATCTGAAATAACATGAAGAAAAAAAGACTGAAATTTGTCACAAGGACAAATAAGAAAAATACATTTGGTTCTCAAGCAATTAATTTTTCAAATCAGTGAGAGAGGGAGGCTTTTTTTCCATAATACAACTATGAAGTGTACCAATCTGCATCAAAATTGATGAATTAACCCTCTGCACAATGATGTCAAAATAAAAAAAATTCAAGCTGCAATTTTTTTTTCAGTAATGCAACTAGGAATTCAACCAATGCAATCTTGTTTGACAGAGCACAGTAAGCTCTGCCAAAACAAGACTGAACTGGTTAAATTTATAGCTGCATCATGGGAAACTTTATTGCTCAAAATTTTGACAACAGCATGCAAAGGGTTAAGTGGCATCCAATGTATTTCTGAAAGATGATCATCCCTCATATAATAATGATAGTGTATGACAAGAAAAATCTGAAATTTAAATTTTTTGGTAAACTTATTGAGTATATTTAATGTTCACCATGAATGATACAACAAACTGTAGCCTCTGATATTCTTTTGGTTTAATGCCTCACCTTAAAAAACTGCGGCCCTAGAAGCTCACTTAAGGAGACTTACAATGCTAGCCGCCAATGATAGGGAAAAAACACCGCTCAAAAGACAGATATCTCAGTATAATTTTTGTGACTTTAGAAAGCTCACGAGATGGAGACTTACAACGTTAGTTGCTCAAGTTAAAGGAAAAAGGGCCGCCCTTGATTCTTATAAGGCATCAACAAAAGGGCTAAAAGCCCCAGATGCCTAAGAATACAACACCGAGAAGGAAACAATGTACTCTTTCCTTTTAACGGCCTTAATTCCAAAGAGACAGCAGTCTCAGACTAGCTAGCGCAGCTAATAAGTCATCCCGTGAAGACAGATATTTCGGTGAAACTTGCAACTTTGAAAGCTCACTAAACGGAGACTTACAACATTAGTCGCTCAAGGTAAGGAATAAGGAATAATAATAAATAACCTCTCTTCTAATGGCCATAATTCCAAAAAAGAGACAGTAGTCTCAGCTTAGCTAACGCAGCTTATTAGTCTTCATCTCCATGAAGACAAATATCTGTGTCACCTGCGGCCTTGGAAAGCTCACTAAACGGAGACTTACAGCGTTAGCCGTAATGTAGAGGAAAAAAAAAACGCTCCAAAATATATAAGGCCACTATGACGTTAGCCACTAATGATATATAAACACAGACCGCTCTCAATTTACATAAGCCAAACTAAGGCGACAACAAAAGGACTAATTGCCTGTGGCACCTAGGAATACCACACCGAGAAGGAAAACATAATCTTTCCTTCTAACATCCTTATTCCAAAAAGCTTGCAGTCTCAGCGTAGCTATCACAGCCTACAAGTCATATATTGCTGAAACAGATAACTGTGTGTTACCCTGCGGCCTTAGACAGCTCACTAAATGGAGACTTACGACATTAGCTGCTAATGTATAAGAAAAGACCGCTCTAACAGTACATAAGGCTACTATGGCATCCACAATAGCACTAAATGCATCTGACGCCTAGGAATACAACACCAAGAAGGAAAAGACGGACTTATTCCTTCTAACGGCTCTATTCCAAACAAGACAGCTGTCTCAGCCTAACTATGAGCTATCAATCTTCTATTTGTAAGGAATAGATCATTGCCTTTCTTATACTATTGCTAATACAAGGGAGGTGTCGTTAATCGGACCAAAAGCCTTCAACACCCTAGCAGAAAGATCTGGGAAGGAAAGATCTTCAACTTTCCTTCGCCCGGTACCTTAAGCTTTTTTTTGCCTAGCAAACAGAGACTTTTGTTCAGATGGAACAAGATTAAAAGAATTTATGAATAAAAGTTCATAGTCTTACTGTGCCGCTCCACGAGGGATGGAGAATCTACCTCCGTAGCCCTCTCACCATCTGAATGTTCCATCTGAAAAACATGATCAACACCATCTGAATGTACAGATGACTGGACAAACCCAGCACCGTCCGACAGCTCACTACCGGAGACTGTTGATGGCAGAACCTGCGACTACTGGGATGCTGTGATATGCTGCGCAATCTTCGGTAGCAGGTCCATGAACGAGGTTTGCAGAACAGCGATTATCCGCTTCTTCACCATATGCTGCTCACAGGATGGAGATCTGACCCCAGATCTTTTGAAGCATGTCCCATATAAAAATGCCTCGAACGACTAGCTCCAGGTTAATCAGACTTTGGTGGTGAAGACTGGGAACATCTCCATAGAACAGCATGAACATGCAAGGACGGATAGCTAGTCTGTGGTCTAACATGCTTCATCGATGAAACAGGAGAAGAAGCCATAGCTGCAACTGGCCTCGGCTGCAGTGTGGAAGGAGCGTCCCGAACCGCAAGCGTGAACGGGCATCCCAAAGCACTAAAGTTTCTCGATAGCTGACCCTGACTGCTGATGGAACGGAGAGGGTTCTCCAGCTCGCGGTCTGACTCTAGACCTCGCCAAGCGTTCCGTTTAGAAACTTGTAGGCTTCTACCCTTTAGCGTGCTTTTCCATGGAAGTAGAGGAAGCCATAACAACAGCCAACCCCGGCTGAAGTGTGGAAGGAGCATCCAGACTTGTACATTTCGGACAGGTGCTCCGTCTCATTGAAGTTTCTCACAACGGAAAACAGTAGACCCCGACTGCTAACGGGATGGAGAACGCTCTCCAACTCGCGATCTGACCCCACATCTCACCGAGTATCCCGTTGAGAAACTTGCAGGCTAATCCCCTTTGCCTGTGCTTCCATGTAAGAAGAAGAAGCCATAAACACAACCGACCCCAGCTGCAGAGTGGAAGGAACATCCTGACGTGTGTTCTGACTCATTATAGTTTCTCACGACGGAAAACAGTAGACCCTGACTGCTAACGGGTTGGAGAACGCACTCCAACTCGCGATCTGACCCCAGATCTCACCGAGTATCCCGTTGAGAAACTTGTAGGCTAATCCCCTTTGCATGTGCTTCCATTTAAAAAGAAGCCATAACCGCAACCGACCCCAGCTGCAGTGTGGAAGGAACATCCTGATGCGTGATCCGACTCACTATAGTTTCTCGCAACGGACACAGTCGACCCCGACTGCTAACGTGATGGAGAGGGTTCTACAACTCGCGAGCTGCCAAGTGTCCCATAGCTTCTTCTCCTTTTGTCATCGACACTGGGTGAGCTTTATATTATGAGGTACTCGTTCTACCCACTTTATACTACGCGACCACAATGGACCTACCCGGCATCCCGGCTCCCATGTAAGGATGACCGCTTCACCGGCCATGCTAGCTGCATGCAGAGGATTAAGCTTCTAACGCCCTTAATTCCTGTGCAAATATCATGAGCACCTTGGCAGCTAGCTCTGTTTACTCATCAGAGCGGGGCTCATTAGAGTGCGACGACAGCAGCACGTAATGGACAGGTGTCAAAGTACCATCACCATGTTCTTGTTCCTCTGAAAAAAGAGACTGAAAGACTAATATTAGCTAGCGGTGAAAGCTCCTACCTCGGAACTTCACCACCCACCACACAGGTCAACACCCGTTTCCAACGTTCGCATCCCACAGTACAAGTATTGAAGGAGTGCCACGACTACTGGCAAACAACAAGAATAAATCTGAGCCTTGCCGGACTACAGTAAGTACCAATTATTATAATAAATACAATAATAATGAAGCAAAAATCATAAGATCCCTGCACTCCCAATAATACAAAATAAACATTGCAAGGATACAACATAGACAATCACAAAAATTTTCGAAATAAATTTTAAAAAGTTAAAAAATTTATAGTAAACTATATATTTTTTATACTTACCAATGACCCAGGCTTAGCTGGTGCTAACTCTAAAATATTTAGGGCCAAACACAAATTTTGCCCCCAATCCCCAAAATTTGCATGCAAAACCGAAAATTAGAAGTCCTATCTGGCCCTCCATACATTTTACCTTCCGTGCATGCACAGACTCCAGGAAGTCACCGAATCTGGCGCCAAATAAATCATTCTTTGTATAAAAAAAGATTATAATAATTCAGCGGGGATGTATGAGTGCCCAGTACTGCCCACTCATGGGAGGGCCATTCCCATCTGGGTCATTGGTAAGTATAAAAAAGATATAAATTACTATAAATTTTTTAACATTTTTATACTGTACCAATGACCCAGACTAAGCTGAATCGTAAAACGGCGGAGGGCCTAAAACTTCGGAAATAGAAGATCAACATAGATCAAATCCTCCAATCCATGATGAAGAAATAAGAATTACATGTATGTCTCTTAATACCATAATAGAAGAGACATAACCTAATATGTATCCAATTATGTACATCCTAAATCTAAGCATAAAATCATTTTAATTAAGATGTAACAAATAAACAATTTTAGAGACTAGTCTGGTCTAGGCCCTAAAAATAATTAAGGCATACTGAGAATGAGAGAAATTTCCCATAAACCTGCGCCACACAATAATATTGCAGCTGATCGCCGAACATAGTACGGACAAGACAGCTTCCTCAATAGTTACATTCCCCATAAGGCAGAGAAGTGGACAAAATGCCCCCCCCCCCCCTTTTATGAATATAACTTCAAAAGAAGGAGGGGATAGCTCTAGAATCAAAAAGCAGTACCCGGAAACGATTTAAAAATATCGATCAGTCACTCAAAAAATTAATTCATGAATAATAAATGGTGCTTAACGCCACTTCACAAGCCAAGGCTATAGCGATGATTTTAGTAAATAACATTATCCGCTATAAAATATGCACTGCAGACGCCGTATACAGGTACGACGAAGTCAGTGAAAAATCAAATATAACATACAAAAGCGGGATAAGATGAACAATCTCTGCAGAGAAAACATGCTTCAATATCATTCACGGAGGCCTCTGAAATATTAAATCCGGTAAAAACACTCTCCAACGTGTACTATTTGATATTTACAACTATAAACACATGAGAATATGCGATTAGAGAACCGACAAAATAGAGACCAGGATCTAAAAATGGCTCCAAAATCAGAAATTAAATACCGGAAACAAATGCAACAGAACTGCATGTATGCGTATGATGGTGCCATCCAACATGACCCAGACGCAAAGTATGTATGTATTAAAAAATATATACGCGAGAGCGTGAGTGTGTGTGTGTGTGGGGGGGGGGGGGGGGGGGGATTCAAATATATGTCAAAACCTCCTCACCCACATTACTTACTTAATCATTGCTGATGCAGACAGCAATAATATAGAGATCATAAAGCTACTTCACGTCTGAATACTCTGTAATGTCACTGAGAGCGGAGAATGACATGAAGAATAAAACTTCCCTTAAAGAAGAAAACTTTCTAATGGGGAAGCTTATGGCGAATGCTCAATAGCAGACCCCATAACCTCAATGAAATCAATAGAAACAAATTAATTGAAGGATACACATATCCTATCATTCATTCCCATGAAAACGGCTGAGCGTCAATGTATGCACTCAAAAGCCTTATACTAGCGACATAAATAATGGAAACTATTATTCCCATGCGCCGAAAACTTAACTATCCTGAAGAGATCCCACATAAGATCATATAATAGCCAAACAGTTAGAATAAGCACAAGATATAGCCAGCACTTACTTATGCGCTGAAATCTTAAGCATTGACTGCTAATTGGAGGATAAATAACCCAAGCAGTACGAATAGCTAACTGACTTATTTAACAATAGAATGAACATAAATGGCCCTTCTATTGAAAAATAATGACAACAGAAGCATACTTCTCTTCTGATAAACTCTGATGTGCATAGAGAGACCCTCGGACTGAGGATTGTAACGCAATATATGAACTCACATCCGAAATAATAGAGAAAACCGTAATATATGCCCAAACTTGACCTTATGTTAAAAGATTCTCTAAAACAAAACAGATCAAGAGGGAAAAATGTCTACCACTCCAGTTAATAACTGGATTAGACATGTGTGAAGCAACCCATCGAAAAAAAACATTCCAAGCCGCTCCACACAATTCCATCCGGCGCATAAAACTATCGCAGTTAATGCGACAGATAACAGATAAAAGCGAGTCAAAACAGCTGGTTAATTCGCTCTGTGAAACAGAAGAACCAGCCAAACATGAATCCTATCATAAATCCCATGAGACATTATCTAGTTCACAATACAACTGATCTAAAGAACTATACTCGCTGCAATTGCCGAACGTTAGCTTACAGACTGAAAGATAATCATAAATAATCTAATTATCGACATCCAGTCAAAATATGCCGGACCGAGTTCTATAAGAGCCTCGAACCACCAGCTCAGGGGAGTCTGATCAGTAACTCAGTCTGACGAGAAACCCCTAACCAAGTGGTTGTATAGACAAACCTAAAGAATTATGTATAGGAGAGATACCTATATCTTTGCTATGAGCCTTATAAGTGCATTGAGTCTAGGACAAACTCTCCTACTCTTTTGTTGGCTGTAGTCGATTAGACCCCAACTTAAAGAGTCGAGAATAGATGCTTTCTTGTAGTTTAATCCTACAATAATAAAAGGTTACCATCAAAGACTTAGGTATATCTATACCTTTGCTATGAGTCCTAATAGACGATTTGAGTCTAGGACAACCTCTCGTACTCTTTCTGCTGGTGATGGTATATTAGACCCCAGCTTAAAGAGACAAGGATAGATTCTTATCATAACAACTAGAGTTGGAAGACTAAAGTGACCTATGGCAAGTTTTCCACCTAGTCAAATGCAAAAATGAAGACACAAGGTTTTATTGCATCAGCATAACTCTCACTTAACATAAGTTAAGACCGAGAAATAATTACTATGTCTGGAAAGAATTTTAAAAGGTACAACGACCACAAAATTCCTTCCATACAGACAATGCATCACAGTACTTAAATTAAGTACATAAGACCATGAGACTAAATTCGCTCTGACTAAAGAAATTATCTTCTCAATTGCATCCGAGCGAACAGCTAAACAGCTAAATGATGAAGGTAAGGCTAAAACTAGGATCTTAGCCTGCTCAATCCCCTGCTGTTTTTAAAAGTATGTGAACCATCACAAACGACTAAAAATACAGAGGAAGAAGATAAGAAACCGAATTACTTTTTCCGCCGGAAGATAATATATGGTGTCGTATACAGAATCGAAGATCTGCGACACCCATGTAGACTTAACCGGAAAGAGATCTTACTACCCTGCTCTTAACCGGATGAAGTCAGCGTCTAACTACGCTAGTGGTTTCTCAAAATTGCTCGCAGCATTTTGAATCACTAGAACAAGATCAAGGAAATGATAATGTATGATATCTATATCATCCAAGAGTTGTTCCGGAAGGAAAGTTATCCTATCCATAATATGATTAAATCAGAGAGAATCACAGTCACTAGCATCTAAACAGGTAGGTGACTAGACCAAATAAGCCCTATGCAACAGCTCAAAATTTTGAGATCGACGTTGAGTGCTTCTGCCTTAGCAGGAATACTGCGATTAGCTGTGCAACTGCAATAACAAGTCTGTTACAGAGGCCTGAGGAGCAGCGGTCACAAATAGCCTCTTCGCCGGCTACTCCTAGTACAGGGAGTCCAATATAGTTATTACTGCGGATGACCCCATGAATGAAACCTCATCTCCTTGGCTACTAGATGGTGCGACTTCTTACTAAAGATGGACCTTTGACGATGAAGACCGGGAAACCTGAGTCACTTAGCCAATGTGTGGTCGGGAGTGCTTGATCCTCTTCTTTTCTCTTTACCGGACATGCATACCTCAGAACTTGTCGTCTTCTTCTTTCCATCAACACTAGGGAAGCATGGATTCGATCCACATTGCTCGCTACACCCTATTCTCTCTCGACCGCCACGGACATACCCGGCATCACATCATCCACATACGAGTGAGATCTGCCGGATGAGCTAGCTGTTTTAGACAAGGGACATACGCCTCCATGAAACCTAGCCCTTGTCTTTTTTAAAATCATGGAGTACTTACCCACTAGCTTTAAATACAATGCAAATGCGACACATCCGGAGTCACGGTCCAAGTATCCAATCTTAACCATTACACCGGCAACAGGGAACTGACACCACTCATCGGGTTTTATAGCCCTGTGCAAAATAAAAAAATAAAGATCACTTTATCCGTATGTAGAGGAATCCATACCAGCCGGCCTCGGACCTTACTGGTTTCCTCCTTCCGTCATCACTGGGTGAGGATACTTGCATATCATATCGATCGCTCCACCCTATATGATCTCACTTTTTCTAGATCGGATCGTCTACACCCGGCGTCATAGTTCTCATGGGCTGAGTAACTAATTCACCGTTCGAGCTAACTAGCGACAAAGGATCAGCACGGACGTGAGCTTTTCGAACATAGAGGAAGCTATAAGACTGGCCACCGCGGCAGTCTAAGAGGAAACTATAAGACTGGCCACCGCGTCAGTCTATGGAAGGAGCGTCTGACACAAGTTTGTACCAACAACTTCTGTCCCCAGGAGTTGTTATAAGAGAGAGGGACCTCTCTCTTGCTCAAAATCATGGACGACCTGAACGAACATGCCTCAGAACTTGTCCGCCAAGTTCCTACCAACAACCTCTGACCGCAGATGTTGTTATAAGAGAGAGGGGCCTCTCTTTTGCTCACAATCACGGACCTTACGAGCATACCTCAGAACTTGACCGCCAATTTCCTACTAACAACATCTGCCGCAGAGTTCTTATAAGAGAGAGGGGCCTCTCTCTTACTCGCAATCACGGACGACCTGGATGAGCATACCTCCGAACTTGTCAGACCGACACAAGTTCCTGCCAACAACATCTGCCGCAGATGTTGCTATAAGAGAGCGGGACCTGTCTCTTGCTCACAATCATGAACCTGTACGAGTATACCTCAGAACTTGACCGCCAAGTTCCTACCAACAACCTCTGATCGCAGATGTTGCCATAAGAGAGATGGACCTCCCTCTTGCTTGCGATCACAAAGATCCGGACGAGCATACCTCGGAACTTGTCTACTTCCTCCTTCCCAAGCTTCCTCCTTCCCGGCGTCGCAGGGTGAGCATGTTGTATGTTTATAGTGCTTGCTACACCCTTATTCCTCTTCTCGACCGCAACGGACATACCTGGCATCACGTCCCTCAACTCAAGGTAGATCTGCCGGGCGAGCTAGCTGGCGACAAGGTCATCAATCCTACTAAGGATCTAGGCCTTGCCTAATACCTGAGCACTTTTGCCGCTAGCTCTTAACTGATTTGCAACGACAGCACACTCCTTGACGGTGTCACGAAGCCACATCATGTTCCTGTTCCTCTGTAAATAGAAACTAAATAACTATAGCGACCTTTTGACGAGAGGACCACCGAGTCCCCTCGCTGCTATAGGACCGATAGCGTCCACACACCTAACACAAACCATGACGCCCGTCATTCAGATTAACAAATCTGATACATGGAGTAGAATTAGTGGTGGTACATCAAGTAAACTCATTACAACGACCAAGTAAATAAAGGAAATGTTTCCTCTATTTGCCATACTATTAGATAAAAATAATTACCTAAAACTAATATATGTCATTGTACCACCACCAAATCTACATATAATATAAAATAACATTAAATATAATCAATGAAATAAATATATCCAAAAGAAAAACTCTTTCAAAAATAAAATATAAATTTTTGAAAATTTTTTCCTAATATAAGAGCCCAAGCTCCCAAAGGGAACGATGAGCAAAAAAAAGCCTAAGTGTGGACAAAATTATAAAAAACTGTGTAAAATAAATTACCACACTATCAGGATATTTAATGTTACCTACAACTGTTGTTCCCAAATAAAATTAGGAAACTATCTAAAGATGTAAACAAAACACCGGAATCAAGACCCCAGGCAACACAGCCCGAAGTCAAAAACAGAAACAAGACTATCCGATGTAAAGCAAGATCTTCCTCAGAAGAAAAAACGATACATTGGATGTAAGATGCATGACCAAAACGCCCGAACATCCTAAGGATGAGGACGTAACCCTGGGGAAGTACAGAATAATTTTCTGCATAAAACGTTAAACTCCCAATAAATTTATAAAAAATCTTTATAAAAATAAGCTAAAAAGCTTGGGAGCTTAACTGGGAGGATCAACGGAAGGCAGGGAAGGAATACTAAATAAACAGTGGATAGATCATAATCAATCAGAGATGACGTCTGGCTCATGTCCCGAAATTAGGGAACATGAACTAATTTTACTAAACAATAAAAAATTACAGCCCTGAACGTATCACACCACCGTTTCTTCCTTCCTTCATCCAGTTCTGTTCTTGGATCCACCAATTTAACCATTGATTTGTGATGGCATCATTATTAATTGAGATTTAAAAGCACAAATATCAGTTGTTGTTATCTGACAAGGGTCAAACAAAGAATGATTTATTTGGCGCCAGATTCGGTGACTTCCTGGAGTCTGCACATGCGCGGAAGGTAAAATGTATGGAGGGCCAGATAGGACTTCTAATTTTCGGTTTTGCATGCAAATGTTGGGGATTGGGGGCAAAATTTGTGTTTGGCCCTAAATATTTTAGAGTTAGCACCAGCTAAGTCTGGGTCATTGGTACAGTATAAAAATAAAATGTTTCAAAAAATTTTGAATGAAGCCTAAGTGCCCCACGGGAACATCATGAGCACAAGGGCATCCTGATAGAGCCTAAGTGTGGCCAAGCACTACCTAATTAAAGCTAAACTACCAGAATAAGAAATAATATGTATCCTAATGGAAAAAACAATAATAGTTTTTTTGAATTAATACAAATCCAAAACGTTATTGAACAGACAACGTCAAGAGGAAAAAGCAGAAACTAACCAACAACAGGCACAACAAAGGCCCTAAGTCAGTAACCGATCAACAACCACCTGATGCAAAGCTAGATCTTCATATGAAGAATAAGCAATGCATCTGGTAGAAGATGCAAGAATACAACACGTCCTGAACAGTAATGAACAGTCTGTAAACATAGGGGATAAACAGAATAACAGGAGTATAACAGGAGGGTTCAAGAGAGGGAAGGGAAATAATACTAACAAAACAACAGTGGAGTCATATTATAATGACGACGTTCAGAAGAATATCCCGAAATTGGGAAACATGAATAATTTTACATAAAAATTATAAAGTTACAGCCCTGAACATCCGAAACCACCGTTATTCACTTCCAGCATTCTGTTACACTGTTGATTCCATGAAAACCATCATTGATTTGTGTTGGGCATCTTCAAAAATGAGAATTTATTGCACAGATGTCAGTTCAAATGTTTACTGACTTGGGCCAAACAAAAGAATGATGTTTGTGCCAATTCCGGTCTCTTCTTGGGTACTGCGCATGCGCAAGTACTAAAAGTATGGAGGGCCAGATAGGACTTTTAATTTTCAGTATTGTATGCAAATTTTGGGGATGGGGGTTCAAAATGTGTGTTTGGCCCTTAATAATATTGAGGTTGCACCAGCTAAGTCTGGGCCATTGGTTTCAGTATAAAAATTTAAGCATTCATACCTTGATTAACAGAGCTCAAAATATCAAACTGCATTATGGGAAATATTTGCTGCTAACAACTTCGCCATTTTGACATCAGAGTGCAGTGGTTAATACCTCTGCTTTTGATTTTTCAGAATGAACCTCTGAATGTGAAGCTATGGAATTTAGAATATGTGCAAGTTCTCTTCTCATGTTTGAGGAGTTTCATCAAACTCTGAGTGTAAATGGAAGAGGGGTTGAACACACAAGAATTACATATAGAAATCTATATAAAAAACTAAGTTCAGCTAGAAAATTTTGGAACATGCCCGTTCGCTTTTGTAGTACAGTAGAACCTGTCTTGAGAGACCGCCCTTTGGGCCACACAAAAGTGGTCTCTCAAGACAGGTGGTCTCTCATAACAGGTTTCAGGTTTTCTCAAGTCAGTGAATAACCAACCACAAAATTCAGAAATGGAGAAGAATGGATTTTTGTAATTACTTTGTAGTTGTTCTTTTTTATTAAGTTTTTGTAACAAATTGAAATGGACTGTTATAAAAATTATAAAAATAAATTAGTGTTGAAAATCTTCATTGAAGATTTTCAACACTAATTTATTTTTATAATTTTTATAACAGTCCATTTCAATTTGTTACAAAAAGATTTTCAGCACAAATTTATTTTTATAATCCTATCTGTCACATTTCAGGTATGTATGAAATTGTTTATTCAGCAATAATCCTAGTCTTTTCACAGGGGTCTTATAAAAAACATCTCAATCTTTAATGAGTTAGCAATTGAAACCCAATTAAGAGCTTTTAATACTTTTAATTTTGTTAGTATAACCACAATGGATTTTCAAATTCCAGGACAGGTAAAAAGTTTTTGTCATGGTGTCAGTCTTCAAAGGGGCAGTCTCTCAAGACAGGTCCATTATGGCATAAAAATACAAGTTGGTACCAGGTCACAGTGGTCTCTCAAGACAGGTGGTCTCTCAAGACAGGTGGTCTCCCATAGCAGGTCCATTATAGAGTAAAAAAAACCAATTGGTGCCTGGTAGATGTGGTCTCTCAAGACAGGTGGTCTCTCAAGACAGGTGGTCTCTCAAGACAGTGGTCTCTCAAGACAGGTTTTACTGTAGTCATGTTCGAGAAGTTTCATTTTATCAGTTCATAAATGTAGGAGTAGTTACACATAGAAAAGTTTCACACAGTGGTCTATAGTAAATCTGAGTTCAACAGCAGATAACTGAAGTTGAAACTGTCACAGATTGAACTTTTCCAAATATGGACATGTTTGCTTGTTGATAGTCATGCTTGTGAATTTTCTTCAAAATCACTTCATAAATCTAGGTGCTGCCTATGCACAATTCTCATAAAGAAATCTTTAATAAAATTAAGCTCAAGGGAGATGATTTGGTCAAACTGTCATCGATAGAAAATTTGGAAATATGTGCATGTATGCATAGGTAGGAGGAGAAGAGCCCACAAGAATTTCATAAAAAGATCTGTATTAAATCTAAATTAAAAGAGAGATAACTTCAATAAAATTGTTGCTTACTAAAAAACGTTTTGGAATCCGCATGTGTCCAGTTGTTAGCAGTCATGTTTCAGATGTTTCACTGAAATTGGCTAAAATGTTTTGGAGTCTGCACATTTAGTGGTCATGTTTGAGAATTGAAATTGGTTCAATAATGCAGAAGGAATTTATTGAGCATGCAAAAATTTTGGATGGATCTACAGATGGACATACAGGGTAATAATATAGATCCCACTTGGAGGGGCATAATATCAACTATTAAGTTTCAGCAATAACTGTGACTTACTTCTCAGCTAATGTGGCCTGCTCATTAATGCCAACGTTGAAAATAACAGGTGTGACAGTAACTGATTTGGTTCGAAGTTCTTGTGGAAGATCATAGTAAAGCATTGTGGGAAGTGCTATCGTGGCAACTAGGCAGCATCTACAACAAAGAGATGTTGAAATAATAATAATAACAAGAATTTATATAACGTACATATCACAATGATAAAAAGTTCCAAGGTGCTGAACAACATCAAAAAAACATTACTAGATGTAAATATATACAGTATTTAGATACTTGAAACATTAGATTAATCAACGTTGGGATAATAGTTTTTAAACAGATAAGATTTTAGCTTTGATTTGAAAATTGGAAGATATTGGACCACTCTCACAGATTCAGGTAACATATCAAAAAGTCTTGGAGCGTCGTAACTGAAGGAACGTCCCCCATATGAGGCTAGGCCATATGAGGTTTGTTCCAGTAGATTCTGGCATGAGGAGCGAAGTGTGGATTTTGGCACATATGTTTTGACCAAATCAGAGATGAGTGGATGGCACATGCTCATTAATGCCAACGTTGAATAAAACAGGTTACTACTGGAATAGTTATTACAGGTTAATACTGGAATAGTCATTACAGGTATTTTTCAGCCCACATAGTTCAAAGTGAGTCTGCTCAGGAAATACAAGCTCACTGGTTATAAATATTAACTCTTACCCCGCTGAGCATTTTCTAGATATTTTTCATCAAATCTAATTATGGCTGCTGTGAAGCAGCTATTACTAGATTTGATAAAAAAAAAATAATACAAATTTACCTCAAGAAATCATTGGTGACAAAATTCATACAGTTTATTTATTTAGTTATTTATTGGTGTTTAAGGTCACATACTTATACACAATGGCTAATCGTGAACATATTCATACAGTTTACAGGGGGAAAATTTGATTAAATGTGCCCAAATTATAGTTATTTCAGTGGCAAGAGAAATCCTGTCATGGGCATGAATATCTGCCAGCAGCATTCAAGGAGTTAAGTCCCTAAATTGGCAGTCAATAACAGCAAGGGATCATGAAACCATTTATATCAAGGAGAATTTCTTTTTGCACAATATTTGTAAACTGTAAACTCTTACCTGGAGATATCTATGCAAGGGTTTCCTTGTATTGATCTGAAATCAAAACATGAGAAAATCATTAGTTTTCTTATGTTTCAGCCTCTGCACTCTGATGTCAAAATGGCAAAGTTTTCAGCAGCAAATATTTCCCATAATGCAGTTTGATATTTAACCAAATGTACCTTGTTTGACAGAGCTCACTGAGCTCTGGCAAACAAGATATAACGGGTTAAATTCATAGTTAAACAAGAGAAAAATAGAGTGACTGAAGAAAATTCTGTTGCAATACCGGAGTGCTAGGGGTTAACAAGAATATTAAATGAACCAGTATTTGAAACTTTTATAGTTTTGAGATAAAGTGACTATTTAATCTGTTAGATCTTATCTGATAGACCTCTTGCTTGGATGCATTGTTGGTGGATGGACAGATGGAGAGATAAGACAAGTGGATAGACTGGCAGATGGATGGAGACTGATAAACTTATTATAACCACAATACCTCTGAGCAGGGCATATGCAAGGTTAAAAAACAAATGCTTCATTTTTCATAAATATATTGGCTTATAATTTTATTTACTGTTGCTAACACAATAGCTAAATTATTGGGAGAAAAATTTTTTTATCCACTGTACTTGCATTCCATGTCCATGTTTACATATGCTTATGGTTACTTTCAACATTTATGCTATTTGACTACAACACGAATATGAAGTCAAGTTGGCCACATTGTTCATTCCAATGTTTCCAACTTTTGAGGACTTTCCCCCCAGGCACTGGTTTTCAGTTCCTCTTATACATGAAAAGATAAGTTACCACAGCAATCAAGTAATGTTCCACTTCTTGGAGTTCCCACAGAGAAATATGAACTGAAAGAATCCAAATAACTTACTACGGGGAGAAAAGGTGTTTTCTTTCACAAGTGAATGAAATATCTCTACTGACATGGACAGAAGGTGTGCAAAAAGTTTGAATTATCTCCCTTCATTTGGATGAAATGCTTTTGGCATGTTAAACTTAAAAGACTATCCATGAGAAAACTTGAAAGCCCTCTCGAGATATTTGGACTACAAAAGTTTCAGTCATGAGCAACTTAGTACAGTGAAACCCTGTAAATTGAATATCCACTCTGGTAATAAAAAATATTTGAATTAATCAGAGTTTTCAGTTGAGAGGAATTTGGTCATTTTCCAATATTCACTTACGTTGAGTAATCATATAAAAACATGGATGTTGAAATATTGACTGAGGCTCGAACTTACTGTGTTGAAGTTAATGTTGGCACTATTTTACCATCATCTCCTTCTTCGAATCGGAAAGTCAGATGTGACAAATCACTTATTGCGGCAGTCCAGTCCTCAAGCATACCCATTTCTTCATGGAAGCAGCTTATAACTCCAGAAAAAACAGCAAGAACTCCTGTTTTAGTCAACAGATGAAGAAACTCTTCATTCCTAATATTTGAAATCAGTTTTATAATGAATCCAGATACTAAACTGGTCACCTGCAACAGAATGTAACAACATTCAATGAAAATGTTTTGTTCGTATTTGTTTGCACATTCCACTAAAGTTTTTCTTTCTATACAGAGGATGTCTTCCTCCCTTTGGATTTATTTAAGCAGACATCAGAATTAAGAATGGGAAAGACAAGTTGTAAGGGAGAAGCATCTATGGCTACATAATGACAAAAAGACAAGTATGAAATCAAGTTTTGCCAATATACTAAAGAGGACTTCCACCTCAGGAGCTGGTTACCATGTCCTATTTTATCATTAAAGCAGAACCAGGGGGGGGGGGGGGGGAGTTGTGGAACCTGTATTCAAACCTGGCCTGTATTATAAATACAACTAAAAATTCTTGAAGTTATTTGGGGGGGGGGGGGGGGGGGTGAGTTGTGGAACCTGTATTCAAACCTGGCCTGTATTATAAATACAAATAACTTCAAGAATTTTCATTGGTTGGATCTAGAGACATGTTCTGAAAAGAATTGAAATCTGTGGGAAGGGATAATGAAAGTGTCAATGACACTGTAGCTTAACTTGTCTGTGTGTTGTGTTTGATGAAAAGGATAATGTTCAATGTTTATGAGAGGATTATGAAATAAGACAAGAATTGTGATAATTGGGAATATGTTAATTTCTGTTCCCTGTATGCTACGTTTTTAATAAAAATAATATGAGGTGTACACGGTACTAAAGAGCTTCGAGCCCCTGTAGCCATCACAGTTGCCCAATTGCATCCAAAAGGAGATGTTTTCATCTAGACATTATATGAAGTCAACCTACCAAGTTACAATGAAATCCCTTCATAAATATGACCTGTAGACTATGCTATAGGTTTTCGGGCTTTGGGCTCAGGCAGCCATCATGGTTGAATAAGCACAACCAAAAGGGGACATTCTCATCTGGGCCTCATCTGGAGTGATCCTACGAAGTTACAATGAAATCCCTTCATAAATATGACTTGTAGACTGTGCTCAAGGTTTTCAGGCTTCAGGCCCCTGTAGCCGTCACACTTGCCCAATCGTGTCCAAAAGGGGCTATTCTCATCTAGACATTATATGAAGTCAACCTACCAAGTTACAATGAAATCCTTTCATAAATATGGCCTGAAGACTGTGCTAAAGGTTTTCAGGCTTAGGGCTTGGGAAGCCATCATAGTTGAATGATCGCAACCAAAAGGGGACATTCTCATCTGGGCATCATCTGGAGTGATCATATGAAGTTACAATGAAATAAATCCCTTCATAAATATGACCTGTAGACTGTGCTCAAGATTTTCGGGACTTTGTGCGCCTGTAGCCATCACAGTTGACCAATCACAACCAAAAGGTGATGTCATCATCTAGGCATTATATGGAGTCAACCTAACAAGTTACAATGAAATCCTTCCATAAATATGACCTATAGACTATGCTAAAGGTTTTTGGGCTTGGGCAGCCATCAAGGCTGAATGATCGCGACAAAAAGGGACGTTCTCATCTAGAAATTATTTGGAGTCATCCTACAAAGCTACAATGAAATCCCTTCATAATTATGACCTGTAGACTGTTCTAAAGGTTTTCGGGCATCAGGCCCCTGTTGCCATCACAGTTGCCCAATCGTGTCCTAAAGAGGACGTTCTCATCTAGACATTATATGAAGTCAACCTACCAAGTTACAATGAAATCCCTTCATAAATATGACCTGTGGACTGTGCTAAAGGTTTTCGGCCTTCAGGTTTGGGCAGCCATCATGGTTGAATGATCGCAACCAAAAGGGCACATTCTCATCTGGGCATCATCTGGAGTGATCCTACGAAGTTACAATGAAATCCCTTCATAAATATGACCTGTAAACTGTGCTCAAAGTTTTCAGGCTTCGGGCACCTGTAGCCATCACAGTTGACCAATCACAACCAAAGGAGGATGTCATCATCTAGGCATTATATGGAGTCAACCTAACAAGTTACAATGAAATTCCTTCATAAATATGACCTTTTGACTATGCTAAAGGTTTTTGGGCTCGGGCAGCCACCAAGGCTGAATGATCAAGATCAAAATGGGACGTTCTCATCTAGACATTATTTGGAGTCATCCTACCAAGTTACAATGAAATCCCTTCATAAATATGACCTGTAGACTGTGCTAAATGTTTTCGGGCTTCAAGCCCCTGTAGCCATCACAGTTACCCAATTACGTCTAAAAGGGGACTTTCTCATCTAGACATAATATGAAGTCAACCTATCAAGATACAATGAAATCCCTTCATAAATATGACCTGTAGACTGTGTAAAAGGTTTTCGGGTTTTGGGCTCGGGCAGTCATCCCGGTTACCAGATCATGCTCAAATGGGGAAATTCTCATCTAGACATCATACGGAGTCATTGTAGCAAGTTACAATGAAATCCCTCCGTAATAAACATGACCTGCAGACTGTGCTAAAAGTTTTTGGGTTTCGGGCTTGGGCAGCCATCAAGGTTGACAGATCATGCCCAAAAGGGGACGTTCCCATGTAGGCATTATACAGAGGCATCCTACCAAGTTACAATGAAATCTCTTCATAAATACGACCTGTAGACTGTGCTAATGGTTTTGGGCTCGGGCAGCCATACCGGTTGCCTGATCACAACCAAAAGGGGACGTTCTCATCTAGACATGACCCAAAACCTGCATATGAAATTTCGTGACGATCAGACAAGAACTACAGGGTGTAGCCTGTACTTGAAGGTTGAATAAAAAAATTTTAACCACAAACTTTAACCCAAACTCTAAATGTTAACTAAACAGGGAAAAAAAAACCACTTGAACCTTCAGTAAAAAACTTTAACCACAAACTTTAACCAAAACTCTAAATGTTAACAGACGGACAGACGGATGGACAGACAAAAGTCATGACTATAGCCCTCACTGTAAACAGTCAGGCTAAAATGTTTCAGTTATTCAAGAATTTTGTGTTGTTTGTCAGTATCGTCAGCAAGCAATATTAGGTAAAGAATTAAAAAGTGTCATGTTCTGTGGTCCCGCTTCATTTTCTAACAGAAGCAAAATAATATGCTCATATAGATTTGTGTTTTACTGGTTGCATGCTGGACACCCATATTTGGGGTTTATTCTGAACTGCAGGTACCTCAAATTAATGAGTTCATTCACTATGATTATCTTTGAGGTGAAAAAGTTTTATCATTAGGGATTTACCTTATTACAATTTATGGGAGAGTGCCTGTAGGTACTCCCCAATAAATTGTAACAAGGCAAAGACGTGTGAACAAATTTTGCTGACCAAAAATAATTTAGCACTCTACCAGTTAAAATTTATTGGACAGTGTCAAGTTTTCTCCAATAAATTGTGATATCACAAACTCATCTATATATATAAAGCCAAGTTGTGGCTATATATGCATGTATGCCTGCAAGCCAGAAAATAAGCAGAAAGTCATCAGCAAAATGAGGTCTCCAGAGGGTGAATTTAGTGATGCTACCCTGCAATGCAGGGTAGCATCACTAAATTCACCCTCTGTGAACCTCAATCTGAACCAGGGTCTCAACACTAAACAGAAAGAGGTACCAGAGGATAAATTGGCCCACTGTATGGGATAGCATCATCAAATTCACCCTCTGGGAACCTCATTCTGCAAATGTCAGACTGCTTATTTTCAGGCTATTTTAAACAAATTCTGACAATCAAATGAATCAAGCACTTCCCCAGTTAAAACAGCTGGACCCTTTTGGTAGTCACTTAACCAGTGGACAGTATTCAATTAACTGGAGTATAAAATTAAACAGAAAATTGTTATTTTTCAACATTTTGTTACCAAATTGAACATTTACTTAAGTAATTTGACAGAGCTGTAGGAGCTTTGTCAAATAAGATATAATGGATTATGGTGGAAGTACTGAAGCCTATGAGGTCTGTGAAGCTGGAAAATTCAGTGGGTTTGAGAACAATATTTTTGGCAGATCACACAATTTGTATGCAATTAACTCTTTACTTATCGAATTGGCCTCATCTGTTTGCATAGTTTACAAACTGAGCAGTTGAAAATAAATTATTTAAAAATTAAAGTGTCAATGACACTGTAGCTCAACTTGACAAACTTGAACTTGGTAAGTTATAAATGAAATGGCAAAATTGAAGATCATTGGTACCAATGTTATTTTGTTTGCCAGTGGCAACATTTTTTGACAGAAACCGAAGAAAATCGATAGCTCCCATCTAGAGGTCACCCCAAACAAGCATGCCAGGTTTCAAAGCAATCTGATCATAAATGTACCCTGTAGGGCATGCCAAAGGGAAATATTGAGTCTTCTGACTAAACTAAGTTCTAAGAACGTTGGCCGCGGCAACATTTTTTGACAGAAATTGAAGAAAATCGATAGCTCCCATCTAGAGGTCTCCCCAAACAAGCATACCAGGTTTCAAAGCAATCTGATAATAAATGTGCCCTGTAGGGTGTGCCAAAGGGAAATATTGAGGTCTGACTAAACCAAGTTTTACGAATGTTGGCCGTGGCAACATTTTTTGCCGGAAATTGAAGAAAATCGACAGCTCCCATCTAGAGGTCACCGTAAATAAGCATACCAGGTTTCAAAGCAATCCGATCATAAATGTACCCTGTAGGGTGTGCCAAAGGGAAATATTGCGTCTTCTGACTAAACTAAGTTCTAAGAACGTTGGCCGCGGGAACATTTTTTGACAGAAATTGTAGAAAATCGTTAGCTCCCATCTAGAGGTCTCCCCAAACAAGCATACCAGGATTCAAAGCAATCTGATCATAAATGGGCCCTGTAGGGTGTGCCAAAGGGAAATATTGAGGTCTGACTAAACTAAGTTCTACGAACGTTGGCTGTGGCAACATTTTTTGCCAGAAATTGAAGAAAATCAATAGCTCCCATCTAGAGGTCACCCTAAATAAGCATACCAGGTTTCAAAGCAATCAAATCATAAATGTGCCCTGTAGGGTGTGCCAAAGGGAAATATTGTGGTTTGACTAAACTAAGTTCTAAGAACGTTGGCCGCGGCAACATTTTTTGACGGAAATTGAAGAAAGTTAAAAAATTTATAGTAATTTATATATTTTTTATACTTACCAATGACCCAGACATAGCTGGTGCTAACTCTTAAAATATAGGGCCAAACACAAATTTTGCCCCCCAATCCCCAAAATTTGCATCTAAAACTAAAGAAAAAATGTCCTGAAAGGCCCTCCACACTTCGCCCCTACTGCGCATGCGCAGTGTCAAGGACGTTCCGAAATTGGCGCCATTAATCATTCTAATAACCAGTGTCTGGTAAGCGCTATGTACTCAGCGGGGAGGCAAGAGTTCCCAACTCCTGGGAGGGCCATCCCCGTCTGGGTCATTGGTAAGTATAAAAAATATATAAATTACTATAAATTTTTTAACATTTTTATACTGTACCAATGACCCAGACATAGCTGAATAGTAAAAAGGCTGGAGGGCCAAGGACATAGAGCAAAATGGAATACGCTCAATAAAATAAAATAGAGTCATCCCCTGTAGGGAAAAGAAGTAATAGGCCTTACATGTATCTTTCTTATTTATGATAAATTAGAAAGATACAACACCTTCCAAAAATTGAGCTTCATACATCCATGTACTCTATTAATATCCAATAATCCTTATACTAATAATTTTTAAAGTAAGCCAATAATAAAGTAAGTCTAGAGAATAGAGACTCTTATACTTCTAAAAGTGTGTGAGAATTGCATAATCATGTCCGTTGACATATGCAATATTCAAAGGCTATACTTTAAAAACTAAGACTTGAATGAATTTTATAAACTTAAACTTCTCACTAAACAACCATCCCAATAACAGCTCAGAATTACTAACTCCGGAGGAGGTATCCCCTTGTTTTCATAGTAAAAACAGGTGACCCAAGGGAACACCCTCCCCCCCCCCCCCTTTTTCTTGCCCTGGGTCAAATAGCCCAGAGCGAAGAGGGCAGCCGAACGGAGACACTGCCGAAACAGACAGCCTACCTAGCTATAGTAGCAACTGTTAAGAGAATGACATTCTGAGCAGTAGATAATAGACCTAACAATAGAGGCCTCCAGAAATGGACTCGATATTTCTGAGATAAAATTCATGAATGGATGGCTGAGCGCAATGAGCAGCCTTCAAAAATCTATAATAGCAACACTATTAATGTAAGCCCAAGAAGTAGAAGAACTCTTACTTCATGAGCCGAAATCTTAAGCACAACTGCTAAGCTAATGATATACCATAAGCAGTACGCTAGTTAATAGAAATCATTAACAATAAAATGGAGCGTAACGTCCTTCTACTAGACATCAAAGACAGAAGAAGCTTACGCCCTTGTAATAAACAGATATCTGTTTATAAATACATAAACTGTACCCGGAAAGAGTAAAGGCCTATGCCCATACGAAGACGGAAGGACCTTAAAATAATAGGTTCCGGATAATAGGAGCCTAACTCTTATGCAACAATCCAACCTAAATAGTAACGGAAGTATTGATTCCGAAACTATGAAAGTGAAAATCATCCATCGATAGTGCATGAAACTCACTGACTCTACAGTAAAAGAGAAACCAACAGAATTACTGTCAAAAAGGTCAGAATTTGAAAACTACTGTTTCCAGAGGCTCAAATGATTACTTAGCTAAATAAGAACCGAAGTTAAAATCCGTATAGGAATTTAATCTAAAGATTCTAAGTCTATTTATCAAAAAGTTACTAACTGACTTAGATAAAGAGACAAAAGACTCAATTGTAAACTATAGTAGAGTGCATAGGTATGAGGTAACATAAACCTATAACCTAAATAACACAGGCTGCAGTAGATCTTGTGAAACAAGTATACTAAAAAATAGCAATGAGTAGTATGGAGGGATCAACCATATGAACATAATGATCCCTACACCACGACGGAAGAGCCTCCACTTTAGTCGCATAGAATAGCGAAGAAGAGGATCTCCTATAGTAAGAAATCGCGTCCAAAGCTCGTCCAGTACAGTGCATACAATGCAATACGGACCACACAACGGAATACATGAAGGTTGCGACCTTGCTGGTTGTGATAAAGATGACACGATTTACCCAGTGAAAAAAGATCCTCACATAGAGGAAGATTTCACGTTAAGCCACAGTAGACAAGAGAGTAAATTACTCATGATCTCTGTGAAGATAGAGATGCTATCAACAGAAATGTATAGTGGTTGTTTATCTTAGCAATACCTGCTAAAACAACAGCGCCGGAGGATACGCGTATCCTATCATTCCGTCCTATAGATCAATAGAGCGTTAACAGTATTAGCTCAGAGATCTGGACAAGCCAACACATACGTCTGCAATTGATTAGCAAGCTGTGTCATAAATAAAACATCATTGGGCGCTCCCATAGATAGCAAATCTGATTAAATACTTGTTTGTTGAGAGTCCATTCTGACAGCAACAAGCGACCCGTAAGAGAACGGGAGTGCGATAAAACAATCAGACGACCCAGAATATGACGGACCAAAACTGAACTTAGTGTACTATAACCAACAGACGGATTCTTTCCATTAAATTGAATAACGGAAACGAAAGAGTGCCTCCCTGGTTCCGGAGATACGCCACTACTGTCGAATTAAAGGACAGGAATTTGGGCATGCGTTTCTGAATAATGTTCATGCAATGACATAAAGCAAGCCTAAAAAACATTATTCCGCGGAAGTTAAACTGATAACTAAAAGACTGCGGAACCCAAAGACCCTGGCACTTCGAATCCGTAGGGATCAGTATATATCCCAATCTGTTTGACTGGCAACCGTCATAACAGCCACACTCGGGTCCGGCAACTGCGGCGGCACTCTCTGAGTCAACCACCGAATGTTTGCCCCAGTCTGAATCTCTTGTAACACTAGATAGACAAGAGAATGTATAATTCAAGCAATTCATGGATTGCCGGAAAGTTGCCGTCGAAGAGAAGCTCCTCCGAGAACGAAGCGACTCTGAGAGAGTTCTTAACCTACTATCCACGCGTGGATGTAGCTAGGGCTGCATCACGTCTAACCAACTCCAATCAGCCACTGAAGGGCGGAGTTATACGTGAACAAACTACTGCCCTCAAAAGAAATTACATTGAGAATAATATCCCGTAAATCTTTTCTTGAAGACGTAATGATAACGCCTCAGTAAGGCGGATTACGTATAATAAAGCGTCTAAGTTAAGTCTACTATACATAATGTCGTTCCCAACATTGAAATTGGAAAAGACATAAACGGCGAAAAAGAATATATGCAGTCTTTAATCACCGTCTAGACGCATATGAACTCTCGGTATGCCCTGCTCTGCCAAAATAAACTATAAGTAAAAAAGATAAAATGGCAGAAATGAGCCACGCGGACAAGAAACTAAACTATCATGCTTAGTAGCAGGCTTGTATATATATATATAAATATATAGCGTCGAAAAATAAAACACATGTTGTAATGACAATATTGGACTGCGTCGGTAAGTCAGGGACAAAGCCCCTGTACCGATCGAAAAATCCGAGTCCAATGACGCTATAAGTCTCTTATCCAAGATCGCAGCAATGAAGTCCGAAAAATAATCACTGGAAGAAATGCCAGAAGATAAGAAAGGCATCTTCCGATACTACTAAAGGGAAAACTCGAAATCTTTCGAATCCCTTTCGCCATCCTGTCGGACCCTATAAAGCGTTCGGTCGTCCGTAGCTTGATGCAACCGCGGACCGCACCGACCCAGCGCCGTCGGATAATTCCTGATTCGACCGAGAAACCGTCAATTGCTGGGATGCTGCGAAACAACTGTGCTAACTCGGATAGCACGTCCGTCACTGAGGCCTGAGGAGCAGCGGTCTTACGATGCATTGCCGCAGGAAGCTCCGAGATCGTTACCCCGTGCATACTTCCAATATGCGAGCGAACGGAGTGTATAGGCCTCGTGTCCCTTGGCTACCGGATGGCGTGACCTATTCGCTGTGGAATCACTGAATGCCGAAACTGATCGGATACTCGAGGTCACGTAGCCAATGTGCGGTCGTGTGCCCTGCTGTGAGGATGAGGAAGCATTAAAGACAGTCTCTCGGACTGTCAATATAACGGAGCGTCCCGAGCAACGGACATATGCTCCGAATGTAAAATATCTGAACCACAACATGCGGTCCCCTATGTTGTTGGCTTCCTCCGATCTGTCCTCAATCTGCCGTCACTGGGTGAGTACTAAAGTATTTAAAGTGCTCGCATCACCCAAATCTCCTTCCTAGACCGCAACGGACGAACCCGGCAGCCGAACCATTCGATGAATGTACGCTACACCGGGTGAGCTAGCGAATGTCACTTCGTAAGCGATAGACATATTCCATGAGCACATATTGCCGCTAACTCTTCATTAACTATGACGACAGAGGCACACTTTTGAAAGACATCTCCATAACTCTTCGAACAAGAAACCAGAAATGCTTGGATAGCAAGCATAAAATAATAATATATATAGCGTCGTTCAATAATTCGAAAGTTTGCGAATAATAATATGATCCATTAATATAGAAAAAATAATTGAAATCAAAATATTTTGAAAAAATATTTTTTCAGAACAGCCCAAGTTTCTGAAAAGTAACGTTGAGCCCCAATGGATCCCAAGCCTAAGTGTGGACAAAAATTTTAAAAATATTTTAAACAATTTATTCAACACTTACGAACAATAATAATGTATCTATTTATGATTAAAATAACATAAAGATATTATTATTTAGAAATCCCCCCCTCACACAGAGGGCTGTTGTAAATGTAAACAATGAGTGTAAAAACACTAAAATAAGACTCCAGGCACCCAGGCCCGAAATCAGTTACCAAAAATACACCATCTGATGCAAAACAGAGACTTCCAGGGAAGAAACTGCAGAACATCAGATGGTAGATGCAGAACACAACGCCTAACCACCCGTAGGTGAAGACGTAAACATGGGGAAAGAACAGAATTCATTCTGTTATTCAGCTAAAACTCCCAAGAAATTTTAGTAATAATAATTACAGAAACTATGCCAAAAGCATGGGAGAATAGCAAGGGGGAACTTAAAGGACAGGGAGAGAGGAAAAACACTTGAAAAAACAGTGTAACTAAATAATCAGAATGACAACAAAATGGCTGCTGCCTTGAAAATAGGTAACTTAACATAATTTCATTAAAAAATTTTAAGTTACAGCCCTGATAATATTCTGTCACACATTCTTTTCCTCTCCTCCTTTTCTATCCTCCTTAGAATCACCATTTCACTAATATTTATGTGTCTGGCATCATTTAAACTGAGATTTAAAAGCACAAAGATCAGTCAGATGTTAACTGATGAAGGGCCAAACTTAGAATGATTAATGGCGCCAATTTCGGAACGTCCTTGACACTGCGCATGCGCAGTAGGGGCGAAGTGTGGAGGGCCTTTCAGGACATTTTTTCTTTAGTTTTAGATGCAAATTTTGGGGATTGGGGGGCAAAATTTGTGTTTGGCCCTATATTTTAAGAGTTAGCACCAGCTATGTCTGGGTCATTGGTACAGTATAAAAATATCGATAGCTCACATCTAGAGGTCACCCCAAACAAGCATGCCAGGTTTCAAAGCAATCCAATCATAAATGTACCCTGTAGGGCGCGCCAAAGGGAAATATTGAGTCTTCTGACTAAACTAAGTTCTAAGAACGTTGGCCGCGGCAACATTTTTTGACAGAAATTGAAGAAAATCGATAGCTCCCATCTAGATGTCTCCCCAAACAAGCATACCAGGTTTCCAAGCAATCTGATAATAAATGTGCCCTGTAGGGTGTGCCAAAGGGAAATATTGAGGTCTGACTAAACCAAGTTTTACGAATGTTGGCCGTGGCAACATTTTTTGCCGGAAATTAAAGAAAATCGATAGCTCCCATCTAGAGGTCACCCTAAATAAGCATACCAGGTTTCAAAGCAATCAAATCATAAATGTGCCCTGTAGGGTGTGCCAAAGGAAAATATTGTGGTTTGACTAAACTAAGTTCTAAGAACGTTGGCCGCGGCAACATTTTTTGACGGAAATTGAAGAAAATCGATAGCTCCCATCTAGAGGTCACCTCAAACAAGCATACCAAGTTTCAAAATAATCTGATTATAAATGCGACCTGTGAGGTGTGCCAAAGGAAATTGTGGACGTACGTACTAACGTACTAACGTACGTACGTACGTACGCCGACAGACGAGAAGTGATGGCAATAGCTCAGCTTGACTTTGTCAAGTTGAGCTAAAAATCTTCAACAAAGTCATATCATGTGACCTCTCATTGGAACGAGCTCATTAAGCTCGTTCAAATGAGGGGGCACATGATATGGTTTTGTTGAAATCTTTTGAAAAATTTAAAATTTTTAATTAAAATAACAAATTTTGATATCGTGTGCATTGAGTAAAGAGTTAACAGGGACTTACTCTATTATTTATATCCAATTAATAAGTTTAATGGGTACAAAAGGTATGGTAAATGATTTTGTGTTTGAAAGTTATATACAATTAGCATGGTTATTCAATTGAGAATTATTCAGTTTAGTGGATCCAACAGTAAAATTAATGTTCCTTCTGATGGACAGCACAGGGAGAGGAGAGCAGATTACTACTAGTACTGAACAGCCCAAAGAAAGTTAAAAAATTTATAGTAATTTATATATTTTTTATACTTACCAATGACCCAGACATAGCTGCTGGTGCTAACTCTTAAAATTCTAGGGCCAAACACAAATTTTGCCCCCCAATCCCCAAAATTTGCATCTAAAACCAAAAGAAATCATGTCCTGAAGGTCCTCCATACTTTGCCCTCACTGCACATGCGCAGTGTCAAGGACGTCCCGAAATTGGCACCAATTATCATTCTTACAAGCAGTGCCCGGTCAGCGCTATGTACTCAGCAGGGAGGTATGAGTTCCCAACTCCTGGGAGGGCCATCCCCGTCTGGGTCATTGGTAAGTATAAAAAATATATAAATTACTATAAATTTTTTAACATTTTTATACTGTACCAATGACCCAGACATAGCTGAATAGTAAAAAGGCTGGAGGGCCTAGGACATAGAGGAAAATCCAATAAGCTCAACTATATAAATAGAGTCAACCCCTCGAGGAGAAAAGGAGTATTAGGCTTTACATGTATCTTTCTTATTTTATGATAAATTAGAAAGACACAACACCCTCCATAATTGAGCATAATAACATTCATGTTCTCTATTAACATCCAGTATAACCACTTATACTAATTATTTTTAAAGTAAGCCAATAAATAAAGTTAGTCCAGAGAATTGAGACTCTTTATATTCTCTTAAAAGTGTCCGAGGATTGTATATTAACGCCCGTTTGACACGTGACATATACAAATGCTTCACCGAGCTACACTTTAAAAATATGACATGAATGAATTTTTAACATTAATATTACACTTTAAAACCATCCCGGTAACGACTCAGAATTACTGACTCCGGAGGAGGAATCCCCTTGCTTTTCACTATAAAGCAGGTGACCTAAGGGAACACCCTCCCCCCCACTTCCCCTTGCCCTGGGTCAAATAGCCCAGAGCGAAGAGGGCAGCAGGATGGAGTCACTGCCGGAACAGAAAGCCTGCATAACTATAGTTGCAACTGTTTAGTGGACGACATTCTGAGCAACAGATAACGGACCTAAACAATGCAGGTCTCCAGAAATGGACTCAATATTTCTGAGATAAAAATTCGTGAATGTGGATGGCTGAGACCAATATGCAGCCTTCATTAAATCTGTAATAGCAACACTATTTGCGTAAGCCCAAGATGTAGAAAGAGCTCTTACTTCATGAGCCGAAATCTTAAGCACAGACTGCTGAGTTGAAGATAGATTATCATAAGCAGTACGGATAGTTAACTGAATCCATCTAGCAATAGAATGGACCGAAATGTCCTTTCTATTAGGCATCAGAGACAGAAAGAAGCGTTTTCGTCCCTTTCTGATAAACTGAGATCTTTGTTTATAAATACGTAAAGCTCTAACTGGACAGAGTAAAGGCCTACGCCCGTCTGAAGACGGAAGGGCCTTAATAACAATAGGTTCCGGATATTTATTAGGAGCCTGATTCTTAGCTAAAAATCCAACATTAGTAGTAAAGGTAATAGTGTTTCCGACACTACGATAGTGAGAATCGTCCATCGATAGTGCATGAAGCTCACTGACTCTTCTAGCAGAAGAGAAAGCTAAGAGAAATGCTGTCTTATAAGACAAAGAATTTGAAATCTACTGTCCCAAGAGGCTCAAATGGCTTTTCTTTCAGTTTAAGAAGAACCCAAGCTAAATTCCATTTAGGAATTAATCTAAGATTTCTGGGTCTATTTATCGAGAAGTTTCTAACTAATTTCGATAAAGAGACATTAGATCCAATTTGTAAACTATCATGGTGTGCACAGGTATCAGATAACATAGACCTATAACCTTTAATAGTAACAGGCTGCAGTTTGATCTCGTCAAACAAGTATACTAGAAAGTTTGCAATGTCTGGTATGGAGGGATCAAAAATATCAACACAATGATCCCTACACCAATGACGAAAGACCTTCCACTTAGCCGCATAGTTTAGCGAAGAGGAGGTCCTCCTACAGTTAGAAATCGCATCCACTGCTCGTCCTGTAAAATGCTTGCCGTGCAAGAAGGACCGCACAACGGAAATACGTGAAGGTTGAGACCTTGCAGGTTGTGATGAAGTTGACACGACTTCCCCTGCGAAAGAAGATCCTCTCGTGGAGGAAGTTTTCGCGGTAAGTCCCACAGCAGACACCTGAGTAGATTTATCCACAGTCTCTGTGGAGACAGAGATGCTACTAACAGAATTTTGCATTGAGATTGTTTTATCTTTAGCAATATTTGCTGAATTAACGGCGCTGGAGGATACGCATATCCTATCATTCCTTCCCACGAGATCAATAGAGCGTCTACTGCATATGCTCGGGGATCCGGACATGGTGACACATACGTCTGCAACTGATTGTTGAGTTGTGTCGCAAATACGTCTATCATTGGCCGTTCCCATTGGTAGCAAATCTGACTGAATACCTGTTTGTTGAGAGTCCATTCTGACGGCAACAAGCGACCCTTCCGTGAAAGGGAGTCTGCTAATACATTCAGACGACCCGGAATGTGACGGACCAAAAGTAGAACTTGGTGTTCTAGAACAAACAGAAGGATTCTTTCCGTTAAATTGAATAACAGAACGGAATGAGTGCCTCCCTGGTTCCGGATATACGCCACTACTGTCATATTGTCGGACAGGATTTGGACATGTGCTTTCTGAATAATGTTCATCCAATGACGTAATGCAAGCCAAATTGACATCATTTCCTTGATGTTTATGTGCTTGCTTAGAAACTGCGAAACCTGAAGACCCTGGCACTTCGAATCCATTGGGATCAATGTTGCACCCCAACCTGTTTGACTGGCATCCGTCATAATCGTAAAACCCGGATCCGGCAACTGCAGTGGAACTCCCTGAGTCAACCACTGAATGTTTGCCCAAGTCTGAATCTCTTGTTTCACTTGATTTGACAAGAGAACGTCTATATCGAGCGAATGAATCTTTACACTCCAATTCTGAGTCAAGAAAATTTGGAGAGGACGAGTGTGCAACCGCCCCATCGGAATGAGATCCGCAGCGGCTCCGCACAGACCTATCAGTCTCATGAACTCCCTCACTGTGACTTTGTCTGAGTGAAGACAATAGCGAGCATAACAACTTATTAATTTCGCTCTGGTTAACGGCAGACGAACGAGATTGTTGTGCGTCTCTCGAAGCTCATTCCCAGATGAGTGAATGACTTGGACGGCACCAGATCCGACTTCTCCTCGTTTATAATAAAACCGAGACGTCGAAGTAATAAAAGCAGATTCTGCACATCATTCTGAAGCGTTAACTCGTTGCCGTACCTCTGAAGAATGTCGTCCAGGTAGGCCGACGTTACTGCAGACGAATGAGCTCGGAAATGTATCATTACTGAGTTCATTATTCGAGTGAAAGCCCAGGGCGCTAGGTTCAAACCAAAGCACATCACCCGGAATTGATATACAACTCCTAGGACTGCTAAGCGTAGATACTTTCTGAATGTCGGATGTACCATGACGTGAAAGTACGCGCCTTTGAGATCTATGCTTGTAGCATAGTCGTTCACCCGAATACTCGCTCTGACCGATCAAATCGTCTCCATATAGAACTTCGGAGCGACGATCAGCTTGTTTATCCAGCTCAGATCTATGACTGGACGGAACGCGCCGTCTGGTTTCGGAACCAGAAACAGATGGCTGTAGAAACCCGGTGATTCCTGGTCTTCTACGACCTCTACCGCGTTCTTCATCAGAAGAGACTGTACTTCCGATAAAAGAGCATCTCTTTTCTGCAGATTTGACGGAAGCTGAGTCCATTTTGGACTTCGAGTTAATGGAGGCTTTCGTTTGAAGGATATTCTTAGCCCTTCCGAAATTACCCCTCGGACCCAGGGGTCATCCGTAATCGACGCCCACTCGTTTGTAAAACTCGATAATCTTCCGCCCACCGGAACATGATAGAGGTTCAAACCATCACCTCCTGGACCTGCAAGGCCTGCGGAAGGAGAAACTATGTCCTCCACGACCCGTACCTCATCCCGTCGACCTCGGGACATCAGACCGGTTGTCTCGGCCCGAAAAACGTCCCGTACGTGAGTCGCTGCCTTGACAGTCTCTAGAATAAGACCTAGAGGACGTATAAGAACCTCAAAAGGAACTTCTCTTGGGCGTACTTGTCCCAGAAGTGCCTGTCTTACTCTTATTTGCTGTATCTGACTTTTTCGAAGCGGATTTAAAAAGCAGAGAATCTGAAGCTTTCTTGGTTATCTTATCATAGATTGCTGAAAGCTTGCCGTCGAAGAGAAGCTCTCCGGAGACCAAAGCAACTCTGAGAGAGTTCTTCACCTTACTATAAACGCGCGTGGATGTAGCTAGGGCTGCATCACATCTAACCAACTCCAGGTTTGCCAATGAAAGGGCGGAGTTATACGTGGAATAAGCTACTGCCCTTGAAAGAAGTCTTAATGAGGATTGTATATCCTGGAATTCTTTCCCTTGAAGATGCAATGGTAACGCCTTAGTAAGGTGGTCTGCGTATGATAAAGCGTCTAAGCTTGCTCTGTTAGACATTATTGTCGTTTCCAACGTCGCGGTTGGAATAGACATAGACGACGGTAAAGACAATTCCAAGTCTTCCGCCTCGTCGTCTAGACGCAGAGGAACTCTCGGTATGCCCTGTCCTGCCGTTTCGAATTTATTCCTTGAATTGATGAAAGGCAGAATGAGAGCATTAGCGGACAAGAAACCAGCCTTACCTGTTTTGGTAGCAAGCTTATAGATAGTGTCGTTCAATAATTCGAATGTTCTTGTGACATTATTGGACTGTGTCGGAAACTCAGGGACGATGTCTCTGAACCGATCAAAGAATTCTGTGTCCAATGACGCTATCAGTCTCTTATCCGGCATCGCAGCAGTCTGGCCCGACGGAACAACTTGTGGAAGGTAATGCCGGATGAAATCTACGGCGGCTTTATGTTGTTCCGAAAGGGATAGCTCCAAATCCTCAGAATCCCTTTCGCCATCCTGTCGGACCCCATGATGTTCTCGGTCGTCCGTACCCGATGCTTCGGCGGAGCGTACCGACCCAGCGTTGTCGGATAATTCTTGATCCGACAGAGATTCTGTCGTTTGCTGAGATGCTGCGATAATTTGTGCTATTTGGGATAGCATGTCCGTCACTGAGGCCTGTGGAGTAGCGGTCTTACGCTGCTTAGCCGCTGGAAGCTCCGTGTACACTGACTCCTGCATACTTCTCTTATGCGAACGTCCGGAGTCTACAGGCCTCTTGTCCCTGGCTACCGGATGGCGTGACCTGGTCGCCGTGGAATCCCTGATTGGCGAAGCTGGCTGGATATCCGTGGTCACGTAGCCAAGGTGCGGTCGTGTGCGCTGCTGAGAGGATGAGGAAGCCTTTTGAACAGTCTCTCCGGACTGTCTATATAACGGAGCGTCCAGAGCGGCGGACGTATGGTCCGAAGGCGAAACATTTTGTACCACAACATCTGGTCCCAGATGTTGTTGTACGAGAGAGGGGCCTCTCTCGCTCGCAGCCCGGATGGACCTGGACGAGCTAGGAACCGGACTACTAGGCTTCCTCCGTTCTCTCCTCTGATCCGCCGTCACTGGGTGTGCACCTTGTATATTTATAGTGCTCGCATCACCCAAATCTCCTTCCTGGACCGCAACGGACGAACCTGGCTGCCGAACCATTCGATGAATGGACGCTACACCGGGCGAGCTAGCGGACGTCAACGCCGTCGATCCTACTAGGGACGTCTTAGGCAATTGACGTATCTCCATGAGCACTTTAGCCGCTAGCTCTTCATTTAATTGTGATGACGGAGGCACACTTTTGGAAGACATCACGGAAACATCACCCTGTTCTTGTTCCTCTGAAATAAAGATTGATAAACTAAAGTAACCCTGCGGAGAAAGGACCGGCATGGCCCTTTCCCCGCTAACAACATACCGTGACACACGTTTCCAATGTTTGTCATCCCAATATACACATAGTGAACAGGAGTTAGTGCAAGTACACTGACTACAATTAATACAATGATCATGAAAGTCAGAGGAAGATTTCCTCTTATTACAATTTGAACAATATCCTTTCATTGTGAAAAGAATACAAAAAGTCCTAGTACTCGCACGAACCCCTGAAAACAAAGATACATAATAACATGATCCATTAACATAGAAAAAATAATTGAAATCAAAAAAAAATTTTGAAAAAATATTTTTTCAGCAAAGCCCAAGTTTCTGAAAAGTAACGTTGAGCCCCAATGGATCCCAAGCCTAAGTGTGGAAAAAAATTTTAAAAATATTTTAAAAAATTAATGCAACACTTACGAATAATAATAATGTATCTTGTAATGATTAAACTACTACAAAGACAAAAAATCCCCCTCCACAGAGACTGTTGCCAATGTAAACAAGAAGTGTATAAACACCAGAAACATGACTCCAGGCACTGATAATCCTGGCCCGAAATCAGTTACCAATAATACACTATCTGATGCAAAACAGAGACTTCCAGGGAAGAAACTGCAGAACATCAGATGGTAGATGCAGAACACTACGCCTAAACACCCATGGGTGAGAACGTAAACATGGGGAAAAGAACAGAATTCATTCTGTTACCCAGCTAAATCTCCCAAGAAATTTTAGTAATAATATTACTCAAAAATATGCCAAAAGCATGGGAGAATAGCAAGGGGGGACTTAAAGGAGTAAAGGAGAGAGGAAACACTGAACAAGCAGTGAAACTTAATAGCAAGAATGACAACAACAGGCCCATGCCTCGAAAATAGGCAACTTAACATAATTTCATTAAAAAATTTTAAGTTACAGCCCTAAATATTTTCTGTTACTCATTTTTCCTCTCCTCCTTCTATATCCACTTTAGATCCACCATTTCTCTAATATTTATGTGTCTGGCATCATTTAAACTGAGATTTACAAGCACAAATATCAGTCAGATGTGAACTGATGATGGGCCAAACAAAGAATGATAATTGGCGCCAATTTCGGGACGTCCTTGACACTGCGCATGCGCAGTGAGAGCAAAGTATGGAGGATCTTCAGGACATGATTTCTTTTGGTTTTAGATGCAAATTTTGGGGATTGGGGGGCAAAATTTGTGTTTGGCCCTAGAATTTTAAGAGTTAGCACCAGCAGCTATGTCTGGGTCATTGGTACAGTATAAAAATATAATTTTCCACTTGATAAATACTCATGTTTTTCATAAAAGAACATAAAATGCAACAACAAAATCTCTCCTTGTGGATCACCAAGTTATAGTTTTCACAAAAATTGTAAATATCTGCTGGGTGAAAAGAAAACACTTCTACAGAGTTTTAATTGTAATATAATCTCCCGGACCTGGTATTTGGGAAATCAAGGAGTGTGAAAAATTGAGCACCTGGGAGCCATTGCTCCTGTCCCTTGTGGCCCCTGCAATAAATGCTCTTCTAAAAATATAAAAAATGCAAGTAGCTCTCCTTAATTTGGGTTAAAATATCAACTTGCACAATAAAAGCTGTCAAAATGGCTCCCCTCGAATAATTTAAGGAGATGGAGAGTTTGTGGCTCTACTGTGATTTTAAAATGATCCGGCCCGACACAAAAACCCCACCAATATCTAAAGTTAGCTTGGTTTTAATCAGCTATAGCAAAACTTTAATTAGAGAGTGTAAATGAACCCTGTGTGTAGACACTCCTAGAAAATTTTCAAATTGAAGGTGACTTTGACCTTGATCTTTGGCACAATTACCTCAAAATAAATAGGTTTGTTCCCCTCATCATATCCAACCAATGTGTCAAGTTTTGTATCAATCAGCCAAGAAGAAGTTTAATTAGAGAGTGAAAACCAACCACATGTACAGACACTCCAAAAGAAAATAGTTTATAGTCATTGTGACCTTGACCTTTTGCTCAATGACCCCAAAATAATTAGGGTTCTTCCTCTCATCGTACCCTCCATGTGTCAAGTTTCGTTTTGAACAGTCAAGCAGAGTTTTAGTTGGAGAGTGAAAATTCGTCTACAGAGTGCAATAGCTATATCTCACAAACTTTTTTTCAAGGAGATGTGCATAGTCATATCTCTACAATTACTCAGCATCTGAATTCATGCAAAGTTTTCATTCAGATCAGCTTTATGTGACCATTAAATGGCCAACATTATTTTGGACTGCAGAAGGACGAAGGTATATCAGAATACAGACTTTGTATGTATAACAATGGAATTTCCCAGCAGCAATACATGGGTGCTAAAAATAATATTCTGCTTCGAGCATGCTGGAATTCGTTACTCCACCACTGCTTTCAAACAAACTGTGCGATATCAATTCAGTTTATTTTAAACATATTTTATGACCATATAGTAACATGGATTAACTAGCTGAGTGCCATATTCGGGCTTTATTCTGATGTGCAAGTACTGCAACTAGAAAGTTACATATTCTGTAGATGTGCTTCATATTATCTTTTAAGAGATATTAGTTAGCCTATTGAGATTTGCTTTGTTACCATTTATGGGAGAGTGCCTTCAGGCACTGTCCCATAAATTGTTACAAAACAAAGATG
This sequence comes from Pictodentalium vernedei, assembly GCA_031216915.1. Classification (NCBI taxonomy): domain Eukaryota; kingdom Metazoa; phylum Mollusca; class Scaphopoda; order Dentaliida; family Dentaliidae; genus Pictodentalium; species Pictodentalium vernedei. The sequence continues at coordinate 674,487,291 of CM062297.1, read as the reverse complement.
TGAATAAATTGTGACCAAAAATAATTTAGCACACAAGCAGTTAAAACTTATCAAACCCTCTTCTCCCAACCCAACCCCTCCTCTCCACACCCACTCCTCTTCTATATTATGATTGTGGTCACAATGATGAACTAGGGTCCTAGAATTAACACTTCACAGCAATGGTAATGGCTTTTCATCTAACCACCAACATGCTATCTCAAGATTGACAAAGCCTGACATCTTTTTGCACATGATAGACAAGCAGAAACAGTCATGCGCCCCTAAAGGCCAGGCTTGTTATTCCTGTATTTTATAGTTAAAAATAAAAGACTATGGTGCACAAGCATAAGGGATGACAAATAAATTTGTAAGCACACTTACTGCATGTGAACAGAGAACATCCCGTCTATACTTCAAAGACTGAAGGTTTGAAAATTTTCCTCTGTTTTCCTGTAAAACACAATAATTACTATGTTTCTACAAAAAATACTTGTATGGTTAATTTTGTCAAACAGACATTTGTAAATGTAGCTTTTACTGCAGTGAATACAGTCAATGTTTGGTGTTTACCTTAGACTGTACATATCTGTTTGTTTTATTGGGAATGAACAGCATTTTCAACAGTCAGGGTCACCTCGTGTTGCAGACTATGTATACAGGTTAGCAACATGCATAAAGTATTTTGGATTGGGAGAATGTTTATTTGTATATGTTTATAACTGTGATGTCACAGGGTTCCTGCTGTTGAATGACTAGTCAATTCAAAGAGTTTCCAGGACATTCACAGCATATTTCAGAGTTTCTAAGGTGGTACTGATGCAAAATTCAAGTAGTTTTAAAGATTTTCTATGGTATAAACAAGGAAGCTGCCCTCCAAGAGCTATACATAGTTACATGAACACATAACCTGAGTGAAGTTGTGCCCAATGTTTTCTATTATTGTGCCCAATGTTTTCTATTATTGTCATGTCACAAAAAATCAGCAATCTAATACATTTATTTAAGTACTGGTGTTTAAGGTGACTTTCAGCATCTTTGGAATCTAATGCAAGGATCTCATTTCTTTTGCAGAAATTCTATCATGCAGAGAAGATTTATTCCAACAATATCAAGCGAGCTGAATATCACAGAATTGAATCTCCAGGGATCTGAGGCCTAATTTTTCTTTGGCAAATGATTTCTAAATTACAGGCAATTAATGAATTCAACTCTGCTTGGATGCCATTAGTGAAAATTTATGAGAAAATAATTTATCACATGACTGCCACTTATTTCTCTCCATTATATTCCAGAAAATGTAATGCGTCTAATATCATTGGTTGCACTAACCTTATGGTATTCTTTATTTGATTCAAGAATGTTGCAATAAAATATAAATTTCTTGGCCAAAAATTAATTCTTGTGCTTTGTTTACACACTGTATGCGATAAAAAGGCTCTCAAATCCATCCTATTTTAAACCGAATTCATAAACCTTGCCACTAAACAATGATTTGAGCCTTGGTAAACATCGGCTCAAATTGAATTCAATGAAGTCAGTTTTGGTGTTGGGACAGTATTGGGAAAGTTAAATAATTTATAGTAATTTATATATTTTTTATACTTACCAATGACCCAGACTTAGCTGGTGCTAACTCTTAAAATTCTAGGGCCAAACACAAATTTTGCCCCCCCAATTCCCAAAATTTGCATCAAAATCCAAAAAATCAATGTCCTATGTGGTCCTCCATACTTTTATCCACTGCGCATGCAAAATTGGTGCCAAATCTTCATTCTTACAACCAGTGCCTGGTAAGCGTTATGTAATCAGCAGGGAGGTATGAGTTCCCAACTCATGGGAGGGCCATACCCGTCTGGATCATTGGTAAGTATAAAAAATATATAAATTACTGTAAATTTTTTAACATTTTTATACTGTACCAATGACCCAGAGTTAGCTGAATAGAAAAAAGGCTGGAGGGCCTAGGACATAAAGGAAAATCCAATAGACTCAATTACATGTAAACAGAATTATCCCCTCAAGGAGAAAAGGAGAACAGGCTTTACATGTATCTTTCTTGTTTATATCAAAAAAGAAAGACACAATACCATTCCGTAATTGAGCACAATAACATCAATGATCTCTATTAACATCCAGTATAACCCATTATACTAATTTCATAAAGGAAAGCCAATAAATAAAGGAAGTCCAGAGAATGAGACTCTTTATACTCATTTAAAAGTGCTCGTATGACACGTGATATATACAAATGCCTCACACCGAGCTACACTTTAAAAATATTATATAAATGAGATAGACATTAGCTTTACACTTTAATACAATCCCGGCACTGACTCAGAATTACTGACTCCAGAGGAGGTATTCCCTTGCTTTTCACTACAAAGCAGGTGATATAAGGGAACACCATTCCCCCCCCCCCCCCCCCTCGTCCCCTTGCTCTGGGTCAAATACCCCAGAACGAAGAGGGCAGCAGGACAGAGTCACTGCCGGAACAGGAAGCCTGCATAACTATAGTTGCAACTGTTTAGTGGATGACATTCTGAGCAACAGATAATGGACCTAAACAACGCAGGTCGCCAGAAATGGGCTCAATATTTCTAAAATAAAAATTTGTGAATGTGGAAGGCTGAGACCAATATGCAGCCTTCATCAAATCGGTAATAGCAACACTATTAGCATAAGCCCAAGATGTAGACAGCGCTCTTACTTCATGCGCAAAAATCTTAAGCACAGACTGCTGAGTTGAAGATAATTTTTCATAAGCAGTACGGATAGTTAACTGAATCCACCTTGCAATAGAATGGACCGTAATGTCCTTTCTATTAGGCAGCAGAGACAGAAAGAAAAGCTTATGTCCCTTTCTGATAAAACTCAGACCTACGTTTGTAAATATGCATAGCTCTAACTGGACAAAGCAAAGGCCTATGACCATCTTTTGACGGAAGAGCCTTAATAACAATAGGTTCAGGGTACTTATTAGGAGCCTGATTCTTAGCCAAAAATCCAACATTAGTTGTCAATGTAATAGTATTACCAACACTACGATAGTGAGAATCATCAACAGATAGTGCATGAAGTTCACCAACTCTTTTAGCAGAAGAGAAGGCTAAGAGAAAAGCTGTCTTATAAGAAAAGTATTTGAAGTCCACTGTATCAAGAGGCTCAAACGGCACTTCTTTTAGCTTCAGAAGAACCCAAGCTAAATTCCACTTAGGAATTAACCTAAGGGTTCTAGGTCTATTTATCAAAAAGTTTTACACTAACTTAGATAAAGAGACATTAGATCCAATTTGTAAGCTATCATGATGAGCACAGGTATCCGATAGCATAGACCTATAACCCTCAATAGTTATTGGCTGCAGTTTGATCTTGTCAAACAAGTAGACCAGAAAATTAGCAATGTCTGGAATGGAGGGATCATAAATATCAACAGATTGATCCCTACACCACCGAGAGAAAACCTTCCACTTAGCAGCATAATTTAGCGAAGAGGAGGTCCTCCTACAGTTAGAAATTGCGTCCACTGCTCGTCCTGTAAAATGCTTGCCGTGCAAGAAGGACCGCACAACGGAAATACGTGAAGGTTGTGACCTTGCGGGTTGTGATACAGTGTGAGTGATTTCTCCTGCGAAAGAAGGTCCTCCCGTGGAGGAAGCTTCTGCGGAATGTCCCACAACAGACACCTGAGTAGATTTATCCATGGTCTCTGGGGTGAGAGAGATGCTACCAACAGAATTTGAGAGAGATTGCTTGTTCTTTAGCAAAATCTGTTGAATCAACGGAGCTGGAGGATAAGCGTATCCTATCATTCTGTCCCAAGAGATCGAGAGGGCATCTACTGCAAACGCTCGAGGATCTGGGCATGGCGACACATATGTCTGCAACTAATTGTTGAGATGCGTCGCAAATAAGTCTATCATAGGACGATCCCATTGGTAGCAAATCTTATTGAATACTCGTTTGTTGAGAGTCCATTCTGATGGCAACATACGACCTTTCAGAGAAAGGGAGTCCGCTAGAACGTTCAGACGACCCGGAATATGACAGACCGACAGAAGAACTTGATGCTCTAGGACAAACAGAAGGATTCTTTCCGTTAAGTTGAACATCGGAATGGAATGAGTGCCTCCCTGGTTCCGAATATACGCTACTACTTTCGAATTGTCGGACAGAATTTGAACATGCGAATTCTGAATAATGTTCATCCAATGACGTAGCGCAAGCCAAACTGACATCATCTCTTTGATGTTTATGTGCTTGTTTAGGAACTGCGGATCCCAAAGACCCTGGCACCTCGAATCTGTTGAGCTCAAAGTTGCGCCCCAACCTGTTGGACTCGCATCCGTCATTATCGTAAAAATCGGATTCGGCAGTTGCGGTGGCACTCCCTGAGTTAACCACTGAATATCTTCCCAAGTCTGAATCTCTTGTTTCACTTGATTCGACAAGAAGATGTTCGTTTCGAGCGAATGAATCTTCACACTCCAATTCTGATTAAAAAATATCTGGAGTACGTAGTCGCCCCATCGGAATAAGAACCGCGACGGCTCTGCACAAATCTATCAGTCGCATGAATTTTCTCACTGTTACTACATCTGAGTGAAGACAAAAGCGAGCGTAACAACGGACTAATTTCGCTCTGGTTAACAGCAGACGAACGAGATTGTTGTGCGTCTTGAAGCTCATTCCCAGGTGGGTGAATGACTTGGACGGCACTAGATCCAACTTCTTTTCGTTTACTATGAAACCGAGACGTCGAAGCAGTTGAAGCAGATTCTGAACATCGTTCTGAAGCATTAACTCGTTGCCGTACCTCTGAAGAATGTCGTCCAGGTAGACTTACGTTACCGCAGACAAATGAGCTCGGAAATGAGTCATTACCGAGTTCATTATTCGAGTGAAAGCCCAGGGCGCTAGATTCAGACCAAAGCACATTGCTCGGAACTGATAAACGACTCATAGGACAGCGAAGCGAAGATACTTTCTGAACGCCGGATGTACCATGATGTGAAAGTACGCATCCTTAAGATCTGTGCTTGCAGCATAATTGTTCACTCGAATGCTCGCTCTGACCGATCGGATGGTCTCCATATAAAATTTTGGAGCCACGATTAGCTTGTTTATCCAGCTCAGATCTATAACTGGACGAAACAAGCTGTCTGGTTTTGGAACCAGGAACAGATGACTGTAGAAACCTGGAGATTCCTGGTTTTCTACGACCTCTATCGCGTTCTTCTCCAAAAGAGATTGGACTTCTGATAGAAGTGAATCTCTCTTCTGGAGTGACGGGAGCTGAGTCCAACGTGGACTTCGAGTTAACGGAGGTTATCCCTTGAAGGACAGTTTTAGACCTTCGGAAAAAACCCCTTGTACCCATGGGTCGTCCGTCATTGAAAACCAATTGGTGGTTAAGAATCTTGATAGCCTTCCGCCCACTGGAACGCGATAGAGGTTTAGACCATCACCTCCTGGACCTGCGAGGCTTGCAGGAGGAGAAACTACGTCCTCCACAACCAGCACCTCGCCTAGTTGACCTAGGGGCGTCTGACCGGTTGTCTCGGCCAGCATTACGACCCCTACCTGAGTCGCTACTCTGACGGTCTCTGGAGTAAGACGTAGAGGCTTTCTTAGATCCTCTATAGGAACTTCCCTTGGACGTACTCGCTCCAGAAGTGCCTGCCTTACTCCGCTCTGCTGAGTCCGACTTTTTCAAAGCGGATTTAAAAAGCAGAGAATCCGAAGCTTTCTTAGTAATTTGATCATAGATTATAGAAAGCTTACCGTCGAAGAGAAGCTCTCCGGAGGCCAGAGCGACTCGAAGAGAGTTTTTCACTTTACTATCCACTCTTGTGGATGCAGCCTGGGCAGCATCACGTCTGACTAACTCCAGATTTGCCACTGAAAGGGCGTAGTTATACGTAGAATATGCTATGGCCCTCGAAAGAACTCTCAAGGAAGTTTGAACATCCTGGAATTCTTTTCCTTCGAGACATAATGATAACGCTCTGGTAAGGTGATATGCGTAAGATAAGGCATCTAAACTGATTCTGTTAGACGAGATTGTCGTCTCCAGCATACTGGAGTGAATCGACATAGACACCGGCAATGACAACTCCAAGTCTTCTGCCTGGTTGTCTAAACGCAGAGGAACTCTCGGCACACCCTGTCCTGCTGTTTCAAATCTATTTCTATTATTGATAAAATGCAGCTGTAGAGCATGAGACGATAAGAAACTGGATTTGCCAGTCTTAGAGGCTAGCTTGAATATAGCATCATTAAGAAGTTCAAATGTCCGCGTGACATTACTGGACTAGGTCGGAAATTCAGGCGCAATGTCCCTATTCCGGCCGAAAAAATCTGTGTCCATTGACGCTATCAGTCTCTTATCAGGTAACGCAGCATTTTGGTTTGGAGGAACAACTTCTGGAAGGTGTTGGCAGATGAAATCTACGGCCACCTTATGTTGTTCGGAAAGGGAAAATTCCAGCTCTGCTGTTCCCTTTCACCATCCGACTGGACCACATGAGAATCTCGGTCGTCCCTTTCTGACTTTGCAGGGGAGCAAACCGACACAGCTTCCTCAGACAGTTCCTGTTCTGAAAAAGTTTCTGATGGCTGCTGGGATGCTGCGATGAGTTGAGCTATCTGTGATAGCAAGTCCGTCACGGAGGCCTGTGGAGCCGCGGTCTTACGTGATTCAGCCGCTGGATGCTCCTGGGACGTTAACACCTGCATACTTCTCTTATGCGAACGTCCCGACTGGTAAGGTCTCATGTCCTTGGCTACCGGATGGCATGACCTGGTCGACGTGGAATCCCTGGTTGGAGAAGCAGGCTGGATATCTGCGGTCACAAAGCCAAGGTGCGGTCGTGTGTGCTTGCGTGAGGATGAGGAAGCCAATAGACAAGCTGTGCCGGACTGTCTATGCGACGGAGCTTCCCGAGCAGGAGGAGTGAACGTATGCTCCGACTGACGAATGTTACGTACAACAACATCTGGGCCCAGGTGTTGTTGTAAGAGAGAGGGACCTCTCTCACTCACAGTCCGGGTAGACCTGGACGAGCTAGCTACTGGACTGACTGGCTTCCGCCGTTCCATCCTCCGATCCGTCGTCGCCGAATTTGCGTGATCCGAGATTATAGTGCTCGCAACACCCCTTCTCCTCTCCTGGACCGCAACGGACGAACTCGACATCACAACCATTTCGTGAATGATTGCTTCACCAGGGCGAGCTAGCGGGCAACAAGTGACCGTCGATCCTACTAGGGACCAATTAGGCATTTCGTTGAGCACTTAGCCGCTAGCTCTTCATTGCGACGACGGAAGCACACTTTTGAAGACATCACAGAAACATCACCCTGTTTTTGTTCCTCTGAAAAAGAGACTGAAAAAACTAGATGACCCTGTGGCGAGAGGACCTCTCACCACTAATAATATACCGTGACACACATCTCCAATGTTTGTCATCCCAATTGGCACACACTGAGCAAGAATTAGAGTGAGTACACTGACTACAGCAAATACAATGAAGACTTCCTCGATTTACAATTTGAACAATATTCTTTCATTTTGAAAAAATATTAAACAGTCATCGTACTCTCACTAACCCTTGAAAACAAAGATACATAATAATAATAATCCATTACAAACATTTCGAAAAATAATTCAAAAGAAAACATTTTTTGGAAAAAATTTCAAGATGAACCCAAGTTCCCAATGGGAACGATGAGCCCAAATGGATCCCAAAAAAGCCAAAGTGTGAACAAAAATTTTAAAACATATGTAAAAATTAATGCTACACTTACGGACAATATTAATGTATCTGGCTATGAACAGAACCAAAAGACAAGGAATCACTTGTCAGAAGAAACCGTTGTCAATGTAAACAAAATTGAATAAAAACCGGAAACAAGACTCCAGGCACTGAAAATATGGCCCAAAATCAGTAACCAATTTTAAACACTATCCGATGTAAAACAGAAGCTTCCAGAGAAGAAACTGCAGTACATCGGATGGTAGATGCATGACCAAAACGCCTAACCACCCCTAGGGTGAGGACGTAACCGTGGGGAAAAACAGAATAAGCATTCTGTTACCAAGCCAAAAACTTCCAAGAAATTTCAGTAAAAAAATTACCAAAATTATGCTAAAAGCATGGGAGAATAGCAAGGGGGTATAAAGGAAAGGGGGAGAGGAAACATTGAACAAACTGTGGAAATTTCATAACAAGAATGTAAACATCAGGCCCATTGCCCAAAATAAGGGAACATGAAATAATTTTGCATAAAAGTTAAAAAATTTATAGTAATTTCTATATTTTTTATACTTACCAATGACCCAGACATAGCTGGTGCTAACTCTTAAAATATAGGGCCAAACACAAATTTTGCCCCCCAATCCCCAAAATTTGCATCTAAAACCAAAGAAAACATGTCCTGAATGGCCCTCCACACTTCACCTCTACTGCGCATGCGCAGTGTCAAGGACGTTCCGAAATTGGCGCCATTAATCATTCTAATAACCAGTGCCTGGTAAGCGCTATGTACTCAGCGGGGAGGCAAGAGTTCCCAACTCCTGGGAGGGCCATCCCCGTCTGGGTCATTGGTAAGTATAAAAAATATAGAAATTACTATAAATTTTTTAACATTTTTATACTGTACCAATGACCCAGACATAGCTGAATAGTAAAAAGGCTGGAGGGCCAAGGACATAGAGCAAGATGGAATACGCTCAATAATATAAAATAGAGTCATCCCCTCTAGGGAAAAAGAAGTAATAGGCCTTATATGTATCTTTCTTATTTATGATAAATTAGAAAGACATAACACCTTCCAAAATTGAGCATCATACATCCATGTACTCTATTAATATCCAATATAATCTTTATACTAATAATTTTTAAAGTAAGCCAATAAATAAAGTAAGTCTAGAGAATAGAGACTCTTATACTCCTTAAAAGTGTCTGAGGATTGCATAATCATGTCCGTTGACACGTGCTATATTCAAAAGCTATACTTTAAAAACTAAGACTTGAATGAATTTTTAAAACAAACTTCTCACTAAACAACCATCCCAATAACAGCTCAGAATTACTAACTCCGGAGGAGGTATCCCCTTGTTTTCATAGTAAAACAGGTGACCCAAGGGAACACCCTCCCCCCCCCCCTTTTTTTCTTGCCCTGGGTCAAATAGCCCAGAGCGAAGAGGGCAGCAGAACGGAGTCACTGCCGAAACAGACAGCCTACCTAGCTATAGTAGCAACTGTTAAGTGAATGACATTCTGAGCAGTAGATAACAGACCTAACAATAGAGGCCTCCAGAAATGGACTCGATATTTCTGAGATAAAAATTCATGAATGTGGATGGCTGAGCGCAATGAGCAGCCTTCAAAAATCTATAATAGCGACACTATTAATGTAAGCCCAAGATGTAGAAGAACTCTTACTTCATGAGCCGAAATCTTAAGCACAACTGCTGAGTCAATGATATACCATAAGCAGTACCGATAGTTAATTGAATCCATTAGCAATAGAATGGAGCGTAACGTCCTTCTATTGGGCATCAAAGACAGAAGAAGCTTACGCCCGTAGTAATAAACAGATATCTGTTTATAAATACATAAACTCTAACCGGACAGAGTAAAGGCCTATGCCCGTACGAAGACGGAAGGACCTTAATAACAATAGGATCCGGATATTAGGAGCCTAACTCTTATGCAAAAATCAAAACCTAAATAGTAAAGGAAGTAGTGATTCCGAAACTACGAAAGTGAAAATCATCCAGCGATTGTGCATGAAACTCACTGACTCTTCAGTAAAAGAGAAGCCAACAGAATTACTGTTTAAAAGGTCAGAATTTGAAAACTACTGTTTCCAGAGGCTCAAATGATTACTTAGCTAAATAAGAACCGAAGTTAAATTCCATATAGGAATTTAAACTAAAGATTCTAAGTCTATTTATCAGAAAGTTACTAACTGACTTAGATAAAGAGACATAAGACTCAATTGTAAACTATCATAGAGTGCATAGGTATGAGGTAACATAAACCTATAACCTTAATAATAACAGGCTGCAGTAGATCTTGTCAAACAAGTATACTAAAAAGTTGCAATGAGTAGTATGGAGGGATCAACAATATGAACATAGTGATCCCTACACCAACGACGGAAGAGCCGCCTCCACTTTAGCCGCATAGAATAGCGAAGAAGAGGATCTCCTATAGTAAGAAATCGCGTCCAAAGCTCGTCCAGTACAATGCTTACAATGCAATACGGACCACACAACGGAATACGTGAAGGTTGCGACCTTGAGGGTTGTGATAAAGATGACACGATTTACCCAGCGAAAAAAGATCCTCTCATGGAGGAAGATTTCGCGTTAAGTCCCACAGTAGACATCAGAATAAATTACCCACGGTCTCTGTGAAGATAGAGATGCTATCAACAGAAATGTATTGTGGTTGTTTATCTTAGCAATACCTGCTGAAACAACAGCGCCGGAGGATACGCGTATCCTACCATTCCGTCCTATTAGATCAATAGAGCGTTAACAACATTAGCTCAGAGATCAGACAAGCCAACACATACGTCTGCAATTGATTAGCAAGCTGTGTCGTAAATAAATCATCATTGCGCGCTCCCATAGATAGCAAATCTGATTGAATACTTGTTTGTTGAGAGTCCATTCTGACGGCAACAAGCGACCCCTAAGTGAACGGGAGTCCGGTAAAACAATCAGACGACCCGGAATATGACGGACCGAAACAGAACTTGGTGTACTATAACCAACAGACGGATTCTTTCCATTAAATTGAATAACGGAAACGAATGAGTGCCTCCCTGGTTCCGGAGATACGCCACTACTGTCGAATTAACGGACAGGATTGGACATGAGTTTCTGAATAATGTTCATGCAATGACATAAAGCAAGCCTAAAAAACATTATTCCGCAGAAGATAATTGCTTGCTTAGAGACTGCGGAACCCAAAGACCCTGGCACTTCGAATCCGTTGGGATCAATATTATATCCCAATCTGTTTGACTGGCAACCGTCATAACTATAACACTCGGATCCGGCAACTGCAGTGGCACTCTCTGAGTCAACCACCGAATGTTTACCCCAGTCTGAATCTCTTGTAACACTAGATAGACAAGAGAACGTGTAAATCGAGCAATTCATGGATTGCTGAAAAGTTGCCGTCGAAGAGAGGCTTCTCCGAGAACGAAGCGACTCTGAGAGAGTTCTTCACCTTACTATCCACGCGCGTGGATGTAGCTAGGGCTGCGTCACGTCTAACCAACTCCAAAAGCCACTGAAGGGCGGAGTTATACGTGAACAAACTACTGCCCTCAAAAGAAATCACATTGAGAATAATATCCCGTAAATTTTTTCTTGAAGACGTAATGATAACGCCTCAGTAAGGTGGATTACGTATGATAAAGCGCCTAAGTTAAGTCTACTAGACATCATTGTCGTTTCCAACATTGTGGTTGGAAAAGACATAGACGGCGAAAAAGAATATTTCCAGTCTTTAACCACGCCGTCTAGACGCATATGAACTCTCGGTATGCCCTGCTCTGCCAAGATAAATTATTCGTATAAATGATAAAACGGCAGAAATGAGCAACGCGGACAAGAAACTAAACTATCATGCTTGGTAGCAGGCTTGTATGCATATATAGCGTCGAAAAATAAAACACATGTTGTAATGACATTATTGTACTGCGTCGGTAAGTCATGGACAATGTCCCTGAACCGATCCAAAATTCCGTGTCCAATGACGCTATAAGTCTCTTATCCAACATCGCAGCAATGTAGTCCGAAATAACAATCACTGGAAGATAATGCCAGAAGAAATGAATGGCAGCTTCCGATGCTACGAAAGGGAAAACTCGAAATCTTTCGAATCCCTTTCGCCATCCTGTCGGACCCTATAAAGCGTTCGGTCATCCGTACCTGATGCGACCGCGGACCGCACCGACCCAGCGCCATCAGATAATTCCTGATTCGAGTAAGAAACTGTCGATTGCTGGGATGCTGCGAAACAACTGTGCTAACTCGGATAGCACGTCCGTCACTGAGGCCTGAGGAGAAGCGGTCCTACAATGCATTGCCGCTGGAAGCTCCGTGATCGTTACCCCGTGCATACTACCAATATGCGAGCGAACGGAGTGTATAGACCTCGTGTCCCTTGGCTACCGGATGGCGTGACCTATTCGCCGTGGAATCACTGAATGACGAAACTGATCGGATACTCGAGGTCACGTAGCCAATGTACGGTCGTGTGCCCTGCTGTGAAGATGAGGAAGCATTATCGACAGTCTCTCGGACTGTCAATATAACGGAGCGTCCCGACCGACAGACATATGCTCCGAATGTAAAATATCTGAACCACAACATGCGGTCCCCTATGTTGTTGGACGAGAGAGGGACCTCTCTCGCTCACAGCCCGGACGGACCTGGACAAGCCAGGAACCGGACTAACAGGCTTCCTCCGATCTGTCCTCAATCTGCCGTCACTGGGTGAGTACTAAAGTAATTATAGTGCTCGCATCACCCAAATCTCCTTCCTAGACCGCAACGGACGAACCCGGCAGCCGAACCATTTGAGGAATGCACGCTACACCGGCTGAGCTAGCGAATGTCACTCCGTCGATCCTACAAGGGATCTCTTAGGCGATAGACATAATCCATGAGCACTTATTGCCGCTAGCTCTTCATTAACTATGACGACAGAGGCACACTTTTGAAAGACATCTCCGTAACTTTGCGAACAAGAAACCAGAAATGCTTGGTTATAGCAAGCATATAATAATAATATATATAGCGTCGTTCAATAATTCGAAAGTTTGTGTGACATTATTGGACTATGTCGGAACTGAGGGACGATGTCCCTGAACCGAACCAAAAATTTCTAAGTCCACCGACGCTATCAGTTTCTTATCCGGCATCGCAGCATTCTGGTCCGACGAAAGAAGCTGTAGAAGATCAAGTCAGATGACATACACAACAGCATATGTTGTTCAGAAAGGGAAAGCTCGAAATCCTCCAAATCCCTTTCGGTATCCCGTCGAACCGGATGAAATTTTCGGACGTCCGTACCCGCTTCCGCAGAGCGTCCCGACCCAGCATCGTCGGATAAAAAATATGCGACAGATTCAGTTGATGCTGGGATGCTGTGATAAACTGTGTTATTTAGGAAAGCACGTCCGTTCCCGAGGCCTGTGCAGTAGCGGTCTTACGATGCATTGCCGCCGGAAGCTTCGTGTACGTTGACTCCCGCACACTTCCTATGCGAACGTCCGGAGTCTGCAGGCCTCGTGTCCCTGGCTACCGGATGGTGTGACCTGGTCGCCGATGATTCTCTGACTGGCGAAGCTGACTGGATATCCGAGGTCACGTAGCCAAGAGCGGTCGTGTGCGCTACCATGAGAATGAGGAAGCCTTATTGACAGTCTACTCCGGACTGACTATATGTCGGAGCGTCCCGAGCGACGGACGTATGCTCCGAATGCGAAACATTTTGTACCACAACATCTGGGGCCAGATGTTGTTGTACGAGAGAGGGGCCTCTCTCGCTCGCCGTCCGGATGGACCAGAATGAGCTATGAACCGGACTAAAAGGCTTCCTCCGTTCTCCCTCTAATCCGCCGTCACTGGGTGTGCATTTGGTTGATTTATAGTGCTCGCATCACCCCAAAACTCCTTCTAGACCGCAACGGACGAACCCGGCTGCCGAACCATTCGATGAATGGATGCTACACCGGGCGAGCTAGCGGACGTCAAAGGCCGTCGAACCTACTAGGGTCCTCTTAGGCAATTGGCGTATTTATATGAGCACTTTTCCGCTAGCCCTTCATTAATTGTGACGACGGAGGCACACTGTTGGAAGACATCACAGATACATCACCATAATCTTGATCGTCTGAAATAGAAATTGATAAAGTAGAGTGACCCTGCTGGGAAAGGACCGGAGTGTCCAATTCCCCACTAACATACCGTGACATACGCTTCCCATGTTGTCATCGAAATCATACGATACAGAACAGGAGTTAATGCGAGTACACTGACCACATATAGAATGATTATAAAAGTCAGAGGAAGACTTCCTCTTATTACAATTGAACAAAATCCTTTCAATGTGAAAAGAAAACAAGTCCTGGTACTCGCACCAACCCCTGGCAATCAAAATACATAATAATAATATGATCCATTAATATAGAAAAAATAATTGAAATCAAAATATTTTGAAAAAATATTTTTTCAGAATAGCCCAAGTTTCTGAAAAGTAACGTTGAGCCCCAATGGATCCCAAGCCTAAGTGTGGACAAAAATTTAAAAAAATATTTTAAACAATTTATTCAACACTTACGAACAATAATAATGTATCTAGTTATGATTAAAATAACATCAAGATATTATTTTCAAGAAATCCCCCCCTCACACAGAGGGCTGTTGTAAATGTAAACAATGAATGTAAAAACACTAAAATAAGACTCCAGGCACCCAGGCCCGGAATCAGTTACCAAAAATACACCATCTGATGCAAAACAGAGACTTCCAGGGAAGAAACTGCAGAACATCAGATGGTAGATGCAGAACACAACGCCTAACCACCCGTAGGTGAAGACGTAAACATGGGGAAAAGAACAGAATTCATTCTGTTATTCAGCTAAAACTCCCAAGAAAATTTAGTAATAATAATTACAAAAACTATGCCAAAAGCATGGGAGAATAGCAAGGGGGGACTTAAAGGACAGGGAGAGAGGAAAACACTGAAAAATCAGTGTAACTAAATAATCAGAATGACAACAAAATGGCTGCTGCCTCGAAAATAGGTAACTTAACATAATTTCATTAAAAAATTTTAAGTTACAGCCCTGATAATATTCTGTCACACATTTTTCCTCTCCTCCTTCTCTATCCTCCTTAGAATCACCATTTCACTAATATTTATGTGTCTGGCATCATTTAAACTGAGATTTACAAGCACAAAGATCAGTCAGATGTTAACTGATGAAGGGCCAAACTTAGAATGATTAATGGCGCCAATTTCGGAACGTCCTTGACACTGCGCATGCGCAGTAGAGGTGAAGTGTGGAGGGCCATTCAGGACATGTTTTCTTTGGTTTTAGATGCAAATTTTGGGGATTGGGGGGCAAAATTTGTGTTTGGCCCTATATTTTAAGAGTTAGCACCAGCTATGTCTGGGTCATTGGTACAGTATAAAAATATAATAAGTTACAGCCCTGAACACATCCTTCCACTGTTTCTTCCTCTCATCCTCGTATTTCATCCTTAGATCCACCATTTCATGATTTTGTGTCTGGCATCATTTTAACTGAGATTATAAGCACAGATATCAGTGAGATGTTACTAATTGAAGGGCCAAACAAAGAATGAAGATTTTGCACCAATTTTGGTACTTCCTCGGCACTGCGCATGCGCAGTGGATAAAAGTATGGAGGACCACACAGGACATTGATTTTTTGGATTTTGATGCAAATTTTGGGGATTTGTTGGGGCAAAATTTGTGTTTGGCCCTAGAATTTTAAGAGTTAGCACCAGCTAAGTCTGGGTCATTGGTACAGTATAAAAATATCAAATACTGTGTATTCAGAAAATGATACCATGGTATATCATTACATCGATGATGTTCAATTGTGATGTGATGAACAACACATTGGTGGCTTCAAAATAACACCAGGGATTCAGAATGCAGACTTCAAATACTCTTTGGCACTGTTAAAACAAATGATTGTGATTACCCAACATAAAAAGTAACAGTGTTTGTTTCTCTGTACAGAACACATAAAACAATCAAAGTGCGAGCAAGTGCATGACTAAGTTTTTAAAATTTCCATGGCAAGTACTGGTCACCCTACTTTTAACAATATGGCTTCTGCGCTGACCCAGTTTTATCAGCAGTTAAATATTACAAATGGCAAAAGATATCTCTTAAAAGGTGGGTTTTTTAACTGGAATTAAATCACTTTTTAAAGAAATGGTATTCTAACTACCTTTGCTTTTTGATATATTAAACTGAGATGAAAGGCACATCTCATAAAGCAATAAGAAGAGCTTTCAATCAGTGTTCATTCTTCTAGGTCATCGAATTAAAAATTATAATTGTCTTACCCACCTCTAACAATGATTCACTCTGTACACATGCGCAATTGCACAAATCTACTTTTTCTAGAATTTTCAATTGGAAATTTCCACAAATTGGATTCCAATAGAAAGGGACTAATTTGTCCCTCACCATCCATGACATGCCATTTCACAGCCAAACTATACTTTAGTCATGGAGTGGGTGTGATACACACAAAGTAGACCAACAGTTTATTGCTCAAGTAAATTGCAGTAAGCAAATTGTATACTGGGGTAAAACCAAAATTTCTACATGCTCATTATAATTTAATTTTATGATATCGGTGACGATTTCAAAAATGATACTGTTTATAATTGGTATACCAAAATACTGCCTAGCACTACTCAGATTACAAAACCCATATGAGATAGAAACTCATTTCAGATTCTTTTTTGGTTTGTTTGTTCATTTTTTTTTGGGGTGGGGGGGGGGAATGACACTTTCAACAGCCAGTGTCATATCATGTCAGACAGTTTACGGTGGAGGAAGCCGAAGTACTTTATGAGAACTTCTGAGCAATGGTGAGTAACTGTCAATCTCCCAACTTACTAATCTAGTTGAAGGCAAGTATACCATCATCGTGCATTATGCCTTAGTACACAGCACCACTTTGCATCTACATTTGCAAGCGGGTTGAAGTGTTTGCCACAGATGATAGGGTCAGAATCAAACTGTTGACCTTTCGATCTCAAATCCAATAATCTAACAAATGAGCCAACAGACTCTTGTTTGATGTTACTTATACAGCACCTTAACCCATTTAACCCATTACCTAACACAACAGACATGTCCTGCCAGCATTATTTACAAAAATCGGCATTCAAATTTTACCATTTTTCAATTTTCACCTCCAAATCAAAGCTGAATCCTTAAGGGACTGGAGATTTTTAAAACACTTTTGCTTTACTTTGACCAACCACATCTTATGATTTTGTACTTGTTTTTTGTCAAGTCTTGGCTGCCTATGTAGGCAGAAAAGACTTGCTTAGAAACAACTTCCCTAACATGTTGACTGTAACTTGTAAGCTTACCCCAAAACTGCATGTTGGGGCACCTTTTCTGTTGTAGAAAAATGTGAATAAAGTCAGAATTAGGCTCTTAAAGGTTAAAAACCCCTCACTGGAATGAGCTTTTGGAGCTCATTCCAATGAGGGGGCCATAAGCTTTGATTTTAGGCAAAAAATTGAAAATGTTTAGTTTAGACATTATTTCGCAACTGCTGTCTGCAGGTCATGTTAGGTAGAAGATAAAATATACTATTCATGATTCACTGTACAACAGTAATATTCAATATAATCATACTAACCATCAAAGACAAAAATGAAAGTAGAATAGATGCTTTCTTATATACAATCCCCAAGAAGCTCTGTAATTTAATAACAGCTTGACTTATTTCACCAAGCCATTTGGATGCATCAGTTGGATTATTTTCATTTGTGAGCAAATCTTCAACAATCGAAATCAGACAAACTGCTGCAGCTTCTGTATTCAATCTTGTTATATCCTATAAAACAATGAAATACCAATAAGTATAATTCGATTGTTTGGTATTCTGCCCTAGTATTCTGTTAACACTTAAGGACCTGATTCTCACTTTTCAAAACACTGTGGTCTTAGAACAAGTGTCTCAACAAGTAATCATAAGGACATATTTGTACCTTCAGCCTTACAGGTTAGAGATGGAAGAAATTGATGGGATTATTCTATTGAGCAATATCCAATTAAGTGTACCCCACTGTGTAATGAAATAAATACTTTTATTACATGCCTATTACTTTTCCTCCAGTTACATATTTTACAAATCCATACAGGATGCATAGTCCATACAGATTTCAGTTGACATACTATTTTTCCATCTGACATCATGGATCCATCAAAAGAACTAAACTCTGCCCATTTATTGGCCAATCGAAACATGATATTCTGAAGCTGCATTAACAGCCGATAAATCAAATGTCAGTTGAAAAATGTTTTTGTTCAAATCCACCAAAATTAATGAAATTAAACTTATTCTATAAATGGGGAGTGATTTTATAACACATAAGTTTAGCTTTTGTAGCTAATATCTCTCATGGCAGCTAACTGCTTAAAAATACGAACAATTAACCTATTTGGACACAATTTTCATTTATATTTTTCTGTTTACTTATAGATCTGTCACACGTGTTTGTCAATCACATCTGAGTTTTGTTTTTGTTTTTATTTCAAGCAGACGTCAAACTATGTGATGTTTGAATTTTTAAATTAATGGATTATATATCATACAGGTATGTAATAAACACAGAATGCCATGATGTGTGAATGCAATCGTCAATATGGCACTCATGCCATTGCGAAAGGATAGAACTCAAGGCTGCACCTCGCGCTCTATCAGACATGTTAGACCTCCTGGAATGCCCATGAAATTCCCGGGAATTCAACATTGTTCCCGGCATCCTGGAAAAAGATCTCCTTGGGCCAAAAATCCCGGAAAATATCAGTCAAAACATTTGGCAGTTTTGAAAGTATTTGAGGGTCGATTTGTGATCAGTTTCAAAAGATTTATAGTCTTGGCATTACCTTATTCGAAAACATCAAAACGATTGTAAAATTCATTATTAAAAGCCAAAAAAGATGTTTGTACTTTTTTAAACAAGCCAAGACCAATACCGGGTCTGGACCTGCGTCGCTGCATGTAATTGAATCGGCAAACAGGAAGTGGCTGCATGGCAGATCTGAAAATTGCATACACGATACAACTGATCATTATCAGGCTCCAGATGAAATATACAATCAATCCCTTGAATAGAAGCCGAGAAAAGTTTGACGAAAAATTTCAATGTTCAGTGGGTACAGTAAAATTTCAAAGTATCGGCAAACAGGAAGTGGCTGCACGGCAGATCTGAAAATTGCTTACACAATACAACTCATCATTATGAAGCAGCAGACCAAATATAAAATCAATCCCTTGCATAGAAGCTGAGAAAACCGTGACAAAAAATTTCAATGTTCAGTGGGTACAGTAAAATTTCAAAGTATCTGCAAACAGGAAGTGGCTGCATGGCAGATCTGAAAATTGCTTACACGATACAACTCATCATTATGAAGCAGCAGACCAAATATAAAATCATTCCCTTTCATAGAAGCCAAGAAAACTTTGACAGAAAAAGTGTTTCGGACGGACTGACTGACGGATGGACTGACAGACGGACTGACGGATGGAGTCGAGCGGTTACTAGACCTGCTCTGCCGTTGGCGACGCAGGTAAAAAGAGTACAAAATTTGTCTCGATCAGCTGTTTTCATTGCGGTGACCCAGTTTCAAACACATGAATACCAACCCCTTCACTCAGGCTTCAGACATTTGGTTTGTTAAAAAAAAAGTTTTTTCAACAGAGAATTCCACTTTAATAGTGTTCATTCATATTTTTCATGCATTGAATAAGGGTACCCAAGTTTTGCTTTATAAACTGCAACACTGTGTTTGAACACTGAAAAGAGCACGCAAATCACAATTCAATTGATGGGCACTGCCATTTTCAACTTTGAATTCTGGGAAATACAGGGGAAGTTCCTTTGTTTATGTCATGTGATAGGTCATGATTAGCCATTGGGCATAAGTATGTGACCTTAAACACCAATAAATAAATATAAATAAATTTCTTGTGATAAAAATATCTATCTGGGAATCACCTCTTTCTTTCATGTTAATCTCTGAATC
Source organism: Pictodentalium vernedei (assembly GCA_031216915.1). Classification (NCBI taxonomy): domain Eukaryota; kingdom Metazoa; phylum Mollusca; class Scaphopoda; order Dentaliida; family Dentaliidae; genus Pictodentalium; species Pictodentalium vernedei. The sequence goes on along the minus strand of CM062297.1, from coordinate 674,467,460 downwards.
AAACAAGCCAGTGTTTGGGAAGTTGAACTGATGACAACTCTGGCTTAATTCTAAGTTGAAGGTCTCTTTTGGGAGTGTTTTTATTTCATTATTTTATTTATTATTATTTTTTGAAAATGATATTTAAATGGATAGGATCTACAGAGAAGTTCATTTTGTGTACTCTTTAACTTTTTTCAAGAGGTCTTCTGTTGAGTAATCTTTTTTATACTCTTGAGAATTTTCTTTAATTTTAATTCTTTCAACTCATGTCTGCTATTCAGCAGCCACGAAGTGATTGTAGAAGAACTGAAAGAAATTTTTTTAAGTTGAACAACGGAAATTTCTGAACAATTGCGTGAGTTAATTATCCCTCATTATTTTTTTTATAAATTATTTGTCTTCAGATTACTGCGATACAGTCATGGATGGATTGATTCTAAAAGAGCAAGAGAGCAGTTTTTTTGTTGGAAGTTTGATATCCACATGTGTTGTATTTTTGGTATGTTCTTTTTCTTTAATTTTTGGTTCTATTTCTTTTTTTCCTTTTTATGTGTGTGTGTGTGTGTGGGGGTTATTGAGAGAAACTTGATTACTGCAGTGATTCCAATGTTTGTGAATAGAATACAGTTTGAATAAGCCATTAGGCTGGATACGGAACCAGCTGAGATGAACAGTAGTATAATTCCAAAATGAAAATTTAGATTTATTTGAGCTGCATTGATAGTTTTGTAATATCTCCTGTGGATAAATGTCCTCTAATTGAGGGTGATTTAGTAGTTAGTTAGTCGACTTGCTGCATACAGCATTTTTTGTCACAAAACTTTTCCCTGAAATCCATGCTATTTCCCTAAAAATCAACCTCAATTTCCCTAAATATTTTTGTGGGAGGTTAACATGTCTGAGTTCTATCCTTCCGTGCTGGCACTCAGGCCATATTGACACACGCATTCACACATCATGATGTTCTGTGTATATCCCTCCATATTAATGTCAAAATGTTAAAAAATTTATAGTAATTTATATATTTTTTATACTTACCAATGACCCAGACTTAGCTGGTGCTAACTCTTAAAAATCTAGGGCCAAACACAAATTTTGCCCCCCAATCCCCAAAATTTGCATCTAAAACCAAAAGAAATCATGTCCTAAAGGACCTCCATACTTTGCCCCCACTGCACATGCGCAGTGTCAAGGACGTTCCAAAATTGGCGCCAATCATCATTCTTACTGGCAGTGCCTGGTCAGCGCTATGTACTCAGCGGGGAGGTATGAGTTCCCAACTCCTGGGAGGGCCATCCCCGTCTGGGTCATTGGTAAGTATAAAAAAGATAGGGATGCCACGATTTTCAAATTTTGGAATCGACTAATCGGTCGTACTAATCGACAATTCGTCGATAGTCGTACCAGGTGACCCGTAAATATTGTGTGTAAACTTTGTCGTTAAAAAGATAGCCCGACACGGTCAGTAACAGACTAACTGTCATCTCCCACTTCCCCATCTCTGAACCCATTCTTAAATTGTCACAAGAATGGATTCAGAGGGCTGTGGTGAGGGCGTACGGGACAGTTGGGTATTAGGTAATAGGTAAATTGGATCGCAACACATCTGAAATTAAACATCATTATACCAGGCTATGGCTTCAGGAAATGAAAAATTGAAAAAAAAGTTTGTGTTCAACTTTACCTGCAAGAATGTGCATGTTCCATCCGTAATGATGGCATAATCCATCGTGTATATTTACTGAATATTAGTTCTATAATGAGTCCTGTTTTGCGCGAATACACTACAAACTGACCACTTCGAATTTCATAACAAATTGGGAATAAGTCCGAAGAACATGTAATACACTGGCATTATCACACAACCGCATTCACTTGCACAAGGCCGTGTCTGTCAAGTGATATCTGGCGGGAAGTTGGGAACATTTTGAAGAAGGGGCCGGTTAGAAATTATTATCTGCAATCTTATCAATGCGTCAACGCGAATCACAAAGTTTTGAACCGTACGCATTCAGAGAAATTATCTGTCATTACAGGTTTGCAAAATTCACGACCTGAGTTACATGCTGTTCTAAGTACAATGGGATTTCATTAATTTCCATTGCTCTTAAAACAGTATGATACTCAGGTTGTGTAATACTATTCGTGTGAATCGTGTCAGAGAAATACCGTTATTAATTTATCATTCATTAACGAATGGGACATGCCCCCGACGTGGGCGTTTTCGCCCGGGGATGTTTCGGCCACTATATAATAAAATAAATTACAACACCCATTGGAACGAAAAGACCCCGTCAGTGTTTAAGGTCTGCCACAGGGAATGTTGAATGGTGATTAGACAGTGGGCATGCTTCGTATACCAATCACACCAATGGACGGTCTGGACCAGTTCTACAGTCTGTATTACTATTTGTTCTGAATATTATTTTCTGTCTGCAAGTATCAAAACTTCAAAGGCAATTTAAATCATCGACATAAATTCACATAATTTGACAACACTGTACGTGTAGAACTAGGCCAGTGGTTCAATTAGAGGAAATCAATTTCAATAAACTTTGTCCCAGACAATTCCGATTAACAAAAATGTTTCTCAACTTTCTGGGATGTGGCAACTTCAAAGACAGCTATCAATCGACACCAGTTCACATCAAAGAGTCGGCATGAATTGATGATTGAGACTTGTCTCTGTTGTTGATTGTTTCAGTTAAATTTGCGATATAGTTTCAGTTCAGTCAGTTGAAAACTTGAAATGCTTTGAGATAGCAACGATACCACACAGAAATCATGTTACAGAAATCGATGATTTCTTCTTCACTGAACGTTAGTTAACCCTTTATTTTCAACTCTTAGTGATGACAACGATGTGATATGACCCTGGAGTGTCCTGGAGACCTGCCCCCCCCCCCCCACCCCTTCTCTTGCGCTAACTTATTTATATGCGTTTTAGAACACATTCAGATTGATTCTGTTACAGACTAGCAGCCACAAGCCTAACTTGGAACAATTAACTAGAAAACAGTGGCTTCTACATTTTCCCCCCGATAGTCGACTCCAAAAAAAAATCGTCGACACGGCCATGAATCGACAGTGAGTCGACTAATCGACGAATCGTGGCATCCCTAAAAAAAGATATAAATTACTATAAATTTTTTAACATTTTTATACTGTACCAATGACCCAGACTTAGCTGAATAGTAAAAAGGCTGGAGGGCCTAGGACATAGAGGAAAATCCAATAAGCTCAACTATATAAAATAGAGTGAACCCCTCAAGGAGAAAAGGAGTATTAGGCTTTACATGTATCTTTCTTATTTTATGATAAATTAGAAAGATACAATACCCTTCATAATTGAGCACAATAACATTCATGTTCTCTATTAACATCCAGTATAACCCATTATACTAATTATTTTTAAAGTAAGCCAATAAATAAAGTTAGTCCAGAGAATTGAGACTCTTTATATTCATTAAAAGTGTCCGAGGATTGTATATTAACGCCTGTTTGACACTTGACATATACAAATGCTTCACACCGAGCTACACTTTAAAAATATGACATGAATGAATTTTTAACATTAATATTACACTTTAAAACCATCCCGGAAACGACTCAGAATTACTGACTCCGGAGGAGGAATTCCCTTGCTTTTCACTATAAAGCAGGTGACCTAAGGGAACACCCTCCCCCCCCCCCCCTTCCCCTTGGTCAAATAGCCCAGAGCAAAGAGGGCAGCAGGACGGAGTCACTGCCGGAACAGAAAGTCTGCATAACTATAGTTGCAACTGTTTAGTGGACGACATTCTGAGCAACAGATAACGGACCTAAACAATGCAGGTCTCCAAAAATGGACTCAATATTTCTGAGATAAAAAAATTTGTGAATGTGGATGGCTGAGACCAATAAGCAGCCTTCATTAAATCTGTAATAGCCACACTATTTGCGTAAGCCCAAGATGTAGAAAGAGCTCTTACTTCATGAGCCGAAATCTTAAGCACAGACTGCTGGGAAGAAGATAAATTCTCATAAGCAGTACGGATAGTTAATTGAATCCATCTAGCAATAGAATGGACCGAAATGTCCTTTCTATTAGGCATCAGAGACAGAAAGAAATGTTTTCGTCCCTTTCTGATAAACTGAGATCTCTGTTTATAAATGCGTAAAGCTCTAACAGGACAGAGTAAAGGCCTATGCCCGTCTGAAGACGGAAGAGCCTTAATAACAATAGGTTCCGGATATTTATTAGGAGCCTGATTCTTAGCTAAAAATCCAACATTAGTAGTGAAGGTGATAGTGTTCCCGACACTACGATAGTGAGAATCGTCCACCGATAGTGCATGAAGCTCACTAACTCTTCTAGCAGAAGAGAAAGCTAAGAGAAAAGCTGTCTTATAAGACAAGAATTTGAAATCTACTGTCCCCAGAGGCTCAAATGGCTTTTCCTTTAGTTTAAGAAGAACCCAAGCTAAATTCCACTTAGGAATTAACCTAAGAGTTCTGGGTCTATTTATCGAGAAGTTTCTAACTAACTTAGATAAAGAGACATTAGATCCAATTTCTAAACTATCGTGATGTGCATAGGTATCAGATAACATAGACCTATAACCCTTAATAGTAACAGGCTGCATTTTGATTTCGTCAAACAAGTATACTAGAAAGTTTGCAATGTCTGGTATGGAGGGATCAAAAATATCAACAGAATGATCCCTACCCCACCGAGAGAAAACCTTCCACTTAGCAGCATAATTTAGCGAAGAGGAGGTCCTCCTACAGTTAGAAATCGCGTCCACTGCTCGTCCTGTAAAGTGCTTGCCATGCAAGAAGGACCGCACAACGGAAAAACGTGAAGGTTGAGACCTTGCGGGTTGTGATGAAGTCGACGCGGTTTCCCCTGCGAAAGAAGATCCTCCCGTGGAGGGAGCTTTCGCGGTAGGTCCCACAACAGACACCTGAGTAGATTTATCCACGGTCGCTGTGGAGACAGAGATGCTACCAACAGAATCTTGCACTGAGATTGTTTTATCTTTAGCAATATTTGCTGAATCAACGGCGCTGGAGGATAGGCATATCCTATCATTCCGTCCCATGAGATCGATAGAGCGTCTACTGCAAATGCTCTTGGATCCGGGCACGGTGACACATACGTCTGCAACTGATTGTTGAGATGTGTCGCAAATAAGTCTATCATTGGCCGTTCCCACTGGTAGCAAATCTGATTGAGTACTTGTTTGTTGAGAGTCCACTCCGACGGCAACAAGCGACCCTTCCGTGAAAGGGAGTCTGCTAGTACATTCAGACGACCCGGTATATGACGGACCGAAAGTAGAACTTGATGTTCTACAGCAAACAGAAGGATTCTCTCCGTTAGATTGAATTACGGAACGGAATGAGTGCCTCCCTGGTTCCGTATATACGCCACTACTGTCGTATTGTCGGACAGAATTTGGACATGAGCTTTGTGAATAATGTCCATCCAATGACGTAACGCAAGCCAAATTGACCTCATTTCCTTGATGTTTATGTGCTTGCTTAGAAACAGTGGATCCCAAAGACCCTGGCATCTCGAATCCGTTGGGATCAATGTTGCACCCCAACCTGTTTGACTGGCATCCGTCATAATGGTAAAACTCGGATCTGGCAACTGCAGCGGAACTCCCTGAGTTAACCACTGAATGTTTGCCCAAGTCTGAAACTCTTGTTTCACTTGATCTGACAAGAGAACGTCTATGTCGAGCGAATGAATCTTCACACTCCAATTCTGAGTTAAGAAGATTTGGAGAGGACGAGTGCGTAACCGCCCCATCAGAATGAGATCCGCGGCGGCTCCGCACAGACCTATCAGTCTCATAAACATCAACTCCCTCGCTGTGACTTTGTCTGCATGAAGACAATAGCGAGCGTAACAACTGACTAATTTCGCTCTGGTTAACGGCAGACGAACGAGATTGTTGTGCGTCTCGAAGCTCATTCCCAGATGAGTGAATGACTTGGACGGCACCAGATCCGACTTCTCCTCGTTTATAACAAAACCGAGACGTCGGAGCAATAGAAGCAGATTCTGCACATCGTTCTGAAGCGTTAACTCGTTGCCGTACCTCTTAAGAATGTCGTCCAGGTAGGCCGACGTTACCGCAGACGAATGAGCTCGGAAATACATCATTACCGAGTTCATTACCCGAGTGAAAGCCCAGGGTGCTAGGTTCAATCCGAAGCACATCGCCCGGAATTGATACACAACTCCTAGGACTGCGAAGCGTAGATACTTTCTGAATGTCGGATGTACCATGACATGAAAGTACGCATCCTTGAGATCTTTGCTTGTAGCATAATTGTTCACCCAAATACTCGTTCTGACCGACCGAATCGTCTCCATATAAAATTTCGGAGCGACGATCAGCTTGTTTATCCAGCTCAAATCTATGACTGCACGGAACGAGCCTTCTGGTTTCGGAACCAGAAACAGATGGCTGTAGAATCCCGGTGTTTCCTGGTCTTTTACGACCTCTACCGCGTTCTTCATTAAAAGAGACTGCACCTCCGATAACAGAGCGTCTCTTTTCTGCGGATTTGACGGAAGTTGAGTCCATTTTGGACTTCGAGTTAACGGAGGCTTTCGTTTGAAGGATATTCTTAGACCTTCCAAAATCACCCCTCTCACCCAAGGGTCGTCCGTAATCACCGCCCACTCTTCTGAAAAACTCGACAACTTTCCGCCAACCGGAACACGATAGAGGTTGAAGCTATAACCTCCTGGACCTGCGGGAGAAGAAACCACGTCCTCCACGACCCGCACCTCATCCCGTCGACCTCGGGGCGCCTGACCGATTGTCCCGGCCCGAAGGACGTCCCGCACGAGAGTCGCTGCCTTGACGGTCTCTTGAATAAGACCAAGAGGATGCACCGGAACCTCTATAGGAACCTTTCTTGGGCGCATTAGACCCAGAAGTGCCTGTCTTATTCTTCTCTGCCGTATCCGACTTTCTGGAAGCGGATTTAAACAGCAGAGAATCCGAAGCTTTCTTAGTAATTTTATCGTAAATTGCAGAAAGCTTGCCGTCGAATAGAAGTTCTCCGGAGACCGAAGCAACTCTGAGAGAGTTCTTCACCTTACTATCCACGCGTGTGGATGTAGCTAAGGCTGCATCACGTCTAACCAACTCCAGGTTTGCCACTGAGAGGGCGGAGTTATACGTGGAATAAGCCACTGCCCTTGAAAGAAGTCTTAAAGAGGATTGTATATCCTGAAATTCTTTCCCTTGAAGACGCAGTGATAACGCCTTTGTAAGGTGGTCTGCGTAAGATAAAGCGTCTAAACTGGCCCTGTTAGACGTGATTGTCGTATCCAACACCGCGGTTGGAACGGACATAGACGACGGTAACGACAATTCTAAGTCTTCCGCCTCGTCGTCCAGACGCAGAGGAACTCTCGGAATACCCTGTCCTGCCGTATCGAATTTATTCCTTGCATTAATGAAAGGCAGGTTAAGAGCATTGGAGGACAAGAAACCAGCTTTGCCTGTTTTGGAAGCAAGCTTGAATATAGCATCGTTCAATAATTCAAATGTTCTTGTGACATTATTGGACTGAGACGGAAACTCAGGGACGATGTCTCTGAACCGCTCAAAGAATTCAGTGTCCAATGACGCTATTATTCTCTTGTCCGGTACCGCAGCAGTCTGGCCCGATGGAACAACGTGAGGAAGGAAGTGCCGGATGAAATCCATGGCAGCTTTATGTTGTTCCGAAAGGGATAGCTCCAAGTCATCCGTATCCCTTTCACCATCCGGTCGGACCTCATGATGCTCCCGGTCGTCCGCACCCGATGCTTCGGCGGAGCGTACCGACCCTGCGCCGTCAGATAATTCCCGATCCGACACTGATTCTGTCGGTTGCTGGGATGCTGCGATAATTTGTGCTATCTGAGCAAGCACGTCCGTCATCGAGGCCTGCGGAGTGGCGGTCTTTCGCTGCTTCGCCGCGGGAAGCTCCGCATCAACTGACTCCCGCATACTCTTCCTATGCGAACGTCCGGAGTCTACCGGCCTCGTGTCCCTGGCTACCGGATGGCGTGACCTGGTCGCCGAAGAATCCCTTATCGGCGAAGCTGGTAGAATATCCGCGGTCACGTAGCCAAGGTGCGGTCGTGTGCGCTGGTGATAGGATGAGGAAGCCTGAGCAGTCTCTGCGGACTGCCTAAACAACGGAGCGTCCCGAGCGACGGACGTGTGCTCCGCTTGCGACACATTTTGTACCACAACATCAGGTCCCTGATGTTGTTGTACGAGAGAGGGGCCTCTCTCGCTCGCGGCCCGGCTGGACCTGGACGAGCTAAGAACCGGACTAGAAGGCTTCTTCCGATCTCTCCTAACATCCGCCGTCACTGGGTGTGCACCTAGTATATTTATAGTGCTCGCATCACCCAACATTTCCTCCTGGACCGCAACGGACAAACCCGGCTGCCGAACCATTCGGTGAATGGACGCTACACCGGGCGAGCTAGCAGACGACAGCGCCGTCGATCCTACTAGGGACCTCTTAGGCAACTGTCGTATCTCCATGAGCACTTTTGCCGCTAGCTCTTCATTCGATTGTGACGACGGAAGCGCACTCTTGGAAGATAACATGGAAACATCACCCTGTTCTTGTTCCTCTGAAATAGAAACTGATAGACTAGAGTGACCCTGCAGAGAAAGGACCGGCATAGCCCTTTCTCCACTAACAACATACCGTGACACACGTTTCCAATGTTTGTCATCCCAATATTGACATATTGAACAGGAGTTAGTGCGAGTACACTGACTACAATTAATACAATGATCATGAAAGTCAGAGGAAGATTTCTTCCTATTACAATTTGAACAATGTCCTTTCATTGTGAAAAGACAACAACAAGTCCTAGTACTCGCACAAACCCCTAAACACAAAGATACATAATAACATGATCCATTAACATTGACAAAAGCAAATGAAATTCAAAATAATTTTGAAAAATATTTTTTCAGCGAAGCCCAAGTTTCTGAAAAGTAACGTTGAGCACCAATGGATCCCAAGGGTAAGTGTGGTCAAAAATTTTTAAAATAATTTTAAATAATTATTGCAACACTTACGGATAATAATAATGTATCTTGTAATGAGATAAACTACTCCAAAGGCAAAAAGCCCCCCTCAAAAGAGACTGTTGCCAATGTAAACAAGAAGTGTATAAACACCAGAAAACATGACTCCAGGCACTGACAATACTGGCCCGAAATCAGTTATCAATATTACACACTATCTGATGCAAAACAGAGACTTCCAAGGAAGAATCTGCAGAACATCAGATGGTAGATGCAGAACACAACGTCTAAACACCCATGGGTGAAAACGTAAACATGGGGAAAATAACAGAATTCATTCTGTAACCAAGCTAATTCTCCCAAGAAATTTTAGTAGTAATCTTACTCAAAAATATGCCAAAAGCATGGGAGAATAGCAAGGGGGGACCTACAGGATAAGGAGAGAGGAAACACTGAATAAGCAGTGCAACTTCAAAGCAAGAATGACAACAATAGGCCCATGCCTCGAAAATAGGCAACTTAACATAATTTTATAACAAAATTTTAAGTTACAGCCCTGAATATTTTCTGTCACTCCTTTTTCCTCTCCTCCTTTTCTATCCTCCTTAGAATCACCATTTCTCCAATATTTATGTGTCTGGCATCATTTAAACTGAGATTTACAAGCACAAAGATCAGTGAGATGTTAACTGATGAAGGGCTAAACAAAGAATGATGATTGGCGCCAATTTTGGAATGTCCTTGACACTGCGCATGCGCAGTGGGGGCAAAGTATGGAGGTCCTTTAGGACATGATTTCTTTTGGTTTTAGATGCAAATTTTGGGGATTGGGGGGCAAAATTTGTGTTTGGCCCTAGATTTTTAAGAGTTAGCACCAGCTAAGTCTGGGTCATTGGTACAGTATAAAAATACCAAATTTCAAACAGCAGATTTTTCACATAATACACCTAGTAATTTAACCAATTCAATCTGAGAAGACAGGAAAGTTTTTTTCATGTAAAGAGTTGATAGTGAAAAAGTTATATTTCATCTTTACCCATGGTTCCACAGTGGGACTTCTTACAAAATTGGTTCCAGTCCATCTCCAAGAATCCTTCTCTACATCAAGTTTATTTGCTGCTGAAGGTGGCATGGAATGTGAGCGAGGCATTGAGTTTTGTCCTGGAGGGGTGAGTCTGTCTGGTCTCACCTGAGAGTACCTGTCAGCTGTTTGCTGTAGAAGTGAGCAGTCGCATTCTTGTACTAAGTCTCTAACCTGTCAAAGCAAGAAAAAAGTATCTTTCTGAATTTTTTTCTTTTCATGCACGCATGGACGAATACTGGATAATTCTATAGTCTCCGAAAAACTGTTTTCTGGGGGACAATAAAATCCCAAGAAGAGCAGAATAAACAAGGGGCAATAACTCTCTCAATTTTTTGCATATGAAAGATGTTTTCTAACTTGTCCAGGGCCACATGAAAATAAAGAAGCACATCAAAATTTATTTAAATCTCATAATTACCATTCAACTTATTACATAAACATTAAAAATTCAAGTAAACTGGAATAAACAAAGGATAATAACTCCATCAATTTTGGACAAGTCACTATTTTTCATGTTATCACATAAACATGATAAACTTAAAGTAATTTGTATATTTTTTATACTTACCAATGGCCCAGACTTAGCTGGTTCGAACTCGATATTATCAAGGGCCAAACACAAATTTTGAACCCCCCAATCTCCAAAATTTGCATACAATACAGAAAATTAAAAGTCCTATCTGGCCCTCCATACTTTTACCATCTGCGTATGTGCAGCAGTCAGGAAGAGACCGGAATTGGTGCCAACATCATTCTTTGTAGATGAGCATACTAAATAATAACTCAGCAGGGAGGTATGAGTGCCCACTCATGGAGGGCCATCCCCGTCTGAACCATTGGTAAGTATAAAAAATATACAAATTACTTTAAATTTATCATATTTTTATACTAATAACCAATGGCCCAGACTGAACTGAATCGTAAAAAGGTGGAGAGCCTAGAACTTAAGAATTAGCCGACCAAATATACCTCCTAAGCCTGCATTCCAAGGTGAAAGGAGATTAAATTTAAAAGGAATTACATGTATGTCTCTCTATACAATAATAGAGAAGACACATCATAAATAAGGAGCCATATCCAAGTAATTCCGTAATCTTAGCATGAATGATTATGCTAATTGGTTGTAACAAGCCCCCCTATTTTAAGGCCAGTCTGGACTAAGCCCCTTAAATTAGGATGGCGTATTTGAGAGTGAGAGACTAACCCCCACAAACACAAGCCATATATAAACTAGAGGTACTGTGAGCAAACTCACAAAGTGATACCCACCCCCCCCCCCCACCTACCCCACCCCCCATGCCTGAAATGTAGAAGTTTGATTATCATGCACATCTTCATATGGAGTTCTTCCATTGTGTAAATTTTCATGAAAATTCTTAATACGGTTTAGGAGTTGTGCTTACAAGGATGGACAGACGGTTTAAGTTAGATTAGCTCCCCTTGGAAATGTCAGAACGGAATTATATTGCTTCATGCACATCTTCATATGGAGTTCTTCCACTGTGTAAAGTTTCATGAAAATTCTTCAAACGGTTTAGGAGGAGTTGCGCTTACAAGGATGGACAGAGGGTCTAAGTTAGATTATCTCCCCTTGGAAATGTCAGAACAGAATTATATTGCTTCATGCACATCTTCATATGGAGTTCTTCCATTGTGTAAAGTTTCATGAAAATTCTTCAAACGGTTTAGGAGGAGTTGCGCTTACAAGGATGGACAGACGGTCTAAGTTAGATTATCTCCCCTTGGAAATGTCAGAACGGAATTATATTGCTTCATGCACATCTTCATATGGAGTTCTTCCATTGTGTAAAGTTTCATGAAAATTCTTCAAACAGTTTAGGAGGAGTTGCGCTTACAAGGATGGACAGACGGACAGATGGATGGACGGACGGACAGACAGACGGACGGTTGGACAGAGGGACGGACGGACAGGGTGATTCCTATATACCCCCCAAACTTTGTTTGCGGGGGGTATAATAATAAACAAGCTGTATCTAGGATCAGTAATAATCTACAGACAAAACAGCTTCACTCATAGTTACACACTTATCAAGCTGGAGGAGATGAAGAAAAATCATCCCCCCACCCTTTTTTTGAAGGAATATTCTTCAAAACAAACAGGGGAGCGCTCTGGAATCAATGAAAAGCGGTACCAAATAATCAATATATATTCGCACAACAGGCACCCAGTTATTAATTATTGGTGCTTCAGGAGCTAAGGCTGTTGTGGCAATCCCGGTAATTAACAGCGCATGCTTCTAACGTATACCGGAGTCAGAATATGTAGATAGGTCAAAAACCGGTGATATAATGAGTACAACCATACACTTTTCCAATTGAATCCCAATGGAAAGTATCTGAAGAGCAAACACACTTCTAAGGCAACCAACAGGCAACCCCGTTCAGGTGTACAATTTTTGTTTTTTTTGTTTTTTTTTATAAGGGTTTAACGACACATTAACAACCTGGGTCATATCATGTCGGTGACAGTTTTACGGGTGGAGGAAGCCGGAGTACTCGGAGAGAACCACCGAGCAACGACGAGCAGCTGTCAGCTCTCCAACATCGTAACTCTGAACTCTGCACCGCGGCACAGGCAGGGTTAGATTGGTTGAAGACATGCGCACCATCGACGTGCAGTACGCCTTAGTACACAGCGTCATCGTGCCCCCATGTAGGCAATCGGGGTTAAGTGCCTTGCCCAAGGACACAACGCGGGAGCACGAATCAGTCGCTGAAATGATCACCCATCCAAGTACTAACCGCGCTCGACGTTGCTTAACTTTGGTGATCTGACAAGAACCGGTTACCGCGACGCCACCGCGCCCCTGGTGTACAATTAATTCCAATAATAAAACTCCAACTGAACCATGCGAATATACGAGAATGTGTACCGTATCTCGTAGAAACCTGGATATAGAACATGGAATGAGCTATGATTAACAGACTCGTCATGGACCGTTCCCGAAATAAATCACAGTTTCCTAGATCCGTAACAAACAATGACTGTTCGGAGAAAGATGAAATCTTGCATGTACTCATCGGAATACAGCCTGTATCCACTGTATGACTGAGTGATACAAGTGTAACCAGGAACTGAAAGGAATCATATGCTCGTATATGACTTATAAAAGAACAACCACAGGAAACAAATCAACTAAATAGTGATGTGCCCATGAGGTCGTCGTTAGAACATGACCCAGCCGCCAATCAAGGAGCCATGAAAGGCATGCAGATACTTGAATGCATACATGGCTTACGGGACGAAAACTACGTCCTGTCCTGTAATCGTCTCTTAACACATTGGCGGGGGGTTCGACAGATAATTTCTATCAAACCCCCCTCACCCACATTACATGAATCGCTCTTGTGTTAGCTATCAAAATAGTATAGGAACCACAGGGATCCCTCACGGCTGACCGACTCCATAATGCCATTAAGGACGGAGAGGGATGTGATGAACAATAACAGTAATAGATTGGAGAGAAATGAAAAGGGAGACGAAAACAATGTTCTGACACCGGATCATAAAAAGCTAGATGAACTCCTTACGTTCAGTCTGATATCAGGAAATATGTTCCTGAGAAGGAGTTAAGTATAGACGTTTGAAGAAACGCTCATTAATCACACTAGGTAAATATGGCATCATCAATAGAGCTTATCGCCTCATATAACTAACACCAAACCATACTGGTAGGAAGAGGATAACCTCCTCTAACATATGGTATCATGTCCGGTAGGACAACGAACTCAGCCTAGCTGAAGCAGCTAAAGGTCTTTCTATGCATGAAGACAAGAAAAAGGCAGAAAACTGCGGCCTTAGAAGCTCATGGCCTTAGAAGCTCATAAGGAGACTTACAGAGCTAGCCATAGCTTAAAAGTCTTCATCTCCATGAAGACAGATATATCGGTGTAAGTTGCGACCTTGAAAGCTCACTGAACGGAGACTTACAACAATCGTCGCGCAAGGTAGGGAATGAAGAGCCGCTATTTTAACAGCCCTAAATTCCCAAAGAGACAGTAGTCCCAAGAGATAATAAAATCAGTTATGTCATTGTATAATTACTGAAAAAACATCGCTCATGATTTTAGCTAGGCTACTATGGTGTAAACAATAAGACTCAAGTCTGTGACACCTAGGAAAACAAACCGAAAGGCACTCTACCTTTATCGGTTTTATTCCCAAAAGACAGCAGTCAGAGCCTAGCTAACGTAGCTTAGAAGTCTTCCTCTCCGTGAAGGCAGATATCTCGGTGTAACTAGCGACCTTGAAAGCTCACTGAATGGAGACTTACAACCATCATCGCGCAAGGTAGGGAATGATGAGCCGCTATTCTAACAGCCGTAATTCCCAAAGAGACAGTAATCTCAAGGTAGCTACGCAGTTATGAGTCTTCGTCTATGTGAAGACATATCTGTGTCACTTGCAGCCTTTGATAGCTCACTAAATGGAGACTTACAACACTGGCCACTAATTATAAGAAAAGACTGCTGTAACAGTACATAAGTCTACTATGGCGTCCACAATGGCATTAAATGTCTTGACTTGTCTTGCCAAGGAATACAACACCGAGAGGGAAAAGACATACTTATTCCCTCTAATGGCTCTATTCCAAACAAAACAACTGTCTCAGCCTATCTGTGCACTATCCGTTTGGCTTTGGGACGAGAAACAGGTGACTTGAAAAAACCTGGAGAATATTTCAACGACCTCTATTGATTTTCTTCAATATGAGAGCCTGTACCTCCGCAAGGAGAGACTCTTTTGGAAGAATTCGCCGGAAGATTTGTCCAACACATACTTCTTGTAAGTGGAGCTTTGCTTGGATTCATAGCCGCAGGTCTGCCGAGACTACATTATCATCCACTGATCATCCGTAATTTTCATCGAGGTTGATAACTTCCGCTAAGTGGAAAGCAACAGAAGTCTTTTTCTCGATGACCTCTATTGCTTCCTTTAATAAGAGAGCCTGTACCTCTGCTAGGAGAGACTCTTTTAAAAGGATCCGCCGAAAGATTTGTCCAATGCGGACATCTTGTAAGTGGGAGTTATTGCTCGGAATGACAGCCATAGGCCTTCCGAGACTACAATTCTCACCCACTGATCTTCCGTGACTTCTATCCAGTTTCTTGCGAAGTTTGATAACCTTCCGCCAACTGGCAAGCAATAGAGGTCTTGTCCATCAGTTGTATGACTTACAAGGCTTACGGGAGGAGAAAGTATGTCCTCCCCGTGAAGAACCTCATCTCATCAGCTTAGGGGCGTCTGACCTATAGTCTGGATCAGACCTGCGCCCCTTTCCCGAGTCGCTATACTGACGACCTCCGGAGTAAGTACAAAAGGGTTTCTTGTACCCTCGCAAGGAGTTCCCTTTAGTTGATTTGAAGTGGAAAGGCCTTGCTTACCACGGTCTGCTGAAGCGTGTTGTTAAGATGCAGACTTCAGTAGCAGTGCACTGGAAGCTTTCTTTATAGCCTGTTAATAGACTACCAAAAGCTTGCCATCAAATATAGTATGTTCGGAGACCGGAGCGACTCAGAGAGAGCTTTTCACCTTGTCATCAAAAAGTAATGACGACGTAAGGGCAGCATCACATCTGATCAACTCCAAATTTGCCACTGTCAGGGCAGAGTTGTACGTGGCATGCATGACTGCCCTGGAAAGAACTCTAAGCGAGGAACAAACGTCCTCAAATTCCTTCCCATTAAGACGCTGCACCATAGCTCTGGTGAGGTGATCTGCGTAGGACATCGCGTCATCTAAACACAGAGAAGCTCTCTGTACATCTTTTCCAACCATTTTAAATGAACATGGTCCAAGGAACGGTATATTTATTGAAAATGTCAATAAGAAACCGCATTCCTCTTAGCACTAGAGAGGTTGAATATGGTGTCGTTAACATGGCCGAAGGCCTCCGACACCTGTCGAGACTGTTTCGGGAAGGAAAGAACATCCTCTTTCTCCGCACAAAATCTGCGTCCAGAGACGACAGCAGTTTCTCTCTAGTAGTCACAGCTTGCTGATCAGGTGGAACAAAGTCAGGATGGTATTGATGAATAAAATTCATCGCTACCACATGCTGTTCTGAAAGGAAGGGTAATCCTCTTCCTTTTCCCTTTCACCATCGTCTAATTCAGCTGTGACATTTGGTCCATCACATCTGCATGTGCAGATGACTGGACTGACCCAGCACCATCCGACAGCTCACCACTGGAGTCTGCGGAAGGCTACTATTTTACGCCGCTTGCCACTCCTGGGACGAAGATCCAGACGTAGATCTCTCTCCGAACATCCCAATGATTGAAACCTCGGGTCACTAGCTACCGGATGGGCCGACTTCATGGGCGAAGACTGGATACTTCTTCTTGCGGCTGCCTGGATATCCGAAGTCGGGTAGCTAGTATGCAGTCATGTGTGCTATATCTGCCTGAGGAAGAAGCCATAACTGTAGCCGATGCCAGCTGCAGTTTAGAAGGAGCGTCCCGGGTGGCAAGTGTGGATGTTAGCTCCTACACAGGCAAGTTTATCATACAACATTTGGCCCCAAATGTTGTGGGTTAGAGAGAGGGCTCTCCCGCTCGCGGTCTTATTAGACCTCGCTGAGCCTCCCTAAGATAAACTTGCAGGTTCCTACACAGGCAAGTTTCTCAAAACAAATTTTGGCCCAAAATGTTGCTGGGTTAGAGAGAGGGCTCTCCCGCTCACGGTCTTATTAGACTTTGCCGAGCCTCCCTAAGAGAAACTTCCAGGCTTTCTCCCTATTTCCGTTGTGAGCTTTAGTTTTTTAGGGGCTCGCTCTACCCAAATCTACACTTCCCTCGACCGCAACAGACTTACCGGGTGTCACGGCTCCCACGAATGCAGTAACTGCTTCACCAGTCGAGCTAGCTGCTTGCAAAAGATTAAGAACACTAACTAGAAGCCTTATCCCTTGCTTAATATTCATGAGCACCTTGCAGCTAGCTCTGTTTGCTTATCAGAGCGCGACGATGGTAGCACACGTGGGTGTCACAATACAATCACCATGTTTTTGTTCCTCTGAAAAAGAAACTGAAAAACTCAAATTATTTTGCGGTGAGAGCTCCGGCACAGAAACCTCCCTGCAAACAGCGTACCGAGACACCCATCTCCATCGTCTGTCATCCCAATGTACACATGTAGGACAAGAATCTGCAGGAGTGCATCGACTACAGGCAAGGCAACAAGAATGTAAATCCGAGGAAGACTTCCTCACCTTGCATTTAAAGCAGTAAGCTTTGATAATTACAATCAAAAGACAAAGTCGATAGCACTCCTACAAATTCCACAACAAAATATATGATAAAGATACATGAATAATAGCAACCAAAATTAAATTCGAAAAAATTATAAAAAAAATTTCGAAATTTTTTTTGAGAAAATGCCTAAGTTCCCAAAGGCATCCCGATAGAGCCTATGTGTGAACAAAATCCAAATGTTATGAGCTACACTACTGGAATAATAATCAATGTATCCTACAGTAATTCTACAGTAATATAATATAAAATACTACATATATTTGAGGACGTTGCCAATGTAAACAATGTCAAAGGAAAAAAACGGAAACAAGACATCAGGCATACAAAAAGGTCCAAAGTCAGTAACGGATTTAAATGCTACCAGATGCAAAGCTAGATCTTCATACGAAGAAAAAAGGATACAACGGATAGAAGATGCAAGACCAAAATGACCTAACACCCCTAGGGTGAGGACGTAACAATGGGGATAAACAGAATAAACATTCTATTCTATAATACACGTTAAACTCCCAAGAAATTTAATAAAAAAATTCAATAAAAAATCGCCAAAAAGCTTAGGAGTTTAACAGGAGGGCTTCATGGAAGAATAGGGAAGGAACACTTAACAGACAGTGGATTAATCATTAGCAAGAATGATGACATCAGGCATATGTCCTGAAAATGGAAAACATGAAATAATTGTTATAATTATTATAAAGTTACAGCCCTGAACATTTGAAACCACCGCTATTCACTTCCATCATCCATTTACAGCCTTGGATCCACCAATTTTTGCATTGATTTGTGTCTAGCATCCTCAAAAAAGGAGATTTTAAAGCACAGATGTCAAATCATTGTTACTGACTTTAGGGCCAAACAAAGAATGATGTTGGCGCCAATTCCGGTCTTATCCTGACTGCTAAAAGTATGGAAGGCCAGATAGGACTTTTAATTTTCGGTATTGTATGCTAATTTTGGGGATTGGGGAGATCAAAATTTGTGTTTGGCCCTTCATAATATCGAGTTTGCACCAGCTAAATCTGGGCCATTGGTTATTAGTATAAAAATATAAAAATCATGTAAAATAGATGCAACAAAGAGCAATAACTCATTTAATTTTTGAGAAATCAGTGTGGTGCTTAAATGTGCCAAAGACAATATCAATATAAAGCAACATATCAAAATTTATTGAAATCTGATGATCATTCTTCAAATTATAGCATGAACAATAAAATTTGAAGCAAAATTCAACAAATAAAGAACAATAACTCTCTTAATTTTCATCAACTAAAAAATGTTGTGATGTCAAACTCATCTATGACATTGTTGTCATGAAGTAGCACCCCAAAATTGATTGAAATCTGGCGACTATTGTTCAAGTTAACACATACACAAGTATTCCAGATGGATAGGCAAACAGATGGATGAAGGAACAAATGGAGCTCTTCACTAAAAATAATGCATGGGCACTTTAACTTTCAGCTGGCTAAAATTCATATAATTTTCATAAATTATCACATTTCCTCATTTTTCTTATTCCAAAAGCCTCTGTGGAAAAATTATAAATTTAAAGTAATTTGCATATTTTTTTATACTTACCAATGGCCCAGACTAGCTGGTGCAAACTCAAAGTTATCAAGGGCCAAACACAAATTTTGAACTCCCTCAATCCTCAAAATTTGCTTGCAAAACCGAAAATTAAAAGTCCTATCTAGTATGTGAATCCAATGGTGTAGCTTTAGCCATACTGACATCATCTCTTTGATATTTATGCGCTTCTCTAGGAACCGAGGATCCCAAAGACCCTGACACCTCAAGTCTGCGGGACTTAGGGTCGTGCCCCAATCCATCTGACGTGCATCCGTCATAATCGGGAAAGCCAGATCTGGCAGTTGCAGCAGAACTCCCTGAGTTAACCACTGAATATCTTCCCATATCTGAACCCTTATTTTACTAGGTCCGTGAAAACAATACTGGTTTCGAGCGAATGCGTCTTCACACTCCAGTTCTGAGTGAAGAATATCTGGAGGGGACGCATGCGCAGGCGGCTCATCGGAATAAGATCCGTAGCCGCTCTGCACAGCCCCATCAGCCGCATGAAATCCGTCGCTGTTAATGCATCTGAATGTAGACAAAAGCGAGCATAACAACTGACTAATTTCGCTCTGGGAAACGGCAGATGAACCAGATTTTTGTGAGTCTCGAAGCTCATTCCCAAGTGAGTGGACGAATTGGATGTAGCTAGATCCGACTTTTTCTCATTTACAATGAAACCAAGACGTCGGAGCAAAAGAAGCAGACTCTGAACATCGTTCTGAAGAATAATTCTGTTGCTGTATCTCTGTAGAATGTTGTCTAAGTAAGCCAACGTTACTGCAGACGAATGAGCTCAGAAGTATGACATTACCGAGTTCATTATTCAAGTGAATGCCCAGGGAACCAGGTTCAGACCAAAGCACATTGCTCTGAAATGAAACACCTTTCCTTGTACGGCGAACCGCAGGTACTTTCTGAATGTTGGATGTACCAAGACATGAAAGTACGCATCCTTTAGATCTATGCATGCTGCACAGTCGTTCACTTGAACATTGTCTCCATATAGAATTGTGGAGCCATGATAAAGCTTGTTTATCCAGCTCAAGTCTATTACTGGTCGGAACGAGCCGTCTGGCTTCGGTACGAGGAACAGGTGACTGTAAAAACCCTGAGAATCCTGATTCTCGACGACCTCTATTGCTTCCTTTAATAATAGAGCCTGTACCTCTGCTAGGAGAGACTATCTTTTGAAAGGATCCGACGGAAGATCTGTCCAACGCAGACATCTTGTTAGTGGGGGTGCCGCTCGGAATGATAGCTGTAGGCCGTCCGAGACTACACTTCTCACCCACTGATTCTCCGTGACTGCTATCCAGTTTCTCGCGAAGATGATACCCTTCCGCCAACTGGCAAGCAATAGAGGTCTTGAACATCACCTGTATGACCTGCGAGATTTACGGGAGGAGAAACTACGTTCTTCGCAGGGAGGCCTCGTCTCCCTAGCTACTGGATGGTGCGACTTCACGGGCGAAGAGTGGTTCCTTCTTCGTGCAGCAGGCTGGATATCCGAAGTCGGGTAGTTAGGATGTGGTCGTGTGTGCTTTAATAACGTGGCGGAGGAGTGGCGGGCGGATGTATGCTCTCTCTCTCGTGCAAGTTTCCAACCAGAAAACTTCGTTTCGGCTTGTGAAATGTAGCGGAAGCCGTGACTGAAGCTGACCCCGGCTGCAGACTAAACAGAACGTCCCGAGTGGAGGGCGGACATATGCTCTGGCTTGTGAAAGTTTCTCATAACAACATCTGGTCCCAAATGTTGCTAGGTTAGAGAGGGGCCTCTCCCGCTCGCAGCCTATTAGACCTCACCGAGTACAAGAACTTGCTGACTTCCTCCCTATTTCCGTCGTCGCTGGGTCAGCTATTTATATTTAAGTGCTCGCTCTATCCACATCTACACTTCCTTCGACTGCAACGGACTTACCTGCCATCAAGGCACCCACGAACGGAGTACCACTTCACGTACCACTTCACCGGTCAAGCTAGCTGCTTGCAAGAGATTAAAACCCTTAACAAAAGGCTCAAACTCTTGCAATCATGAGCACTGTAGCTAGCTCTATATGCGACGACGGAAGCACACTTGGATGGGTGTCAGAATATCATCCCCATGTTCATGTTCCTCTGAAATAGAAACTGACAAAATGAATTATAACGCGGTGAGAGGCCTGGCCTCAGAACCTCACCGCCAACAACGTACCGCGACACCCGTCTCCAACATTAGTCATCCCAGTGAACACAAAAATGACAGTAGTCCGCAGGAGTGCATCAACTAAAGTCGATATCAGTCCTCCAAACTCCACAACAAAATATATAACTAAGATACATGAATAATAGCAATCAAAATCAAATTCAAAATATTTTTTTGGAAAATTTAAAAAAAAAAAAAACGCCTAAGTTCCCAAAGGGAACATTAAGAGCCCAAAGCCATCCCGTTAGAGCCTAAGTGTGGACAAAATCCAATTTTTTTTGAGCTACACTACCGGAATAATAATCCATGTATCCTACAGTAATTCTACAGTAATAGAATATAAGCTACCTATATATGAGGCTGTTGTCAATGTAAACAACGTCAATATAAACAAGACATCAGGCACAAAAAAAGGCCCATAGTCAGAAACCAATTTAAATGCTACCAGATGCAAAGCTAGATCTTCATACGAAGAAAAAATGATACATCGGATAGAAGATGCAAGACCAAACGACATTGCACCCCTAGGGTGAGGATGTAACCATGGGGAAAAACAGAATAATATTCTGTAGTACATGTTAAACTCCCAAGAAATTTAATAAAAATTTCAATAAAAAATAGCCAAAAAGCTTAAGAGTTTAACAGGAAGGGTTCATGGAAGGATAGGGAAGGAATACTTAACAAACAGTGGAATAATCAGTAACAAAAATGATGATGTCACGCGTATGTCCCGAAATTGGGAAACATAAAATAACTTTCTAATTATTATAAAGTTACAGCCCTGAACGTCTAAAACCACCGTTGAACACTTCCGTCATCCAATAACAGCCTTGGATCCACCAATTCTTGCATTGATTTGTGTCTGGCATCCTCAAAAAAGGAGATTTTAAAGCACAGTTCATTGTTGCTGTCTTTAGGGCCAAACAAAGAATGATGTTTGCGCCAATTCCTTTCACTTCCTGACGGCTGCGCATGCGCAGAGAGTAAATGAATGGAGGACCAGATAGGACTTTTAATTTTCGGTTTTGCAAGCAAATTTTGGGGATTGGGGGGTTCAAAATTTGTGTTTGGTCCTTGCTAACTTTGAGTTTGCACCAGCTAGTCTGGGCCATTGGGTTATACTATAAAAATCGCGACATCGACGCCGTATCTGCAATAGGTGGTGCAATCTCACAAAATTCTAAGTTCATCAAGGGCCATAACTCCAAGAAAAATATTTGGAACAACACAAGCACTGAACATCAATAAGATACACTTACATGCCAAATATAAAGTCATTCCATCAAGTATTTCAAAAGTTATTGAGTTTTGAAACTCGTTGGTCACAGACAGACAGACAGACCGACAGACAGACCGACAGACCGATATTGCCACTTATTGAGCTGCTAGTCGCAGCTAAAAATACAACTGTTTGTCAGATCTCCACCGCAGTTAGAAAAACAGCAAACTGATTGTCATGCATTTGCATTTATCTTTCATATATAATGTGAAACTGCTGAATAAAAATATAGGTCTCTTAAATTAACCCCTCAAAGGCCTGAGCAGTTTTTGAGAATTTCCACCACACCATTGCTGTTACTCTGGTTGCTTAGCAGTACTTTCTAGTCAAGTCTTTACAGCTTATAGAGGTTGCCAACGCTTGACTAGAAAACTCTACTAGAATAATTTTAGTACAGACTGCAGGAGTTACTCATGGTTGTATGATGGAAGCTTGTAAGTGTGCTGCGGCTATCAAGATGGAAAAAATTAAAATTTTATAGTAAACTTTTTCTTTCTTATTATGCCTACCACAATTGTTTACAACAGGCTTGCATTACAGTAGAAGTCCCTAACTCGGAAGTATACTCTCTATTTAGTTCTTTCCCAAGCGATTTGGGAAAGAAAAGTGGTGCAAAAGCACCGAGAAAAAATAAGCCAAAACTGGGCCGAGTGTGACCGGTGCACACCCAGTTGGGGACACTCTTCTCCTAGTACTAATCCATGGCTTTCGGTATCAGTGCGTAGACATATAACCAACGTGTCATTCTTATTTGAATCCGCCAACACTGGAGTTATGTGACCAGCAGGGAGGAAGGATTCTTACCCAAAGAAGACGGGAGGGTCTCTAGGTAAACAATTGTCGTTGGTTTCAGAAAGGAAATTTACTATAAAATTTAAATTTCTTATCAACCTACCTTACAACTGTTTACAACAGGCTGAATAGACAACACGAGGAGGGAATCACATAACCAACCCCCACATAACCCGACTGCGCTGGAACCATGGACAGAAGACGAGTTCCTAAGGCCTATAAAATCATAGCATCACAAACATTAGTAAATGACAATGAGAGATGAGGCATATGGACCTGTGTGACACACAGACAGAAAGGACAGCAACCAGGCACAGGGCTGGAACTGACCTTGGAAGAAGCCTAATGGCTAGGGTTGATAACAGCCTGAGCAGAAGAAAAAGGGCCTAAAGAAAAAAGGTCCTCAGACTGCTCCTGCAACTGACGCAGGTAGAAGGTGGAGAAAGTAGATGCATTTCTCCAGTAGGCTGCCTGCATAACATCTGACAACTTGACAGAGATAGCATAAGCCCAGGAAGTAGACAATGCACGCACCTCGTGGGCATAAATGCGATTGGTAATACAATCATTAGTTGCTAGATGAGCATATGACACACGAATAGCAAGACAAATCCACCTAGAAATGGATTGAGGAGAGATCTTCTGTCGACCAGGGATAAGAGACAGAAAGAATTGTTTCCTGCCTTTCCTAATGAACTGCGTCCGGTTAAGGTAAATGCGAATTGCACGAACTGGACAGAGCAAAGGGCGATTACACTCAACAGAAGAAATGGCCCTGATACAGATAGGAGGAGGAGTAGAGTCTGGTATCTCATTCTTGGCCAGAAAGGAGCAATCAGTGGTGAAAGTAACATTGTTGGCAGAGCTCCTGGAAAAGGCCGGATCAACCAAGAGGGCGTGAAGCTCACTAACCCGTCTGGCTGAGGCAAAAGCCATCAGAAAAGCCGCCTTGTGAGAAAATGCACTTGGAATAATGGTTCGTACGTTGCACCCCCTCCCTCCCCCCACATCCAAACAAAGCAGCACCCAAGATAAATTCCATCTTGAGGTCAGATGCAAAACCCTAGGCCTTTTCAAAGAAAAGTGCTGAAGAAGCTTGGAGAGGTACGGATTAGTGCTGAAAAGATGCTTTCCCACATACGAAAAGGTCTCTGAAAGCATGGACCTGTACCCCTTGATGGTAACAGGCTGGAGACCCCAAGAATCAAACAAATATACCAGAAACTCTGCAATCTGTGTTATCGAAGGATCAGCATAATCAACAGAGTGATCGGCACACCATCGACAGATGACCTTCTACTTAGCTGCATAGGCTAAACCAGCCTTGAAGAAATACACTCCACTGCTCGTCTCGAAAAACTTCTACGGAGGAGACAGGACTGGACAAAAGATATGCGTGAAGGCACAATGAAGTCGGGTCGACATGAAACCTCCTCGGGTGATCTTGACAAAGGTAGAGGGAGACATGCTAGAACTGCTGCCAACAGACAGCATAGCTGATTGATCCACACCCGCTGAGGCGACAGTGGAGCGATCAGAATGATTCTACAACTGCAGGTTCGTATCTTGGCTAGAACCTGAGGCAGAATCGGAACCAGCAGAAAGGCATAGCCGGCTACACCTTTCCAATCAAGTGACAGAGTATACATGGTAAAAGCAAGAGGATCTGGACATGGGGACACGAAAGTGTCCACCTGATGGTTCCAACAGGTCACAAACAGATCGATGTGGGGACGACACCAAATATCGCAAAGCGACTGCTCTGTGAAACATCCACAGGTTGGAAATGATCCTGCTTCGTCAGGACAGGGAATCGGCTAGGACGTTCAGATGACCGGGAATGTGACAAACCACCACCCCCGGAATTGACATCCTCAGCGAGCAGTAGAAGATCCCGAGCCAATTCGTACATGGGAACCGAGTGCGTGCCGCCCTGGTTCCGAATGTAAGCGACCGCTGTTGAATTGTCGGACAACAGAAGGACATGATGATTCAAAAGGTGGGGGATCCACTGCCGGAAACTCAGAAGAAGAGCAGAAAGCTCCTTATGGTTGATGTGAAGAGCTGCCTGATCCTGGTCCTGAACTCCGAAGGATCCAATGTCGCACCCCATCTGAGATCGCTGGCATCTGCCGTCAGAACACGATCGGACGTGGGCAAGTCCAACGGAACTCCCTGCATAATCTACAGAACATCTGTTCAGAGAAGAAGATGACGACTGAGAGATCCTGGTAACTGAAGCACCAGATCCAGAGGATCGACATTCGGTCTCCAACGACTGAGAAAAAGTGTTGGAGAGGTCTGACATGCAGCCGACCTAAAAGAATGAGATCCGCCAACAACCGCAGAGACCAAGCAACCGGAGAATACTCTGAGCTATCGCGGATGAGGACTGGGTCAGAGTCAGGGTGAAAGCCGAGAGAATCACTACCCTTGCCCGGGGAACTGCCACATTATTCGGAAGTCCTTCCCCAGATGACAAAATGACTGAGAAGGGACCAGGTCCAACTTCTCCTCCTTGACTCTGAACCCTACCGACGAGAGCAGGCTCAACACTGTGTTGACTCCAAAAGAGCAGCATTGGAGTGCCTCTGGAGGATATCGTCCAGATATGCTGAAGTAGTCACCCTGGACTGTGTGCAATGAAAAGCTATCACATGCGACATCAGTCGGGTGAAGACCCAAGGAGCCAGGTTGAGGCCGAAAAGCATGGCCTTGAACTGGTAAACTCGCCCCAGAAAAGCAAACCTGAGATACTTTCGTGATGTCCGATGAATCGGAACGTGAAAGTATGCATCTCACAGGTCGATGCTGGAAGCGAAATCTCCCTGTTGAATGGAGCAGCGAACTGACCTGAAAGTCTCCATGCTGAACTCGGGAGCAATGATAGACTGGATCCGGACCCTATATCGATAACCGGTCGGAGACAGCCATCCTTCATCGGCACCAAGAACAGGCAGGAATAAAATCGCACTGAATGAATGTTCTTGATGACCTTGATCGCCCCCTTTGACAAGAGATTGTCTATCTGCGTGATGAAAAGTTCCCGACATGAACCGTCTGAAGGAACTTGGGATTGGAAGCAGCACCCTCGACAGAGTGGGGTGCCTCCGAAAGGATATCCGCAGACCACACCGAACAACATCTAACACCCAAGGATCGGATGTGATCATGGCCCAATGCTCTGCAAACTCTGATATCCTTCCTCCAACCTGGGATGAATCGAGGTGAGGACCTTCATTTCGAGCCCCAATGAGGCCCGTGAGAGGAGAAACCACCTCCTCTGCTAGAAGGATCCTGAGGCCTCCCTCTGGTCTGCCAACGCTTACCCTTACCACGTCAGTAAGAGGACAAAGCAGAAGCAGAAGGATCAGCCCTTGGCTTCACAGAGGAAGCAGAAGGGCGTTTGTTTGGCTTGGAACGGCCCCAGCCTCCAACAGAAGGCGGATCAAACTGGCGAAGCAGCAGCTGACCTTTGGAATGACACAGGATGTCATCTCGGACCATCGCCACAGAATCATGGAACAGTCGCAGACCCACCAAAGAAGCGGAGCAAAGAGCAGCGCACTGCCCTTCAGGAAGGGAACGGCTTGTGTCCAACACAGCGTCCCGGCGAACTAATTCCAAATTAGCCATGTTACAGGCATGCATGTGAGTAAGATGCAAGAGCGCCTTAGAGATCACACGCAAAGGAGCCTGTATGTCATCAAACTTATCTGGAGGCAGATAAGTAGCCAAGGCAGAGACAACATGATCTGAGAGAGAAAGCATGCCTAGCATATCTCTGGATAAGCCCAAGAGGCACTCCAAAGTCGCCATAGGAATAACGACTGGTTTGGAAAGCCGGAGGGAGGAGGAGTCCTGATCCAAGACCATCAAAGTCGGGCAGATCGACGCATTGGCGGAATCGTTGGAACAATAACGCACAGGGGGGAAAAAGGTATCATCCCTAGTGAAGAACGAAGTCTTCATAGCCTTGGAACTCAGCTTAGAGTCCAATGCTGTCCGACTGGTACAGTCGAAGGCGCCCAGAAGTAGGTTGCTTCACAGGCGGTAGGCGTGTGACCGATGATCACGGCCTGGCTGAAACCTCTGACTGGTCTGTCGATTTGAGTTCCGGAAGGAACTCAAACACAAAGTCAAGAGCCACCCCCAAGTCAGAAGACCAATGGCTCTCGACATCAGGCATGTCTGACCCATCCCCCGAGTTAGAAGACACATCTTGGGCACACCAACCGATGCCTCCCATGGTGTAGGAACACCAGGATCTGAAAGCAACCTGCTTCCAATTCCGGGAGGCGGTGCTGCGAAGGGCGCCTGGAAGCCATTAGTAGCCTCGCTGGAGGCCACGGGAAGGCTCTTGGAAAGAACCTGCATGAGCAAGGAGATGGCCTCCCTAACCTCAGGACACGTCTGCCTGTTCGACATGGGAATGGCCCGGCAAAGTGGCTTCGCATCTGACACTCTTAACAGCAAAGTGTCACGATCCTCTAGAACACCAGACGAGGTGCGACGGGTGGCAGCTGAAACATCTGAATGCAGATGTTTATAGGGGTATGAAATACCCCAAGGATCTGAAGTGCGCGACAGAAGGTCCAGGCTGCACAAAATGTGTCGGTCACGCAAAACTGGCCAAAGGACCAGAGTGCATGGAAGGAAGTGCAACAGAGTCCCTGGTGACAAAACCTGCTGGGCTCGATGGCTGAGAGACCACAGCAGAGGAATCGGCCGGCAGGCCCTTCCAACTTTGGTGAGTTGAAGCCAGGGAAGGCTGAGGTCGATATCCCACGTCCAAATTAGCAAATATCCCTGCAGACTCCTGCAGGGATAAGCCAAGGCCGGCTGAAACAATGTCTGTGGACATTGCAGATGGAACAGCAGCAGCAGAAGATATGTCGGAAGCTGTTGAAACTGGTGGAAAAGCAGAGAGAGCAACCGAGCCCGGCTCCAAAGGAGGAGTCACAATCCAACAGCTCCTGTAGTATCCACTGCAAGAATAGGCTACAAATCCCCCACAGAGGGGGTAGAACTCTCACCTGACACAGTCGTGTTGTGAGGCCCCCAGACGACAGCGTTGCTCTTTCCCATGGGAAGAACGGCCACGAGAACGCACCACATGGTTCACGGGAGCCCAAAAGGGGGATGACCAAGACCCACAGAGCCCACAGGGTCGATCAGAAGAACACCCATTACATGTGGAGCATGAAGCATGAGAATCATCAACATGCTTCGGAAAAAGTCATTGCCCACAAGGAACCATCCTGGGAATAACAGAGGTGAGAGAAAGGATGGTGAACCCAATAAGAGATAAGATGCAGAACACCCCCAACTACTAGAGGAAGGTGGCAGGAAAAAAAGGCCAGATGGGAACACAACAGAACCCAAACAGCCAGAAGGGACCCAAAAGGCAGAAATTCGACCCTCAACAGAGGGGGGAAAGGCTGCCAGAATAGCTCCCCCACAAACACCTAACTCCAAAAGCAATATCGGAAAGGATAGCATAAATATGTTACCAAAAACAAAGACCGAACCGTACGGTACACGAAAGTCGCACACAAACACAGAGAAGATAATTACAAGAAATGTGGTTGAATATAATCAGGAATATACAAACTAGAGGCTCTAAAGAGCCTGTAATTGCTCACCTGGAGAACTACATATAAAAATGTGATTTCCCATTGAGTTTCCATGGTAACTATGAGCTGCAATTGTGGCCATGTTTGGAACATTACATCAACATTACATGAGGAACACTGGTAGGTGTCCCAGTCCGCAATCATGTGAAGTTTGGAAACATTTGACTTTGTAGTTTCAGAGGGGAAGATTTTTTTAAAATCCCTCAATCAGAATCAGAGAATGTCTCTGGTGACCATATTTTCCAACCAATAGGGACAAAAAGAGGATTGCTTGTAGAGGGCCTACTATAGACCATTTCTGCGAAGTTTGGTTCACGTCGGCTCAGAAGTTCCAGAGAAGAAGATGAAAATGTGATTTCCCATAGGGTTTCTATAGTAACTATAAGCCAACAACTGTGGCCATGTTTGCAACACGATCAACATTAAATGAGGACCAGTGGTAGAGGGTGTCCCGGTCATCAACCATGCAAAGTTTCAAATCATTTGACCCCTGTGGTTTCAGAGGAGAAGATTTTTCAAAATCCACCAATCAGAATCAAAAAATGCTTCTGGCAGCCATGTTTTTCGATGCATGGTAACAAAATGAGGAGCGTTTGTAGAGGACCTGCCATAGACTATCCCTGCCAGGTTTGGTTCACGTCAGCTCAGTAGTTCCAGAGAAGAAGATGAAATGTGATTTTCCATAGGGTTTCTATAGTAACTATAAGCTGCAATTGCGACCATGTTTACAACCCGATCAACATTAAATGAGGATCGTTGGTAGAGTCCCAGTCATCATTTATGTGAAGTATCAAAACATTTGGCCTGGTAGTTTCAGAGGAGAAGATTTTTGAAAATCCATCAACCAGAATCAAAGAATGCCTCTGGCGGCCATGTTTTTCAACCCACAGGAACAAAATTAGGATCATTTGTAGAGGACCTCCCATAGACCATTCTTGCCAAGTTTGGTTCACATCAGCTCAGTAGTTCCAGAGAAGATGAAACTGTGATTTCCCATAGTGCTTCTATAGTAACTATAAGCTGCAATTGAAGACATGTTTGCATCTCGATCAATATTAAATGAGGATCGTAGGTAGAGTGTGTCCCAGTCATCAACCATGCAAAGTTTCAAAACATTTGGCCTTGTGGTTTCAGAGGAGAAGATTTTTCAAAATCTACCAATCAGAATCAAAGAATGCCTCTGGCGGCCATGTTTTCAAACCCATCGGAACAAAATGAGGATCGTTTGTAGACTATCCCTGCCAGGTCCGGTTCACGTCGGCTCAGTAGTTCCAGAGAAGAAGATGAAAAGGTGATTTCCCACAGGGTTTCTATAGTAACTATAAGCCGCAATTGTGGCCATGTTTGTAACCCGATCAACATTAAATGAGGATCGTTGGTAGAGGGGGTCCCAGTCATCATTTATGTGATGTTTCAAAACATTTGGCCTTCTGGTTTCAGGGGAGATTTTTGAAAATTCACCAACCAGAATCAAAGAATGCCTCATCTGACAGGAACAAAATGAGGATCGTTTGTAGATGACCTCCGATAGACCATTCCTGCCAAGTTTTTTTCACAACGGCTCAGCGGTTGCAGAGAAGAAGATGAAAATGTGAAAAGTTTACGGATGCCGGACGATGGATGACAGATGACGGATGCCAAGTGATGTGAAAAGCTTACATGGACTTTTATGCCAGGTGAGCTAAAAACACAGCCCTGTTTATTCAATGGTCAGCAGATCCATAATTCAGCACAGGAACATAGTGTAAATGAGTTGAATTATCACTGTATCAGAGCAAAAGAAAATGCATCTTCCTAAGATGGCGGAAGAAAAATGAATGGCACGTTGATTATACGTCTGCACACTGGTACCGGAAGCCATGGATTTTTGTACTAGGAGAAGAGTGTCCTCTACTGGGTGTGCACCATTCAAACTCGCACCAGTAATGGCTTATTTTTTCTTGGTGCTTTTGCCACTTTTCTTTCCCAAATCGCTTGGGAAAGAACTAAATAGAGAGTATATTTCCAAGTTAGGGACTTCCACTGTAATGCAAGCCTGTTGTAAACAATTGTAAGGTAGGTTGATAAGAAATCAAAAACAGGTCTTTCAGGGTCAAATAGTACTTTCCCTCTTTGGTGCAGAGAATCAAAAAAAATATTTCATAAAACAATGTAAAACATTAAAAAAACAAATAACGAATGTGAGGAAAAAATAGTTTGGGAAGTAGCACATATCATCCAGCATGAAGAAAAAATAACCTTTCATCTTTCACAAGTGAAGATAAAGTTCTTATTGATACTTTATACTGATATTATTTTTTTATCAATGATATTTTATCTAAATTGTATATTTTAGGGAAGAGCATATAATAAAAGCAAATACTTACAGTTTCATTTATTTGGTTGGACAGTTTTTTCATTTCTTCTGCTGAGCCTTGTAAAGCTGTCTGACATAATTTCTCACATAAAGTCTCTATTTCACATTTTAATCTTGCAATAGTGTTCAGAGTTTCACAGGCTCGGTCAAGCTTTGATGTTTTGCAGAGAGTACTCTCAGCAGTATAAGTTTCAGTGTGAGTCTGTAATAATCTTCTAAGTCCACCACCCCTGAACTTCATACAGTGTGCAGCAAAAGCACCGACTGTTATAATATCATAACAGTGCTCTAAATAAATTAAAAAATAAAATATCATTATTATGTCTCTACAAAATACTGATCAATGAATGGTTAATGATACTGACAATGCGTATAACAATAGTTTTTGTTCATAATGCCAGAGTAAACACAAAAATTCAGGCCTGGCATTCTTTAGGAGTGCAGGAGTGTTGCACGCCTACTGCACGCCTAGAAAAAATTGAGGAGGGCAATTTTTTGCATCCCTTGATTTTCTGGAATGCCAGACCTGTTCGGGACTGCCTTTAAAATCTATTATCATTTCGTCCTCAGTTCCAATGTGTTCTATGTGCCTACTGGCACAGAGAACACATTGGAACTCAGGGGACGATTTGTCAATGTTGCAGTGATTCACAATAACTCATGACCCATTCTGTGTCACATTTCGATAGATTTTGAGTGTAGAAGATAGTCACATAAGAACTGAAAGCAACATTTTGAATAATGAGAATATGTGTGTGCCAATTTTTCGACTTTGTAGCTCAATTTAGTACAATTTTTCAGTCACAATATTAATATCTTGAAGTGAATATAACCAAAATAGATACAAGTTTTTGCATTGAAAATTTCAGGTGCAATTGCACTCCCAAGCAATCTGAAGAGGGCAATTGTTTTGCACTCCTTGATTTTCTAGATTGCCAGGCCTGAAAATTAATTAATCTCAAAGGCCAAGACATTGTTTGCTGCACTTTTGATAGTCTGCAACTTTGCATTTGTTTTTATACTTGTCTTGGCTTCCTAGAAAGGCAGACAAGACATTCTAAAAACAACTGGCAAGGCATTTAGAATGTAACTCACATGTTTACCTAAAGAGTGCATCTTAGAGCACCTGTTTTGTTGGGAGTACAAATTGATCAAAATCAGAATCAGGTTTTTTAAGGGTTAATATTCATATTGTTTTACAATTAAAAATCTCATGGTTCAAATTCTTTATGTGAAGATTCAAGATTAAAATTATTTCATTGTATAACTTCAAAGATGTATAATATAATTTCCACTTGTTTGACATGTCTGATTAATCTCAAAATCGAAGGTGCACAGCTTCCTATGGTGGCTAACTTATGTGCCCAGTTAAAAATATATTGACCCATAAATGTCCAAGAAATGTTCTGGAAAAAATTATGTCCACAGATGGTACAAAAATACTAGAACAGATTCCCATTCTGGTTAATCTGTTAGCAAAGTAGATTTTGAAGGCAACTGTCAATCACAATATAATTTTCATTAAATGTGCATTTAATTTCTGTGTTCTGTTGTTTTTCCTTCTCTTCATTATTAGAAAACCAAGACATACAAGATGGAATTGCCTTAAGAGACCTATTTCCAACTTTGGTCAACTTTTACCACCCTGGACATGCAGTCTTTGGGTAAACTTGCAAGATTTTCATTCTAAGTACCTTGGCAGTTGCTTCTAGACAAGTCTTGGCTGCCTATAGAGGCAGCCAAGACTTGCCTAGACACAAGTGCAAATTCACAAAACATAAACTCAGTGTAGCAGAAAAGTATTAAATATGTATTGTGGATCACTTAACTGAATATCTCCTTAAGGTATAATCCATTTAATTGAATATAACTTTGAAACACAAAACCATTTACCATACATTCAGTACAAATTTGACCTGTTCATTGTATGTAGGTCACAGCCTAAACTCCTGTTAATTAAAAATGAAAGTGTCAATGACACTGTAGCTCAACTTGTTAAGACATGTACATGTATAGTATGTGACACAGCAATGACAAACATCTAGGCAATGACCTGATAACAAAGGTACATATAGAGTATTGTAAAGGTCTGTACATAAATACTGACCGTAGCCTGTAACAAATGTATAGGTAAAGTATTGTAAAGGTGGGTGACAGTCTGATGCTAAACTAGAAAAGAAATCTTTGAGTCCCAGAGTGGGTCTGACTGAGCCCCAAAATATTTGTTCTCATAGCACAGTGATAACAAAGGCACCCCAAAACACACTCGTTCCTGTCCCAAGCTGAAAACAAAGGTACCCAAGTAGTTTCATGAAGATCAGTTCATAAATACGAGCTGTATAGAAGTTGTGACAAAAAACTGATTGGACCTAATTTCGGTACAAAATGGCCACTGGCAGCCATCTTGAATTTTGGGCCGCACCTAGAAACACTCGTTCTCGTCCCAAGGTGATAACAAAGGTACCAAAGAAGTTTCGTGAAGATCGGCTGATAAATACAACCTCTAGCCTGAGCCGTATTGACATGTGCACTTACAGTGTATAAGTAGCACTGAATAGATCAAAGTTCATCTAATTTGCATAATTTCTGCATGAGAAAAAAACCCGTACTATATGTGATGTATTCCATGTTACTAAACATTCATACAAAAATTTATTCAAATCAGAACTTTCATACAGAAGTTCTGTACAAAAGACTGACTGCACTAATTTTGGTACAAAATGGCTGCTGGTGGCCATCTTGAATTTTGGACCACACCCAAAAACACTCATTCTCATCCCTCGGTGATAATAAAGGTACCCAAGAAGTTTCGTAAAGATCGGTTCATAAATACGGCCTCTAGCCTGAGCCGTATAGAAGTTGTGTACAAAAAACTGATTAGACCTAATTTCGGTACAAAATGGCCACTGGCAGCCATCTTGAATTTTGGACCACACCCAGAAACACTCGCTCTCGTCCCAAGGTGATAACAAAGGTACCCAAGACGTTTCGTGAAGATCGGTTCATAAATACAGACTCTAGCCCGAGCCGTATTGACATGTGTACTTACTGTGTGTAAGAAGCACTGAAAAAATCAAAGTTCATCTAATCTAATTTGAATAATTTCTGCACGAGAAGAAACCTTGTATTATATGTGATGTATCCCATGGTACTAAACATTCACACAAAAAATTATTCAAATCAGCGCTTTCATATGGAAGTTCTGTGCAAAAATCTGATTGCACCTAATTTTGTACAAAATGGCTGCCATCGGCCATCTTGAACTTAGGACCGGACCCCAAAACACTCGTTCTCATCCCACAGTGATACCAAAGGTACCCAAGAAGTTTCGTAAAGATCGGTTCATAAATACGGCCTCTAGCCTGAGCCGTATTGGCATTTGCACTTACAGTGCTGAAATTAACATTAAATACATCAAAGTTAGTCTAATGTGCATAATTTACGCACGAGAAAAAAACCCATATTATATGTGATGTATTCCATGGTACTAAACATTCATACAAAAATTATTCAAATCAGCGCTTTCATATGGAAGTTCTGCGCAAAAATCTGACTGCACCTAATTTTGTACAAAATGGCTGCCAGCAGCCAACTTGAATTTCGGATCAGACCCAAAAACACTCGTTCTCGTCCCATGGTCATAACAAAGGTACCCAAGAAGTTTCGTAAAGATCGGTTCATAAATACGGCCTCCAGCCTGAGCCGTTATCATTAGAATACAGGGTAGTGATGAAACTGTTTATTGAATACTCCTGTTAATTGAATAATTTTCATTGGCATAGTGACTATTAAATTAACAGGGCTTCACTGTTCTTGTCAATGTACGGGGGGGGGGGGGGGTTACGAGAGTTTAAAAGGTTCTGCATGTAGTGACTGTAAATAGTTCCAAATGCATATTCGAGGGAAAAAAAAATGCCTAATTGGGGGGAGGGGGCGGGAGGGAAGGGGGGGGCTGATAATTTCTGTCTGGATTTAACCACAAACTTTAACCAAAACTGTAAAAAAGCATTTTTGACAAAAGAAAAAAGAAGGTTCTGCATGTAGTGACTGATTAGTTCAAAATGCATATTGGAGGAAATAAAAAAAGCCTAATTGGGGGGGGGGGGGGGGGGGGGGGGGGGGGGGGGGAGTGTTCTTTTGGGTTTTTAACCAAAACTGTAAACAAGCATTTTTGATGAAAAGAAAAAAAAAAGTGCCTAATTCGCCCCCAGCGGGAATGGTTGGGGGTGGAGCTGGGTGGAGGGGGGTGGGGGAGGGGGGGAGTACGTTCTCATCTAGACATTATATGAAGTCAACCTATTAAGTTACAATGAAATCCCTCCATAAATATGATCTGTAGACTGTGCTAAAGGTTTTTGGGCTTCGGGCTCAGGCAGCCATCATGGGTGAATGATAGCAACCAAAAGGGGACATTCCCATCTGGGCATTGGATTGATCCTACGAAGTTACAATGAAATCCCTTCATAAATATGACCTGTAGACTGTGCTCAAGGTTTTCGGGCTTCGGGCACCTGTAGCCGTCACAGGTGACCAATCACGACCAAAAGGGGATGTCATCATCTAGGCATTATATGAAGTCAACCTATCAAGTTACAATGAAATCCCTCCATAAATATGACCTGTAGATTGTGCTAAAGGTTTTCGGGTTTTGGCTCAGGCAGCCATCAAGGATGAATGACTGCGACCAAAAGAGGATGTTCTCATCTAGACATTATATGAAGTCAACCAATCAAGTTACAATGAAATTCCTCCATAAATATGACATGTAGACTGTGCTAAAGGTTTTCGGGCTCATGCAGCCATCATGGTTGAGTGATCGCAACCAAAAGGGGACATTCTCATCTGGGCATCATGTGGATTGGTCGTACGAAGTTACAATGAAATCCCTTTATAAATATTACCTGTAGACTGTGCTCAAGGTTTTCGGGCTTCGGGCACCTGTAGCCGTCACAGTTGACCAATCACGACCAAATGTGGACGTTCTCATGAAGACATTATATGAAGTCAACCTATCAAGTTACAATGAAATCCCTCCATAAATATGACCTGTAGACTGTGCTAAAGGTTTTTGGGTTTTGGGCTCGGGCAGTCGTGACGGTTGATAGATCACGCCCAAATGAGGAAATTCTCATGTAGACATCATACGGAGTCATCGTATCAAGTTACATTGAAATCCGTCCATATTAAACAAGACCTGCAGACTGTGCTAAAAGTTTTTGGGTTTCGGGCTTGTGCAGCCATCACGGTTGACAGATCATGCCCAAGCGGGGACGTTCTCATCTAGGCATTATACAGAGGCATTCTATGAAGTTGCAATGAAATCCCTTCATAAATACGACCTGTAGACTGTGCTAATGGTTTTCGGGTTTTGGGCTCGGGCAGCCATGCCGGTTGACCGATCACGACCAAAAGGGGACGTTCTCATGTAGACATGACCTAAAACCTCCATATGAAATTTCGTGACGATCAGACAAGAACTACCGGGTATAGCATGTACTTGAAGGTTGAATAAAAAAACTTTAACGACAAACTTTAACCAAAACTCCAAATGTCAACTAAACAGGAAAAGAAAAAAAAAGAAAAAAAAAAACACTTGAACCTTCATTAAAAAACTTTAACCACAAACTTTAACCGAAATTCTAAATGTTAAGACGGACAGATGGAGAGACGGACGGACAGACAGACAAAAGTCATTACTATAGCCCTCACTGTAAACAGTCGGGCTAAAAAGGGGAAAAAAATGAAACCAAAACAGTCACCTGGTATGTTGTTATCATTAGAAGATACTGACATTCTCTGTAAATGTAAATTTATTGGAACAAATTCAACTTCTTTATCGTAACGCTGCGCACTTGCTTTGAAGCAAGGACCTAAAACAAAGAAAAGATGGTAACTTTAAAAAACAGTAACAAAAATGTATTTAATTTTTCAAACAGATAGATAATATAACAATTAATAATATGATTTTGGAGGGCACTGTGGTTTTACTGGAAGCCCAACATGAATGATTAACAGCCTGACCTGGCCCAGACTGATCATACAGAGTAAATTTACTTTTTTGAGGACTCAAGATCAAACGCAGGCTTAATGCCACTATTTTTTAACCCATTGCAAAGGCAGCTGTCAAAGTGTCCATGATAACAGCGATGTAAAAACAATTGAAACTTGGCACACAAAAAAACAAGAGGCCCCACGGGCCTGAAGCGCTCATCTTGACCAGAACACAATTTAAACAGAGTCCAAGAATGAATCTACATTAAGCATGCCTACACTGTCAATCCTTGAGTCCCTCAGGAGTGACAAAAATAATCTGGGCATCATGCCTTTTCTTCAGTTGATCATAAAGTAAAATGTAGAGCTCCCCTATGAAGCCCCTTGATACAACCTATGTGGATTAATCTTAGTTACAAACCTCTAGAGGGTACTGAATACAAAATTTTTAATTCTTCAGCAAAATGGCCAATTCCGGCTCCAATAGATAGAGCAAATATTAATCCAGGCTCTTGATTTGAACACAGTTGGATCTGACTTCCCTAGAGATGTTGTGTACTGAATATGAAAGCATTCTGACTGTTGGGTCTGAAATTGTAAAGAAATTTCATCGAATTGCACTAAGTTCAAATTTGGGCTACCATAGCAAGCCCAAATATTAATCTATGGATCCGATTTGAACAAACTTGAATTTGACCCCCTAGAGATGTTGTATACCAAATGTGAAAGCATTCTGACGAGTGGTTCTGAAGAAGAAGATTTTTTAAGAAATTCCCTCATATTGTACTAAGTTCAATTTCATGTTTCCATTTGGAGCCCAAATATTAACCTAGGCACTCGAAGTTGAACAACCTGGAATCTGACCCCCTAGAGATGCTGTATACCAAATATGAAAGCATTCCGACTGGTGGATCTGAAAAAGAAGATTTTTAAAGAAATTTCCTCACATTGCACTAAGTAACAAGAGGCCCCAAGGGGCCTGAGGGCACTCACCTGACATGGTAGCCTAAATAAAAACCCAGAGAATTGATTTCAACAAGTTGCATCTGCTCCTCCTAAGAAAAGCTTATACCAAATATCCAAAGATTCTGACCAGTGGATCTAAAAAAAAGAAGATTTTTAAAGAATATTTCTCATATTGAACTAAGTTATAATTCGGGCTCCCACAGGGAGCCCATATATGAACCCAGGGACTTGGCTTTAACAAACTTGAATCTCACCCCCCCCCCCCCCCCCCACCCCCCAAGGATGCTGCACACCAAATATCAAAACATTCCGACTGCTGGATCTGAAGAAGATGATTTTGAAAAGAAAAGTCCTCATTTTGAACTAAGTTATAATTCAAGCCTCCACAGTGAGTCCAAATATGGGCCTCGGGACATGGCTTGAACAAACTTGAATCTCACCCCCCCCCCCCCCCCCCCCCCCCCCCCCCCACCCCAAGGATATTGCATATCAAATATCAAAACATTTTGCTGGATCTGAGGAAGATTTTTAAAGAAAATTTCTCATTTTGAACTAAGTTATAATTCAGGCTACCACAGTGAGCCCAATATGAACCCAGGGACTTGGCTTGAACAAACTTGAATCTCCCCCACCCCCCCCCCCCCCCCCCCCCCCCCACCCCCCCCCCCTCCCAAGCATGGTGCATACCCAATATCAAAAGATTCTGCCTGCTGGATCTTGAGAAGAAGATTTTCAAGAAATTTGCCTGAAATGCACTAAGTTCGAATTCGAGCTTCTATAGTGAGCCCAAATATGAATCTTGGGAGCCGATTTGGACAAACTTGAATCAGATCACCCCACAATGTTGCATACCAAATATCAAAAGATTCTGCCTGCTGAATCTGGAGAAGAAGATTTTTTAAGAAATTTGCCTGAAATGAACTAAGTTCGAATTCGGGCTTTTATAGTGAGCCCAAATATGAACCCAGGGGCCGATTTGAACAAACTTGAATCAGATCCACCCCACAATGTTGCATACCAAATATCAAAAGATTCTGCCTGCTGGATCTGGAGAAGAAGATTTTTAAGAAATTTGCCTGAAATGCACTAAGTTCGAATTCGGGCTTCTATAGTGAGCCCAAATACGAATCCAGGGGGCCGATTTGAACAAACTTGAATCAGATCCACCCCACAATGTTGCATACCAAATATCAAAAGATTCTGCCTGCAGGATCTGGAGAAGAAGATTTTTCAAGAAATTTGTCTGAAATGTACTAAGTTCAAATTCGAGCTTCTATACTGAGCCCAAATATAAACCCAGGGGGCCAATTTGAACAAACTTGAATCAGATCCACCCCACAATGTTGCATACCAAATATCAAAAGATTCTGCCTGCTGGATTTGGAGAAGAAGATTTTTGAAGAAATTTGAGTGAAATGCACTAATTTCGAATTCGGGCTTCAAAAGTGAGCCCAAATATGAACCCAGGGGGCCGATTTGAACAAACTGGAATCAGATCCACCCCACAATGTTGCATACCAAATATCAAAAGATTCTGCCTGTTGGATCTGGAGAAGAAGATTTTTTAAGAAATTTGCCTGAAATGCACTAAGTTCGAATTCGGGCTTCTATAGTGAGCCCAAATATGAATCCAGGGAGCCGATTTGAACAAACTTCAATCAGATCCACCCCACAATGTTACATACCGAATATCAATAGATTCTGCCTGCTGGATCTGGAGAAGAAGATTTTTTTAGAAATTTGCCTGAAATGCACTAAGTTCGAATTCGGGCTTCTATAGTGAGCCCAAATATGAATCCAGGGGGCCGATTTGAACAAACTGGAATCAGATCCACCCCACAATGTTGCATACCAAATATCAAAAGATTCTGCCTGTTGGATCTGGAGAAGAAGATTTTTTAAGAAATTTGCCTGAAAAGCACTAAGTTCGAATTCGGGCTTCTATAGTGAGCCCAAATATGAATCCAGGGAGCCGATTTGAACAAACTTCAATCAGATCCACCCCACAATGTTACATACCAAATATCAAAAGATTCTGCCTGCTGGATCTGGAGAAGAAGATTTTTGAAGAAATTTGCCTGAAATGCACTAAGTTAGAAATCGGGCTCCTACACTGAGCCCAAATATGAACCCAGGGAGCCGATTTGAACAAACTTGAATCAGATCCACCCTACAATGTTGCATACCAAATATCAAAAGATTCTGCCTGCTGGATCTGGAGAAGAAGATTTTTTAATCTTTTTCCCATTGCCTACATGCCTACAGTGTTAAAAAGTGCTGACTCAGCACTTTTTCAAAGTCCTGAAAAAAGTACCTTGTGATCAAACCGATAAGGCTTTTTTTTTAACCATTCTATTCTACTGGATAAAAGTAAGCTTTATACAAAATAAGAATTCTCTGTGCCGTGTAGTTTTGGAGATATGGCAGTTTTAAGGTTTTTCCTATTTTTAGCTCCCGAGGTTCCCACGGGGCAATGAGAAAAATTTTTTTTGCATCAATCAACTACTTATGACCCATTATCATCTCATATCAAATTTGGTTCAAATCGAGATTACGGTTCTGAAAATAGAAATTTTAGGCGTGGCCAAAATTTTTGCCCCTCCCATAACGAAGACAAATAAGGCCGACAAACTTCTCTTGAACAAACTTGATTTTAAACCTCAAAAAGGACTCTGTATACCACATATCAAGTCTCTGCTACTGGTGGTTCATTAGAAGAAGATTTTCAAAAAATTTGGCCATTTTTTCCCCACCCCTCTGCTTAATATGAGCCGAAACCTATTTTGGATAAAAATCAAAATGCCCCTATATAACCACTACTTACATGAAATTTAATTAAAATGTGGCCAGTGGTTTAGGAGAAAGAGGCTCAAACACCACCTTCACGCAGGACGACGGACGACGGACGAAGAGTGATAAGAAAAGCTCACCCTGACTTTCAGTCAGGTGAGCTAAAAATTTGGGCAACCATAGTGAGCCCAAATATATACCTAGGGATCTGATTTGAACAAACTTGAATCTGACCCCCATAGAGATGTTGCATACCAAATATCAAAGTATTCTGACTGATGGATCTGAAGAAGAAGATTTTTTTAAATTACCCTCCATATTGAACAAAGATAAAATTTGGGCTTCCATAGGAAGCCCAAATATTAACCTAGGGTCTTGGTTTGAACAATCTTGAATCTGACCCTCGTAACAATGATGTATACCAAACATTAAAAGATTCTGACTGGTGGTTCTGAAGAAGAAGATTTTTAAAGAATATTCCCAATATTACCCTATGTTGAAACTTCGGGCTCCTGTAGAGAGCCCAAATATGAACCAATGAGCTTTATTTCAACAAACTTTTATCTGACCCCCCCAAATGAATGCTGTATACCAAATATCAAAAGATTCTGATGATTGGTTCTGGAGAAGAGATTTTTTAAAATTTTTGCAAATATGCTGTCTCAGCATTTTTTTGATGCCCATTACAGAATACCCTAACATAACCGATGGCAATACTTTTTTACCATTCAATTCTACTGGTCCTAAGGATATTTCAAACCAAATGACAGCTCTCTGTTCTGTGTGGTTTGGGAAATATGGGCGTTTCAAAATATTTCTATTTTTAGCTCCCAGGGTTCCCATGGGGATGCGGAAATTATTTTTTTTGCATGGGTCAACTACTTATGACCCAATAATACCACAAACCAAATTTGGTTCATACCGGACCATCGGTTCAGAAAATGGAAATTTTGGGCAGGGCCAAAAACTTACCCCTCCTATTACAAAGCCAAATATTACTTCACGAACTTCATTTGAACAAACTTGATTCTACACCTCATATGGAAGCTCCATAGCAAATATCAAGTCATTGTACACACTGGTTCTTGAGAAGAAGATTTTAAAAATATTTTGGAGCATTTTCCCCCACTCCCTACCTATGGGGCTGGGCATGTTGAGTTTTACAATGAAAGTGTCAATGACACTGTAGCTCAACTTGGTAAGTTATAAATGAAATGGCAAAATTGAAGATCATTGGTACCAATGTTATTTTTTTTGCCAGTATCAACATTTTTTGGCAGAAACCGAAGAAAATCGATAGCTCCCATCTAGAGGCCTCCTCAAACAAGCATGCCAGGTTTCAAAGCAATCCGATCATAAATGTGCCCTGTAGGGTGTACAAAAGGGAAATATTGTGGTCTGACTAGACTAAATTCTAAGAACGTTGGCCGTGGCAACATTTTTTGATGGAAATGGAAGAAAATCGATAGCTCCCATCTAGAGGTCACCGTAAATAAGCATACCAGGTTTCAAAGCAATCTAATCATAAATGTGCCCTGTAGGGTGAGCAAAAGGGAAATATTGTGGTCTGACTAAACTAAGTTCTAAGAATGTTGGCTGCGGCAACATTTTTTGATGGAAATTGAATAAAATCGATAGCTCCCATCTAGAGGTCACCCCAAACAAGCATGCCAGGTTTCAAAGCAATCCGATCATAAATGTACCCTGTAGGGTGTGCCAAAGGGAAATATTGAGTCTTCTGACTAAACTAAGTTCTAAGAACGTTGGCCGCGGCAAAATTTTTTGACAGAAATTGAAGAAAATCGTTAGCTCCCATCTAGAGGTCTCCCCAAACAAGCATACCAGGATTCAAAGCAATCTGATCATAAATGGGCCCTGTAGGGTGTGCCAAAGGGAAATATTGAGGTCTGACTAAACTAAGTTCTACGAATGTTGGCCGTGGCAACATTTTTTGCCAGAAATTGAAGAAAATCAATAGCTCCCATCTAGAGGTCACCCTAAATAAGCATACCAGGTTTCAAAGCAATCAAATCATAAATGTGCCCTGTAGGGTGTGCCAAAGGGAAATATTGTGGTTTGACTAAACTAAGTTCTAAGAACGTTGGCCGTGGCAACATTTTTTGACGGAAATTGAAGAAAATCGATAGCTCCCATCTAGAGGTCACCCCAAACAAGCATGCCAGGTTTCAAAGCAATCCGATCATAAATGTACCCTGTAGGGTGTGCCAAAGGGAAATATTGAGTCTTCTGACTAAACTAAGTTCTAAGAACGTTGGCCACGGCAACATTTTTTGACAGAAATTGAAGAAAATCGATAGCTCCCATCTAGAGGTCTTCCCAAACAAGCATACCAGGTTTCAAAGCAATCTGATCATAAATGTGCCCTGTAGGGTGTGCCAAAGGGAAATAGTGAGGTCCGACTAAACTAAGTTTTACGAACGTTGGCCGTGGCAACATTTTTTGCCGGACATTGAAGAAAATCGATAGCTCCCATCTAGAGGTCACCCTAAATAAGCATACCAGGTTTCAAAGCAATCAAATCATAAATGTGCCCTGTAGGGTGTGCCAAAGGGAAATATTGTGGTTTGACTAAACTAAGTTCTAAGAACGTTGGCCGCGGCAACATTTTTTGATGGAAATTGAAGAAAATCGATAGCTCCCATCTAGAGGTCACCTCAAACAAGCATACCAAGTTTCAAAGTAATCTGATCATAAATGCGACCTGTGAGGTGTGCCAAAGGAAATTGTGGACGTACGTACGTACGTACGTACGTACGTACGTACGTACGTATGCCGACGGACGAGAAGTGATGGCAATAGCTCAGCTTGACTTTGTCAAGTTGAGCTAAAAATGAAATGCCACTTTGGGACCATCACTCACACAAACTTTCTCTTGAATTGGCCCAGTGGCTTTGGAGGAGAAGACCAAAACATGGTGTTGACGGACAAAGGACGAAAGGATGACAGACGACGGAGGACAGACAAGGGATGGAGA
This sequence comes from Pictodentalium vernedei, assembly GCA_031216915.1. NCBI lineage: Eukaryota > Metazoa > Mollusca > Scaphopoda > Dentaliida > Dentaliidae > Pictodentalium > Pictodentalium vernedei. Next base: position 674,423,501 of record CM062297.1, on the reverse strand, counting down.
GCGATAAGATTAGCTCAGCTTGACTTTGTCAAGATGAGCTAAAAATACTTACATGGGATTAAAATTGTGCGAGTTGGTTTGCAAAACAATCCCATGTCATATTTCCATAACTGACTCTCCCATAAATTTTAATAGGGCAAGAACATGTGAACACATTTTACTAACCAAACATAATAGAAAACTGACCAAAAATAATAAGACACACATACAGACATGCTAAAGTGGATGCCGGTAGGCAATAGCATAGAGTAGCATTCATTCTGCTCCCCCACCCACCCAACACATGACATTTACAAATTACAATCACAGCAACAAACTCTAATCTTCTTTTTTGTTTTCCCATAAGGCAATTTGCAATTCTGTGCAGCCAAGAGCACCATGTGTGGATTTCGGGCTATAAAATAATTAATAGGCCTAAAAAAATTAACAAGAGGCCCTAGGGGGCCTGAGGGCGCTCACCTGACATAGTAGTCTAAATATCAAACCAGGGACTTAATTTGAATAAGCTGCATACGCCCCTCCTAAAAAAAGCATATACCAACAAGATGAAGCAGTTGTGCCCACATAATACACAGGATTTTCCTTCTATTTTCAGTTCCTGCACTTTTACGTCCCAAAATTGAGATAAATGCATAAAAAAACATATTTTTAAAATTGACCGAAACGCATAAAAAACAAAAAAAAATAAGTTCCACCCGGACCCCAAATTTTCAGTATAAAAAAAAAAAAAAATTGTCTTAAAATTGACCGAAACGCATAAAAAACAAATAAAAAAATTCTGGATTTTGGTCCAAAATTTTCCAAGTCCCACCCGGCCCTAAAATTTTCAGTGTAAAAAAAAAAAAATTTTTGTCTTAAAATTGACCGTAAAGCATAAAAAACAAAAAACTAATTTCCGGGTTTTGGTCCACCAAGTTCCACCTGGACCCCAAATTTACAGCGTAAAAAAAAAAAAATAAAAAACCAAAAAAAAATTCCAGATTTTGGTCCAAAATTTTCTAAGTTCCACCCGGACCCCAAATTTTCAGTGTAACCAAAAAAAAAAATTGTCTTATAAAAAAAAAAAAACAAATAAAAAAATTCCAGATTTTGGTCCAAAATTTTCTAAGTCCCACCCAGACCTCAAATTTTCAGTGTAAAAAAAAAAATTTTTTGTCTTAAAATTGACCAAAATGCATAAACAAGAGGCCCCAGGGGGCCTAAGGGCGCTCACCTGACATGGTAGCCTAAATATCAACCCAGAGATTTGATTTCAACAAGTTGCATCTGCTCCTCCTAAGAAAAGCTTAAACCAAATATCCAAAGATTCTGACCAGTGGATCTAAAAGAAAAAAGAAGATTTTTAAAGAATATTCCTCATAATGAACTAAGTTATAATTCGGGCTCCCACAGGGAGCCCATATTAGAACCCAGGGACTTGGCTTTAACAAACTTGAATCTCACCCCTCTAAGGATGCTGCACACCAAATATCAAAACATTCTGACTGCTGGATCTGAAGGAGATTTTTAAAGAAAATTCCCCATTTTGAACTAAGTTATCATTCAGGCTACCACAGTGAGCCCAAATATGAACCCAGGGACTTGGCTTGAACAAACTTGAATCTCACCCCACTAAGCATCGTGCATACCCAATATCAAAAGATTCTGCCTGCTGGATCTTGAGAAGAAGATTTTTTAAGATATTTGCCTGAAATGCACCAAGTTCAAATTCGGGCTTCTATAGTGAGCCCAAATATGAATCCAGGGGGCCGATTTGAACAAAATTGAATCAGATCTACCCCATAATGTTGCATACCAAATATCAAAAGATTCTGCCTGCTGGATCTGGAGAAGAAGATTTTTTAAGAAATTTGCCTGAAATGAACTAAGTTCGAATTCGAGCTTCTATAGTGAGCCCAACTATGAATCTATGGAGCCGATTTGAACAAACTTGAATCAGATCCACCCCACAATGTTGCATACCAAATATCAAAAGATTCTGCCTGCTGAATCTGAAGAAGAAGATTTTTTAAGAAATTTGCCTGAAATGCACTAAGTTCGAAATCGGGCTCCTATACTGAGCCCAAATATGAACCCAAGGGGCCGATTTGAACAAACTTGAATCATATCCACCCCACAATGTTGCATATCAAAAGATTCTGTCTGCTGGATCTGGAGAAGATTTTTTAATGTTTTTCCCAGTGTTAAAAAGTGCGGACTCAGCACTTTTTCAAAGTCCTGAAAAAAGTACCTTGTTATCAAACCGACAGGGACTTTTTTAACCATTCTATTCTATTGGATAAAAATAAGCTTTATACAAAATAAGAATTCTCTGTGCCGTGTAGTTTTGGAGATGTGGCAGTTTTAAGGTTTTTCCTATTTTTAGCTTCCAAGGTCAATCAACTACTTATGACTCATTATCATCTCATATCAAATTTGGTTCAAATCGACCTCACGGTTCTGAAAATAGAAATTTTAGGCGTGGCCAAAATTTTTGCCCCTCCCATAACGAAGGCAAATAATGCCCCACAAACTTCTCTTGAACAAACTTGATTCTAAACCTCAAAAGAACTCTGTATACCACATATCAAGTCTCTCCTACTGGTGGTTCATTAGAAGAAGATTTTCAAAAAGTTAAAAAAATTTATAGTAATTTATATATTTTTTATACTTACCAATGACCCAGACATAGCTGGTGCTAACTCTTAAAATATAGGGCCAAACACAAATTTTGCCCCCCAATCCCCAAAATTTGCATCTAAAACCAAAGAAAACATGTCCTGAATGGCCCTCCACACTTCACCTCTACTGCGCATGCGCAGTGTCAAGGACGTTCCGAAATTGGTGCCATTAATCATTCTAATAACCAGTGCCTGGTAAGCGCTATGTACTCAGCGGGGAGGTAAGAGTTCCCAACTCCTGGGAGGGCCATCCCCGTCTGGGTCATTGGTAAGTATAAAAAATATATAAATTACTATAAATTTTTTAACATTTTTATACTGTACCAATGACCCAGACATAGCTGAATAGTAAAAAGGCTGGAGGGCCAAGGACATAGAGCAAGATGGAATACGCTCAATAATATAAATTAGAGTCATCCCCTCTAGGGAAAAAGAAGTATTAGGCCTTACATGTATCTTTCTTATTTATGATAAATTAGAAAGATACAACACCTTCCAAAATTGAGCATCATACATCCATGTACTCTATTAATATCTAGTATAATCCTTATACTAATAATTTTTAAAGTAAGCCAATAAATAAAGTAAGTCTAGAGAATAGAGACTCTTTATACTCCTTAAAAATGTCTGAGGATTGCATAACCATGTCCGTTGACACGTGCTATATTCAAAAGCTATACTTTAAAAACTAAGACTTGAATGAATTTTTAAAACATAAACTTCTCACTAAACAACCATCCCAATAACAGCTCAGAATTACTAACTCCGGAGGAGGTATCCCCTTGTTTTCATAATAAAACAGGTGACCCAAGGGAACACCCTCCCCCCGTCCCCTTTTTCTTGCCCTGGGTCAAATAGCCCAGAGCGAAGAGGGCAGCAGAACGGAGTCACTGCCGAAACAGACAGCCTACCTAGCTATAGTAGCAACTGTTAAGTGAATGACATTCTGAGCAGTAGATAATAGACCTAACAATAGAGGCCTCCAGAAATGGACTCAATATTTCTGAGATAAAAAATTCATGAATGTGGATGGCTGAGCGCAATGAGCAGCCTTCAAAAATCTATAATAGCGACACTATTAATGTAAGCCCAAGATGTAGAAGAACTCTTACTTCATGAGCCGAAATCTCAAACACAACTGCTGAGTCAAAGATATACCATAAGCAGTATCGATAGTTAATTGAATCCATTAGCAATAGAATGGAGCGTAACGTCCTTCTAATAGGCATCAAAGACATTAGAAGTTTACGCCCGTAGTAATAAACAGATATCTGTTTATAAATACATAAACTCTAACCGGACAGAGTAAAGGCCTATGCCCGTACGAAGATGGAAGGACCTTAATAACAATAGGATCCGGATATTAGGAGCCTAACTCTTATGCAAAAATCCAACCTAAATAGTAAAGGAAGTAGTGATTCCGAAACTACGAAAGTGAAAATCATCCACCGATAGTGCATGAAACTCACTGACTCTTCAGTAAAAGAGAAGCCAACAGAATTAGTGTCTAAAAGGTCAGAATTTGAAAACTACTGTTTCCAGAGGCTCAAATGATTACTTAGCTAAATAAGAACCGAAGTTAAATTCCATTTAGGAATTTAATCTAATGATTCTAAGTCTATTTATCGAAAAGTTACTAACTGACTTAGATAAAGAGACATAAGACTCAATTGTAAACTATCATAGAGTGCATAGGTATGAGGTAACATAAACCTATAACCTTAATAATAACAGGCTGCAGTAGATCTTGTGAAACAAGTATACTAAAAAGTTGCAATGAGTAGTATGGAGGGATCAACAATATGAACATAGTGATCCCTACACCAACGACGGAAGAGCCTCCACTGTAGCCGCATAGAATAGCGAAGAAGAGGATCTCCTATAGTAAGAAATCGCGTCCAAAGCTCGTCCAGTACAATGCTTACAATGCAATAAGGACCACACAACGGAATACGTGAAGGTTGCGACCTTGCGGGTTGTGATAAAGATGACACGATTTTACCCAGCGAAAAAAGATCCTCTCATTGAGGAAGATTTCGCATTAAGTCCCACAGTAGACATCAGAGTAAATTTACCCACGGTCTCTGTGAAGACAGAGATGCTATCAACAGAAATGTATTGTGGTTGTTTATCTTAGCAATACCTGCTGAAACAACAGCGCCGGAGGATATGCATATCCTATCATTCCGTCCTATTAGATCAATAGAGCGTTAACAAAATTAGCTCAGAGATCCGGACAAGCAAACACATACGTCTGCAATTGATTAGCAAGCTGTGTCGTAAATAAATTATCATTGGGCGCTCCCATTGATAGCAAATCTGATTGAATACTTGTTTGTTGAGAGTCCATTCTGACGGCAACAAGCGACCCATAAGTGAACGGGAGTCCGGTAAAACAATCAGACGACCCGGAATATGACGGACCGAAACAGAACTTGGTGTACTATAACAAACAGAAGGATTCTTTCCATTAAATTGAATAACGGAAACGAATAAGTGCCTCCCTGGTTCCGGAGATACGCCACTACTGTCGAATTAATGGACAGGATTTGGACATGCGTTTCTGAATAATGTTCATCCAATGACATAAAGCAAGCCTAAAAAACATTATTCCGCGGAAGATAAGTGCTTGCTTAGAGACTGCGGAACCCAAAGACCCTGGCACTTCGAATCCGTTGGGATCAATATTATATCCCAACCTGTTTGACTGGCAACCGTCATAATTATAACACTCGGATCCGGCAACTGCAGTGGCACTCTCTGAGTCAACCACCGAATGTTTGCCCCAGTCTGAATCTCTTGCAACACTAGATAGACAAGAGAACGTGTAAATCGAGCAATTCATGGATTTCTGAAAAGTTGCCGTCGAAGAGAAGCTTCTCCGAGAACGAAGCGACTCTGAGAGAGTTCTTCACCTTACTATCCACGTGCGTGGATGTAGCTAGGGCTGCGTCACGTCTAACCAACTCCAATCAGCCACTGAAGGGCGGAGTTATACGTGAACAAACTACTGCCCTCAAAAGAAATCACATTGAGGATAATATCCCGTAATTCTTTTCTTGAAGACGTAATGATAACGCCTCAGTAAGGTGGATTACGTATGATAAAGCGTCTAAGTTAAGTCTACTAGACATCATTGTCGTTTCCAACATTGTGGTTGGAAAAGACATAGACGGCGAAAAAGAATATTTCCAGTCTTTAACCACGCCGTCTAGACGCATATGAACTCTCGGTATGCCCTGCTCTGCCAAAATAAATTATTCGTATAAATGATAAAAAGGCAGAAATGAGCATTGCGGACAAGAAACTAAACTATCATGCTTGGTAGCAGGCTTATATGCATATATAGCGTCGATAAATAATACACATGTTCTAATGCCATTATTGGACTGTGTCGGTAAGTCAGGGACAATGTCCCTGAACCGATCCAAAATTCCGTGTCCAATGACGCTATAAGTCTCTTATCCAACATCGCAGCAATGTAGTCCGAAATAACAATCACTGGAAGATAATGCCAGAAGATATGAATGGCAGCTTCCGATGCTACGAAAGGGAAAACTCGAAATCTTTCGAATCCCTTTCGCCATCCTGTCGGACCCTATAAAGCGTTCGGTCGTCCGTACCTGATGCAACCGCGGACCGCACCGACCCAGCGCCGTCAGATAATTCCTGATTCGACTAAGAAACTGTCGATTGCTGGGATGCTGCGAAAAAACTGTGCTAACTCGGATAGCACGTCCGTCACTGAGGCCTGTGGAGAAGCGGTCCTACAATGCATTGCCGCTGGAAGCTCCGTGATCGTTACCCCCGTGCATACTAGTAATATGCGAGTGAACGGAGTGTATAGGCCTCGTGTCCCTTGGCTACCGGATGGCGTGACCTATTCGCCGTGGAATCACTGAATGACGAAACTGATTGGATACTCGAGGTCACGTAGCCAATGTGCGGTCGTGTGCCCTGCTGTGAGGATGAGGAAGCATTATCGACAGTCTCTCGGACTGTCAATATAACGGAGCGTCCCGACCGACAGACATATGCTCCGAATGTAAAATATCTGAACCAAAACATGCGGTCCCCTATGTTGTTGGACGAGAGAGGGACCTCTCTCACTCACAGCCCGGACGGACCTGGACAAGCCAGGAACCGGACTAACAGGCTTCCTCCGATCTGTCCTCAATCCGCCGTCACTGGGTGAGTACTAAAGTAATTATAGTGCTCGCATCACCCAAATCTCCTTCCTAGACCGCAACGGACGAACCCGGCAGCCGAAGCATTCAATGAATGTACGCTACACCGGGTGAGCTAGCGAATGTCACTTAGTCGATCCTACAAGGGACCTCTTAGGCGATAGACATATTCCATGAGCACTTATTGCCGCTAGCTCTTCATTAACTATGACGACAGAGGCACACTTTTGAAAGACATCTCCGTAACTTTGCGAACAAGAAACCCGAAATGCTTGGTAATAGCAAGCATATAATAATAATATATATATAGCATCGTTCAATAATTCGAAAGTTTGTGTGACATTATTGGACTATGTCGGAACTGAGGGACGATGTCCCTGAACTGACCAAAAATTTCTAAGTCCACCGACGCTATCAGTTTCTTATCCGGCATCGCAGCATTCTGGTCCGACGAAAGAAGCTGTAGAAGATCAAGTCAGATGACATACACAACAGCATATGTTGTTCCGAAAGGGAAAGCTCGAAATCCTGCAAATCCCTTTCGGTATCCCGTCGGACCAGATGAAATTTTCGGACGTCCGTACCCGCTTCTGCGGAGCGTCCCCACCCAGCATCGTCGGATAAAAAATATGCGACAGATTCAGTTGATGCTGGGATGCTGCGATAAGCTGTGCTATTTAGGAAAGCATGTCCATTCCCGAGGCCTGTGCAGTAGCGGTCTTACGATGCATTGCCGCCGGAAGCTCCGTGTACGTTGACTCCCGCACACTTTCCTATGCGAATGCCCGGAGTCTGCAGGCCTCGTGTCCCTGGTTACCGGATGGTGTGACCTGGTCGCCGATGATTCTCTGACTGGCGAAGCTGACTGGATATCCGAGGTCACGTAGCCAAGAGCGGTCGTGTGCGCTACCATGAGAATGAGGAAGCCTTATTGATAGTCTACTCCGGACTGCCTATATGTCGGAGCGTCCCGAGCGATGGATGTATGCTCCGAATGCGAAACATTTTGTACCACAACATCTGGGGCCAGATGTTGTTGTACGAGAGAGGGGCCTCTCTCGCTCGTCGTCCGGATGGACCAGAACGAGCTATGAACCGGACTAAAAGGCTTCCTCCGTTCTCCCTCTAATCCGCCGTCACTGGGTGTGCATTTGGTTGATTTATAGTGCTCGCATCACCCCAAAACTCCTTCTAGACCACAACGGACGAACCCGGCTGCCGAACCATTCGATGAATGGACACTACACCGGGCGAGCTAGCGGACGTCAAAGGCCGTCGAACCTACTAGGGTCCTCTTAGGCAATTGGCGTATTAACATGAACACTTTTCCGCTAGCCCTTCATTAATTGTGACGATGGAGGCACACTGTTGGAAGACATCACAGATACATCACCCTAATCTTGATCGTCTGAAATAGAAATTGATAAAGTAGAGTGACCCTGCGGGGAAAGGACCGGAGTGTCCAATTCCCCACTAACATACCGTGACATACGCTTCCCATGTTGTCATCGAAATCATACGATACAGAACAGGAGTTAATGCGAGTACACTGACCACATATAGAATGATTATAAAAGTCAGAGGAAGACTTCCTCTTATTACAATTGATCAAAATCCTTTCAATGTGAAAAGAAAACAAAGTCCTGGTACTCGCACCAACCCCTGGCAATCAAAATACATAATAATAATATGATCCATTAATATAGAAAAAATAATTGAAATCAAAATATTTTGAAAAAATATTTTTTCAGAATAGCCCAAGTTTCTGAAAAGTAACGTTGAGCCCCAATGGATCCCAAGCCTAAGTGTGGACAAAAATTTTAAAAATATTTTAAACAATTTATTCAACACTTACGAACAATAATAATGTATCTAGTTATGATTAAAATAACATCAAGATATTATTTTCAAGAAATCCCTCCCTCACACAGAGGGCTGTTGTAAATGTAAACAATGAGTGTAAAAACACTAAAATAAGACTCCAGGCACCCAAAAATACACTATCTGATGCAAAACAGAGACTTCCAGGGAAGAAACTGCAGAACATCAGATGGTAGATGCAGAACACAACGCCTAACCACCCGTAGGTGAAGACGTAAACATGGGGAAAAGAACAGAATTCATTCTGTTATTCAGCTAAAACTCCCAAGAAATTTTAGTAATAATAATTACAGAAACTATGCCAAAAGCATGGGAGAATAGCAAGAGGGGACTTAAAGGAAAGGGAGAGAGGAGAACACTGAAAAATCAGTGTAACTAAATAACCAGAATGACAACAAAATGGCTGCTGCCTCGAAAATAGGTAACTTAACATAATTTCATTAAAAAATTTTAAGTTACAGCCCTGATAATATTCTGTCACACATTTTTCCTCTCCTCCTTCTCTATCCTCCTTAGAATCACCATTTCACTAATATTTATGTGTCTGGCATCATTTAAACTGAGATTTACAAGCACAAAGATCAGTCAGATGTTAACTGATGAAGGGCCAAACTTAGAATGATTAATGGCGACAATTTCGGAACGTCCTTGACACTGCGCATGCACAGTAGAGGTGAAGTGTGGAGGGCCATTCAGGACATGTTTTCTTTGGTTTTAGATGCACATTTTGGGGATTGGGGGGCAAAATTTGTGTTTGGCCCTATATTTTAAGAGTTAGCACCAGCTATGTCTGGGTCATTGGTACAGTATAAAAATATAAGGCCATTTTTTCCACATCCCTCTGCTCAATGTGAGCCAAAACCTAATTTGCATAAAAATCAAAATGCCCCTATATAACCACTACTTACATGAAATTTAATTAAAATGTGGCCAATGGTTTAGGAGAAAGAGGCTCAAACACCACCTTCACGCAGGACGACGGACGACAGACGACGGACGACAGACAGACGACGGACGAAGAGTGATAAGAAAAGCTCACCCTGACTTTCAGTCAGGTGGGCTAAAAACAAAAAAACTCATTTCCTGATTTTGGTCCAAAATTTTCAAAGTTCCATCCAGACCCCAAACTTTCAGTGTAATAAAAAAAAAAATCTTGTCTTAAAATTGACCGAAAAGCATAACAAACAAATAAAAAAATTCTGGATTTTGGTCCAAAATTTTCTAAGTCCCACCGAGACCTCAAATTTTCAGTGTAAAAAAAACAAACTTTTTTGTCTTAAAATTAGCCGAAACGCATAAAAAACAAAAAAACAAATTTCCGGATTTTGGTCCAAAATTTTCCCATAGAGAGCCCAAATATGGACCCAGGGAATTGATTTCAATAAACATGTGAAACAATCTTCCAAAGATGTTATATGTGAAATTTGAAAGCTTTTGGAGCAGTGGTTTGGGAGAAAAATAGTCTTATATGTTTTTCCCATTACCCACAGTGTTGAAAAATACTCACTCAGCACTTTTTCAAAGTCCCAGAAAAGTACCCCATGATAAAACTGATAGCAATTTTTTTTGATTATTCCATTCTGTTGGTCCTAAGGAAGCTTCACACCAAATAAGAATTCTCAGTGCCGTGTAGTTTTGGAGATATGGGCGTTTTAATTTTTTTCTATTTTTAGCTCCTGCGGTTCCCATGGGGCGATGGGAAATTTTTTTTTTTTTGCATAAATCAAGTACTTATGACCCAATAAGCCCTCATATCAAATTTGATCCAAATCTGCCTCTCGGTTTGGAAAATAGAAATTTTTGGGGGGTGCAAATATTCTTGCCCCTCCCACTACGACGCCAAATATAGCCCCACAAACTTCTCTTGAATAAATCTGAGTCTACACCTCAAAAGGAAGCTGCACGCCATATATCAAGTCTCTGCTACTGCTGGTTCATGAGAAGAAGATTTTTTAAGATTTCAGCACACTTTTTGGGTGTGGCCCTACCAATGGGCGAGGCAACTTGATTTGAACAAAATCAAATTGTGATGTCATAAACTATTATCTCAAGTATCAATTAAATTGGTTCAGCAGTTTGGGAGGAGAAGACGCAAACAAAATGTTCACGGACGACGGACGGTGAGTGTCAGGTGAGCTAAAAATCTGTTTCTCAGGCCCTCCCGCATGGTCTTTTTGGCTGCCGCATGGTCCTTTTAGCTGCCGCATGCTCTCTTTTTATAACCAATGTAAAATTTTGAAAAAATAAAAATTAAATGGTTTATGCTGGTTTATGTCTGATATTTTATGCAAATTAAAAAACTTTATAAATTTCTCCCTTGAGTGCAAGAAGGCTTTGTAATGCTTTGGCATTGCAAAGCCTTCTTGCACTCAAGGGACGCAATACACCACCACCCATGCTATTCCGTAGATTATGAGGCCTAAAACATAAACCAAGAACATGAACTTTTGATGGCAAAGAAATAATTACAGAAATAAAAAATAAAATAACAAGAGGTCAAAGGAGGCCTGAGGACGCTCACCTGACATGGTAGCCTAAATATCAATCCAGAGAATTGATTTCAAGAAGTTGCATCTGCTCCTCCTAAGAAAAGCTTACACCAAATATCCAAATATTCTGACCAGTGGATCTAAAAACAAGAGGCCCCATGGAGCCTTAATCGCTCACCGGCCAAAGTGGTTCAAAGAAGTATTTGGGGGTCACATTCAGTTAGACATGGTTCATCAACACTACAAAGGAATGAAGTCATGAGAGACAAATTTTATGGAACTAGGGCCATAGCTTGAACAAATTTGAATCTTACCCCCCTAAGGATGTTGCATACCAAATATCAAAAGCATTTATCTGCTGGATCTGAAGAAGAAGAGTTTTAAAGAAAATTCCTCATTTTGAACTAAGTTATCATTCGGGCTCCCACAGTGAGTCCAAATATGAACCCCGGGACTTGGCTTGAACAAACTTGAATCTCACCCCCTTAGGATGCTGCATGACAAATATCAAAACATTCTGACTGCTGAATCTCAAGAAGATTTTTAAAGAAAATTCCTCATTTTGAACTAAGTTATAATTTGGGTTCCGACAGGGAGCCCAAATATGGACCCAGTGACTTTGCTTTAACAAACTTGAATCTCGCCCCCCTAAGGATGCTACACACCACATATAAAAACATTCTGACTGCTGGATCTGAAGAAGAAGATTTTTTAAGAAAATTCCTCATTTCGAACTAAGTTACAATTCAAGCTCCCACAGTGAGTCCAGATATGAACCTAGTGACATGGCTTGAACAAACTTGAATCTCACCCCCCTAAGGATGCTGCATACCCAATATCAAAAGATTCTGCCTGCTGGATCTGGGGAAGAAGATTTTTAAAGAAATTTGCCTGAAATGCACTAAGTTCAAATTGGGCTCCTATACTGAGCCCAAATATGAACACAGGGGTCGATTTGAACAAACTGGAATCAGATCCACTCCACAATGTTGCATACCAAATATACCTACTGGATCTGAAGAAGAAGATTTTTAAAGAAAATTCATCATTTTGAACTAAGTTATAATTTGGGCTACCACAGTGAGCCCAAATATGAACCCAGGGACTTGGCTTGAACAAACTTGAATCTCACCCCCCTAAGCATGCTGCATACCCAATATCAAAAGATTCTGCCTGCTGGATCTTGAGAAGAAGATTTTTAAAGAAATTTGCCTGAAATGCACTAATTCAAATTGGGCTCCTATACAACAAATTTGAATCAGATCCACCCCACAATGTTGCATACCAAATATCAAAAGATTCTGCCTGCTGGATCTGGAGAAGAAGATTTTTTTAAGAAATTTGCCTGAAATGCACTAAGTTCGAATTCAAGCTTTTATAGTGAGCCCAAATATGAATCCAGGGGGCCGATTTGAACAAACTTGAATCAGATTCACCCCACAATGTTGCATACCCAATATCAAAAGATTCTGCCTGCTGGATCTTGAGAAGAAGATTTTTTAAGAAATTTGCCTCAAATGCACTAAGTTCGAACTCGGGCTTCTATACTGAGCCCAAATATGAATCCAGGGGGCCAATTTGAACAAACTTGAATCAGATCCACCCCACAATGTTGCATACCAAATATCAAAAGATTCTGCCTGCTGGATCTGGAGAAGAAGATTTTTTCAGAAATTTGCCTGAAATGCACTAAGTTCGAATTCGGGCTTCTATACTGAGCCCAAATGTCAATCCAGGGGGCCGATTTGAACAAACTTGAATCAGATCCACCCCACAATGTTGCATACCAAATATCAAAAGATTCTGCCTGCTGGATCTGGAGAAAAAGATTTTTTAAGAAATTTGCCTGAAATGCACTAAGTTCGAATTTGGGCTTCCATAGTGAGCCCAAATATGAATCCAGGGGTCCGATTTGAACAAACTTGAATCAGACACATACCAAGATGCTGCATACCAAGTATCAAAAGATTCTGCCCACTGGTTCTGGAGAAGAAGAATTTTTAAAATTTTTTCTATAATTCATATGGTGCTATCAGAGTTATGCCCCCTATGGAGCCCCAAGTGGGATGTCCATTTCATTTGAACAAACTTGAATTGACATATGGTAATGAACATCCATACCAAGTTTCAAGCAAATCGACCTAGCGGTTTCAGAGGAGAAGTAGTTTGAAGAATGTTCACAACGCCGGACGGACGACGGACGGCAAGTGATAAGGTTAGCTCCCTTCGGTGAGCTAAAAAAAAGATTTTCAAAGAATATTCCTCATATTGAACTAAGTTATAATTCGGGCTCCCACAGGAAGCCCATATATGAACCCAGGGACATGGTTTGAACAAACTTGAATCTCACCCCCCCCTAAGGATGCTGCATACCAAATATCAAAACATTCCGACTGTTGGATCTGAAGAAGATTTTTAAAGAAAATTCTTCATTTTGAACTAAGTTATAATTCGGGCTATGACAGTGAGCCCAAATATGAACCCAGGGACTTGGCTTGAACAAACTTGAATCTCCCCCCCCCCCCCCCCCCCCCCCCCCCTAACTAAGCATGGTGCATACTCAATATCAAAAGATTCTGACTGCTGGATCTTGAGAAGAAGATTTTCAAAGAAATTTGCCTGAAATGCACCAAGTTCAAATTTGGGCTCCTATACTGAGCCCAAATATAAAACCAGGGAGCCAAATTGAACAAACTTGAATCAGATCCACCCCACAATGTTGCATACCAAATATCAAAAGATTCTGCCTGCTGGATCTGGAGAAGAAAATTTTTTTAAGAAATTTGCCTGAAATGCACCAAGTTCGAATTCAGGCTTCTATAGTGAGCCCAAATATGAATCCAGGGGGCCGATTTGAACAAACTTGAATCAGATCCACCCCACAATGTTGCATACCAAACATCAAAAGATTCTGCCAGCTGGATCTGGAGAAGAAGATTTTTTAAGAAATTTGCCTGAAATGCACTAAGTTCGAATTCGAGCTTCTATAGTGAGCCCAAATATGAATCTAGGGAGCCGATTTGACCAAACTTGAATCAGATCCACCCCACAATGTTGCATACCAAACATCAAAAGATTCTGCCTGTTGGATCTGGAGAAGAAGATTTTTTAAGAAATTTGCCTGATATGCACGAAGTTCGAAATCGGGCTCCTATACTGAGCCCAAATAAGAACCCAGGGGGCCAATTTGAACAAACTTGAATCAGATCCACCCTACAATGTTGCATACCAAATATCAAAAGATTCTGCCTGCTGGATCTGGAGAAGAAGATTTTTTAATGTTTTTCCCATTGCCTACAGTGTTAAAAAGTGCGGACTCAGCACTTTTTCAAAGTCCTCAAAAATGTACTTTGTGATCAAACCGATAGGGATTTTTTTTAACCGTTCGATTCTACTGGATAAAAGTAAGCTTCATAAAAAATAAGAATTCTCTGTGCCGTGTAGTTTTGGAGATATGGTAGTTTTAAGGTTTTTCCTATTTTTAGCTCCCGAGGTTCCCATGGAGCCATGAGAAATTTTGTTTTGGCATCAATCAACTACTTATGACCCACTATCATCTCATATCAAATTTGGTTCAAATCGACCTCACGGTTCTGAAAATAGAAATTTTAGGCGTGGCCAAAATTTTTGCCCCTCCCATAATGAAGGCAAATAATGCCCTACAAACTTCTCTTGAACAAACTTGATTCTAAACCTCAAAAGGACTCTGTATACCACATATCAAGTCTCTGCTACTAGTGGTTCATTAGAAGAAGATTTTAAAAAAATTTGGCCATTTTTTCCCACTCCTCTGCTCAATAAGAGCCGAAACCTAATTTGCATAAAAATCAAAATGCCCCTATATAACAACTACTTACATGAAATTTAATTAAAATGTGGCCAATGGTTTAGGAAAAAGAGGCTCAAACACCACCTTTGCAGGACGACGGACGGACAGACGGAAGACAGAAGAAGAGTGATAAGAAAAGCTCAGCCTGACTTTCAGTCAGGTGAGCTAAAAAAAAAACACTCGCCCACATGCAATTTTACAAATAATGGCCTGAGAAACAGAAGATCTACTTTGTGTGGCCATACTATTATTATTAAAAGAAATGAGAAAACAAAAGAAATGGAAATTCAATACTCATTATATTTGAGGGACTAGAAATAATTTATACCTTTATAAGCAGATAAATAATTAGACGTTTGTGTGTACTGTGTGATTAAACTGTAAGAGATATCCATCATTTCTTGGTAGCTTTGTTTCCAATCTCCAGTAAGCTGAAAAAAATGACGAGATCAGATTACATGTATTGACTGAATGAAAGCCAGAAGACTGACACATGAAACTGTACTGTATGCTAGAGCTTCAAAACCAAACCATGTACACAGCAGGATATAAAAATGAGTGTTCATCTCAAATAATATTCATGCAATAAGTCTGAAAATTTTCATTTTGCCAAACCTCTGGTTTAGGTAAATATGAATTTCATTTCTGTTTCCCATGATACATATTTCGATTGTTATTGTCAAATTTTAGTTGTCAGTACAAAGATTCCCTTGTAAGCAAACCTAACTGTGAATATTGTGATGATGTAAATATGACATCATTATTCTTTGGTGGAAAAGAGTTCCAACAGATTTCAGGATGTTTCAAAGCACTAATTAAAATGTGTGTTTTTTTTCAGATTGGATGCAAACACCTCCATTTTGGAATTGACTCTGAACACTTATTTGGTCTTTTGGCAAGATTTGTAGGGGCAGCAGAACTGGCTGGGGTGGGGTGGGGGTGGGGGGCATGTTTTTTTGTATGCATATATTTTAACACAACCAATGACTAAGGAGTGGATCCAGAGCCTCCCCTATATTCTCGCCAGCTACATTTCTCTCGTACTGGTTCAGTTTCGATGGATTTCGGATCAGTTTTTGCAGTAAGTGGCAACAAACGCTAAAATGTATACAGTCTGTTAAAAAGTCAGTTAACTGAAAGAGATCATAATCTTACAGACATACAGGTACCAAATCCACCCCAAGACAAGATAACCCACAGACAGAATAATTGCCGTAAACGTCTGGTAAAGCATACAGATGAGGTCTATTTATCAGCTTTGGTCATATGACCAAAGCTGATAAATAGACCTCACCTGTATGCTTTACCGACGTTTTTTAACAGCTCTCAAAAAATGTGAAATCTTTCAAATACATCTCCTGAAAAATCTCAAAATATCCACTCAGATGCATGGAAATGGGGGCCTTGGGACCTTGGAATTTAAATTTTTCATACCGACGACCATCCATCGCCCGATCCAGCCCCCCCACTTTGAAAATCGTTCTGCCGTCCAGGATTTGTTTGGAAAAAAGCATAGTGAAATAATTCTACAAATGACACTGGTGGTTAACATGCTTGATATAAGATCTGATTCATGAACCCACATTTACGTACCTATAAGAAACATATCTTGTGAGAAGACCTTATTATGTAACTTACCGTAATTATGAAACCTTTTCCAAGATTTTAGAACCGAATGACAATTGCTTAAACAAGTGACTTATCAGCCACAAATACTGAGGTTTTAGAGGTTCTGTTCACATCATGTGAACAAATGTCTATAATAAACAGTTAGTGAAATAAACTAGAGGGGTGTTTTATTTCAAAATGTTCAAGATACAACAAATTATAATTTTGAAGCATGTACAAAAACAACAAATAATATACTACTCTTTGCATTCATATTGCTGAAGGAGCTCAATAAGAATTATGTAACAGGTTTCTGACTTCAAGCTCCTTGTCAATACTTACTTAACAAAATGATACTTGCAAAAAAATTCTTCAATAACTAAATATTCTTATTGTTTGTCACCCAAACATAATTTCTGACCCTCATTGAATACACAGCTTATGAACCCTAATTGAGGGGGTGATAAGCTATGTTTTGAAAGCAAAAAATGAAAAAAACGTTAAATTTGAATTGGGACTTTTGTAAATAGCAATGCTCATTTTTTTCAAGGTTAACATCAGCAGGGGTATTTTGTGCCTAGAAAGATTGAGTAAGAGTTTCTTGCCATAACAGCTTGGGCAAATTTGGGGTAGTTTCTTTATCAGTGCACTTCCAATGACCTCCAAAGGTGGTTTTCAACTTACTAAGTGCAGGAAGTCCAATTTTTTTTCTGAAGAGCAGGTACTGTAACTTAAAGGCTTCATATTCTGTGGATGTGCTTCATTTTATCTGTGAAGTGAAATTATTTTGCCTGTATAGATTTGCCTGTATGGTCCTTACGTTAGGTGAAGGGTTGACAGGATAAGTGTGGAATAATAGGTTGTTTGTTGTTTATTGGAGTTTAACAATACTTTCAACATCTAGGTCATATTATGTCAGAGAGTTTAAAAGGTGTAGGAAGAAGCACAACACAAATGTCAAGCTGTCCAACTTACTAATCCAGCACAAACAAAGTAAGCCGTGGTTGAAGGCAAGTGCACCATCAATATGCAGTACACCTCAGTACCTATCACCACTGTGCTACACTAGGTGGGCAATCAGGATTAAGTTCATTGCCCAAATTATGCTGCAGATAGCGAGGATCAGGATTGAGCTGTAACCTTTTGGTTTCAAGAAGAATGCTAATGAGCCACCCTGTTCTCAGCCTAAAAGGTAATCACAGTCTTGGTTTTAACTGGTAAAGTCTGGAAGAGCGCTCAAATCTCTTCCAGAGGTGATTTGTAAAGCAACTATATTTTGTTTTCAAAGATACCATACTGTCAACAATAGGGCCTAGTTTCATAAAATATTTTTCATAAACAATTGTTTTGTTACAATTTATTGGAGAGTGCCTGGTGGCACTCTCCAATAAATTGTAACAAAACAGTTTATACTGGTAAGCAAACTAAAGTGGCTTTCAGCACTTTTAAATAAAGCCATGACAGTGGCTTCAAGTACTGAACCAGTTAAATCTCAACTGGGTAACTAGTCCATTTGGAAAGGTGGAAAGACAGGCCTAGTTTTTTTTTTTTTTTTGTTTTTTTTTTTTCTTACAGTAAATTACGTAAATTACAGTAACACACATATATATATGGACAAAACAAAAATACAATGTGTAAAGAATGAGTTCTTCCGATCTAAATTCAACACAGGCTTGTGTAGTTATAGAAGACACTTAGATTTAACTAATTATTTTAGATACTGTCTCCCACCACAATTTGATTTTGTTTGCCTTGCTGAACGAGTATAAATATAGTGAGTAGATATCAATAGCTCTGTAATTCTTTAAAACTTCTGTATACGTAGTGTTGTAGTTGGGTAGCCGGTTTTCAAGACTACATGCACATATATATTTTTTTTTAATTTGTAAACATGAATACAGTATGTCGGATAACTGAGCTTCTATTTGCATTCCTAATATTACTTCCTTAGGGCTGACCTGAACATTTGAATTACAAACAATATTAACCTTCTCTATGAGTTGAAGAAAAACTGTTTTTGAATGTGAACAATCGTAAAAGAGATGTGTTATTGATTCTTTTGAGTTAAAACAAAAGTGGCAGAGCCGAGTTTCTGAAAGACCACTACGAAATAGTTTAGAGTTGATGTATAATATACGATGATTTATTTTGAACTGTAGTGTCTGTAAATATGTGTCACTGGTAGAAGTGAATGTTGACTTCTATACATATTGCCATTCGTCTATGCTTATATCATATCTAAGCTCATCGCTCCATTTTGCTTCGGATTTTCTTGCAGGTACAGCTATCTTGTTCAGAAAAATACCGTAAAAATCTTTATTAACTTTGGCAGTTGACTTTAAACGGGATACTAATGTATTCTCCACATCAATATTTTGTGTACATTCTTGGATTATTTTTTGCCAGTTTTGGGGTACTGCATTTATCAATCCCAAATATGTAGTGAACGGGATATCTAAGTTGTATTTGGTTTTAAAGGCGCCATGTGTTAAGAAATTTCTGTTAGAATCTACAATATCGTTTATAAAAAACACACCAGCTGCAAACCATTTTTCTAAATGATAGCATACATTATTTAATTTGATACTTTTATTATAAAATATTGATTGTGATAAAATATCTTTATATATTGATAAAGAATAGTCTTGAAGGAGTGACCACAACATTACAACATCTCACCAGAATGGGGGGCATTGATTCCGATAATTTTTGTATACCGTCTTTTGTAAAATGCCAAATATTGTTGAAGCCAAATTTTGATTGTGATAAAATATCTTTATATATTGATAAAGAATAGTCTTGAAGGAGTGACCACAAAATTACAACATCTCACCAGAATGGGGGGCATTGATTCCGATAATTTTTGTATACCGTCTTTTGTAAAATGCCAAATATTGTTGAAGCCAAATTTTTCAAAGTTATCAAGTGCCAGTGTTTTCCACTGTGACGAGTTTTCCGGGTCTAAGAGCTTCTTAATCCAAACAATTTTTAATGAATTACATAGGGTTTTAATGTGCGGGATTTTGAGACCACCTTTCTCCACTGGGTTTATCATGGTAGAGCATTTGATTTTGTCTTTCTTATGTCACCAAAGGAATGTGAAAACTATCCGCTGGAGTTTATTAATAATCCAATTGGGTGGGTTGGGAAGGACTGTGAGAGAGTGTATGATAATTGGAAGAGCAAGAGTTTTTAACACCGTAGCTTTTCCAACAAGGGTAAGATTTCCAAACAACAAAACAGTTAATAGTTTCTACATTTTTTCTATTTTTTCTATAAAATTTTTATCCAGGTAATTTGTGTTACTTAAATTGTATTTTATTCCCAAAATGGTAAAATCTTCACTGTGATTCCATTTTATCGGTTTGTCCGTTTTTAGTTCCACACCGCAACCCTTACGAGAACCGATCCATACTATATAAGTTTTGTCAAAATTTACTTTTAGACCTGATAAATGAGAAAACTCGTCAACAATATTTAAGGCTGCATTGAGTGATTTTTGATTATCGTCAAGAAATAAGGTGCTGTCGTCTGCATACTGGTTAATTATATATTCAGAATTGTTTATTTTTATACCATTTATTTCCAGACTAAATTTCAACCTGGCACTCAGTATTTCTACACACAGGATAAACAGGTATGGGGAGAGTGGGTCCCATTGTCTTACACCTCTTTCCACGTCGAAGAACTCTTAAAGATGACCATTGTTTAAGACACAGCTGGAAATGTCACTATAGAAAGCCTCAAACCAACGAATGATTGATGGACTGAAATTGTAAAAGTTTAGGGTTTTCTCAATGTAGTTCCATTCAAGAGAGTCAAAGGCTTTTTTGAAATCCAGTAATACAAACATTCCTGGAATATTACTTGATTTGCACTTGTCAATTAGATCGGTAATTAGACGTGTAGATTCCCCAATAAACCTCCCTTTTACAAAACCCAACTGACTTTCAGAGATAAGTTTGGGTAGTACCGTTTTTATTCAAGATGCTATTGCTGAAGAGCCAAGTTTAAAATCAACGTTTAGAAGAGAAATAGATTTTCTTTCCTTTGGAATACATGTTATTATACCTTGTCTTTGTGTAACTGAGAATGTACCATTTTCGTAACCAGCATTTAGCGATTTAACCAAAAAAGGACCGAGATCTTTCCAGAAATATTTGTAAAATTCGGAAGTAAATCCATCTGAGCCAGGCAATTTATTGCATTTCATGTTTTTCAAAGCAGGTAAGTATTCAGAGCCTGTCAATGGACCATCTATTAAAATATTGTCTTCGTCGTCAAGTTTCTTTAGAAACGGGTTATTATTATCGAAAAACATGTCATCTGAATATACTGACGGAGTATTTATCTTGGAACTATATAAATTTTTGTAAAAACGTTTTTGTTCTGAAATAATATTTTTAATATCTGTACATTCTGTGTTGTCATCTTTAATTAATTTTGCTATTAATTTTTCTGTAAATTGCCTTTTTCACCAAATTACAAAAGTATTTTGTCGGTTTTTCCTCTTCTACTTTCCACTTTGCTTTAGTTAATATTATAATGCCTTGCACTTTTTTGAATCGTAATTGTTTCAGTTCGGAGTCCGAAGATAGAATCTCACCTCTAACTGTTTCATCCCCACTATCTAATTTTATATGTAGTTCTTTTAATTTATTTTCTATATATGTTTCAGAGTTTTGATTTTTTTCGTTTCAAGTAAGATGCATATGAAATTGTTTTACCGCGTATCATTAATTTTAGTGTTTCCCAAAAAGGCTGATCATTTATAGAGAGCTTAACATTATGTGAGTTGTTAGATATATCAGTTTTACTGTTTATACAGTATTGTTTTATTGTTTCAAAAATGTTATTTCTAACAGCTGTTGTATATTTGGGTCAGATAATAAGCTATTCTTAAATTTCCAAAGTCCTCTACCTTTTTCTTGTTTTATAA
This sequence comes from Pictodentalium vernedei, assembly GCA_031216915.1. Lineage (NCBI taxonomy): Eukaryota > Metazoa > Mollusca > Scaphopoda > Dentaliida > Dentaliidae > Pictodentalium > Pictodentalium vernedei. Next base: position 674,401,908 of record CM062297.1, on the reverse strand, counting down.
ATTTGAGAGCGACGGATACAGGAGAGTGATCTGACCGGTAACTAGGCTCAATGTCAGTTGACTGAACTATGTCCTGCAGGTCAGAAGTTATTAAGAAATAATCCAATCACGCAGACTTATCATTTGGACCCCTCCACGTGAAACGTTTGCTAGATGGATTCTGTTGTCTCCATACGTCATTCAGATCTAAAAGTTCCATGTAATTAGATATACATTGTTCGGCTTTTACATTGTTCTTATTTTTGTAGTTTTTGGTGTCGAGGTGATAGTCCATTGGGATGTTCCAATCACCACCAATTATTATAGAAGTGTTCCCTACGCTTTCTATTTTATCGAAAAAATTGTTATAAAAATCAGGAGAGTCATTGTTTGGGCCATATACTACTGCAATTGTCAGACAATTATATATGGAGTATAAAACTGTAACTTGTACAGATGAAAGTAACTGTATCCACTAAGGCACGCTAGCATCACCGACTGTATGTTTAAGATCATTACCAGCGACTAAAATAAGCTATGTTAAACTCTCGTCAGACAACTTGAGCCATTCTGGACCAAGAACAGAGAGTACGGTGAGTTATGGCCTCCAGTCCTCCAGTCTGTAACCTGAGGGATTGGCCTGTGATCCATCATGAAGACGGACTGGCGCATGGTAAGAGATAGGTAGAAAGATAGAGACCGAGACTGAGACATAGAGGGAGACAGACAGAGGGGGGCAGTAGAAGGGTGAGGGAGTTGGGTAGGTACCCAAAGAAGGAGAAAGAGACGGTAAGTGAAGAACAGATAGAGGGACAGGCAGAAAGACCGACCCACAAAGAAATATTTGAAAACATCTGACGAAGGCATATATACATATACGTATAAGCATTAGATTCCTGTATAATGTATAGCATGCACATATAATGCATGCTATACATTATACAGGAATCCAAAACTGTACCTTATACATATGAGAGTGACAATATCCACTAAGGCGTGTTTGCATCCCCAACCGAAAAATCAGGATCACTGCCATCTGGTAAATAAGCCATTCTAAACTCACATCAGACAACTCCAGCCTTACTGGACAGAGAATAAAGAGTACAGCGAGTTCTGGCCTTCCATCTTCTATTCTGTAACCCGATGGGTAGTATTGTGGCCCATCATGGAGATGGACTATCCAGCGTGCTGATGTATGTCGAGGTGTGACTTCAAAATAACAGCAAAATATATCAGCAATTTGACCTTGGTTATTAAAGAATATGAAAAATGTTTGTTGACACTAAGAAAGAGGGAAAGAGTGGAAATGGAGAGATAGGGGTTGTGGAAAAAGAGAGAGAGAGAGAGAGAGAGAGAGAGAGAGAGAGAGAGAGAGAGAGAGAGAGAGAGAGAGACAGACAGACAGACAGACAGACAGACAGACAGACAGCTTTGAGATGTCACTTTTTTTTTTGAACCTATGAATTTTTCCATCGACTGTCTTGGCAAGAAGTTTCCCGTTAGAGCACCATGAGTTTGTTATACCTGGTGTTGCGTAAGCCTTTTGTAGGAGCTGATAATTGAGTCTAGTTACATCCTCGGTAATGCTCATTCCAGTATTTTTTAGTTTTTTCCTGTTTGTTAACACTTCCATTTTTGAACGACGTGATAAAAATTTTACGAGAATAGGTCTATGTGGTCTGTTTGGTGAGGGCTTGTTAACCCTATGAGCAATAGAGATGTCGGAAAGTGTTAAAGAAATCTCTAGTTTGGAGTTTAAAGTGTTCAGTACGGATTGAATACACTCATGAATCGACTCACAGGGAGGTTCCTTTATTCCGTAAATGCGGACATTGTCTTTCCTAGTGTACTGTTCTAGATTGTTTATTTCTAGTTTTTGAGCGTCTAACAGTCCTAGTTGATATACACTCAGGACACTGTATTCTGACTGTTATACTATTCATGTATTACGTTGCACTACTCAAAAAGATGAAACAATTCAAAGTCACCAAATTTATCTTTCTCTTTAACAGGATTGACAAAATCTGTTATTTAACCATCATAATCTTTACCCGAGGCACCTTATAGTGTTTCTGTTACTCTATATTTAGTTTCCTCTACAGTTTTACCAATGCTGAACAAATTTATCACAGAACTTCCACTCAATGATAATTTCAAGCTTAAAATTCCAAAGAACATTATGTATAAGTCCTATCAGAAACCACATATGAGGACCCCACAATATAAACTACCAGTGGAGTTTGAAAATACAGAAAAAAACAAAATTACACAACCAACATGGTAGAACAAATAATTATGAGGAAAGATTCAATAAGGTTAACCCTTCCTTACCTAACATAAATTGCATGCAAAGAAAACTGCAGTCTTTCCAAAATAACAAGAGGCCCCAGGGGGGCTGAGGGTGCTCACCTGACATGGCAGCCTAAACATCAAACCAGGGAATTGATTTCAACAAGTTGCATCTGCCCCTCCTAAGAAAATTTAAATTTTATAGTAAATTTCCTTTCTTATACCTACCACAATTGTTTACTACAGGCTTGCACTACAGCGGAAGTTCCTAACTCAGAAAATATACTCTCTATTTTGATCTTTCCCAAGCGATTTGGGAAAGAAAAGTGGTGCAAAAGCACCAAGAAACAAGAGGCCGCACGTGGCCTGAAGCGCTCATCTTGAACAGAACATGAAAAAACAAAGTCCAAGAATGAGTCTACATTAAGCAATCCATCTCCACAGGATACATTGTCAATCCTTGAGTCCCTCAGGAGTGACAAAATAGTCCGAGCATCATGCCTTTTCTTCAGTTGATCATAATGTAAAATGTAGAGCTCCCCTATGAAGCCCTTTGATACAACCTATTTGGATTAATCTTAGTTACACACCTCTTGAGGGAACTGAATACAAAATGCCTAATTCTTCAGCTACATGGCCAATTCTGGTTCCCATAGGGAGCCCAAATATTAACCCAGGCTCTCGATTTGAACAAAGTTTAATCTGACCTCCCCAGAGATGTTGTATACCAAATATGAAAGCATTCTGATTGTCGGATCTGAAGAAGAAAAATTTTAAAGAAATTTCTTCGTCTTGCACTAAATTAAAATTTGGGCTACCATAGCGAGCCCAAATATTAACCTACGGACCCAATTTGAACAAACTTGAATCTGACAAATCCCCCCCCCCCCCCCCCCCCCCCCCCCCCCAGAGATGTTGTATTCCAAATGTGAAAGCATTCTGACTAGTGGATCTCAAGAAGAAGATTTTTAAATAAATTTCCTCATCTAAATTAAAATTCGGGCTACTATAGGGAGCCCAAATATTAACCCAGGAAACCAATTTGAACAAACTTGAATCTGACTCCCAGATGTTGTAAACAAAATATGAACGGATTCTGATAGGTGAATCAGAAGACGATTTTTGGAGAAATTCCCAACTCTTGTACTAAGTTAAATTTCAGGTTCCCATATGAAGCCCAAATATTAACCCGGGCACTCGAATTGAACAAAGTTGAATCTGACCCCCCTAGAGATGTTGTATACCAAATATGAAAGCATTCTGACTGGTGGATCTGAAGAAGAAGATTTTTAAAAATTATCCCCCATATTGAACTCAGTTAAAATTTGGGCTTCCATAGGAAGCACAAATATTAACCTGGGGACTTGGTTTGAACACTCTTGAATCTGAGCCTCATAACAATGATGTATACCAAACATTAAATGATTCTGACTAGTGGTTCTGAAGAAGAAGATTTTTAAAGAATATTTCCCATATTGCCCTAAGTTAAAAATTTGGGCTCCTGTATTGAGCCCAAATATGAACCAATGGGCTTAATTTTAATAAACTTGTATATGACCCCCCTATGAATGCTGTATACCAAATTCCAAAAGATTCTGACCCCTGGTTCTGGAGAAAAGATTTTTTTAATTTTTGCAAATATGCTGACTCAGCATTTTTTTGATGACATCTACAGAACACCCTGACAAAACTGATGGCAATTTTTTTTTACCATTCAATTCTACGGGTCCTAAGGATGCTTCATACCAAATAACAGCTCTCTGTTCCATGTGGTTTGTGAAATATGGGCATTTGAAAATATTTCTGTTTTCAGCTCCTGGGGTTCCTACAAGGACACAGGAAAAGTTTTTTTGGCATGAGTCAAGTACTCATGAACCAATAATACCACATATCAAATTTGGTTCAAATCGGAACATTGGTTCAGAAAGTTAAAAAATTTATAGTAATTTATATATTTTTTATACTTACCAATGACCCAGACTTAGCTGGTGCTAACTCTAACAAAACCAGGGCCAAACACAAATTTTGCCCCCCAATCCCCAAAATTTGCATCCAAAACAAAAAGAAATCATGTCCTAAAGGACCTCCATACTACGCCTATACTGCGCATGCGCAGTGACGCAGACGTCCCGAAATTGGCGCCAATTATCATTCTTACTGGCAGTGCCTGGTCAGCGCTATGTACTCAGCGGGGAGGCAAGAGTTCCCAACTCCAGGGAGGGCCATCCCCGTCTGGGTCATTGGTAAGTATAAAAAATATATAAATTACTATAAATTTTTTAACATTTTTATACTGTACCAATGACCCAGACTTAGCTGAATAGTAAACAGGCTGGAGGGCCTAGGACATAGAGGAAAATCCAATAAGCTCAACTATATAGTAAAGAGGTAACCCCTTAAGGAGAAAAGGAGTATTAGGCTTTACATGTATCTTTCTTATTTAATATTAAATTAGAAAGATACACTACCCTTAATAATTGAGCACAATAACATTCATGTTCTCTATTAACATCCAGTATAACCCTTATACTAATTATTTTTAAAGCAAGCCAATAAATAAAGTAGTCCAGAGAATTGAGACTCTTTATAGTCATTTAAAAGTGTCCGAGTATTGTATATTAAAGCCCGTTTGACACTTGACATATACAAATGCTTCACACCGAGCTACACTTTAAAAATAAGACATGAATGAATTTAAACATTAATATTACACTTTAAAACCATCCCGGAAGCGACTCAGAAATACTGACTTGGAGGAGGCATTCCCTTGCTTTTCACTATAAAGCAGGTGACCTAAGGGAACACCCCCCCCCCCCCCCCTTCCCCTTGCCCTGGGTCAAATAGCCCAGAGTGAAGAGGGCAGCCGGACGGAGTCACTGCCAGAACAGAAAGCCTGCATAACTATAGTTGCAACTGTTTAGTGGACGACATTCTGAGCAACAGATAACGGACCTAAACAATGCAGGTCTCCAGAAATGGACTCAATATTTCTGAGATAAAAAATTCGTAAATGTGGATGGCTGAGACCAATAAGCAGCCTTCATTAAATCTGTAATAGCAACACTATTAGCATAAGCCCAGGAAGTAGAAAGAGCTCTTACTTCATGAGCAGAAATCTTAAGCACAGACTGCTGAGAAGAAGATAAATCTTCATAAGCAGTACGGATAGTTAACTGAATCCATCTAGCAATAGAATGGACTGAAATGTCCTTTCTATTAGGCATCAAAGACAGAAAGAAACGTTTCCGTCCCTTTCTGATAAACTGAGATCTCTGTTTATAGATACGTAATGCTCTAACAGGACAGAATAAAGGCCTACGCCCGTCTGAAGACGGAAGAGCCTTAATAACAATAGGTTCCGGATATTTATTAGGAGCCTGATTCTTAGCTAAAAAACCCACATTAGTAGTGAAGGTGATAGTGTTCCCAACACTACGATAATGAGAATCATCCACCGATAGTGCATGAAGCTAACTGACTCTTCTAGCAGAAGAGAAAGCTAAGAGAAAAGCTGTCTTATAAGATAAGAATTTGAAATCTACTGTCCCAAGAGGTTCAAATGGCTTTTCCTTCAATTTAAGAAGAACCCAAGCTAAATTCCACTTAGGAATTAATCTAAGAGTTCTGGGTCTATTTATCGAAAAGTTTCTAACCAACTTCGATAAAGAGACATTAGATCCAATTTGTAAACTATCATGATGTGCATAGGTATCAGATAACACAGATCTATAACCCTTTATAGTAACAGGCTGCAGTTTGATTTCGTCAAACAAGTATACTAGAAAGTTTGCAATGTCTGGTATAGAGGGATCGAATATATCTACAGAATGATCCCTACACCAACGACGAAAAACCTTCCACTTAGCCGCATAGTTTAGCGAAGAGGAGGTCCTCCTACAGTTAGAAATCGCGTCCACTGCTCGTCCTGTAAAGTGCTTGCCATGCAAGAAGGACCGCACAACGGAAAAACGTGAAGGTTGAGACCTTGCGGGTTGTGATGGAGTTGGCGCGATTTCCCCTGCGAAAGAAGATCCTCCCGTGGAGGAAGCTTCCGCGGTAGGTCCCACAACAGACACCTGAGTAGATTTATCCACGGTCTCTGTGGCGACAGAGATGCTACCAAGAGAATCTTGCATTGAGATTGTTTTATCTTTAGCAATACTTGTTGAATTAACGGCGCTGGAGGATACGCATATCCTATCATTCCGTCCCAAGGGATCGACAGAGCGTCTACTGCAAATGCTCTTGGATCCGGACACGGAGACACATACGTCTGCAACTGATTGTTGAGATGTGTCGCAAATAAGTCTATCATTGGCCGTTCCCATTGGTAGCAAATCTGATTGAATACTTGTTTGTTGAGAGTCCACTCCGACGGCAACAAGCGACCCTTTCGTGAAAGGGAGTCTGCTAGCACATTCAGACGACCCAGTATTTGACGGACCGAAAGAAGAACGTGATGTTCTAACGCAAACAGAAGGATTCTTTCCGTTAGATTGAACAACGGAACTGAATGAGTGCCTCCCTGATTCCGTATATACGCCACTACTGTCGTATTGTCGGATAGGATTTGGACATGAGCATCGTGAATAATGTCCATCCAGTGACGTAACGCAAGCCAAATTGACATCATTTCCTTGATGTTTATGTGCTTGCACAGGAATTGCGGATCCCAAAGACCCTGGCATCTCGAATCCGTTGGGATTAATGATGCACCCCAACCTGTTTGACTGGCATCCGTCATAACGGTAAAACTCGGATCCGGCAACTGCAGCGGAACTCCTTGAGTTAACCACTGAATGTTTGCCCAAGTCTGAATCTCTTGTTTCACTTGATCTGACAAGAGAACGTCTACATCGAGCGAATGAATTTTCACACTCCAATTCTGAGTCAGGAAAATTTGAAGAGGACGTGTGCGTAACCGCCCCATCGGAATGAGATCCGCGGCGGCTCCGCACAGACCTATCAGTCTCATAAATTCTCTCGCCGTGACTTTGTCTGCGTGCAGACAATAGCGAGCGTAACAACTGACTAATTTCGCTCTGGTTAACGGCAGACGAACGAGATTGTTGTGCGTCTCGAAGCTCATTCCCAGATGAGTGAATGACTTGGACGGCACCAGATCCGACTTCTCCTCGTTTACTATAAAACCGAGACGTCGGAGCAATAGAAGAAGATTCTGAACATCGTTCTGAAGCGTTAACTCGTTGCCGTACCTCTGAAGAATGTCGTCCAGGTAGGCCGACGTTACCGCAGACGAATGAGCTCGGAAGTAGATCATTACCGAGTTCATTACCCGAGTGAAAGCCCAGGGTGCTAGATTCAATCCGAAGCACATCGCCCGGAATTGATACACCACTCCTAGGACTGCGAAGCGTAGATACTTTCGGAATGTCGGATGTACCATGACGTGAAAGTACGCATCTTTGAGATCTATGCTCGTTGCATAATCGTTCACCCGAATACTCGATCTGACCGATCGAATCGTCTCCATATAAAACTTCGGAGCGACAATCAGCTTGTTTATCCAGCTCAAATCTATGACTGGACAGAACGAGCCATCTGGTTTCGGAACCAGAAACAGATGGCTGTAGAATCCCGGAGATTCCTGGTTTTCTACGACCTCTACCGCGTTCTTCATTAAAAGAGACTGCACCTCTGATAACAGAGCGTCTCTTTTCTGCGGATTTGACGGAAGATGAGTCCACTTTGGACTTCGAGTTAATGGAGGCTTTCGTTTGAAGGATATCAAACTCGTTGCCGAAGTCACTCCTCTCACCCAAGGGTCGTCCGTAATCGACGCCCATTCTTGTGAAAAGCTCGACAACCTTCCGCCAACCGGAACGCGATAGAGGTTTAAGCCATCACCTCCTGGACCTGCGAGGCCTGCGGTAGGAGAAACCACGTCTTCCACGACCCGCACCTCGCCCCATCGACCTCGGGGCGTCCGACCGATTGTCCCGGCCTGAAGGATGTCCTGAACGAGTGTCGCTATCCTGACGGTCTCTCGAATAAGACCAAGAGGACGCACCGGAACCTCTATAGGAACCTCTCTTGGGCGCATTAGACCCAGAAGTGCCTGTCTTATTCGTGTCTGCTGTATCCGACTTCTTAGGAGCAGATTTGAACAACAGAGAATCCTTAGCTTTCTTTGTAATTTTATCATAAATAGCGGAAAGCTTGCCGTCAAAGAGAAGTTCTCCTGAGACCGAAGCGACTCTAAGAGAGTTCTTCACCTTAGAATCCACTAGTGTGGATGTAGCTAGGGCTGCGTCACGTCTAACCAACTCCAGATTTGCCACTGAAAGGGCGGAGTTACACGTGGAATAAGCTACTGCCCTTGAAAGAAGTCTTAAAGAGGATTGTATATCCTGAAACTCTTTCCCCTGAAGGCGCAGTGATAATGCCTTAGTAAGGTGATCTGCGTAAGATAAGGCATCTAAATTGGCTCTGTTAGACGCAATAGCTGTTTCCAACCCCGCGGTTGGATTCGAAGCTGACGACGGTAATGATAGCTCTAAGTCTTCCGCCTCGTCGTCCATACGCAGAGGAACTCTCGGTATACCCTGTCCTGCCGTATCGAATTTATTCCTTGCATTAATGAAAGGCAGGTTGAGAGTATTAGCGGACAAGAAACCTGCTTTCCCCGTCCTGGAAGCAAGTTTAAATATAGCGTCGTTCAATAATTCAAATGTTCTTGCAACATTATTGGACTGCGACGGAAACTCGGGAGCGATGTCCCTGAACCGCTCAAAAAATTCAGAGTCCAATGACGCTATAATTCTCTTGTCCGGAAGCGCAGCAGTCTGGCCCGACGGAACAACTTGAGGGAGAAAGTGCCGGATGAAGTCCACGGCAGCTTTATGTTGTTCCGAAAGGGATAGCTCCAAGTCATCCGTATCCCTTTCACCATCCGGTCGGACCTCATGATGTTCCCGGTCGTCCGCCCCCGATGCTTCGGCGGAGCGTACCGACCCAGCGCCGTCGGATAATTCTCGATCCGACACCGTTTCTGTCGGCTGCTGGGATGCTGCGATAAGCTGTGCTATCTGCACAAGAATGTCCGGCGTCGAGACCTGCGGAGGCGCAGTCTTTCGCTGCTTCGCCGAGGGCAGCTCCGCATCAGATGGCTCCCGCATACTTTTCCTATGCGAACGTCCGGAGTCCATCGGTCTCGAATCCCTGGCTGCCGGATGGTGTGACCTGGTCGCCGAAGAATCCTTGATCGGCAAAGCTGGTAATATATCGGCGTTCACACAGCCAAGGTGCGGTCGTGTGCGCGGACGAGAAGAGGAAGCCTTAACAGTCTCTGCGGACTGCTATACAACGGAGCGTCCCGAGCGACGGACGTATGCTCCGCTAAAGACACATTTTGTACCACAACATCTGGTCCCAGATGTTGTTGTATGAGAGAGGGGCCTCTCTCGCTCGCGGCCCGGCTGGCCCTGGACGAGCTAGGAACCGGACTCAAAGGCTTCCTCCGTTCTCGCTTACTATCCGCCGTCACTGGGTGTGCATCTATTATGTTTATAGTGCTCGCATCACCCAAAATTTCCTCTTGGACCGCATCGGACGAACCCGGCTGCCGAACCATTCGGTGAATGGACGCTACACCGGGCGAGCTAGCGGACGACATTTGTCTAATCTCCATGAGCACTTTTGCCGCTAGCTCTGAATTCATTTGTGACGACGGACGCACACTTGAAGAAGATAACATGGAAACATCACCCTGTTCTGGTTCCTCTGAAATATAAACTGAGAGAGTAGAGTGACCTTGCGGAGAAAGAGCCGGCATCGCTCTTTCTCCAGAAACAACATATCGTGACACACGTTTCCAATGTTTCTCATCCCAATGTTCACATATAGGACAGGGATTAATGCGAGAACACTGACTACAATTAATACAATGATCATGAAAGTCAGAGGAAGATTTCTTCCTATTACAATTTGAACAATGTCCCTTCATTGTGAAAGAACAACAATAAGTCCTAGTTACTCGCAAAAACCCCTGACACAAAGATACATAATAACATGATCCATTAATAAATGAAAAAACAATTGCAAAACAAAATAATTTTGAAAAAATATTTTTTCAGCGAAGCCCAAGTTGCTGAAAAGTAACGTTGAGCCCCGATGGATCCAATGGCAAAGTGTGGTCAAAAATTTTAAATTTATATTAAATAATTAATGAGACACTTTCGGATAATATAAATGTATCTTATAGTGAGATAAACTACAGCAAAGGCAAACAGCCCCCCTCAAAAAAGGCTGTTGCCAATGAAAACAAACAGTGTAAAAACACCAGAAAACACATGACTCCAGGCACTGAAAAAACTGGCCCGGAATCAGTCATCAATTACACTCTATCTGATGCAAAACAGAGACTCCCAGGGGAGAATCTGCAGAACATCAGATGGAAGATGCAGAACACAAACGTTATACACCCATGGGTGAAAACGTAACTATGGGGAAAATAACAGAAAACATTCTGTAACCAAGCAACTCTCCCAGGAAATTTTAGAAATGAAATTTCTCAAAAATATGCCAAAAGCATGGGAGAATTGCAAGGGGGGACTTTAGAAGGCTAGGGGAGAGGAAACACTGAATAAGCAGTGCAACAATTAGCAAGAATGACAACAAGAGGCCCATGCCTCGAAAATAGGCAACTTAACATAATTTCATCAAAAAATTTTAAGTACAGCCCTGATTATTTTTTGTCACTTCTTTTTCCTCTCCTCCTTCTATCCTCCTTAGAATCACATTTTCTCCAAAAATTACGTGTCTAGCATCCTTTAAACTGAGATTTACAAGCACAAAGATCAGTGAGATGTGGACTGATGAAGGGCCAAACAGAGAATGATAATTGGCGCCAATTTCGGGACGTCTGCGTCACTGCGCATGCGCAGTAGAGGCGTAGTATGGAGGTCCTTTAGGACATGATTTCTTTTTGTTTTGGATGCAAATTTTGGGGATTGGGGGGCAAAATTTGTGTTTGGCCCTGGTTTTGTTAGAGTTAGCACCAGCTAAGTCTGGGTCATTGGTACAGTATAAAAATATAGAAATTTTGGGCAGGGTCAAAAATCTTACCCCTCCCATTACAAAGCCAAATATTGCTTCACGAACTTCGTTTGTACAAATTTCATTCTACACCTCAAAAGGAAACTCCATAACAAATATCAAATCATTGTACCCACTGGTTCATGAGAAGATTTAAAAAATATTTTGGAGCATTTTCTCCCACCCCCTCTGTGTGGGGCTGGGCATGTTGAGTTGAACAAAACTGCAATGCCCCTTTGGGACCATCACTCACACAAACTTTTACTAGAATTGGCCCAGTGTTTTTTTGGAGAAGACCAAAACATGGTGTTGACGGACGACGGACAATGGATGGACGGACAGACGGACGACAGACGGAGAGCAATGGGATTAGCTCAGCTTGACTTTGTCATGGTGAGCTAAAAATAAGCCAAAACTGGGTCGAGTGCTACCGGTGTACACCCAGTAGGGAACGCTCTTCTCCTAGTACAGATAAATGGCTTCCGGTACCAGTGAGCAGACGTGTAACCAATGACTCATTCTTTTGAATCCGCAAACATTGGAGTTATGTGATTAGCGGGAGGAAGAATTCTTACTTGAATAAGAAGACAGGAGGGTCTCCATGTAAACAATTGTGGTAGGTATAATAAGAAAGGAAATTTACTATAAAATTTAAATTTCTTATCAACCTACCCTACAATTGTTTACTACTAGCTGAATAGACAATAGGAGGGAATCACATAACCAACCCCCACATAACCCGACAGCACTGGAACTGTGGACAGAAGAAGAGTTCCTTAGGCCTATCAAACCATAGCATCACAAACATTAGTAAAAGACAATGAGATGAGGCATATGGCTCTGCGTGACGCACAAACAGAAAGGAAAATAAAACAGCACAGGGCTGGAACTGACCTTGAAGAGGCCTAATGGCTAGGGTAGTCAACAGCCTGAGCAGAAAAAAGAGGGCCCAAAGAAACAAGGTCCTCAGACTGCTCCTGCAACCGACGCAGATAGAAGGTAGAGAAAGTAGAACCATTTCTCCAGTAGGCTGCCTGCATAACGTCTGACAACTTGACGGAGTTAGCATAAGCCCAGGAGGTAGACAAGGCAAGCACCTTGTGAGCAGAAATACAATTGATAATACAATCGTCAGTCACTAGACGAGCATAGGCAGCGCGAATAGCAAGACAAATCCATCGAAAAATGGATTGAGGAGAGATCTTCTGTTGACCAGGAATAAGAGACAGAAAGAATCATTTCCTGCCTTTCCTAATGAACTATGTCCGGTTGATATAAAAGTGAAGTGCACGAACCAGACAGAGTAAAGGGTGATTACCCTTGGCAGAAGGAAGAGCCCTGATACAGATAGGAGGTATCTGATTATTGGCCAGAAAGGAGCAATCAGTGGTAAAAGTAACACTGTTGGTGGAGCTCCTGAAAAAGGCCGGATCAACCGAGAGGGCGTGAAGCTCACTAACCCGTCTGGCTGAGGCAAAAGCCATCAGAAAAGCCATCTTGTATGTGAGGAAATGCATATTCACCTGGGATAAAGGTTCGAACAGCTGATGGCTTCTTATTGAAATGTCAAGTGATTCAGAGGATTCTTGTTATTTGAATAGCCACGTTACCGATGAAAAAATGGATTTTTTTTTATAATTTCTCTATCAGAATTGCCACTGTCCAGACATGCTGGCACTCTATTCAATAAACTTCAGGCGAAATGCTTAATTAGGAACCATCCACACCACAAAAAATTAAGCAAAAGTAACCAAAAAAGGAGACCTCTTTGGAACTCCATACATAGCATCTGCGCATGCACAGAGTAAAGGAAGTGACCTCCATTCCTGCCAATAACCATTCTTTTTTGATGCCTGCTGACTGTTAATTGTTCTATGTGATAGGTGTGAATGAATAACTAAAGGGAGGGCACTTCCTGTCTAGCCAGTGGTAGGAATGATAAATACTGAAATTATTAGAAATTTCCATCATTTATCCACCTTCACAACTGTCTCAGACATGCTGAATAAACAATACGATGAAGGCGAAGGCAGGACTAAAAGAAAAGCCATATTGCTAATAAGCAGGCTATTCTTTACTCCAGAAAGATGGAATCCCTAACAGAACAGGCACCCCAACGTGTAGTTAAGTGTATGGCAGTTTTCTATTCAAGTCTATAGGCATACAGGACTTTCTTAGAAATAACTAAGAAACAAGATATACAGATTGTGACGAGTGGAAAATTTGGGGAAAATGCCTGTACTCTCAAGGGTTAATGCAACATTAATTTACCTGCTATTACCTTGACAAACAAGACACTTATTAATTCCACAAATATTTAGAAATGCAAATAGATTAGTTGATGAACCTTTACAAACAAAATACAATTTGTGCATGAAATATTATGTATTAAATTAAGATTTCAGCTTGGCCCTGGACCAAAATGTACCAAAAAAGTAATGCTGATACTATGGGATCATCACTTTGCAATGGGGTACTCAACAAGATTTGTTCCCTTTGTGAAAACTGTTTCATTGCATTTTGTAGATCTTTTAGGCAGAAAAGGTGAGGGGATTTGTTCTTTTTTACTTTTTTTGGTGGGGTGGGGAGTGGAGGGGGGGGGGGGGGGTTGAAGGGGTTCAATGAAAGAATTTGGTTCCAGTCTCCATCTACATAATATAGCTATCATTTGACAGTTTGGCGCAACTCGTTTTAAGTTCTAGTGTCACTAGCTCAAGCATTCCAAATGTTTGGGATGGACAACACAGAGGAGGCTGAAGGAAGAATGACTTCGACATACATATCCCCCCCCCCCCCCCCCCCCATTGATCCTTGAGAGTTCACACCTGCTTCAGCAACACTCGTTTATCTGATATCTTGGCACTATTTAACTCCTACTTTAATCTTTACTCATGCTCAATGTTTTATTAGCTACAGAACCACGACTGTATGAAGTCATACATGTATAATTTTACATAGAAAACCTATCCCTATCTCTAATTATGTCCAGTTGTATTGTATATATTTTTCATCACTCTGTCTAAAAAAAAAAAAAAAAATGTTAATAGGATCACCAATCCAATGTCGAGTTGTGACAGCACAAAAGTGGGTTTAATCATTATCAACATATCATCCAGAAACCAACTGTTTACAATTTACTATGTGAAGAGAGTCACTGTGACGTTGACCTTTGATTGCAAAATAAATAGGGCTCTTTCTTGCACCATTGCGACCTACATTGAAGTTTCATGAACGTGGGTGGAACCATTGTCAAATCTGGAAACCAATTGTTTACGATTTATTGTGTTCAAGATGACTGTGACCTTGACCTTTGTGAGTCCAAAATAAATAGGGTTCTTCCTCTCACCGATGCCAACCTACCTATGAAGTTTCATGAATGTGGGTCGAACCATTATCAAGTTATCACCCAGAAACCAATTGTTTACAAACGCCCACCCAAAAACCCACACAACCTGCCCAATCCCCAAACAAAATATTTTCACTCTAAATTTTTTTTTTTCTTCTTAAAATGCATAAAAACTAATTTATGGATTTTGGTCCAAAATTTTCTAAGTCCCACCCGGACCCCAAATTTTCAGTATAAAAATGTTTTTTTTTTTTGTCTTAAAATTGACCGAAAGGCATAAAAAACAAAAAAAAATTTTTTCGGATTCCCACCCGGACCCCAAATTTTCAGTGTAAAAAAAAAAAATTTTTTTTCTCTTAAAATTGACCGAAACACATAAAAAAAACCCAAAAAAATTTCAGGATTTTGGTCCAAAATTTTCCATGTTCCACCCAGACCCCAAATTTTCAGTGTAAAAAAAAAATAATTTTTTTTCTCTTAAAATTGACTGAAATGCATAAAAAACAAAAAAAAAAATTTCTGGATTTTGGTCCAAAATTTTGTAAGTCCCACCCGGCCCCCAAATTTTCAGTGTAAAAAAAAAAATTTTTTTTGTCTTAAAATTGACCGAAACGCATAAAAAAACAAAAAAAAAATTTCCGGATTTTGGTCCAAAATTTCTAAGTCCGCAACGGAACCCCAAATTTTCAGCCTAAATATGAACCCAGGGACTTGGCTTGAACAAACCTGAATCTCACCCCTCTAAGGATGCTGCATACCAAATATCAAAAGATTCTTATCGCTGGATCTGAAGAAGATTTTTCAAAAAAACTCCTCATACTGCACTAATTTAAACATTTGGGCTCCCATAAAGAACCCAAATATCGACCCAGGGAATTGATTTCAATAAACCTGTGAAACAATCTTCCAAAGATGTTATATGTGAAATTTTAAAGCTTTTGGAGCAGTGGTTTGGGAGAAAAGTAGTCTTAAATGTTTTTCCCATTATCCACAGTGTTAAAAAATGCTGACTCAGCACTTTTTCAAAGTCCCCAAAAAGTACCCCATGAAAAACTGATGGCAATTTTTTTTTACCATTCCATTCTGTTGGTCCTAAGGAAGCTTCACAACAAATAAGAATTCTCAGTGCCGTGTAGTTTTGGAGACATGGGCGTTTTAATTTTTTTCTATTTTTAGCTCCTGCGGTTCCCATGGGTGAAGAGAAAATTTTTTTTTTTGCATAAATTAAGTACTTATGACCCAATAAGCCCTCATATCAAATTTGGTCAAAATTTGCCTCTCGGTTTGGAAAATAGAAATTTTGGGAGGGGCAAATATTCTTTCCCCTCCCATTACGACGCCAAATATAGCCCCACAAACTTCTCTTGAACAAATCTGAGTCAACACCTCAAAAGGAAGCTGCACACCAAATATCAAGTCTCTGCTACTGCTGGTTCATGAGAAGAAGATTTTTTAAGATTTCAGCACACTTTTTGGGTGTGGCCCTACCCATGGGCGAGGCAACTTGATTTGAACAAAATCAAATTGCGATGTCATAACAAACTATTATATCAAATATCAATTAAATTGGTTCAGCGGTTTGGGAGGAGAAGACGCAAACACAATGTTCACGGACAACGACGGACGGTGAGTGATGAATATAGCTCTCCTGACTGAAAGTCAGGTGAGCTAAAAATAAAGCTATGGAGGTGTACTAAATGATATCAGTTGAGTTTGTTATAAAAGAAATAATTATAACTGGATGACCACCAAACAAATGATAAATTTAAAGTAATTTGTATCTTTTTATACTTACCAATGGCCCAGACTAGCTGGTGCTTAACTCAAAGTTATTAAGGGCCAAACACAAATTTTTAACCCCCCAATCCCCCAAATTTGCTTGCAAAACCAAAAATTAAGAGTCCTATCTGGCCCTCCATACATTTACTCTATGCGCATGCGCAGACGTCAGGAAGTGACTGGAATTGGCACCAACATCATTCTTTGTAGAAGAGAGTACTACATAAAAATTCAGCGGGGAGGTATGAGTGCCCACTCATGGGAGGGCCATCTCTGTCTGGGCCATTGGTAAGTATAAAAATATACAAATTACTTTAAATTTATCATATTTTTACACTGTAAACCAATGGCCCAGACTAGCTGAATCGTAAAAAGGTGGAGGGCCTAGGACTTCAGAATTAGTAGATCAACATAGTTCCAATCCCGTAAACCAAGGTGAAAGGAAATTAAAATTATTAGGAATTACATGTATGTCTCTCTATACAGTAACAGAGAAGACATATCATACAAAAGGAGCCCAGTTCAAGTAATTCCGTATACTTAGCATGAAGACTATGCTAATTGAATGTAAACAGTTCCCATTTTTTTAAGGCTAGTCCGGACTAAGCCCCAAAAATTAGGATGGCGTATTTGAGAATGAGAGGCTATCCCCCACAAACATACGCCATATACAATAAACACAAGCTGTATCCAGGATATAATCTACAGACAAAACAGCTTCACTCATAGTTACATACTTATCAAGCCGGAGGAGAGGTGAAAAAGGAATCTTCAAAAAGAAAGAGGGGAGCGCTCTGGAATCAGTAAAAGCGGAACCAAAAAACAATATAAATATTCGTCGAACAGGCTCTCGGGTATTAATAATTATTAATAAATGGTGCTCAACGCCACTTCAGAAGCTAAGGCTATAGCGATGATCCCGGTAATTAATATTGCCCGCTATATAACATACACCGGAGTCGGCAAACGCAAATAGGTCGAAAACCGGAGATATAATATATAACATACACATGCCCAATAGAATTACAATGAACGATCTCTGGAAAGTAAACATACTTCCGAGGTAACCCACAGGCAACCCCATTCAGGCGTATAATAAATTCCAGTAACAACACTCCCGACGTGTACTATCCGATATCTATGACATTATAAACGTGCAAATATACCAGAGTGAAAACAAGGTGTATTCGATTGAGTACCGACATTAATAGAAACCTGGATTTAGAAATGGAAGCAGGTATGATTAACAGGCTTGACACGAACCGCCCCCGAAATAATTCATAATTTCTAAGGTCCATAACATACAATAATGTGTCTGCCTAATAATTCATTATTATGTGTGTGAGCATTGAAAACCCGAATGTAATCATCTGAATACCAGTTAACTGGCTATACAGCCTCCAAGGTACCCAAAGACTAGCAATTTATTTATGATGAATTATGCGCTCGTATATGACATATAGACGAACAATCACAGAAAACCAACCAACTAAAAAGTGGATGTGCCCATGAGGTCACCATAGAACACAACCCAGCCGCCAATCGAGAAGTCATGAAATGCATGCATGTATTTAAACTCATACAAGGCTTCCGGGAAGAAAACTACGTCTTGCCCGGTAATCGCCTCTAAATATATTGGCGTGGGGGGACAATGGTTCCCTCACCTCTAACCGACTCCAATATGCCACTATGGGCGGAGAATGATATGAAGAACAAAAACTTCCCCTGATAAAGAAGGTCCTCTCGTGGAAGAAGCTTCCGGGGAACGTCCCATAACAGACACTTGAGAAGACTGATCCAAGGTTTCTGTGATGACAGAGGTGCTACTAGTAGGATTCACAATGAGACTGTTTGATCTTAAACATAATCTACTGAATCAACTGAATTGAGGATACACGTATCCTATCATTCATCCCAATGAGATCAGCAGAGCATCTGCTGCATACGCTCAATGATCTGGGCATGGCGACATGAACGACGGTAACTGATTGTTCCGGTGCATCGCAAACAGATCTATCATGGGGCGATCCCTCTGGTAGCAAATCTGCCGAAATACTCGCTCCAATTACAACAGGTGACCTTTCCAAGAGAGCAAGTCTGCTAGTACATACAGACGACCCGGTATATGACGGATAGAAAGATGAATATGATGATTCATGACGTATAGGAAAATCTTCGTTAGTTGACATAACGGAAATGAAAGGGTGCCGTCCTGGTTCCTGATGTACGCTACTACTGTCGAGTTGTCCGACCAAATTTGAACATGGACGGTCTGTTATTATGTGAATTCAATGTTGTAGCGCTAGCTTTTTTGACATCATCTCTTTGATGTTTATGTGTTTCTCCTGAAACCGAGGGTCCCAAAGACCCTGACACTTCTAGACTGCAGGACTTAGGGCTGTGCCCCAACCTGTCTGACTCGTGTCCGTCATAATCGTGAAATCCGGATCCGGCAGTTGCAGCGGAACTCCCTGAGTTAACCACTGAATATCTGCCCAAATCTGAACCCTTGTTTTACTAGGTCTGTTAAAACAATACTGGTTCAAGCAAAAGTATCTTCACACTCCAGTTCAGAGTAAAGAATATCTGGAGGGGACGTGCGCGCAGGCAGCCCATCAGAATGAGATCCACAGCCGCTCCGCACAGCTCCAACAGTCGCATGAATTCCTTCACTATTAATGCATCTGAGTGTAGACAAAAGCAAGCACAACAACTGACAAATTTTGCTCTGGGTAACGGCAGACGAACCAGATTGTTGCGAGTCTCAAAGATCATTCCCAAGTGAATAGACGACTTGTACGGGCTAGATCCGGCTTTTTCATGTTTACGATGAAACCGAAACATCGGAGTAATAGAAGCAGACTCTGAACATCGTTCTGAAGAATAATTCTGTTGCCGTATCCCTGTAGAAGGTCGTCCAAGTAAGCCGACATTACCACAGACGAATGAGCTCATAAGTAAGACATTACCGAGTTCATTATTCAAGTGAAACACCCAGGGGGCCAGATTCAGACCAAAGCATATTGTTCTGAACTGATACACCTTCCCTTGTACAGCGAACCGCAGGTACTTTTAGAATGAAAGTACTCATCCTTAGATCTATGCTTGCCGCATAGTCAATCACTCGAACGCTCGCTTTTACCGACCGAATGATTTCCATAAATAAATGTTTGGAGCATTGATAAGCTTGTTATCCAGCTCAAGTCTATTACCGGTCGGAACGAGCCGTATGGCTTCGGTACGAGGAACAGGTCAAATCTTGAGAATCCTGATTCTCGACGACATGTATTGCTTCCTTTGATAAGAGAGCTTATACCTCCGGTAGGAGAAACTCTTTTATGCAAGAATTTGATGGAAGATTTGTACAACGCGGACAGCTTGTTAGTGGGGTTTTTGCTTGGAATGATAGCCATAAGCCGTCCGAGACTACACTTCAAACTCACTGATCTTCCGTGATTATTATCCATTTTTTTGTGGATCTTGATAACCTTCCACCACTGGCCAGCAATAGAGGTCTAAACCATTACCTGTATGACCTGCGAGGCTTACGGGAGGAGAAACCATGTCCTCCCCGCGACAAACCTCGTCTTGTCGGCCTAGGGGCGTCTGACTTATGGTCCCGTTCAGATCTACGCCCCTTTTCCAAGTCGCTATACGGAACGACCTCCAGAGTAATTATAAGAGGGTTTCTTGTACCCTCCTGAGGATTTTCTTTTTGACGATTTTTGTCTGGACCACCCTCCTTTACTCTTGTCTGCTGAAGTGGGTCATTGATACGCCGACTTCAAAAGCAAAGCACTAGACACTTTCTTAGTAGCCTGATCATAGACTAACGAAAGCTAGTCATCGAATATAAAATGGCCGGAAACCGGAGCGACTCAAAGAGAGCTTAACACCTTGTCATCTTATCAGTGATCACGACGCAAGGGAAGCATCACGTCTGATTAACTCCATATTAGCCACTGTTAGGGTGGAGTTATACATAATTGCCCTGGAAAGAACTCTAAAAGAGGTACGAACGTTCTCAAATTCCTTTCCCTTGAGACGTTGCGCTACAGCTCTTGTAAGGTGATCTGCATAAGACATATCATCCAAATTTGCTCTATTTGAAGAAATTGACCTCTCAATTGAGTCTGAGCGAATAGTGAATGATATAGGTAAGGATACCTCTAGATCCCCGGTCTGCTCATCCAAACACAGAAGAACTCTCTGAACATCTTCCCAGACCGTTTTTAAATGAACGTGGTCCAAAAAACGGTATGTATACGGAAGACGAAGATAAGAAACCGCCTTCTTCCTCGCACTCAAGAGGATAAATACAGCGGCGTCTATATGGCCAAAGGCCTGCAACACCTGCATAAACTTAACCGGAAAAGAAAAGACTTGCATAATATTGTTTATTTAATGGTATAAATCAAATACAATTACAATGTAATAACAATACTATAAATTTACAACTGATTTACACTGTCGGGAGATGACAGCCAGGTTGGCTGTCTATCTGTCATCTTCCACAAATTTTGAACTCAAACACTGCCAACAGTTACCCCGTAAGCCTCTAGACTTGTTGATTTACAGACCTGGTGACTCCTTTATACATTTAAAGGTGGACGAGTTATCTAGGAGCAATTATTCAGAAGCAAGTAATAACACGGGTAATTATACGAACACTGGAAAGAATAAATAATGTGTAGATATTTCAAGTTAAGACAACAGAATAACTGCACAACGTTCTGTAGAAGAGTGAAATTTTCAAATATTTTGTCTTATACCAGCAGAGAAGAAAGCAAATAGCTAAACACGTCCCGCCCTTCCCCAGATTGGTTAAGAGACTATTTGTGATGAAACTAGTTAGTCTAAGTACACATTTTGACGGGGTGGGGGTGGGGGTGGAGGTGGGGGTGGAGGCAGGGTTGAGGGGCGGGGGTAACCAGGGTCTTTCAGGATACACTACTCCTGTATTTACATTCCAGCATGGCATGAACAATCGGTATGTTAACTCTATTGTCCAGGCTGACACTTGAGGCAGTAGGGGTTGTCGCACAGAAAGCTTTTCTGATACGAAGAGAGAAGTCTCTCTTTTAATTTCTTTTTGAATTCATTTCTATTACCTGTTCCTCACAGAGTTGGATCAGTTCATTCCAGAGTCTGAATAAAGTCTGCGCCTAATGACGTCAGCGGTTCTCTCTTGTCGTTGCAGCATTCTGATTCAGCGGAACAAAATCAGGGTAGTATTGATGGATGAAAGCCATCGCAAGCATGTACTGCTCCAAAAGGGAAGAGTAATCCTCTTCCTTATCCCTTTCACCATCCGAGAGAATCAGTTGCGAATCTTGGTCCATTGCATCTGCGTGAACAGACGACTGGACCGACCCAGTACCGTCCGACAGCTCAGATTCTGAGTCTGAGGGAGGCTGCATCTGCACTTGCTGGGATGCTGCGATCAGCTGTGCAATTTGCAACAGTGTGTCGGAAACAGATCCTTTCTCCGAACGTCCTGATGATCAAGGCCTCGTCTCCCTAGTCACCGGATGGTTCGACTTCACGGGCGAAGAGTGGTTTCTTCTTCGTGCAACAGGCTGGATATCCATAGTCGGGTAGCTAGTATGCAGTCGTGTGTGCTTAAATAACGTAGCGGAGGAAGCCATGATTGAAGCTGACCCCGGCTGCAGACTAGACAGAGCGTCCCGAGTGGCGGGCGGACATATGCTCTGTCTCATGCAAGTTTCCAACCAGAAAACTTCATTTTGGCCTTGTGAAACGTTGAGGAGGAAGCCTTGATTGAAGCTGACCCCGGCTGCAGACTAAAGAGAGTGTCCAAAGAGGAGGGCGGACATATGCTCCGGCTTGCACAAGTTTCTCAAAACAACATCTGACCCCAGATGTTGCTAGATTAGAGAGGGGGAGGCCTCTCCCGCTCGCGGTCTATCAGACCTCGCTGAGTACAAGAACTTGCTGACTTCCTCCCTATTTCCTCCCTATTTTTGTCGTTGCTGGGTGAGCTATTTATATTATAGTGCTCGCTCTACCCAATCCACTTCTTAGACCCCAACAGACTTACCCGGCGTCACAGCACCCATGGACGGAGTACCGCTTCACCGGTCGAGCTAGCTGCTTGCAAGAGATTAAAACCTTTAACAAAAGGCCCTAACTCTTGCAATAATGAGCATAACAGCTGGCTCTATATGCTCCATGGAGCACGATGACGGCAGCACACTTGGATGGGTGTCAGAATATCATCACCATGTTCATGTTCCTCGGAAATAGAAACTGTCAGAACATGTTAAAACGTGAGGAGAGGCTCTGATCCTCAGAACCTCACTGCCAACAACGTACCGCGACAACCGACTCCAACATCAGTCAACCCAGTGCAACATAAGAATGACAAGAGTCCACAGGAGTGTATCAACTAAAGTCGATATCAGTCCTCAAAACTTCACAACAATATATATATATAACTGAGATACATGAATAATAGCAATAATAATTAAATTCAAAATATTTTTTGTAAACAAAAAATTTTGAAAAAATGCACAAGTTCCCAAAGGGAAGAGCCCAAGGGCATCCCGACAGAGCCTAAGTGTGGACAAAATCAAACAAGAGGCCCCAAGGGGCCTTAATCGCTCACCGAGCAAAGTGATTCAAACAAAGTGGTTCAAAGAAGTGTTTGGGGTCACATTCAGTTAGACATGGTTCATCAACACTACAAAGGAATGAAGTCATGAGAGACAAATTTTATGGAACACAAAGGAATGAAGTCATGAGAGACGAATTTTATGGAACTAGGGACATGGCTTGAACAAACTTGAATCTTACCCCCCTAAGGATGCTGCATACCAAATATCAAAAGCATTCATCTGCTGGATCTGAAGAAGAAGATTTTTAAAGAAAATTCCTCATTTTGAAGTAAGTTATCATTCGGGCTCCCACAGTGAGCCCAAATATGAACCCAGGGACTTGGCTTGAACAAACTTGAATCTCACCCCCTAAGGCTGCTACACACCACATATCAAAACATTCCGACTGCTGGATCTGAAGAAGAAGATTTTTAAAGAAAATTCCTCATTTCGAACTAAGTTACAATTCAAGCTCCCACAGTGAGCCCAAATATGGACCTAGAGATATGGCTTGAACAAACTTGAATCTCATCCCCCTAAGGATGCTGCATACCAAATATCAAAACATTCCGACTGCTGGATCTGAAGAAGATTTTAAAGAAAATTCCTCATTATGAACTAAGTTATCATTCGGGCTCCCACAGTGAGCACAAATATGGACTTAGGGACATGGTTTGAACAAACTTGAATCTCACCCCCCTAAAGATGCTGCATACCATATATCAAAACATTCTGACTGCTGGATCTGAAGAAGAAGATTTTTAAAGAATATTCCTCATTTTGAACTAAGTTATCATTCGGGCTACCACAGTGAGCCCAAATATGAACCCAGGGACTTGGCTTGAACAAACTTGAATCTCACCCCCCTAAGCATGCTGCATACCCAATATCAAGAGATTCTGCCTGCTGGATCTTGAGAAGAAGATTTTTAAAGAAATTTGCCTGAAATGCACTAAGTTCAAATTTGGGCTCCTATACTGAGCGCAAATATGAACCCAGGGGGCCGATTTGAACAAACTTGAATCAGATCCACCCCACAATGTTGCATACCAAATATCAAAAGATTCTGTCTGCTGGATCTTGAGAAGAAGATTTTTTAAGAAATTTGCCTGAAATGCACTAAGTTCGAATTCGGGCTTCTATAGTGGGCCTAAATATGAATCCAGGGGGCCGATTTGAACAAACTTGAATCAGACCCATACCAAGATGCTGCATACCAAGTATCAAAAGATTCTGCCCACTGGTTCTGGAGAAGAAGATTTTTTAATAATTTTTCTATAATTCATACAGTGCTATCAGAGTTATGCCCCATACAGAGCCCCCATGGGACGTGGCCATTTCATTTGAACAAACATGAATTGCCATATAGTAATGAACATCCACATGAAGTTTCGTGAAAATCGGATCAGTGGTTTCAGAGGAGAAGTCGTTTGAAAAATGTTCACGACGACGGACGCCAGACGACAGACGGCCGGTGATAACTTAAGCTCCCTTCGGTGAGCTAAAAACTTTTGTGCTACACTACCGGAATAATAATCCATGTATCCTACAGTATACTACAGTAACAGAATATAAAATGAAAGTGTCAATGACACTGTAGCTCAACTTAAGACATGTACATGTATAGTATGTGACACAGCAATGACAAACATCTAGGTAATGACCTGATAACAAAGGTACATATAAAGTATTGTAAAGGTCTGTACATAAATACTGACCGTAGCCTGTACCAAATGTATAGGTAAAGTATTGTAAAGGTGGGTGACAGTCTGATGCTAAACTAGAAAAGAAATCTTTTGAGTCCCAGAGTGGGTCTGACTGAACTCCAAAATATTTGTTCTCATAGCACAGTGATAACAAAGGCACCCCAAAACACACTCGTTCCTGTCCCAAGCTGAAAACAAAGGTACCCAGGAAGTTTTATGAAGATCAGTTCATAAATACGAGCCGTACAGAAGTTGTGACAAAAAACTGACTGGACCTAATTTCGGAACAAAATGGCCACTGGCAGCCATCTTGAATTTTGGACCGCACCCAGAAACACTCGTTCTCATCCCAAGGTGATAACAAAGGTACCCGAGAAGTTTCGTGAAGATCGGTTGATAAATACAGCCTCTAGCCCCAGACGTATTGACATGTGCACTTACAGTGTATAAGTAGCACCGAATACATCAAAGTTCATCTAATTTGCATAATTTCTGCACAAGAAAAAAACATACTATATGTGATGTATTCCATGTTACTAAACATTCATACAAATATTTATTCACATCAGAGCTTTCATACCGAAGTTCTGTACAAAAGACTGATTGCACTAATTTTGGTACAAAATGGCTGCTGGTGGCCATCTTGAATTTCGGACCACACCCCAAAACACTCATTCTCATCCCACGGTGATAACAAAGGTACCCAAGAAGTTTCGTAAAGATCGGTTCATAAATACGGCCTCTAGCCTGAGCCATATAGAAGTTGTGTACTAAAAACTGATTAGACCTAATTTCGGTACAAAAATGGCCACTGGCAGCTATCTTGAATTTTGCACCGCACCCAGAAACACTCGTTTTCGTCCCAAGGTGATAACAAAGGTACCCAAGACGTTTCGTGAAGATCGGTTCATAAATACAGACTCTAGCCTGAGCCGTATTGACACGTGAACTTACTGTGTGTAAGTAGCACTGAAAAAATCAAAGTTCATCTAATTTGCATAATTTCTGCATGAGAAAAAACCCCATATTATATTTGATGTATCCCACAGAAGTAAACATTCACACAAAAAATTATTCAAATCAGCGCTTTCATATGGAAGTTCAGGCCTCGAAATAACAAGATTTTGATAAACCTTCCAGCAGGTTGCCTCATTTGACAATGGTTAACAAGTTGATCGGTTACCTAGATTTTTTTCATAAACTTTATTGGTTAACCATTGCATTAAAAGTATTAATACTGACAAAGCTTCTGATATACCAACTACAGTTCCTCCCAAATTAGTTTGGTGTTTAGACACAAGGGACCCAAGGCAGGCGCAGTACAAAACAGGTACAGACACAAGCCCCCCCCCCCCCCCCCCCCCCCCACCCCCCCCTCACACACACACATACACACGCAAATTCACGTATGCATGCATTAACATTTGTTGTTCTTTGCTAAATTGTATGATTTTTGTGTCTACTAAAAATTAAAGAATTTTAATTGTTTATTTTGCTGTGTGGCTTATTATTTCAGAAACCCAAACACATTTGTCTCGAAATGGGAGTGGGAATTGGGCAAATTTTTTTTGTGTGGGGATGGGGTCAAATACCTTCGATGGACGTCTGTATTAATTTACGAATACATTGAACTTTAGGGGATGGGAGATGCATTGGCAGTCTCTGATTAACATTGGAAAAGAAACAATTGTAAATCGTATCTACCTTTCCCTACATTTAGGAATCCGGAGAATGTAATCCAAAGTTCCAAACTAAAACTTTATTTGTGCCACAATGTTCGAAATCATTTGGAAAAACCCATGTTCACAACCATGCTGGCTGTTTATTCAAATGGAATAAGCACGTAAATAGAAGTCAGCATTAGTGAATAAAAGACGTTTCCATAATGTGTTCGAAAATTTTTCTCATGGATTGGTAGGGTAAAAAGGGGCGGAATGCAAATAGTTAACAACAGCTTATTTGATTTTCAATATGTCTCCTTTTTATTTTATCAAACACTTAGTTTCAGCTTTGCACAGTGTAAGAGTTAATACCTCACGTGCGGTAAATGTATTAACAAAGCAGTTAGCTCCCTTTAGCTGTAACAGACACTCGCCTTTCTCAGAATCGAAACAAATTAATTGTCTCAAGAGCCAGAGGGCGCCGTGAGTTGGTACTGCAGATCTTCAGTACCGCTAATACTTTTGATTTGTACTTGTGGGGACAAGTACAGTAATGATTGAAACACACTATATGATAACCATATGAGCATTTTGTTCCCATTTTGTTCACTGCAGTCTGCAGTGCTTCTTTTAAATCAGTGGGAGGAAAAACGTTGAAAACTTTTCTCATCCTGTAACAACTAACTTCGTCGGCCATCGGCGCGATTTTTGGTTAACCGATCGAGCGTTCGCCTGAAAACAAATCTGCGTAACCGATAGGCAAACGGTACGAGCGTTCGCCTCTTATTTCGAGGCCTGGAAGTTCTGAGCAAAAATCTGATTGCACCTAATTTTGTACAAAATGGCTGCCATCGGCCATCTTGAATTTTGGACCGAACCCAAAAACACTCGTTCTCGCCCCACGGTGATACCAAAGGTACCCAAGAAGTTTTGTAAAGATCGGTTCATACATACAGCCTCTAGCCCGAGCCGTATTGGCATTTGCACTTACAGTGCTGAAAGTAACACTAAATACATCAAAGTTAGTCTAATTTGCATAATTTACGCACAAGAAAAAAACATGTATTATATGTGATGTATCCCATGGTACTAAACATTCATACAAAAAATTATTCAAATCAGCGCTTTCATATGGAAGTTCTGTGCAAAAATCTGATTGCACCTAATTTTGTATAAAATGGCTGCCAGCGGCCAACTTGAATTTCCGATTGGACCAAAAAACACTCGTTCTCGTCCCACGATCATAACAAAGGTACCCAAAAAGTTTCATAAAGATTGGTTCATAAATACGGCCTCTAGCCTGAGCCGTATTGAATTGTTGACGGACAGACGGAGGACTGGCCATGGCATAAGCTCAAATTTGGCTTCGGCAAAGTTGAGCTAAAAACTACCTATATATGAGGACGTTGACAATGTAAATAATGTCCATGTAAACAAGACATCAGGCACACAAAAAGGCCCAAAGTCAGAACCAATTGAAATGCTATCAGATGCAAAGCTAGATCTTCATACAAAGAAAAAACGATACATCGGATAGAAGATGCAAGACTAAACGGCCTAACACCTCTAGGGTGAGGACGTAACCCTGGGGAAGAAACAGAATAAGATTCTGTAATAAATGTTAAACTCCCAAAAAATTTAATAAAAAATTTCAATTAAAAATAGCCAAAAAGCTTAAGAGTTTAACAGGAATTGTTCATGAATGGGTAGGGAAGGAATACTTAACAAACAGTGGAATAATCATTTTCAAAAAATGATAACGTCAGGCATATGTCCCGAAATTGGGAAACATAAAATAATTTTATAAATATTATGAAGTTACAGCCCTGAACATCCAAAACCACTGTTGAACACTTCCTTCATCCAATAACAGCCTTGTATCCACCAATTCTTGCATTGATTTGTGTCTGGCATCCTCAAAAAAGGAGATTTTAAAGCACAGATGTCATTTCATTGTTGATGACTTTAGGGCCAAACAAGGAATGATGTTGGCGCCAATTCTGGTCACTTCCTGACGTCTGAGCATGTGGAGAGAGTAAATGTATGGAGGGCCAGATAGGACTTTTAATTTTCAGTTTTGCAAGCAAATTTTGCAGATTGGGAGGTTCAAAATTTGTGTTTGGCCCTTAATAACTTTGAGTTAAGCACCAGCTAGTCTGGGCTATTGGTTTACAGTGTAAAAATATTTAAATTATGGATGAGCCATAAATCTTGCTTCTCATAGAAGGACTGCAAATATTGTCCTACAAATTTAATTTGAACAAAATTTACTCTACACTGCAAAAGGAAGCTACATACCACATGTCAAGTTATTGCATTTAGGCATTAATCAGTTCACAAGAAGCTTTCATAAAAATTGGATTTTCCTTACCCCTCCCCATGGGGTGGAGGAACCTTATTTCAACAAAACTGAAATGCTCCATCCCAAAATCACACACAAATTTTTTTTTATGAAACTGGGACTGTTTTTTAAAAGACACTGCTTTCACAATGGACTATGATGGATGGAGAGTGATTTCTATAGCTCACCCTGGCTTTTAGTCAGGTGAGCCAATAAAAACTTTAACTTTTTATTCAAAACATCAATCCTTCAGAAAAAGGGTGATAATAAGTTGGAAGTTATACCTCTCCCAATTCTTTTAATAATTTTATTTTCTCTTTTTCTTCATCAATCCAAACATTTCTGCAAAAGAATTCAAATTATCTACAATTATTTTCTTATATTATCTAAAGCTATCATTTGCTTATTTTCTGACAAAAGTACAACTCTATTTATATTATTCCAAATGATTTATGTTATTGTTACTAAGTACATCTCTGAAATTGAATAGTGCATAAGTTATGAGAAATATCTGTAGCTTAAAATTTTGGGATACTGACATCAGTGAGCAAAAAAAAACCCTTATAATTGTAAATTTACATCAATGACATCACATATTTGTTACATTGAGGAAAAAATACCAAAGTATTTGGGATATAAAGAAAAGACCTCTCAGAAGATACTGCATTACTTGCTATCTTTACTTAAGCCTTGTAGAATGAACAGAAAAAAATACAGCAATTACTCATTTACAAATCTTTGGAAAGTTGGTCAAATCAATGTGGACTTATCAACATCCTTAAAATTAAAACAGTATTAAACTTGCTGTAATCCATTTCCAAATTCATAACATATCTCTCATATTCTATTCTGTCATATTCTAGAAAAGAGGTAGTCTGTTTCAAATTCCTAAACACCTCTAATATTCAAGAACACTATGGAGGTTCTCTGTACATAACAAACACTTATTTATTTTCAGCATCTGACTTGAAATTCAACAGTTAATGTCATGAAATCTTTCTTGAATATTCATATGGACTGTCAAGTATTGAATCGTAACTACTGCACTCAGAATTTTCAACTGGCATAACTCTGATTATTACCCCCTATGAGAATATTCTGAAAACTTGAAAAAAAATATGTTTGCATACCCCCAATGTCCGATTTCACTGTTGAGAAGAAGGATTCTGTTGTGGTGTTTCTACACTACAGATCAGTAATAGTTTCGAGAAACATACAATCTCGTTATATGAATTGTCTCTTCAGTGAAACTTATTAAAGCACTTGAAAAAGTTTGAATATAGTGTCCCCGATTCTTCAAGACACACAATGCATCACTGTATCATATAAAACACTTAATAAAGTGAACATGTGTCCCACAATAATAATGACGTGTCATTTCCCAATGTTCTTAAACTGAAGTCTCCCATATATATAGTGTCCCCAAATCTTCAAGACACACCGTGCACCACTGTATCATATAAAACACTTAATCAAGTGAACATGTGTCGCACAATAATAATGACGTGTCATTTCCCAATGTCCTTAAATTGAAGTCTCCCAAATGTTTGAGTTCAACTGAAGGGAAATAACTCCAAATCATTCTTGTTCAATAATAAAGAAAGATATGTTTCTTTCAGTTTCTCTAATTATTACTTTTATCAAGGTTTTCATCACTGGAATACCATGTGGGGATTATATAATAAAACAAAACTTGACACATTGAAGGGGCAGGGTAATCAATTCGTCAGTTTTTTTTACGACAGGGTGTACAGGACTGTACTACCCTTCTGAGAACTGTATTTTCTGAGGTTGAACAGTGTTTCAGCAGGGTGTATCGGACTGTACTACCCTTCTGAGATTCGTATTTCCTTCTGCTTTCAGCCTCAGGAAATACGGATCTCCAAAGGGTAGTACAGTTCTATACAGAAAGCTGAATGAAATACAAATCTCAGAAGGGTAGTACAGCCCCTTACACCCAGCTGAAATATCATGAAACTAATATTACTATTGTTTATGTCACTTCCTGTAATTAATAATCTTCTGAGAGCTCAGCAACTGTAGGATTTTTATTCAGTATTTCAAATGTCATGTTTTGTGGTAATTTTCCTTGTCTTCCAATACAGTGGAACCCTGTTAAGTGATTAGTCACTTTGCCAATGAAAAATATTCAATTAACAGGAGTAATCAATTAATAGGAATGAGGTAATTTTCCTATCTTCTATTTATAAATTGAACATTTATTTGTTATATTCTGTTATATTTTGTTTGATAGCACTCAATGAGCTCTGTCAAACAAGATATAATAGATTAAATATTAGCAATGGATGTACCAAGGCCAAAAATGTCCATAAATGTGGGGAATTCAGTGGCTGTCAGAAAAATTCTTTAATAGATTGCAATATTTGTTATTCAATTAAAAGGGGTTAACTCTTTAACCTATATGCATTTGTATTGAAGGTATGTTAAATGGTTTGGTGTTTGGAATTCGTATGCAATTAAGAGGGATATCCAATTAAAAAATATCCCAAATTTAAGGCTGCTTAAGTCGCTCGACTTGTCACTCCATTACAGTATGTTAATCACCTTTTTTAAAGACAAAGTTTGACCCACACGGTGAAGTTGGAGCATGAATGAATTTTTTTAAATCTGATTTGGAACTTCAACCAGAGACCTTAAATGCCTAACCATCTCTGTTCAAGGTCACTACTTTTAAGGGCTACTAAATACATGATAAATACCTTATGGCCAACAAAATCAAAATGTTAAAGGGTGGTGATCTTGTTTTGGGGTTCAGAAGCCAAATGTGAGGCACAACACACCACCCTACTAAATATTTCTTAAGAAGTTCATGATGCCAAGTAGTAAAGAAACTATGGTTCAAACAAGAAACTGTCACTAAGCGATAGTGTTACTGACATCTGATGCAAAAGTGTGACCTTGGCCTTGAGGTGTGAAAGGTAAATTTGATGTGCAACATATTGATAACTAATGATAAGTATGTGCAAGAAGTTTCATCCAGTTATGTCAAAAATCAAAGAAATTATGGTTTGTACTGGGAAATGTCACTAAAAGTGGTATTTTTGGCATTTGACACTCAATGGTGACCTTGATCTTGGCATATAGAATGTAAACGTGGGGTGTAAGACATTGTCTACTGATGATATAACTGTGCAAGATGTTTCATGAAGAGAAACAGATTCTTAACTTCTTAGGCCTAAACAAGGAAGAGGTGGGTAGGTTTTTATATACCATACACCTAATCATTAGGTCTTTGAATGTTGTGGCTGTTGGTAATACAAGTTTGTCTTCCATGTTAGTTAAACAATTACGTTACTTACAAAAGCTGTACTGGTACGTCGTATGACCATTTACATTCACATAAATATTCATGCACTATCAGCTGTCTGCTGCTGTCATTAGTGTCAAAGCGGAAAGTGCGTGTTGTTATATTATCAGAATACAACTTCATCAACTCAAAATTCCATGAAACCTTTCTGTTTCTGGTTTCTTCTTTGTCAATTTTGTTGGATTCTCCACTCACCACCTGCAGAACAAATGCATCTTTTTATATATGAACTTTACCCAACACAAATGGCCGACGGCACCTCTGCAAACATTTCTTGAATAACTAGAAATTTTTGTCTATAAAACATAGTTTACAGGGGTCATAATCTATGTTTTTGAGACAATAAATCAAACAAGAGGCCCACAGGGCCTGAAGTGCTCACCTTGAACAGAACACGATATAAATAGAGTCCAAGAATGAATCTACATTAAGCAGGCCATCTCCATAGGATACATTGTCAATCCTTGAGGCCCTCAGGAGTGACTAAAATAGTCCAACCATCATGCCGTTTCTTTAGTTGATTATAATGTAAAAAGTGGAAGTCCCCAATGAAGCCCCTTGATACATCCTATGTAGATTAATCTTAGTTACACAATTCAAGTGGGTACTGAACACAAAATTTCTAATTCTTCAGCTACATGGACAATTCCAGCTCCCATAGGGAGCCCAAATATTAACCCAGGAACCCAATTTGAACAAACTTGAATCTGACTCTCCTAGAGATGTTGTAAACCAAATATGAAAGGATTCTGATTGGTGAATCTGAAGAAGGTTTTTTTTTTTGGGGGGGGGGGGGGGGATTCGAAGTCATATCGAATCCCCCTCACCCACATTACTTCAATTGTTCTTGTGTTAGTCATCAAATAATATAGGAACCGCAAGGCTCCCTCATGTCTAACCGACTCCATAATGCCACTAAGGGCGAAGAAGGATGTGAAGAACAATACTTCCCCTAATAAAGAAGGTCCTCTCATGGAGGAAGCTTCTGGGGAATGTCCCATAACAGACACCTGGGAAGATTGATCCAAGGTTTCTGTGACAACAGAGGTGCTACTAGCAGGATTTCGCAACAAGACTGTTTGATCTTCAACAGAATCTGCTGAATCAATGGAGTTGGAGGATACGCATATCTTTTTTTTTCATTCCCATGAGATCGACAGAGAGTCTACTGCGTATGCTCGATGAACTGGGCATGGCAACACGAACGTCAGTAACTGGTTGTTCCGATGCATCGCAAACAGATCTATCATGGGGCGATTCCACTGGTAGCAAATCTGCCTGAATACTCACTTGTTGAGAGTCCACTCCGATGGCAACAGGTGACCTTTCCGAGAGAGCGAGTCTGCTAGTACGTTCAGATGACCCGTTATATGACGGACAGAAAGCTGAACATAATGATTCATGACGAATAGGAGAA
Source organism: Pictodentalium vernedei (assembly GCA_031216915.1). NCBI lineage: Eukaryota > Metazoa > Mollusca > Scaphopoda > Dentaliida > Dentaliidae > Pictodentalium > Pictodentalium vernedei. Next base: position 674,368,388 of record CM062297.1, on the reverse strand, counting down.
TCTTCTCCGTTAGTTCGCATAACACAATTGAATGAGTGCCGCCCTGGTTCCTGATGTACGCTACTAATGTCGAGTTGTCCGACAAAATCTGAACATGAATGTCCGCTATTATGTGAATCCAATGTTGTAGTGCTAGCCATATTGACATCATCTCTTGATGTTTATGTGCTTCTCTAGGAACCAAGAGTCCCAAAGACCCTGGCACTTCAAGTCTGCGGGACTTAGAGTTGCGCCGCAATCCATCTGACTCACATCCATTATAATCGTGAAATCCAGATCCGGCTGTTGCAGCGGAACTCCCTGAGTTAACCACTGAATATCAGCCCAAATCTGAACCCTTTGTTTTACCAGGTCCGTTAAAACAATACTGGTTTCGAGCGAATGCGTCTTCACACTCCAGTTCTGAGTAAAGAATATCAGGAGGGGACGTGTGCACCAGCGGTCCATTGGAATAAGATCCACAGCCGCTCCGCCCAGCCCCAAAAGTCGCATGAATTCCCTCACCGTTAATGCGTCTGAGTGTAGACAAAAGCGGGAATAACAACTGACTAATTTCGCTTTGGGTAACGGCAGACGAACCAGATTGTTGTGAGTCTCGAAGCTCATTTCCATGTGAATGAATGACTTGGATGGAGCTAGATACGACTTTTTCTCTTTTATGATGAAACCGAGACATCAGAGTAATGGAAGCAGACTCTGAACATCATTCTGAAGAATAATTCTGTTGCCGTATCTCTGTAGAATGTTGTCCAAGTAAGCCTACGTTACAGCAGACGACTGAGCTCGGGAGTATGACATTACCGAGTTCATAATTCGAGTGAATGCCCAGGGAGCCAGGTTCAGACCAAACCACATTGTTCTAAACTGATACACCTTCCCTTGTACGGTGAACTGCAGGTACTTTTTGAATGCCGAATGTACCAGGACATGAAAGTACGCATCCTTTAGATCAATGCTTGCCGCATAGTCGTTCACTCGAACACTCATCTTTACCGACCGAATGGTCTCAATATAGAACTTTGGAGCCATGATAAGCTTGTTTATCCAGCTCAAGTCTATTACCGGTCGGAACAAGCCGTCTGGCTTCGGTACGAGGAACAGATGACTGTAAAAACATTGAGAATCCTGATTCTTGACAACCCCTATTGCTTCCTTTGATAAGAAAGCCTGTACCTCTGCTAGGAGAGCTCTCTTCTGCAAGGATCTGATGGAAGATTTGTCCAACCCGGACATCCTGTTAGTGGGGGTTTCGCTCGGAATGATAGCCATGACTGTTATCCAGTTTTTCGCGAAGCTTGATAACCTTCCACCAACTGGCAAGCAATAGAGGTCTTAACCATCACCTTTATGACCTGCAAGGCTTACGTGAGGAGAAACCATGTCCTCCCCACGAAGAACTTAGTCCCGTCGGCCTAGGGGCATCTGACCGATAGTCCCGATCAGATCTACGCCCCTTTCCTGAGTCGCTATACTGAAGACAACCAGAGTAAATGTAAGAGGGTTTCTTGTACCCTTGTGAGGAGTTTCATTTGATGATTTTGTCTGGACGTCCTCCTTTACTCTTGTCTGCTGAAGCAGGTCATTGAGACGCCGATATCAAAACCAGAGCACTGGACTCTTTCTTAGTAGACTTTTCATAGACTAACGAAAGTTTGTCGTCAAAAATAGTATGTCCTGAGACCGGAGCGACTCTGAGAGAGCTTTTCACCTGGTCATCTATCAGTGATGACGACGCAAGGGCAGCATCACATCTGATTAACTCCAGATTAGCCACTGTTAGGGCAGAGTTATACGTGGTATACAAAATTGCCCTGGAAAAAACTCTAAAAGAGGTACGAATGTCCTCAAATTTCTTTCCGTTGAGACGTTGCGCAATAGCTCTTGTAAGGTGTCCAAATTCGCTCTATTTGAAGAAATTGCTGTCTCAATTGTGGATGAGCGAATAGTGAATGATGCAGGTAAGGATACCTCTAGACCCCCGGCCTGCTCATCCAAATGCAGAGGAACTCTCTGAACATCTTCCCCAACCATTTTAAGATGGTCCAAGAAATGGTTATATGGAAGATGAAGATAAGAAACCACCTTCTGCCTAACACTTGAGAGGTTAAATACAGCATTGTCTATATGGCCGAAGACCTGCAACACCTGCCTAGACTGAACCGGAAAAGAAAGGACTTCCTCCTTTGTCCGAATAAAGTCTGCGTCCAATAACACCAACTGTTTCTCTTGTCGTCGCAGCATTCTGATTCGGTAGAACAAATTCAGGGTAGTATTGATGGATGAAATCCATGATCGCAACCATATGCTGTTCTGAAAGGGAACGGTAATCCTCATCCTTATCCCTTTTACCATCCTAGAGAATCAGTTGCGAATCTCGGTCCATTGCATCTGCATGAACAGACAACTGGACCGACCCAGCACCTGCACTTGCTGGAATGCTGCGATCAGCTGCACAATCTGCGTCAACAAGTCCGTCATCGAGGCCTGAGGAGCTGCGGTCTTCCATTTCTTAGCCGCTTGCTGCTCCTGGGACGGTGTGTCGGAGGTGGATCTCTTCTCCGAAAGTCCCGATGATCGAGGCCTCGTCTCCCTAGCTACCGGATGGACTGACTTCACGGGCGAAGAGTGGTTCCTTCTTCATGTAGCAGGCTGGATATTCGAAGTTGGTAGCTAGGATGTGGTCATGTGTGCTTAAATAACGTAGTGGAGGAAGCCGTGATTGAAGCCGACCTCGGCTGCAGACTCGACGGAGCGTCCAGAGCGGCAGGCAGACATATGCTCCTTCTCATGCAAGTTTCCAACCCGAAAACTTCATTTTGGCTTGTGAAACGTAGAGGAGGAAGCCATGACTGAAGCCGACCCCGGCTGCAGACTAAACAGAGCGTTCCAAGTGGAGGGCGGACATATGCTCCTTCTCATGCAAGTTTCCAACCAGAAAACTTCATTTTGGCTTATGAAACGTAGCAGAGGAAGCCGTGACTGAAGCCAACCCCGGCTGCAGACTAAACAGAGCGTCCCGAGTGGCGGGCGGACATATGCTCCGGCTTGTGCAAGTTTCTCATGACAACAATTGGTCCCAGATGTTGCTAGGTTAGAAAGGAGCCTCTCCCGCTCGCGGTCTATAGACCTCGCCGAGCACAAGAACTTGCTGACTTCCTCCCTATTTCCTCCCTATTTCCGTCGTTGCTGGGTGAGCTATTTATATATAAGTGCTCGCTCTACCCACATCTACACTTCCTTCGACTGCAATGGACTTACCCGGCGTCACAGCACCCACGGATGGAGTACCGCTTCACTGGTCGAGCTAGGTGCTTGCAAGAGATTAAAACCCTTAACAAAAGGGCCTAACTCTTGCAATAATGAGCACTGCAGCTAGCTCTATATGCTCCACAGAGTGCGACGACAGAAGCACACTTGGATGGGTGTCAGAATATCATCACCATGTTCATGTTCCTCTGAAATAGAAACTGACAGAATGAATTAAAACGCAGAGAGAGGCCTGGCCTCAGAACCTCAGTGCCAACAATGTACCGCGGCACCCAACTCCAACATCAGTCATCCCAGTGAATACAAGAATGACAAGAGTCCGCAGGAGTGCATCGACTAAAGTCAATATCAGTCCTCAAAACTCCACAACAAAATATATATATAATTAAGATACATGAATAATAGTAATCAAAATTAAATTCAAAATATTTTTGTAAACAAAATTTTGTTTTGAAAAAACACCTAAGTTCCAAAGGGAACATTAAGAGCCCAAGGGCATCACGATAGAGCCTGACTGGACAAAATCCAAATTTTTTTAGCAACACTACCGGAATAATAATCCATGTATCCTACAGTAATTCTACAGTAATAGAATATAAAAAACTACCTATATATGAGGACGTTGTCAATGTAAACAACGTCAGTGTAAACAAGACATCAGGCACACAAAAAGGCCCAAAGTCAGAACCAATTGAAATGATACCAGATGCAAAACTAGATCTTCATACGAAGAAAAAACGATACATTGGATAGAAGATGCAAAACTAAATTACCTAACACCATTAGGGTGAGGACATAACCATGGGGAAAAAACAGAATAATATTCTGTAATACATGTTAAACTCCGAAAAAAATTAATAAAAAATTTCAATAAAAAAACAGCCAAAAGGCTTAAGAGTTTAACAGGAAGGGTTCATGGAAGAATAGGGAAGGAATACTTAACAAACAGTGGAATAATCATTAACAAAAATGATAACGGCAGGCGTATGTCCCGAAATTGGGAAACATAAAATAATTTTTTAATTATTATAAAGTTACAGACCTGAACTTCTAAAACCACCGTTCAATGCTTCCATTATCCAATAACAGCTTTGGATCCACCAATTCTTGCATTGATTTGTGTCTGGCATGGCCCTAAAGAATACACCATACAGACATAATATCCATAATCCTCTGAGTGGAATCATAATCCATGACGATAGATTGGACATAATCGTTTCCAGGAAACATATTCCCCAAAAAAGGAACTAACGACAGGCACAAGAAAGAATGCTCATAATTTCTCACAAGGCTAATATTGCATCATCAAGAGGGCTAAATGCCTCAGACAACTAACACAAAAAACACAGTTAAGGAAAGAACGATCTCTTTCCTTATAACAGTACCTTGTCCAAGAGGACAGTGGTCTCAGCCTAGCTGATGCAGCTTAAGGTCTTCTTCCTATCCATGAAGACAAATATCTGGATGTAAACTGTAGCCTTGGAAGCTCACTAAATGGAGACTTACAAAGTTAGCCGCTAATGATAGAGAAAAAACACCACTAATAATTCTCAGCAGGCTACTATGGCGTCAACAATAGGACTATATGTCTGTGACACCTAAGAATACAACACTGAGAAGGGAAAAAATGTACTCTTTCCTTCTAAAGGTCCTATTTCAAAAAAGACAGTGGTCTCAGCCTAGATAATGCAGCTTAGAAGTCTTCATCTCCATGAAGACAGATATCTGGGTGTAACCTGCGGCCTTGGAAAGCTCACTATATGGAGACTTACGACATTAGCCGATCAAGTTAATTAAAAAGGCTGCTCTTAATACTAATTAGACTAATATGGCATCAACAATAGGACTAAATGCCTCAGACACCTAAGAAAATAACACCGAGAAGGAAGAAACATACTCTTCCCTTCTAATTCCAAAAAGACAGAGGTCCCAGCCTAGCTAACACAACTTAGAAGTCTTCATCTCTATGAAGACAGATATTTGTGTGTAACCTGTAGCCCTGGAAAGCTCACTAATGGAGACTTATGATGTTAGCCGCTAATGTTATAGAAAAAGGCCGCTCTTAATACACATAAGGCTACTATGGCATCAACAATAGGACTAAATGCCTCCGACACCTAAGATTACAACACCGAGAAGGAAAAAACGTACTCTTTCCTTCTAACGGCCCTAAGTCTTCATATCTGTGAAGACAGATATATGGGTGTAACCTGCTGCCTCGGAAAGCTCACTAAATGGAGACTTAAGACGCTGGCCGCTAATGTTATAGAAAAAGACCGCTCTTAATTCACATAAGGCTACTATGGCGTCAACAATAGGACTATGTCCTTGGGCAAGGCACTTAACCCCGATTGTCCACATGGGGGCACGATGACGCCGTGTACTAAGACATACTGCACGTCGATGGTGTGCATGTCTTCAACCAAGCTAACCCTGCCTGTGCTGCAGTGCGGAGTTACGATGTTGGGGAGCTGGCAGCTGCTTGTCGTTGCTCGGTGGTTCTCTCCATGTACTCCGGCTTCCTCCACCCATAAAACTGTCACGGTCATGGTTAGCCATTGTGCATAAGTATGTGACCTTAAACACCAATAAATAAATAAATAAATAACAATTGGACTAAAATGCCTCTAATGCCTAAGAATACAACACCGAGAAGAAAAAAAAGTACTTTTTCCTTCTAACGGCCCTATTCCAAAAAAGACAGCGATCTCGGCCTAGCCAACGCAGCTAGCAATATTTCTATTCGTGAAAACCGAATCTGAGTGTAAACTGCGGCCTTGAAAAGCTCACTCAACGGAGACTTATGACTCTAGCCGCTAAGGCCGATGTGAAGAAGCAATAAGCCGTACAATTACAGCAGCAGGTCCGTCCCCGAGGCAAAAAATTTGAGTAAACCACAGTAGCTTCGCTATCTGCTGTTGACAGAACAATGACCTGACCCCAAATCATATCGGAGCGTCTCTTGACTGAAAATGCCTCGATGAGCTAGCAAATGGTTACCTAACTTCAGTAGCGACGAATGGAACTGGATACATGGAACTGCAGAATATTATTATTTATTGGTGTTTAAAGTCACACACTCATGCACAATGGCTAATCATGACCGTGACAGTTTTATGGGAGGAGGAAGCCGGTGTACCCAGAGAGAAGCATCGGCGAGCAACTGCTAGCTCCTCAACATTCTAACTCTGTTCAGGCTCTGCTCAAGCAGGGTTACAGTGGTTGAAGACATGTGCACCATCGACGTGCAGTACGCCTTAGTACACAGCATCATCGTGCCCCTATGTAGGCAACCAGGATAAAGTGCCTTGCCCAAGGGCACAATGCAAATCATCCTGGATGGGGATCGAAGTCAGGACTTCTAGCATAGAAGTCCAACAGTTTATCACTGAGCCACTGCGAAGTCAGAAGCTAGCTTGTGGTCGACTTCGCATAGTCCTTACAATGGAGGAGGGGGGGGGGGCAGAACTAGCAGCTGTCCCCAGCTGCTGTCGGAGAGGAGAGGGCTCTCCTGTTCACTCAGACAAATGCCCCGACACACTGTGCTTCGCTGAAGCCTAAGGACTCGACCCGACTGCTATCGGGATGGAGAGGACTCTTCTCCTGTTCATTACAAGGAGCATCCCGACAGACACCAACTGGCCTCATCCCCTTGTGTGCAGTCGTCGTTAGGTGAGCTTTATTTTTTGAGGTGCTCACTCTATCCTAACACATATCTCGACCGTAACAGACCAACCCGGCTATGTTGATTTCACTAATGAAACACTGCACCGCCGGACGAGTTAGCCGCTGTCAGGGAAATAAGGCACCAAAGGCTTTACTCCCTGCTATAATAAGACCCCCCCTAAGGCTTCCACGTTTGTAAACGTTTAAACGACTGTCTGTAAATGAAACAGAAATGTTTACACGTACTAACAATGCAAGTAGTCAATATTTGATAGAATTGTGTAATAATACACAGTAAGTTCATCATATCTTTGCGTACAGGGCATACAATTTATGTTACTGAGACAGCCGATTTACAGTTCGTCCAAAAACGATATAGATGAACGATCACAGCATGCAGATGCCGAAGGCAAAGTCGCTCGGTCTATGGGGGGGGGGGGGGGACGGGGGGTCTGGGGGATTCTCCCCCAGGTAAATTTTGAAATTTATGGGGTCTCTGAGCTCATTCTGATGGGTTCGGGGTGAAATTCCTTGTGGTTTTTCAAACAGTAATGTTGGAGCGAGTTGCCATGACACACAATAGTGACAATACCGGACTTGAGAGTGGAATGCAATGTCGCAAAAATAAACAAAGTCTACAAACCATGCAGGAGAATCCAAATTTTCAAACACCGCAAGTGCCAATCTGTCATGTCAAACTCCATAAATCGATCCTAAGATCATCCCATGTGTGAATAATAAATTAATAATCCATGTCAGGTGAACGAAATCATCGAGAACAATTGTGTATCACTTTGGCAATATACATGTAAATCCGAATAAACTAAAACATCCCACACATGTTTCGAAGGAAACACCAAAGATAAGCATGTGCCATGCGGCTCACATGACTGTGTCACATATGATATCACATGATTTGAAGATGATTTCATTCGGTTACTGTGGCGGCGGCGCCAGTCGGAACCAGTACACAGTTTTTCTGAAGCATTACCAAAATATTGCATTGCAAAGTTGGAAATTTTTTTGTTGTTTCTTTGACTTTCTGCATTAATCTGCAATTTTGAAATTACTGTATTAAAACTTCATTCCGTGTACACGTTTACCAGAACTGTAAATGTTTAATGCCCATAAACGAAACGTTCACGTTTACACGTGTAAACGTGGAAGCCTTAGAGCCCAGATATGGCTGTACAGACAATATGCACAATATGTGCATCAGCATGTTGCCAAAGGTCGAATATCGAGGCTTATATGAGCAGCTGTCTAAGATACTTCGTGTCTGCTGCTCTCGGGACGATGACCTGACCCCAGTTCTTATCGGTGCGTGCCCCAACTGAAGATGCCTACATGCACTAGCTTTGGAATATCCAACCACGGCAGCAATGAATGGACCTGGATCCGTGGAAAAGCAGAACATCAGAAGTCAGAAAGGTAGCTTGCAGTCTACTGTGCATTGCCTGTGTGACAAAAGAGGAGGAAGCCAAACTAACAGCCAGCCCCGGCTTCTATTGGAGAGGAGAGTGCTCTCCGATTCGTCCGGACAAACGCCCTGACTAACTACATTTGCAACAGTCGACGCCGACTGTTATGCAGAGGTTTCTCCAGCTTGACACCAAGCATCCTGATAAATAACAGACCAGCTTCCACCCCTTCCATGCAGTCATCGCTGGGTGAGCTTTATATTTTGAGGTGCTCACTCAACCCACTTCTACACTCTCCTCGACTGCAATGGACCGTCCCGGCTCTAACTGGAGAACTGCTTCACCGGTTGGGCTAGCTGCTGGCACAGAATTAAGGGCACTAACTAGAGGCCTTAATTCCTGCTTTATAATCATGAGCACCTTACAGCTAGCTCTGTTTTGCTCATATGTGCGCGACGATAGCTGTACAGAATGGATAGGCATCAATGAACCATAACCATATTCTTGTTTTTCTGAAAAAAGAAATAATTATCCCACCGCGGCAGTTCCGTATCCGAACTTCGCCACTCACAACGTATGTTGACACCCATCTAGAATGTCTATCCAATACTCACACCTTGCACAAGAAATAGAGAATGTGCAATGGCTACAAGCCCAGCAGGCCTGTAGATCAGAAGAGGACCTAATGGACCCACATGAAGTATGATTCTTCACCGTAGGTCACTATGACAAACAAGAAAATAGGAAAAAATATAAGCCCTCAACACTCCCTAAAATGTATAAAAAACTACAATACACATTATAGGATATAACACAATAGAAAAATAGATGACAGCCCAAGTACCCCAAGGGAACCTAATGAGCCCAAGGGCACCCTGATAGAGCCTAAGTGTGGATATACCACTTCACAACTAGGACAAGAACATTGGGATAGGGCCTAACATATAATGTAACACACTAAAACTATAACTGTACTACAGTAAACCATCACAGTACTTACCAAAACTTTGAGAAAAAGTAAACGACGTCAGAAAACAAACCGGAACGAACAAGACAGGCACATAAAAAACGGCCTGAAGTCAGTAAACGGTGTATAAAACTACCAACTGCAAAACTATATCTTCCCAGGAAGATAAAATAATGCAGCTGGTAGAAGATGTAAAACTAAGACGTCCCAGAGGTTGACCCACCCGGGGTGTAAACAAGGAGGTACGCGGAACTAATATTCCAATGAAAAGTCAAATTCCCAAGAAATTTTGAAAAATAAAACTCTTAAAAAACGCCAAAGGCACTTGGGAACTTAACAGGAGGGTTCATGGAAGGAGAGGGGAGAACACTAAACAATACTAGTGATATCTTAAGAATGTATCAGGTGTATATCCCAAAAACGGGAAACATAATTTTTATCATTAAAAAATTAAAAGTTACAGCCCTGAATGCTCCCAAACACCACTGTTCTCCTGCAACATCCTGTAAAAAAATTGAATCCACCAATATATTCATTGATCTGTGTCTTCATAAAATTATAAATTCATAGTAATTTCTATATTTTCCATACTTACCAATGACCCAGATTCAGCTGGTGCTAACTCCAAAATATCGAGGGCCAAACACAAACTTTGCCCCCCAATCCCCAAAATTTACATGCAAAACCGAAAATTAGAAATCCTATCTGGCCCTCCAAACATTTACTCTCTGCACATGCGCAGACGCCAGGAAGTGACCGGAATTGGTGCCAACATCATTCTTTGTAAAAGAGAGTATTACATAATAATTCAGCGGGGAGGTATGAGTGCCCACTCATGGGAGGGCCATCCCCGTCTGGGCCATTGGTAAGTATGGAAAATATAGAAATTACTATGAATTTATAATATTTTTCCAACTGTAACCAATGGCCCAGACTTATCTGAATAGTAAAAAGGTGGAGGGCCTAGGACTTCCGAATAGTTCCAATCCTGCAATCCATGATGGAAGGAAATTAGAATAATTAGGAATTACATGTATGTCTCTCTATACAATAATAGAGGAGACATATTCTAAAGAAACCCAATTTAAGTAATTCCTTATTGTAAGCATGAAGACAATGCTACTTAGGATGTAACAAGTTCCCAATTTTTAAGGCTAGCCCAGACTAAGCCCCCAAAATTAGGATGGCGTTTCAGAGAATGAGTGAAAATCCCCCACAAACATATGCCATATAATAACACCTCAGCTGTATGCAGGATATAATTATGGATAAAACAGCTTCCTTCATAGTTACATACTCTCTAATCCAGAGAAGAGGAAAAAATCCCCCCCCCTCCCCCCCCCCCCCATATCTTTTGAAGGAATCTTCAAAAGAAAGAGGAGAGAGCTCTGGAATCGATAAGAGCGGTACCAAAAAAACAATATAAACAAGGGGGCCTGAGGGCGCTCACCTGACATGGTAGACTAAATATCAAACCAGGGACTTGACTTGAATAAGCTGCATATGCCCCCTCCTAAGAAAAGCATATACCAACTAGATGAAGCGATTGTGCCCACACAATACACAGGATTTTCCTTCTATGTTCAGTTCCTGCACTTTTACGTCTCAAAATTGAGATAAATGCATAAAAACAGATTTTTTTTATTTTTGTTCGGAAATTTTTGAAGTCCCAAACAAAATATTTTCAGACTAAAATTTTTTTTTCCTCCTAAAATTGACCAAAATGCATAAAAACCCAAAAACTAATTTACAGATTTTGGTCCAAAATTTCCAAGTCCCACCAGGACCCAAAATTTTCAGTGTAAAAAATTTTTTTTTTTTGTCTTAAGACCGAAACGCATAAAAAAACAAAAAACTCATTTCCAGATTTGGGTCCAAAAGTCCGGACCGGGACCCCAAATTTTCAGCCTAAATATGAACCCAGGGACTTGGCTTGAACAAACTTGAATCTCACCCCCCTAAGCATGCTGCATACCAAATATCAAAAGATTCTTATTGGTAGATCTGAAGAAGATTTTTAAAGAATATTCCTCATACTGCACTAATTTGAACATTTGGGCTCCCATAGGGAACCCAAATATGGACCGAGGTATTTGATTTCACCAAATATGTGAATCAATGTTCCAAAGATGTTATATGTAAAATATTTGGAAGCAAACGATTCTTTAATTTTTTCCTATTGCCCACAAGTGTTAAAAAATGGTGACTCAGCATTTTTTCAAAGTCCCGAAAAAGTACCTTATGACAAAACGATGGCAATTATTTTTTACCATTCCTTTCTGTTGGTCCCAAGGAAGCCTCACGCCAAATAAAAATTCTCTGTGTCATGCAATTTTGGAGATATGGACGTTTTCGTTTTTTTTCTATTTTTGGCTCCTGAGGTTCCCACGGGCTGCAGGAAAAAAATTTCAGCATAAATCAAGTACTTATAACCCAATAATACCTCATATTAAATTTGGTTCAAATTTGCCTCTCGATTCAGAAAATAGAAATTCTGGGCAGGGCAAAAATTCTTGCCCTTCCCAGAACAAAGGCAAATATTGCCCGTCAAACTTCTCTTGAACAAACTTGAGTCTACACCTCAAATGGAAGCTGCATACCAAATATCAAGTCTCTGCTACGGCTGGTTCATGAGAAGTTTTTTTTAAATTTTGTGCATTTTGGCCCCGTCCCCCTCCACAATATGAGCAGAAACCCAATTTGAATAAAAACCCAAATGCCCCTATATAACCGCTACTCATGTGAATTTTCATTGACCTGCAGCTAGTGGCTTGGGAGAAAATTACCCAAACACCACTTTCACGATGTACGACAGATGACGGACAAAAAGTGATCAGAAAAGCTCACCCTGACTTTCAGTCAGGTGAGCTAATAATCGTCGAACAGGCACTCAGGTATTAATTCATGATTAATAAATGGCGCTTAACACCACTTCAGAAGTTAAGGCTATATCGATGATCCTGGTAATTAATATTGCCTGCTATATAAACGTATACCGCAGACGGCGTACACAGATACATCGAAAACCGGTGATATAAAATATAACATACACATGTCCAATCGAGCCACACTGAACAATCCCTGAAGAGAAAACACACTTCCTAGGTAATCCACAGGCGACCCCTGTACAAAAAACTTCAGTAACAACACTCTCCAACATGTACTATACGATATCTATGATCGTAAAAAAACACATGGAAATATGCGAAATGAGTGCTGACATAATAGAAACCTGGATCTAAAAATGAAAGTAGGCATGATTAACAGGCTCCTACACGGACCGCCCCCGAAATAGATTATGATTTCAAGGTCCACAAAATACAATAAAGCGTTAGCCTAATAATATAATGCGCGAGAGCATTTATATTTAGCATGTAATCATCTGAATACCAGTTAACTGGTTATGCAGCCTGCGAGGTGCTCAAGAGTAGCAATTTAATTGTGATGATTTTTAAATAAGTGCTCGTATATAACAAATCAACAAATAATCACAGGAAACTAATCCAACTAAAAAGTGGATGTGCTCAAGAGGTTGCCAAAGAACACGACCCAAATGCATAGTATGTATGTATTAAATTATATGAGGCTTGCGGGAAGAAAATTATGTCTTGCCCGGTAATTGTCTCTAAACACATAGGCAGTGTGTGTGTGTGTGTGTGTGTGTGTGTGTGTGTGTGTGTGTGTGTGGGTGGGGGGGGGGGGGAATCGAAGTCATATCGAAATCTCCTCACCCGCATTATTTAATGTGCCAGTATCAAAATAATATAGGAAACGCGATGGTTCCCTCACGTCTAACCGACTCCATTATGCCACTATGGGCGGAGAAGGACATGAAGAATAAAACTTCCCCTGAAAGAAGGCCCTCTCATGGAGGAAGCTTCTGGGGAGCGTACCATAACAGACACTTTAGAATACCGATCCAAGGTTTCTGTGACAACAGAGGTGCTTCTAGTAGGATTCACAACGAGACTGTTTAATCTTAAACGTAATCTAATGAATCAAGTGAATTGGAGGATACGCGTATCCTATCATTCATCCCCATGAATTCTGTAGAGCATCTACTGCATGAACTCAATGGTTTGGGCATAGCGACACAACTGACGGTAACTAATTGTTCTGGTGTGTTGCAAACTAATCTATCATGGAGCGATCCCACTGGTAGCAAAACTGTCCAAAAACACTCTTGTTGAGCATCCAATGCAAATGAAACAGGCGACCTTTCCGAGGGCAAATCTACTAGTACGTTCAGACGACCCGGTATATGACGGATAGAGAGATGAACATGAAATAGAAAAACCTTATCCGTTACTTATAACGGAAAAAAATGGGTGCTGCCCTGGTTCCTGATGTACGCTACTACTATCAAGTTGTCCAACAATATCTGAACATGCGTGTCTGCAAATAATGTGAATCTATTGATGTAGCGCTAACAATATTGGCATCATTCTTTGATGTTTATGTGTTTCTCCAGGAACCGAGGGTCCCAAGTCCTCTGCATTTCGAGTCTGTCAGATTCAGGGTCATGCCTCAAACTATTCACTCACACCCGCCATAATCGTGAAAGCCGGATCTGGCAGTTGCAGCGGAACTCTTGAGTTAACCACTGAATATCTGCCCCAATATGGACCTTTTGTTTACTAGATCCGTTAAAACAATACTGGTCTTGGGCAAATGCATCTTCACACTCCAGTTCTGGGTAAAGATTAACTGGAGGGGCTGTGTGCGTAAGCGACCCATCTGAATAAGATGCATAGCCGCTCCGCACAACCCCATCAGTCGCATAAAATTTCTCGCTGTTAATGCATCTGATAGTAGACAAAAGCGAGCATAATAACTGACTAATTTCGCTCTGGATAATGGCAGACGAACCAGATTGTTGTGAGATATTACTGAGTTCATTATTCGAGTGACAGCCCAGGGCACTGGATTCAAACCGAAGCACATCACTCGGAACTGAAATACTGTCCCTTGGACAACGAACCGTAGGTACTTTCTGAATGTCGGATATACCAGGACATGAAAGAACGGATTCATAGATCTATGCTTGTCGCATAGTCGATCACTCGAATGCTCACTTTTACCAACTAAATGATTACCATGAATAAACTTTTTGAGCGACGATAAACTTGTTATCCAGCTCCAGTCTATTATCAGTCGGAACAAGCTCTCTGGCTTCGGTACGAGTAACAGGTGACTATAGAATCCTAGAGAATCTTGATTCTCGACGACCTCTATTACTTTCATTGTCAAAAGAACTGTCTTCACAGACATTAAATTATTGGTGGTTTCTCTCGGAAAGATACCGTATATGTCCGTGTATAAGTCGCATCTTTTTGCTTGGAAAAACGGGACCAAAATTGGGGTGCGACTTATACAAAGATAATTATTTTTCAGCAAGTTTTCAACAGCGACATGAGGACTGAACGGACACCAGATCGGCCCATGTCGACGGTTTGTATCACAGCGATTCACCTGCTTTGAAAATTTGTTTATTTTATTTCACCTCTTTATTTCTTATTTCTGTGTTGTGCATTAACTTGATCACAAAATAAAATTTAAACAAAAATAAATATAAAAAAAAATAAAATAAAAATAGGAGATTATACTCAATGTGTTCTTGTTGATTTTTTTTTTCTCGGTGACCCGGTGAGTGGAGGGGTGGTGAACAATTGAAAATTCGAAACCGCATGCAATTAATTTCCTTCAAAATAATTACGGTACCTATTCATGTCTTCAACATCTCCAGTAATAATTCACAATAGAATATTCCATGGTTGTATATCTCAACATATTTTGGATATTGGTATGAGTTATTTCTTCTCGCCTAATGGTCTACGGTAATAGTTATCCAGTTTGATGTGAATCTTGATAATCTTCTGTCAACTGCTAAGCAATAGAGGTCCTAACCCTCACCTGTAGTACCTGCGAGGCCTACGGAAGGAGAAACTACATCTCCTTTGCGAAGAGCCTCGAGCCAATGGCTTAGGGGCGTCTGACCGGTAGTCTCGATCAAACCTAAGTCCCCTATCGGAGTCGCTGTATGACGATCCCTAGAGTAATTATAGGAGGGTTACCTATACCCTCGCGAGGAGTCCTTTTTAGACGACTTTCTGTCTAGGACATCCTCCCTTACTCTTTTCTGCTATTGCGGGTCGATTAGACACCGACTTGAGGAGCCGAGTATTGATGCTTTCTTTGTAGCTTGGTCATAAACTAATGAAAGCTTATCATCAAAAACTTAGTGTCCGGAAACTGGAGCAACCAGTAGAGAGTTTTTCACCTTGTCATCTATTAAAGATGACAACGCAAGGGCTCCGTCACATCTGATTAACTCCAAATTAGCCACTGTTAAGACAGAGTTATACGTGATAAATATAATAGCCCTGGAAGGACTCTAAATGAGGTACGAACGTCCTCAAATTCCTTTCCGTAGAGACGTTGCATCACAGTTCTTAAAGGTGATCTGCGTAAGACAGTGAGTCTAAATTCACTCTGACTGAAGAAATTGCTGTCTCAATTGTGTCTGAGCGAATAGTGAATGACAAAGGTAAGGCCATAACTAGGTCCTTAGTCTGCACATTCAAACACAGAGGAACTCTCTGTACATCTTCCCCGTTTTCTGTTATAATCGGTAAAATTAAGGAAGAAGATGACAAGAAACCACCTTACTTCTTCCCACTGGAAAGATGAATATGGCGTCGTCTAAAAGGCCTAAGGCCTGCGACACCTATCTAGACTTAACCGGAAAAGACATGACCTCTTTTTCCAGATGAAGTCAGCGCCCAACAATGCTAGCAGTTTCTTGCAAGTAGTCGCAGCATTCTGATTCGCTGGAACAAATTTAGGGTAGTGTTGATGGATTAAATCCATAGCAACCATGTGTTGTTCCAAAAGGGAAGGGTAATCCCCCTCCGTATCCCTTTCATCATTCGTCTGAATCAGTTGAAAATCACGGTCAGTGGCATCTGAACGTGCAGATGACTGGACCGACCCAGCACCATTCAACAGCTCAGGTTCTGAGACTGCCGTTGGCTGCTTCTGCACTTGCTGGGATGTTGCGATGAGCTGCGCAATCTGCGACAGCAAATCTGTTACGGAGGCCTGAGGAGCAGCGGTCTTTTATTCTGGCCGCCAGCTGCTCCTGGGACAGTGTGTCCGAGACGGCTCTTTTCTCTGGACGTCCCGATATATGAGGCCTCGTCTCTTAGCTACTGAATAGTGCTACTTTCGAGCGGTCACAGCATTCTGATTCTCAGGAACTAACTCAGGGAAGTATTGATGCATTAGATCCATCGCCACCCTGTGTTGTTACGAAAGGGAAGGGTAATTCTCCTCCAAATCCCTTTCACCATCCAACAGAATCAGATTATACTCATGGTCATCGGCATCTGAACGTGCAGATGACTGGACCGACCCAGCACCATCCGACAGCTCAGGTTCTGAGCCTACCGTTGACTGCTTCTGCACTTGCTGGGATGCTGCGATGAGCTGTGCAATCTGTGACAGCAAGTCCGTTATGGAGGCCTGAGGAGCAGCAGTCTACTGTTGCTGGCCGCCAGCTGCTCCTGGGACAGTGTGTCCGAGATGACTCTTTTCTGCGGACGTTCCAATGAATGAGGACTTGTCTCCTTGGCTACAGTATGGTGTGACTTCTTTGACAAAGAGTGGACCTTCTCGACGATGCAGGCTGGATATCAGAAGTCATGTAGACAAGGTGCGGTTGTGTGTGCTTGGTAGGTGCTGAAGAAAAAGCTGTAACTATAGCCAACCCCGGCTGTGAACTGAACGGAGCATCCCAGACGGGAGGCGTGGAAGTATGCTCCGACTGACGCAAGTTCCGAACCACAAAATCTGACTCCAGATATTATTATGAAAGAGAGGGGGGCTCTCTCGCTCGCGGTCCTTCAGACCTCACCGAGCTTCGCGCTGAACTTGCCAGCTTCTTCCTTTCCGTCATCGCAGGGTGAGCCTGATATTATTTTATACTGCTCGCTCTACCCTTTCTACTCTCCTCGACCGTAACGGACACATCCGGCATCACGGTATCCACATACAGTGTAACTGCTTCACCAGTCGAACTAGCTGGCAACAGGGAGCTGAAACCATGCTGTGGTTTATTGCCCTGCCTAATATTCATGAGCACTTTAGCCGCTAGCTCTATCTGACTATCTAAATGCGACGACAGAAGCACACTCTCCGAAGGCATCACGTAAACATCACCATGTTCTTGTTCCTAGAAAAACTAGAGCGACTTTTTTGCGAGAGGACCGGCAGTGGCCTCTCACCGCGAGAGGCCTGGCAGTGGCCTCTCACCATGAGAGGCCCGGCATTAGCCTCTCGCTAACAACATTCCGTGACACCCGTCTCCAATGTTTGTCATCCCATGTGACACATGTTGAGTAAGAATTAGTGGGAGTACATCGACTATAAGCAAGGCAACCAATATGTAAATCAGAGGAAAGGCTTCCTCGCCTTGCTTACTGAGCAATATGCTTTCATAATGAAGCAAACTAAGTCGATCGTACTCCCACCAACTCCACATTAAATATTATAAAAAGATACATAACAAATAACATTCAAAATATAAATCGAAAAATAATTTACACCAAAAAAATTTTCGAAAAATTTTGACAAGAGCCCAAGTTCCCAAAGGGAACGATGTGCCCAAATGTATCCCGATAGAGCCCAAGTGTGGAAAAAATTATTTTTCTATCCGAACAATTAACTGCTACCTACACTACCAGAATATTTAATGTATCTTACAACAGTTCTTATCATATAATAAATAGGAAACTACATATATAAATAGAGCATTGTCAAAGTAAACAACGTCAGAATGAAAACCGGAAACAAGGCCCCAGGAAACACAGCCCGAAGTCAGTAACAGATTTTTTAACTATCCGATGTAAAGCAAGACCTTCATCAGAAGAGAAAACGATACATCGGATGTATGATGCATGACCAAAATGCCTAAACACCCCTAGGGTGAGGACGCAACCATGGGAATATACAGAATAAACATTCTGTGTAACACGTTAAACTCCCAAGAAATTTTATAAAAAAATTTCAATAAAAGAAGCCAAAAAGCTTGGGGTTTAACTGGGGGGTTTCAAGGTAGGGTAGGGAAGGAATACTTAACAAACAGTGGAAAAATCATTAGCAATAATGATGACGTCAGGCCCATGTCCCGAAATTGGGGAACATGAACTAATTTTTATAAATATTATACAGTTACAGACCTGAACATTTCAAACCACCATTTCCTCCTTCCTTCATCCAGTTGTGTCCTTGAATCCACCAAATTAACCATGATTTGTGTCTGGCATCATTATAAACTGAGATTTAAAAGCACAGAAGTCAGTTTGTTGTTATCTGACTGAGGGCCAAACAAAGAATGATGTTGGCGCCAATTCCGGTCACTTCCTGGTGTCTGCGTATGTGCAGAGAGTAAATGTATGGGGGGCCAGATAGGACTTCTTATTTTCTGTTTTGCATGCAAATTTTGGGGATTGGGGGGCAAAATTTGTGTTTGGCCCTCGATATTTTGGAGTTAGCACCAGCTAAGTCTGGGCCATTGGTTATAGTTGGGAAAAATATAAGTTTTATAGCGCAGAAGTCAGGTAGATGTTTCTGACATAGGGCCAAACAAAAAGAATGATGACTTGAGCCAATTTGCATTGCTTCCTGCTTGCGGCACATTGTATAAACGTATGGAGGACCATACAAGACTTTAAATTTCTGGATATATATGCAAATCTTGGGGGTTGGGGGTTCAAAATTTGTGTTTGGCCCTTAAAAGTTAGGAGTTTGCACCAGCTAAGTCTGGGCCATTGGTGCAGTAAAAAAATACAGTACAGTCACCATGGAATGGTCATAATCTAGGTGTGGGCAGTGATGTTCACCAGGTAATAAAAATCAACATCAGCAAAATTTTAATTAATGAAGCACCGGGTTTTACCTGGTGCTTCATTAATTAAATTTTCTATGATTAATCCTATAATTAGAGTTTGGAATCTAAAATTATAGTATCCGTGGAAATATTGCCCACCCGTGGAAAGTGACCAGTCCACGGCATCCGTACTGTATGTAACATTGACACCAGAGTGCAAGGTTTTAGATTCCAATTTTTCGTCCAAATCGTAGCTTATATCCATCCAATATACAAGCTCATTCTAATGAGGAATTAATCATACACCATGTTTTTGGACTTGAAAATTTGATTAGAAAAACAAATGTTCAGCAATTCGTACATATTCTGCACTTCAAGAGTTTTCTTGCTGAAAAAATTGGCATTTTTTATAGGGGATTGGTATCTAAAGTACATGGCAAAATTGTGTAAATATAAAAAGTTAACTAGACAAATATAAGAGCGTTTTTTTTTTTCTAGCTTATAAATATTTCAAAATCTTACATGCCATATCAGTCTAATCTCCCAGAGATACACACAGAAACCGACATTCATATTTTCTTATCTTCTTGATAGTTTTTTCCAAACTGAAGTTTATGATGGATGGACGGACAGACATTCTCAATATTGTTTTCTTAAATAACTAAATTAGATCTCTGTTAGTCTCCAAACCATAAACAATTTCAATGGCCATTTCCAAGAGATTCTTTGGCAACCTACAGGATTTGGTTATGGAACCCTTTCCCAATGAGATTTAGTCTACATTTTTCCACTAATTACCAATTTCACAGCCTGCAATGAGCAGTAACCTTCTAAAACCAATGTGCATTTCAAGAAACTAATCCACAACCTGTTGACCTGGCAATGCTTTTCAGTCACATCCTGACTATAAGACTTGACTGGAAATCACTGCCTGAGTTTATTTTTCCTGTTCTAGAAGACCCACATTACACCTGCTCTGAAGTGTCAAGAATTTATGAAGTTATAATCAGAATGAATAGAGAACAGTGTCAGTCCCTGTGGAGCCTCCAGGGCCAGTGACAATGCCTTCTCCCTCAGCCTTCCCTCCTCTGCTGTCTCCTGCCATGGTCGTGATCTGCGGTAAACTTCAATCCAAAATGTCAAAGAAGGGTCAAAAGGGGCTTGCCTCAAACTGTCCCTGCACGCCTTCGGCGTGCAAAACCATTCATTCGTGTGTAGTCATTCTAATGAGCAACAAACACCTTCGGGTGTGGCATATAAGGATCATAGACTGCTCTCCTCCCTTAAAACCTCCCCTACAATTCAATTTCAGCTGAACAAAAATCCAATAAATTCTAACAAATTACGAGGATTCTATGGTGAAAACAGGTAGTGAAACACTACAGTGCAACTATGTGCATACATAGGCTGCCTTCACTAATCACAAGAGTTCTTTGGTAAAAAACGGGCAGTGAAACACTTCGGTTCAACTTTGTGCATACATAGCAGGGTTCCCACACTTTTCAAGGATAGAAGTGAAATTAAGCACTTTTCAAGGAGGGGGCCCAAATTCAAGCACTTTTCATTTTGCGTACGAACCCTGCATAGGCTGCCTTCACCAATTGCCAGGTCAGAACCACGGTGATTGGTGATACTATGTCATATCTATTTACCTGTATACAACATACTAATTCAGTTTTCTTCTATTTAAGCAGGTACCCACAGAGATTTTTTTTTTCCCAATAAGCACTGTGGGAATAATGCTAACTGCTATGGGTATTCAGTAACCGCTACGGATTCTGATCATCCTTCACTCCCTCCCCAGAGGTGGTCACACATCTCCAGGGAGGCAAGCATTGATCCTGCATCACACTTCTGGACCTTTTTGTAAATACCACTCATGCGCATTCAGGCCCCAGCCAAATAGGTTAACATGCAGGCCTGCCCCCAAACCAGGTAAGTTTGAGTCTTTCTTTGGGCCAAAAAGAAAGGGGCTGTTGTTTATTTGCTTGATTCGGCCTAGTCCTGTTAAAGAAACCTGCCTTCTGATGCCAGCTCAACCTCCCACAAATTGCCAGAGACAGACTATACTTGCCAATGAAGGCCTACCACAAGATTACTTTACAAGTGGCAGACTATACTTGCCTGAAAACAACAACACATCACTATTGGGGAGAGGTAGCACCTTTGTCAAGAGGATCCCCTCTCACTCTGGTCCTCACCCGAGGGAGTATATCCAAGAACATCACTGAAACATCACATCAACATGACCAACAACTGAGAATACCAAAATCCTGGACACCTGCTGAATAACCTCCCTTCTCCTCCTTTGACGAGCCTAGACATGCTGCGAGAAAATCTATTCTACTGTTAACAAGGGTCGAAAGGGGTTTGCCCCATACCGTCCATGCATGCTTTCGGCGTGCAAAACCATTCATTTGTTCATTCACTGCCTGAGTTTATTTATTCTGGTCTAGAAGACTCCCACATTACACCTTCTCTGAAATGTCAAGAATTTATGAAGTTATCATCACAATTTTACGAACTGAGATGTTAAGATAGATAATCATCAAAGGAAGTAACTTGAAGTAACCAAAAAAGAAATGTTTCTCAAATTTAAATAAGACAGTTTAATGACATCCATACCCCCACCGACTATTATGTTATGATAGGAATAATCTCACTATCGATCTGGACATGTATTCATACCCAATAATGTCAATCACCAATTATTTAATTTCTTTAATCTCAACTGAAGATATCTTCCAAAAACCTGCAATTTTGGTAAATTCAAAGTCGACAAGGGCTATAACTGTGATAAAATTATTCAAATCGAAACTTTCTTTCCGTATGTAAATGTACACATCATACTCATACTACACACCAAGTTTTGTAAAATCCAATGAAAAATGCAGGTGGAGTTAAGTGGACAAGCATTAGTGATGAAAATTTACACCAAATTTGTCGCACTGACAATTCCTGACCACATGCACATCTACACTTGATACTGATACTTCAGACCAAGGTTCCTAAAAATCCACTAAAAAATGTAGGAGGAGTTAAGCGGACAAGCCTTTGTGATGGAAAGTTTGCTATTTCCAAGGGCTATAACCACACAAAATTTGTTGTATCAAAAATTTCTGAACACATGCACATCTAAACTGATACTTCAGACCAAGTTTCATAAAAATCCACTTAAAACTGTAGGAGGTGTTAAGCGGACAAATTTTGTGATGGACGGTCAGAGGGATGGACAGACAGACTTCGTCGGCAGGGGATAAAACATTTAATTTCTTTAATCGCAACTGTAGATATCTTCCAAAAACCTGCAATTTTGGTAAATTCAAAGTTGATAAGGGCTATAACTCTGGAAAATTATTCGAATTAAAACTTACTTTCCATATGCACATGTACACATCATACTTGCACGGAACACCAAGTTTCGTAAAAATGCATTGAAAAATGCTGGAGGCATTAAGTAGACAAGCATTTGTGATGGAAATGTTGCTATTACCAAGGGCCGTAACCACAGAAAATTTGTCGTATCAAAAATTTCTGACCAAATACACATCTACACTTGATACTCATACTTCAGACCAAGTTTCGTAAAAATCCACTGAAAACGGTAGGAGGATTTAAGTGGACAAAGTTTGTGATGGAAGGATGGACTGATGGATGGATGAACACCATTTCAATATCCCCCTCCCAAATTTGTCAGGGGTGTATAGGGGGAGGGATAACAAGCAGCCCCATTGGTACCCCAAGGAGTGCACCTAACAAAGTTGTTTAAGGAAGGATTTAATTCAGCATCTATGGCTAGTTAACATTACAGAGGAAAGAAGTTATGTAATTATTTAAAATTTTGGTTCCATGCCAGATGATTTTTTTCTCGTATTCAGATTTCACAGAAATAATGCCCAGACTTCCTGTATTTTCAGTTATGCTAAAAGGGTCATTTTTCAAGGACATGGAATTCTAAAGCTCTACTATTTGTAGTTTCTACAATCGGCGACAAACTGGGCATTCAAATCAAAAACTCCCATATGTCAACGTCATATTTTTAATTGGGATAGAGGAAAATCGGGGAGAGGAGGAAGGTTCAATGGGTAAACTGTTTTTATTTTATGCTTTAACCCTTTACCTAACATGAAAAGTAGACGACACTCGCACACAAAATTCTTGAATAACTAATTTTTTCCATTTTTTGTCCCAAAAACCTAGGTTATGACCCTCATTGGAACAAGCTTGTTCCAGAGAGGGGTCATAACCTATGTTTTTGAGACAAAAAATGAAAATATATTGAAAAGTCACTAATGAAAGTGTCAATGACACTGTAGCTCAACTTGACAAACCTGAACTTGGTAAGTTATAAGTGAAATGGCAAAATTGAAGATCATTGGTACCAATGTTATTTGATGAAATTTCAACATAACAGCATTGTGTGTACACAACGTCAGAGTAATCCATGCATTTTTAAATGTAAACTGTAAGACTGGCTAAAGGAAGAATGTTGATACACAAATGCTGTATGTTCAGAGGTTATTGTAAATGGCAACTTTTTTACAGAAATGAATGCTAATCAATAGCTCTTATCTAAAGGTCTTGCCTAGTGAGCACACCAAGTTCAAAAACAATCCTATGATAAATGTGTCCTGTAGGCCATGTCAAAGAATGTTGAAGCAGAAATGCAATAAATTCAAAGATTGTTGCTAACAGCAACGGTTTTTGATGGAAATGAAAAGAAAATTAATAGCTCCTACCTTTGTCATGCTGCATAAGCATACAAAGTTTCAAAACAACCTGATAATGAATGTGCCCTTGAGGCATGCCAAAGGAAGATGTTAATGCACAAATGCACTAAGTAGTAGGTCATTGCTTGTGGCAATGTTTTTTTGGTTTTTTTTGTTTGTTTTTTTTTGGGGGGGGGGGGGGGGGGGTATGGAAATTCATAAATATACCCTGCAGAGAGTGCAAAAGGAATAAGTATAAGCACAAATGCAGTAAGTTCAAAGGCTGGTGATAACGACAATAATTTTTTGTGGAAATGAAAAAGGCAATAGCTCACATCTAGAGGTCACCCCAAACACACATACCAAGTTTCATCAAAGTGATCCGATCATAAATGTGCCCTGAAGGGTGTGTTAAAGGGAAATATTGAGGTCTGACTAAACTAAGTTCAAAGGTCAGCGGCAATATTTTTTAACAAAAAAATCCTTCAAAAATTTTATCACTCTTGGGCCCATAACTCGTAGGCAGAATTCATCTTAATAACAATCAAAATTGTAAATTCTCCAAAGAGTTCTATGATAAATTTAAAATCCTTCTGGTGCACTCCAAAATCAGTCCAGCGCATTGCCTTGAACAAACTTAACACTAATCTAGGAGTTATAGAAATGATATTACCAAATATCAAAATGCTTTGCCTGGTGGAACTGAAGAACAAGATCTTTGAAGAATATTCCTCATATGGCAGGGAGCTTAAATTCAGGTTCCCAAAAATGCCCAAACATGATTTCAACAAACTTGAATCTGATCCCCCTTGAGATGCTGAATACCAAATTTCAAAAGATTCTGACCAATGGATCTCAAGAGATTTTTTTTTAAATGTTCCCCATACTGCAGTACGTTAAAATTTGGGTTCTCATACGGAACTGAAATTTGAACACGGGGACTTGATTTGAACAAGCTTTAATATGACCGCTCTAAGGATACTGAATACCAAATATCAAAAGATTCTGAATGGAAGGGGATCTGAAGAGGATTTTCAGAGAATTGTCCTCTTACTGTATGAAGTTAAAGTTCAGATTCCCGTAAGGATCCAAAATCAATGACTTGATTTGATGAAACTTGAATCTGACTACCATAAGGATGCAGTACACCAAGTATCAAAAGTTTCTGACTAGTGGATTTGAAGACAACATTTAAAGAATTTTCCTCATTTTAAACTAAGTTAAAATTGGGGTTCTATAAGGACAGGGACAAGATTTGAACAAACTTGAAACTGCCCCCCCCCCCCCTCCCACCCTCAAGGTACTGTATATCACATATAAAAATATTCAAACTGGTGGATCTGGTGAAGATTTTTAAAAAGTATTCCTCAAATTGCACTAAGTTAAAATTTGAGTTCTTATGGGGATTCCAAGCATGAACTCAGGAATATGATTTGATTTTGATTAGATTTGAATCTGAGCCCCCACCCTCTCATAAGGATGCTGTATTCCAAATATCAAAAGATTTTGATGGATAGATCAAAAGAAAATTTTTGAAGAATATTCTTAATTATGTGACAGGAACATTTTTTAACAAACTTGAGTCTGATCCCCTTAAGAATGCTGTATATCAAAAGATTCTAACTGGTGGATCTGGAGAAGATTTTTAAAGAATATTTCTCATATTGTACCAAATTGAACCATACTAAACAAATAGGGATCTGCCACCCCCCCCACCCCCCCCCCCCCCCACCACCAACATCACCACACCATCCTAGGATGCTGTTTAATAAATCTACATTAAAAAATGTTGGGCTAAGTTGACATTTGAGCTTCCAAAGGGATCCCAAACATGAACCGAGGGACCAAATATCAAAAGATTCTGATTGGTAGATCTAACTAAGATTTTTCAAGAATATTTCTTATATTGCACCAAGTTAAAATTTTGGTTGTTACAAAAAATTTGAACAAATACAAATCTGACTTCTCCAAAGGATAATATGTAACAAATATCAAAAGATTTTGACAGGTGGATTTAAAGAAGAAAATTCTGAAACAATATTTCTTATATTGCACTCAATTAATGAAAGTGTCAATGACACTGTAGCTCAACTTGTCAAGACATGTACATGTACAGTATGTGACACAGCAATGACAAACATCTAGGTAATGACCTGATAACAAAGATACTTACAAAGTATTGTAACGGTCTGTACATAAATACTGACCGCAGCCTGTAACAAATGTATAGGTAAAGTATTGTAAAGGTGGGTGACAGTCAGATGCTAAACTAGAAAAGAAATCTTTGAGTCCCAGAGTGGGTCTGACTGAACCCCAAAATATTTGTTCTCATAGCACAGTGATAACAAAGGCACCTCATAGCACAGTGATAACAAAGGCACCCCAAAATACACTCATTCCTGTCCCAAGATGAAAACAAAGGTACACAACAAGTTTCGTGAAGATCAGTTCATAAATACGAGCTGTATAGAAGTTGTGACAAAAAACTGATAGGACCTAATTTTGGTACAAAATGGCCACTGGCAGCCATCTTGAATTTTGGACCGCACCCAGAAACATTCGTTCTCGTCCCAAGGTGATAACAAAGGTACCCAAGAAGTTTCGTGAAGATCGGTTGATAAATACAGCCTCCAGCCCGAGCTGTATTGACATGTACACTTACAGTGTATAAGTGGCACCAAATAAATCAAAATTCATATAATTTGCATAATTTCTGCACGAGAAAAAAACCTGTACTGTATGTGATGTATTCCATTTTACTAAACATTCATACAAAAATTTATTCAAATCAGAACTTTCATACAGAAGTTCTGTACAAAAGACTGATTGCACTAATTTTGGTACAAAATGGCTGCTGGTGGCCATCTTGAATTTTGGACCACACCCAAAAACACTCGTTCTCATCCCACGGTGATAACAAAGGCACCCAAGCAGTTTCGTAAAGATCGGTTCATAAATACGGCCTCTAGCCTGAGCCATACAGAAGTTGTGTACAAAAAACTGATTAGACCTAATTTTGGTACAAAATGGCCACTGGCAGCCATCTTGAATTTTGGACCGCACTCAGAAACACTCATTCTCGTCCCAAGGTGATAACAGAGGTACCCAAGAAGTTTTCTGAAGATCGGTTGATAAATACAGCCTCTAGCCCGAGCCGTATTGGTATTTGCACTTAGTGTGCTGAAAGTAACACTAAATACATCAAAGTTAGTCTAATTTGCATAATTTACGTATGAGAAAAAAACCTGTATTATATGTGATGTATCCCATGGTACTAAACATTCATACAACAAATTATTCAAATCAGCGCTTTCATATGGAAGTTCTGCGCAAAAATGTGATTTCACCTAAGTCTGTACAAAATGGCCGCCAGCGGCCAACTTGAATTTCGGATCGGACCCCAAAACACTCACTCTCGCCCCACGGTCATAACAAAGGTACCCAAGAAGTTTCGTAAAGATCGGTTCATAAATACGGCCTCTAGCCCGAGCCGTATTGAATTGTTGACGGACAGACGAACAGACAGACGACGGACGACAGGCCATGGCATAAGCTCAAATTTGGCTTCACCAAAGTTGAGCTAAAAATGAGGATCCCATAGGGAGCCTAAATTAAAACTGAGGTTTTGCTTTTAACAAATTTCAATCTGATCCGACTAAGGATTCTGGTTGGTGGTTCTGGAGAAGAAAATGTTTTTTGTTTTTGAAAAATGTTGACTTCCTATTTTTCCAAGTTAAAATTTTGACCTCTATATGAAGCTCAAACATGAACACGGGGCTTCATTTGTACCAACTTGAATCTGATCCCCAAGGATGTTCCATAGCAAATATCACAAGATTCTGACTGGTGGTTCTGGAAAAGATTTTTTCAATTTTTGAAAATAAGCTGACTCTGCATATTTTTTTCAATTCACTCAATGTACCCTGTAACACATCTGATTGCAACTTTTTACACATTCAATTCTGATGGTCCTAAGTATGCTTCATAGCAAATAACTGTTCCCGGTTCTGTGGGGTGTAAAAAAATGTGGGCATTTGAAAATATTTCTATTTTAGCTTCAGAGGCTTCTATGGGGATGCAGAAACATATTTTAAAGTGAGAAATTACTAACGACTCAATAATACCACATACCAAATTTGGTTAAAATCAACCCAACAGTTCAGAAAGTTAAAAAATTTATAGTAATTTATATATTTTTTATACTTACCAATGACCCAGACTTAGCTGGTGCTAACTCTAAAATATCTAGGGCCAAACACAAATTTTACCCCCAATCCCCAAAATTTGCATCTAAAATCGAAAATTACATGTCCTATATGGTCCTCCATACTTTTACTCCACTGCGCATGTGCAGTGTCAAGGAGGTCTCAAAATTGGCGCAATTATCATTCTTACAACCAGTGCCTGGTAAGCGATATGTACTCAGCAGGGAGGTATGAGTTCCCAACTCATGGGAGAGCCATCCCCGACTGGGTCATTGGTAAGTGTAAAAAATATATAAATAACTATAAATTTTTTAACATTTTTATACTGTACCAATGACCCAGACTTAGCTGAATAGTAAAAAGGTTGGAGGGCCTAGGACATAAAGGAAAATCCAATAGACTCAATTACATATAACAGAACTATCCCCTCAAGGAGAAAATGAGAGATAGGCTTTACATGTATCTTTCTTATTTGTATCAAAAAGAAAGACACAACACCATTCTGTAATTGAGCGTAATAACATCAATGATTTCTATTAACATCCAGTATAACCCTTTATAATAATATTTTTTAAAGGAAAGCCAATAAATAAGCAAGTCCAACAAAATGAGACTCTATATACTCATTTAAAAGTGTCCAAGGATTATATATTAAAGTCCGATTAACACGTGATATATACAAATGTCTCACACCGAGCAACACTTAAAAAAATATTACATAGATGCGTAAACATTAGCTTTACTTTAAAACCATCCCGGTACCGACTCGGAATTACTGACTCCAAG
Organism: Pictodentalium vernedei; assembly: GCA_031216915.1. Classification (NCBI taxonomy): domain Eukaryota; kingdom Metazoa; phylum Mollusca; class Scaphopoda; order Dentaliida; family Dentaliidae; genus Pictodentalium; species Pictodentalium vernedei. Next base: position 674,339,478 of record CM062297.1, on the reverse strand, counting down.
GGAGGAATTCCCTTGCTTTACACTATAAAGCAGGTGACCTAAGGGAACACCCGCACCCCCCCCCCCCCTTCCCCTTGCCCTGGATCAAATACTCCAGAGCGAAGAGGGCAGCAGGACAGAGTCACTGCCGGAACCGAAAGCCTACATATACAGTTGCCACTGTTTAGTGGACGACATTGTGAGTGAAAAATAACGGACCTAAACAATGCAGATCTGCAGAAATGGACTCAATATTTCTCAGATACAAATTTGTGAAAGTGGAGGGCTAAGACCAATATGCAGCCCTCATTAGATCTGTAATAGCAACATTATTAGTGTAAGCCCATGATGTAGAAAGAACTCTTACTTCATGAGCTTAAAACTAAAGCACAGACTGCTGATTGACGATATTATCATAAGCAGTACTGACAGTAAATTGAATCCATCTGACCACAGAAAGGACCGAAATGTGGAGGAAGCTTCCACGGCATGTCCCCCAACAGACGCCTGAGTAGATTAATCCACGGTCTTTGTGGAGCTAGAAATGCTACCAACAGAATATTGCATTGAGATATTAACTTGAGCAATATCTGCTGAATCAACGGTGCTGGAAGATACGAATATCCTATTATTCCGTCTCACGAGATCGATAGAGCGTCTACATCGGAACATTGTGACACATATGTCTGCAACTGATTGTTGAGATGCATCACGAATAAGTCGATCATTTGCTGCTCTCCTTGGTAGCAAATCTGATTGAATACTCATTTGTTGAAAGTCCATTCTGGCAGCAACAAGAGGCCCCTCCGTGAAGGGAGTCCGCTAATACATCATTCTTGATGTTAATGTGCTTGATTAGGAACTACGAATCCCAAAGACCCTGGCCCTTCAAATCCGTTGGGCTCAATGATATGACCCAACCTGTTTGGCATCCGTCAAAACTGTAAAACTCGGATCCGGCAATTGCAGTGGAACTCCCTGAGTTAACCACTGAAAACCTGCCCAAGTATGAATCTCTTATTCACTTGATTGACAAGATGATGTCCGTATCGAGCAAAAAAATCTTCACCCTCCAATTCTGGATCAGAAGAAATTGGAGAGGACACGTGCGTAACCACCCCATCGGAATAAAATCGCAGCAGCTCCGCAGAAACGTATCAGTTTCATGAGATCTCTCGCTAAGACCTAGTCTGAGCGAAGACAATAGTGAGCATAACAACTGATTAATTTCGCTCTGGTTAACGGCAGACGAACGAGAATGTTGTGCGTTTCGAAGCTCATCCCCCGGTGGATGAATGACTTGGACGATACCAGATCTGACTTCTCCTCGTTTACTTATGAAACCGAGACGTCGGAGCAATAGAAGCAGATTCTGCACATCGTTCTGAAGCGTTAATTCATTGCCGTACCTCTAAGAATGTCGTCCAGGTAGGCCGACGTTATCGCAGACGAATGAGCTCGGTAATGAGTCATTACCAAGTTCGTTATTCGAGTGAAAGCCCAGGGGGCTAGATTCAGACCGAAGCACATTGCTCGGAGCTGATACACGACTCCTATGATGAAGAAGCGAAGATACTTTCTGAATGCCTGATGTACCATGACGTGAAAGTACGCAACTGGAGATCTATGCATGTAGCATAGTAGTACACCCAAAAACTCGCTCTGACCGATCGGATGGACTCCATATATAAACTTGGAGCCACGATCAGCTTGTTTATCCAGCTCGGATTTATGAGTGGACGGAACGAGCCGTCTGGTTTTGGAACCAGAAAAGGATGTTGTAGAAACCTGGAAATTCCTGGATTTCTATGGTCTCTATCGCGATCATTCCAGAAGAGACTGGACTTCTGATGGAAGCGAGCCTCTTGCCCGCAGACTTGACGGAAGCCGAGTCCATCTTGGACTTCGAGCTAGCTGAGGTTTTCGTTTGAAGGACAATTTAGTCCTTCTGAAATCACCCCTCGAATCCAAGGGACATCCGTAATCTACTCCCAATTAATTGAGCAACTAGACAGTCTTCCGCTCACTGGTACACGATAGAGGATAATACCATTACCTCCTGGTCCTGCGAGGCTTGCGGAAGGAGAAGCCATGTCCTCCACGGCCTGCACCTCGCCCCGTCAACCTAGGGGTGTCTGACCGGATGTCTCGGCCAGAATTACGGCCCCTACCGGAGTCGGTTCCCTATCGGTCTCTAGAGTAAGACCTAGAGGAACATAGCAACCCCTATAGGAAGTTCCCTTGGACGTATTCGTCCCAGAAGTGCCTGTCCTACTTTTCTCCACTGAATCCGACTATATGGAAGCGAATATGAATAGCAGAGAGTCTGAAGCTTTCTTAGTTATCTGATCATAGACTGCGGAAAGCTTGCCGTCAAAGAGAAACTCTCCGGAGACCGAAGCGACTCTGAGAGAGTTTTTCACCTTACTATCCACACGCTTGGATGTAGCCAGGGCCGCGTCACGTCTAACCAACTCCATATTGCCACTAAAAGGGCAGAGTTTTACATGAGGCCCTTGAAAGAACTCTTAAGGAGGTTGTACATCCTGGAATTCTTTTTCCTTTGAGACGTAATGATAATGCTTTGGTAAGGTGATCTGCGTATGATGATGCGTCTAAGCTAACCCTGCTAGACAATATTGTTGTTTCCAACATCGTGGTTGGAATTGACATTGACGACGGTATAAACAATACTAGGTCCTGGCCTGGTCGTCTAGACACAGAGAACTCTCAGAATGCTCTGTCCTGCCATTTCAAATTATTCCTTGAATTGATGAAAGGCAAATGTAGAACATTTGCCGATAAGAAACTTTGGTAAGGTGATCTGCGTATGATGATCCGTCTAAGCTAACCCTGCTAGACAATATTGTTGTTTCCAACATCGTGGTTGGAATTGACATTGACGACGGTATAAACAATACTAGGTCCTGGCCTGGTCGTCTAGACACAGAGAACTCTCAGAATGCTCTGTCCTGCCATTTCAAATTATTCCTTGAATTGATGAAAGGCAAATGTAGAACATTTGCCGATAAGAAACCTGACCTGCCCATTTAGGTAGCAAGTTATATATATATATATATATATATATCATTCAACAGACATTTCTGACTATGTCGGAGACATTTCTGGACTATGTCGGAAACTGAGGGATGATGTCCCTAAACCGATAAGAATTCTGAGTCCAGTGGCGCTATCGGTCTCTTATCGGCAACGCAGCAATTTTGGTCCGGCGGAACAACGTCAGAAGATAATGCCGGATGCACTCTATGGCAATTATGTTGTTCCGAAAGGGAAAATACAACTCATCCGTATCCCTTTCGCCATCCTGTCGGACCCCTTGTAATTCTTGGTTGTCCGTGCCTGAACCTGCAGCGGAACGTACCAACCCAGCTTCCTTGGATAATTCTTAATCCGACAGAGTTACTGTCGGTGCTGGGATGCTGCGATAATTTGTGCTATCTGCGATAGCACGTCCATAACGGAGGCCTATGGAGCTGCGGTCTTACAGACATTGACTCCTGCATATTTCTTATATGCGAACGCCCAGAGAATGAAGGCCTTGTATCCTTGGCTACCGGATGGTGTGACCTGGTCGCCGTAGAATCCCTGGTCAATCCAGGTATCCGTCGTCACTGTGTGTGCACATTGTATTTATAGTGCTCGCATCACCCAAATTTCCTTCCTGGACCGCAACGGACAAACCCGGGTGCTGAGCCATTCGGTGAATGGTCGCGACACCGGGCGAGTTAGCGGACGCCAAAGCCAACGATCCTACTAGGGAACTCCAGGCAATTGACGAATCTAATTGAGCACTTTGCCGCTAACTCTTCATTTGACTGTGACGACTGAAGCACACTTTACGAAGACATCACGGTAACAACACCTTGTTCATGTTACTCTATGTTACTGTGGAGCTGCGGTCCTACCTAAATTATCTGCTGGAAGCTCCAGGGACGTTCATTCCTGCATTTATATAATATGCGAACGTCCCAACTGGAAAGGTCTCGTATCTTTGGCTAGCAGATGGAGTGACCTGGTTGACGTGTATTCCTTGGTCGGCGAAGCAGGAGCACCAGTGACGTTCAATCCTGCATTTATATAATATGCGAACGTCCCCTGGAAATCTGTGGTCACATAGCCAAGGTGCGGTCGTGTGTGTTGACGAGGATGAGGAAGCCAATATAACAGCCGCGTCGTACTGTCATGCGATGGAGCGTCCCAATCAGGAGGAGTGGACATAAGCTCCGACTAAGTGAACAAACATACAACATCGCGGCGCAGATGTTGATGCAAGAGAGAGGGGGCCTCTCTCGCTCGCGGTCTGGGTGGACCTGGATGAGCTAGCTACCGGACTGACAGGCTTCCTCCGTGCTATCCTCGGATCCGTTGTTGCTGGGTGTGCACATCTGTTGTTTTATAGTGCTCACATCACCCAATCTGCTTCCCTGGACCGCGACGGACGAACCCGAGTGCTGAGCCATTCTGTGAATGGTCGCGACACCGGGCAGACAATCGGGCGATCAATCCCTTCGATCGAACTAGCGAACTCCTGGCAATTGTCGTAATACCTTGAGCACTTCCCGCTAGCCCTAATACTGCAACGACGGAGACACACTTGTTGAAGACATCATGGAAACATCACTCTGAATTCTGAAAAAGAAACTGATATAAAAGAGTAACCCTATGGAGAGAGGACCGTAATGGACCTCTCACCGCTAACAAAATGCCGTGACACACGTCTCCAACGTTGTCATATCAATCAACACACACAGGGCAAGAATTAGTGTGAATACACTGACTATAAGAAACACACTGAACCTGTGAATTAGAGGAAGATATCCTCGCATTACAAGTTGAACAATATTTTTTCAACATGAAAAAATATTCACAGTCAAATTACTCACACTAACCCTTGAAATAAATATACATAATATATTATAATCCATTATAACATTTCAAAAGAAAATAATTTAAAAAAAAAAAAAAAAAAATTGGGGGAAATTTTTTTTAGAAGAGCCCAAGTTCCCAATGGGAACAATGAGCCCAAATGGATCCCAAAAAAGACTAAGAGTGGACAAAAATTTTAAAATCATTTCAAATGAAAGTGTCAATGACACTGTAGCTCAACTTGTCAAGACAAAGACATGTACATGTATAGTATGTGACACAGCAATGACAAACATCTAGGTAATCACCTGATAACAAAGGTACATATAAAGTATTGTAACGGTCTGTACATAAATACTGACCGTTGCCTGTAACAAATGTATAGGTAAAGTATTGTAAAGGTAGGTGACAGTCAGATGCTAAACTATAAAAAAATCTTTGAGTCCCAGAGTGGGTCTGACTGAACCCCAAAATATTTGTTCTCATAGCACAGTGATAACAAAGGCACCCCAAAACACACTCGTTCCTGTCCCAAGGTGAAAACAAAGGTACCCAAGAAGTTCTGTGAAGATCAGTTCATAAATACGAGCTGTATAGAACTTGTGACAAAAAACTGATTGGACCTAATTTCAGTACAAAATGGCCACTGGCAGCCATCTTGAATTTGGACCGCACCCAGAAACACTCATTCTCGTCCCAAGGTGATAACAAAGGTACCCAAGAAGTTTTGTGAAGATCGGTTCATAAATACAGCCTCTACCCTGAGCCGTATTGACATGTGTGCTTACATTGTGTAAGTAGCAATGAATAAATCAAAGTTCATCTAATTTGCATAATTTCTGCACGAAAAAAAACCCCTTACAATATGTGATGTATTCCATGTTACTAAACATTCATTCAAATCAGAACTTTCATACAGAAGTTCTGTACAAAAGACTGATTGCACTAATTTTGGTACAAAATGGCTGCTGATGGCCATCTTGAATTTCGGACCACACCCAAAAACACTCGCTCTCATCCCACGGTGATAACAAAGGTACCCAAGAAGTTTCGTAAAGATTGGTTCATAAATATGCCCTCTAGTCTGAGCCATTTTGAAGTTGTGTACAAAAAACTGATTAGACCTAATTTCGGTACAAAATGGCCATTGGCAGCCATCTTGAATTTTAGACCGCACCCAGAAACACTCATTCTCGTCCCAAGGTGATAACAAAGGTACCCAAAACATTTCGTGAAGATCAGTTCATAAATACAGACTCTAGCCCGAGCCGTATTGACATGTGTACTTACTGTGTGTAAGAAGCACTGAAAAAATCAAAGTTCATCTAATTTGCATAATTTCTGCACGAGAAAAAAATGTATGTGATGTATCCTATGGTACTAAACATTCACACAAAAAATTATTCATATCAGCGCTTTCATATGGAAGTTCTGTGCAAAAATCTGATTGCACCTAATTTTGTACAAAATGGCTGCCATCGGCCATCTTGAATTTCGGACCAGACCCAAAAACACTCGTTCTCGTCCCACGGTGATACCAAAGGTACCCAAGAAGTTTTGTAAAGATCGGTTCATAAATACAGCCTCTAGCCCGAGCCGTATTGGCATTTGCACTTACAGTGCTGAAAGTAACACCAAAAAACATCAAAATTAGTCTAATTTGCACAATTTACGCACGAGAAAAAACCTGTATTATATGTGATGAACCCATGGTACTAAACATTCATACAAAAAATTATTCAAATCAGAGCATTCATATGGAAGTTCTGTACAAAAAACAGATTTCTGCATTGTCAGTACAAAATGGCGGCTGGCAGCCATCTTGAATTTTGGACCGCACCCAAAAACACTTGTTCTCGTCCCACGGTCATAACAAAGGTACACAAGAAGTTTGGTAAAGATCGGTTCATAAATACGGCCTCTAGCCCGAGCCGTATCCAATTGCTGACGTACGGACAGATGGACAGATGGACGACAGGCCATGACAAAAGCTCAAATTTGGCTTCGCCAAAGTTGAGCTAAAAATTAATGTAACACTTACGGACAATGTTAATGTATCCTGCTATGAACTGAACTAAGCAGAGGACAAGTAATCACTATAAGTAGCCATTGTCAACATAAACAAAAAGTGTAAACAAACCGGAAACATGACTCCAGGCACTGATAAACATGGCCCTAAATCAGTTACCAATTTAAACACTATCTGATGCAAAACAGAGACTTCCAGAGAAGAAACTGCAGAACATCAGATGGTAGATGCAGACCAAAACGCCTAAACACCCAAGGGTGAGGACGTAAACATGGGGAAAAAAACAGAAAATAATTCTGTTTCCAAGCCAGAACTCCCAAGAAATTTTAGTAACAAACATTAAAAAAAATAAGCCAAAAGCATGGGAGAATAGCTAGGGGGAATAAAGGAAAGGGAGAGAGGAAACACTGATTAAACAATGGAACATTCATAGCAAGAATGACCACAACAAGGTCATGCCTCGAAAGTTAAAAAATTTATAGTAATTTATATATTTTTTATACTTACCAATGACCCAGACATAGCTGGTGCTAACTCTTAAAATATAGGGCCAAACACAAATTTTGCCCCCCAATCCCCAAAATTTGCATCTAAAACTAAAGAAAACATGTCCTGAGAGGCCCTCCACACTTCGCCCCTACTGCGCATGCGCAGTGTCAAGGACGTTCCGAAATTGGCGCCATTTATCATTCTAATAACCAGTGCCTGGTAAGCGCTATGTACTCAGCGGGGAGGCAAGAGTTCCCAACTCCTGGGAGGGCCATCCCCGTCTGGGTCATTGGTAAGTATAAAAAATATATAAATTACTATAAATTTTTTAACATTTTTATACTGTACCAATGACCCAGACATAGCTGAATAGTAAAAAGGCTGGAGGGCCAAGGACATAGAGCAAAATGGAATACGCTCAATAAAATAAAATAGAGTCATCCCCTGTAGGGAAAAGAAGTAATAGGCCTTACATGTATCTTTCTTATTTATGATAAATTAGAAAGATACAACACCTTCCAAAAATTGAGCTTCATACATCCATGTACTCTATTAATATCCAATAATCCTTATACTAATAATTTTTAAAGTAAGCCAATAATAAAGTAAGTCTAGAGAATAGAGACTCTTATACTCCTAAAAGTGTGTGAGAATTGCATAATCATGTCCGTTGACATATGCAATATTCAAAAGCTATACTTTAAAAACTAAGACTTGAATGAATTTTATAAACTTAAACTTCTCACTAAACAACCATCCCAATAACAGCTCAGAATTACTAATTCCGGAGGAGGTATCCCCTTGTTTTCATAGTAAAAACAGGTGACCCAAGGGAACACCCTCCCCCCCCCCCCCTTTTTCTTGCCCTGGGTCAAATAGCCCAGAGCGAAGAGGGCAGCCGAACGGAGACACTGCCGAAACAGACAGCCTACCTAGCTATAGTAGCAACTGTTAAGTGAATGACATTCTCAGCAGTAGATAATAGACCTAACAATAGAGGCCTCCAGAAATGGACTCGATATTTCTGAGATAAAATTCATGAATGTGGATGGCTGAGCGCAATGAGCAGCCTTCAAAAATCTATAATAGCAACACTATTAATGTAAGCCCAAGAAGCAGAAGAACTCTTACTTCATGAGCCGAAATCTTAAGCACAACTGCTAAGCCAATGATATACCATAAGCAGTACGCTAGTTAATAGAATCCATTAACAATAAAATGGAGCGTAACGTCCTTCTACTAGACATCAAAGACAGAAGAAGCTTACGCCCTTGTAATAAACAGATATCTGTTTATAAACTGTACCCGGAAAGAGTAAAGGCCTATGCCCATACGAAGACGGAAGGACCTTAAAATAATAGGTTCCGGATAATAGTAGCCTAACTCTAATGCAACAATCCAACCTAAATAGTAACGGAAGTATTGATTCCGAAACTATGAAAGTGAAAATCATCCATTGATAGTGCATGAAACTCACTGACTCTACAGTAAAAGAGAACCAACAGAATTACTGTCTAAAAGGTCAGAATTTGAAAACTACTGTTTCCAGAGGTTCAAATGATTACTTAGCTAAATAAGAACCGAAGTTAAAATCCGTATAGGAATTTAATCTAAAGATTCTAAGTCTATTTATCAAAAAGTTACTAACTGACTTAGATAAAGAGACAAAAGACTCAATTGTAAACTATCGTAGAGTGCATAGGTATGAGGTAACATAAACCTATAACCTAAATAACAACAGGCTGCAGTAGATCTTGTGAAACAAGTATACTAAAAAATAGCAATGAGTAGTATGGAGGGATCAACCATATGAACATAATGATCCCTACACCACGACGGAAGAGCCTCCACTTTAGTCGCATAGAATAGCGAAGAAGAGGATCTCCTATAGTAAGAAATCGCGTCCAAAGCTCGTCCAGTACAGTGCTTACAATGCAATACGGACCACACAACGGAATACATGAAGGTTGCGACCTTGCTGGTTGTGATAAAGATGACACGATTTACCCAGTGAAAAAAGATCCTCACATAGAGGAAGATTTCACGTTAAGATCCACAGTAGACAAGAGAGTAAATTACTCATGATCTCTGTGAAGATAGAGATGCTATCAACAGAAATGTATTGTGGTTGTTTATCTTAGCAATACCTGCTAAAACAACAGCGCCGGAGGATACGCGTATCCTATCATTCCGTCCTATAGATCAATAGAGCGTTAAAAGTATTAGCTCAGAGATCTGGACAAGCCAACACATACGTCTGCAATTGATTAGCAAGCTGTGTCATAAATAAAACATCATTGGGCGCTCCCATAGATAGCAAATCTGATTGAATACTTGTTTGTTGAGAGTCCATTCTGACAGCAACAAGCGACCCGTAAGAGAACGGGAGTGCGATAAAACAATCAGACGACCCAGAATATGACGGACCAAAACTGAACTTGGTGTACTATAACCAACAGACGGATTCTTTCCATTAAATTGAATAACGGAAACGAAAGAGTGCCTCCCTGGTTCCGGAGATACGCCACTACTGTCGAATTAAAGGACAGGAATTTGGGCATGCGTTTCTGAATAATGTTCATGCAATGACATAAAGCAAGCCTAAAAAACATTATTCCGCGGAAGTTAAACTGATAGCTAAAAGACTGCGGAACCCAAAGACCCTGGCACTTCGAATCCGTAGGGATCAGAATATATCCCAATCTGTTTGACTGGCAACCGTCATAACAGCCACACTCGGGTCCGGCAACTGCGGCGGCACTCTCTGAGTCAACCACCGAATGTTTGCCCCAGTCTGAATCTCTTGTAACACTAGATAGACAAGAGAATGTATAAATCAAGCAATTCATGGATTGCCGGAAAGTTGCCGTCGAAGAGAAGCTCCTCCGAGAACGAAGCGACTCTGAGAGAGTTCTTAACCTACTATCCACGCGTGGATGTAGCTAGGGCTGCATCACGTCTAACCAACTCCAAACAGCCACTGAAGGGCGGAGTTATACGTGAACAAACTACTGCCCTCAAAAGAAATTACATTGAGAATAATATCCCGTAAATCTTTTCCTGAAGACGTAATGATAACGCCTCAGTAAGGCGGATTACGTATAATAAAGCGTCTAAGTTAAGTCTACTATACATAATGTCGTTCCCAACATTGAAATTGGAAAAGACATAAACGGCGAAAAAGAATATATGCAGTCTTTAATCACACCGTCTAGACGCATATGAACTCTCGGTATGCCCTGCTCTGCCAAAATAAACTATATGTAAAAAAGATAAAATGGCAGAAATGAGCCACGCGGACAAGAAACTAAACTATCCTGCTTAGTAGCAGGCTTGTATATATATAAATATATAGCGTCGAAAATTAAAACACATGTTGTAATGACAATATTGGACTGCGTCGGTAAGTCAGGGACAAAGTCCCTGTACCGATCGAAAATTCCGAGTCCAATGACGCTATAAGTCTCTTATCCAAGATCGCAGCAATGAAGTCCGAAAAATAATCACTGGAAGAAATGCCAGAAGATATGAAAGGCATCTTCCGATACTACTAAAGGGAAAACTCGAAATCTTTCGAATCCCTTTCGCCATCCTGTCGGACCCTATAAAGCGTTCGGTCGTCCGTAGCTTGATGCAACCGCGGACCGCACCGACCCAGCGCCGTCGGATAATTCCTGATTCAACCGAGAAACCGTCAATTGCTGGGATGCTGCGAAACAACTGTGCTAACTCGGATAGCACGTCCGTCACTGAGGCCTGAGGAGCAGCGGTCTTACGATGCATTGCCGCAGGAAGCTCCGAGATCGTTACCCCGTGCATACTTCCAATATGCGAGCGAACGGAGTGTATAGGCCTCGTGTCCCTTGGCTACCGGATGGCGCGACCTATTCGCTGTGGAATCACTGAATGCCGAAACTGATCGGATACTCGAGGTCACGTAGCCAATGTGCGGTCGTGTGCCCTGCTGTGAGGATGAGGAAGCATTAAAGACAGTCTCTCGGACTGTCAATATAACGGAGCATCCCGAGCAACGGACATATGCTCCGAATGTAAAATATCTGAACCACAACATGCGGTCCCCTATGTTGTTGGCTTCCTCCGATCTGTCCTCAATCTGCCGTCACTGGGTGAGTACTAAAGTAATTAAAGTGCTCGCATCACCCAAATCTCCTTCCTAGACCGCAACTGACGAACCCGGCAGCCGAACCATTCGATGAATGTACGCTACACCGGGTGAGCTAGCGAATGTCACTCCGTAAGCAATAGACATATTCCATGAGCACTTATTGCCGCTAACTCTTCATTAACTATGACGACAGAGGCACACTTTTGAAAGACATCTCCATAACTCTTCGAACAAGAAACCAGAAATGCTTGGATAGCAAGCATAAAATAATAATATATATAGCGTCGTTCAATAATTCAAAAGTTTGTGTGACATTATTGGACTATGTCGGAACTGAGGGACGATGTCCCTGAACCGAACCAAAAAATTTCTAAGTCCACCGACGCTATCAGTTTCTTATCCTGCATCGCAGCATATGTAGTTCCGAAAGGGAAAGCTTGAAATCCACCGAATCCCTTTCGGTATCCCGTCGGACCGGATGAAACTTTCGGACGTCCGTACCCGCTTCCGCGGAGCGTCCCGACCCAGCATCGTCGGATAAAATATATGCGACAGATTCAGTTGATGCTGGGATGCTGCGATAAACTGTGCTATTAAGGAAAGCACGTCCGTTCCCGAGGCCTGTGCAGTAGCGGACTTACGATGCATTGCCGCTGGAAGCTCCGTGTACGTTGACTCCCGCACACTTCCTATGCGAACGTCCGGAGTCTGCAGGCCTCGAGTCCCCGGCTACCGACCCAGCGCTGTCGGATAATTCTCGATCCGACACCGTTTCTGTCGGCTGCTGGGATGCTGCGATAAGCTGTGCTATGTGCACAAGAATGTCCGGCGTCGAGACCGCGGAGGCGCAGTCTATCGCTGCTTCGCCGAGGGCAGCTCCGCATCAGATGGCTCCCGCATACTTTTCCTATGCGAACGTCCGGAGTCCATCGGTCTCGAATCCCTGGCTGCCGGATGGTGTGACCTGGTCGCCGAAGAATCCTTGATCGGCGAAGCTGGATAATATATCGGCGGTCACGCAGCCAAGGTGCGGTCGTGTGCGCTGACGAGAAGAGGAAGCCTTAGCAGTCACAACGGACTGCCTATACAACGGAGCGTCCCGAGCGACGGACGTATGCTCCGCTAACGACACATTTGTACCACAACATCTGGGGCCAGATGTTGTTGAACGAGAGAGGGGCCTCTCTCGCTTGCCGTCCGGATGGACCGGAACGAGCTATGAACCGGACTAAAAGGCTTCCTCCGTTCTCCCTCCGATCCGCCGTCACTGGGTGTGCATTAAGTTAATTTTATAGTGCTCGCATCACCCCAAAATTCCTTCTAGACCGCAACGGACGAACCCGGCTGCCGAACCATTCGGTGAATGGACGCTACACCGGGCGAGCTAGCGGACGTCAAAGGCCGTCGAACCTACTAGGGTCCTCTTAGGCAATTGGCGTATTACATGAGCACTTTTCCGCTAGCCCTTCATTAATTGTGACGACGGAGGCACACTGTTGGAAGACATCACAGATACATCACCCTAATCTTGATCGTCTGAAATAGAAATTGATAAAGTAGAGTGACCCTGCGGGGAAAGGACCGGAGTGTCCAAATCCCCAACAACATACCGTGACATACGCTTCCCATATTGTCATCGAAATCATACGATACAGAACAGGAGTTAATGCGAGTACACTGACCACATATAGAATGATAATAAGGTCAGAGGAAGACTTCCTCTTAAAACAATTGATCAATATCCTTTCAATGTGAAAAGAAAACAAGTCCTGGTACTCGCACTAACCCCTGGCAATCAAAATACATAATAATAATATGATCCATTAATATAGAAAAAATAATTGAAATCAAAACATTTTGAAAAAATATTTTTTCAGAACAGCCCAAGTTTCTGAAAAGTAACGTTGAGCCCCAATGGATCCCAAGCCTAAGTGTGGACAAAAATTTTAAAAATATTTTAAACAATTTATTCAACACTTACGAACAATAATAATGTATCTAGTTATGATTAAAATAACATAAAGATATTATTATTTAGAAATCCCCCCCTCACACAGAGGGCTGTTGTAAATGTAAACAATGAGTGTAAAAACACTAAAATAAGACTCCAGGCACCCAGGCCCGAAATCAGTTACCAAAAATACACCATCTGATGCAAAACAGAGACTTCCAGGGAAGAAACTGCAGAACATCAGATGGTAGATGCAGAACACAACGCCTAACCACCCGTAGGTGAAGACGTAAACATGGGGAAAGAACAGAATTCATTCTGTTATTCAGCTAAAACTCCCAAGAAATTTTAGTAATAATAATTACAGAAATTATGCCAAAAGCATGGGAGAATAGCAAGGGGGAACTTAAAGGACAGGGAGAGAGGAAAAACACTTGAAAAAACAGTGTAACTAAATAATCAGAATGACAACAAAATGGCTGCTGCCTTGAAAATAGGTAACTTAACATAATTTCATTAAAAAATTTTAAGTTACAGCCCTGATAATATTCTGTCACACATTCTTTTCCTCTCCTCCTTTTCTATCCTCCTTAGAATCACCATTTCACTAATATTTATGTGTCTGGCATCATTTAAACTGAGATTTAAAAGCACAAAGATCAGTCAGATGTTAACTGATGAAGGGCCAAACTTAGAATGATAAATGGCGTCAATTTCGGAACGTCCTTGACACTGCGCATGCGCAGTAGGGGCGAAGTGTGGAGGGCCTCTCAGGACATGTTTTCTTTAGTTTTAGATGCAAATTTTGGGGATTGGGGGGCAAAATTTGTGTTTGGCCCTAGATATTTTAGAGTTAGCACCAGCTATGTCTGGGTCATTGGTACAGTATAAAAATATAGGTAACATGAATAATTTCGTAAAATAATTATAAGTTACAGCCCTGAACATTTCTTTCCAGTTTTTTCCTCTCCTCCTTCTATTTCCTCCTTATATCCACCATTTCTCTCATAATTATGTGTCTGGCATCATTAAAACTGAGATTTACAAGCACAAATAACAGTGAAGTGTTACTGTATTGAGGGCCAAACAAAGAATGTTAATTGCGCCAATTTCGAGACCTCCTTGACACTGCGCATGCGCAGTGGAGTAAAAGTATGGAGGACCATATAGGACATGTAATTTTCGGTTGTAGATGCAAATTTTGGGGATTGGGGGGTAAAATTTGTGTTTGGCCCTAGATATTTTAGAGTTAGCACAAGCTAAGTTTGGGTCATTGGTACAGTATAAAAATATAGAAATTTTTGGAGTGGCTAATAATCCTGCTCCTCCCATTACAAAAGCAGATATTAATCTACAACCTTTGTTTGAACTAACTTCTTACTACACCTCAAAAGGAAGCTCAGTACCAAATATTAAGTCATTGTTCTCTTCAGCTCATGAAAAGAGTTTTTTCAATATTTTAGGGCATTTCCACCCACCCCCTCCCTTTGGAGCAAGGCTACTTGACTTGAACAAAATCAACATAGAATGTCATAACAAACAATCATGTCAAATTTCACTGAAATTAGTTAAGTGTTTTGGAGAAGTCGTGAATACCATGTTCATAGATGACAGGCAACAGACGGACAATGGTCAAAGAGTGATCATTTTAGCTCACCCTGACTTTCAGCCAGGTGAGCTATAAAGTCCCAATTTCTTCCTAACAATGGTCGATTTCCAATTTGAGAGGACCCATTTTCAAAGTAGTCAGCTTTTCCTGATTTCTGTGCATTTCTGAATGGATTTTTACATTTTCTAGAAAAAGGGTTAATTTTTTGTAAGATTATGATCAACCATATAAAAATCAACTTACTTTTCCAAGAAGGTTAATATCCATTGTGGAAACTGTTGCTCTGTTAATCCAGCCAATGATTTTTAAAGTCCCACAATTTGAAAAGTCTGGACCTCTGCAAGATTAAAAAAAAATCACAGAATTTTCTAAACACACCAAAACAGAAATAAAAGTATAATAGTATAAAATCTAGAAATCTATTTTTCAAAGAGACAACATGTAGATCTAATTCAATTGGAAAAGATTAAATTTACCCTTGTCTGTTGTCCAGTCACACCCAGGGCATGGGATAAAAAAATTTTGGCATAAAATAACTCAAAATCCTTTAAAACTCATTTTTCAGAGGAAGAAATCACCCCATGGATCCATTTGCCACCAGCTCCCCTCTCACCCACCAGAATCTGTGGACTTCCCATACCCCCACACCATCCACTCCAGAGTACCGGTAATCATTTTTTTTTTTTAAACATGATCTGTCTTCTCTGTAAGGTTGTATGCCACATTCGAAATCCCTCAAAACGCATTTTATAGAAGAAAACAATTGTTCAACAGACCCCTACGTATTCCACCCATCCACACCACCCTGGGGTAGTTTCTGTTTAACCCTTTACCTAACACGAAAGGCAAAAGGCAGACGACACTTGCAAATAAAATTCTTGAATAACTAGTTTTTTCAAAAATGGATTGGCTATCTCCATTAGAGCTCATCCAGAAACCATAAATCATAACATAAAATCATGAAAATTCTGATAAAATAAAGGGAAATAACTTCACAACAGAATGTCGCATAATTGTTCAACTTGAACCAGATCTGCCTTTGAGTAAGAGTGTATGCCAACAAGAGGCCCCACAAGGCCTGAAGCGCTCAACTTGAACAGAACACAATATAAACAGAGTCCAAGAATGAGTCTACATTAAACAATACATCTCCTTAGGCTATACTGTCAATCCTTGAGTCCCTCAGGAGTGACAAAAATAATCTGGGCATCATGCCTTTTCTTCAGTTGATCATAATGTAAAATGTAGAGCTCCCCTCTGAAGCCCCTTGATACAACCTATGTGGATTAATCTTAGTTACACACCTCCAGAGGGTACTGAATACAAAATTTTTAATTCTTCAGCAAAATGGCCAATTATGGCTCCCATAGGGAGCACAAATATTAACCCAGGTTCTCGATTTGAACACAGTTGAATCTGACTTCCCTAGAGATGTTGTGTACCAAATATGAAAGCCTTCTGACTGTTGGATCTGAAGAAGAGAAATTTTAAAAGAAATTTCTTCATATTGCACTAAGTTAAAATTTGGGCTACCATAGATAGCCCAAATATTAGCCTATGTATCCGATTTGAACAAACTTGAATCTGACCCCCCTAGAGATGTTATATACCAAATATGAAAGCATTCTGAATAGTGGATCTAAAGAAGAAGATTTTTGAAGAAATTCCCTCATATTGTACTAAGTTAAATTTCAGGTTCCCATATGAGCCCAAATATTAACCCAGGCATTCGAATTGAACAAACTGGAATCTGACCCCCTAGAGATGTTGTATACCAAATATGAAAGCATTCCGACTGGTGGATCTGAAGAAGATTTTTAAAGAAATTTCCTCACATCGCACTAAGTAAAAGTTTGGGCTACCATAGCGAGCCCAAATATATACCTAGGGATCTGATTTGAACAAACTTGAATCTGACCCCCCTAGAGATGTTGCATACCAAATATTAAAGAATTCTAACTGGTGGATCTGAAGAAGAAGATTTTTTTAAATTATCCCCCATACTGAACAAAGTAAATATTTGGGCTTCCGTAGTTAGCCCAAATATTAGCCTAGGGACTTGGTTTGAACAATCTTGAATCTGACCCTCATAACAAGAGGCCCCAGGGGGCCTGTGGGCGCTCACCTGACATGGTAGAATAAATATCAACCCACAGAATTGATTTCAACAAGTTGCATCTGCTCCTCCTAAGAAAAGCTTATACCAAATATCCAAAGATTCTGACCAGTGGATCTAAAAAAAAGAAGATTTTTAAAGAATATTCCTCGTATTGAATCCCACAGAGAGCCCATATATGAACCCATTTTTTTATTTAACAAACTTGAATATCACCCCCTAAGGATGCTGCACACCAAATATCAAAACATTCTGACTGCTGGATCTGAAGAAGATGATTTTTAAAGAAAATTCCTCATTTTGAACTAAGTTACAATTTGAGCTCCCACAGTGAGTCCAAATATGGATCTAGGGACAGGGCTTGAACAACTTGAATCTCACCCTCCTAAGGATGCTGCATACCAAATATCAAAACATTCCCACTGCTGAATCTGAAAAAGAAGATTTTTAAAGAAAATTCCTCATTTTGAAGTAAGTTATCATTCAGGCTCCCACAGTGAGCCCAAATATGGACCTAGGCACATGGCTTGAACAAACTTGAATCTCACCCCCATAAGGATGCTGCATACCAAATATCAAAACATTCCAACTGCTGGATCTGAAGAAGATTTTTAAAGAAAATTCCTCATTTTGAACTAAGTTATAATTCGGGCTATCAGAGTGAGCCCAAATATGAACTCAGGGACTAAGCATGGTGCATACCCAATATCAAAAGATTCTGCCTTCTGGATCTTGAGAAGAAGATTTTCAAAGAAATTTGCCTGAAATGCACTAAGTTCCAATTCGAGCTTATATAGTGAGCCCAAATATGAACCCAGGGGGCCAATTTAAACAAACTTGAATCAGATCCACCCCACAATGTTGCATACCAAATATCAAAAGATTCTGCCTGCTGGATCTGGAGAAGAAGATTTTTTTTAAGAAATTTGCCTGAAATGCACTAATTCGAAATCGGGCTCCTATACTGAGCCCAAATATGAACCCAGGGGACGATTTGAACAAACTTGAATCAGATCCACCCCACAATGTTGCATACCAAATATCAAAAGATTCTGCCTGCTGGGTCTGAAGAAGAAGATTTTGGAAGAAATTTGCCCGAAATGCACTAAGTTTGAATTCGAGCTTCTATAGTGAGCCCAAATATCAATCTAGGGAGCCGATTTGAACAAACTTGAATCAGATCCACCCCACAATGTTGCATACCAAATATCAAAAGATTCTGCCTGCTGAATCTGGAGAAGATTTTTTAAGAAATTTGCCTGAAATGCACCAAGTTCGAAATCGGGCTCCTATACTGAGCCCAAATATGAACCCAGGGGGACGATTTGAACAAACTTGAATCAGATCCACCCTACAATGTTGCATACCAAATATCAAAAGATTCTGCCTGCTGGATCTGGAGAAGAAGATTTTTTAATCTTTTTCCCATTGCCTACAGTGTTAAAAAGTGCTGACTCAGCACTTTTTCAAAGTCCTGAAAAAAGTACCTTGTGATCAAACCGAGAGAGATTTTTTTTAACCATCCTATTCTACTGGATAAAAGTAAGCTTACAAAATAAGAATTCTCTGTGCCGTGTAGATTTAGAGATATGGCAGTTTTAAGGTTTTTCCTATTTTTAGCTCCCGAGGTTCCCACGGGGCAATGAGAAAAAATTTTTTGGCATCAATCAACTACTTATGACCCATTATCATCTCATATCAAATTTGGTTCAAATCGACCTCACGGTTCTGAAAATAGAAATTTTAGGCGTGGCCAAAATTTTTGCCCATCCCATAACGAAGGCAAATAATGCCCCACAAACTTTTCTTGAACAAACTTGATTCTAAACCTCAAAAGGACTCTGTATACCACATATCAAGTCTCTGCTACTGGTGGTTCATTAGAAGATTTTTAAAAAATTTGGCCATTTTTTCCCCACCCCTCTGCTCAATATGAGCCGAAACCTAATTTGCATAAAAATCAAAATGCCCCTATATAACCACTACTTACATGAAATTTAATTAAAATGTGGCCAGCGGTTTAGGAGAAAGAGGCTCAAACACCGCCTTCACGCAGGACGACGGACGACGGACGAAGAGTGATAAGAAAAGCTCACCCAGACTTTCAGTCAGGTGAGCTAACAATGATGTATATCAAACATTAAAAGATTCTGACTGGTGGTTCTGAAGAAGAAGATTTTTAAAGAATATTCCCCATATTACCTTATGTAAAAAATTAGGGCTCCTGTATTGAGCCCAAATATAAACCAATGGGCTTTATTTTAACAAACTTGTATCTGACCCCCCCCCCCTCCCTCCCCCCCCCCCCCCCCCTATGAATGCTGTATACCGAATATCAAAAGATTCTGATTATTGGTTCTGGAGAAAAGATTTTTTTAAATTTTTGCAAATATGCTGACTCAGCATTTTTTCGATGCCCCATCACAGAACGCCTTAACATAACCAATGGCAATTTTTTTTTACCATTCAATTCTACTGGTCCTAAGGATACTTCATACTAAACAACAGCTCTCTGTTCCATGTGGTTTGGGAAATATGGGCGTTTGAAAATATTTCTATTTTTAGCTCCCAGGGTTCCCATGGGGAGGCAGGGTTTTTTTTTTTTTTCATGATTCAAGTACTTATGATCCAATAATACCACATGCCAAATTTGGTTCAAACCAGACCACCTGTTCAGAAAATAGAAATTTTGGGCGGGGCCAAAAATCTTACCCGTCCCATTACAAAGCCAAATATTACTTCACGAACTTCGTTTGAACAAACTTGATTCTACACCTCAAAAGGAAGCTTCATAGCAAATATCAAGTCATTGTACACACTGGTTCATGAGAAGAAGATTTTTAAAATATTTTGGAGCTTTTTCCCCCACTCCCTCCCTATGGGGCTGGGCATGTTAAGTTTAACAAAAATGCAATGCCCCTTTGGGACCATCACTCACACAAACTTTCACTTGAATTGGCCCAGTGGCTTTGGAGGAGAAGACCAAAACATGGTGTTGACGGACGATGGACGGATGACAGGCGACGGACAGAAAGCGATGAGATTAGCTCAGCCTGACTTTGTCAAGATGAGCTAAAAGTGGATTGGGTATATCAAGAAGAGCTGGAGTTATAATCGGGAAACCATAAGTTGTGGAAATTTAAGACAATAAAGGGATATAACTCTTCAACAAAATGTTGGACAAACCTCAAATTTTAACTTGATTGCATTTGCATTTTCCGTGGATAAGGTCATGTACCAAATATGGTTTGGTTGTAACAATTATAACACACAAAATTGTCTGGAAACAAAAAACTGAAATGACAGACAGATGGACGGACAATGCCAAACCATAATACACCCTGCTTACAAAGGCAGAAATACAATGTAATATGCTGCACATGGATATTAAAACCTACATTGCCACAGATTTAAAACAATGCCAGAACACCAAATCACATTATCCATATTGCTGAATCTGAAAATTCAACAATATTATTCATTTTCATCAAAAATATTGTTCTATGGTGCTTCTCTTATTAATTTTCTATTAAATTCTCATTCTAAAATGTGAAGAGGGTGTAAGAAATATTAGAAAAATATATTACTTGCTCCAATGTTTAAAATAGCTTTACAGTAGGCAATGGTTCGACAACAATGAGTTGATTTGAGTTTGGAATGATGCATCGACTTCACTGTCGGATAGGAAACCAATTTTTCTGAAGTATGCATAATAAGAAGAGAATCAAGAGTTTTTTATTTGAGTTTGGAATGATGCATCAATTTCACTGTTGGATAAGCCTCCAATTTTTCTGAAATATGCATAATAAGAAGAGAATCAATTGTTTTGCATGAATACCAAGCCTGGAAATAAGCAATCTGTCATTTGCAGAATGAGGTCCCCAGAGGGGGAATTTGCTGAATCTATCCCATACAGTGGGCCAATTTACCTCTTTCTGTTTAGGCTTGAGACCTTGATTTAGATTGAAGCTCACAGAAGGTAAATTTAGTGATGCTACCCTGCTGTGCAGGGTAACATCACCACATTTGCCCTCAGTGGACCTCATTCTACAGATGAGAGTCTGCTTATTTCCAGGCTTGAATTGAATACCAATAATTATCTCATTCATGGGCACAATATATTATGCATTTGCACTCACAGAAAAGCTGCTCATGGAAATACATATGTTTTGTGTTCACTCATGAGATAATTGTTGGTATCAACACAAGAACATGTGATATGCTCTATGTATTGTGCTCAACACAAAGAAACTGTTGAACCGTTTCTCAACAAATCACCCTTATCACTATGCAAACTTGGTTAATTTTGGGCCTTTTCCTGCCAAAACAAAGCTTATGGCCTGTAAAAGGAACAATTATGATATCCTTGATCCAACAAAGGATCATAATTATATGTTGGACGCAAAAAAATGTAAATGTTAGTTTTGGAAAAAAGACTAACAACGTCAGCTGTTGTCTATTGTAATAGGTAAAGAGTCACCAACTATCTAAATCTTCAACTTCAGTTGTTTTTTTAAAACAAGAGCCTAAAAGTTAAAAAATTTATAGTAATTTATATATTTTTTATACTTACCAATGACCCAGACTTAGCTGGTGCTAACTCTAACAAAACCAGGGCCAAACACAAATTTTGCCCCCCAATCCCCAAAATTTGCATCCAAAACCAAAAGAAATCATGTCCTATAGGACCTCCATACTTCGCCCCTACTGCGCATGCGCAGTGTCAAGGACGTCCCAAAATTGGCGCCAATTATCATTCTTACTGGCAGTGCCTGGTCAGCGCTATGTACTCAGCGGGGAGGCAAGAGTTCCCAACTCCTGGGAGAGCCATCCCTGTCTGGGTCATTGGTAAGTATAAAAAATATATAAATTACTATAAATTTTTTAACATTTTTATACTGTACCAATGACCCAGACTTAGCTGAATAGTAAAAAGGCTGGAGGGCCTAGGACATAGAGGAAAATCCAATAAGCTCAACTATATAATAAAGAGGTAACCCCTTAAGGAGAGAAGGAGTATTAGGCTTTACATGTATCTTTCTTATTTAATATTAAATTAGAAAGATACAATACCCTTTATAATTGAGCACAATAACATTCATGTTCTCTATTAACATCCAGTATAACCCATTATACTAATTATTTTTAAAGTAAGCCAATAAATAAAGTAGTCCAGAGAATTGAGACTCTTTATAATCTTTTAAAAGTGTCCGAGCATTGTATATTAAAGCCCGTTTGACACTTGACATATACAAATGCTTCACACCGAGCTACACTTTAAAAATATGACATGAATGAATTTTAACATTAATATTACACTTTAAAACCATCCCGGAAGCGACTCAGAAATACTGACTTTGGAGGAGGCATTCCCTTGCTTTTCACTATAAAGCAGGTGACCTAAGGGAACACCCTCCCCCCCCCCCCCTTCCCCTTGCCCTGGGTCAAATAGCCCAGAGCGAAGAGGGCAGCCGGACGGAGTCACTGCCGGAACAGAAAGCCTGCATAACTATAGTTGCAACTGTTTAGTGGACGACATTCTGAGCAACAGATAACAGACCTAAACAATGCAGGTCTCCAGAAATGGACTCAATATTTCTGAGATAAAAATTCGTGAATGTGGATGGCTGAGACCAATAAGCAGCCTTCATTAAATCTCTAATAGCAATACTATTAGCATAAGCCCAAGAAGTAGCAAGAGCTCTTACTTCATGAGCGGAAATCTTAAGCACAGACTGGTGAGAAGAAGATAAACTCTCATAAGCAGTACGGATAGTTAATTGAATCCATCTAGCAATAGAATGGACCGAAATGTCCCTTCTATTAGGCATCAAAGACAGAAAGAAACGTTTCCGTCCCTTTCTGATAAACTGAGATCTCTGTTTATAGATACGTAACGCTCTAACAGGACAGAGTAAAGGCCTACGCCCGTCTGAAGACGGAAGAGCTTTAATAACAATAGGTTCCGGATATTTATTAGGAGCCTGATTCTTAGCTAAAAAACCCACATTAGTAGTGAAGGTGATAGTGTTCCCGACACTACGATAGTGAGAATCATCCACCGACAGTGCATGAAGCTCACTGACTCTTCTAGCATTCTAGCAGAAGAGAAAGCTAAGAGAAAAGCTGTCTTATAAGATAAGAATTTGAAATCTACTGTCCCAAGAGGTTCAAATGGCTTTTCCTTCAATTTAAGAAGAACACAAGCTAAATTCCATTTAGGAATTAATCTAAGAGTTCTGGGTCTATTTATCGAGAAGTTTCTAACCAACTTAGATAAAGAGACATTAGATCCAATTTGTAAACTATCATGATGTGCATAGGTATCAGATAACACAGACCTATAACCCTTAATAGTAACAGGCTGCAGTTTGATTTCGTCAAACAAGTATACTAGAAAGTTTGCAATGTCTGGTATAGAGGGATCGAAAATATCTACAGAATGATCCCTACACCAACGACGAAAAACCTTCCACTTAGCCGCATAGTTTAGCGAAGAGGAGGTCCTACTACAGTTAGAAATCGCGTCCACTGCTCGTCCTGTAAAGTGCTTGCCATGCAAGAAGGACCGGAAAAACGTGAAGGTTGAGACTTGCGGGTTGTGATGAAGTTGACGCGATTTCCCCTGCAAAAGAAGATCCTCCCGTGGAGGAAGCTTTCGCGGTAGGTCCCACAACAGACACCTGAGTAGATTTATCCATGGTCTCTGTGGAGACAGAGATGCTACCAACAGAATCTTGCATTGAGATTGTTTTATCTTTAGCAATACTTGCTGAATTAACGGCGCTGGAGGATACGCATATCCTATCATTCCGTCCCAAGGGATCGACAGAGCGTCTACTGCAAATGCTCTTGGATCCGGACACGGAGACACATACGTCTGCAACTGATTGTTGAGATGTGTTGCAAATAAGTCTATCATTGGCCGTTCCCATTGGTAGCAAATCTGATTGAATACTTGTTTGTTGAGAGTCCACTCCGACGGCAACAAGCGACCCTTTCGTGAAAGGGAGTCTGCTAGCACATTCAGACGACCCGGTATGTGACGGACCGAAAGAAGAACCTGATGTTCTAGCGCAAACAGAAGGATTCTTTCCGTTAGATTGAACAACGGAACAGAATGAGTGCCTCCCTGATTCCGTATATACGCCACTACTGTCGTATTGTCGGATAGGATTTGGACATGAGCATTGTGAATAATGTCCATCCAATGACGTAACGCAAGCCAAATTGACATCATTTCCTTGATGTTTATGTGCTTGCCCAGGAATTGCGGATCCCAAAGACCATGGCATCTCGAATCCGTTGGGATCAATGATGCACCCCAACCTGTTTGACTGGCATCCGTCATAATGGTAAAACTCGGATCCGGCAACTGCAGCGGAACTCCCTGAGTTAACCACTGAATGTTTGCCCAAGTCTGAATCTCTTGTTTCACTTGATCTGACAAGAGAACGTCTACGTCGAGCGAATGAATTTTCACACTCCAATTCTGAGTCAAGAAAATTTGGAGAGGACGCGTGCGTAACCGCCCCATCGGAATGAGATCCGCAGCGGCTCCGCACAGACCTATCAGTCTCATAAATTCTCTCGCTGTGACTTTGTCTGCATGCAGACAATAGCGAGCGTAACAACTGACTAATTTTGCTCTGGTTAACGGCAGACGAACGAGATTGTTGTGCGTCTCGAAGCTCATTCCCAGATGTGTGAATGACTTGGACGGCACCAGATCCGACTTCTCCTCGTTTACTATAAAACCGAGACGTCGGAGCAATAGAAGTAGATTCTGAACATCGTTCTGAAGCGTTAACTCGTTGCCGTACCTCTGAAGAATGTCGTCCAGGTAGGCCGACGTTACCGCAGACGAATGAGCTCGGAAATAGATCATTACCGAGTTCATTACCCGGTGCTAGATTCAGTCCGAAGCACATCGCCCGGAATTGATACACCACTCCTAGGACTGCGAAGCGTAGATACTTTCTGAATGTCAGATGTACCATGACGTGAAAGTACGCATCTTTGAGATCTATGCTTGTTGCATAATCGTTCACCCGAATACTCGCTCTGACCGACCGAATCGTCTCCATATAAAACTTCGGAGCGACGATCAGCTTGTTTATCCAGCTCAAATCTATGACTGGACGGAACGAGCTGTATGGTTTCGGAACCAGAAACAGATGGCTGTAGAATCCCGGAGTCTCCTGGTTTTCTACGACCTCTACCGCGTTCTTCATTAAAAGAGACTGCACCTCTGATAATAGAGCGTCTCTTTTCTGTGGATTTGACGGAAGTTGAGTCCACCACGAGTTAATGGAGGCTTTCGTTTGAAGGATATCTTTAGACCTTCCGAAGTCACTCCTCTCACCCAAGGGTCGTCCGTAATCGACGCCCATTCTTGTGAAAAGCTCGACAACCTTCCGCCAACCGGTACGCGATAGAGGTTTAAGCCATCACCTCCTGGATCTGCGAGGCCTGCGGTAGGAGAAACCACGTCCTCCACGACACGCACCTCGTCCCGTCGACCTCGGGGCGTCTGACCGGTTGTCCCGGCCCGAAGGACGTCCCGAACCTGAGTCGCTACCCTGACGGTCTCTCGAATAAGACCAAGAGGATGCACCGGAACCTCTATAGGAACCTCTCTTGGGCGCATTAGACCCAGAAGTGCCTGTCTTATTCTTGTCTGCCGTATCCGACTTCTTAGAAGCAGATTTGAACAACAGAGAATCCGAAGCTTTCTTTGTAATTTTATCATAAATAGCAGAAAGCTTGCCGTCAAAGAGAAGTTCTCCGGAGACCGAAGCGACTCTGAGAGAGTTCTTCACCTTAGTATCCACGAGTGTTGATGTAGCTAGGGCTGCGTCACGTCTAACCAACTCCAGGTTTGCCACTGAAAGGGCGGAGATACACGTGGAATAAGCTACTGCCCTTGAAAGAAGTCTTAAAGAGGATTGTATATCCTGAAATTCTTTCCCTTGAAGGCGCAATGATAATGCCTTAGTAAGGTGATCTGCGTAAGATAAGGCATCTAAATTGGCTCTGTTAGACAAAATAGCTGTTTCCAACACCGCGGTTGGAATAGAAGCCGACGACGGTAATGATAGCTCTAAGTCTTCCGCCTCGTCGTCCATACGCAGAGGAACTCTCGGAATACCCTGTCCTGCCGTGTCGAATTTATTCCTTGCATTAATGAAAGGCAGGTTGAGAGTATTGGCGGACAAGAAACCTGCTTTCCCCGTTTTGGAAGCAAGTTTAAATATAGCGTCGTTCAATAATTCAAATGTTCTTGCAACATTATTGGACTGCGACGGAAACTCGGGAGCGATGTCCCTGAACCGCTCAAAAAATTCAGAGTCCAATGACGCTATAATCCTCTTGTCCGGAACCGCAGCAGTCTGGCCCGACGGAACAACTTGAGGGAGAAAGAAGTGCCGGATGAAGTCCACGGCAGCTTTATGTTGTTCCGAAAGGGATAGTTCCAAATCATCCGTATCCCTTTCACCATCCGGTCGGACCTCATGATGCTCCCGGTCGTCCGCCCCTGATGCTTCGGCGGAGCGTACCGACCCAGCGCCATCGGATAATTCCCGATCCGACACCGTTTCTGTCGGCTGCTGGGATGCTGTGATAAGTTGTGCTATCTGCACAAGTACGTCCGGCATCGACGCCTGCGGAGGCGCAGTCTTTCGCTGCTTCGCCGAGGGCAGCTCCGCATCAGATGGCTCCCGCATACTTTTTCTATGCAAACGTCCGGAGTCCAACGGCCTCGTGTCCCTGGCTGCCGGATGGTGTGACCTGGTCGCCGAAGAATCCCTGATCGGCGAAGCTGGTAAGATATCGGCGGTCACGCAGCCAAGGTGCGGTCGTGTGCGCTGACGAGAAGAAGAAGCCTGAGCAGTCTCTGCGGACTGCCTATACAACGGAGCGTCCCGAGCGACGGACGTATGCTCCGCTAAAGACACATTTTGTACCACAACATCTGGTCCCAGATGTTGTTGTACGAGAGAGGGGCCTCTCTCGCTCGCGGCCCGGCTGGACCTGGACGAGCTAGGAACCGGACTCAAAGGCTTCCTCCGATCTCGCCTACTATCTGCCGTCACTGGGTGTGCACATTGAATGTTTATAGTGCTCGCATCACCCAACATTTCTTCCTGGACCGCATCGGACGAACCCGGCTGCCGAACCATTCGGTGAATGGACGCTACACCGGGCGAGCTAGCGGACGGCATTTGTTTAATCTCCATGAGCACTTTTGCCGCTAGCTCTGTATTCATTTGTGATGACGGAAGTGCACTTGCAGAAGATAACATGGAAACATCATCCTGTTCTTGTTCCTCTGAAATAGAAACTGAGAGAGTAGAGTGACCTTGCGGAAAAACAACATACCGTGACACACGTTTCCAATGTTTGTCATCCCAATATTGACATATAGAACAGGGATTAGTGCGAGAACACTGACTACAATTAATACAATGATCATGAAAGTCAGAGGAAGATTTCTTCCTATTACAATTTGAACAATATCCTTTCATTGTGAAAAGTCAACAACAAGTCCTAGTTACTCGCACAAACCCCTGACACAAAGATACATAATAACATGAACCATTAATAATGAAAAAACAATTGCAAATCAAAATAATTTTGAAAAAATATTTTTTCAGCGAAGCCCAAGTTTCTGAAAAGTAACGTTGAGCCCCGATGGATCCGATGGCTAAGTGTGGTCAAAAATTTTAAATTTATATTAAATAATTAATGCGACACTTACGGATAATAGAAATGTATCTTATAGTGAGATAAACTACACCAAAGGCAAACAGCCCCCCTCAAAAAAGGCTGTTGCCAATGTAAACAAACAGTGTAAAACACCAGAAAACATGACTCCAGGCACTGAAAAAACTGGCCCGAAATCAGTCATCAAAATTACACTCTATCTGATGCAAGACAGAGACTCCCAGGGGAGAATCTGCAGAACATCAGATGGAAGATGCAGAACACAACGTTTATACACCCATGGGTGAAAACGTAACTATGGGGAAAATAACAGAAAACATTCTGTAACCAAGCAACTCTCCCAAAAGAATTTTAGAAATGAACTTTCTCAAAAATATGCCAAAAGCATGGGAGAATTGCAAGGGGGGACTTAGAAGGCCAGGGGAGAGGAAACACTGAATAAGCAGTGCAACTGTTTAGCAAGAATGACAACAAGAGGCCCATGCCTCGAAAATAGGCAACTTAACATAATTTCATAAAAAATTTTAAGTACAGCCCTGATTATTTTTTGTCACTCCTTTTTCCTCTCCTCCTTCTATATCCTCCTTAGAATCACCATTTCTCCAATAATTACGTGTCTGGCATCCTTTAAACTGAGATTTACAAGCACAAAGATCAGTGAGATGTTGACTGATGAAGGGCCAAACAGAGAATGATAATTGGTGCCAATTTCGGGACGTCCTTGACACTGCGCATGCGCAGTAGGGGCGAAGTATGGAGGTCCTATAGGACATGATTTCTTTTGGTTTTGGATGCAAATTTTGGGGATTGGGGGGCAAAATTTGTGTTTGGCCCTGGTTTTGTTAGAGTTAGCACCAGCTAAGTCTGGGTCATTGGTACAGTATAAAAATATACAAAATACAAAAGCCACATACAGCAAGGCAGGAGTCAAGATAAAGAGGCTATTGATGGGTTTAAAAAGAAATGATAAACTTACTGCAAAGGAACGGAAAGCTTCATGTCTTCACTGACAAGAAGGTCTTTCAGAGTAAATATTGCCATTCCCAACTGACTCATCTGAAATGAAAACATTCGATATCAAAAGATGAGTTTAATCATTACTTAATGTAACATTCAAAACCGGTCAGTGCTATTCTAAACAAGAAAATCAGTAAAAGTGATGGATGCTCCAAAACAGTTGACTTAGTTAACAAGCAGATTCGTTTAAATTGTGTTCCCCCTCTATGGAAAATAATTTGGCTTTGAAATGCATGGACTATAACACTTGTGAAAAATATGCAGGCAACTTTTTTATAACATGTGCATGAGTGGCTTGTCACAAGGATCTCTCATACAAATTTCATTGAAATCCATCACTTCACTGTTGAGATATCACTGTAGACAGATGAACAGGCAGAGGGATGGATGGATAGATGAATGAATGGACAGATGGACATCCAGATGGAGGAAGGTAGGGAGGGATGAACGGATGGATGGACAGACAAGACAGACATGTGGGTGGATGGACGGACAGACGGACGGACGGACGGACGGATGGATGGACGGACGGATGGATGGATGAAAAGTTAAAAAATTTATAGTAATTTATATATTTTTTATACTTACCAATGACCCAGACATAGCTGGTGCTAACTCTTAAAAATATAGGGCCAAACACAAATTTTGCCCCCAATCCCCAAAATTTGCATCTAAAACCAAAGAAAACATGTCCTGAATGGCCCTCCATACTTCACCTCTACTGCGCATGCACAGTGTCAAGGACATCCCGAAATTGGCGCCATTAATCATTCTTATAACCAGTGCCTGGTAAGCGCTATGTACTCAGCGGGGAGGTATGAGTTCCCAACTCCTGGGAGGGCCATCCCCGTCTGGGTCATTGGTAAGTATAAAAAATATATAAATTACTATATATTTTTTAACATTTTTATACTGTACCAATGACCCAGACATAGCTGAATAGTAAAAAGGCTGGAGGGCCAAGGACATAGAGGAAATTGCAATAAGCTCAATTATATAAAATAGAGTCATCCCCTCAAGGGGAAAAGGAGTATTAGGCCTTACATGTATCTTTCTTATTTATGATAAATTAGAAAGACACAACACCTTCCATAATTGAGCATCATAACATCCATGTACTCTATTAATATCCAGTATAATCCTATACTAATAATTTTTAAAGTAAGCCAATAAATAAAGTTAGTCTAGAGAATAGAGACTCTTTATACTCCTTAAAAGTGTCTGAGGATTGTATAATAACGCCCGTTTGACAGGTGATATATTCAAAAGTTAAAAAATTTATAGTAATTTATATATTTTTTATACTTACCAATGACCCAGACATAGCTGGTGCTAACTCTTAAAATATAGGGCCAAACACAAATTTTGCCCCCCAATCCCCAAAATTTGCATCTAAAACTAAAGAAAACATGTCCAGAGAGGCCCTCCACACCTCGCCCCCACTGCGCATGCGCAGTGTCAAGGACGTTCCGAAATTGGCGCCATTTATCATTCTAATAACCAGTGCCTGGTAAGCGCTATGTACTCAGCGGGGAGGCAAGAGTTCCCAACTCCTGGGAGGGCCATCCCCGTCTGGGTCATTGGTAAGTATAAAAAATATATAAATTACTATAAATTTTTTAACATTTTTATACTGTACCAATGACCCAGACATAGCTGAATAGTAAAAAGGCTGGAGGGCCAAGGACATAGAGCAAAATGGAATACGCTCAATAAAATAAAATAGAGTCATCCCCTGTAGGGAAAAGAAGTAATAGGCCTTACATGTATCTTTCTTATTTATGATAAATTAGAAAGATACAACACCTTCCAAAAATTGAGCTTCATACATCCATGTACTCTATTAATATCCAATAATCCTTATACTAATAATTTTTAAAGTAAGCCAATAATAAAGTAAGTCTAGAGAATAGAGACTCTTATACTCCTAAAAGTGTGTGAGAATTGCATAATCATGTCCGTTGACATATGCAATATTCAAAAGCTATACTTTAAAAACTAAGACTTGAATGAATTTTATAAACTTAAACTTCTCACTAAACAACCATCCTAAAAACAGCTCAGAATTACTAACTCCGGAGGAGGTATCCCCTTGTTTTCATAGTAAAAACAGGTGACCCAAGGGAACACCCTCCCCCCCCCCCTTTTTCTTGCCCTGGGTCAAATAGCCCAGAGCGAAGAGGGCAGCCGAACGGAGACACTGCCGAAACAGACAGCCTACCTAGCTATAGTAGCAACTGTTAAGTGAATGACATTCTGAGCAGTAGATAATAGACCTAACAATAGAGGCCTCCAGAAATGGACTCGATATTTCTGAGATAAAATTCATGAATGGATGGCTGAGCGCAATGAGCAGCCTTCAAAAATCTATAATAGAACACTATTAATGTAAGCCCAAGAAGTAGAAGAACTCTTACTTCATGAGCCGAAAACTTAAGCACAACTGCTAAGCCAATGATATACCATAAGCAGTACGCTAGTTAATAGAATCCATTAACAATAAAATGGAGCGTAACGTCCTTCTACTAGACATCAAAGACAGAAGAAGCTTACGCCCTTGTAATAAACAGATATCTGTTTATAAATACATAAACTGTACCCGGAAAGAGTAAAGGCCTATGCCCATACGAAGACGGAAGGACCTTAAAATAATAGGTTCCGGATAATAGGAGCCTAACTCTTATGCAACAATCCAACCTAAATAGTAACGGAAGTATTGATTCCGAAACTATGAAAGTGAAAATCATCCATCGATAGTGCATGAAACTCACTGACTCTACAGTAAAAGAGAAACCAACAGAATTACTGTCTAAAAGGTCAGAATTTGAAAACTACTGTTTCCAGAGGCTCAAATGATTACTTAGCTAAATAAGAACCTGAAGTTAAAATCCGTATAGGAATTTAATCTAAAGATTCTAAGTCTATTTATCAAAAAGTTACTAACTGACTTAGATAAAGAGACAAAAGACTCAATTGTAAACTATCGTAGAGTGCATAGGTATGAGGTAACATAAACCTATAACCTAAATAACAACAGGCTGCAGTAGATCTTGTGAAACAAGTATACTAAAAAATAGCAATGAGTAGTATGGAGGGATCAACCATATGAACATAATGATCCCTACACCACGACGGAAGAGCCTCCACTTTAGTCGCATAGAATAGCGAAGAAGAGGATCTCCTATAGTAAGAAATCGCGTCCAAAGCTCGTCCAGTACAGTGCTTACAATGCAATATGGACCACACAACGGAAAACACGAAGGTTGCGACCTTGCTGGTTGTGATAAAAATGACACGATTTACCCAGTGAAAAAAGATCCTCACATAGAGGAAGATTTCACGTTAAGATCCACAGTAGACAAGAGAGTAAATTACTCATGATCTCTGTGAAGATAGAGATGCTATCAACAGAAATATATTGTGGTTGTTTATCTTAGCAATACCTGCTAAAAACAACAGCGCCGGAGGATACGCGTATCCTATCATTCTGTCCTATAGATCAATAGAGCGTTAACAGTATTAGCTCAGAGATCTGGACAAGCCAACACATACGTCTGCAATTGATTAGCCAACTGTGTCATAAATAAAACATCATTGGGCGCTCCCATAGATAGCAAATCTGATTGAATACTTGTTTGTTGAGAGTCCATTCTGACAGCAACAAGCGACCCGTAAGAGAACGGGAGTGCGATAAAACAATCAGACGACCCAGAATATGACGGACCAAAACTGAACTTGGTGTACTATAACCAACAGACGGATTCTTTCCATTAAATTGAATAACGGAAACGAAAGAGTGCCTCCCTGGTTCCGGAGATACGCCACTACTGTCGAATTAAAGGACAGGAATTTGGGCATGCGTTTCTGAATAATGTTCATGCAATGACATAAAGCAAGCCTAAAAAACATTATTCCGCGGAAGTTAACTGATAGCTAAAAGACTGCGGAACCCAAAGACCCTGGCACTTCGAATCCGTAGGGATAAGTATATATCCCAATCTGTTTGACTGGCAACCGTCATAACAGCCACACTCGGGTCCGGCAACTGCGGCGGCACTCTCTGAGTCAACCACCGAATGTTTGCCCCAGTCTGAATCTCTTGTAACACTAGATAGACAAGAGAATGTATAAATCAAGCAATTCATGGATTGCCGGAAAGTTGCCGTCGAAGAGAAGCTCCTCCGAGAACGAAGCGACTCTGAGAGAGTTCTTAACCTACTATCCACACGTGGATGTAGCTAGGGCTGCCTCACGTCTAACCAACTCCAATCAGCCACTGAAGGGCGGAGTTATACGTGAACAAACTACTGCCCTCAAAAGAAATTACATTGAGAATAATATCCCGTAAATCTTTTCTTGAAGACGTAATGATAACGCCTCAGTAAGGCGGATTACGTATAATAAAGCGTCTAAGTTAAGTCTAATATACATAATGTCGTTCCCAACATTGAAATTGGAAAAGACATAAACGGTGAAAAAGAATATATGCAGTCTTTAATCACACCGTCTAGACGCATATGAACTCTCGGTATGCCCTGCTCTGCCAAAATAAACTATATGTAAAAAAGATAAAATGGCAGAAATGAGCCACGCGGACAAGAAACTAAACTATCATGCTTAGTAGCCGTCTTGTATATATATAAATATATAGCGTCGAAAAATAAAACACATGTTGTAATGACAATATTGGACTGCGTCGGTAAGTCAGGGACAAAGTCCCTGTACCGATCGAAAAATCCGAGTCCAATGACGCTATAAGTCTCTTATCCAAGATCGCAGCAATGAAGTCCGAAAAATAATCACTGGAAGAAATGCCAGAAGATATGAAAGGCATCTTCCGATACTACTAAAGGGAAAACTCGAAATCTTTCGAATCCCTTTCGCCATCCTGTCGGACCCTATAAAGCGTTCGGTCGTCCGTAGCTTGATGCAACCGCGGACCGCACCGACCCAGCGCCGTCGGATAATTCCTGATTCGACCGAGAAACCGTCAATTGCTGGGATGCTGCGAAACAACTGTGCTAACTCGGATAGCACGTCCGTCACTGAGGCCTGAGGAGCAGCGGTCTTACGATGCATTGCCGCAGGAAGCTCCGAGATCGTTACCCCGTGCATACTTCCAATATGCGAGCGAACGGAGTGTATAGGCCTCGTGTCCCTTGGCTACCGGATGGCGCGACCTATTCGCTGTGGAATCACTGAATGCCGAAACTGATCGGATACTCGAGGTCACGTAGCCAATGTGCGGTCGTGTGCCCTGCTGTGAGGATGAGGAAGCATTAAAGACCGTCTCTCGGACTGTCAATATAACGGAGCGTCCCGAGCAACGGACATATGCTCCGAATGTAAAATATCTGAACCACAACATGCGGTCCCCTATGTTGTTGGCTTCCTCCGATCTGTCCTCAATCTGCCGTCACTGGGTGAGTACTAAAGTAATTAAAGTGCTCGCATCACCCAAATCTCCTTCCTAGACCGCAACGGACGAACCCGGCAGCCGAACCATTCGATGAATGTACGCTACACCGGGTGAGCTAGCGAATGTCACTCCGTAAGCGATAGACATATTCCATGAGCACTTATTGCCGCTAACTCTTCATTAACTATGACGACAGAGGCACACTTTTGAAAGACATCTCCATAACTCTTCGAACAAGAAACCAGAAATGCTTGGATAGCAAGCATAAAATAATAATATATATAGCGTCGTTCAATAATTCGAAAGTTTGTGTGACATTATTGGACTATGTCGGAACTGAGGGACGATGTCCCTGAACCGAACCAAAAATTTCTAAGTCCACCGACGCTATCAGTTTCTTATCCGGCATCGCAGCATATGTTGTTCCGAAAGGGAAAGCTTGAAATCCACCGAATCCCTTTCGGTATCCCGTCGGACCGGATGAAACTTTCGGACGTCCGTACCCGCTTACGCGGAGCGTCCCGACCCAGCATCGTCGGATAAAATATATGCGACAGATTCAGTTGATGCTGGGATGCTGCGATAAACTGTGCTATTAAGGAAAGCACATTCGTTCCCGAGGCCTGTGCAGTAGCGGACTTACGATGCATTGCCGCTGGAAGCTCCGTGTACGTTAACTCCCGCATACTTCCTATGCGAACGTCCGGAGTCTGCAGACCTCGAGTCCCCGGCTACCGACCCAGCGCTGTCGGATAATTCTCGATCCGACACCGTTTCTGTCGGCTGCTGGGATGCTGCGATAAGCTGTGCTATGTGCACAAGAATGTCCGGCGTCGAGACCTGCGGAGGCGCAGTCTATCGCTGCTTCGCCGAGGGCAGCTCCGCATCAGATGGCTCCCGCATACTTTTCCTATGCGAACGTCCGGAGTCCATCGGTCTCGAATCCCTGGCTGCCGGATGGTGTGACCTGGTCGCCGAAGAATCCTTGATCGGCGAAGCTGGTAATATATCGGCGGTCACGCAGCCAAGGTGCGGTCGTGTGCGCTGACGAGAAGAGGAAGCCTTAGCAGTCTCAGCGGACTGCCTATACAACGGAGCGTCCCGAGCGACGGACGTATGCTCCGCTAACGACACATTTGTACCACAACATCTGGGGCCAGATGTTGTTGAACGAGAGAGGGGCCTCTCTCGCTTGCCGTCCGGATGGACCGGAACGAGCTATGAACCGGACTAAAAGGCTTCCTCCGTTCTCCCTCCGATCCGCCGTCACTGGGTGTGCATTAAGTTAATTTTATAGTGCTCGCATCACCCCAAAATTCCTTCTAGACCGCAACGGACGAACCCGGCTGCCGAACCATTCGGTGAATGGACGCTACACCGGGCGAGCTAGCGGACGTCAAAGGCCGTCGAACCTACTAGGGTCCTCTTAGGCAATTGGCGTATTACATGAGCACTTTTCCGCTAGCCCTTCATTAATTGTGACGACGGAGGCACACTGTTGGAAGACATCACAGATACATCACCCTAATCTTGATCGTCTGAAATAGAAATTGATAAAGTAGAGTGACCCTGCGGGGAAAGGACCGGAGTGTCCAAATCCCCAACAACATACCGTGACATACGCTTCCCATATTGTCATCGAAATCATACGATACAGAACCGGAGTTAATGCGAGTACACTGACCACATATAGAATGATAATAAGGTCAGAGGAAGACTTCCTCTTAAAACAATAGATCAATATCCTTTCAATGTGAAAAGAAAACAAGTCCTGGTACTCGCACTAACCCCTGGCAATCAAAATACATAATAATAATATGATCCATTAATATAGAAAAAATAATTGAAATCAAAATATTTTGAAAAAATATTTTTTCAGAACAGCCCAAGTTTCTGAAAAGTAACGTTGAGCCCCAATGGATCCCAAGCCTAAGTGTGGACAAAAATTTTAAAAATATTTTAAACAATTTATTCAACACTTACGAACAATAATAATGTATCTAGTTATGATTGAAATAACATAAAGATATTATTATTTAGAAATCCCCCCCTCACACAGAGGGCTGTTGTAAATGTAAACAATGAGTGTAAAAACACTAAAATAAGACTCCAGGCACCCAGGCCCGAAATCAGTTACCAAAAATACACCATCTGATGCAAAACAGAGACTTCCAGGGAAGAAACTGCAGAACATCAGATGGTAGATGCAGAACACAACGCCTAACCACCCGTAGGTGAAGACGTAAACATGGGGAAAGAACAGAATTCATTCTGTTATTCAGCTAAACTCCCAAGAAATTTTAGTAATAATAATTACAGAAATTATGCCAAAAGCATGGGAGAATAGCAAGGGGGAACTTAAAGGACAGGGAGAGAGGAAAAACACTTGTAAAAACAGTGTAACTAAATAATCAGAATGACAACAAAATGGCTGCTGCCTTGAAAATAGGTAACTTAACATAATTTCATTAAAAAATTTTAAGTTACAGCCCTGATAATATTCTGTCACACATTCTTTTCCTCTCCTCCTTTTCTATCCTCCTTAGAATCACCATTTCACTAATATTTATTTGTCTGGCATCATTTAAACTGAGATTTAAAAGCACAAAGATCAGTCAGATGTTAACTGATGAAGGGCCAAACTTAGAATGATAAATGGCGCCAATTTCGGAACGTCCTTGACACTGCGCATGCGCAGTGGGGGCGAGGTGTGGAGGGCCTCTCTGGACATGTTTTCTTTAGTTTTAGATGCAAATTTTGGGGATTGGGGGGCAAAATTTGTGTTTGGCCCTATATTTTAAGAGTTAGCACCAGCTATGTCTGGGTCATTGGTACAGTATAAAAATGCTATACTTTAAAAACTATGACTTGAATGAATTTTTAAAACATAAACTTATCACTTAAAAACCATCCCAGTAACAGCTCAGAATTATTAACTCCGGAGGAGGTATCCCCTTGTTTCATAATAAAACAGGTGACCCAAGGGAACACCCTCCCCCCCCCCCCCCTTTCTCCTTGCCCTGGGTCAAATAGCCCAGAGTGAAGAGGGCAGCAGGACGGAGTCACTGCCGGAACAGAAAGCCTACCTAGCTATAGTAGCAACTGTTAAGTGAATGACATTCTGAGCAGTAGATAATGGACTCAATATTTCTGAGTTAAAAATTCATGAATGTGGATGGCTGAGCCCAATGTGCAGCCTTCATAAAATCTATAATAGCGACACTATTAATGTAAGCCCAAGATGTTGAAAGAGCTCTTACTTCATGAGCCGAAATCTCAAGCACAAACTGCTGAGTTAATGATATACCATAAGCAGTATCGATAGTTAATTGAATCCATTAGCAATAGAATGGAGCGTAATGTCCTTCTATTAGGCATCAAAGACAGAAGAAGCTTATGTCCTTACTAATAAACTGATATCTGTTTATAAATACGTAAACTCTAACCGGACAGAGTAAAGGCCTATGCCCATATGAAGACGGAAGGACCTTAATAACAATAGGTTCCGGATATTATTAGGAGCCTGATTCTTAACCAAAAATCCAACATTAGTAGTAAAGGAAATAGTGTTTCCAATACTACGAAAGTGAGAATCGTCCACCGATAGTGCATGAAGCTCACTGACTCTTCAGTGGAAGAGAAGACTAAGAGAATAACTGTCTTAAAAGGTCAGAATTTGAAAACTACTGTTTGCAGAGGCTCAAATGATTACTTAGCTAAATAAGAACCGAAGCTAAATTCCGTATAGGAATTTAATCTAAGGATTCTAGGTCTATTTATCGAAAAGTTTCTAACTGACGTAGATAAAGAGACATAAGACTCAATTGTAAACTATCATAGAGTGCATACCGGTAGGTATGAGATAACATAGACCTATAACCTTAATAGTAACAGGCTGCAGTTGATCTTGTCAAACAAGTATACTAGAAAGTTGCAATGTCTAGTATGGAGGGATCAAAAATATGAACATAATGATCCCTACACCAACAACGGAAGAGCCTCCACTTTAGCCGCATAGTATAGCGAAGAAGAGGTTCTCCTACAGTAAGAAATCGCGTCCATAACTCGTCCTGTACAATGCTTGCCATGCAAGAAGGACCACACAACGGAATACGTGAAGGTTGAGACCTTGCGGGTTGTGATGGAGTTGACACGATTTCCCCAGCGAAAGAAGATCCTCTCATGGAGGAAGTTTTCGCGGTAAGTCCCACAGTAGACACCTGAGTAAATTTACCCACGGTCTCTGTGAAGACAGAGATGCTATCAACAGAATTGTATTGTGGATGTTTATCTTAGCAATACTTGCTGAATCAACAGCGCTGGAGGATACGCATATCCTATCATTCCGTCCTATTAGATCAATAGAGCGTTAACAACATAAGCTCAGGGATCCGGACATGGAAACACATACGTCTGCAATTAAATAGTGAGTTGTGTCGCAAACAAATTATCATTGGGCGCTCCCATTGATAGCAAATCTGATTGAATACTTGTTTGATGAGAGTCCATTCTGACGGCAACAAGTGACTCTTACGTGAAAAGGAGTCTGCTAATACAATCAGACGACCCGGAATATGACGGACCGAAGTAGAACTTGGTGTACTATAACAAACAGAAGGATTCTTTCTGTTAAATTGAATAACGGAATCGAATGAGTGCCTCCCTGGGTCCGGAGATACGCAACTACTGTCATATTAATGAACAGGATTTGGACATGCGTTTCTGAATAATGTTCATTCACTGACATAGTGCAAGCCTAAATAACATCATTTCCTGGAAGTTAAGTGCTTGCCTAGAAACTGTGGAACCCAAAGACCCTGGCACTTCGAATCCGTTGGGATCAATATTGTACCCCATCCTGTTTGACTGGCATCCGTCATAATCATAAAACTCGGATCCAGCAACCGCAGTGGCACTCTCTGAGTCAACCACCGAATGTTCGCCCCAGTCTGAATCTCTTGCTACACTTGATAGACAAGAGAACGTGAATATCGAGCAATTCATAGATTGCTGAAAAGATGCCGTCGAAGAGAAGCTTCTCCGAGACCGAAGCGACTCTGAGAGAGTTCTTCACCTTACTATCCACGCGCGTGGATGTAACTAGGGCTGCGTCACGTCTAACCAACTCCAGGTTGCCACTGAAGGGCGGAGTTATACGTGGAAAAACTACTGCCCTTGAAAGAAATCACATTGAGGATCATATCCTGGAATTCTTTCTCTTGAAGCCGTAATGATAACGCCTCAGTAAGGTGGTCTACGTATGATAAAGCGTCTAAGTTAAGCCTATTAGACAACATTGTCATTTCCAACATCGTGGTTGGAATTGACATAGATGGCGAAAAAGATAATTCCCAGTCTTCAGCACCGCCGTCTAGACGCATATGAACTCTCGGTATGCCCTGTTCTGCCGATATAAATTATTTCCTAGAATTGAAAAAAGGCAGAATAGAGCATTGCGGACAAGAAACTAGACTATCATGCTTGGTAGCAAGCTTATATATAGCGTCGTTAAATAATTTGAATGTTCTAAAGACATTATTGGACTGTGTCGGTAAGTCAGGGACAATGTTCCTGAACCGATCAAAAACTTTGTGTCCAATGACGCTATTAGTGTCTTATCCAGCATCGCAGCAATGTAGTCCGACGGAACAACCTCTGGAAGATAATGCCGGAAG
The DNA here is from genome assembly GCA_031216915.1 of Pictodentalium vernedei. NCBI lineage: Eukaryota > Metazoa > Mollusca > Scaphopoda > Dentaliida > Dentaliidae > Pictodentalium > Pictodentalium vernedei. Next base: position 674,299,453 of record CM062297.1, on the reverse strand, counting down.
AAATGTATGGCAGCTTCTGTTGTTCCGAAAGGGAAAGCTCGAAATCGTCCGAATCCCTTTTGCCATCCTGTCAGACCCTATAAAGTGTTCGGTCGTCCGAACCTGATGCAACAGCGGAGCGCACCGACCCAGCGCCGTCGGATTATTCCTGATCCGACCGAGAATTGTCGTTTGCTGGGATGCTGCGATAAACTGTGCTATTTTGGATAGCATGTCCATCACTGAGGCCTGTGGAGAAGCGGTCTTACTATGCATTGCCGCTGGAAGCTCCGTGTTCGTTACCCCGTGCATACTTCTATTATGCGAGTGAACAGAGTGTATAGGCCTCGTGTCCCTTGGCTACCGGATGGCATGACCTGTTCGCCGTGGAATCACTGAATGACGAAGCTGGCCGGATACTCGAGGTCACGTAGCCAATGTGCGGTCATGTGCGCTGCTATGAGGATGAGGAAGCATTATCGACAGTCTCTCGGACTGTCAATATAACGGAGCGTCCCAAGTGACAGACATATGCTCCGAATGCGAAATGTCTGTACCTCAACATCCGGTCCCGTATGTTGTTGTACGAAAGAGGGACCTCTCTCGCTCGCAGCCCGGACAGACCTGGACGAGCTAGGAACCAGACTAACAGGCTTCCTCCGATTTGTCCTCTAATCCGTCGTCACTGGGTGTGTACTAAAGTCTATTATAGTGCTCGCATCACCCAAATCTCCTTCCTAGACTGCAACAGACGAACCCGACTGCTGAACCATTCGATGAATGGACGCTACACTGGGTGAGCTAACGAATGTCAACTCCGTCGATCCTACTAGGGACCTCTTAGGCGATTGACGTATTCCATGAGCACTTATTGCTGCTAGCTCTTCATTAACTAAGACGACAGAGGCACACTTTGAAAAACATCTCAGTAACTTTGCGAACAAGAAACCAGACATGCTTGTTAATAGCAAGCATATAATAATATATATAGCGTCATTCAATAATTCGAAAGTTGTGTGACATTATTGGACTGTGTCGGAACTGAGGGACGATGTCCCTGAACCGAACCAAAAAATTTCTGTGTCCACCGATGCTATCAGTTTCTTATCCGGCATCGCAGCATTCTGGTCCAACGAAAGAACCTCTAGTAGATAAAGTCAGATGACATACACAGCAGCTTATGTTGTTCCGAAAGGGAAAGCTCGAAATCCTCCGAATCCCTTTCGGGATCCCGTCAGACCGGATGAAATTCTCGGACGTCCGTACCTGCTTCCACGGAGCGTCCCGACCCAGCGTCGTCGGATAATACATAATGCGACAGAGATTCTGTCGTTGCTGGGATGCTGCAATAAGCTGTGCTATTTGGGATAGCACGTCCGTCACCGAGGCCTGTGCAGTAGCGGTCTTACGATGCTTTGCCGCTGGAAGCTCCGTGTACGTTGACTCCCGCACACTTTCTTATGCGAACGTCCGGAGTCTGCAGGCCTCGTGTCCCTGGCTACCGGATGGTGTGACCTGGTCGCCGATGATTCTCTGATTGGTGAAGCTTACTGGATATCCGAGGTCACGTAGCCAAGAGCGGTCGTGTGCGCTACCATGAGGATGAGGAAGCCTTATTGACAGTCTCTCCGGACTGACTATATATGGGAGCGTCCCGAGCGGCGGACATATGCTCCGAATGCGAAACACTTTGTACCACAACATCTGGGGCCAGATGTTGTTGTACGAGAGAGGGGCCTCTCTCGCTCGCAGTCCGGATGGACCTGGACGAGCTAGGAACCGGACTAAAAGGCTTCCTCCGTTCTCTCCTCTAATCCGCCGTCACTGGGTGTGCATTTGATTGATTTATAGTGCTCGCATCACCCAAAACTCCTCCTAGACCGCAACGGACGAACCCGGCTGCCGAACCATTCGATGAATGGACGCTACACCGGGCGAGCTAGCGGACGTCAAAGGCCGTCGAACCTACTAGGGTCCTCTTAGGCAATTGACATATTTACATGAGCACTTTTCCGCTAGCTCTTCATTAATTGTGACGACGGAGGCACACTTTGGAAGACATCACGGATACATCACCCTGATCATGATCGTCTGAAATAGAGATTGATAAAGTAGAGTGACCCTGCGGGGAAAGGACCTAACATACCGTGACACACGCTTCCCATGTTGTCATCGAAATTAACACATACAGAACAGGAGTTAGTGCGGGTACACTGACTACATTATACAATGATTATGAAAGTCAGAGGAAGATTTCCTCTTATTACAATTGAACAATATCCTTTCATTGTGAAAAGAAAACAAAGTCCTAGTACTCGCCCCAACCCCTGACAATCAAAATACATAATAACATGATCCATTAACATAGAAAAAATAATTGAAATCAAATAATTTTGAAAAAATATTTTTTCAGAACAGCCCAAGTTTCTGAAAAGTAACATTGAGCCCCAATGGATCCCAAGCCTAAGTGTGGACAAAAATTCTAAAAATATTTTAAACAATTTATGCAACACTTACGAACAATAATAATGTATCTAGTTATGATTAAATTAACATCAAGATATTATTTTCAAGAAATCCCCCCTCACACAGAGGGCTGTTGGAAATGTAAACAATAAGTGTAAAAAAGCCAGATCAAGACTCCAGGCACCCTGGCCCGAAATCAGTTACCAATAATACACTATCTGATGCAAAACAGAGACTTCCAGGGAAGAAACTGCAGAACATCAGATGGTAGATGCAGAACACTATGCCTAACCACCCATAGGTGAAGACGTAAACATGGGGAAAAGAACAGAATTCATTCTGTTATCCAGCTAAAACTCCCAAGAAATTTTAGTAATAATATTACAGAAAATATGCCAAAAGCATCGGAGAGGGGACTTAAAGGAAAGGGAGAGAGGAAAACACTGAACAAGCAGTGTAACTTGATAACAAGAATGACCACAACAGGCTGTTGCCTCGAAAATAGGTAACTTAACATAATTTCATTAAAAAATTTTAAGTTACAGCCCTGATAATTTTCTGTCACTCATTTTTCCTCTCCTCCTTCTATATCCTCCTTAGAATCACCATTTCACTAATATTTATGTGTCTGGCATCATTTAAACTGAGATTTACAAGCACCAAGATCAGTCAGATGTTAACTGATGAAGGGCCAAACAAAGAATGATTAATGCCGCCAATTTTGGGACGTCCTTGACATTGCGCATGCGCAGTAGAGGTGAAGTATGGAGGGCCATTCAGGACATGTTTTCTTTGGTTTTAGATGCAAAATTTGGGGATTGGGGGCAAAATTTGTGTTTGGCCCTATATTTTTAAGAGTTAGCACCAGCTATGTCTGGGTCATTGGTACAGTATAAAAATATTGACAAAGTAAGGACTGTAACTCTGATGAAAAATATGTGTGCACCGTTTTTACAATGTGCAGGAGGTGGCTTGTCACAAGGATCTCTCATACCATATTTCACTGAAATCAATCCACTCACTGCTGAGATATCACTGCAGATGGATGGATGGACAGACTGACAGATGGATGGACAGATGGATAGATGGATGGATGGATGGATGGATGGACAAACAGATGGATGGATGGACGGACGGACGGACAGAGGATGGATGGATGGATGGATGGATGGATGGATGATGGATGATGGATGGATGGATGGATGGATGGATGGATGGAGATGGATGGATGGATGGATGGATGGATGGATGGATGGATGGATGGATGGATGGATGGATGGATGGATGGATGTACATTCTTAAAAACGGGAGTTGTGGGCTTAAGTTTTTGCAGAAAAATTGATCATTTTAAAATGTTTGGACAACAGCTAAAAAGTTGTTTCTTCAGAAATTTTTTGGGGGGAATAGACATGGTTAGATCCCCCACGATAAACCTGAAGAGAAGGCAACGCTAACCCCAGCCGTTAATAGACCATAAACCTTAACATAAACCCCCCAAAATTAGTGATGTACCGATCACCGGCATCGGCATCGGCTATCGGCCGATAATGGCTTATCGGCATCGGTTCAACACCCACACCAAATCATCGGTAACGCCAATGGTCGGGAATAAAATGGATAAGTCAACCAACGCAAGCCGGGTGGTTCACTTATTCCATTCTAATTTATAGACGATAGTTATTGCCTGCATAATATTAATTTAATATCCAGATAGTAACTCTTGTCTGCAAATTGAACATGAACAGTTATAAATAACCATGCTCACAGTCACAGCCTCATGCAAAATTAATAAAATTATGCAAATTATTCTGCCCCAAAGTAATGGCGGCAAGTTTTTGCTATTGTATCTGTCCACCTCGAAGGGACTTCAAAGAGTGAACAATCTCTCAAGAGTCAAGATGTGTGAGAAACTTTTATTTCTCTGGCGGAAAGAGAGGGTGGGGGAGGATGGTGGGGGGGGGGGGGGGGGGGGGGAGGGGGGCGTCACCTTCATCTGGAAGTTCTGGAACACCAAGCCAGCCCGACACAGCCCACCTGCATACTTTCACTTTATTGACTTTAAAAGCTAATCTCCGAGGTATCTGGATGATTCGGACCATGCACGATTCGGACCAGATTTCATTTGGACGATTCGGCCCAGATCTGTGGAGTACGGACATTTCGGCCCAGATTTCTGGACAATTCGGACCAGATTATTGGACGTTTTGGAATTTCAGAGCATGTTTACAAACGATTCGGAAAGGGCTTTGGAACAAGATAATTACGGCCAATTTACGGGGGTTACGATATAAAGAAAAGCCAGTCTTTACAAAGTAATTAGATGGCACCTTGAGTCAACTTCAGTCAAGTTGATGGTGTGGGGTGGGGGGCCCAATAGTCTTGAGCATAGTTTGAACAGCGCCACCCCCCTCAGCCCTCAATCCCCCCCAGCACCCTCCTCCACCCCCCCCCCCCCCCAGAAATTTGTTCCGGATTGTTAATAAACATGGTCCATATCATCCATAAACTCGGTTCGAATCGTCCAGTAATCCGGCCTGAATCGTCCATAGATCTGGGCCGAATCGTCCAAAAAAAAAATCTGGGCCGAATCGTACATGATCCGAATCATCCATAAATACCATAATCCATCAACGATTTTCAACCTTTTAATATAAAGATTGTCAGACTTCCACAGCATCAAGCGAACAGTGCAAGCACGCATAATGGCGCATACTCATCTCGACGGAACATCTGATTAAAAATATCCACAACAAGAACGGCTGTACACAATCGCATTTCACAATACACGAATACAGTGGTGTGTGCAAAGCTGTGTCAGTGAATTATCACTGGGAAAAAGTATTTACCGAATAGAAACAAAGCAAATACAACATTCCTGAGATATTTTTTTAGATCACAATGTACACGTTATGGTCAAGTACCTCGAGTTCCCTCCGCCCACTGCAACCCCGCCCCCCTCCCCCCCCCAATTATTTTGATTCTTCAATCTTGACCATAACCTTACCTGTGTATTGTGGTCCAAAAATATCTTTCCTTACTTAACACAAAGAGATTAGATGTCTGAAGAATGAGTCCGAATCAATTTCAAAATGCAAGAATCGACTCAATCGAGAATCAAATTTGTTTTACAACTTACAAAATGATTTTGACCGTCTGACAAAGTAGAGAGTTCTGAGTCAGTTCTCTATTCAGTGCTTGAAAGTTGGGCCGAGTTGGCAAATTGGCACGTGCATTCAGCAACTGGAGTTACCCTGCTGATTGACAGCATCACCCGGCATTCACTCCGGCGAAGTTCGTTTACACCACTAACACCAGTCCCTTTGAAGTTGAACGGCATGCCATTACTTCAAAGAGCAGTGTCTATGAACTATTCGATATTTGACAGTAAGTCAGTAACTTGTATTAACTTCAGTAAATTGTCACGTGCGTTCTGCAACCATGTTATTATCCCAGGTGTTCGACAGCAACACTTGATCAGTTGGTTGAAACATTCATCGGCACCGGCATCGGCCGATTATGGTCTTAAAATCATCGGTCATCGGTTTACAACCCTTTTTGCTCATCGGTACATCACTACCCAAAATTGCTACAAATCGATACTTGCCACATAAGTCTCATATTTCAGACATTAACCTCATAATATTTGTACTTAAGCTCATAATCTGAAAGTAAGGTCATAATGCCTGTCTGGGCAAAAAAAAACCCTCATAACTCCATAACTCCCGTGTTATTGCCTGGACAGGTGGACGGACAGATGGATGGATGGATGGATGGATGGATGGATGGATGGATGGATGGATGGATGGATGGATGGATGGATGGATGGATGGATGGATGGATGGACAGATGGGCGGGTGGGCGGGTAGGCGGGCAGGTGGTCAGGCAGACAGATGGATGGATGGATGGATGGATGGATGGATGGATGGATGGATGGATGGATGGATGGATGGATGGATGGACATCCAGATGAATGGTTGGATGGACAGATGTATGGACAAAGCGGCAACTATATACTCACCCGAAAATTTTTCAGGGAGCATAAAAAATGCCCTTCAAATTTTATTAGTTTATAAACCATCAGTGGAATAGGGAAATCAAATATGAATCCAGAAACTTGATAAACAAATTTGAATCTGATGTCACATCCCTCCCCACCCCACCCAAGAATGTTGTATACAATATATCATAACATTCTGTCTGTCTGATCTGAATAAGATTTTTAAAGAATTTTTCCTGATATTGCACCAAGTTTAAATTTGGGTTCCCATAAGGAGACTGAAAATGGACAAAGGGATTTGATTTGAACAAATATGAATCTGACGAAGATGCCTCTCCACCAGCCCCCACCCCTAGCCCAGGATGCAATAAATATAAAAGTATGTTCACTGGTGGATCTTTAGAAGCATTTTAAATGATTTGAGCAAACTTGAATTGGGCCCCCATAATCATGTTGTATACCATATAACACATTCTGACTGTTGAATCTGAAGAAGATGATTCTTAAAGACTATATTCCTTGTATTGCACCACCGTAAAATTTTGAGGCTCATGGGGAGATCAAATATGAATCCAGGGTCTTGATGTGAACAAACTTGAATCTGCACTCCACCCAAAAGATTCAGTATGTCAAATATTAATGACTATGACTGAACATTTTTGAAGATTTTTGTTCATATTCAACAGAGTTCAAATTCAGGCTCAATTCAAAAATAAACCCTGGGGGGGGGGGGGGGGGGGGGGGGGGGGGGGGGGGCAAAGTAATGTACAACTCACGATGCATTTAAAGGAAAATATTCAACTGACACTATTGCGAGATACAGACCTTAGTAGCACTGTTGAGTTCAGAAACTGTACAATGTGACGTAAGTGTCAGCAAGGGATTATTTATTTATTAAGGATTAACGACGCTTTAACAACCATGGTCATATTGTGTCAGTGACAGTTTTACAGGTGGAGGAAGCCGGAGAGAACCACCAAGCAACGACGAGCAGCTGCCAGCTCCCCAACATCGATAACTCTGCACTGCAGCACAAGCAGGGTTAGAGTTAGATTGGTTGAAGACATGTGCACCATCAACGTGCAGTACGCCTTAGTACACGGTGTCATGGTGCCCCCATGTGGACAATCAGGGTTAAGTGTCTTGCCCATGAACACAGCGCGAGCCTGAATCGATTGCACAGATGGTCACCAATCCAAGGACTAACCGGGCTCAACGTTGCTTAACTTCAATGATCTGACAAGAACCGGTTACCGCAATGCCACCGCGCCCCCTCAGCATTTTTTGTTGTTTTGGCCACACTTGAGCATTCAAATGACACTCTTGGCAGCTGTCATTGCTCATGCAACTCCAGAAATGGACACATATAATACCAAATGAGGAAGTTTGGCAGTTTTCCCCTTTTTGGTGTATCAATTTCATCATTTTTTACCAATTTGATACAGATCTCATCCAAAATGGCACAGGATTGTGGGGTGGGGGGGGGGGGGGGGGGGGGGGGTATTGTCACAGCAGACTCACAAAAGCCACATTGGACATTCATGTTTCATTGATGCACTCTCTCAGGACTCCATACTTGTTCTTCTGAACTATGTGGATTTGACGCTTGGTGAACTTCATAAAAGGTAAACAAACACAAGAGCTGGACTTTCGTCCGGTGCATACCCCCACGTGGTGTACCGCCCAGTGTGGGCATACCTATGACCAACAAATATCATTTATGAATATTCTCGTATGGACTGACGGACAGATGCACAGATGGATGGATGCAATCCAGTACCCCCCTCCTACAATTTCTAAGTCAAAAAAGGGGGATAACTCTAAAAAGGAGAATGTGAGAAATATCGTTGAATCCTTTTTTTAAAGCCTATACCATAAGCAGTGTTCATGGCAAATTTCATTGCAATAGAATATTCGATACCCGAGATACAGGCTGAACAGACAAAATTTGGCTCGGACGGACACAATTTCAAAGTGAACAAGTAGTAAAAAAAAAAAATAAAAAAAAAATAACTAGTGTGGGCATACCTATGACCAACAAATATTATAAAAAATAATAATTTACTTAAGTTATGAATATTTTCGGACAGACTCACACACGGACGCACAGACGGATGGACGGATGCAGGCACGCATGCACGGACACATGTAATCCAGTATACCCCCATTTTCTTCGAAAGTGGGGGTATATCAAGAAAAATGACAGCCCATTTGAAATGTAGGCATCATAAATTAGAATTGTTCTTGCAGTCTGTTCCTTGCAAGAATGAGAAAAGATTTCTCCTAGTCTGTACTAGAAGGAATACAGACCAAAGGACTTATTTTGAACAAACTTCAATTTGAGCCCGATAAGGATGCTGTATATCAAATATCAAAAGATTCTGACTTGTGGAGCTGAGAAGATTTTTGATGAATATTTCCATATTGCATTAAGTTAAAATTTTGGCAATACTGAATATTGAAAGATTCTAATTGGAAGTTCTTGAGAAAGAATATTTCTTCCCCCTTTTTGAAAAGTCCTGATTTGGCATTTTTTCATTACCATTCTTCCATTTTTCAAAGCATGAGTTCACTCTACTTTGTAGTGGGTGAACTAATAGAATGAATTAATTTACTTATAATATCTGAGCTACATCGCAATATTGTACTACTGAATTAAATACAAGTGCTTACAACCAAAAACTGATTTATTTCAAAATAGGAAAAAAAGATTTTGCATTATGTGAACTCAAAATAAGTTAAGCCTGGTTTTCATAGAAATTAACCCACATCAACAATATTCAAGTTATGACTTGACAGCATTCGAAGAAAATGAATTAAAAACTATCTCTTATAAAATAAGATATGATTGCCAACACAGATTCCATTGTTTACACTGATGTTGCCATAACTAACATGATATTATCCAACGACATCTATGAAGCAGGAGAGCTTATAAAGTACCATTCATCTATAACTTAATTATGAATCAATATCTAGTACCGTACAAGTCATGCGTTCTTTCACATGGTACACTGTCAGTTTCACTCTCATGGTTGTGTCAACTCCATCTCTGTTACCAAATCCCAAAGTTTTCAGGAACTGTGGATTACTGTTATTCTGTTTGAAGAAGAAAAATTTGGTAATCAGTGTTTCATTGTGAGAAAGAGCCTAACTTTGACTTACCTCTATCAATCCACAGGAGTTATTCAACAACAAATAATCTTTGAGAATGCTGTTTGGAAATTACCCAACAAAGGTGTTACTTGATAAATACAGATTTAATATCATGATAATGTTCATGTCCTGTGATTTGTATCAGATGCGAGGTGTGTCCAGAATGGGATCTCAATGAGCCGGCTTTGCCAGCGAGTTGTGATCCCATTCTGGACACCATCGAGAATCTGATGCAAATCACAGGACATGCACATTATCTAATAATTCATTTATCTAACTATTTTGTCACATAAACAGATTAAATCTTAAATTATTAATACAGTTTTGGGACAGAATGATGGGTGAGAAAAATTTAAAACTAAACCCAAATTTTATGAAAGAAATTGTTGTGCACTTTACCAAACAATGAGTAACGCGGTCACCGCAAATTTTCAAAGTTCTATTGTAAAATTATTCACTCTCAATGTCACTTCCTATGATGATATGCTTGAATTTACAAGTGTGTAATATTTAATTGTGAAGTTTCTATTTGTTGTCGGGAGGGGGGGGGGGTCATTGGCTATTAATAGTGTCAGAGGCAATGTTTGCAAATAATAGTCCGACCAAGAGGTTTGTCCAAGTGAGCACTGAACATCCATCAACCATCAAACAAAAACACCACTTTCAAAATATTTAAGATATGAAATTGCAAAAATTATTCATAAGTAACCCCAAAATAAAGGATCCAAGTCCCAGTTAACAAATTCAATAAAAAGAACTCTATGTTCTCTTGTGTAATTTTACAATACATTACATTAAAAATCTAATGCTAGGTGCCAAGGAATTATTACTGACACTTGGTACTGACAGTGATTCAAACTGTGTCAGTGACAAAGGCACACAATATTCCAAACTTGAAAAAGTCAAAAACAAATATATTTCATTAATAAATTTTTAAACATTGGTTGAAAGTCCTGTGTTGAAACATTATCAATAATGTTGTGAACTGTTATTATAAATTTGTCACATCATTAAATTTTGTACATATATATCTGAATTTTATTCAAAAATAAGAGTCTTCATTTTATAGAGAAACTGCTATAATTGGGCATCATGAACCGGTTATGGATGTATTTAAAAAAATCCGAGACATGTTACAATGTGTGATTGGCCTTGAAAAAAATAAAACTGGTGAGAAATATAAATCTTCATTCACATGATAAAAAGAATCTCAAACTCATCTTAGGACACACAGCAATTCACTTGACAACTATCAATCAAAACAACATATTTTATTGCCAACCAAATTTGCGAGGAGAGCCTGTGTTACTATTTTGTCCCCTGAGTTCCAAGGTGTTCTATGTGCCTACTGGCACATAGAACACATTGGAACTCAGAGGGCAATTTTCACCTGTCGCTAGCAATTCAAATTGTAATTGTGTTGCACGATTTGTAGAAAATTCCATTGAAATTTCGCTTCTATTTAAAAATAGTCTGTCAACGATTTCCGTTCGACACATATGTGCAGAACAGATCTTCATTTTCTGCATAGCTTAGTGTTGCTGCAGATGGGGATTACATAGAACAGGCGTGTAGTAAAAATCTTCATTCACATAATAAAAAAAAAATCTCAAACTCATCTTGATTATATGTAGAAGATGAATCTCATTCACTAAATTCTATTTGGGTGCCGCTTTGGCCCAAATCAAACTTTGTGAACTTGGTTCATATTTTACATATGAGAAAGTGACTCATCAGAGCTTCTCTATTTAATACTTAGTTCTTAAAGTGCCAAAACCTTGAGCCGACAAGACCTCTGTTTTTCACCTTATTAACTCTTAAACTGATTCACCATCTAAATCTGCACAATGCTATATACAAAAACTGTCGCTGAAACAGTGATCGGGTAAATTGTGTGAAGAAGTCCCCCATGGATCAGAAAAACCTGATCTGCCTTCAATGGGTCAGAGAACTCACATGACAAAGTTATTTATTTATTTATTTAAGGTCACATCCTTCTGCACAATGGCTAATCGTGACCGCAACATGGATATAAAGTCAAGTCCAGCCAATTGTGTCTACCCATGTTGCCCATCTTAGAGGACTTTCATCAATGGCATTAGTTACTCGGTTCTATTTTACCTGTAAAATATAGCTTGTTTACCACTGTCAACATGCACTGCTTCACTTTCAGGGGTTCCCAAAGGGTGACAAAGTTGTTTAAAGAAAGATTTAATTGGCATCTATGGCTGTTAACACTACATGGGGATGAAGTCATGCAATTATTTCTAACTCTGTTGTTCATGTCAGGTGATTTTTTCTAGTATTAAGAAGCTACCATAGAAACTAGAACTATCACTGAAGGTGATTAATACCCCCACTTTGGGTTTTTAGAGGAATGCACTTCTGATCATGTAGGCGAAGGCCATAAGGAAATGTATACATAAAGATCATTTTTTGTTGTTGAAATTTGTATTTGCATGTGGCCTTCCACAGAACAGCACTGAATACTAAAAGAGCCCACACATATATGGTTTACATTTGGAAAAACACATTTACAATGTGCAACATGTATTCAAAATCGGTTCATTAATGTAGGAGGAGTTGCACACACAAGAATCCCATTTGAAAACCCATAATAAATCCAAGTTAAAGGGAGATAACCTGGTTAAAATTGTCGCAGATCAAAAATTTGGGAATATGCGTATGTTCACTTAGTTGTGATAATGTTTGAAAGGTTTCGTCAAAATTGATTGATAAATGTAGGAGTTGCACGCACAAGAATTTCATGTAGAAACCCATAATAAATCTAAGTTAAAGGGAGATAACCTAGTTAAAATTGCCACAGCTCAAAAATTTTGGAATATGCGCATGTTCACTTAGTAGTGATGATGTCTGTAAACTTTCGTCCAAATTGATTGATAAATGTAGGAGGAGTTGCGCACACAAGAATTTCATGCAGAAACCCATATTAAATCAAAGTTCAAGAGAGAGAGTTAAAGGGAGATAACCTGGTTAAAATTGTCGCAGATCAAAAATTTGGGAATATGCGTATGTTCACTTAGTTGTGATAATGTTTGAAAGGTTTAGTCAAAATTGATTGATAAATGTAGGAGGAGTTGCACGCACAAGAATTTCATGTAGAAACCCATAATAAATCTAAGTTAAAGGGAGATAACCTAGTTAAAATTGCCACAGCTCAAAAATTTTGGAATATGCGCATGTTCACTTAGTAGTGATGATGTCTGTAAACTTTCGTCCAAATTGATTGATAAATGTAGGAGGAGTTGCGCACACAAGAATTTCATGCAGAAACCCATATTAAATCAAAGTTCAAGAGAGATAACCTGGTTAAAATTGTCGCAGATCAAAAAGTTTGGAATATGCACATGTTCACTTAGTAGAGATGATGTTTGAAAGGTTTCATCAAAATCGGTTCATTAATGAAGGAGGAGTTGCGCACAGAAGAATTTGTTCGAACGGAAAGACATAATAAATCTAAGTCAAAGGGAGATAACCTGGTTAAAATTGTCGCAGATCAAAAATTTTGGAATATGCGCATGTTCACTTAATAGTGATGATGTCTGAAAAGTTTTGTCCAAATTGACTGATAAATGTAGGAGGAGTTGCACGCACAAGAATTTCATGTAGAAACCCATAATAAATCTAAGTTAAAGGGAGATAACCTAGTTAAAATTGCCACAGCTAAAAAATTTTGGAATATGCGCATGTTCACTTAGTAGTGATGATGTCTGTAAACTTTCGTCCAAATTGATTGATAAATGTAGGAGGAGTTGCGCACACAAGAATTTCATGCAGAAACCCATATTAAATCAAAGTTCAAGAGAGATAACCTGGTTAAAATTGTCGCAGATCAAAAAGTTTGGAATATGCACATGTTCACTTAGTAGAGATGATGTTTGAAAGGTTTCATCAAAATCGGTTCATTAATGTAGGAGGAGTTGCGCACACAAGAATTTGTTCGAACGGAAAGACATAATAAATCTAAGTCAAAGGGAGATAACCTGGTTAAAATTGTCACAGATCAAAAATCTTGGAATATGCGCATGTTCACTTAGTAGTGATGATGTCTGAAAAGTTTTGTCCAAATTGATTGATAAATGTAGGAGGAGTTGCGCACACAAGAATTTCATGTCCGGAAAGACGTACGGACGGACGTATGGATGGACATACGGACGGACGGACAGGGCGATTCCTATATAGCCCCCACTTCTTCGAAGCGGGGGTATAATAATGCCCAGATTTCCAGTAATATGAAACTAGGGAACCCCAATATCCCCCTTCCACCCCTACCCCCACCCCCAAATGCATTCACCAAATATCAATAGAATCTGAATGAAGGACATGAAGAAATTATTCATTATATTACACAAGATAAAATTTGGGGCGCCCAAATATGAATCCAGGAACTTGATTTGAACAAACTTGAATCTAAGCCGGGCTAGGGTGTTATATATCATATTTGAATGGTGGTTATTGAGAAGACTGTAAAGAATTTCCAGTAGTGCACCAAGTTGAAATTCGGGCTTCGATACAAAGCTCAAATATTAGCCCAGAGACAAACTTGAAATTGCCCCCACTACAGATATACCAAATACCAAAAGATTGTGATTGCTGGTTCTGGAGAAAATAGAGAATATTCGCAATATAGTACTAAGTTAAAATTTGGGTTCCCATAGGGAATACTAATATCAACCCAGGAACTTTATTTGAACAAAGTGAATCTAACCCCTCTAAGGATGTTGTACCAGATATCAAAACATTCTATATATTGTATCTGAAGAAGCAGATTTTAAAATATTTAGTTAATATTCAGGCTATAAAAGAAAGCCAAATATTAGCCCAGGGACCTGATTTAGCAAAGGATGCTATACACCAAATATCAAAAGATTTTGACAGTTGGATCTGAAGAAGATTTTTAAAGATTATTCCTCATGCTGTATCAAGTTAAAATTTGGGCTCCAATAGGAAGCACAAATATTAACCCAGGGACTTGATTTGCACAAACCTGAATTTGACCCGTAAGGATGCTGAATACCATATATCAAAAGATTCTGACTAGTGGTTTTGGAGAAGATTATTTTTTAAGAATATTCCCGATATTGCACTAAGTTAAAATTCAGGCATCCTTTGGGAGACCTAATAACAACCCAGAGACTTGAACAAATTTGAATCTGACCTCCCTAAGGTTGCTGTATACCAAAAATCAAAAGATTCTAACTGGTGGATCTGAAGAAGAACAGTTTTAAAGATTATTCATCATATTGCACTACGTTTATTTTTTTATTTTCGGTTTATTTGTGTTTAAGGTCACATATTTGGGCACACTGGCATGACATGAAGATAAAATCAAGTTTAATCAATTGTTTATCCCCATGTTGCTCATTTCAGAGAACTTCCATCCCATGCATTGATGACTGGATTGTATTTTACCAAAGTAAACAAGCACTGCTTCACTTCCCGAGTTCCCATGGGGGGTATCTTCTTATACAGAAGCACTGCTATTATATTACATACTGTTTGATAGATAGTGAAAGTAAGGAATAATATTTAGTGTTCAGGAGAAATGCTTGAAGGTGACTTCTATGTACGATATAAAGTAAAAGGACTGTTAAACTTTATGATGCCCTTCTTGAAGTACTTTAAACTTTATGCTCTGTTTACAGGGTCCCACTATAAAATTATGAAAGTGTCAATGACACTGTAGCTCAACTTGTTAAGACATGTACATATATAGTATGTGACACAGCAATGACAAACATCTAGGTAATGACCTGATAACAAAGGTACATATAAAGTATTGTAATGGTCTGTACATAAATACTGACCGTAGCCTGTAACAAATGTATAGGTAAAGTATTGTAAAGGTGGGTGACAGTCAGATGCTAAACTGGAAAAGAAATCTTTTGAGTCCCAGAGTGGGTCTGACTGAACCCCAAAACAGTGATAAGAAAGGTACCCCAAAACACACTCGTTCCTGTCCCAAGGTGATAACAAAGGTATCCAAGAAGTTTCGTGAAGATCAGTTCATAAATACGAGCCGTATAGAAGTTGTGACAAAAAACTGATTGGACCTAATTTCGGTACAAAATGGCCACTGGCAGCCATCTTGAATTTTGGACCGCTCCCAGAAACACTCGTTCTCGTCCCAAGGTGATAACAAAGGTACCCAAGAAGTTTCGTAAAAATTGGTTCATAAATACAGCCTCTAACCCGAGCCGTATTGACATGTGCACTTACTGTGTACAAGTAGCACTGAATAAATCAAAGTTCATCTAATTTGCATAATTTCTGCATGAGAAAAAAACCCGTACTATATGTGATGTATTCCATGTTATTAAACATTCATACAAAAATTTATTCAAATCAGAACTTTCATACAGAAGTTCTGTACAAAAAACTGATTGCTCTAATTTTGGTACAAAATGGCTGCTGGTGGCCATCTTGAATTTCGGACCATACCCATAAAAACTCGCTCTCATCCCACGGTGATAATAAAGGTACCCAATAAGTTTCGTAAAGATTGGTTCATAAATACGGCCTCTAGTCTGAGCCGTATAGAAGTTGTGTACAAAAAACTGATTAGACCTAATTTCGGTACAAAATGGCCACTGGCAGCCATCTTGAATTTTGGACCACACCCCGATACACTCGTTCTCATCCCAAGGTGATAACAAAGGTACCCAAGATGTTTCGTGAACATCAGTTCATAAATACAGACTCTTGCCTCTCTTGGGTACCTTTGTTATCAAAGTGTACTTACTGTGTGTAAGTAGTACTGAAAAAATCAAAGTTCATCTAATTTGCATAATTTCTGCACAAGAAAAAGACCCATATTATATGTGATGTATCCTATGGTACTAAACATTCACACAAAAAAATATTCAAATCACCACTTTCATATGGAAGTTCTGCGCAAAAATCTGATTGCACCTCATTTTGTACAAAATGGCTGCCATCGGCCATCTTGAATTTCGGACCGGACCCCCAAAACACTCATTCTCGCCCCACGGTGATACCAAAGGTATGCAAGAAGTTTCGTAAAGATCAGTTCGTAAATACGGCCTCTAGCCCGAGCTGTATTGGCATTTGCACTTTCAGTGCTGAAAGTAACACTAAATACATCAAAGCTAGTCTAATTTGCATAATTTACGCATGAGAAAAAAACCCATATTATATGTGATGTATCCCATGGTACTAAACATTCATCCAAAAATTTATTCAAATCAGAGCTTTCATATGGAAGTTCTGTGCAAAAATCTGATTGCACCTAATTTTGTACAAAATGGCTGCCAGCGGCCAACTTGAATTTCAGATTGGACCCCAAAACACTTGGACTAGGGTATCTCCACCCCCCCCCCCCCCCTCCCAACTCTGCATCTTCCACTGAATGTTATAAAGAAAAATAAATGTGGTTAGGGTACTCAAATCTAGGGATTCCCCCCAGCGCCTTATATCAACTCTAGGGTATCTAAATGTGTACCAAATATGAGAGGATTCTGACTGGTGAATCTGAAGAAGATTTTTAAAGAATATTCCACGCATTGCACAGTTAAAATCTGGGCTCCCATAGGGAGCCCAAATATAAACCCAGCGACTCGATTTGAACAAACTTGAATCTGACCCCCTATAGATGCTGTATACCAAACATGAAAGGATTTTGAGTGATCGATCTGAAGAAGATTTTTAAAGAAATTTCCTCAATTGCACCAAGATAAACTTTGGGCTCCAATAAAGAGCCCAAATACTAACTCAGGGACTTGATTTGAACAAACTTGAATCTGACCCCCCCCCCCCCCCCCCCCCCTAGAGAAGCTGCATACCAAAAATGAAAGCATTCTGACTGGTGGATCTGAAGAAAAAGATTCTTAAAGAAATTTTCTCATATTGCACGGAGTTAAAATTCAGGCTCCCATAGGCAGGGTTTCCGCTAGACCGGCTGCAGGTCCGTCGACTGGACCCATTCCCTCTGCCGATCATACTATGATCAGTCAGAAAAGCTGGTGGTTAAAATGTCGAGTACAAATGCTGTATCGTAACGACACTCGTCCGCATCATGGTTCTTTTATTTCGTTCTCTCTGCATTTCAAATTATTTACGTTGGCACGTATCGGGTTGTATAAAAAAATTGAGGTAAAGCGTCACACACACTGTCAGGATTAATAGATTTTGTGTTGTTTTGGGTTTGTATTTTTATGAAACCTCCGACCAGATGTAGTATTGTGTGTCCCGCGGGAATTTAGAGAATTGTAGGAGGAAAAAATACATATTTTCCACTTCAATTATTCAGCATTTTAGCGACCAGAATGCCCCCAGAGAGTACCTAAAAATCAAAATTTCCCCACACCCCTCTCTACACGCATGTGCCTTTGGCACATGCGGCAGACACCTTCAGCATCTGAGTTTCACTTTCTTTAAACTCTTTAAACTACCGGACCCACAAATTTTCCCCTAGCAGAAACCCTGCCATTGGACACCCAAATATTAACCGAGAAACTAGATTTGAACAAACTTGTATCTGCCCCCCCCCCCCCCCCCCCCCCCCCCCCCCCCCCCCCCCCCCCAGAGATGATGTATACCAAATGTTAAAGGATTCTGACTGGTGGATCTGAAGAAAAAGATTTTAAAAGAAATTTTCTCCAAGTTAAAATTCAGGCTCCCATAGGGAACCCAAATATTAACTGAGAAACTCGATTTGAACAAACTTGAATTTGGCTCCCCCAGAGATGATGTATACCAAATATGAGAGGATTCTGACTGGTGAATCTGAAGAAGAAGATTTTTAAAGAATATTCCACGCATTGCACAAAGTTAAAATTTGGGCTCCCATAGGGAGGCCAAATATTAACTAGCGACTCAATTTAAACAAACTTGAATCTGACCCCCTTATAGATGTTGTATACCGAACATGAAAAGATTCTGAGTGGTCTATCTGAAGAAGAAGATTTTTAAAGAAATTTCCTCAATTGCACCAAGTTAAACTTTGGGCTCCAATAGAGAGCCCAAATACTAACTCAGGGACCCGATTTGAACAAACTTGAATCTGCCACCCCCCCCCCCCTCTCCCCCCCCCCCCCCTAGAGATGTTGTATACCAAACATGAAAGAAGATTTTTAAAATATTTTGGAGCACTTTCCCCCACTCCCTCCCTATGGGGTTGGGCATGTTGAGTTGAACAAAAAGGCATTGTAATGGTCTGTACATAAATACTGACCGTAGCCTGTAACAAATGTATAGGTCAAGTATTGTAAAGGTGGGTGACAGTCAGATGCTAAACTAGAAAAGAAATCTTTGAGTCCCAGAGTGGGTCTGACTGAATCCCAAAACAGTGATAAGAAAGGCACGCCAAAACACACTCGTTCCTGTCTCAAGGTGATAACAAAGGTACCCAAGAAGTTTCGTGAAGATCAGTTCATAAATACGAGCCGTATAGAAGTTGTGACAAAAAACTGATTGGACCTAATTTCGGTACAAAATGGACAGACGGACAGACGGTCGGATGGACAGACGGACGACGGGCCATGACAATAGCTCAAATTTGACTTCGTCAAAGTTGAGCTAAAAATGACCTGGCAAAGTACTTTTGTCAAAATATGCTGACTCAGCATTTTTTCGATGCCCATTACAGAACACCCTAACATAACCGACGGCAATTTTTTTACCATTCAATTCTACTAGTCCTAAGGATGCTTCATACCAAATAACAGCTCTCTGTTCAGCGTGGTTTAGGAAATATGGGCGTTTGAAAATATTTCTATTTTTAGCTCCCAGGGTTCCCATGGGGATGCAGGAATTTTTTTTTTGGCATGAGTCAAGTACTTATGACCCAATAATACCACATGCCAAATTTGGTTCAAACCGGACCATTGGTTCAGAAAACAGAAATTTTGAGTGGGGCCAAAAATCTTACCCCTCCCATTACAAAGCCAAATATTGCTTCACGAACTTCGTTTGAACAAACTTGATTTTACACCTCAAAAGGAAGCTCCATAACAAATATCAAGTCATCGTACACACTGGTTCATGAGAAGAAGATTTTAAAAATATTTTGGAGCACTTTCCTCCACTCCCTCCCAATGGGGCTGGGCATGCTGAGTTGAACAAAAAGGCAATGCCCCTTTGGGACCATCACTCACACAGACTTTCACTTGAACTGGCCCGGTGGTTTTGGAGGAGAAGACCAAAACATGGTGTTGACGGACAACAGACAGACGGATGGATGAGGGACCGAGCGATGAGATTAGCTCAGCTTGACTTTGTCAAGATGAGCTAACAAATGGGAAAAAATAGCATAAAGGATGAAATATAATATTTCTAATGTTGCATGTTTGTGGACAAGAAGTCATGCAAAGAGTTTAATGACATGTTGTTGTTGTCCACCCAACCGAATACAATTTTGCTATGGATTTCAAAATAGCATATGCTACCCGAAAATGTCAAATTGAATTGGTGGCCGACTTTTTTTGTTTGTGTTATGTTGTGCTAGGGAGCCTGGGTTATCGAGAAAACATGCTAGTTTATGTCTTCCGACATTTTAAAAGATGCCAATGTTAACTGAAAATCAGAGGTTGAGTGCCATTGGAATGCATGAGGCTGGGATACCTCCAGATGAGCTTGCTGCTGAGTTCGGAGTCACTGTGGCCACTATTTACCGTCTCATTGGAAGGTATAGAACCACTGGATCTACTACTGACTGGCCGCATTCAGGTCGACCAAGAGTTATGACCGCTGCACAAGACCGACACATCAGGACGTCTCACTTGCGGGATCGCTTCCTTCCGGCGACGAGGACAGCAGCAATTACAGGGTGAATTATAAACCCTGCTTCTAGGCCCAGATTAACAGTGTTCCGAATGTTATTGCAACAATCTTCACCCACCAGACAGTCGTCTATGTAAGATGCATTTAAATGACCAAGAGATTGAAGATGAGCAAAAAACACATTAGAAATTTTTCTGAAAAATACGAGGTCCTGAAGGGAGCCCATTTGGGAGAAAACAAAATTGGTATTTTATTCCTTACAAAAAAAATCTTTAAAATTTCTGGTGACTGTCCTTTATTGGTAAGGAATAATAGGCATCTTTCCAATCAACAGATGCCATGTAACAGGTGTCATGAGACTGAGGGCAGTTTGTAGACTTTGCATTTTGAAATGTTTCTTGTCAACCTGTTCATTAAATTGTTTCAAGTTCAAAATGAGTCTGAATGACCCATCTTTTTTAGGTCGAATAAATACAGTGGAAATATATTCTCCAATGCAATCGGATGTTGCTGATTTTATAACACCTTTCACCAAAAGTTAGGCATCCATACCACAGACCAGTCATTAACCAACGTCAATGTACCGTCAGAATGGAATGGGTATGTCAGCGTGTTTGCTGGGCTCAGCAGCGTTGGAACACAGTTCTTTTTAGTGATGAATCACGATTTTGTCTGCGGAGAGCTGATGGTAGGACAAGAGTGTATTGCCGACGAGGAGAACGGTTTTCTGATGCTTGCATGCAGGAATGCGACCGTTTCGGCAGGGGTAGTGTAATGGTTTGGGCAGGAATTTCCTTACACCATCGAACGCAGTTGATCTTCATCGATGGTAATCTGAATGGACAGCGATATAAGGACGAAATTCTTAATGCTTTTGTTGTCCCGTTGTTCAACGCTAACATGGGATTGCAGTTATTCCAGCAAGACAATGCCCGATGTCATGTGGCGCGTATCTGTCGTGACTTTCTTGAGGAGCAGAGCATCAAACTTCTTCCCTGGGCCCGACTTTTGCCAGATTTGTCACCATCGAGCATCTTTGGGATCAATTTGACCATCTGGTACGACATCATGATCTTCAGACGTTAGGCGATTTACGTAATGTCCTAAGGCAGGAGTGGAACGCAATAGCACAGGGTGACATCCAGAGACTTATCAGGCCCATGCGCCGTCGATGTCTTGCCATCCAGGAGGCAAAGGGTGGACATACACATTATTGACTGCATGTGTGAACTTTTCATTTCACCCCATGTCTGAATTGCAATGCCCTGACGTGACGCTGGCAACAGTAAGAACATGAAATTATGCAAATTCATACAGCTAGACTCAAAATATGAAATTAGAATAATCTGTTTGGGATTAAAGTCAATAATACTAAAAAAATTGCTCCTCAAAGTTTATTATACTTTCTTTTTTGACTCAGTATATTAACAGAGTGTAGTTCTTAGCAAAATTGGCCAATTTGATAGGAGAGGATCGCCATGATATAACCTTAGCTGCCAATGTGGCATTAAGCACCAATGAATAGGAGGGGACTGATGAAATGTACATATGTTTTTTTGCAGGGAAAAAGTGAAGTATTGCGTAAATATGACTTCTCTCAATACAAGTTAAAGTACCAGCTCAAATTCAAGTCAAAAATGACAAAAGGATTAATTTTAAAACCTGAACTGTTACCTCCACAATTTCTGTATGAGTATGTTGCATCCATGTTTGTTGTGGTGGAACAATAGTTTGCAAGACAATGAATGGATTTGGTGGAAGGCCACTGACATCATTTGGAAGGTCAGCACAAGCTGAAAGATATAGTCATATTGTCATGTCAAAGTTCTGAAAAAAGAAAAGCTTAACTGCTTTCTTGAAATAAACAACAATGTGTAATCAAATTATGAGAAAGATAATACCACTGAGCTATTCTGTGAGTGGGCAATTTTGGTACACTGAGGTCGAATTATCAAAATTTCAACTTGAAATTTTTTCCCATAATGCAACTAAGAAGTTAGCCAATTCAATCTTCTTTGACAGAGCTCAATGAGGTCTGTCAAAGAAGACTGAAGTGGTTAACTTCCAACTTGCATCATGGGAAAATTTTGTTGCTTGACATTTTTGTATTGTGACAACAGAGTACAGAGGTTTAACTTTAGGACTTCTATTTCACAGGAAAAAAAGTGACAGGCCAACCAACGAATACTGTAGGCAATATACTGCCTTCACTTGAGATTCATAAAACAAGCCAATTAGTAAACAAAATAAAGTGACTCCTTTCTCACAGACTTCAGCAGCTTCAGTTTTTCAAAATGGCAGCATTATTGTTTCAAAGCAGTTTCACTATTTTTCACATACAGTGAAATCATCTTAATTATTATGACTGACTTTAAAATCCTACAGTAAACTGCCATTCGATTTGATTTGCTATTCTGCATTATTTCCATCACGGGTAATATTCCCGTGTGACATTTTTCATAATATCTCACGCACGGGCTAGGGTTCTGGGAAAATGACAGCAGAAAGAACCAGAGAAGAAGCTTTCAGGTTGCTTTATCTCAGATTGATGATCATTGGATTTAACTATTCAAATTACCATACTAGGCCTAAAAAACTAAAAAATCTGTTTCTCAGGCCCTCCCACATGGCCCTTTTGGCTGCCATATGCTCTTATAACTAATGCAAACTTAAAAAAAGAAAAATATTTTACCTAAGTTAATAAAATTGATAAATTTAACCCCTGAGTTCAAGAAGGCTTTGCAATGCTTTAGCATTGCAAAGCCTTCTTGCACTCAAGGGAAGAAATACACCACCATCCATGCTATTCTGTAGATTATGAGGCCTAAAGCATAAAACAAACCAAGAACATGAACTTTTGAGAAATGATTACAAAAAGAAAAAATAAAAGAAAAAAATGCCCGCCCGCATGCAATTTTACAAATGAAAGTGTCAATGACACTGTAGCTCAACTTGTTAAGACATGTACATGTATAGTATGTGACACAGCAATGACAAACATCTAGGTAATCACCTGATAACAAAGGTACATATAAAGTATTGTAACGGACCATACATAAATACTGACCGTAGCCTGTAACAAACATATTAGGTAAAGTATTGTAAAGGTAGGTGACAGTTAGATGCTAAACTAGAAAAGAAATCTTTGAGTCCCAGAGTGGGTCTGACTTAACTCCAAAATATTTGTTCTCATACCACAGTGATAACAAAGGCACCCAAAAACACACGCGTTCCTGTCCCAAGGTGATAACAAAGGTACCCAAGAAGTTTCGTGAAGATCAGTTCATAAATACGAGCCATATAGAAGTTGTGACAAAAAACTGATTGGATCTAATTTCGGTACAAAATGGCCACTGGCAGCCATCCTGAATTTTGGACCGCACCCAGAAACACTCGCTCTCATCCCAAGGTGATAACAAAGGTACCCAAGAAGTTTTGTGAAGATCGGTTCATAAATACAGCCTCTAGCCCGAGACGTATTGACATGTGCACTTACTGTGTACAAGTAGGACTGAAAAAAATCAAAGTTCATCTAATTTGCATAATTTCTGCATGAGAAAAAAAAACGCATACTATATGTGATGTATTCCATGTTACTAAACATTCATACAAAAATTTATTCAAATCAGAACTTTCATACAGAAGTTCTGTACAAAAAACTGATTGCACTAATTTTGGTACAAAATGGCTGCTGGTGGCCATCTTGAATTTTGGACCACACCCAAAAACACTAGTTCTCATCCCACGGTGATAACAAAGGTACCCAAGAAGTTTCGTAAAGATCAGTTCATAAATACGGCCTCTAGCCTGAGCCGTATACAAGTTGCGTACAAAAAACTGATCAGACCTAATTTTGGTACAAAATGGCCACTGGCAGCCATGTTGAATTTTGGACCGCACCGAGAAACACTCATTCTCGTCCCAAGGTGATAACAAAGGAACCCAGACGTTTCGTGAAGATCGGTTCATAAATACAGACTCTAGCCCGATCCGTATTGACATGTGTACTTACTGTGTGTAAGTAGCACTGAAAAAAATCAAAGTTCATCTAATTTGCATAATTTCTGCACGAGAAAAAAACCTGTATTATATGTGATGTATCCCATGGTATTAAACATTCACACAAAAAATTATTCAAATCAGCGCTTTCATTTGGAAGTTCTGCGCAAAAATCTGATTGCACCTAATTTTGTACAAAATGGCTGCCATCGGCCATCTTGAATTTCGGATTGCACCCAAAAACACTCGTTCTCATCCCATGGTGATACCAAAGGTTCCCAAGAAGTTTCGTAAAGATCAGTTCATAAATACGGCCTCTAGCCCGAGCCGTATTGGCATTTGCACTTGCAGTGCTGAAAGTAACACTAAATACATCAAAGTTAGTCTAATTTGCATAATTTACGCACAAGAAAAAACCCCGTATTTTTTGTGATGTATCCCATGGTACTAAACATTCATACAAATAATTATTCAAATCAGAGCTTTCATATGGAAGTTCTGCACAAAAATCTGATTGCACCTAATTTTGTACAAAATGGCTGCCAGCGGCCAACTTGAATTTCGGATCAGACCCAAAAACAATCATTCTCGGTCATAACAAAGGTACCCAAGAAGTTTCGTAAAGATCGGTTCATAAATACGGCCTCTAGCCCGAGCCATATTGAATTGTTGAAGGACAGACGGATGACTGGTCATGGCATAAGCTCAAATTTGACTTACATCAAAGTTGAGCTAAAAATGGCCTGAGAAACAGAAGATCTTCTTTGTGGGGCCATAACCAAATTTTAATAATTAAAATTAAATTATTCCAGGTTCCTTCATTCAATATTGTCTCCTGGCTGTTTGAAACTCTTGAGCTGAACATGAAATCAAGTGGTGAAGGACTGGTATAGTGTTGTTGAATATCAGGGTTTTTTTAAAATCATCTGACTGGGGAGGGGAGAATAAAACCATTCAGTATAATAATGAAAGTGTCAATGACACTGTAGCTCAACTTGTGTAAGACATGTACTTGTATAGTATGTGACACAGCAATGACACACATCTAGGTAATGACCTGATAACAAAGGTACATATAAAGTATTTATTTATTGGTGTTTTTAAGGTCACATATTTCTGCACAATGGCTAATCATGACCATGAGTTTTACGGGTGGAGAAAGCCGGAGTACCCGGAGAGAACCACCGAGCAACGGCGAGCAATTGTCAGCCCCCCAACATACCAACTCCACACAAGCAGGGTTAGCATTGCTTGAAGACAAGTGCACCATCGACGTGCAGTACGTCTTAGTACATAATGACACCATGTCCCCACGTGGGCAATGGGGGTGAAGTGTCTTGCCCAAGGACACAACGCGGTTGCCGCAGGTGGGATTCGAACCGAGAACCTCTCGGCTTGCAGCCTGCACCTCTACCTACTGAGCCACCGTGCCCCCTACATATAAAGTATTGCAACAGCCTGTACATAGATACTGACCGTAGCCTGTAAAAAATGTACAGGTAAAGTATTGTAAAGCCGGGGGACAGTTAGATGCTAAACTAGAAAAGAAATCTTCATGAGGTTAATGTTACAATGCGGATCCTTGTATCGCGCACCATAAGCCAAATGTTAGCAACTGTTTTGGCCTGTTTGATTTAAACCCTTCTAAGGTTGAGTCATACTAATTAATAAATATTTGTCCAGTCATTCTTTAAATATAGGTATTTGAATTTTTTATCTTTAGCTCATAGGGTTCCCATGGGTGAGGAGGTTTTATTTTTCTCATTGTAAATAGAAAATCAGGTTGTGCTAATGATGTTTACCCTCCCCAAACAACAACAAATATTAACACAGGAATTTGGCTTCAACACATTTGAATATACACAACCTTGGGATGCTGAAGTCAAGAAACATTATTTTGTCTGGTGTTTTTGGAAAAGATTTTTAATTATCTCCCTTTTTGAATCCTGTAGTGGGTCTGACTGAACCCCAAAATATTTGTTCTCATAGCACAGTGACAAAAAAGGCACCCAATAAATTTATAGCAAACATTACTGACATAAAAAATCTTCTTTACAGGTTCTGAACAAAAAATGTAATACACAGAATGATTGCAAACAGGCATTTTGAATTTTTGGCCAAGCCCAAAGCACTCATTACCATCCCATGATGATAACAAACATAGTCCTAGAAGTTCTGTACAAAAAACTGATTGCACCTAATTTCAGTATAAAATGGCTGTCGCCATTTTGAATTCCGGACCGCACCCCAAAACAACCATTCCTGTCCCAAGCTGATAACAAAGGTACCCAAGACGTTTCATGGAAATCGGTTCATAAACACAGCCTCTAGCACGAGCCATATTGACATGTGTACTTACTGTGTATAAGTAGCACTGAATAAATCAAAGTTCATCTAATCTGCATAATTTCTTCACGAGAAAAAAACCTGTATTATATGTGATGTATTCCATGTTACTAAACATTCATTTAAACATTTATTCAAATCAGAACCTTCATATAGAAGTTCTGTACAAAAAACTGATTGTACCCAATGTTGGTACAAAATGGCCACCAGCAACCATCTTGAATTTTGGACCGCACCCAAAAACACTTGTTCTCATCCCAAGGAGATAACAAAGGTACCCAAGAAGTTTCGTGAAGATCGGTTCATAAATACAGCCTCTAGCCTGAGCCTTATAGAAGTTCTGTACAATCTAGAGGTACTGTGAGCAAACTCACAAAGTGATACCCCCCCCCCCCCCCCCCCACACCTGAAATGTATAAGTTAGATTATCTCCCCTTGGAAATGTCAGAACGGAATTATATTGCTTCATGCACATCTTCATATGGAGTTCTTCCATTGTGTAAAGTTTCATGAAAATTCTTCAAACGGTTTAGGAGGAGTTGCGCTTACAAAGATGGACAGATGGTATAAGTTAGATTATCTCCCCTTGGAAATGTCAGAACAGAATTACATTGCTTCATGCACATCTTCATATGGAGTTCTTCCATTGTGTAAAGTTTCAGGAAAATTCTTCAAACGGTTTAGGAGGAGTTGCGCTTACAAGGATGGACAGATGTATAAGTTAGATTATCTCCCCCTTGGAAATGTCCGAACGGAATTATATTGCTTCATGCACATCTTCATATGGAGTTCTTCAATTGTGTAAAGTTTTATGAAAATTCTTCAAACGGTTTAGGAGGAGTTGCGCTTACAAGGATGGACAGAAGGTATAAGTTAGATTATCTCCCCTTGGAAATGTCAGAACGGAATTATATTGCTTCATGCACATCTTCATATGGAGTTCTTCCATTGTGTAAAGTTTCATGAAAATTCTTCAAATGGTTTAGGAGGAGTTGAGCTTATAAGGATGGATAGATGGACAGACGGACGGACGGACAGGGTGATTCCTATATACCCCCCCCCCCCCCCAAACTTTGTTTGCGGGGGGTATAAAAACTGATTGTACCTAATTTCGGTACAAAATGGCCATGTGCAGCCATCATGAATTTTGGACCGCATCCAGAAACACTCGTTCTCATCCCAAGGTGATAACAAAGGTACCCAAGAAATTTTGTAAAGATCGATTCATAAATACGGCCTCTAGCCCAAGCTGTATTGAACTGCTGACGGATGGAATAAAATTGATAAAAGAAGTGACAAATTTTCTGGTTTTATACCCCCATATTGCATGTGGATGATAGTGGTTTTTGTGACATTTGTGGGAAGCATGCTTCACATGGACGAGGGGATGTGTTTGGGGTATGCTATCAACCAGAAACAACATGTTTCACTAGATGAAATGTACTGCAAGACATAGCAATCATTAAAGCATAATAATCAGTGACAGCAACTTCACTCACTATCATGAAACATTTCAGGGGGTGCTTAAGTTCCAGGTGTATATGTGAACAAATTTTGATTACCAATATTAATTTAGGACACTGCCAGTTAACTGGTGGTTCTTAAATAGTGGTACAACTCCTGATTTTGGTCCCTGTGAGGCTCCCTGAGAGAGCTTCTCAAGTATTGTTATCAGGAGCGGGTTTTTAACTGGCAGAATGCTGAATTTTTTTTTCAAAGTTGATTTGAAACACTAGATACCATGCTACCAGCCTTAATATAGCACAACTTTAATTATAAACTAGAGGTGTGACTGCACCAGATGGGCCTGTTGATACCCCCCCCCCCCTCCACCCCCACTGCTATGATTATTCGAAGACAAAGAGGGGCACAACTCTGGTAAAACAAAGTCTGATCAAAACTATAATTGCAGGTGAACAGGTTCCCATGTAGTGAACATCCATACCAAGTTTCAAAGGAATCGGCCCATAAACATCTGAGAAAATCTCCGGACAAAATTCAGGCATTCTAAGATGAAAAGGGGCATACTCTGGCAAAAAAGTCTGATAAAAATTATAATCACTGGTGCACAGGTTCCTATGACAGTGAACATCCATACCAAGTTTCAAAGGAATTGGCCCATAAGCAACAGAGAAAATCTCCCCCTACAAAATTAATTATTCTAAGACAAAAAGGGGCATAACTCTGGCCAAAAAAAGTCTGATCAAAACTATAATCGCTGGTGTACAGGTTCCCATGGTAGTGAACACCCATACCAAGTTTCAACAGAATCGAACAATAAACATCCAAGAAAATCTCCGGACAAAATACAGGCATTCCAAGACGAAAAGGGTCATAACTTTGGCAAAAAAATTCCGATCAAAACTATAATCACTGGTGCACAGGTTCCCATGGTAGTGAACATCCATACCAAGTTTCAACAGAATCGAACAATAAACGTCCGAGAAAATCTCCGGACAAAATTCAGGAATTCAAAGATGAAAAGGGGCGTAACTCTAGCAAAAAAAATTCCGATCAAAACTATAATCTCTGGTGCGCAGGTTCCCATGGTAGTGAACATCCATACCAAGTTTCAAAGGAATCGAACAATAAACATCCAAGAAAATCTCCAGACAAAATTAATTATTCTAAGATGAAAAGGGGCATAACTCTGGGAAAAAAAAACCTGATCAAAACTATAATTGCTGGTGCACAGGTTCCCATGGTAGTGAATACCCATACCAAGTTTCAAAGGAATCAACCCATAAACATATGTAAAGAAGGGGCATAACCCTCGCAAAAATAGTGCGACCGGAACTATAATTGCTGGTGCACAGGTTCCCATGGTGGTGAACATTCATACCAAATTTTGATGACAATGGTCCATAAACAGTTGAGAAAATCTCTGGACAAAATTATGTCTAAGGATGGAGAGATGGACGGATGGATGGACAGACAGACGGATGGACAAGGTGATTCCAGCATAACCCCCCCCCAACTCGTTGCGGGGGGTATAATAATTGTTTTGTCACAATTTATTAGAGTATTGGCACTCTCCAATAAATTGTAACAAAACAGCTATACAAATATTTTCTTCTACTGCTGTCAAAACAACAAGCTGATGCTTTCAGTGCTAAGCCACTAAAGTGGCTTCCAGCACTTTCAGCAAAGCCATGATAGTGGCTTCTAGCACACAATCAGTTAAAGAATAGAAGGATAGAAAGAATTTCTAATGTGGTTATCTTACAATTCATAATCACTGGCACTGGTACTTGAAAATTACTCACACAAGCTCATTTCTAACGCTGGTTCTTCAAAATGAGTTTCTGAAAGCAAATAAGAAAATAATATGACTTAATTTACAAATACGCTTAATTAGATATCTCTTAAATGAATAACCCTGTTAACTGAATACAATTTCCACACACAAAACCATTTACCATATTTTCAGTACAAATTGACCTGCTACTTGCATATTGGTTATAAAGTAAACTCGTCTTAGAAAAAAACTTGTAACATGTCATAAAATTATGACAATCAGCTAATTACCCTTGTTTATAGACCCATTTGGTCTTAGTACATCAAATACACAGAGATCTGTCAAACAAAATATAATAAAATAAATGCTCAGTTTATCTCTTGAATACAGGAAACTGACCAGATCCCTGTTAATTGAATTATCCTGTTAACTGAATAATTTTCACTTGCAAGTGGCTATTCAAATAACAGTGTTCAACTGTATAAACATTCATATTTTCCACCTCAAAGTTATAACCCATGAAATTCGGGAATAAAAACCCGTTCCTGACTTCTGATTTGGACTTAACAATTAAATGAAAAAAAATATAGCTGTAGCTATGTAAACAAGAAGCCCCACGGGGCCTGAAGCGCTCATCTTGAACAGAACACAATTTAAACAGAGTCCAAGAATGAGTCTACATTAAGCAATGAAGTTGTATACCAAATGTGAAAGCATTCTGACGAGTGGATCTGAAGAAGATTTTTGAAGAAATTCCCTCATATTGTACCAAGTTAAATTTCATGTTCCCATATGGAGCCCAAATATTAACCTAGGCACTTGAATTGAACAACCTGGAATCTGGTTCTGAAGAAGAAGATTTTTAAAGAATATTCCCCATATTACCCTATGTTAAAACTTCGGGCTCCTCTCCAAGAGAGCCCAAATATGAACCAATGAGCTTTATTTCATCAAACTTTTATCTGACCCCTCTATGAATGCTGTATACCAAATATCAAAAGATTCTGATGATTGATTCTGGAGAAAAGATTTTTTAAAATTTTTGCAAATATGCTGACTCAGCTTTTTTTCGATGCCCATTACAGAACACCTTAACAAAACCGATGTCAATTTTTTTTACCATTCAATTCTACTGGTCCTAAGGATACTTCATACCAAATAAAAGCTCTCTGTTCCGTGTGGTTTGGAAAATATGGGCGTTTCAAAATATTTCTATTTTTAGCTCTCAGGGTTCCCATGGGGATGCAGGATTTTTTTTTTTTTTTGCATGGGTCAAGTACTTATGACCCAATAATACCACACACCAAATTTGGTTCATACCGGATCATCGGTTCAGAAAAAAGAAATTTTGGGCGGGCCAAAAATCTTACCCCTCCTATTACAAAGCCAAACATTACTTCACGAACTTCATTTGAACAAACCTGATTCTTCCCCTCATATGGAAGCTCCATAGCAAATATCAAGTCATTGTACACACTGGTTCTTGAGAAGAAGATTTTTAAAATATTTCGGAGCATTTTCCCCCA
Source organism: Pictodentalium vernedei (assembly GCA_031216915.1). Taxonomy (NCBI): domain Eukaryota; kingdom Metazoa; phylum Mollusca; class Scaphopoda; order Dentaliida; family Dentaliidae; genus Pictodentalium; species Pictodentalium vernedei. The sequence continues at coordinate 674,267,985 of CM062297.1, read as the reverse complement.
CTCCCTCCCTATGGAGATGGGCATGCTGAGTTGAACAAAAATGAAATGCCCCTTTGGGACCATCACTCACACAAACTCTCACTTGAATTGGCCCAGTGGCTTTGGAGAAGACCAAAACATGGTGTTGACGGACGACGGACGACAGACGGAGAGCGATGAGATTAGCTCAGCTTGACTTTGTCAAGATGAGCAAAAAAACAATCTCTCACCAGGTTTATCAGTTCTGAGGTGTTTTTTTTAGGGTGTTGGGGTGAGTAAAGTGTGTGAGATTTGAAGAAGACATTTCTATATTTTTTCCTGATTTTTCTCTACATGTACTGATGACCAAATGAGATTTATTTCTTAATTATTTCAGACAAAAGCTATCAGTCTTAAATAGTGGGAACAGATATGTAAAAAAAAAAATATGACCTGTGTTAGAGCAATATATTATTGAGTATGGTGGGACCAAGGTTGGGGGTTCAAAGGACCTGCTTTCTATTTGTACTGGAATTTTGGGGGATCAATTAGTTTTAATAAGGTTACTTGTGCAAAAGAAAATTCCCACTGTGGCACATCAAATTCTCTTTGAACAACACTGTCACCTTGAGCATTCTGCAAAAATTAAACTTTTGATGCAAACATTGTGACCTTCAAAAAAAAATTCAAATCAATGTTTGTCAATACAACAGACAGCCAAACTTGCACAAAGACATTATACACTATACCTATAAACAAAATGTAGGGATTCTTGTGTGTCACCTCAATCTAACCAACTATTTTAACTCTTAGAAGCCTGAAGTCGAGTTTTCATGCCTGTGATGTAATATGGCAGGTAATCTGGCTGTGAAGGTTTGGCTATCTTTTAGCTGGGGAGAATTAAACACTGAGCAGGTGCTTCTAGTCAAGTGTTGTCTGCCTGAATAGGCAGACGACACTTGACTAGAAGCACCTGCTTTAGTGTAAGTTTTACGCGGTATGTCATGTTCAATAAATTCATTCTGATTTCCCAGCTTCTAAGAGTTAATTATCTGAAGTGCATAGGAATAAACGCTGACAGTTCAAAATCTTTTTGAAAGAGCAAAAAAAACTGTTGTATTGTGATTTGCCACATTGTAATAATAATGATACCTAATAAGCCATGCTTGGGTATTGTGTGGGCACATAAAAGCATGTGGTGTTTTATGTGGTCAAGGGAGCTAACTTGTGATTGACCAATAAGCAAAATGGCCTGTCATCCAGAAGGGAGCACAGTGGCTCAGTGGTTATGGTACTGAACTTAAAACCAAGAGGTCCATGATTCAATACCTGCCAGGGGTAACTGTGTTGTGTCATTGGGCAAGGCACTTAATCCCGATTGCCTGTGTGGGGGCACAAAGGCACTGTGTACTAAAGCATACTGCACGTCGATGGTGCACCTGTCTTCAACCAATGCTAACCCTGTGATAAGAAAGGCACCCCAAAACACACTCGTTCCTGTCCCAAGGTGATAACAAAGGTACCCAAGAAGTTTCGTGAAGATCAGTTCATAAATACGAGCTGTATAGAAGTTGTGACAAAAAACTGATTGGACCTAATTTCGGTACAAAATGACCACTGGCAGCCATCTTGAATTTTGGACCGCACCCAGAAACACTCGTTCTCGTCCCAAGGTGATAAGAAAGGTACCCAAGAAGTTTCGTGAAGATCGGTTGATAAATACAGCCTCTAGCCCGAGCCGTATTGACATGTGCACTTACAGTGTATAAGTAGCACTAAATAAATCAAAATTCATCTAATTTGCATAATTTCTGCACAAGAAAAAAACCCGTACTGTATGTGATGTATTCCATTTTACTAAACATTCATACAAAAATTTATTCAAATCAGAACTTTCATACAGAAGTTCTGTACAAAAGACTGATTGCACTAATTTTGATACAAAATGGCTGCTGGTGGCCATCTTGAATTTCGGACCACACCCAAAAACACTCGTTCTCATCCCACGGTGATAACAAAAGTACCCAAGAAGTTTCGTAAAGATCAGTTCATAAATACGGCCTCTAGCCTGAGCCATATAGAAGTTGTGTACAAAAAACTGATTAGACCTAATTTCGGTACAAAATGGCCATTGGCAGCCATCTTGAATTTTGGACCGCACTCAGAAACACTCATTCTCGTCCCAAGGTGATAACAGAGGTACCCAAGAAGTTTCGTGAAGATCGGTTGATAAATACAGCCTCTAGCCCGAGCCGTATTGACATGTGTACTTACTGTGTGTAAGTAGCACTGAAAATGAAAGTGTCAATGACACTGTAGCTCAACTTGTCAAGACAAAGACATGTACATGTATAGTATGTGACACAGCAATGACAAACATCTAGGTAATGACCTGATAACAAAGGTATATATAAAGTATTGTAACGGTCTGTACATGAATACTGACCGTTGCCTGTAACAAATGTATAGGTAAAGTATTGTAAAGGTGGGTGACAGTCAGATGCTGAACTAGAAAAAATCTTTGAGTCCCAGAGTGGGTCTGACTGAACCCCAAAATATTTGTTCTCATAGCACAGTGATAACAAAGGCACCCCAAAACACACTCATTCCTGTCCCAAGGTGAAAACAAAAGTACTCAAGAAGTTTTGTGAAGATCAGTTCATAAATACGAGCTGTATAGAACTTGTGACAAAAAACTGATTGGACCTAATTTCGGTACAAAATGGCCACTGGCAGCCATCTTGAATTTTGGACCGTACCCAGAAACACTCATTCTCATCCCAAGGAGATAACAAAGGTACCCAAGAAGTTTTGTGAAGATCGGTTCATAAATACAGCCTCTACCCTGAGCCGTATTGACATGTGTGCTTACATTGTGTAAGTAGCACTGAATAAATCAAAGTTCATCTAATTTGCATAATTTCGGCACGAAAAAAAAACCCTTACAATATGTGATGTATTCCATGTTACTAAACATTCATACAAAAATTTATGCAAATCAGAACTTTCATACAGAAGTTCTATACAAAAGACTGATTGCACTAATTTTGGTTCAAAATGGCTGCTGGTGGCCATCTTGAATTTCGGACCACACCCAAAAACACTCGCTCTCATCCCACGGTGATAACAAAGGTACCCAAGAAGTTTCGTAAAGATTGGTTCATAAATATGGCCTCTAGTCTGAGCTGTATAGAAGATGTGTACAAAAAAACTGATTAGACCTAATTTCGGTACAAAATGGCCACTGGCAGCCATCTTGAATTTTAGACCGCACCCAGAAACAATCGTTCTCGTCCCAAGGTGATAACAAAGGTACCCAAGACATTTCGTGAAGATCAGTTCATAAATACAGACTCTAGTCTGAGCCGTATTGACATGTGTACTTACTGTGTGTAAGTCGCACTGAAAAAATCAAAGTTCATCTAATTTGCATAATTTCTGCACGAGAAAAAACCCGTATTATATGTGATGCATCCCATGGTACTAAACATTCACACAAAATAATTATTCAAATCAGGGCTTTCATATGGAAGTTCTGTGAAAAAATCTGATTGCACCTAATTTTGTACAAAATGGCTGCCATCGTCTATCTTGAATTTCGGACCGGACCCCAAAACACTCATTCTCGTCCCACGGTGATACCAAAGGTACCCAAGAAGTTTCGTAAAGATCGGTTCATAAATATGGCCTCTAGCCCGAGCCGTATTGGCATTTGCACTTACAGTGCTGAAAGTAACCCCAAAAAACATCAAAATTAGTCTAATTTGCACAATTTACGTACAAGAAAAAACCCCGTATTATATGTGATGTATCCCATGGTACTAAACATTCATACAAAAAATTATTCAAATCAGAGCTTTCATTTGGAAGTTCTGTACAAAAAACAGATTTCTGCATCGTCGGTACAAAATGGCGGCTGGCAGCCATCTTGAATTTCAGACCGCACACAAAAACACTCGTTCTCGTCCCACGGTCATAACAAAGGTACCCAAGAAGTTTCGTAAAGATAGGTTCATAAATACGGCCTCTAGCCCAAGCCATAGCAGCTTGGCACTTACAGCTCTGAAAGTAACACTAAATAAATCAAAGTCAGTCTAATTTGCATAATTTACGCACGAGAAAAAAATCCGTATTATATGTGATGTATCCCGTGGTACTAAACATTTATACAAAACTTTATTCAAATCAGAACTTTCATACAGAAGTTCTGTACAAAAAACTGATTTTTGCATCATTGGTACAAAATGGCCACTGGCAGCCATCTTGAATTTCGGACCACACCTAAAAACACTCGTTCCCGTCCCAGGGTCATAACAAAGGTACACAAGAAGTTTTGTAAAGATCGGTTCATAAATACGTCCTCTAGCCCGAGCCATAGCCAATTGTTGACGTACGGACAGACGGACAGACGGACAGACGGACGACGGGCCATGACAATAGCTCAAATTTGACTTCGTCAAAGTTGAGCTAAAAATGAAAGTTCAACTAATTTGCATAAGTTCTGCACGAGAAAAAAACCTGTATTATATGTGATGTTTCCCATGGTACTAAACATTCACACACAAAATTTTTCAAATCAGCGCTTTCATATGGAAGTTCTGTGCAAAAATCTGATTGCACCTAATTTTGTACAAAATGGCTGCCATCGGCCATCTTGAATTTCGGGCCGGGCCCAAAAACACTCGTTCTCGTCCCACGGTGATACCAAAGGTACCCAAGAAGTTTCGTAAAGATCGGTTCATAAATACGGCCTCTAGCTCGAGCCGTATTGGCATTTGCACTTACAGTGCTGAAAGTAACACTAAATACATCAAAGTTAGTCTAATTTGCATAATTTAAGCACGAGAAAAAAACCCGTATGATATGTAATGTATCTCATGGTACTAAACATTCCTACAAAAAATTATTCAAATCAGAGCTTTCATATGGAAGTTCTGTACAAAAAACAGATTTCTGCATTGTCGGTACAAAATGGCGGCTGGCAGCCATCTTGAATTTTGGACCGCACCCAAAAACACTCGTTCTCGTCCCACGGTTATAACAAAGGTACCCAAGAAGTTTCGTAAAGATCGGTTCATAAATACGGCCTCTAGCCCGAGCCGTATCCAATTGTTGACGTACGGACAGACAGACAGACGGACAAAGGGCAATGACAGACAGACGGACGAAGGGCAATGACAAAAGCTCAATTTGGCTTTGCCAAAGTTGAGCTAATAAATAAATAAATAAATGTCATCCAGAAGGTTGATGGTCCACTTGACAATCAATCAATACCCAATTCTGATATTGAATTATTGATGTTTTTTGTGGACAATATTTAAATTTGAACAGTAACCCTCTCCCAATGGAGGTAGGGGAACATAGGAGATGAGTAATACATGCTCAGGGCTCGATTTAACTGGATTAGCATAGCATTTCGCTCTCCAATTTCTGAATTTTGCTATTCAATACTTATTAGTCTGAAGTGCTTTTGAATCAACTGCTAATCAATTTTCCTGGGTGAATAGTAAATTGCTATTCAAAATTTTGAGATTAAATCAAGCCCTGATGCTCCACCACCCACCGTACAACCCTGACTTTCAGCACTGAGTTCAGTTTTAATTTTTCGAAATCAACATACTCAATTATCATATTACAAAATTAGGTAATTAGAAACTGTAACCTAGCATATTATCTTGAAGGAAAGACATTGTCATACCTCAAACCCGTATTGGATCAACTTATTGTTGGTATAGAATTGATAATCTGTTTTCACTAGGGCAAATTCTATTGGCAATTTTTCAATCTGACATTAGTTTGCATTGTTGCTGGACTATTGTAATGTTGACAAATAATTATATTCACTGTTGATGCCATGTGACCAAAAAATCATGTCAATGTCCAATCAGGTAGTCTTAATTCCATATAGGGAACTACAGGTCATGTTCAAACTCCAATATTACGGCCAATCGCAACACTATTGTAGGAATAATATATGTAATTTATCAAGAAAATATTTATCAGGTAAAATTCCAAATTCTAAGCAGTTTTGAAGATTTTGTAAGATTAACGCAACAGGCCCAACTTACCATTTTTTCATAGCAACATAACTCAATAACGTGACTTTGGTTTGCTGTTTTGTGGATATTGATTTTTTATTGATAATTTGGTCACATGCACATATAAACAATTCTTTATTGACATTTTACATTTGAATGACAGGAATCCACTGGGATTCCCACAGTTTCATTCTATGGGAATATTACGAGGATCAGATTCTTGGATTCCCATCAAAAAACGAGGCCTGGAAGTGACTGGACTCCAGTATCAATTCATCAAAAAAAACAAGCGTTGAATCCTCCAAACCTAGGTGCCAAATCATCCTCAATTGAAGTGCCAAATCAGCCAGGTGCAAAATTGTCCAGACACCCATCACACCAGAAGTTAAAACAGTTACGTAAAATTACAAAGTATTTTACATGGTCATATTCATAACGGGAATTAATGAGCACATTCAACTTTCCTCCGATCACCATAAGTTCTTATAAATACAGTGTTTCCAAATTATTAACTGTGCACTATTCCATGCGAATTATGCTGCTCATCTCAATCAGATCAGCAAACAACAACCCAACATTTATTTCTACTGAAAACATCCAAACTATTACTTTTTTACTTCCGAAACACCAGCAACCACCAAGGTTGAAAGCTGATCGCCTATGGTCCACGATAGATCATTATCACCCAATGCCAAATGTGAATTCCAAACTCTGGTTGATCACAAGAACTAAATTGTGTCCAGAAATTACATTGGGAAGACAGTCTTGTGCTTTGAAATATGAAGAATAAAGTAAACATAAAAAGATTCACAACCATGTAGACCGAAATTAGTGCCAGCTAACACAAAAATAACAAGGGCTATGCAAAGGGTGTGCCACTGCCGAGACCTTTAGGTATGCTTCGAAGTAGCCTTAAAGATTTTGTGGGACAGTTGAAAGAGTGAAAAAGGACCATAACTCTGGGAACTTATTGGACGGAACCTGTTCCTTGTGCATATCCGTTCCCCCCTGCAGGTCTATCAGCATACCAAATGAGATCCAAATCTGACCGACGGCTTTGAAATTAGAATCGAAAACGTTTGTACAGACAGACTGACAGAGGGACAGATGGATTGATGGATGGAAGGACAGATGGGTGGATGGATGGACAGAGGTCTTCACTAGATACCCCCGAATCCTGCTTCGGAGGTCAGAGGCATAATAATAACTTTTTGTAAATATTTAAGTAACAAACACACAGGACACCATCTTCAAATTTTATCTAAAGAATGACCAAACAAGTTACTCCTTTACTTTCACTTGGATTCAAGGCAGGACGATCACTCAGATTACAAAATCATTGCACTCTGATTATTTTGGAATTTAATATACAGGTCTTGGTAGAACACACAGCCCCATATACCTGTCAGGCAGCATTAGCTGGTTGAGTGCTAGAAGCCACAATCAAGGCTCTATTGAAAAGTGCAGAAAGCTCCTTTAGTGGCTTTACATTTTATGCATTACCATGTTTGTTCAGCAGTAGAACAAAAATGTTTCTTTGAAATTGTTTTGTTACAATTTATTGGAGAGTGCCAACTGGCACTCTCTGATAAATCATTACAAATCAATTATTCATGAATAAAATTCTGTTAAACTAAGGCTTTCATTGCAGGTAGCAAAGTTCACAGTCAAAAATGTGTATAACTAATAGTATTGTATTCGTATGCCAGTCTGTGAATTATCGCAAATTATCTTAAAGATTAGTGATGAACTGATATGGTAAACGAACCACTGGCCGATTCCAATGTTAAAAATCTAATAATCGGCTGATACCGATGCCGATGTTTTAAGTTCTGTGAAAATGCGTGAATAACTTGATCGAACCCTGCAAAGTCACAACTCCATTCCTCAGTGAGAAGAACAGAATCCCCCGTGTCAGACTGAGTGTGTCTCCCTGCGTGGAATACTACATATTCCCCTAACAAGATTAAATCCCTTATATTTAAAACTCATAGCGATCCTGTGGTAACCCGTACACAGACCGACAGACACTGTCGTGACTCAGGTAAATCCAACTTATTCCTTTCTTCCCATATCGGCCCATAAGCCCAATATTCAATATGTACATTTACAATAGACCTTTCCATTTTGAAAATCACATGATTCTGCCCTGCCATGGAACACGCATATTGTATTGTTTTCAAAAAAGGCACCTTGTATAATTTACATCACTTGTCTCCCTCCAGATCTTTTTTTCGCAATACAGTACTTATATAAATGAAAGTGTCAATGACACTGTAGCTCAACTTGTTAAGACATGTACATGTATAGTATGTGACACAGCAATGACAAACATCTGGGTAATGACCTGATAACAAAGGTACATATAAAGTATTGCAATGGTCTGTACATAAATACTGACCGTAGCCTGTAACAAATGTATAGGTAAAGTATTGTAAAGGTGGGTGACAATCAGATGCTAAAGTAGAAAAGAAATCTTTGAGTCCCAGAGTGGGTCTGACTGAACCCCAAAATATTTGTTCTCATAGCACAGTGATAACAAAGGCACCCCAAAACACACTCGTTCCTGTCCCAAGGTGAAAACAAAGGGACCCAAGAAGTTTCGTGATGATCAGTTCATAAATACGAGCTGTATAGAAGTTGTGACAAAAAACTGATTGGACCTAATTTCAGTACAAAATGGCCACTGGCAGCCATCTTGAATTTTGGACCGCACCCAGAAACACTTGTTCTCGTCCCAAGGTGATAACAAAGGTACCCAAGATGTTTTGTGAAGACCAGTTCATAAATACAGCCTCTAGCCCGAGCCGTATTGACATGTGCACTTACAGTGCATTAGTAGCACTGAATAAATCAAAGTTCATCTAATTTGCATAATTTCTGCACGAGAAAAAAACCAGTACTATATGTGATGTATTCCATGTTACTAAACATTTACAGAAAAATTTATTAAAATCAGAACTTTCATACAGAAGTTCTGTACAAAAGACTGATTGCACTAATTTTGGTACAAAATGGCTGCTGGTGGCCATCTTGAATTTCCGACCACACCCATAAACACTCGTTCTCATCCCACGGTGATAACAAAGGTACCCAAGAAGTTTCGTAAAGATCGGTTCATAAATGCGGCCTCTAGCCCGAGCCGTATTGGCATTTGCACTGACAGTGCTGAAAGTAACACTAAACTAGATCGAGTTATTTGTGTGCAAAGCACACAATGGTGTATCCCCGCATTTCCTTAGCAACACCTTAGCATAGTCTTAACGTTTCGAATTAATACCCAAGGAGCCTTTCGATGAAAACTGATTTTCTAACGATAAAAGTGGTTCCACTGGAACCACCTGGTGCAAAATCAAAATCCCAAAACCTTCATGCAGATCTAGAAATGTTACCTGAACACATTAGCATACTTTAAATGTTTCGAATTAAATACCCTAAGAGCCTTTTGATGAAAACTGATTTTCTAACAATAAAAGTGGTTCCACTGGAACCACCTGGGGCAAAATCAAAATTCCGAAACCTTCATACACATCTAGTGATGCTACATGAACACATTAGCATAGATTATACGATTCAAATTAAATATCCTAGAAGACTTTCGATGAAAACTGATTTTCCTATGATAAAAGTGGTTCCACTGGAACCACCTGGGGCCAAATCAAAATTCCGAAACCTTCATGCACATCTAGAGATGTTACCCGAACACCTTAGCATAGTTTTAACGTTTCGAATTAAATACCCCAGGAGCCTTTCGATGAAAACTGATTTTCTAACGATAAAAGTGGTTCCACTGGAACCACCAGGGGCAAAATAAAAATTCCGAAACCTTCATGCACATCTAGAGATGTTACCTGAACACATTAGCATAGTTTAAATGTTTCGAATTGAATACCCTAGGAGCCTTTGGATGAAACCTGATTTTCTAACGATAAAAGTGGTTCCACTGGAACCACCAGGGGCCGAATCAAAATTCCGAAACCTTCATGCACATCTAGAGTTGCTACCTGAACACATTACCATAGTTTAAGCATTTTGAATTAATTACCCTAGGAGCCTTTCGATGAAAACTGATTTTCTAACGATAAAAGTGGTTCCACTGGAACCACCAGGGGCAAAATCAAAATTCCGAAACCTTCATGCACATCTAGAGATGTTACCTGAACACATTAGCATAGTTTAAGCGTTTTGAATTAAATACCCTAGGAGCCTTTCGATGAAAACTGATTTTCTAATGATAAAAGTGGTTCCACTGGAACCACCGGGGGCAAAATAAAAATTCCGAAACCTTCATGCACATCTAGAGATGTTACCTGAACACATTAGCATAGTTTAAATGTTTCGAATTGAATACCCTAGAAGCCTTTCGATGAAAACTGATTTTCTAATGATAAAAGTGGTTCCATTGGAACCACCGGGGGCAAAATCAAAATACCGAAACATTCATGCACATCTTGAGATGTTACCTGAACACATTAGCATAGTTTAAACGTTTCAAATTAAATACCCTAGGAGCCTTTTGATGAAAACTAATTTTCTAACGATAAAAGTGGTTCCACTGGAACCACAGGGGGCAAAATCAAAATTCTGAAACCTTCATGCACATCTAGAGATGTTACCTGAACACATTAGCATAGTTTAAACATTTCGAATTGAATACCCTAGGAGCCTTTCGATGAAAACTGATTTTCTAACGATAAAAGCGGTTCCACCGGAACCAGGGGGAGGCAAAATCAAAATTCCGAAACCTTCATGCACATCTAGTGATGTTACCTGAACACATTAGCATAGTTTAAACATTTCGAATTAAATACCCTAGGAGCCTTTCGATGAAAACTGATTTTCTAACAATAAAAGTGGTTCCACTGGAACCACTGGGGGCAAAATCAAAATTCCGAAACCTTCATGCACATCTAGAGATGTTACCTGAATACATTAGCATAGTTTAAACGTTTCAAATTGAATACCCTAGGAGCCTTTCAATGAAAACTGATTTTCTAACGATAAAAGTGGTTCCACTGGAACCACCGGGTGCCGAATCAAAATTCCGAAACCTTCATGCACATCTAGAGTTGCTATCTGAACACATTAGCATAGTTTAAGCATTTCCAATTAAATACCCTAGGAGCCTTTCGATGAAAGTTAAAAAATTTATAGTAATTTATATATTTTTTATACTTACCAATGACCCAGACATAGCTGGTGCTAACTCTTAAAATATAGGGCCAAACACAAATTTGCCCCCCAATCCCCAAAATTTGCATCAAAAACTAAAGAAAACATGTCCTGAAAGGCCCTCCACACTTCGCCCCCACTGCGCATGCGCAGTGTCAAGGACGTTCCGAAATTGGCGCCATTAATCATTCTAATAACCAGGGCCTGGTAAGCGCTATGTACTCAGCGGGGAGGCAAGAGTTCCCAACTCCTGGGAGGGCCATCCCCGTCTGGGTCATTGGTAAGTATAAAAAATATATAAATTACTATAAATTTTTTAACATTTTTATACTGTACCAATGACCCAGACATAGCTGAATAGTAAAAAGGCTGGAGGGCCAAGGACATAGAGCAAAATGGAATACGCTCAATAAAATAAAATAGAGTCATCCCCTGTAGGGAAAAAGAAGTAATAGGCCTTACATGTATCTTTCTTATTTATGATAAATTAGAAAGATACAACACCTTCCAAAATTGAGCTTCATACATCCATGTACTCTATTAATATCCAATATAATCCTTATACTAATAATTTTTAAAGTAAGCCAATAAATAAGTAAGTCTAGAGAATAGAGACTCTTATACTCCTAAAAGTGTCTGAGGATTGCATAATCATGTCCGTTGACATATGCAATATTCAAAAGTTATACTTTAAAAACTAAGACTTGAATGAATTTTAAAAACCTAAACTTCTCAGTAAACAACCATCCCAATAACAGCTCAGAATTACTAACTCCGGAGGAGGTATCCCCTTGTTTTCATAGTAAAGCAGGTGACCCAAGGGAACACCCTCCCCCCCCCCCTTTTTCTTGCCCTGGGTCAAATAGCCCAGAGCGAAGAGGGCAGCCGAACGGAGACACTGCCGAAACAGACAGCCTACCTAGCTATAGTAGCAACTGTTAAGTGAATGACATTCTGAGCAGTAGATAATAGACCTAACAATAGAGGCCTCCAGAAATGGACTCGATATTTCTGAGATAAAATTCATGAATGTGGATGGCTGAGCGCAATGAGCGGCCTTCAAAAATCTATAATAGCGACACTATTAATGTAAGCCCAAGAAGTAGAAGAACTCTTACTTCATGAGCCGAAATCTTAAGCACAACTGCTAAGTCAATGATATACTATAAGCAGTACCGATAGTTAATAAAATCCATTAACAAAAAAATGGAGCGTAACGTCCTTCTACTAGACATCAAAGACAGAAGAAGCTTACGCCCATAGTAATAAATCTGTTTATAAATACATAAACTGTACCCGGAAAGAGTAAAGGCCTATGCCCATACGAAGACGGAAGGACCTTAAAATAATAGGTTCCGGATAATAGGAGCCTAACTCTTATGCAACAATCCAACCTAAATAGTAACGGAAGTATTGATTCCGAAACTATGAAAGTGAAAATCATCCATCGATAGTGCATGAAACTCACTGACTCTACAGTAAAAGAGAAACCAACAGAATTACTGTCTAAAAGGTCAGAATTTGAAAACTACTGTTTCCAGAGGCTCAAATGATTACTTAGCTAAATAAGAACCGAAGTTAAAATCCGTATAGGAATTTAATCTAAAGATTCTAAGTCTATTTATCAAAAAGTTACTAACTGACTTAGATAAAGAGACAAAAGACTCAATTGTAAACTATCGTAGAGTGCATAGGTATGAGGTAACATAAACCTATAACCTAAATAATAACAGGCTGCAGTAGGTCTTGTGAAACAAGTATACTAAAAAATAGCAATGAGTAGTATGGAGGGATCAACAATATGAACATAATGATCCCTACACCACGACGGAAGAGCCTCCACTTTAGCCGCATAGAATAGCGATGAAGAGGATCTCCTATAGTAAGAAATCGCGTCCAAAGCTCGTCCAGTACAGTGCTTACAATGCAATACGGACCACACAACGGAATACATGAAGGTTGCGACCTTGCAGGTTGTGATAAAGATGACACGATTTACCCAGTGAAAAAGATCCTCACATAGAGGAAGATTTCACGTTAAGACCCACAGTAGACAAGAGAGAAAATTACTCATGATCTCTGTGAAGATAGAGATGCTATCAACAGAAATGTATTGTGGTTGTTTATCTTAACAATACCTGCTAAAACAACAGCGCCGGAGGATACGCGTATCCTATCATTCCGTCCTATAGATCAATAGAGCGTTAAGAATATTAGCTCAGAGATCTGGACAAGCCAACACATACGTCTGCAATTGATTAGCAAGCTGTGTCATAAATAAATCATCATTGGGCGCTCCCATAGATAGCAAATCTGATTGAATACTTGTTTGTTGAGAGTCCATTCTGACAGCAACAAGCGACCCGTAAGAGAACGGGAGTCCGATAAAACAATCAGACGACCCGGAATATGACAGACCAAAACTGAACTTGGTGTACTATAACCAACAGACGGATTCTTTCCATTAAATTGAATAACGGAAACGAAAGAGTGCCTCCCTGGTTCCGGAGATACGCCACTACTGTCGAATTAAAGGACAGGAATTTGGGCATGCGTTTCTGAATAATGTTCATGCAATGACATAAAGCAAGCCTAAAAAACATTATTCCACGGAAGAAAACTGATTGCTAAAAGACTGCGGAACCCAAAGACCCTGGCACTTCGAATCCGTAGGGATCAGTATTATATCCCAATCTGTTTTGACTGGCAACCGTCATAACAGCCACACTCGGGTCCGGCAACTGCGGCGGCACTCTCTGAGTCAACCACCGAATGTTTGCCCCAGTCTGAATCTCTTGTAACACTAGATAGACAAGAGAACATGTAAATCGAGCAATTCATGGATTGCCGAAAAGTTGCCGTCGAAGAAAAGCTCCTCCGAGAACGAAGAGACTCTGAGAGAGTTCTTAACCTTACTATCCACGCGAGTGGATGTAGCTAGGGCTGCGTCACGTCTAACTAACTCCAATCAGCCACTGAAGGGCGGAGTTATACGTGAACAAACTACTGCCCTCAAAAGAAATTACATTGAGAATAATATCACGTAAATCTTTTCTTGAAGACGTAATGATAACGCCTCAGTAAGGCGGATTACGTATAATAAAGCGTCTAAGTTAAGTCTACTATACATAATGTCGTTCCCAACATTGAAATTGGAAAAGACATAAACGGCGAAAAAGAATATATGCAGTTTTTAATCACACCGTCAAGACGCATATGAACTCTCGGTATGCCCTGCTCTGCCAAAATAAACTATTTGTATAAATGATAAAATGGCAGAAATGAGCAACGCGGACAAGAAACTAAACTATCATGCTTAGTAGCAGGCTTGTATATATATATATATAGCGTCGAAAAATAAAACACATGTTGTAATGACAATATTGGACTGCGTCGGTAAGTCAGGGACAATGTCCCCGAACCGATCGAAAAATCCGAGTCCAATGACGCTATAAGTCTCTTATCCAAGATCGCAGCAATCAAGTCCGAAATAATAATCACTGGAAGATAATGCCAGAAGATATGAAAGGCATCTTCCGATACTACTAAAGGGAAAACTCGAAATCTTTCGAATCCCTTTCACCATCCTGTCGGACCCTATAAAGCGTTCGGTCGTCCGTACCTGATGCAACCGTGGACCGCACCGACCCAGCGCCGTCGGATAATTCCTGATTCGACCGAGAAACTATCAATTGCTGGGATGCTGCGAAACAACTGTGCTAACTCGGATAGCACGTCCGTCACTGAGGCCTGAGGAGAAGCGGTCTTACGATGCATTGCCGCTGGAAGCTCCGTGATCGTTACCCCGTGCATACTCCCAATATGCGAGCGAACGGAGTGTATAGGCCTCGTGTCCCTTGGCTACCGGATGGCGCGACCTATTCGCCGTGGAATCACTGAATGCCGAAACTGATCGGATACTCGAGGTCACGTAGCCAATGTGCGGTCGTGTGCCCTGCTGTGAAGATGAGGAAGCATTAAAGACAGTCTCTCGGACTGTCAATATAACGGAGCGTCCCGACCAACGGACATATGCTCCGAATGTAAAATATCTGAACCACAACATGCGGTCCCCTATGTTGTCGGGCGAGAGAGGGACCTCTCTCGCTCACAGCCCGGACGGACCTGGACCAGCCAGGAACCGGACTAACAGGCTTCCTCCGATCTGTCCTCAATCTGCCGTCACTGGGTGAGTACTAAAGTAATTAAAGTGCTCGCATCACCCAAATCTCCTTCCTAGACCGCAACGGACGAACCCGGCAGCCGAACCATTCGATGAATGTACGCTACACCGGGTGAGCTAGCGAATGTCACTCCGTAGGCGATAGACATATTCCATGAGCACTTATTGCCGCTAACTCTTCATTAACTATGACGACAGAGGCACACTTTTGAAAGACATCTCCATAACTCTTCGAACAAGAAACCAGAAATGCTTGGTTAGCAAGCATAAAATAATAATATATATAGCGTCGTTCAATAATTCAAAAGTTTGTGTGACATTATTGGACTATGTCGGAACTGAGGGACGATGTCCCTGAACCGAACCAAAAATTTCTAAGTCCACCGACGCTATCAGTTTCTTATCCGGCATCGCAGCATTCTGGTCCGACGAAAGAAGCTGTAGAAGACCAAGTCAGATGACATACACAACAGCATATGTTGTTCCGAAAGGGAAAGCTCGAAATCCTCCGAATCCCTTTCGGTATCCCGTCGGACCAGATGAAACTTTCGGACGTCCGTACCCGCTTCCGCGGAGCGTCCCGACCCAGCATCGTCGGATAAAATATATGCGACAAATTCAGTTGATGCTGGGATGCTGCGATAAACTGTGCTATTAAGGAAAGCACGTCCGTTCCCGAGGCCTGTGCAGTAGCGGTCTTACGATGCATTGCCGCCGGAAGCTCCGTGTACGTTGACTCCCGCACACTTCCTATGCGAACGTCCGGAGTCTGCAGGCCTCGTGTCCCTGGCTACCGGATGGTGTGACCTGGTCGCCGAAGAATCCTTGATCGGCGAAGCTGGTAATATATCGGCGGTCACGCAGCCAAGGTGCGGTCGTGTGCGCTGACGAGAAGAGGAAGCCTTAGCAGTCTCAGCGGACTGCCTATACAACGGAGCGTCCCGAGCGACGGACGTATGCTCCGCTTACGACACATTTTGTACCACAACATCTGGGGCCAGATGTTGTTGAACGAGAGAGGGGCCTCTCTCGCTTGCCGTCCGGATGGACCGGAACGAGCTATGAACCGGACTAAAAGGCTTCCTGCGTTCTCCCTCCGATCCGCCGTCACTGGGTGTGCATTAGGTTAGTTTATAGTGCTCGCATCACCCCAAAAATCCTTCTAGACCGCAACGGACGAACCCGGCTGCCGAACCATTCGGTGAATGGACGCTACACCGGGCGAGCTAGCGGACGTCAAAGGCCGTCGAACCTACTAGGGTCCTCTTAGGCAATTGGCGTATTTACATGAGCACTTTTCCGCTAGCCCTTCATTAATTGTGACGATGGAGGCACACTGTTGGAAGACATCACAGATACATCACCCTAATCTTGATCGTCTGAAATAGAAATTGATAAAGTAGAGTGACCCTGCGGGGAAAGGACCGGAGTGTCCAAATCCCCAACAACATACCGTGACATACGCTTCCCATATTGTCATCGAAATCATACGATACAGAACAGGAGTTAATGCGAGTACACTGACCACATATAGAATGATAATAAAGTCAGAGGAAGACTTCCTCTTAAAACAATTGATCAATATCCTTTCAATGTGAAAAGAAAACAAGTCCTGGTACTCGCACTAACCCCTGGCAATCAAAATACATAATAATAATATGATCCATTGATATAGAAAAAATAATTGAAATCAAAATATTTTGAAAAAATATTTTTTCAGAACAGCCCAAGTTTCTGAAAAGTAACGTTGAGCCCCAATGGATCCCAAGCCTAAGTGTGGACAAAAATTTTAAAAATATTTTAAACAATTTATTCAACACTTACGAACAATAATAATGTATCTAGTTATGATTAAAATAACATCAAGATATTATTTTTTAGAAATCCCCCCCTCACACAGAGGGCTGTTGTAAATGTAAACAATGAGTGTAAAAACACTAAAATAAGACTCCAGGCACCCAGGCCCGAAATCAGTTACCAAAAATACACCATCTGATGCAAAACAGAGACTTCCAGGGAAGAAACTGCAGAACATCAGATGGTAGATGCAGAACACAACGCCTAACCACCCCTAGGTGAAGACGTAAACATGGGGAAAGAACAGAATTCATTCTGTTATTCAGCTAAAACTCCCAAGAAAATTTAGTAATAATAATTACAAAAACTATGCCAAAAGCATGGGAGAATAGCAAGGGGGAACTTAAAGGACAGGGAGAGAGGAAAACACTTAAAAAAACAGTGTAACTAAATAATCAGAATGACAACAAAATGGCTGCTGCCTTGAAAATAGGTAACTTAACATAATTTCATTAAAAATTTTTAAGTTACAGCCCTGATAATATTCTGTCACACATTCTTTTCCTCTCCTCCTTCTCTATCCTCCTTAGAATCATCATTTCACTAATATTTATGTGTCTGGCATCATTTAAACTGAGATTTATAAGCACAAAGATCAGTCAGATGTTAACTGATGAAGGGCCAAACTTAGAATGCTTAATGGCGCCAATTTCGGAACGTCCTTGACACTGCACATGCGCAGTGGGGGCGAAGTGTGGAGGGCCTTTCAGGACATGTTTTCTTTAGTTTTAGATGCAAATTTTGGGGATTGGGGGGCAAAATTTGTGTTTGGCCCTATATTTTAAGAGTTAGCACCAGCTATGTCTGGGTCATTGGTACAGTATAAAAATACTGATTTTCTAATGATAAAAGTGGTTCCCCTGGAACCACCGGGGGGCAAAATCAAAATTCCGAAACCTTCATGCACATCTAGAGATGTTACCTGAACACATTAGCATAGTTTAAATGTTTCAAATTGAATACCCTAGGAGCCTTTCAGGGTGTGACGGATGGATGGACGGACGTACGGACGGACGTACGGATGGAGATCACAACAATATCCCCGCATTTTTGAAAATGCGGGGATAATAAATCAAAGTTAGTCTAATAATAAAGCACGAGAAAAAAACCCGTATGATATGTAATGTATCTCATGGTACTAAACATTCATACAAAAAATTATTCAAATCGGAGCTTTCATATGGAAGTTTTGTACAAAAAACAGATTTCTGCATCTTCGGTACAAAATGGCGGCTGGCAGCCATCTTGAATTTTGGACCACACCCAAAAACACTCGTTCTCGTCCCACAGTCATAACAAAGGTACCCAAGAAGTTTTGTGAAGATCGGGTCATAAATACGGCCTCTAGCCCGAGCCGTATCCAATTGTTGACGTATGGACAGACGGACGACGGACAACAGGCCATGACAAAAGCTCAAATTTGGCTTCGCAACAGTTGAGATATAAAGCAAAAATGAAACCAGCACTGACAGTCTGACACTATTTGTTTTAGTAAGAATTTTCCACATCAAATGATCCCCCTTCCAGGCCAATCGCCACAGTGTACATTGCATTCCATGGCGGGACAGAATCATGCGATTTTCAAAATGGAGTAATATAGGAAACCTCAATTTTAAACAATGATGTTACAACTTAAGAAACTGGGCTGGGATTTCCGTGTAATAAGAATCATACATGACCATGTGACAAATTGAAATTGTGACTAAGCTTTAAATTATTCAAAGAATATTAAAACGCACAGAATTCTGAAATCAATACTACTGACACATTCCCCAGAAATTTCATGTGTAAACTCTGTTTCTGACAATATGGCTGTGAGTTAAAAAAAAAAAAACGACGGTTTATTTTGAGCTTATAACAATCAGCACACCTATTGGCAAAGGATGCCCTTTTCTGCCAATGCCGATGATTTGCCGATTACCCCATTATCAGCCAATACTGATGGCCGATGCCGATAATAGGTTCATCAATATATAAGATATTTCTGGATATCCATCGACTCGATGGATATCGAGGAATATCCCTCAGTAGCTTCCTAAATGACGTCACGCCGCACCACATCACATCGCCTTGAAGGATCTTTGTTACTGTTTTGATACATATGCATTTGGGGTCGAATTGGGCTGAATATTGTGCAATAAAAAATAGCATATAATAAAAAAAAAATGTACTCTCTTTTAGTCAGTATCTGGAATTATCTCATGAGTGTGGACCCGAAAGTTTTATTTTTGCAAGCGCATGCACGAGTGAAAAGTTAAAAAATTTATAGTAATTTCTATATTTTTTATACTTACCAACGACCCAGACATAGCTGGTGCTAACTCTTAAAAAATAGGGCCAAACACAAATTTTGCCCCCCAATTCCCAAAATTTGCATCTAAAACCAAAGAAAACATGTCCTGAAAGGCCCTCCACACTTCGCCTCTACTGCGCATGCGCAGTGTCAAGGACGTTCCGAAATTGGCGCCATTAATCATTCTAAAAACCAGTGCCTGGTAAGCGCTATGTACTCAGCGGGGAGGCAAGAGTTCCCAACTCCTGGGAGGGCCATCCCCGTCTGGGTCATTGGTAAGTATAAAAAATATAGAAATTACAATAAATTTTTTAACATTTTTATACTCTACCAATGACCCAGACATAGCTGAATAGTAAAAAGGCTGGAGGGCCTAGGACATAGAGCAAGTTGGAATACGCTCAATTATAAAAAATAGAGTCATCCCCTCTAGGGAAAAAGAAGTATTAGGCCTTACATGTATCTTTCTTATTTATGTTAAATTAGAAAGATACACCTTGCAAAATTGAGCATCATACATCCATGAACTCTATTAATATCTAGTATAATCCTTATACTAATAATTTTTAAAGTAAGCCAATAAATAAAGTAAGTCTAGAGAATAGAGACTCTTATACTCCTAAAAGTGTCTGAGGATTGCATAATCATGTCCGTTGACATATGCAATAATCAAAAGCTATACTTTAAAAACTAAGACTTGAATGAATTTTAAAAACCTAAACTTCTCACTAAACAACCATCCCAATAACAGCTCAGAATTACTAACTCCGGAGGAGGTATCCCCTTGTTTTCATAGTAAAACAGGTGACCCAAGGGAACACCCTCACCCCCCCCCCCTTTTTCTTGCCCTGGGTCAAATAGCCCAGAGCGAAGAGGGCAGCAGAACGGAGACACTGCCGAAACAAACAGCCTACCTAGCAATAGTAGCAACTGTTAAGTGAATGACATTCTGAGCAGTAGATAATAGACCTAACAATAGAGGCCTCCAGAAATGGACTCGATATTTCTGAGATAAAAATTCATGAACGTGGATGGCTGAGCACAATGAGCAGCCTTCAAAAATCTATAATAGCGACACTATTAATGTAAGCCCAAGATGTAGAAGAACTCTTACTTCATGAGCCGAAATCTTAAGCACAACTGCTAAGTCAATGATATACCATAAGCAGTACCGATAGTTAATAGAATCCATTAACAATAGAATGGAGCGTAACGTCCTTCTACTAGGCATCAAAGACAGAAGAAGCTTACGCCCATAGTAATAAACAGATATCTGTTTATAAATACATAAACTCTACCCGGAAAGAGTAAAGGCCTATGCCCGTACGAAGACGGAAGGACCTTAATAACAATAGGTTCCGGATATTAGGAGCCTAACTCTTATGCAAAAATCCAACCTATATAGTAACGGAATAGTGATTCCGAAACTACGAAAGTGAAAATCATCCATCGATAGTGCATGAAACTCACTGACTCTACAGTAAAAGAGAAACCAACAGAATTACTGTCTAGAAGGTCAGAATTTGAAAACTACTGTTTCCAGAGGCTCAAATGATTACTTAGCTAAATAAGAACCGAAGTTAAAATCCATATAGGAATTTAATCTAAAGATTCTAAGT
Organism: Pictodentalium vernedei; assembly: GCA_031216915.1. NCBI lineage: Eukaryota > Metazoa > Mollusca > Scaphopoda > Dentaliida > Dentaliidae > Pictodentalium > Pictodentalium vernedei. The sequence goes on along the minus strand of CM062297.1, from coordinate 674,246,865 downwards.
CTATATATCAAAAAGTTACTAACTGACTTAGATAAAGAGACATAAGCCTCAATTGTAAACTATCGTCGAGTGCATAGGTATGAGGTAACATAAACCTATAACCTAACTAATAACAGGCTGCAGTAGATCTTGTGAAACAAGAATACTAAAAAATTGCAATGAGTAGTATGGAGGGATCAACAATATGAACATAATGATCCCTACACCAACGACGGAAGAGCCTCCACTTTAGCCGCATAGAATAGCGAAGAAGAGGACCTCCTATAGTAAGAAATCGCGTCCAAAGCTCGTCCAGTACAATGCTTACAATGCAATACGGACCACACAACGGAATACATGAAGGTTGCGACCTTGCGGGTTGTGATAAAAATGACACGATTTACCCAGTGAAAAAAGATCCTCACATTGAGGAAGATTTCACGTTAAGACCCACAGTAGACAAGAGAGTAAATTACCCATGATCTCTGAAGATAGAGATGCTATCAACAGAAATGTATTGTGGTTGGTTATCTTAGCAATACCTGCTGAAACAACAGCGCCGGAGGATACGCGTATCCTATCATTCCGTCCTATAGATCAATAGAGCGTTAACAACATTAGCTCAGAGATCTGGACAAGCCAACGCATAGGTCTGCAATTGATTAGCAAGCTGTGTCGTAAATAAATCATCATTGGGCGCTCCCATAGATAGCAAAACTGATTGAATACTTGTTTGTTGAGAGTCCATTCTGACAGCAACAAGCGACCCGTAAGTGAACGGGAGTCCGGTAAAACAATCAGACGACCCGGAATATGACGGACCAAAACAGAACTTGGTGTGCTATAACCAACAGACGGATTCTTTCCATTAAATTGAATTGCGGAAAAGAAAGAGTGCCTCCCTGGTTCCGGAGATACGCCACTACTGTCGAATTAACGGACAGGATTTGGGCATGTGTTTCTGAATAATGTTCATGCAATGACATAAAGCAAGCCTAAAAAACATTATTCCGCGGAAGAAAATTGGTTGCTAAGAGACTGCGGAACCCAAAGACCCTGGCACTTCAAATCCGTTGGGATCAGTATTATATCCCAATCTGTTTGACTGACAACCGTCATAACAGCCACACTCGGGTCCGGCAACTGCGGTGGCACTCTTGAGTCAACCACCGAATGTTTGCCCCAGACTGAATCTCTTGTAACACTAGATAGACAAGAGAACGTGTAATCGAGCAATTCATGGATTGCCGAAAAGTTGCCGTCGAAGAGAAGCTCCTCCGAGAACGAAGCGACTCTGAGAGAGTTCTTAACCTTACTATCCACGCGTATGGATGTAGCTAGGGCTGCGTCACGTCAACCAACTCCAATCAGCCACTGAAGGGCGGAGTTATACGTGAACAAACTACTGCCCTCAAAAGAAATTACATTGAGAATAATATCCCGTAAATCTTTTCTTGAAAACGTAATGATAACGCCTCAGTAAGGCGGATTACGTATGATAAAGCGTCTAAGTTAAGTCTACTATACATCATGTCGTTTCCAACATTGAAGTTGGAAAAGACATAAACGGCGAAAAAGAATATATCCAGTCTTTAACCACACCGTCTAGATGCATATGAACTCTCGGTATGCCCTGCTCTGCCAAAATAAACTATTCGTATAAATGATAAAATGGCAGAAATGAGCAACGCGGACAAGAAACTAAACTATCATGCTTGGTAGCAGGCTTGTATATATATATATATATAGCGTCGAAAATAAAACACATGTTGTAATGACAATATTGGACTGCGTCGGTAAGTCAGGGACAATGTCCCTGAACCGATCGAAAAATCCGAGTCCAATGACGCTATAAGTCTCTTATCCAAGATCGCAGCAATGAAGTCCGAAATAACAATCACTGGAAGATAATGCCAGAAGATATGAAAGGCAGCTTCCGATACTACTAAAGGGAAAACTCGAAATCTTTCGAATCCCTTTCGCCATCCTGTCGGACCCTATAAAGCGTTCGGTCGTCCGTACCTGATGCAACCGCGGACCGCACCGACCCAGCACCGTCGGATAATTCCTGATTCGACCGAGAAATTGTCAATTGCTGGGATGCTGCGAAACAACTGTGCTAACTCGGATAGCACGTCCGTCACTGAGGCCTGAGGAGAAGCGGTCTTACGATGCATTGCCGCTGGAAGCTCCGTGATCGTTACCCCGTGCATACTACCAATATGTGAGCGAACGGAGTGTATAGGCCTCGTGTCCCTTGGCTACCGGATGGCGCGACCTATTCGCCGTGGAATCACTGAATGACGAAACTGATCGGATACTCGAGGTCACATAGCCAATGTGCGGTCATGTGCCCTGCTGTGAGGATGAGGAAGCATTAAGGACAGTCTCTCGGACTGTCAATATAACGGAGCGTCCCGACCAACGGACATATGCTCCGAATGTAAAATATCTGAACCACAACATGCGGTCCCCTATGTTGTTGGCCGAGAGAGGGACCTCTCTCGCTCACAGCCCAGACGGACCTGGACAAGCCAGGAACCGGACTAATAGGCTTCCTCCGATCTCTCCTCAATCTGCTGTCACTGGGTGAGTACTAAAGTAATTAAAGTGCTCACATCACCCAAATCTCCTTCCTAGACCGCAACGGACGAACCCGGCAGCCGAACCATTCGATGAATGTACGCTACACCGGGTGAGCTAGCGAATGTCACCCCGTAGGCGATAGACATATTCCATGAGCACTTATTGCCGCTAGCTCTTCATTAACTATGACGACAGAGGCACACTTTGAAAGACATCTCCGTAACTTTGCGAACAAGAAACCAGAAATGCTTGGTTATAGCACGCATAAAATAATAATATATATAGCGTCGTTCAATAATTCGAAAGTTTGTGTGACATTATTGGACTATGTCGGAACTGAGGGACGATGTCCCTGAACCGAACCAAAAATTTCTAAGTCCACCGACGCTATCAGTTTCTTATCCGGCATCGCAGCATTCTGGTCCGACGAAAGAAGCTGTAGAAGACCAAGTCAGATGACATACACAACAGCATATGTTGTTCCGAAAGGGAAGGCTCGAAATCCTCCAAATCCCTTTCGGAATCCCGTCGGACCGGATGAAACTTTCGGACGTCCGTACCCACTTCCGCGGAGCGTCCCGACCCAGCATCGTCGGATAAAAAATATGCGACAGATTCAGTTGATGCTGGGATGCTGCGATAAACTGTGCTATTTAGGAAAGCACGTCCGTTCCCGAGGCCTGTGCAGTAGCGGTCTTACGATGCATTGCCACCGGAAGCTCCGTGTACGTTGACTCCCGCACACTTCCTATGCGAACGTCCGGAGTCTGCAGGCCTCGTGTCCCTGGCTACCGGATGGTGTGACCTGGTCGCCGAAGAATCCTTGATCGGCGAAGCTGGCAATATATTGGCGGTCACGCAGCCAAGGTGCGGTCGTGTGCGCTGACGAGAAGAGGAAGCCTTAGCAGTCTCCACGGACTGCCTATACAACGGAGCGTCCCGAGCGACGGACGTATGCTTCGCTTGCGACACATTTTGTACCACAACATCTGGGGCCAGATGTTGTTGAACGAGAGAGGGGCCTCTCTCGCTTGCCGTCCGGATGGACCGGAACGAGCTATGAACCGGACTAAAAGGCTTCCTCCGTTCTCCCTCCGATCCGCCGTCACTGGGTGTGCAGTAGGTTGATTTATAGTGCTCGCATCACCCCAAAATTCCTTCTAGACCGCAACGGACGAATCCGGCTGCCAAACCATTCGGTGAATGGACGCTACACCGGGCGAGCTAGCGGACGTCAAAGGCCGTCGAACCTACTAGGGTCCTCTTAGGCAATTGGCGTATTTACATGAGCACTTTTCCGCTAGCCCTTCATTAATTGTGACGACGGAGGCACACTGTTGGAAGACATCACAGATACATCACCCTAATCTTGATCGTCTGAAATAGAAATTGATAAAGTAGAGTGACCCTGCGGGGAAAGGACTGGAGTGTCCAATTCCCCAATAACATACCGTGACATACGCTTCCCATATTGTCATCGAAATCATACGATACAGAACAGGAGTTAATGCGAGTACACTGACCACATATAGAATGATTATAAAGTCAGAGGAAGACTTCCTCTTAATACAATTGATCAATATCCTTTCAATGTGAAAAGAAAACAAGTCCTGGTACTCGCACTAACCCCTGGCAATCAAAATACATAATAATAATATGATCCATTAATATAGAAAAAATAATTGAAATCAAAATATTTTGAAAAAATATTTTTTCAGAACGGCCCAAGTTTCTGAAAAGTAACGTTGAGCCCCAATGGATCCCAAGCCTAAGTTTGGACAAAAATTTTAAAAATATTTTAAACAATTTATTCAACACTTACGAACAATAATAATGTATCTAGTTATGATTAAAATAACATCCAGATATTATTTTCCAGAAATCCCCCCCTCACACAGAGGGCTGTTGTAAATGTAAACAATGAGTGTAAAAACACTAAAATAAGACTCCAGGCACCCAGGCCCGAAATCAGTTACCAAAAATACACTATCTGATGCAAAACAGAGACTTCCAGGGAAGAAACTGCAGAACATCAGATGGTAGATGCAGAACACAACGCCTAACCACCCGTAGGTGAAGACGTAAACATGGGGAAAAGAACAGAATTCATTCTGTTATTCAGCTAAAACTCCCAAGAAAATTTAGTAATAATAATTACAAAAACTATGCCAAAAGCATGGGAGAATAGCAAGGGGGGACTTAAAGGACAGGGAGAGAGGAAAACACTTAAAAAACAGTGTAACTAAACAATCAGAATGACAACAAAATGGCTGCTGCCTCGAAAATAGGTAACTTAACATAATTTCATTAAAAAATTTTAAGTTACAGCCCTGATAATATTCTGTCACACATTTTTTCCTCTCCTCCTTCTCTATCCTCCTTAGAATCACCATTTCACTAATATTTATGTGTCTGGCATCATTTAAACTGAGATTTACAAGCACAAAGATCAGTCAGATGTTAACTGATGAAGGGCCAAACTTAGAATGATTAATGGCGCCAATTTCGGAACGTCCTTGACACTGCACATGCGCAGTAGAGGCGAAGTGTGGAGGGCCTTTCAGGACATGTTTTCTTTGGTTTTAGATGCAAATTTTGGGGATTGGGGGGCAAAATTTGTGTTTGGCCCTATATTTTAAGAGTTAGCACCAGCTATGTCTGGGTCATTGGTACAGTATAAAAATATAACATTTTCAAGTCCACATGATTAATTTTTTTAGTAGCTTCCTAAATGACGTTTCGCTTTGGCACATGACATCGCCTTGAACATTGTCTTAAAGGAAAGCTCAGCAGATCATTGTTACAAAAGCGCTCGTGAAAAATAAAACTTTCAGGTCCACACTCATGAAATAATTCCCGATATTCACTAAAACAGCGTAGATATCCTCTATATATTAGTGCTGAAACGGTTAGCCAGATAACCGATTTGCAACCGGTTATTGGCATAACCAGTTGAAAAAGCTGCCAGCCGAATAACCATTATACCTATAGTTGACGGGATGCCGTCGGGAAAATAAATAGTATTTGGCCACAAGACATTGTAATACTTTTGTCGACACAAGCATTGTCAAAGCTACCAAACATTTGTCGATTTACAGTGATGTGTAGTCGATGTAACATGAAAGGGTTAAAGTGTTGGAATGCTGAAAGAACAGTTGTTTCAGTCGCTAGGGATGTCAGGTCGCAGATAAATGTCTGTTACTTTGTATCACACTGCGAACAGTTGAGTGCACTGAAGGTTGTTTTCTGCGTGGGCTGCAGGGAGCATGTGCCTGTCAGTGTAACATTGTCTTCTACAGACAAATTTGACATTCTTCTCTTTGATGAGGTGTTGTTGATTGCAGATTATAATGCTGAAAAAATCCCTCAGTGTGTTTAATGGTGCGTTCAAAATCAATTGACTGTTTGGTACTTTATAAACATATTTCTGAAAAAAAACATGTTTTGATTTTATTGAACTGTTTAAAAGTATGAACGTATGTCATAAAAAGCCTATTTTAAAATCTAGCATTGTAAAATTCATTTTTCAATTGTCAATGTCGGACAAGGGGCTCTTGGTCAATTTGGCACATAATAATTTCTTACCACACCCCTTTCATGACTCGCAACATATTCCCGCCAGAAATTTCAGTTCGAGGAAAATGTAGTTTGTAAATGTGGAACTGTTTGTGACTTTTGTCTTAGCAGTGAACAGAAAAAGATATTTAAAAAATTAGGATTATATATTCACTCTTTGATCATATCAAATTCAAGCCACTCAAGGTAAGAGGCTCTTTGCTAATACAGTTAACTAATAACTATGCCTAACTACAATTTACTAACTGGTTGGAAAATTCTTAACTAATACCAATGAATTTGTCCCTCACTTCAAATGCATGCCCGTGGGAACAAATTGCATACGCGATTTTTGTTTCAGGTGTGCTGCATGCCGTGCACTTGTGATTTTCAAACGGCAAGGCCTGTTTTTGTGACCAGGCAATGCCGGTTGACAACAGTTACGATGTATCATCACTATTATGTGGGACCACTGCAGTCATATAAATTGTTGACGATCGTTTGCACATTGACGATTCCCATTGGCACTCGATGGTGTTCGCTTGTATACGTTTTGTGAAAGTCAGGTGGCAGTGTTTTGAACTGTTTTCTCGCCATTCCTTACTGTTTTTGCATCATAGACAATGCAATAATACCAGCGGTTAAAATTAACGGTTATCCAGTTGGAATCCGGTTATGTCTGACGGTTAGCCGGTTACAAAAATGGGCCAACCGTTTCAGCACTACCATATATACCTTGATTCGAAGAGTCATATTCAAAATTTGCCAAGCACATGCTATTCTGTGCAACAGGATCCTTCCCTGTTTTCGACTGGATCTGTTCTCTCAAACTCTGCAGCTGCATTTTTAGGCACTCATAGCTAGCTATGTGTAATGACTGAATCCAGCTATCACGTTCCTCTTCAGAATCTGATGCAAAACCATATATATGCTCATCTCCTTCAAACACTGAAACCAGAAAACAATCTTCAACAAATTAAGGTTTAACCCTTCAGCAAAAACAGATTCTAAGGAAAACATTTTTTCCAAGAATAGCTTTTTAACTGTTGCAGTTTATGATTCCCCAGAGAAACAAGCTTGATGTTATCTGATCAGTGACTGGTCACTCACTATGTTTTTGGGGCCAAAAATAAAACTGCATAAATATTTATATGCATGGTCTGGTGGAGCTGGCTGTCAGTATGGAGACAGTGTTATTTCACTATAATTGGGCATAGATACAGCATCCGATTCAGGACTTCCACTTCAAAACTTATTGTGAAATAATCTGTTTAAAAACAAATTGGCATCTATGTGTCTGAAGAGTAAATGTGAATAACCATGTAATGTTATGAGTCAAGAACATGGCAGTAATCCTTTATCTACTGTGACCTGATTTTTCAAGCAAACCAGCAAAAACATGGAGATCTTCAGCTTGGAATGGCATTCTTTGATGAAAATTACCACACTAAATTATGATGAGGATGTGTTTACAAGGAATATTGATGGGCAGATTCTTGTTCAGATCACTATGGGGCCACATTTACTGATAGGTTATGATTCTGTTTAGAAGTTAAATTTGAAGATGAATGAGTAAGTTAGTTGGGTGATAGTTGGAAAATTGAATACAAGAATGGAAATTCAGCAAATAATTCACTGTCAGTTGGAATTAACTGGTTAAGTGCTGGAAGTCCACATTTGGACTCCATTTGTAAGAATAGGTATCACAAGTTAAAGGATTCATATTCTGTAGATGTGCTTCATATTATCTCTTTGAAGTGAAATTATTTAGTATGCATGGCTTTGCTTTGTTACAATTTATAGGAGCACACATGTAGGCACTTTCCCATAGGTTGCACCAAGGCAAAGACAAGGGATCAAATTTTGAAAATTAAAAATTCTGTTGGACTTTACCAGAAAATGCTAGTTTTTTTTCTAGACTATCATGTTGTAACAAATGAGGTCAGACCGGTTCCTACACTGGTACTGCCGGTTCCTTCATGTTCCAACAAGTACTGGTACTGAAGCTTTTGTCCCTCCGGTATCAGGACAAAATTATTTTATGGGGAAATCCCTTACTGAACAAGGGTAAACAGGCTGATAATTGTGCATGGCACAATTGCATGACATACTTTTAACTTATTTGTGAATGAACATATCAAAACACTCCACAGGTGCATGTTCTGTCTGCACAATGACCTCGATAAGGCCAACCATTCTGACTTTTCATATGTCATATCAAAGACACTAAAAGCACTGTCATCGGCTACTTCAAAGAAATTATTCTGTGGTGACATCAAAGTAATCATAAAGCACGATCTTCGTGTTTTATGATTACTTTGATGTCGCCACCGAATAATTGGATGATGCCATGTTTGCCTTGCGATCTTGGGTCTCGCGTGGTTTAAATGCGAACTTCTGCCATCTGATTGCGATATGTCATCCAATTGTTGATTTGTCCCGGTACTGGTACTGGTTTTGGTGGGAAAGGCTCTGCCCCATCCCAGTACAAATTATGTTGGTACCGGATGTACTTTGACATGACTGGGTCAGACATGTTAAACTCAGCCTGAGAAAATAGTGAGATTTCTTCTTTAAAAATATGAGATTCAACAAAATATAGTCAAATTTCTTCGTGGAACTTTTTGTTCCACATCTCGGCATGAATTATAAACAGACTGTTTTATCGGAAACATTTCCAAAGCTCCTATATTGTCTGCACATAAAGGGAGAATGCTCTAAAACATTTCAGAATGTAGACTCTTCAACACAAATGACATGTGATTCATTACAGAAAAAAAAAACAAACAAGTCATTATAGTGTTTTTTCTTGCATTTAGTCAGAGCTTGTGACACTTTGTTTTGATATTAATTATCATTCAAACATTTGATATGTGTTCACCAGATGCAAGTTTACATAAGACAATCACTGCCACCTTGTCAACAAGAAATGGCACCAGAGGTGTTGACATACCCACACTGGTGCTAAATCGAAAGATAGAGCTGTGTCAGAACAGACAAGTGCCTACCCAATGGATCCCATCCAGCCACCCATCCCAAGAGAAAAAATATTTCTTGCATAAAATCGCTTGAAATCCTTCAAAACACATTTTAAAGCATTTGCACCCCACCCCTCCACAGGGTAAATTTTTCTTTGTATAAAATCACGCAAAACTCATTTTAAAGCTATAGAAAAACAAGAGGCCCCACAGGGCCTGAAGCACTCACCTTGAACAGCACACAATATAAACAGAGTCCAAGAATGAGTCTACATTAAGAAATCCATCTCCATACATTGTCAATCATTGAGCCCCTCAGGAGTGATAAAAATAGTCCGAGCATCATACCTTTTCTTCAGTTGATCATAATGTAAAATGTGGAGCTCCCCTATGAAGCTCCTTGATACAACCTATGTGGATTAAACTTAGTTACATAACTCTAGCGGGTACTGAATACAAAACTTCTAATTCTTCAGCTACACGGCCAATTCCAGCTCCCATAGGGAGCCCAAATATTAACCCAGGCTCTCAATTTGAGAAAAGAATCTGACCTCCCTAGAGATGTTGTATACCAAATATGTAACCATTCGGACTGTTGGATCTTAAGAAGAAGATTTTTAAAGAAATTTCCACAGCGAGCCCAAATATTAACCTACGGACCTGATGTGAACAAACTTGAATCTGACCCCCCCCCCCCCCCCCCCCCCCCCCCCCCCCCCAATAGATGTATACCAAATATGAAGATTTTTAATGAAATTTCCTCATATTGCACTAAGTTAAATTCAGTCTACCATAGGGAGCCCAAATACTAACCCAGGGAACCAATTTGAATAAACTTGAATCTGACTCCCCAAAAGATGTCGAAAACCAAATATGAAAGGATTCTGACAGGTGAATCTGAAGAAGTAGATTTTTGAAGAAATTCCCTCATATTGTACTTAGTTAAATTTTAGGTTCCCATATGGAGCCCAAATATTAATCCAGGCACTTGAATTGAACAAACTTGAATCTGACCCCCCTAGAGATGTTGTATACCAAATATGAAAGCATTCTGACAGGTGGATCTAAGCAGAAAGTTTTTAAAGAAATTTCCTCATATTGCACTATGTTAAAATTTGGGCTACCATAGTGAGCCCAAATATATACCTAGGGACCCAATTTGAACAAACTTGAATCTGAACCCCCTAGAAATGTTGTATACCAAATATGAAAGTATTCTGGGTGGTGGGTCTGAAGAAGAAAATTTTTTAAAATTATCCCCCATATTGAAGTAAGTTAAAATTTGGGCTTCCATAGGAAGCCTAAATATTAACCTAGGGACTTGGTTTGAACAATCTTGAATCTTCCCCTCATAACAATGATGTATACCAAACATTAAAAGATTCTGACTGGTGGTTCTGAAGAAGATTTTTAAAGAATATTCCCCATATTGCACTAAGTTAAAAATTTGAACTCCTGTATTGAGCCCAAATAAGAACCAATGGACTTTATTTTAACACACTTGTATCTGACCCCCCTATAGATGCTGTACGCAGAATATCAAAAGATTCTGACCATTGATTCTGGAGAATAGATTTTTTTTAATTTTTGCAAATGTGCTGACTCAGCATTTTTTTGATGCCCTCTACAGAACACCCTAACGTAACCAATGGCAATTCTTTTTTATCATTCAATTCTACTGGGCCTAAGGATGCTTCATACCAAATAACAGTTCTCTGTACCATGTGGTTTGGGAAATATGGGCGTTTGAAAATATTTGTATTTTTAAATCCCGGGGTTCCCATGGGGGATGCAGGAATATTTCATTTTGCATGAGTCAAGTTCTTATGACCCAATAATACCACATACTGAATTTCGTTCAAATTGGACCTTTGGTTCAGAAAATAGAAATTTTGGGCAGGGCCAAAAATCTTTCCGCTCCCATTTCAAAGCCAAATATTGCTTCAAGAACTTTGTTTGAACAAAGAATCTACACCTCAAAAGGAAGCATCATAACAAATATCAAGTCACTGTACCTACTGGTTCATGAGAAGAAGATTTTTAAAATATTTTGGAACATTTTCCCTCACCCCCTCCCTATAGGGCTGGGCATGTTGAGTTGAACAAAAATGTAATGCCCCTTCAGGACCATCACTCACATAAACTTTCACTTGATTGGCCCAGTGGTTTTGGAGGAGAAGACCAAAACATGGTATTGACGGATGACGGATGGAGAGTGATGGGATTAGCTCAGCTGGACTTTGTCAAGGTGAGCTAAAAATCATGCACTGAAATCCTTCTAAACAGATTTTAGAACAAAACCAGGTGGGGAATATATCCCCTCCCACAATGTCAAGATATATATTTCCAATACCAGGCAAATAACATGGGAGGGGGATTATTGCCTTTGTTTTACAGCAGGGAGAGGAAATAAAAACACCCAGTAGCAATTGTGAACATCACACACACCTGTTACTGAAGTTTTGTGACGATCGGATGAACCGCATGTGAGAAGTGGCACTACTGTCTAGTTTTACAGCAGGAAAATTCAGTGGAAACTGTGAAGGATACAAACAACTGACAAAAGTCTGGGGATGACTGGACCACCCAAGTGAGAAGAGACATAGAACAAACAAACAATGTCATATTTGGGGAGGGTATTTCCATGTAGTTTCTTTGTTTTTCAGCAGGCATATGAAATCTAACCCATCAGTCGCAATTATAACTTCAACATACACCCATTCACCAAATTTTATCATTGATCAGAACATCTAAATGGGAGAAGATGGTGAACAAATTGTTCTTAAAGAAAACTAAGATGCCAGGCTACTTTACATAATTTTTGCTCGAGAGAAAAACCTGTATACTTTATTATGAAAATTGAGCTAGTTGTTTTCCATACCCAAAATAATTAAAATCTGAATCACCATCTGGAAGTTCTTGCTTGAAGAGTGTAACTGCTATTTTCAGAACAAAATGGCTGATGGCAGCTATTTTTGATGGCTGTCAAAACACAAAATGTGACATCGTGTTCGTCCCATCTGCACCATCATGTCATATCATCCATTCTGTCATATGATTCATCTGTTGATCTATATATGTTTGTATGAACAATCAAATGGAAACCAGTATACCCCCTACTCTTCGAGAGGCGATATAAAAATGAAAGTGTGAATGACACTGTAGCTTAACCTGACTGTGTGTTGTTTGATGAAAAGGATAATGTTCAATGTTTATGAAAGGATTATGAAATAAGACAAGAAATGTGATAATTGGGAATATGTTAATTTCTGTTCAATGTTTTCAATAAAAATAATTTGAGGTGTAGACTGTAATGTGACCCTCACAGTTAATGTATGTGGCCCTCACAGTTAATGTACGTCAACCAAAGTTACCAAGTTACAGTGAAATTATTCCAAAGGGAGTCATCCTATCAAGTTACAATGAAATCCCTTCATAAATATGGCCTGTAGACTGTGCTAAAGGTTTTCGGGCTTAGGGCCTGTGTAGCAATCACGGTTCACTGATCGCAACCAAAAGGGGACATCCTCATCTAGACATCATACCGAGTCATCCTACCAAGTTACAATGAAATCCCTCCATATTAAATATGACCTGTAGATTGTGCTAACAGTTTTGGGGTTTCGGGCTTGGGCAGCCATCACGGTGGGCAGATCATGACCAAAAGGGGACATTCTCATCTAGATATTACAGAGTCATCCTACCAAGTTACCATGAAATCCCTTCATAAACACGACCTGTAGACTGTGTTAAAGGTTTTCGGGTTTTGGGCTCGGGCAGCCATCATGGTTGACCGATCACGACCAAAAGGGGACGTTCTCATCCAGACATGACCTCAAGCCTGCATATGAAATTTTGTGATGATCGGACAAGAACTACAGGGTGTAGACTGTGCTAAAGGAAAATGTGAACAGATCAACAGACTAACAGACTTCTGCACACGTGATGGCAATAGCTTATCTTGACTTTGTCAAGTTAAGCTAATGATTAATGTATGATTATCAAAACAGTTATCTAATTAGCAGTATTGGAATGTATGGAAATTTTATAGACATGTTCTTAGTCCCCTGTAAATACCATGTTTTGACTCAAATCGAATTTTGATTCAAATATTTGCCCAAAATTTTTAATCAAATCGAATTCAAATTGAATTTTCATCAATTTCAAATTTGTTGTATAGACATTCTAACGGAATAAAATAAATCAACTTCTTTTTCCATGTCCAGTTTTGCGGGTATTAACACCCATTCCAACCTACTGGTTTTAAAAGGCATCGCAATGTGTACGTGGACTTTATTTTCTATAGAACAGATTTCAAATTTGAATATTTTCTATAACTTCTTGGCTATTTGGAGAAAGAAAGGATCAAAATTTGATTGTTTATATAACAGAGATTTTTATTGCACAATTAAATTACATCTGCTATTATATCAACCCAAACTTCAGAAGAAGACAATGACATCTGTTAATAAACACAACTTTCACACAGTTTCTTCGTCAATATTCATGTAATTTATGTCAGGCATGCAGATTTCATGGAAATGCTTGTTCCGTTTCCGTGCAGGCTCCATCAGGGCAAAATCACAGAAATGAAAAACAGGTTCCTACAAATTTTTTAGCATTTAGCTTTTCATCAAAAGGCACATAAAACACACTAAAAGTTTTCTGCCAAGACTAAAATTGAATTATTTATCATGAAATAGTGATCATAACAGTAACAACATTGTGCTCGTTTTGACAATCTCAGTCAATCCAGATTGTTGAGCATGCATGTTTCCAACAGTTTCTGATTCTTAATTACTAAAATCGAATGCATCCAATTTCAGCATGTTTGATAACAAAACCACATGAAGCCAAACATGAAAGTGTATTGTTGAAAACAATAACAAACTTTCTATCACTGAAACTGACGATGAGAGTAAAATATCTTTGCTAAAATGAAACTTACATTCTTCTTATTTTACAGCGCTCTATGCAGAACCAAGGAGAAAAGGTGTGTTCACGTTTTATTTATAATCAAGGTTTACAGACATTTTGTCCCAATCAATTCAATAATGTTCCTTTCCTGAGCGGGACATTTAGCACTTGGACATTTCGCTCCTCCCGAATCGGAATACACAAAGAATTTTTAATAATTTTTTTTTTATTTGTTCAACTTTAAAGAAAAAAACGAAATGATTATTTCATTGTCCTACAATTGATTTTTTTCTTTGTTATCTTTTTCACATGCAACTAATGCTGTACACACTCATCTGAGTCATCATTGTCTCAGTTCATCTGTCGCAATTAAATTGAGTGTTCAAGGACACAAAAGACACAAAGAAAACACAGATAACTTGGTTCACTTTTTTTATTTTTTTATTTCATCAAGTGTATTCACCCTCTCATCAATAGCAATCCACTGCATATTCTAAGTCCTTCTTAAACATTTGCATATCTTAAACTGGAAATCAGGAAAAGAAGATGGTAGTCCAAACATGGCCTGAAAGACTGTATTTTAATTTTTTGGTTGAGGACGTACCAAACCAAAAAATTAAAATACGGCCTTTCAGGCCATGTTTCAACTATGAAAATGGGTACATTTTCAGTAAAAAATAAAAATAGGTTCCCCAACAGCCTGTATTGGAACCGAAAAGTAGGTTCTGTGGGGTTCCCAGACATCAAATACACAGAACCTGTTTTAAAGTTCCATGAATTTCTGAAATATGCATGCCTGTTATGTTAACAATAAAGTCAATAATCAGGAACCAGGTGTGAAAAAAGAAAAGAAAACTTGTAGTACTTGTGTTATGAAGCATATTTATTTGTGTTTTAATCCTTGAATCACGTTTTTATCATAGAATATGTCCACTGAACAGAACAAAATGGATAATTCTTGGCAGATGACAGATGAAATTACAAGTGCTATATATGGTGTGCTTGTGTAATGGGATTTCCTTTTGTTGTAATGGGATTTCATTTTTATTACACGTCTGTTCTATGAAATCCCCACCTACAGCAACACTAAACCATGTGGAAAATGAAAATCCGTTCTGCACACATGTGCGGAACAGAAATCGTTGATGGACTATTTTTATAAAGAACCAAAATTTCACTGGAATTTACGACAAATCATACACTGCAATTACAATTTGAATCACTAGTGATAGCTAAAAATCGTCCCCTGACTTCGAATGTGTTCTATGTGCCAGTAGGCACATAGAACACATTGAAACTCAGGGGATGAAATAGTAACATAGATTACCCTCACTAATTTGGATGGTGATAAAATGTGTTCTTTTTGTTGATATTTGTCAAATGAATTGCTGAGTGTCCTTCTAATCATTGTTTTTATAGACATGACGGCATGTAATAAACACAGAATGACACACGTGTGTGAATGGGTTAATCAATATGGCACTTGTGACATCACAGAAGGATAAAACTTGAGGCCTGCGGTCTCTTGTTATATCCTTATGTGCTGACATTTGTGCCAAATTGATTAACCCATTCACACTCGTGTCATTCTGTGTATTTGTTGTCATAATCGAAATTAGGTTACAAGAGAACATTGAATAATAATTTTTGTAAAAAAAAATAACAATGACTATTTTGAGAATGAGAGAATGTTGGAAAAAAGAGATAATACAGTATTTCAAAACAAAGAAGATACCAACATAAAAATTTTAATGCAAGGAGAGCAAAAATCATGAGGTTTGTCCTCACAATCGTGAGGAAGGGTTCTAATATCATGAGACTCAAGCCAAAATCGTGAGAGTTACCATTCTTGGATTAGGCAGATAAATTTTAAACACATCACACAATATGAGTGGGAATTAAATGGTTATTCTGTTTATTTTATTTTAAATGATTATTGGTACTGATATAAATTGGGTTTTATATAACAGCATAGCAAATTTGATGAGATTTTGAGGCTACAGTACTTCTAAGATGGCAGTTTGGTGTTGATGCCCAGGTATATGTAAAATGATAATAAAATCAAAGTTGAAGTCATAGTTTGGTTTGTATAATGACCATTATGATGAAATGTTCAACATAGCTGGTATTTGTTGATTACTGTTTTATTTTTAAGAATATGTGCAAAATATATTAAAGAAATTGACTTCACTATGTGTATTGACAAATTACCCCTTTGCCTAACATAAAAAGCAGACGACACTTGCAAACAAAATTATTGAATAACCAATTATTTTTCATTTTTTGAGTCAAAAACATAGCTGATGACCCGTCATTGGAATGAGCTCAATGAGCTCATTCCAATGAAGGGTCATAAGCTATGTTTTTGAGGCAAAAAATGAAAATATAATGAAAACTGAATGGCAATTTTTGTGAATAGTGCTGGCTGGTTTTGGCCATTATGTTGGGTAAAGGGTTAATACAACTGATGAGACAAGTACTGTACTTAGTAAACATGAATTTTGGAAGGCACAAAATTATGTCCATAAAGTCATGGAATTAGGTATCCAATTAACATTAATATACACAAAAATAGGAAAGGGATTGATGGAGGGTCGAGGTTGGTGGCTTGGCTACCCAACTCCTCTTACTAATTACAAGTCCTCACTTATGGGTTCTCCAAAGAGAGCAAGTGACATTGCTCGAGCTATTAGGATAAGTGTGCTATGTGGAAAAAAAACAAACAGTTCTTTGGGAAAAATTGTTTTGATCCTCATTTGTTGGCATGATAATTAGGTTGTTCCAGTGAGTTGTGCCCAGCAAATCACAAATTTTCTTTTGAATCATATACCAAATCGAACCACAGAGATATTCACTTATTAAATCAAATCATTTCATGTCTCTGCCTTTCAAGAAATTAGAGCTTGAATGATTGCCATGGAAAAGCCTTGTTTTGAAGATAGCCCTACGATTTTCAGTACATGAAAGGTTCATGATAAAGTGAATCCAACTTAACTGGATATCTCGTAATTGCATAAAATTTTTACACACAAAACCATTTATCATTCCTTCGGTACAATTCTGACCTGTTAACAGCATATAGGTTATAGAGTAAAATTCTGTTAATTGGATAAAAAATTGTGTAATATGTCAAGAAATTCTCCTGACAATCACCAACACAGGCATTTAATCTATTATATCTTGTTTGACGGAGCTCCATAAAATCTGTTAAACGATATACAATGGAATAAAAGGCCACTTGGCCACACGTCCCATGAAAAAAAAGTGTGCAATTCGAGGTATTTGAAAAAAACTGAACTTTTCTAAGTCGAAAAAGGAACATTTTGCTTCGGCAAAAAATGTTGGACCAAACCCCTTTTTAAACTTGACCTGTATTTTATGCTGATAACCTAGATACCAAATTTTATTTGATTCGGTCAACAACAACTAAAGTTATCAACAGGAAACACCCAAAAGAATTTACGAAGTCGAAAATGGGCATAACTCTGGCAAAAATTGTTGGACCACACCCCGATTCAAACTTGGTCTGTATTTTATATTGATACACCAACATACCAAATTTCATTTGATTTGGCCAACTATAACTAAAGTTATCATCATGAAACCAAAGTGGGACAGATGCACAGACAGATGCATGCACGGACTGACATCGGCTATTTTAATAGTCCCCATAAATGTTCAGTTATCTCCAGAATACAGAAAAGAGACCAGATACCATAAAACTGCATACTCCTGTTAACTGAACAATTTTCTTAGGCAGAGTCGGTATTCAATTAACAGAGTTCCACTGCAACTATTTGTGTCGTGAGAGATAGTTCTCATGAAGTTTATTTGTACCGTAGATGGCCAGCCCCAGGGAATGAAAATTGTTGACTCACATTTGACCAGAGAGGTTTACCTTGGTTTATGACATATTTTGCATCTGTTAACACTTCACCAAATCTCAAAATAATATTAAAATCCAATTCCACTTAAAACAAAGCTTGAGTCCCATCAGTGTTCCTTCTCTTGGGTGGAAAGTCAGTTCGAAAAACTTTCAAGGAACTTTTTACCAGTTTTCTAGGATTTTAAGGGCAGAGTACACCCAGAAAGAAAGAAAGGCATCGATTGCTGGATTCTATTTTACCAAATTGTTTCAATACAAACCTCAAAACAGCCCAATATAGTCTAACAACTTTGATACCAAGTCTTATCAAACTCTTATTATATTCGTTCAAGTTATCATGTTTATTGTCAGACATTATTAGGGGCATAATTTTAAACAAGAAAGGGCATAACTCCTACAGTATGCAACAAAATTAGCTAAATATCAAGTAAGAGTGAGACCTTCCCATGTGAATTTTGTCAGCATGTACTTAGTGTTATCAAAATCCGATTACATTTGTTCCAGTTCTCACATTCATGAAGCCATTATCTGACAAACACCACCTTTTCAACAAAAAAGAAGCATAACTTCTACAGAAATGGATAAAATTGGGTGAATATCTAATCAGAGTGAGATCGTCCCACAATGTGCCCAAACCAAATCATTTAAAAATCTAATTGTATTTGTTCCAGTTATTTATTTATTGGTGTTTAAGGTCATATACTTATGCACAATGGCTAATCATGACTGTGACAGTTTTACGGGTGGAGGAAGCCAGAGTACCCGGAGAGAACCACCGAGCAACGACGAGCAGCTGCCAGCTCCCCAACATCGTAACTCCACACTGCAGTATAGGCAGGGTTAGATTGGTTGAAGACATGCATACCATCGACGTGCAGTACGCCTTAGTACATGGCGTCATCGTGCCCCCATGTGGACAATCAGGGTTAAGGGCCTTGCCCCAGGACACAACACAGGAGTCCGAATTGATTGCTCAGACAGTCACCCATCCAATGATTAACCAGGCTTGACGTTGCTTAACTTCAGTGATCTGACGAGAACCATTTGTGCAAGTTAAAGCATTCACAAAGTCATTATCAGATAAACACAAAAAGGGCATGACTCCTACAGAATTCAATGAAATTGGCTGAACATCCAAATTGAGCGAGATCACACAATGTATACATGCAGCATTTTTTATTAAAATCTGATTATATTTGTTCAAGTTTTCATGTTCACAAAATTTGCAGATGGACTTTGAGAGGGTCAGGGATGATAACCTATTTATTATTAGAGATGAGCAGTACTGGAATTCTGAGTTCAGAACTTTCTTTGAACAACTTTTAATCTTGAACACCAGAGAAAGTTTCATACTAAATATCAAAGCATTCCCACTTGTGGTTCATGAGAAGATGATTTTTAATGAATTTTACAATATTTGGGAATAAGCCCAAGCCCAAAAAGGGCAGAGACCCCATTTGAACAAAACTAAAACAGAATACCTCCAAGATGATGTGGCCCATATATGTTTCCATTCGGGCCATTGGTTTGTGAGGAGAAGATATTTTTAAAAAGGTAAACACGTAATCTTTTTCCCATTGACTTCAGTGTTAAAAAATGCTGAGTCATCATATTTTCATAACACCAAAAACAGACCATATGACAGATTCACCAGTAATTTTTTTTGTCCAATTGTTTCAACTGCTCAGAAGAAAGCTTCATACCAAATACAAAATCTCTAGTCCGTGCAGTTTGGGAAATATTGGACTTTTTATTTTTGATCTATTTTTAGCTCCAGGGGTTCCCATGGGGAACCGCAAAAAATTTTGGGGGCGTGAATGAAGTACTTACAGACAACTAATGCCAAATATAAAATTTGGTTCAAATCGCTCCATTGGTTCTTGAAACAGAAATTTTCAGGGGAGCTCAAAAGTGAGCCCATCCCCTGGAGAGCCCAAAAATGGACCTATCAACTTTCTTTGAACAACTTTTAATCTTGAACACCAGAGGAAGTTTCATACCAAATATCAAAGCATTCCCACTTGTGGTTCATAAGAAGATTTTTAAAGAATTTCATCATATTTGTGCATAAGACCACGCCCAAAAAGTGCGGAGACCCCATTTGAACAAAACTAAAATAGAATACCCCCAAAATGATGAGGCCCATATATGTTTCAATTTGGGCAATTGGTTTGTGAGGAGAAGATTGTTTTGTAAAAGCTAACGTACGATGGATAGCGGAAGACGGAAGATGGACGGCAGACGCCAAGTGATGGCAATAGCTCACACTGACTTTCAGTTAGGTGAGCTAAAAATGAACCTTTCAACTGTTATCAAGCCTCAACAGGGACTTATAAATAGCATATGTAGGAAAATTTGAAAATTCAGATGGTTTCAGTATTCAACGATTTCTGCGGTTTGATTTTTCGGTATCCCCATGATATCGGTATCGGTTCAATTTTTCGGTATATTGCCCATCTCTAATTATTACTGATATCTGGAACATGGCATCAACATTTCTACCTGTACTTAACTGCAACAGGGACCATAACTGTTAAAAACAACCGAATCAAAAGTGGTAAGTGCATTGAAAAATTTAGGAGGAGTTGAGCACCATAACTCAGGAAAAATTCATTGTATCAAAAATTCCTTTCCACATGTGCCTTTGCACTAAATACTAATAATTCACAAAAAGTTCTGTAAAAGCACCCCCCCCCCCCCCCACACCCCTCCCTTTCCAACAAAACCTAGGAAAAATTAAGTGGACAATGTTTTATTTTTGTCTGTTTGGAGGGGGTCACAGGTGGGGGGCATGGGTGGGGGGTAGGGGGGTAAAGGGGTAATTACACTTTCACCACCCAGCATCATATTGTGTCAGGTTAAGTGGACAAACTTTTATGATGGAAATCTAGCCATCACTCAAGAAAAATTTACTGAATCAAAAATTTCTTTCCATCTGTACATTCCAACTTCATACTCATACTACATATCACCTTTTGTAAAAAATATAATAAAAAACGTATATATGTTAAGCAGCCAAACATTTGTGACAGATGGACAGCCAAATAAGCACCACTTCAATATGCCCCTACCAATCAGGGAATAACAAGCAAAAATGATAATGCAATCTTTTATTCCACTCTGATCGGAAACCCACATAATTACAAGTGGTACAATTTATATGTGATACATGTACATTGATTTAGTAGAACAGTGGGTGATAGTTCACTGAAAATGAAGATTTAGATCAAAACAATGCACTCAAGTCCACACTCCTTGACCATTTAAAAGCAGCCATGACTAGATTTTATGAAAAATTCATCTAAATTTAATTGGAGAAATCATTGGGGAAAAGTCCAGAAAGAGAAAACCTAACCTGGGCAGGAATATCTGCAAGCAGAATGTAAGGAGGTCATTTTAAATTGAAGGTACTTTAAAAGTTTTCAACGCATCACAGAAACCCTGTTGATGGAATGAGCTTGATGAACTGAAGAATGCCTGATAACGTTTAAAACCAGCTTACTCCTTAATTAACTTACATAATTTAAAAGAATTGGGTCTCTCATCTTCACTGTCTAATTCAACAGCACATCTCTCCAACACCAAAATGCCAAGTGGATCATGTTTCTGTAGAAAATATTAAAAACACATGCTGATTAACTTGATAATATAAGGCAGGTATATCACAGAGACTATTTCTATAATAATTTTACACTTTATTGTTATTGAATGAAAACTATGCATTTATTATATATATAAACCCTATCCTCCAGTTCCTAATGTTTTTACATCATGATCTGGGCCAAAGACAAAGCACAAACACTACCTTAACCCTTTGAACCCCAGTGGCCCTTTTTCCTGCCAGGAACATGATACGTCATAACGTCATTATATAGGATGGCTGTTCAGTAAATATTGTGGGGTAGACCAATCAGTATTTTCAATGTGCAGCCTGAGGCTGCACAAATACTGATTGGTCTACCCCAAATAATGAATATGGACTCTTCTAAATTGCTGCTATTGAACTGGCATGGAAGATACCACTAGAGTTCAAAGGGTTAATGTTACATTTCCTAATGTTCTTGTGACTAAATTTTTCATTATTTATTTATTGGGGTTTAAGGACACTTTTGATAGCCAGGGTCACCCCGTGTCAGACAGTTGTACAGGTGCAGGAAGCCAGAGTACCCGGAGAGAACCACTGCAAAATGGTGAGTAACTGTCAGTCTCCCCAACGTACAGTGGAACCCTGTTAATTGAATAGCCACTCTGCCAATGAAAATTATTCAATTAACATGAGTATTTAATTAACAGGGATTGTGTCACTTTCCTGTATTCTAGAGATAAACTTGGCATTTATTCTATCACATCTTGTTTGACAGAGCTCCATGAGCTAGCACTGGTTGAAGACAAATGCACCATCTTCCAGCAAGGCATGGATAGAAATACTCATTCAATGCTAAAGGTGAAATTTGGCTCTGTGGAAAAATTGTATAATCCCAAAGTTTGGATTCAATTCATGCTTCATTTACTTGGTATTTACATGTGATTAACTAATTGCATGCTGCTGGTGGATATTCCTGCCCAAGGCAGGGAATCTCTTGCTCTTAAAATAAGTCAACTGGGAGAATATTTACCCAAATTGTCCCATGTAAGTTGTATACACTTTTTAACCAATGATTTCTTGTATCAATGCTTCTATTTTGATGGAGAATAAACAAAGTTTGAAGAAGGTGAGATATCATAAGTTACAGGACATTTACTTGCCAGGTATGGCGGCATGTGAGGCGAAGTGAGATTAATATTAGGCAAGGCCGAAGACCGAGCCTAATACTGAACGCGCTGAGCCACACAAAACCATATTTGGCAAGTAAAGGTCCTGTAACATATTTATCATGCCACCAAATGAATTAAATAATAAGTTAAAAGATCTGATTCACTTCATTTTGAATATTTATCAGGAAACTGTCTTTTATTTGCACTAAAAATAGGTGAAAACTTGAGGTGGGAAAATTAAATTGGAAACAAAATGGCACCCAGCAGAGGGTGTATATGAACTCATACACTGGCAGTGTATGGACTCAATCAGATAGCCGGTTCCCCATTGAATAACCTGATTTGCATAGTCCACTGATGCTCTTAGAGCATGTTGATTGGTCAAATAAATATGTGGCATGATAAAATTATAGTGTTTTTAACCCTTCACTTAGCATAATGAACATAACTGGCCACAAATATCGTTAAATTTTACTATTAATCCACAGTACCTAATATTTCTTTTGTTCTCAGCCATGAAAACAAGCCCTATAAAATCACACCAAGTACGGTTTTGATGAGAACAGCTCAGTAAAACAGTACCAATATCTGGATATTGGGACGGTTTTGAAACAGTCCCAATAACTAGATATTTGTACGATTGTCACAGTACTGTAATCATAACCATTCAAAAGTAAAGATGCTGTAAAGGAGGTGTGAAAAACTTTCTAACACATGAATTATCGACAAGCTTTTCTCGACAGAGCTACTGAATTGAGTGTGCATCGTGTCCAAATTATAATGTACTTTTTCATTTTTTGTAGCTTTTAATAACCAACAGCCCTGGTAACCTAAAAAAGACTCCTGTGGAAACCTCGGAAGTGAAGCAGTGCTTGTTTGCTGTGGTAAACAAGTTCAGTTTTACTGATAAAATAGGACCTGATCACCAGTGCCCGGGGAAGAAGTCCCCTAAAATGGGCAGCATGGGTGTAAACGATTGGCTAAACTTGACTTTACACCTTTTTTGCGGTCACAATTAGCCATAGCTGCAAAAAAGTGACCTTAAACACCATTAAATAAATAAATAACCTAAAAAAACGCCCTTTTTCAAATATTAAGACGGCAATCAGGCACCACCACCCGCCACCCCTGAGGGAAAGCGAGCCTCTTCTTCAGATAAAAAAAAAAAATTATTCTTCCAAATGCTTTAAAAATGAACGATTATTAAATTTATCTGCGGCACTTTCGATGAGGGATTGAATAAGTGTTCCACCCTTGAGCTGAGACATTATATTAGCGGGAGAACAAATTTCATTATGATGTGAGTTCACTTCGAAGCCACAGATCTGTTCACAATATCTGAAACTCCTGATGCGTGTCATAACTTCAATAGACTTTCTAGCAAGCAAACAATGGGTTATGCCCATTTTGTTTTTCGGGGGTAGAGCAAGCAAAAAGTGTTTTAAAATGTGGTTTTACTCATGTCAAACTTTCTAAAATATAATTTTTTTGACTTTTGTTATCACTGAGGGGCTGTGGATTAAATCACATATATCACTATTTTGTGTACTATATGGGTAAATAATTGTACAGTTGTGCAGGTGTCCTCCAATATTTGGACTCGGCTTCGCCTCGTCCAAAATATCTCCGGACACCTGCACAACTGTACAATTATTTACCTATATAGTACACAAAATAGTGATATATCTATTACTTATTAACCCTTTTTGTCTCAAAAACATAGCTCATGACCCCTCAAAGAAACAAGCTTACTGAACACATTTTAATGAAGGGTCATAAGGTATGTTTTGGAGACAACAAAATGGAAAACTGAAGATATTATAGAAATTTGTGTAAAAGGATTGTCTCTTATTCAGGTAGGGTGAAGGATTAATCCATTACCCAACTAATCGGCCACATACGCCCACATAATTTTCAAATTCAGCTGTTAAAAAAAAATTATTTTTCGAAACATTTTAACAAAACCATATCATATGACCCCCTCATTGAAATGAGCTTGTCGAGCTCATTCCAAAGAGGGGTCACATGATATGGTTTTGTTAAATGTTTTCTAAAAATTTAAAAAATAATATTTGAAATAATTAATTTTAATATGTCTGTGTTGGGTGAAGAGTAAACACTATTTTTCTTTTGTCATACTTACACGATCTGTATTCTTGAAATAAAACAATATGTTTCCTCTAAGCCGCACCAGTCTTTGAACAAAAGCTGAAATATAGTTTTGATTTTTTTTATTTAACCATTTCAACTTATAAAATCAAACAACTAATTACACAATTTATTTTTGATTCAATTTAAAACCAGAGGTGCGACTGTCCCTGGATGGGCCTATCAATACCCCCCCCCCCCCCCCCAGCAATAGTTATAAAATGGGCCAAAAAGGGGCATAACTATAGCAGAAATAGTCTGACTGGTATTCTAATCGCAGGTGTACAGGTTCTCATCGTGGTGAACATGCATACCAAATTTCGACAGGATTGGCCAATAAACATCAGAGAAAATTTTCGGACAAAATTTAGACCTTGCAGCAAATTATGCAGAAAAATAGTTGTTGTTTTTTTAATTTTACCACTTCAACTTATAAAATCGAACATCCAATGACACAATTTATTTCTGATTCATTTTAAAACCAGAGATTTGACTGTACATGGATGGGCCTATCAATAGCCCTCCTGCAACGATTGGCAGACCGCTAAAGCAATAGTTTCAGTACAGTCGCCGTGGGCAGACACTTTTCCACATGTCCACAGTGGTCATGGAAAACCGTGGGCAAATTACCTTTCAACTGCCCACAGAAATTTCTGTGGACAGAGATTTTTCCAGACCGTGGGCATGCTACCTACTTGCCCACAGAATTAATAACTAACGCGGCAATTCCCGTGGAGTCCACATCATCTGACTTTTTATTACACTACTATAACATTTATGTTACGGATTTTTTCTACACGATAGCAATAAGAATGAAAGTGTCAATAACACTGTAGCTCAGCTTGACAAACTTGAACTTGGTAAGTTATAAATGAAATGGCAAAACTGAAGATCATTGGTACCAACGTTATTTGATGAAATTTCAACATAACAGCATTGTGTGTGCACAACGTCAGAGTAATCCATGAAGTTTTCAAATGTAAACTGTAAGACTGGCTAAAGGAAGAATGTTGATACACAAATGCAGAATGTTCAGAGGTTATTGTAATTTTTTTCACAGAAATGAATGCTAATCAACAGCTCTTATTTAGAGTTCTTGACTAATGAGCACACCAAGTTCAAAAACAATCCTATGATAAATGTGGCCTGTAAGGCCATGTCAAAGAATGTTGATGCACAAATGCAATAAATTCAAAGATTGTTGCTAACTGCAACAGTTTTTGATGGAAATGAAAAGAAAATCAATACCTATCTTTGTCACCCTGCATAAGCATACAAAGTTTCAAAACAATCTGATAATGAATGTGTCCTCTGAGGCATGCCAAAGGAAGATGTTAATGCACAAATGCACTAAGTAGAAGGTCATTGCTTTGTGGCAATGCTTTTTGGGGGTTTTTTTTATGGAAATTTATAAATATACCCTACAGAGAGTGCAAATGGGATAAGTTGATGCACAAATGCAGTAAGTTCAAAGGCTGGTGATAACAACAATAACTTTTTATGGAAATTAAAAAATAGCTCACATCTAGAGGTCACCCCAAACACACATACCAAGTTTCAAAGTGATCTGATCTGATCATAAATGTGCCCTGAAGGGTGTGTTAAAGGGAAATATTGTGGTCTGACTACACTAAATTCAAAGGTCAGCGTCAACATACAGATGTCACCCCACACAGGCACACCAAGTTTGCAAGCGATCCAATCTTAAATGTGCCCTGCAGGGTGTGTCAAATGGAAATATTGATGCTTAACCCTTTACCCAACGCAGACAATATCAGAATTTATTATTTTAAATATCATTTTTTTATATTTTTCAAAAAATTTCAACAAAACCATATCCTGTGACCCCTCGTTGGAATGAGCTCGACGAGCTCGTTCCAACGAGGGGTCACATGATATGGTTTTGTTGAAATTTTTTGAAATATAATATTTTTTCAACTGCTGAATTTGCATATTACGCGGGCGGATGCGGCCGATTCGTTGGGTAAAGGGTTAACTGCACTAAGTTTTTACTAAGTTCATCGGAGGTCATTGCCAGTGGCAAATCGAAGAAAATCAATAGCTCCCATCTAGAGGTAACCCCAAACAAGCATATAAAGTTTCAAACCAATCTGATCATAAATGTGCCCTGTAGGGCATGCCAAAGGAATATATTGATGCCTGACTAAACTTAGTTCAAATCGTTGCCAGTGTCAACATTTTTTGACGGACAGAATTGGAAGAAAATCGATAGCTCCAATCCAGAGGTCTCCCCAAACAAGCATACCAGATTTCAAAGCATTCTGATCATAAATGTGGCCTGTAGGGTGTGCCAAAGGGAAATATTGAGGTTTGACTAAACTAAGTTCTAAGAACGTTGGCCGCGGCAACATTTTTTGATGGAAATGGAAAAAAATTGATGGCTCCCATCTAGAGGTCACCCCAAACAAGCAGACCAGGTATCAAAGCAATCCAATCATAAATGTGCCCTGTACGGTGTGCCAAAGAGAAATATTGTGGTCTGACTAAACTAAGTTCTAAGAACGTTGGCCACGGCAACTTTTTTGACGGAAATTAAAGAAAATCGAAAGCTCCCATCTAGAGGTCATCCTAAACAAGCATGCCAGGTTTCAAAGCAATCCGAATATAAATGTGCCCTGTAGGGTGTGCCAAAGGGAAATATTGAGGTCTGACTAAACTAAGTTCTAAGAACGTTGGCCGTGGCAACATTTTTTGATGAAAATGGAAGAAAATCGATAGCTCCCATCTAGAGGTCACCCCAAACAAGCATGCCAGGTTTCAAAGCAATCCGATCATAAATGTGCCCTGTAGGGTGTGTCAAAGGGAAATATTGAGGTCTTCTGACTAAACTAAGTTCTAAGAACATTGGCCGCGGCAACATTTTTTGACGGAAATGGAAACAAGAGGCCCACGTGGCCTTAATCGCTCACCTGACAAAGTGACTCTAAGAAGTATTTTAGGTCACCTTCACCATGTCATGCCTCATCAACATTAACTGGTTGAGTGATAGATTTTGTTTGAAGTTCAACATTTGTTACCTAAAATTAGTTTTATTTAAAATCGTTGGTGTGTGGCCTATCTCCAATGATTTTTAATAAAGCAAATTTATCTCTGCAGACAAACTGGTTTAGCATGAAGCACAAACAAGGAATGTGAAGAGATAGCCTTGGACATCTCTCCCCAACTGTGGATATCTTCCATGTGCTACATGTATATATTTGCATGCAAGAAAACAAAAATTTTCACAAATTTTCCAAAATATTAGTTTTTTTTATCATCATTGGAACAAGCTCAAACAGCTTATTCCAATAGGGGTATGGGAAGATCAGGTATATTTTTGAGACAGAAATGTGAATATATAAATAATGGTGTTTTTTTGTGAATGATGCTGGAGAATTTTGCGTAAAGATATGGTAAATGGTTTGTTCTAGATACAGAATGATGCAAAAGTATTTAAATTTGATTAGGCAAGTTGTTCCTATAATGCATTTAAAAATTGAAGTAACTGTTTTTTTGCTGACAAACTTTTAGATGTGTGTGTCTGTGTTTGTGTGTGTGTGTGTGTGTGTGTGTGTGTGGGGGGGGGGGGGGGGGGGGGTAAGAGTGTTCTTGCAAACAAAATTTCTGAATAAATGGAAAATTTTATTTTTTGTGTGAAAGACATAGTGCGTGAATGTTGATTGGAACAAGCTTAGAGAGCTCATTTTAATGTGAAGTCATAAAGCTGTGTTTTACGTACGAAATTCTGGAATAACTAAAAAAATTGCTTTTTTGACTCAAAAAGCATGGTGTGCGACCTCTCATTGGAATGAGCTCAAAAAGCTCATTCCAATGGGGTATTTACAAGCGATAAGTACATGTATGTTTAAGAGACAAAAATTAAAATTTGAATAGCGATTTTTGCGAAGAATGCTGACAAGTTTTGGCAGTGATGCTGGTAAAAAGGTAAGATATGCAAAGTGGTTGTTTTTTAGAGGCGACATTTAATTAAGGGGAATTAACCCTTGATTACTGAGGTAACTTCTAAAAGTACTGAAATTTCATGAAGCAATGTGAATAACAGACAACAGTTGCCTAAAAATTTCATGAATAACTAAAATTTTTATTCCTTTGTCTCGAAAACATGGCATATGACCTTTGTTGCAATGAGCTGAATGCATGTGTTCCAATGAGGGGGTCATAAAATTTGAACGGAGATTTGTGTGAATAATGCATTAGTACTGCTAGATTTGGGTAAACGGTTCACCCTGGATACCACCCCTTCTATAGTAGATCTTTTCTGCAAATTTTGTCTAAGATTCTATCAACTTTACAAATAAATACGTTCATGAATCACAATCAGATCCACCCCACAATGTTGCATACCAAATATCAAAAGATTCTGCCTGCTGGATCTGGAGAAGAAGATTTTTTAAGAAATATGCCTGAAATGCACTAAGTTAAAATTTGGGCTCCTATACGGAGCTCAAATATAAACCCAGGGGGCCGATTTGAACAAACTTGAATCAGATCCACCCCACAATGTTGCTTACCAAATATGAAAAGATTCTGAAGCTGGATCTGGAGAAGAAGATTTTTTAAGAAATTTGCCTGAAATGCACTAAGTTCGAATTCGAGCTTCTATAGTGAGCCCAAATATGAAACTAGGAAGCCGATTTGAACAAACTTGAATCAGATCCACCCCACAATGTTGCATACCAAATATCAAAAGATTCTGCCTGCTGGATCTGGAGAAGAAGATTTTTTAATAAATTTGCCCAAAATGCACTAAGTGCGAATTCGGGCTTCTATATTAAGCCCAAATATGAATCCAGGGGGGCCGATTTGAACAAACTTGAATCAGATCCACCCCGCAATGTTGCATACCAAATATCAAAAGATTCTGCCTGCTGGATCTGGAGAAGATGATTTTTTAAGAAATTTGCCCGAAATGCACTAAGTCCGAATTCGGGCTTCTATAGTGAGCCCAAATATGAATCTAGGGAGCCGATTTGAACAAACTTGAATCAGATCCACCCCGCAATGTTGCATACCAAATATCAAAAGATTCTGCCTGCTGGATCTGGAGAAGAAGATTTTTGAAGAAATTTGCCCGAAATGCACTAAGTTTGAATTCAAGCTTCTATAGTGAGCCCAAATATGAATCCAGGGGGCCGTTTTGAACAAACTTGAATCAGATCCACCCCGCAATGTTGCATACCAAATATAAAAAGATTCTGCCTGCTGGATCTGGAGAAGATGATTTTTTAAGAAATTTGCCTGAAATGCACTAAGTTCGAATTCGAGCTTCTATAGTAAGCTCAAATATGAATCTAGGGAGCCGATTTAAACAAATTTGCATCAGATCCATCCCACAATGTTGCATACCAAATATCAAAAGATTCTGCCTGCTGGATCTGGAGAAGAAAATTTTTTAAGAAATTTGCCTGAAATGCACTAAGTTCGAATTCGAGCTTCTATAGTGAGCCCAAATATGAATCTAGGAAGCCGATTTGAACAAACTTGAATCAGATCCACCCCACAATGTTGCATACCAAATATCGAAAGATTCTGCCTGCTGGATCTGGAGAAGAAGATTTTTTAATAAATTTGCTTGAAATGCACTAAGTTCAAATTTGGGCTCCTATACTGAGCCCAAATATAAACCCAGGGGGCCGATTTGAACAAACTTGAATCAGATCCACCCCGCAATGTTGCTTACCAAATATGAAAAGATTCTGCCTGCTGGATCTGGAGAAGAAGATTTTTTAAGAAATTTGCATGAAATGCACTAAGTTCAAATTCGAGCTTCTATAGTGAGCCCAAATATGAATCTAGGAAGCCGATTTGAACAAACTTGAATCAGATCCACCCCACAATGTTGCATACCAAATATCAAAAGATTCTGCCTGCTGGATCTGGAGAAGATGATTTTTTAAGAAATTTGCCTAAATGCACTAAGTTCAAAATCGGGCTCCTATACTGAGCCCAAATATGAACCCAGGGGGCCGATTTGAACAAACTTGAATCAGATCCACCCTACAATGTTGCATACCAAATATCAAAAGATTCTGCCTGCTGGATCTGGAGAAGAAGATTTTTTAAGAAATTTGCCTGAAATGCACTAAGTTCGAAATCGGGCTCCTATACTGAGCCCAAATATTAACCCAGGGGGCCGATTTGAACAATCTTGAATCAGATCCACCCCACAATGTTGCTTACCAAATATAAAAAGATTCTGCCTGCTGGATCTGGAGAAGAAGATTTTTTAAGAAATTTGCCTGAAATGCACTAAGTTCGAATTCGGGCTTCTATAGTAAGCCCAAATATGTATCCAGGGGGCCGATTTGAACAAACTTGAATCAGATCTACCCCGCAACGTTGCATACCAAATATCAAAAGATTCTGCCTGCTGGATCTGGAGAAGAAGATTTTTGAAGAAATTTGCCTGAAATGCACTAAATTCGAATTCGAGCTCCTATAGTGAGCCCAAATATAAACCCAGGGGGCCGATTTGAACAAACTTGAATCAGATCCACCCTACAATGTTGCATACCAAATATCAAAAGATTCTGCCTGCTGGATCTGGAGAAGAAGATTTTTTAATGTTTTTCCCATTGCCTACAGTGTTAAAAAGTGCTGACTCAGCACTTTTTCAAAGTCCCGAAACTGTACCCTATGATAAAACCGATGGCAATTTTTTTTTACCAATCCTTTCTGTTGGTCCTAAGGAAGCTGCACACCAAATAAAAATTCTCAGTGCCGTGCAGTTTTGGAGATATGGGCGTTTTAAATTTTTTCTATTTTTAGCTCCTGCGGTTCCCACGGGGCTGC
Organism: Pictodentalium vernedei; assembly: GCA_031216915.1. Taxonomy (NCBI): domain Eukaryota; kingdom Metazoa; phylum Mollusca; class Scaphopoda; order Dentaliida; family Dentaliidae; genus Pictodentalium; species Pictodentalium vernedei. The sequence goes on along the minus strand of CM062297.1, from coordinate 674,215,248 downwards.
GGGAAAATTTTTTTTGCATAAATCAAGTACTCATGACCCAATAAGCCCTCACATAAAATTTGGTTCAAATCAGCCTCTCGGTTTGGAAAATAGAAATTTTGGGCGGGGCAAAAAATTTTGCCCCTCTCATAACAATGCCAAGTATAGCCCCACAAACTTCTCTTGAACAAATCTGAGTCTACACCTCAAAAGGAAGCTGCACACCAAATATCAAGTCTCTGCTACTGCTGGTTCATGAGAAGAAGATTTACAAAGATTTTGGTGCCCCTTGGGGGCGTGGCACCACCCAGGAGGAGGGGCAACTTCATTTGAACAAATCTGAATTGGCATTAGGTAATAAACATTTAGCCAACATTTGAATAAAATTGGGCTAGTGGTTTAGGAGGAGAAGTCGATAATGTAAAGTTAACGCCGGACGGACGACGACGGACGACGGACAGAAAGTGATTAGTAAAGCTCCCCTTGAGCTTCGCTCAGGTGAGCTAAAAAATCGATAGCTCCCATCTAGAGGTCACCCCAAACAAGCAGACCAGGTTTCAAAGCAATCCAATCATAAATGTGCCCTGTAGGGTGTGCCAAAGGGAAATATTGTGGTCTGACTAAACTAAGTTCTAAAAACGTTGGTCGCGGCAACATTTTTTGACGGAAATTGAAGAAAATCTATAGCTCCCATCTAGAGGTCACCCTAAACAAGCATGCTAGGTTTTAAAGCAATCCAATCATAAATGTACCCTGTAGGGTGTGCCAAAGGGAAATATTGAGGTCTGACTAAACTAAGTTCTAAGAACATTGGCCGCGGTAACATTTTTTGATGGAAATTGAAGAAAATCGATAGCTCCCATCTAGAGGTCACCCCAAACAAGCATACCAAGTTTCAAAGCGATCTGATGATAAATGCGACCTGTGAGGTGTGCCAAAGGAAATTGTGGACATACGTACGTATGCCAACGGACGAGAAGTGATGGCAATACCTCAGCTTGACTTTGTCAAGTTGAGCTAAAAAAAATCTGTTAACATCGGAACGAGGTCAAAATATCCGACTAGTTTCTGTTCTCCCCTGTCACGACAAATTCCCAGGATAATCCAACTGACGAAAGTGCAGAAACTAACAGGCTTGAGGACCATGTGATATTTATCTACTCATCTGTTTTCCATTTGTTAACCCTTTACCTAACACTAGGAGTAGACGACACTCGTGAAAAAAATTCTTGTGTAACTAAAAATTTTCATTTTTTGCTTCTAAAACATAGGTTATGACCCCTCACTGGAATAAGCGTGACACGTTCGTTCAAATGAGGGGTCATAACCTGTTTTGGAAGCAAAAAATGAAAATATAAAATAGATTGAATGTCGATTTTCGTGTTTTGGGCTGGCCAGTTTTGGTCGTTACGTTAGGTAAAGGGTTAAATAAAAATGGAGGGATATTTCCACCAATTATGAATTTATCGTCACCAAATAAGGCCTCTCAAGTTCCCCCTCACGGCGTCATTTTTATCTTCCGCTTCTGCGACAGCTACCGGCTGTCTTTGAAATTCGAATCAAGAGTGGAGAGTATAATTTCAGAAAAACAAAACATGTTTTGTCTTGGGATTTCGATCAGTCACTCTCCCCCTAATTGACTGTCGTGCTCCGACTCAAAACGATCTGAATGAAATCATGTAGGCAATGGCGGAACTAGGATTTTTAACGGCATGGTAGAGATCAGGAAGGGATTGGTGGGGTTTCCAGAGAAAATTTTAAATTTTTCAAAAGATTTCCTCGCACCCGAGACAACGAAAATGGATTATATATCCACAATGTGCAACGCATCTCTATGAAAAAATAGGGGGAACTCCGAGAGCTCCTTTGACGGGAAGTTTACCCAATCATTTATACCCATGTTGCCTCTTCTACCCCAAGCATTGGTTACTGGGTCATAATCCACCAGTAAAGCAGGGCTTGTTTACCACAATGAACAAGCACTGCTTCACTTCCCGGGATCCCACAGGGGTCAGTCCCTTACAGGTGGGGGAAGTACCTCTCGAGTATATGCTTACCAATACCTGATGTTGGTTTTTAACCCTACCCCCGTCGATATTAATAAAAGTTAGCCCCAGTGGTCTGCGTTGAAAGGGCAAGACATGGTGGGTGTCGGTGACTAAAGGTTTTCAAAGAGACGAACAGTGGCGTGGCATCAGACAAGATAGATCCATTAGTCTGGTGAACACAAGTCGTTTGAAGTTTTTAATTCTTTCAAACGATGCTGTATATAGTATACACGTGCCACTAACTTCTGTAAAACTACTTCAGAAGGATTATAGCAGGTCATAAATCATAAACACAAGAGCACCATTAATTGCCAATCAACATAAGTCCATCAAGTTAATTAATTTAATCACTGATGAATAACAAACAATCTTGCAGAAAAAATAATAACAACCAAGAGAATAAAAATGTTTGGTTTATATTTTTTCATTCTTTCACTTTAACAATTAAAAATATACAAACTGATTTATAGAGGTTCCGGGACGAGAAGGCTCCATAATCAGTTAACCTTTTATTCAATTAAAGAGAAGTGACACCCCCCCCCCCCCCCCCCCCACCCCCCAAAATTAACTCAAATGAGGCCGGCACAGAATGAAATATCTCAATAAAACCATGCAAATATGGATGTCATGGGAACCAACCGATCAAGCCAGTCCTACTGATATCTATATTTTAATTACGAAGTAATTTATCGATAAAAAAACAAAATTAATTTAACGATGCATTTTTATTGTACGCTGAACTATCAGAATTACTCCGAAATTATCCACTAAAAAGTGCGACTTTCATATTGCACTTTTTAGTGAATAATTCAGAAATAATTTATCGATAGGACCAGGTTAAAAAAACGATATTAATTTGACGATGCATTTTTATTGTACGCTGAACTATCAGAATTACTCCAAAACTATCCACTAAAAAGTTCAACTTTCATATTGCACTTTTTAGTGAATAATTCTGAAGTAATTTATCGATAGAGTCAGGTTAAAAAAAAACGAAATTAATTTGACTATGCATTTTTATTGTACGCTGAACTATCAGAATTACTCCAAAATTATCCACTAAAAAATAAATCCCAATTGTGATTTTGATGACTTGTTCACAGATCTCCTTTTTATGCCCAGGTTGCAGGAATAAACTACTAGTTGTTTAAAACCGGGTAGAACAGTTTCAACTACGAGTTGTCTGGTGTCAGGATACTGGATGTCCAGAACAGTGGTATGCTTCAATCGAACAAATGTACCTGTATGCCACACAAAGTGCATGGAGGTGCATTTCTACTAATTGGCCCAAATAATTTTTTAAATTATTATCAGAACCCGAAAAAGGTTCAAGGCCTGGGGGTGATGTCATGATTAGCCTCTTTCTGCATAAATATATGACATTAAACATAAATAAATAAATAAATAAATAAATAAATAAATAAATAAATAAATAAATAAATGGGCCTGAGTACTGGGCGCTTATTTCCCGGGCTGATGTTCTTTTGCCAAAATATTTGCAGGCCGAATATTCTAGAAGCCGAATCTTCCCCTTCCCGGCTAGCGTAGAGTTGTCAACGAAAGCGGACGAATTGTTCAACAGTCGATCGAAAATCAGATTCGGTTTAACAGAAAGATCATATCAATACATAACTGCATGTCAGCGATATTTCCAGTTGCACTCTTTTATTTTCAACTATTATTTTCATTTTGTACACATTTTTTTCAAAGCACTCATTCGCAATCAACATGGGTTTGTCACTATATGTCTTGTTTTCACAGTGTGGGTTGTGCCATTCACTTTTCAGATTGAGAAAATGTGACGTAATTTTGACAAGTTATCAATTTTTTCCTTTTTGTAAATACAAAAATGACCATACACCTGTGCTTGCAAATTGAAATGATAAAGAAATAAATATTTTTAAACAGAGTCCTATTCTATCAAGACGTGTTAAAAATTACTTCCAGTTACATTTCTGTGGGCAGACATGTTTCAGATTAATTATGTGGACACAGCATTATTATCGTTCAGTAATCTTTTCCACAGAAGTCCACAGGCTTTTGCCCACAGAACTACATGCCCACAGAAGTCCACAGAAATTGGTATCAAACTGATTTCTGTGGAAAACCAGTAGGCGCCCACTGTGGACATGTGGAAAAGTGCGCGCCCACGGCGACTGTACTGTATAAACATGACCAAAAAGGAGCATAACTAGGGTGAAAATAGTCCGACCAGAGCTTTAATCGCAGATGCACAGGTTCCCACGGAGGTGAACATGCATACCAAGTTTTAAAAGGATTGGCCTATGAACATATCAGAGAAAATCTCTGGACAAACTGATATCTACAGACAGATAGACAAACAGACAAGATACCCTCCCTCCCTACGAATCGTGGAGGGGGGTATGAAAATATCTTTTGAAATTTGGGTCACCGATTCATTCTTTACTTCTTGTCATGTAAAACTGATCACTACTATTGATCACTACTACATATTAACATTCCATCTTGTTGATGAAGCCAGATGAGACCAAAGTTAACGTTTGTAATATGTTGTTGGATTAACCAATGAGACAACGTTACCTCTTTACTTAACATGACTAAAAGATGACACTTGAGAAAATTAAACCAGAGGCTCAAGTGAGCCTAAAACGCTTCCCTGGATCAAGTTTTCAAAAGAGATGAGTGTGTCATTCAGTGATCAGCAGTATCCTAGGCAAAAGCAAAGCTCTGTTCTGTGAAGTATTAAAAAGGTGTCCGAATGAATTTTTTGTTTGTTTTGAACTCCTGTGGGTCTCTCTACCCCCCATCCCCACCTCAACCCCCCAACCCCCATCCCAAAGAAAAATTGGGCATAAATGAAGTACTCATGACCCAGTTATATACTACATGGTTCACATCTTCCCATTGTTCCTGGACATAAAACTTTGAGTGGAGCCCAAATTTGGGAGCACAAATTTTTACCTACGGAGTTCCTTTGAAAAAAGTGAATCGGCATCACTGAAGTAAGTTCCGTACAAGAAATCTAAGCATTATTACAGGTGGCTTATGAGAAGAGGATTTTTAAATCATTTTTGACTTATGGAGCATTAACCCCACCCCAAGGGGAATAGTAACTTTTCGGTAAAACAATCAAGAGTAAACTTCACCAGCCCGAAGATAGAAGCATCTTTATTTGAACAATGTAGAAAAGGTATACTCCAAGGATGGTCTGTGCCATAAATGAATGAATTTGGCCCAGTGGTTTTAAAGAAGACAAGGTTGAAATTAGTTGATGGAGTTCAAGAAAGATGATGACTTAGCGCTTTCCCATTGCCAACAGTGTTAAAATGGGCATCCCCATATGGCACCCCATGACAAAACCGATAGCAATTTTTTTGGTCCAGCTGATTCCACTGCATACCAAACAAGAGGTCCCAAGGGGCCTTAATCGCTCATCCGACAAAGTGGGTCAAAGAAGTATTTGGAGTCACATTCGGAAGTATTTGGGGCCATATTCAACACTACCAAGGAATGAAGTCATGAAAGGCAAATTTTATGGAAAAATACTAAGGAATGGATTTGAACAAACTTGAACCTAATCTCCACCCCTCCCCACCCCCCATAGAGAGCTCAAATACTAAGCCAGGGACTCAAATTGAACAAACTTGAATCTGATCCCCTTGAGATGTTAGATACCAAACATGAAAGGATTGTGACCAGTGGATCTGAAGAGGAAGATTTTTTAAGAAATTCCCTCATATTGCATTAAGTTAAAATTCGGGCTCCCATAGGGAGCCCAAATATAAACCCAGGGATTCAATTTAAACAAACTTGAATCTGACCTCCCTAGAGATGTTGTATACCAAATATGAAAGGATTCTAACTGGTGGATTTGAAGAAGAAGATTTTTAAAGAAATTTCCTGATATGACAATAAGTTAAACTTTGGTAAAGAGCCCAAATATTGACCCAGGGACCCAATTTGAACAATCTTGAATCTGACCACCCTTGAGATGTTGTATACAAAATATTAAAAGAATCTGACTGGTGGATCTGAAGAAGATTTTTTAAGAAAAAACCTCTATGGAGGAGACAGGACCGGACAAAAGATATGCGTGAAGGCACAATGATGTTGGGTCAACATGAAACCTCCTCGGATGACCTTCACAGAGACAGTCACAACGTAGGGGGAGCTGAAGCGGAACTGCCGCCAACAGAGAGTGGAGCTGATTGATCCATACCCACCAAGGCAACAGGGGAACTATCAGAATGATTCGAAACTAGAGGTTTGTATCTTGGCTAGAACCTGAGGCAGAATCAGAACTGGCGGAAAGGCATAGCCGACTAGTCCGTTCCAATGAAATGACAGAGTGTCCACGTCGAAAGCCAGAGGTTCTGGACAGGGAGACACGAAAGTTTCCACCTGATGGTTCCAACAGGTAAAAAACAGATCGATGTGGGGACGACCCCAGAGATTACAAAGAGACTGGAACACTGCTCTGTGAAGTATACACTTGGTGGAGATGACCCTGCACTATCAGGACAGAGAGTCGGCTAGGACGTTCAGATGACCAGGAATGTGACAAACCACCACACTGGAGTTGACGTCCTGAGCGAGCAGTAAAAGATTATTTATTTATTTATTGCGGCTTAATGCCACATCTGCAGATAAGGCTATATCGTGGCGAGAAAACGTTAAAAAGAAAATATGTCAACAATGAAATAAAAAGACTAAACAAAAAAATGAAATAATTACAATAAAAATGACAAAGACGGCGTGGTAGGAAGAATAATAGTAAAAATTTACAAATCAAGTAATATGAATATCTTATAAATCAACCAGGAGAGTTTAAGTCATGAAGACTCTAGTTTAAAAGAAATAAAATGAATTTTAAAATTTGCTAAAAAGGTTGATTTCTTTCAGATATGAGAGAATCTTGTGTGGGCTTGTATGATAAAATAGATCTCTTAGAGATCCTACAGTGAAATACTACCCTCTGACATGATTAAAATGAAAGTGTTAATGACACTGTAGCTTAACTTGTGTGTTGTGTTTGATGAAAAGGATAATGTTCAATGTTTATGAAAGGATTATGAAATAAGACAAGAATTGTGATAATTGGGAATATGTTCATTTCTGTTCCCTGTATGCTATGTTTATGATAAAAATAATATGAGGTGTACACTGTACTAAAGAGCTGAGGGGTGAGTTAATATGACCTCACAGTTAATGTATGTGGCCCTCACAGTTAACGTATATCAACAAAAGTTACCAAGTTACAGTGAAATTATTCCAAAACGAGTCATCCTATCAAGTTACATTAAAATCCCTTCATAAATATGGCCTGTAGACTGTGCTAAAGGTTTTCGGGCTTCGGGCCCCTGTAGCCGTCAGTTTCCCAATTGCGTCCAAAGGGGACGTTCTCATCTAGACATTATATGAAGTCAACCTACCAAGTTACAATGAAATCCCTTAATAAATATGACCTGTCGACTGTGTTAAAGGTTTTTGGGCTTTAGGCTCTGGCAGCCATCATGGTTGAATGATCGCAACCAAAAGGGGACATTCTCATCTGGGCATCTTCTGGAGTGATCCTACAAAGTTACAATGAAATCCCTTCATAAATATGACCTGTGGACTGTGCTCAAGGTTTTTGGGCTTCGGGCCCCTGAAGCCGTCACAGTTGACCAATCACGACCAAAAAAGGATGTCATCATCTAGGTAGTATATGGAGTCAAACTTACGGGTTACAATGAAGTCCTTCCATAAATATGACCAATAGACTATGCTAAAGGTTTTGGGGTTTTGGGTTCGGGCAGCCATCAAGGCTGAATGATCGCGACCAAAAGGGAACGTTCTCATCTAGACATTATTTAGAGTCATCCTACCAAGGTACAATGAAATCCCTTCATAAATATCACCTGTAGACTGTGCTAAAGATTTTCAGGCTTTGGGCCCCTGTAGCCAACACAGTTGCCTAATGGTGTCCAAAAGGGGCTGTTCTCATCTAGACATTACATGAAGTCAACCTACCAAGTTACAATGAAATCCCTTCATAAATATGATCTGAAGACTGTGCTAAAGGTTTTCGGGCTTTAGGCTTGGGCAGCCATCATGGTTGAATGATCGCAACCAAAAGGGGACATTCTCATCTGGAGTGATCCTATGAAGTTACAATGAAATCCCTTCATAAATATGACCTGTAGTCTGTGCTCAAGATTTTCGGGCTTCCGGCACCTGTAGCCATCACAGTTGACCAACCATAAACAAAAGGGGATGTCATCATCTAGGCATTATATGGAGTCAACCTAACAAGTTACAATGAAATCCTTCCATAAATATGACCTACAGACATGCTAAAGGTTTTGGGGCTCGGACAGCCACCAAGGCTGAATCATGTTCGTGACCAAAAGGGGACGTTCTCATCTGGACACTATTTGGAGTCATCCTACCAAGCTACAATGAAATCCCTTCATAATTATGACCTGTAGACTGTTCTAAAGGTTTTTGGGCTTTGGTCCCCTGAAGCCGTCACAGATGCCCAATCATGTCCAAAAGGGGACGTTCTCATCTAGACATTATATGAAGTTAACCTACCAAGTTACAATGAAATCCCTTCATAAATATGACCTGTAGACTGTGCTAAAGGTTTTTGGGCTTCGGGCTCGGGCAGCCATCATGGTTGAATGATCACAACCAAAGGGGACAATCTCATCTGGGCATCATCTGGAGTGATCCTGCGAAGTTACAATGAAATCCCTTCATAAATATGACCTGTAGACTGTGCTCAAGATTTTCGGGCTTCGGGCACCTGTAGCCACCACAGTTGACCAATCATGACCAAAAGGGGACGTCATCATCTAGGTATTATATTGAGTCAACCTAACAGGTTACAATTAAATCCTTCTATAAATATAACCTTTTGCCTATGCTACAGGTTTTTGGGCTTGGGCACCCATCAAGGCTGAATGATCATGGGCAAAATGGGACGTTCTCATCTAGACATTATTTGGAGTCATCCTACCAAGTTACAATGAAATCCCTTCATAAATATGACCTGTAGACAGTGCTAAAGGTTTTCGGGCTTCGGGCACCTTTAGCCGTCAAAGTTGCCCAATCATGTACAAAAGGGGACGTTCTCATCTAGACACTATATGAAGTCAACCTACCAAGTTACAATGAAATCCCTTCATAAATATGACCTGTAGACAGTGCTTAAGGTTTTCGGGCTTCGGGCTCGGGCAGCCATCATGGTTGAATGATAGCAACCAAAGGGGACAATCTCATCTGGGCATCATCTGGAGTGATCCTACGAAGTTACAATGAAATCCCTTCATAAATATGACCTGTAGACTGTGCTCAAGGTTTTTGGGCTTTGGGCACTTGTAGCCATCACAGTTGCCCGATCGCGACCAAAAGGGGATGTCATCATCTCGGCATTATATGGAGTCAACCTAATAGGTTACAATGAAATCCTTCCATAAATATGACCTTTTACCTATGCTAAAGGTTTTTGGGCTCGGGCACCCATCAAGGCTGAATGATTGCGATCAAAATGGGACGTTCTCATCTAGACATTATTTGGAGTCATCCTACCAAGTTACAATGAAATCCCCTCATAAATATGACCTGTAGACTGTGCTAAAGGTTTTCGGGCTTCGGGCACCTTTAGCCATCACAGTTGCCCAATCATGTCCAAAAGGGGACGTTCTCATCTAGACATTATATGAAGTTAACCTACCAAGTTACAATGAAATCCCTTCATAAATATGACCTGTAGACTGTGCTAAAGGTTTTCGGGCTTCGGGCTCGGGCAGCCATCATGGCTGAATGATCGCAACCATAGGGGACAATCTCATCTGGGCATCATCTGGAGTGATCCTAAAAAGTTACAATGAAATCCCTTCATAAATATGACCCGTAGACTGTGCTCAAGGTTTTCGGGCTTCGGGCACTTGTAACCATCACAACTGACCAATCACGACCAAAAGGAGATGTCATCATCTAGGCATTATATGGAGTCAACCTAACAGGTTACAATGAAATCCTTCCATAAATTTGACCTTTTGCCTATGCTAAAGGTTTTTGGGTTCGGGCACCCATCAAGGCTGCATGATCGCGATCAAAATGGGACGTTCTCATCTAGACATTATTTGGAGTCATCCTACCAAGTTACAATGAAATCCCTTCATAAATATGACCTCTAGACTGTGCTAAAGGTTTTCAGGCTTCGGGCCCCTGTAGCCGTCACAGTTGCCCAATCATGCCCAAATGGGGAAATTCTCATCTAGACATCATAAGGAGTCATCCTACAAAGTTACAATGAAATCCCTCCACATTAAACATGACCTGCAGACTGTGCTAAAAGTTTTTGGGTTTCGGGCTAGGGCAGCCATCACGGTTGATAGATCATGCCCAAAAGGGGACGTTCTCATCTAGGCATTATACAGAGGCATCCTACCAAGTTACAATGAAATCCCTTCATAAATACGACCTGTACACTGTGCTAATGGTTTTCAGGTTTTGGGCTCGGGCAGCCATACCGGTTGCCCGATCGCGACCAAAAGGGGACATTCTCATCTAGACATGACCCCAAACCTGCATATGAAATTTCGTGACGATCAGACAAGAACTGTGGGGTGTAGCCCGTGCTAAAGGAAAATGTGAACAGACGTCACAGACTCACAGACAAACAGACTCACAGCCTTGCGCATGCGTGATGCCAATAGCTTATTTTGACTATGTCAAGTTAAGCTAATTAGTACAATGTAAAAGAATGTGCTCCACTGACAACACCTGCTGGCAGGGAACACATTCTAGTCGCATATTACCCTCTACCAAAAAGGAATGTGTAAGACTTGTGTGACCAATATGACATTGCGTCAAAACTACATGATCTTTTCTACAAGTCAAGTTAAGCTAATTAGTACAATGTAAAAGAATGTGCTCCACTGACAACACCTGCTGGCAGGGAACACATTCTAGTCGCATATTACCCTCTACCAAAAAGGAATGTGTAAGTCTTGTGTGACCAATATGACATTGCGTCAAAACTACATGATCTTTTCTACAAAGGTTACAAGATGAGTAGTGGTCAAAAATAATTGGTCGGAAGAGATGGAGCTTGTTATTTGTTGCCCCATCCCACTCTGCCTGCTACAAAGATTTGATGTAACTACTGATATGTGGCTTAAAATCAGTGATAGGCTTGTTTAAAGCCTGTTTTGCTGAACTGTCTGCCCTAGTGTTTAAGGCTGTCACGAATGATCGAAAAATCGATCAACCATCGATTGAGGTCATAATCGACGATTTTTTTCAATGATCGATTATTTGACTGGACATGTGCTGTCATACCTTTTTGTTAAACAAAGGGGAAATATTGATTCACAAACTATTGTTTCACATAAAGGACCTATTTCGACAACAAATGTGTGTGTGAACAGGGTTAAAACATAAAACCAATATATAGCTTCAAGTCGCGGCACCACGTGAGTTAAGTTAGCCGAAACCCAGTCATCATCGTATGCGTGATCACTCAGTTCCCAATACTTCTCATTCCTTTGATGTGAGTCATGTGACCTGCCAAAAAAACATCAACGTTGTTACGAGGTTGTATTCTTCTGCCAAGTATCAAAAGCGTGCTGTCGATTATTGCATGTCTTTGATCTTCATCGAGTGTTGAGTTGTTTTTGTTTTTATCAATTTGATACTTGATAAGCAATTTTAACATACGGAAAGTAAAGAGGGAAAAACTTCGAAATGCCATGTTATTTATTTTTAAAGTATGATGATTTATTTTGTTATCCGACATACCGCAACCGGAAGTTTCATTTCCACGTGTAAAGCTTTGTTGACTTGACATTCCCTGAGGCTAAATTCATAATCATTACGCATTGAGCGCGGATGGGGCCATTAGTGAGTTTAGTATGCATTTTTCTATGATTTGAAGTTTGAATCTATGCGATGTAGACTCTGTTTTGTCAAATTTTTCAAGGTTTGGTGTTCGTTTGCTTCATTTACGATTAGGATATTTTAATTTTTAACGCCTCCCAAGTTATTTCATAGACGAAGTTCTAGGAAACGAGACAGAAATATTAACCATAAATAATCGAATAACCGTCGATTTTTATGACAAAATAATCAATTATGAAAATTCATAATCGTGACAGCCTTACTAGTGTTACCGGTGATACCAACATGTCCAGGTAACCAGCAAAACACAATATCATATTGGTCAGACATGAGAGAATTCAACTCACGAAGTTCCAAAATAAGCGGGTTTTTCAACCTGGGGTTGAATAAAGCAAGCAACGAGGAAAGAGAGTCAGAAAATATAATCAACTTCTTTTACTGTACATTCTTGATGCCTTTAAGCGCTAGTTGTAATGCTTTAACTTCAGCTGTGAAAATAGAACTTTTGGGTATTCTGATTGAGCTGACCTGATCACCAGTAACAACAGCTGATGATACTTTGTAACCATCTGTATAGGTGCTTATGTATGTACTATACTTTGACTTGATTTCGGCATATTTTTGTTCAAACTGTAAAGAATTTGTGTCGTAAACCACACCACCATAATGTAATTTAGATCAAATAAGGGATCTATACAGATGGAGTAACTTTTTGGTCAGCATCCCAATCAGTGCTACCAACCACCTTGAGGATATTAAGTGTTGTTTTACATTTCACTCTTAGTTGTTTTATATGAGAAGTGAAATTCAGTTTATTGTCAAACAATAAACCTAAGAATTTCACTTCTTCTACAACTTTAATGGTACTCCCATCCATTTTCAACTCCGGATCAATGTGATGTTTTCAAAGTTTACAAAAATGTACACAATTTGTTTTGGACTTTGAGAACTTAAAACCATTTTCTGTGGCCCATTTTTTAATTTTATTTAGGCACAGCAGAAGTTTGTGCTCTATAGCATTCATGTTTTTGCTGCTATAGCAGATTAAAAAGTCATCTACGTACAATGTTGAGTCCACCATATTCTCAAGTGCATCAATAATGATATTGATTTTCACTGAGAAAAAGGTAACAGATAAGATACTACCCTGAGGAATCCCCAACTCCTGCTCGTGTGGATCAGATAACACTGACCCAACACAAACCCAAAATTGGCGGTCCTTTAAAAATTTTCAATAAAAAGAGGCATAGGTCCTCTCAACCCCATGTTAAAAAGATTTTTTAAAATCCCATATGTCCACGTTGTATCGTATGCCTTTTCCAGGTCAAAGAAGATGGCGACCACATGTTCTTTTCTGGCTAAGGCATTTCATATAAACGTTTTTTGTCTAACCAAATGATCCACAGTACATCTCTGGCTTCTGAAACCACACTGAACATTCGCATGTAGATTGTTCAATTCCAGAAACAAGACAAGTCAATCATTGATCATCCTTTCATTGGTTTTACACAGACGACTTGTTAAGGCAATAGGTCTGCAATTACTTGGGTTGCTGTGATCTTTATGAGGCTTTGGATTGGGAATTATTGTTGCTTTATGACAGGAAGGTGGAAACTGGCCAGTCACCCATATTTCATTGAAAATTGATAATAAAAGTTCGAGAGATGATTGTGACAGATGTTTTAAAATTTGATAGTGCATTTCATCGTGTCCAGTGGCAGTATCCTTTGCTCTATGCAAAGAGTTATTTAACTCTTCCATAGAGAAAGGTTTGTTGTAATCCTCTAAGTTATTTGAGGTAAATTTGATCTTTTGTTTTTCTTGTTGTTTTTTTATTTTTAATAAATTCTTGATTACAATTTTCATACGAGGAATGTTTAGGAATTGTGGAGGCCAATTTGTTTTAAATTTCCTTTTTTTATGTAATTAGTGTGTTGTTATCTTCCAGGTGTTGTACAGTTGATTCGGTTTCTTGACCGTTAATTTTTTTAATCATTTTCCAAATTTTGTTAATGGGTGTATGCTCGTTGTGTTTAGAGACATATGTTTCCCAAGAACTTTTCTTTTTTTGTTTTATAAGTCACCTTGTTTTTGTCTGATTTATATGTAATTTGTCCAAATTATGTGTGGAGGGCGACTTATTGAATTCCTGTTCAGTTTTCTTACTGTCATTTATAGCCTGTTTACACTCGTTATCAAAACCATGGTTTACTGAAACATTTTGGTTTTGCCGAGGTTTTAGGAATGACTTTGTTTGCAATGTCAAGCAACTCTTTAGTAAAATGTTCTACTTGGTCAGCACTTTCCTCAAATTTCTCCCATGTGAGATGTTCAGAATAAAGAGATGAGAAAGTGCCCCAGTCAGCCTTTTTAAAGTTCCAATGGGGCACCCTCCCATTGTCTACCGGGACCTCACTCTCCAACACAATTGGAAAGTGGTCACTCCGGAGGAAGATAGAAGGGCAGAAAGGTTTCTTGACCGTTAATTTTTTTAATCATTTTCCAAATTTTGTTAATGGGTGTATGCTCGTTGTGTTTAGTGACATATGTTTCCCAAGAACTTTTCTTTTTTTGTTTTATAAGTCACCTTGTTTTTGTCTGATTTATATGTAATTTGTCCAAATTATGTGTGGAGGGTGACTTATTAAATTCCTGTTCAGTTTTCTTACTGTCATTTATAGCCTGTTTACACTCGTTATCAAAACCATGGTTTACTGAAACGTTTTGGTTTTGCCGAGGTTTTAGGAATGACTTTGTTTGCAATGTCAAGCAACTCTTTAGTAAAATGTTCTACTTGGTCAGCACTTTCCTCAAATTTCTCCCATGTGAGATGTTCAGAACAAAGAGATGAGAAAGTGCCCCAGTCAGCCTTTTTAAAGTTCCAAGGGGGCACCCTCCCATTGTCTACCGGGACCTCACTCTCCAACACAATTGGAAAGTGGTCACTCCGGAGGAAGATAGAAGGGCATGCAATTGAAAGATCAATTGATGTGTACCAACCGGATGCGGGGTGCAGTTAAGTGTCAGACCCATCACTGAACAAACAAAAATCATATTTTGTAATAAACTCTGTGCGCGGTGACTCAGTTGGTAGAGGTGCAGGCTGCAAGCCGAGAGGTCCTTGGTTCGAATCCCACCTGCGGCAACCGCGTTGTGTCCTTGGGCAAGACACTTCACCCCCATTGCTCACGTGAGGGCACGGTGACACTGTGTACTAAGGCGTACTGCAGGTCGATGGTGCACCTGTCTTCAACCAATGCTAACCCTGCATGTTTGGAGTTGGTATGTTGGAGAGCTGACAGTTGCTCGCCGTTGCTCGGTGGTTCTCTCCGGGTACTCCGGCTTCCTCCACCTGTAAAACCGTCACGGTCATGGTTGGCCATTGTGCAGAAATTAAAATTTTTTAGTAAATTTTGTTTCTTAACATACCTACCACAATTGTTTATAATTGGCTGTAACATAAGTGCAAGCCCTACTTCGGAACTAACTCAAGCTTTTAGAATCTTTTCCAAACGAGTTGGAAAAGTACTAGAGTGCAAAAGCACAAAAAAGATCGAAAAAAGGGTCGAGCGAGACCAGCGCTCGAAATTACAGGTACTCTCTCTGCACACCTCTTGCGTTTACCGAGTGCATGCGCAACAACCGTGACGTCAATTCCTTTATTTTCCGCCATTGTACATGGTCGGAAATTTTTGTGACTCATGCTAATTATGCTGTTTATTCTTCGTGAACAACTTATTCTACATTTTTAGTGTGCAAGTGGATTGTATCCTTTTATCAAGCTACCAAGTTATTATTAATTAATGTTAATTTGTATTTTTATTGCTTGTCTCTTCACACTTTATCTTGTTTTTCCCCCACGTGTGAACACGACCTTCGTGCTGTTTTCCGTCGGCAGGAAGCTTGATTATTTTGATATCATGCCAAAGACTATTCCTTGTACCTCTTGCTTGCAGGTGAAGCATGTGGACGACTCTCATGCCACATGTGTCACTTGCAACAGTTGCACTCAGGCCCAATCTTGTGGTATTTGTGGGGTTTGGTCCTCTAAATTCTGGGCTTCTGTGAACAAGGTGGTTCTTTCCAGAGCTAGAACCCCTCGTTCGCAGGGTAAGGGTAGCCGTGCCGTAGCAGACATTTCTGCTGGTGCACGTGGTGACTCTGTCACACAGGATTCGGATCTGCCTTCTGTGGCAAGTTCCTCTGCAACTGTTGGCGGTGTTAGTTCAGTGATACCTGACGAGGAGACCATGGTCTCTTTGTCTTCTGATGTCACTATTGAGGCGTCTGTTTTCGTTGAGAGCTTTTCCGAGGTCAGCTCGGATGGTGTTGGGACATTGGCATCCAGGGCCTGCTGTTCGGCAGCGGTCAGTGACAGCCCCTGTTAGCTGTCACTCTCGGAACATTCCTCCAGTGATTTCTCACTGTGTTCCGAGTCTGGGTGTCGATCGATGCTTGCCGTCGGTCTCAGAGGATAGGCAGTTGGGGCCGTCTTTTGCACTCTAGTACTTTTCCAACTTGTTTGGAAAAGATTCTAAAAGCTTGAGTTAGTTCCGAAGTAGGGCTTGCACTTATGTTACAGCCAATTGTAAACAATTGTGAGTAGGTTGAAAAGAAATATGTGACCTTAAACACCAATAAATAAATTGTAATAAACTCTTCTACTGTTTTACCTTTTACATCTTCTTGACTGCAGGAAGTGCCCCAAAGGGGGCTATGTGCATTAAAATAACACAACAAAATGTATGGAGTTGGGGGTTGTTGGACCAGCAGCTCAAGATCAGTCAGTTGTAAAGTTTTACTTGGTGAAACGTAAATCGAACATAGTGTAACAGTTTTGTCTAATGTTAGGCATACTGCCACAGCCTGTAAATTTGTTTGTAAAGGTACAGAACTGTGAATAACATCGTTTCTAAGACATACATTCCACGAACATGAATATCTGCATCATCTGCCCAGGCGTTATACAAAGTATAATGCTTAAAAGCTGAATGATCTTTGAGCCTCAGGGCTCTTTAAAAGAGTTTCCTGCAGACAAAAAGCAGCAGGTTTATATTTTTGACATAGTTCATTAAAATTCACTCTAAAACCTCGACAATTCCATTGTATTATAGTATTTTTGATTGTATTATCCATATCTGGTTGAAGATTGAGATGGTGGAAATAGACACTGTTGTTGTCTTGGGTTATTTTTTCCTCGGGGACTTGTCCTGATTCTGAGAGAAGTTTGGGCGTAGTTATCAGATTGTTTCTTCGATGCACTCACCGATTCCCAAGCCCTCGAACCTGTTACAGTTAACTGGGTCTTGAAAAATATTTGGAGTTCTATCGGATAATTGCTTTTGTCTTTCCTTTTGTTCTCTTTCTTGTTTCCTTCTCTGACTGACTCAGATTTTGTTGTTGTGCTCTTTGTACTTGCTGTGCTTTGTGGTGTGGTTTGTTTTGATCATTTTTCTTGTTAGTTAAAGATTTTTGTTCCGTATTCTGTCCAGGTTTCAATGTATTTGGGCTGCATGGTATTCAAATTTCAATACCGGTATCAGTATTGAAACAAGAGGCCCCACGTGGCCTTAATCGCTCACCTGACAAAGTGACTCTAAGAAGTATTTTAGGTCACCTTCACCATGTCATGCCTCATCAACATTAACTGGTTGAGTGATAGATTTTGTTTGAAGTTCAACATTTGTTACCTAAAATTAGTTTTATTTAAAATCATTGGTGTGTGGCCAATCTCCAATGATTTTTAATAAAGCAAATTTATCTCTGCAGACAAACTGGTTTAGCATGAAGCACAAACAAGGAATGTGAAGAGATAGCCTTGGGCATCTCTCCCCAACTGTGGATATCTTCCATGTGCTACATGTACATATTTGCATGCAAGAAAACAAAAATTTTCACAAATTTTCCAAAATATTAGTTTTTTTTATCATCATTGGAACAAGCTCAAACAGCTTATTCCAATAGGGGTATGGGAAGATCAGGTATATTTTTGAGACAGAAATGTGAATATATAAATAATGGTGTTTTTTTGTGAATGATGCTGGAGAATTTTGCGTAAAGATATGGTAAATGGTTTGTTCTAGATACAGAATGATGCAAAAGTATTTAAATTTGATTAGGCAAGTTGTTCCTATAATGCACTTAAAAATTGAAGTAACTGTTTTTTTGCTGCCGAACTTTTAGATGTGTGTGTCTGTGTTTGTGTGTGTGTGTGTGTGTGTGTGTGTGGGGGGGGGGGGGGGGGGGGGGGGGGGGGGGGGGGGGTAAGAGTGTTCTTGCAAACAAAATTCCTGAATAAATGGAAAATTTTATTTTTTGTGTGAAAGACATAGTGCGTGAATGTTGATTGGAACAAGCTTAGAGAGCTCATTTTAATGTGAAGTCATAAAGCTGTGTTTTACGTACGAAATTCTGGAATAACTAAAAAATTGCTTTTTTGACTCAAAAAGCATGGTGTGCGACCTCTCATTGGAATGAGCTCAAAAAGCTCATTCCAATGGGGTATTTACAAGCGATAAGTACATGTATGTTTAAGAGACAAAAATTAAAATTTGAATAGCGATTTTTGCGAAGAATGCTGACAAGTTTTGGCAGTTATGCTGGTAAAAAGGTAAGATATGCAAAGCGGTTGTTTTTTAGAGGCGACATTTAATTAAGGGGAATTAACCCTTGATTACTGAGGTAACTTCTAAAAGTACTGAAATTTCATGAAGCAATGTGAATAACAGACAACAGTTGCCTAAAAATTTCATGAATAACTAAAATTTTTATTCTTTTGTCTCGAAAACATGGCATATGACCTTTGTTGGAATGAGCTGAATGCGTGTGTTCCAATGAGGGGTCATAAAATTTGAACGGAGATTTGTGTGAATAATGCATTAGTACTGCTAGATTTGGGGTAAACGGTTCACCCTGGATACCACCCCTTCTATAGTAGATCTTTTCTGCAAATTTTGTCTAAGATTCTATCAACTTTACAAATACATACGTTCATGAATCACAATCAGATCCACCCCACAATGTTGCATACCAAATATTAAAAGATTCTGCCTGCTGGATCTGGAGAAGAAGATTTTTTAAGAAATATGCCTGAAATGCACTAAGTTAAAATTTGGGCTCCTATACGGAGCCCAAATATAAACCCAGGGGGCCGATTTGAACAAACTTGAATCAGATCCACCCCACAATGTTGCTTACCAAATATGAAAAGATTCTGAAGCTGTATCTGGAGAAGAAGATTTTTTAAGAAATTTGCCTGAAATGCACTAAGTTCGAATTCGAGCTTCTATAGTGAGCCCAAATATGAAACTAGGAAGCCGATTTGAACAAACTTGAATCAGATCCACCCCACAATGTTGCATACCAAATATCAAAAGATTCTGCCTGCTGGATCTGGAGAAGAAGATTTTTTAATAAATTTGCCCGAAATGCACTAAGTGCGAATTCAGGCTTCTATATTAAGCCCAAATATGAATCCAGGGGGCCGATTTGAACAAACTTGAATCAGATCCACCCCGCAATGTTGCATACCAAATATCAAAAGATTCTGCCTGCTGGATCTGGATAAGAAGACTTTTGAAGAAATTTGCCCGAAATGCACTAAGTTTGAATTCGAGCTTCTATAGTGAGCCCAAATATGAATCCAGGGGTCCGATTTGAACAAACTTGAATCAGATCCGCCCGGCAATGTTGCATACCAAATATCAAAAGATTCTGCCTGCTGGATCTGGAGAAGATGATTTTTTAAGAAATTTGCCTGAAATGCACTAAGTTCGAATTCGAGCTTCTATAGTAAGCCCAAATATGAATCTAAGGAGCCGATTTGACCAAATTTGCATCAGATCCATCCCACAATGTTGCATACCAAATATCAAAAGATTCTGCCTGCTGGATCTGGAGAAGAAAATTTTTTAAGAAATTTGCCTGAAATGCACTAAGTTCGAATTCGAGCTTCTATAGTGAGCCCAAATATGAATCTAGGAAGCCGATTTGAACAAACTTGAATCAGATCCATCCCACAATGTTGCATACCAAATATCAAAAGATTCTGCCTGCTGGATCTGGAGAAGAAGATTTTTTAATAAATTTGCTTGAAATGCACTAAGTTCAAATTTGGGCTCCTATACTGAGCCCAAATATAAACCCAGGGGGCCGATTTGAACAAACTTGAATCAGATCCACCCCGCAATGTTGCTTACCAAATATGAAAAGATTCTGCCTGCTGGATCTGGAGAAGAAGATTTTTTAAGAAATTTGCATGAAATGCACTAAGTTCAAATTCGAGCTTCTATAGTGAGCCCAAATATGAATCTAGGAAGCCGATTTGAACAAACTTGAATCAGATCCACCCCACAATGTTGCATACCAAATATCAAAAGATTCTGCCTGCTGGATCTGGACAAGAAGATTTTTTAAGAAATTTGCCTAAATGCACTAAGTTCAAAATCGGGCTTCTATACTGAGCCCAAATATGAACCCAGGGGGCCGATTTGAACAAACTTGAATCAGATCCACCCTACAATGTTGCATACCAAATATCAAAAGATTCTGCCTGCTGGATCTGGAGAAGAAGATTTTTTAAGAAATTGGCCTGAAATGCACTAAGTTCGAAATTGGGCTCCTATACTGAGCCCAAATATTAACCCAGGGATCCGATTTGAACAAACTTGAATCAGATCCACCCCACAATGTTGCTTACCAAATATGAAAAGATTCTGCCTGCTGGATCTGGAGAAGAAGATTTTTTAAGAAATTTGCCTGAAATGCACTAAGTTCGAAATTGGGCTCCTATACTGAGCCCAAATATTAACCCAGGGATCCGATTTGAACAAACTTGAATCAGATCCACCCCACAATGTTGCTTACCAAATATCAAAAGATTCTGCCTGCTGGATCTGGAGAAGAAGATTTTTTAATGTTTTTCCCATTGCCTACAGTGTTAAAAAGTGCTGACTCAGCACTTTTTCAAAGTCCCAAAACTGTACCCTATGATAAAACCGATGGCAATTTTTTTTTACCAATCCTTTCTGTTGGTCCTAAGGAAGCTGCACACCAAATAAAAATTCTCAGTGCCGTGCAGTTTTGGAGATATGGGCGTTTTAAATTTTTTCTATTTTTAGCTCCTGCGGTTCCCACGGGGCTGCGGGAAAATTTTTTTTTGCATAAATCAAGTACTCATGACCCAATAAGCCCTCACATAAAATTTGGTTCAAATCAGCCTCTCGGTTTGGAAAATAGAAATTTTGGGCGGGGCAAAAAATTTTGCCCCTCCCATAACGACGCCAAGTATAGCCCCACAAACTTCTCTTGAACAAATCTGAGTCTACACCTCAAAAGGAAGCTGCACACCAAATATCAAGTCTCTGCTACTGCTGGTTCATGAGAAGAAGATTTACAAAGATTTTGGTGCCCCTTGGGGGCGTGGCACCACCCAGGAGGAGGGGCAACTTCATTTGAACAAATCTGAATTGGCATTAGGTAATAAACATTTAGCCAACATTTGAATAAAATTGGGCTAGTGGTTTAGGAGGAGAAGTCGATAATGTAAAGTTAACGCCGGACGACGACGACGACAGACGACGACGGACGACGGACGACGACGGACGACGGACGGAAAGTGATTAGTAAAGCTCCCCTTGAGCTTCGCTCAGGTGAGCTAAAAAATACTGCGATATACCGGTATATCGTAGACTAGTTCAGAGGGTGTAAAACTTGGGTGATGTTCTGGGAACTGAGTTTGTAAATAATTGACAACACAGTTATATTTTGGGCAGTTAACAACTGAAAAAAATTTACTGTACTCGGTACCTTATGGTCAGCTAAAACCAATATCTTTAAGAAATCATTTTTTTTACAAATGTGCACAGCATTATTTTATTTTGATTTAAAATCACATCACAGAGACATCTCAGACACAAGCCAGAAAATAAGCAGACAGTCATCTGCAAAATGAGGTCCCCAGGGGGGTGAATTTAGTGATGCTACCCTGCACAGCAGGGTAGCATCACTAAATGTACCCTCTGTGAACCTTAATCTGAATCAGGGTTTCAAAACTAAACAGAAAGAGGTACCCTGAGGATAAATTGGCCCACTGTATGGGATAGCATCATCAAATTCACCCTCTGGGGACCTCAATCTGCAAATGTCAGACTGCTTATTTTCAGGCCTGCTCAGACACGAAGGAAAACAATAAAGTGCCATGACTTTTCTGTTCGAAAAGAATATCCTACAATTCATCAGTGTAGCTGACTGTAGTGTTTATTTTTCCCTTGTTCATGAATATTAATTAATACAGCTGTTTTATGAAGTGTGTGCATTTCGCACCCTGCATTTTCCTCTCTCAGATGGTCAGTGGTGTGTTTGTGTTAGTAATTAATGTTCATGTGAGCAGCAATTATTAATGTCTGAATGGATTATTTTTGTGCAGGCTTCTCCTTCCCTTTGTTTCTGGTTCTGGTTCTGTGCCGTGTATGTTCATACTCCCAAAACTTCACCTGATGTGATGCGTGGTTAGCACGATTTTTAAAGGGCTAAGATATATAAATGGTAGGTTTATTTGAATTTATTATTACTTTCTGGGATAACATCTGTGAAAAAATATTTGAAGTTACAAAAATATAGTTAAGTTTTAGATTGCTGGTCGTCGTTTTAAAACTGGGACGAAAAGTGACAGACGACCAACCCAGCCATCATTGCCATTGAACAGCTTATTAATATTCATAAGTTCAAAGTTTGCAATGACAGTGTTGATGGAAATGTTGATCAACGTGGCTTCAGGTTTCATCAGTTTTTGATAGGAATAGAATAAATTAAACAAACAATCCCGATTATGATTTTGTGAGTAATTGTATTATCCATACAGGAAAACTTGAGATTACATACACAAATGTGTCAAAGTATTCATTCCATGAATTCGACGCTCTCCTGAAATATTCAAATTTCAGTTTCAGTTTCAAATTGCTGGTACGTGTATACTTACTTAACTTACGCAGCTCAAGTACGCTGCAAAGCATACTCCTCCACCGTTGCTGCTAATGCATACCACTGGGGAACTGACCCGTAGAGTTTGTGAGAAGTGCTTGGTCATGGCAGTCATTCAACCAACCATTTCCATAAAAAAGTGCAATAAACAACTACTACTGACAACCGACGCAGACAGTGCAACAAAACGGAAGATGTTAAAAAAGTATTAAAATCATTAAAAGTCAGTATAGGGTAGTAGTGATAAAATCCAACTAAAAGGAAATAACGAATGACGTGACACCCTTTTTGGGGGGAGGGGAGTGGAGGGGGGGTCCCGATTGGCTAGAACGGGCCATCCAACCATCCATCTACTCCCAAAATTAGGGCCGACGCAGTGTATTGAACAGGTATCTCCAACACTGAAGCCAGGGCCAAAGCAGTTTTTACGACCTGATCTCCATCTTGGGAGATTTGTCCTAACTGGAGCCACTGTCTGTCCTCAACTTCCAGGATTCCTTTCTCCGGGGCCTTCGGAACACACCTCATGGGAGAACAAGGTGCCGGCTAGATGTTATTAGCAGGACTGACCATTTTGGTCCGGGGCTGCATATTTAAATATTCCGCAGCAAACCAGCTCAACTGAGCAAACCTGCCAATCTAAAACCAGCGAACCTGTGCAATTGCGCAGGTCATCTATCCGCCACCTAAGAACCCGCCTAGTAGGGGATGGTCAAATCCCTCTAGGAGCAGAAGATCCAGAGCCAATTTGTACATGGGAACCAAGTGCGTGATGCCCTGGAATGTAAGCTACCACTGTAAAATTGTCAGACAGGAGAAGGACCTGACAATTCGAAAGGTGGGGGATCCACTGCCGGAAACCCAGAAGAGTAAGAAGCTCCTTCTGGTTGACGTGAAGAGCTGCCTGATCCTGGTCCCAAACACCGTGAATGGAAAGACCTAGAGGATCCAATGTTGCGTCCCATTCAGGATCACTTGCATCTGCCGTCAGAACATGATCAGACATTGGCAAATCCAACGGAACTCCCAGCATAATCCCCTGAACATCTGTCCAGGGAAGAAGGTGACAACTGAGAGATGCTGGTAACTGTAGAACCAGATCCAGAGGATCGACATACAGCCTCCAAAGACTGAGCAGAAAGTGTTGGAGAGGTCTGATATGCAGTCGACCAAAAGGAATGAGATCCATCACCAAACCGTACGTTGTCGCGGACATGGACTGGGTCAGAGTCAGGGAGAAAGCCGAGAGAATCGCTGTTCTCATCCAGGGAACTGCCACCATATTCAACTGAGTACAGAAGTCCATCGCCAGATGACAAAACGACTGAGAAGGAACCAGGTCCTACTTCTCCTCGTTGACTCAGAACCCTAGTGACGAATGGAGGTTCAACAGTGTGTTGACATCAGACTCCAGAAGAGCAGCATTGGAGTGCCTTTGGAGGAGGTCGTCCAGATAAGCCGTAGTAGTTACCCTGGACTGTGTGTGATGGAAGGCTACCACATGCGACATCAGTCGGGTGAAGGCCCGAGGAGCCAGGTAGAGGCCAAAAGGCATGGCCTTAAACTGGTAAACTCGCTCCAGAAAAGCGAACCAGAGATACTTTTGCGATGTCCAATGAATTGGAACATGAAAGTAAGCATCTCGCAGTTCGATGCTGGAAGCAAAGTCTCCCTGGTGAATGGAGCAGTGAACATACCTCCATACTGAACTTGGGAGCAATGACAGACTGGTTCAGGATAATCAGATCAATAACCGGTCTGAGTCGGCCGTCCTTCTTCAGCACCAAGAATAAAAATCCCACTGAATGAATGTTCTTGACGACCTCAATTGCCCTCTTTGACAGGAGATTGTCTATCTCTGTGATCAAAAAGTTCCCGACGTGAACCGTCTGAAGGAACTTGGATTGGAAGCAGCACCTGTACCAGAGTGGGGTGCCTCTGGAAGGATATCCGCAGACCGGACCGAACAACATCTAACACCCAAGGATCGGATGTGATCGCAACCCAATGGTCTGCAAACTCTGATACTCTTCCTCCAACCTGGAACAAATCGAGGTGAGGACCTTCATTTCGAGCCCCAGCGGGGCCCGCAAGAGAAGAAACCACCTCATCTGCTAGCAGAAGGATCCTGAGACCTCCCTCTGTTCTGTCGACGCTTACCCTTACCATGTGAGTAAGAGGAAGAATCAGATGCAGGAGGATCAGCTCTTGGTTTTGCGGCAGACGAAGAAGGGCACCTGTTAGGCTTGGAACAACCCTGGCCTACAACAGAAGGCAGATCAAGCTGGCGAAGCAGCAGCTGATCTTTGGATTGACGCAGGATGTCATCCCAGACCGTCGCAACGGAATCGTGGAATAGACGCAGTCCCACCAAAGAAGCAGATCGAAGAGCAGCACACTGCACTTTCGGAAGGGAACGGCTAGTGTCCAGCACTGCATCCTGGCAAACTAATTCCAGAGTAGCCATGTTACAGGCATGCATCTGAGTAAGGTACATCATCGCCTTAGAAAGCACATACAAGGGAGCCTGTATGTCGTCAAACTCATCTGGAGGCAGATAAGCAGATAAGCAGCTAAGGCAGAGACGACATGATCCAAGAGAGATAGCATGCCCAGCATCTCTCTGAATAAGCCCAACAGGGACTCCAAAGTCGCCACACGAATAACAGCCGACTTGGGCTTGGAAAGCCCAAGGGAGGAGGAGTCCTGATCCAAGATCGTACGATAATGCACAGAGGGCAAAAAAGGTATCAGCCCTAGTGAAGAACGAAGTCTTCATAGCCTTGGAACTCAACTTAAGAGTCCAATGTTGCAAAAGCCTCGACCACCTGTACTGACTGGTACGGTCGCAGGTGCTCTGAAGCAGGTTGCTCCACATGCTGTAGGCGCACGACCGATGCTCATGGCCTGGCTGAAACCTCCAGCTGGTCTGATGGTTTAAGCTCCTTAAGAAACTCAAACACAAAGTCAAGAGCTGCCCCCAAGTCAGTAGACTGATGGCTCTCAATGTCAGGTGTGTCTGACACATCTCCAGAGTTGGAAGACACATAGCCCATCTCGGGCATACCAGCCAAGGCCTCCCATGGTGTGGGAACACAAGGGGGATCAGAAAGCGGCCTGCTTCCAGGCCTTGACTTCATCAAGGTGAACCAAAAATCTAGAAGTTTATACTCACAGACACATATATACAGACGGACACAGATGACATTATTCAATGCATAAAGAAGAGCATGTTCTAATGATGAATTGTTGCATTTAAAGAAACAGGCAGACTGTTTGGACCCACTCGACTCTACTGTTCCTAAGGATCCTATATAGCAAATAACAATTCTTTGTTCAATTGAGTTTGCAAAATTTGCAAAAAAATGCCAGGATACAAGGTCCAGGTGGGTGGGTGGGTGGGTCCGAGCCCCAAAGTGCAGTTTTTGCCAGTGTCATGCAATTTTTTGCCAAATATCATTTTACAGTCAAGTAATTACAACCAAAGTGAATTCAAGTGCTTAGATTCATAACTTAGAACAGAATAGAGCATTGATAATGTGTTGGGGGCTCCATGTTACAATTTTTTCCCCATGTTTTACACTTCATTAGGGGGTGGGTCCTGTTCTGGGTCTGCAAAAACTTGCAAAACAAAAAAGTAATTCCCAGTTATTTGGTCATGATTTTCACTCCTTTATATTTCTACTAAGGCAGTCTGCCTCTTATTAGTGCTTTGTAGCTCCTATTATTTGATTCTTCTATAAGCCTCAGGCTGCCTCATGCCATTGGTCTAGTGTGCTTCCATGTATGGAATAATTGGAAAGATTGATAGAATAAAAAAATGATTGTGGAAAACGGGTATAATTTCAAGGTAAATATGATTCTAGTGACACGAACATAAAACAAGAGGCCTCAGGGGGCCTAAGGGCGCTCACCTGACATGGTAGTCTAAATATCAAACCAGGGACTTGACTTGAATAAGCTGCATACGCCCCTCCTAAGAAAAGCATATACCAACTAGATGAAGCAGTTGTGCCAACACAATAAACAGGATTTTCTTTCTATTTTCAGTTCCTGCACTTTTACGTCCCAAAATTGAGATAAACGCATAAAAAACAGATTTTTTTTTATTTTTGTTCGGAAATTTTCAGAGTCTCAAACAAAATATTTTCAGCCTAAATTTTTTTTTTCTTCTTAAAACTGACCCAAAACGCATAAAAAAACAAAAAACTAAGTCCCACCCGGCCCCCAAAAACAAAAAAATTTTCGGATTTTGGTCCAAAATTTCTAAGTCCAGAATGGGGCCCCAAATTTTCATACTAAATATGAACCCAGGGGCTTGGCTTGAACAAACTTGAATCTCACCCCCCTAAGGATGCTGCATACCAAATATCAAAAGATTCTTATTGGTAGATTTTTAAAGAATATTCCTCATACTGCACTAATTTAAACATTTGAGCTCCCATAGAGAGCCCAAATATGAACCCAGGGAATCAATTTCAATATACATGTGAAACAATCTTCCAAAGATGTTATATGTGAAATTTGAAAGCTTTTGGAGCAGTGATTTGGGAGAAAAGTAGTCTTAAATGTTTTTCCCATTACCAACAGTTAAAAAATGCTGACTCAGCACTTTTTCAAACTCCCAGAAAAGTACTCCATGATAAAACTGATAGCAATTTTTTTTACCATTACATTCTGTTGGTCCTAAGGAAGCTTCACACCAAATAAGAATTCTCAGTGCTGTGTAGTTTTGGAGATATGGGCGTTTTAATTTTTTTCTATTTTTAGCTCCTGCAGTTCACATGGGACCACGGGAAAAAGAAATTTGGGCATACATTAAGTACTTATGACCCAATAAGCCCTCATATCAAATTTGGTCCAAATCTGCCTCTCGGTTTGGAAAATAGAAATTTTGGGAAGGGCAAAAATTCTTGCCCTCCCATAATGACGGCAAATATAGCCCCACAAACTTCTCTTGAACAAATCTGAGTCTATACCTCAAAAGGAAGCTGCACACCTAATATCAAGTCTCTGCTACTGCTGGTTTATGAGAAGAAGATTTTTTAAGATTTAGGCACACTTTTTGGGCATGGCCCTACCAAGGGGCGAGGCAACATGATTTGAACAAAATCAAATTGCGATGTCATAACAAACTATTATCTCAAATATCAATTAAATTGGTTCAGCGGTTTGGGAGGAGAAGACACAAACACCATGTTCATGGACGACGGACAGAGAGTGATCACTATTGCTCTCCTTACTGAAAGTCAGGTGAGCTAAAAATAAATAAGAGGCAATTCATCTCAGACAAGCCACCCTGGCATGGGTAAAAAAAACTTCAGTATTAGGTCTCTCTCAGACCAGCTGTACAAACTAAACATTTAACCGAAAAGTAATGAAATGAAAAACAACTATTTCTTGTGGACAGTTGAAGATATCCCGGTGAGAACAATATATTTTGGGCAGGGCTTCTTGGTGGTGGGATTCAACTGGTGTCTGAACAGCATAGACATGTTGTATATCAGGGTAAGGGTTGTGTTGCTTGAAACATGAATGGGTGTATGTCTGCAATTCAGTTGGTGGAGGCGGGTTCCAGTGGTTACCTGGGGGCCTGATGCTGCATTTCCGTTGTGGCTTTATATGCAGAGAGATTATTTTGGGGGCATCTGTGGCTAGGGATGACTTGGATGCCCAACAGCAGGACTGGGATATCGGACAAGTTGGTTTGCGGCACCTTTCATGTTTGGGAAAAGTATTTATTTATTTATTTTTTTTTTTGATTTAGGTAATTTGAATACTTCGTTAAACAGATTTTATAAATTGGGGGTGGGTCCCCAATTGTCTTTGAGGAAAAACTGTGTGGGAGGGGTGGGTGTCCAAGACATGACTGGCCAAAATTTGCATTCCGGGGGTGGTGGGTCCCAAAAATTGAACATGTAAAAATTTCCACCACAATTTTTTGCCTGCAACCAGACGCACCCCCCCCCCACCCCCACCCCCCCAACCCTGTTGGGGATAATTTTCTCACATAAATCAAGTACAAGTCCCTTACATTACTCAATAGCAAATTTGTCCAAATTGGCTCACCGGATCAGAAAATACAAATTTTAGGTGGTGTCCCAAAAATACTGCCTCAACTAGCACAAGTCCAAACAGGGTTCTTACAGTCAAGGACCAAAAAAATTCAAGGACTTTTCAAGGACATATCAGCATTTTCCAAGGATGTTTTTTTTAAATGTGCATTTGGAATACAACCATTTTTAGAAGCCTTACCTACTTTAGCCCTTTACCTAACATGAAAAGCAGACGACACTTGCAAAAAAATTCTTGAATAACTAATTTTTTGTCTCAAAAACATAGGTTATGACCCCTCATTGGAACGAGCTTGATGAGCTCGTTCCAACGAGGGGTCATAACCTATGTTGTTGAGACAAAAATGAAAGAAATAATTGAAATTAATTGGTCATTTCTGAGAATAGCACTGGCCTTTTTTGGCCGTTTCGTTGGGTAAAGGGTTGGAAATGTCCTACCTCATCCTTCTAAATTCCAGAAAAGGGTAATTCCAAAATGCTCTGTAACAGAATTATGGTGCTTACAGAATGACACCCGGTTAAATAATGCCTGAACTTTATTCCTCATTTACCGATTATCCATTATTTATGTTCGTTTTTTCCGTTTTTCAACAAAAAAAAGAGCAAAAGAGATGTTTCAATGGCCCTCTATTACACAGAGCTCATCGAGCTCGTTCCAACGAGGGGTCATAACCTATGTTATTGAGACAAAAATGAAAGAAATAATTGAAATTAATTGGCCATTTCTGAGAATAGCACTGGCCGGTTTTGGCCGTTACGTTGGGTAAAGGGTTGGAAATGTCCTACCTCATCCTTCTAAATTCCAGAAAAACGGTAATTCCAAAATGCTCTGTAACAGAATTATGGTGCTTACAGAATGACACCCGGTTAAATAATGCCTGAACTTTAATTCCTCATTTACCGATTATCCATTATTTATGTTCGTTTTTTCCGTTTTTCAACAAAAAAAAGAGCAAAAGAGATGTTTCAATGGCCCTCTATTGCACAGATAAAAATTACATAGGGTAAAATTCAAGGACTTTCAGGGAGTCAGAAGGATTTTCAAGTACTGTTCAAGTACATTTTCTGAATTTTTAAAATTCAAGGACTTTTCAAGGATGTGCACACCCTGCCAAATATTGCTGAAAAAGTTTCTTGGAACAAACTTGAATCTTGTGCATATAGGGAAGCTGCACATGAAATCTCACAGCATTGAGACTGGTGGTTTATAAGAAGATTTTTTAAGAATATCAGGGTTTTGGCATTGCCCCAGCCCATTAGGCTTAGCTTGTTACTTCTTGTGAACAAACTTGGAAGATTATTCCCCAAAGATAGTTCATACTAAGTCTGGTTGGGAATGGACCAGTGGTTCAGAGGTCCAGTGGTTCGGAAGAAGACAACTGATATGCAAAGTCAACCCTTTACCAACGTAACAGCCAAAACCGGCCAGCGCTATTCACAATGAAAGTGTCAATGACACTGTAGCTTAACTTGTCTAGCTTAACTTGTCTGTGTGTTGTGTTTGATGAAAAGGATAATGTTCAATGTTTATGAAAGGATTATGAAATAAGACAAGAATTGTGATAATTGGGAATATGTTAATTTCTGTTCCCTGTATGCTAAGTTTTCAATAAAAATAATATGAGGTGTAGACTGTACTAAAGAATTGAGGGGTGGGTTAATGTGGTTCTCACAGTTAATGTATGTGGTCCTCACAGTTAACGTATGTCAACGAAAGTTACCAAGTTACAGCAAAATTATTCCAAAACGAGTCATCTTTTCAAGTTACAATGATATCCCTTTATAAATACGGCCTGTGGACTGTGCTAAAGGTTTTCAGGCTTCAGGCCTGTGTAGCCATCATGGTTGATCGATCGCAACTAAAAGGGGACATCTTCATCTTGACATTATACTGAGTCATCCTACCAAATTACAATGAAATCCATTCATAAATACGACCTGTAGTCTGCGCTAAAATTTTTCGGGGTTTAGGCTCAGGCAGCCATCATGGTTAAATGATCGTGACCAAAAGGGGATGTTCTCATCTGGGCATTATCTGGAGTGATCCCACCAAGTTACAATGAAATCCCTTCATAAATAGGACCTGTAGACTGTGCTAAAGGTTTTCAGGTTTTGGGCTCGGGCAGCCATCATGGTTGACCGATTGTGACCAAAAGGGGACGTTCTCATCTGGATATGACCCCAAACCTGCATATGAAATTTTGTGATGATCAGACAAGAACTATGGGGTGTAGCCTGTGCTAAAGGAAAATGTGAACAGATTCACAGACTAACAGACTTCCACACATGTGATGGCAACAGCTTATCTTGACTTTGTCAAATTAAGCTAAAAACAAACGCGTGTACAAATGATATTTAAAAAAATAGCCAATTTTTCAAAGCCTCCGTTTCCCATAATTCATCTGTAATTTACCCCTATGCATCAGACTTTGTGACCATAACTTCAAATTCTCTTATCCAACAAATAACCTATTGCAATCATATATCTGAAAACTAAAACTATATCTCCAATTAACATGGCATTAGTTTCAACATATGCTCTATGTTCAGAATTTCACCTTGTGCAATAGAGTGACACTGTAGAGCGGAACCTAATGCAAGCTGAATCTTGGTATAAATACAACTTGGGTAGAGTACGGGGACAAGAATCAAGACCCTTGTTGAGTTTTTCTTGTATCTCATACATAACTTCGGTGCCTGTAAAATACAGGAAAAACTCCAACTCGGATCATTGATTCCAGTCCCCAGTACTCCACCCTCCCCTCACTGAGTTCTGTCTTATAATCCCAGGGTCTAAACTTCAACAAGTTGATGAATCTTCATTATAAAGATGCAATAAATTTTACAAATAAAGGTGTCAGGCTTCATGGTTTGTTAGAAGATTTGTTAATGTTTCTCCCATTAACCTCTGTGTTAAAACTAAGGTGGTACACATGACATCCCTAAATCTGACACCAGGGTTCTGGTTTGAACAAAACCTGTAAATGAACTTCACAATAATGTTATATATCAAATAGAGCGGCATTATGAGCAGTGCTGCTGTGTGTGAAAGAAGACTTATTAAATGTTTTTGCCATTACCCACAGTGTTAATATCTGGAAAGGTGGGTGTGCGGACAGTGCATAACACTCATATACAAGACCCCATGGACTCGATTTGAATAAACTTATGAATCAACCTCTCGCCAAGCCTATAGCGAGAGAAGGAGACTTGCAGGCCCAAAGTGGGAATGTAAGCCAAGATAATAAATGTGCTTGCAGACTTTTACACTCCTTCAACTTAGCGACACTAAATGCTGAGCCCAAATTATGGTACTTGCGTCCAAAAATAGTGTGCAAAATTTCAGAAATTATTCTAACTGGCTGGCTGGCTGTTCACGTGGTTGTGGGATGGCTAACCGAACATTCTGTTGTATGAAAATTCTTGAGAAACTGCTTCTTTATCATTAACTGGTTTTGGCGTTAAATTATTTTCCAAAGGTGATTTGAAGCACGAATATATTTTTTCAAAGATACCATGCTACCAGCAAGTGGAGAGTCCGGTCAGCAAGATTACGTTATAAAATAATCATTCTGTTACTATTTATAGGAGAGTGCCATTTGCTGGAACAAATCTTTTGGCATGAATCAAATACTTATGAAGCATACCAAATGTGGTTCAAATCAGGGCGCTTAAAACAGAAAATCTGGGCAAAGCAAAAAATACTGCCCTCCCAGAACAACTGAAAATGTTGCCACTCAAACTTCGCTTGAACAAACTTGAGTGTATATCTCAAAAAGAAAGCTAAATATCAAACACTGACTTATTCTATCCATCGGATCATGAGAAGATTTTTTTAATATTGGAGCAATTTGACCCCACCCTCTCGCTAAGGGGCATGGCAACTTAACTTGAATTAATCACAATGTGGCACCATGACTAGAGATGAGACGATTAATCAGTGTAACATCGGCACTCGGCCGATAAGCGCCCACCGGTTCACCATCGGCACTCGATGGTTCAACATCGGCCCACGCCAATTGTCTGAAACTCAGTGAAAGTGTTATGGATGATCTGTAATGAACTTTCTTCCCCTTCGTGGGACAACCAGTGGCAAGCGATCGTTATGACTGTTACTGATATCAGGTAAGTAATGGTTCCTGAAAGAAATGGCAGAATATTATATTAAAGATTTTGATTGTGTAACTGTGTACCAAATTGTTTTTTATCCATCATGTGAATACGGACTCTCTTCACTGCCCAAACTATACTGCATTCTGCGATATGTCATAATATTTCTTTCAACCACGCTCATCTTCTCATTAAATATATAATGGCATTCTTTATTCCCATATTGGACAGATAATTCCTCCATATTGGTAATCTGTGTTAACTGTGAGAGGTTTGGGTGCAATAAGTTTAATATCGGGCCATTTGGGGTGGGATTTAGCAACACGAAGCCACTAAATTTTCTCATGCTGAAATGTGTGGAGCATGAGATAAAAGTTAAAAAATTTATAGTAATTTATATATTTTTTATACTTACCAATGACCCAGACTTAGCGGGTGCTAACTCTAAAAAAACCAGGGCCAAACACAAATTTTGCCCCCCAATCCCCAAAATTTGCATCTAAAACCAAAAGAAATCATGTCCTAAAGGACCTCCATACTTTGCCCTTACTGCGCATGCGCAGTGTCAAGGACGTTCCGAAATTGGCGCCAATTATCATTCTTACTGGCAGTGCCTGGTCAGCGCTACGTACTCAGCGGGGAGGTAAGAGTTCCCAACTCCTGGGAGGGCCATCCCCGTCTGGGTCATTGGTAAGTATAAAAAATATATAAATTAATATAAATTTTTTAACATTTTTATACTGTACCAATGACCCAGACTTAGCTGAATAGTAAAAAGGCTGGAGGGCCTAGGACATAGAGGAAAATCCAATAAGCTCAACTATATAATATAGAGGCTACCCCTCAAGGAGAAAAGGAGAATTAGGCTTTACATGTATCTTTCTTATTTTATGTTAAATTAGAAAGATACAATACCCTTCATAATTGAGCACAATAACATTCATGTTCTCTATTAACATCCAGTATAACCCTTTATACTAATTATTTTTAAAGTAAGCCAATAAATAAAGTTAGTCCAGAGAATTGAGACTCTTTATATTCTTTAAAAGTGTCCGAGGATTGTATATTAACGCCCGTTTGACACTTGACATATACAAATGCTTCACACCGAGCTACACTTTAAAAATATGACATGAATGAATTTTAACGTTAATACTACACTTTAAAACCATCCCGGAAACGACTCAGAAATACTGACTTCGGAGGAGGAATTCCCTTGCTTTTCACTATAAAGCAGGTGACCTAAGGGAACACCCTCCACCCCCCCCCCCCCCCCTTCCCCTTGCCCTGGGTCAAATAGCCCAGAGCGAAGAGGGCAGCCGGACGGAGTCACTGCCGGAAAAGAAAGCCTGCATAACTATAGTTGCAACTGTTTAGTGGACGACATTCTGAGCAAACAGATAACGGACCTAAACAATGCAGGTCTCCAGAAATGGACTCAATATTTCTGAGATAAAAATTCGTGAATGTGGATGGCTGAGACCAATAAGCAGCCTTCATTAAATCTGTAATAGCAATACTATTAGCGTAAGCCCAAGAAGTAGCAAGAGCTCTTACTTCATGAGCCGAAATCTTAAGCACAGACTGCTGAGAAGAAGATAAATTTTCATAAGCAGTACGGATAGTTAATTGAATCCATCTAGCAATAGAATGGACCGAAATGTCCTTTCTATTAGGCATCAGAGACAGAAAGAAACGTTTTCGTCCCTTTCTGATAAACTGAGATCTCTGTTTATAGATACGCAACGCTCTAACAGGACAGAGTAAAGGCCTACGCCCGTCTGAAGACGGAAGAGCCTTAATAACAATAGGTTCCGGATATTTATTAGGAGCCTGATTCTTAGCTAAAAAACCCACATTAGTAGTGAAGGTGATAGTGTTCCCGACACTACGATAGTGAGAATCATCCACCGACAGTGCATGAAGCTCACTGACTCTTCTAGCAGAAGAGAAAGCTAAGAGAAAAGCTGTCTTATAAGACAAGAATTTGAAATCTACTGTCCCAAGAGGTTCAAATGGCTTTTCCTTCAGTTTAAGAAGAACCCAAGCTAAATTCCACTTAGGAATTAACCTAAGAGTTCTGGGTCTATTTATCGAGAAGTTTCTTACCAACTTAGATAAAGAGACATTAGATCCAATTTGTAAACTATCATGATGTGCATAGGTATCAGATAACATAGACCTATAACCCTTAATAGTAACAGGCTGCAGTTTGATTTCGTCAAACAAGTATACTAGAAAGTTTGCAATGTCTGGTATGGAGGGATCAAAAATATCAACAGAATGATCCCTACACCAACGACGAAAAACCTTCCACTTAGCCGCATAGTTTAGCGAAGAGGAGGTCCTCCTACAGTTAGAAATCGCGTCCACTGCTCGTCCTGTGAAGTGCTTGCCATGCAAGAAGGACCGCACAACGGAAAAACGTGAAGGTTGAGACCTTGTGGGTTGTGATGGAGTTGACGCGATTTCCCCTGCGAAAGAAGATCCTCCCGTGGAGGAAGCTTTCGCGGTAGGTCCCACAACAGACACCTGAGTAGATTTATCCACGGTCTCTGTGGAGACAGAGATGCTACCAACAGAATCTTGCATTGAGATTGTTTTATCTTTAGCAATACTTGCTGAATTAACGGCGCTGGAGGATACGCATATCCTATCATTCCGTCCCAAGGGATCGACAGAGCGTCTACTGCAAATGCTCTTGGATCCGGACACGGAGACACATACGTCTGCAACTGATTGTTGAGATGTGTCGCAAATAAGTCTATCATTGGCCGTTCCCATTGGTAGCAAATCTGATTGAATACTTGTTTGTTGAGAGTCCACTCCGACGGCAACAAGCGACCCTTTCGTGAAAGGGAGTCTGCTAGTACGTTCAGACGACCCGGTATATGACGGACCGAAAGAAGAACCTGATGTTCTAGAGCAAACAGAAGGATTCTTTCCGTTAGATTGAACAACGGAATTGAATGAGTGCCTCCCTGATTCCGTATATACGCCACTACTGTCGTATTGTCGGATAGGATTTGGACATGAGCATTGTGAATAATGTCCATCCAATGACGTAACGCAAGCCAAATTGACATCATTTCCTTGATGTTTATGTGCTTGCCCAGGAATTGCGGATCCCAAAGACCCTGGCATCTCGAATCCGTTGGGATCAATGATGCACCCCAACCTGTTTGACTGGCATCCGTCATAATGGTAAAACTCAGATCCGGCAACTGCAGCGGAACTCCCTGAGTTAACCACTGAATGTTTGCCCAAGTCTGAATCTCTCGTTTCACTTGATCTGACAAGAGAAAGTCTATGTCGAGCGAATGAATTTTCACACTCCAATTCTGAGTCAAGAAAATTTGGAGAGGACGCGTGCGTAACCGCCCCATCGGAATGAGATCCGCAGCGGCTCCGCACAGACCTATCAGTCTCATAAACTCCCTCGCTGTGACTTTGTCTGCGTGCAGACAATAGCGAGCGTAACAACTGACTAATTTCGCTCTGGTTAACGGCAGACGAACGAGATTGTTGTGCGTCTCGAAGCTCATTCCCAGATGTGTGAATGACTTGGACGGCACCAGATCCGACTTCTCCTCGTTTATTATAAAACCGAGACGTCGGAGCAATAGAAGTAGATTCTGCACATCGTTCTGAAGCGTTAACTCGTTGCCGTACCTCTGAAGAATGTCGTCCAGGTAGGCCGACGTTACCGCAGACGAATGAGCTCGGAAATACATCATTACCGAGTTCATTACCTGAGTGAAAGCCCAGGGTGCTAGATTCAATCCGAAGCACATCGCCCGGAATTGATACACCACCCCTAGGACTGCGAAGCGTAGATACTTTCTGAATGTCGGATGTACCATGACGTGAAAGTACGCATCTTTGAGATCTATGCTTGTTGCATAATCGTTCACCCGAATACTCGCTCTGACTGATCGAATCGTCTCCATATAAAACTTCGGAGCGACGATCAGCTTGTTTATCCAGCTCAAATCTATGACTGGACGGAACGAGCCGTCTGGTTTCGGAACCAGAAACAGATGGCTGTAGAATCCCGGTGTCTCCTGGTTTTCTACGACCTCTACCACGTTCTTCATTAAAAAAGACTGCACCTCTGATAACAGAGCGTCTCTTTTCTGCGGATTTGACGGAAGTTGAGTCCATTTTGGACTTCGAGTTAATGGAGGCTTTCTTTTGAAGGATATCTTTAGACCTTCCGAAATCACCCCTCTCACCCAAGGGTCGTCCGTAATCGACGCCCACTCTTGTGAAAAACTCGACAACCTTCCGCCAACCGGTACGTGATAGAGGTTGAAGCCATCACCTCCTGGACCTGCGAGGCCTGCGGTAGGAGAAACCACGTCCTCCACGACCCGCACCTCGTCCTGTCGACCTCGGGGCGTCTGACCGGTTGTCCCGGCCCGAAGGACGTCCCGAACGTGAGTCGCTGCCTTGACGGTCTCTTGAATAAGACCAAGAGGACGCACCGGAACCTCTATAGGAACCTCTCTTGGGTGCATTAGACCCAGAAGTGCCTGTCTTACTCTTATCTGCCGTGTCCGATTTCTTAGAAGCAGATTTGAACAGCAGAGAATCCGAAGCTTTCTTTGTAATTTTATCGTAAATTGCAGAAAGCTTGCCGTCGAAGAGAAGTTCTCCAGAGACCGAAGCGACTCTGAGAGAGTTCTTCACCTTACTATCCACGAGTGTGGATGTAGCTAGGGCTGCGTCACGTCTAACCAACTCCAGGTTTGCCACTGAAAGGGCGGAGTTACACGTGGAATAAGCTACTGCCCTTGAAAGAAGTCTTAAAGAGGATTGTATATCCTGGAATTCTTTCCCTTGAAGACGCAATGATAACGCCTTAGTAAGGTGGTCTGCGTAAGATAAGGCATCTAAACTGGCTCTGTTAGACGAAATAGTTGTTTCCAACACCGCGGTTGGAATAGACGCCGACGACGGTAATGATAATTCTAAGTCTTCCGCCTCGTCGTCCATACGCAGAGGAACTCTCGGGATACCCTGTCCTGCCGTATCGAATTTATTCCTTGCATTAATGAAAGGCAGGTTGAGAGTATTGGCGGACAAGAAACCTGCTTTTCCTGTTTTGGAAGCAAGTTTGAATATAGCGTCGTTCAATAATTCAAACGTTCTTGCAACAATATTGGACTGAGACGGAAACTCGGGAGCGATGTCCCTGAACCGCTCAAAGAAATCAGAGTCCAATGACACTATAATTCTCTTGTCCGGAACCGCAGCAGTCTGGCCCGACGGAACAACTTGAGGAAGAAAGTGCCGGATGAAGTCCACGGCAGCTTTACGTTGTTCCGAAAGGGATAGCTCCAAGTCATCCGTATCCCTTTCACCATCCGGTCGGACCTCATGATGCTCCCGGTCGTCCGCCCCTGATGCTTCGGCGGAGCGTACCGACCCAGCGTCGTCGGATAATTCCCGATCCGACACCGTTTCTGTCGGTTGCTGGGATGCTGCGATAAGTTGTGCTATTTGCACAAGCACGTCCGACATCGAGGCCTGCGGAGGCGCAGTCTTTCGCTGCTTCGCCGAGGGCAGCTCCGCATCTGGTGACTCCCGCATACTCTTCCTATGCGAACGTCCAGAGTCCACCGGCCTCGTGTCCCTGGCTACCGGATGGCGTGACCTGGTCGCCGAAGAATCCCTGATCGGCGAAGCTGGTAAAATATCGGCGGTCACGTAGCCAAGGTGCGGTCGTGTGCACTGATGAGAGGAAGAAGCCTGAGCAGTCTCTGTGGACTGCCTATACAACGGAGCGTCCCGAGCGACGGACGTGTGCTCCGCTTGCGACACATTTTGTACCACAACATCTGGTCCCAGATGTTGTTGTACGAGAGAGGGGCCTCTCTCGCTCGCGGCCCGGCTGGACCTGGACGAGCTAGGAACCGGACTCGAAGACTTCCTCCGATCTCTCCTACTATCCGCCGTCACTGGGTGTGCACGTTGAATGTTTATAGTGCTCGCATCACCCAACATTTCCTCCTGGACCGCATCGGACGAACCCGGCTGCCGAACCATTTGGTGAATGGACGCTACACCGGGCGAGCTAGTGGACAACATTTGTCTTATCTCCATGAGCACTTTTGCCGCTAGCTCTGTATTCATTTGTGACGACGGAAGCGCACTTGCAGAAGATAACATGGAAACATCACCCTGTTCTTGTTCCTCTGAAATAGAAACTGATAGAGTAGAGTGACCCTGCGGAGAAAGAGCCAGCATAGCCCTTTCTCCACTAACAACATATCGTGACACACGTTTCCAATGTTTGTCATCCCAATATTGACATATAGAACAGGGATTAGTGCGAGAACACTGACTACAATTAATACAATGATCATGAAAGTCAGAGGAAGATTTCTTCCTATTACAATTTGAACAATATCCTTTCATTGTGAAAAGTCAACAACAAGTCCTAGTTACTCGCACAAACCCCTAACACAAAGATACATAATAACATGATCCATTAATAATGAAAAAACAATTGAAAATCAAAATAATTTTTGAAAAATATTTTTTCAACGAAGCCCAAGTTTCTGAAAAGTAACGTTGAGCCCCAATGGATCCGAAGGCTAAGTGTGGTCAAAAATTTTAAAATTATATTAAATAATTAATGCAACACTTACGGATAATAATAATGTATCTTATAGTGAGATAAACTACTCCAAAGGCAAACAGCCCCCCCTCAAAAGAGACTGTTGCCAATGTAAACAAACAGTGTAAAAACACCAGAAAACATGACTCCAGGCACTGACAAAACTGGCCCGAAATCAGTCATCAAAATTACACTCTATCTGATGCAAGACAGAGACTCCGAGGGGAGAATCTGCAGAACATCAGATGGAAGATGCAGAACACCACGTTTATACACCCATGGGTGAAAACGTAACTATGGGGAAAATAACAGAATACATTCTGTAACCAAGCTAACTCTCCCAAGAGAATTTAGAAATGATCTTTCTCAAAAATATGCCAAAAGCATGGGAGAATAGCAAGGGGGGACTTAGAAGACCAGGGGAGAGGAAACACTGAATAAGCAGTGCAACTTTATAGCAAGAATGACAACAAGAGGCCCATGCCTCGAAAATAGGCAACTTAACATAATTTCATAAAAAATTTTAAGTACAGCCCTGATTATTTTTTGTCACTCCTTTTTCCTCTTCTCCTTCTATATCCTCCTTAGAATCACCATTTCTCCAATAATTACGTGTCTGGCATCCTTTAAACTGAGATTTACAAGCACAAAGATCAGTGAGATGTTGACTGATGAAGGGCCAAACAGAGAATGATAATTGGCGCCAATTTCGGAACGTCCTTGACACTGCGCATGCGCAGTAAGGGCAAAGTATGGAGGTCCTTTAGGACATGATTTCTTTTGGTTTTAGATGCAAATTTTGGGGATTGGGGGGCAAAATTTGTGTTTGGCCCTGGATTTTTTAGAGTTAGCACCAGCTAAGTCTGGGTCATCGGTACAGTATAAAAATATAGATAATGCACGGCAACGTCATGACTCGTGTGACACAATCCCATATATGGGTTTTTACCAAAAAGAAACTCCCACTTTAAAACGTGTGGTTCCATCGACGGCTTTTGATTTTCACAAAACATTTTCTTCCAAATGTATTTATATACATTCAAGGGTGAAAAACCACTATCATGTAAATATAAATTTTCCGTCTGCTGATTTTTCAATTTTAGGCACACAGGAAATGTGGTACTGGTATTAATTCGTAAAAAACAAAAACAAGTTTGTGTTCTTTATTCTCTGATTTTTTTTTCAGCTACGTTTTGAATGCCTTTGATAGTTAACTTCCAAGACTGTTTGTCTGTGATAGTCGACTTCAAAGCCCATGTAGGGGGCGATTCGGCAAAGACCTGACTTTGAAATGAATTGTTGACAGTGTTGATGTAAAACCGCATCAAAATTTCAGAATAAAATTTACTGTGACGATGCCCGTGATGAGTTCTCGACTCAGTTGTTAGCTGTTTATTTTAAATCGAAAATATACTGCACTGATGGTGCTTCACTAACATAAAATTAAACCTTTGATGTCTGTTATTTAACTTATTTAAGTGAGTATTGAAAGTGTGTTATCTTCCGGGTTGATGGGGATTAATGGCACGTAAATTAAATTCTGATTACTGTAAATCAGCCAGCTTCTGCAGTAAGCTTGAATAATAAAGAAACCATCTGACATCGGCATTCGGCCGATTGTTGTCTAAAATAATCGGCATTCATCTGATGGGTCATTTTACTAATCGGCTCATCTCTAGCCATGACCAACAAATCCCTAAACTTTCTTTGAAATTGGTTCAACATTTTCTTAATAAAAGTCACAAACACCCCCCCTTCATGCAGGATGACGGATGACATGTGATCAAAATAGCTCATCCTGAATGAAGTCAGCTGAGCTAACAGAATCCTAACTGGTGGTTCTGGAAAAGATTTTTGAAGAATATTGCTCATATTGAACAAAGTGAAAATTGAGACTCCCAAAGGGACCCCAAATATGAAGTCAGGGATCTGACCCGATCTCCCCAACCCCACCCCCACCACCCCCCTTAAAGTTGCTGTACATGGTAAATCTGAATTTTCCTCATATTGCAGTTAAAAGTTAAAATTCTAACTCCCATAGAGAGCCTAAATATAAGTCCAGGGACCTGATTTGAACAAACTGGAATCTGATACCCCAAAGAATGTTTTATACCAAATATCAAAAGATTCTGACCAGTGGTTCTGGAGATTATGATGTTAAAAATTTTTAAAGCATGCTGACTCAGCATTTTTCCCATTACCAACAGCATTAAAATAGGTGTCTCGTGTATGGAGCGCAAAAATGAACACAAAGAACTGATTGAACAGACTAAGGATGTTGGTTACCAAATATCAAAAGATTGTTTGTTATTTATTGTTCTGGGGAATATTTTTTTATTTTTAAAAAATGATTTTTAGCACTTTTTCAATTCCCTATGCTATTTTTTCTGCCCACTCAATTCTACTGATCCTATGAATGGTATATTAATATACCAAATAACAATTCTATTTTCCATATAGTTTGGGCAAACTGGCCGTTGGAAATTTTTTCTATTTTTAGCTCCTGGAGTTTCCACGGGGTGCAGGAAAGTTTTTTGGCGCACGACTCAAATACTTATGACCCAATAGTGTCCCATACCATTTTTGTATCTAATCAGCCCATGGGTGCTGAATATAGAAAATTTGGGCACGGGTAAAAATCTTGCCCGTCCAAGAACTGTAAATATTGCTCTTCAAACTTCCCTTAAATAAACTTGGGTATATACCTCTAGAGGAATCTGAATACCAAATATAAACTTATTTCATCTATCGGATCACGAGAAGAATATTTTTTGTTTAAATTTGAGTAATTTCCCCACCCCTTCCCTATGGGGCATGGTGACTTGATTTAAATAAAATCACAATGCAACCCCATGAGCAATAATTCCCTAAAATTTCTTCAAAATTGGTTCAAATAAAGAATGATCGTTTGTTTCTGTCCATTTCTTGAGCTATGAACCCCCCCCCAAAAAAAAAGACCAAACGATGTAAATGGGTGTCATTACTTCTTGAATAAAAGCCACAAACACACCCTTAACACAAAACGACGGACTGGCATCAATCACTACAGCTCATCCTGACTGAAGTCAGGTAACGTAATAAAAAAATACAGAAATCAAATATATATACATACCTTCTCCTCGTTTGAAAATGCCCTCTGACTTTGTTTTCATCCATAAAATCCCCTCTTTGTCAAAACCTGACCCCTGCTGGGCAAGACGGGCAATCTCTTTGCTGTTGAACCTCATATTAGAAAGAGGAACAAGCAGGTACTATAGCAGATTTCATTTCTGAAAAAAAAATTTAATCAGTGTCTAGCAAGAATTTCATGTTCAGTAAGCCCCCTGCTGCAGATGACAGTTCAAAAGTCTATTCATGAACTACATATTCTCCTGTTGTGTTCCAAATAATCGTACCCATACTGTTCATTTTTTTTTATTTCTCCCCCCCCCCTACATGATTCTTATTTGAGCCCCTATGTTTTAATCATTTTCAGCCGGTTGGCCTGTCAGCCCATCATCAAGATGCACTATTTTAAAGTAAACTCTTAAAATGTTGCGATTACTAAAGAAGGTTATGT
This sequence comes from Pictodentalium vernedei, assembly GCA_031216915.1. Lineage (NCBI taxonomy): Eukaryota > Metazoa > Mollusca > Scaphopoda > Dentaliida > Dentaliidae > Pictodentalium > Pictodentalium vernedei. The sequence goes on along the minus strand of CM062297.1, from coordinate 674,172,000 downwards.
GGCACAACGAAATGTTCTCAAGTCAATGTGGAATCTCAGATTAGGCAAAAATATTCCACCCAGAACTATTATTCAACCCCATACAAGGGGTGGAAATAACCTGCTGACAATTGTTCAGGTTACTCAGGGGTTACATCAATTGTGAAATATGTGAACAAACTACAGGTTATGACAAAATGAAACAACAACAAAATAATATAACATAAATTAAATTCCAGCATAGTTTGCCTGTAAGACATGACAATCTCTCAGGACTACCTCAACTCATTGGTTGTGCATTGCATCCAAGCCAGAAAATAAGCAGACTGCCATCTGCAAAATGAGGTCCCCAGAGGGTGAATTTAGTGATGCTACCTTGATCACTAAATTTACCCTCTGTGAACCTCAATCTGAATCAGGGTCTCAAAACTAAACAGAAAGAGGTACCCAGAGGATAAATTGGCCCAATGTATGGGATAGCATCATCAAATTCACCCTCTGGGGACCTCATTCTGCAAATGTCAGACTGCTTATTTTCAGGCCTGATTGCATCCACATATCAGTAGAATGGCATGCCATTTAGGTCTTAATACAATTACCACCATGATAAATAGCATGAAAGTGTCAATGACACTGCAGCTCAACTTGTCCAAGAAGGGACTGAACTAAGGTCATTCAATCAAGTTTCTACAGAAAAGACATCACACCAAATCTACATATAAGATTTGATATAAATAGGGTGAGAAATCTAAATTTTATAGTAAATTTCCTTTCTTATTATACCTGCCACAATTGTTTACTTCAGGCTTGCACTACAGTGAAGTCCCTAACTCGGATAAAATACTCTCTATTTTTGTCTTTCCCAAGCAATTTGGGAAAGAAAAGTGGTGCAAATGCACCAAGAAAAAATAAGCCAAAACTGGGTCGAGTGCAACCGGCGCAGACCCAGTACGGGACGCTCTCTCCCAAGTACAACTCCACGACTTCCGTTGCCAGTGCGCATATACCGTCTCTAAAGACTCATTCTTTTTGAATCCGTCAACGTTAGAGTTATGTGATCAGCAGGGTGGAAAGATTCTTTACCCGTAAAGAAGACGGGAGGGCCTCCATGTAAACAATTGTGGTAGGTATAATAAGAAAGGAAATTTACTATAAAATTTAGATTTCTTATCAACCTACTCACAATTGTTTACTTCAGGCTGAATAGACAAAAGGCTGGAAGGAATCGCATAACCAACCCACACATAACCCCAGTGCACTGGAACCGTGAAGCAGAAGGAAGAGGTCCCGAGGCTTATCAACCATAATGTCGCAATCATTGGTAATTAACAATGAAAGGAGACATATGGGCCTGTGTGACACACAGACAGAAAAAGGGCAGTAACAGCACAAGGCTGAAACTGACCTTCAAGAAGCCTAATGGCTATGGCAGACAACAGCCTGAGCAGAAGAAAGAGGACCCAGGGCAAAAAGGTCCTCCGACTGCTCCTGCAACTGGCGCAGATAAAAGGTGGAGAAAGTAGAAGCATTTCACCAGTAGGCTGCCTGCATAACATCCGACAACTTGATGGAGTTAGAATATGCCCAAGAGGTGGATAGTGCCCGCACCTTGTGGGCAGAAATACGATTAGTAATACAATCGCCAGCTGCTAAACGACCATAAGCCGTACGAATAGCAAGACAAATCCATCGAGAAATGGATTGAGGAGAGATCTTCTGTCGACCTGGAAAAAGAGACAGAAAAAAACGTTTGCTGCCTTTCCGTATGAAACGTGTCCGATCGAGATAAATGCGAATAGCACGGACCGGACAGAGCAAAGGGCGATTACCCTCAACAGAAGGAAGAGCCCTGATACAGATAGGAGGAGGAGTAGTATCTGGTAACTGATTCTTGGCCAAAAAAGAGCAATCAGTGGTAAAAGTAACACTGTTGGGAGAGCTCCTAAAAAAGGCTGGGTCAACCGAGAGGGCGTGAAGCTCACTAACCCATCTGGCCGAAGCAAATGCTATCAGAAAAGCCGTCTTATATGTGAGAAAATGCATATCCACCTGGGATAAATGTTCAAACGGCGCCCCCCCCCCCCCCCCAAAAGCAAAGCAGCACACACGAAAGATTCCATCATAGAGTAAGCTGCAAAGTCCGAGGCCTTTCCAAAGAAAAGTACCGAACAAGCTTGGAGAGGTAAGGATTAGTACCGATACGACGCTTCCCCACATAAGAAAAAGTCTCTGAAAGCATGGACCTGTAACCCTTGATGGTAACAGGCTGGAGACCCCGAGAATCAAACAGATATACCAGAAACTCTGCAATCTGTGAAATCGAAGGATTGGCATAATCAACAGAGTGATCAGCACACCATCGACAGAAGACCTTCCATTTAGCTGCATAAGCTAAACCAGTGGAGTGCCTCCTTGAAGAAGAAATGCACTCCACTGCTCGTCTCGAAAAACCTCTACGGAGGAGACAGGACCTGACAAAAGATATGCGTGAAGGCACAATAAAGTCGGGTCGACGTGAAACCTCCTCGGGCGACCATGACAAAGAAGGTCGCGACGTAGCGGGAGACGTGCCGGAACCGCCGCCATCAGCGAGCGGAGCTGATTGATCCACACCCGCTGAGGTGACAGGGGAGCGATCAGAATGATTCGACAACTGCAGGTTCGACTTTTGGCTAGAAGAATCGGAACCAGCGGGAAGGCGTAGCCGACTAGACCGTTCCAATCAAGTGACAGAGCGTCCACGGCAAAAGCCAGAGGATCTGGATACGGGGACACGAAAGTGTCCACCTGATGGTTCCAACGAGTCGCGAAGAGGTCAATGTGGGGACGTCCCCAGAGATCGCAAAGCGACTGGAACACTGCCCTGTGGAGCATCCACTCGGTGGAAATAACCCTGCCCTGTCGGGACAGGGAGTCGGCTAGGACTTTCAGACGACCGGGAATGTGACGAACAACCACTCCGGCGTGAACATCCTGAGCGAGCAGTAGAAGATCCCAAGCTAATTCGTACATCGGAACCGAGTGCGTGTCGCCCTGGTTCCGAATGTAAGCAACCACTGTCGAATTGTCGGATAGCAGAAGGACCTGGCGATTCGACAGGTGAGGGATCCACTGCCTGAAACTCAGAAGAAGAGCAAGAAGCTCCTTCTGGTTGATGTGTAGAGCTGCTTGATCCTGGTCCCACATCCCGTGTAGGGAAAGACCAAGAGGATCCAACGTCGCACCCCATCCGAGATCGATGGCATCTGCCGTCAGAACGCGATCGGACGTGGGTAAGTCCAATGGAACACCCTGCGTAATCCACTGAACATCTGTCCAGGGAAGAAGGTGAGGATACAGAGATTCCGGAAACGGAAGCACCTGATCCAGAGAATCTACATTCGGCCTCCAACGACTGAGCAGAAAGTGTTGGAGAGGTCTGACACGCAGCCGACCTAGAGGAATGAGATCTGTCACCGAACCGCAGAGACCGATCAGCCGGAGAAAAGTCCGTACGGTCGCGGATGTGGACTGGGACAGAGTCAGAGCAAAAGCTGAGAGAATCACAGCCTTGGCCTGGGGAACCGCTACCAAATTGAATTGGGTTGGAAAGACATCCCCAGATGACAAAACGACTGAGAAGGGACCAGGTCCGACTTCTCCTCATTGACTCTGAATCCTAGCGACGTGAGCAAGCTCAACAGAGTGGCGACATCCGACTCCAGTAAGGCAGCATTGGAATGCCTCTGGAGGATATCGTCCAGATATGCCGAAGTAGTCACCCTGGACTGTGTGCGATGGAACGCTATCACATGCGACATCAGTCTGGTGAACGCCCAAGGAGCCAGGTTGAGGCCGAAAGGCATGGCCTTGAACTGGTAAACTCGCCCCAGAAAAGCAAACCTGAGATACTTCCGTGACGCCCGATGCATCGGAACGTAGAAGTAAGCGTCTCGCAGGTCGATGCTGGCTGCGAAATCTCCCTGGTGAATTGATTGGCAGACCGACCTGAAAGTCTCCATGCTGAACTTGGGAGCAATGATAGACTGGTTCAGGATACTCAGATCGATCACCGGTCGGAGTCGGCCGTCCTTCTTCGGCACCAAGAACAGGCGGGAATAGAAACCCACTGACTGAATGTTCTTGATGACCTCGATCGCCCCCTTTGCCAGGAGATTGCCAATCTCCGTGGACAAAAGTTCCCGACGTAAAACGTCTGAAGGAACTGTGGTTGGAAGAGGCACCCTTGACAGAGTGGGGTGCCGTCGGAAGGATATTCGCAGCCCGGACCGAACAACATCTAACACCCACGGATCGGATGTGATGGTGGCCCAATGGTCTGCGAACTCTGCTATCCTTCCTCCAACCTGGGGCGAGTCGAGGTGAGGACCTTCATTTCGAGCCCCGACGAGGCCTGCGAGAGGAGAAACCACCTCCTCTACTAAATGAAGAATCCTGAGACTTCCCTCGATTCTGCCGCCCTTTACCCTTACCCCTTGAGTAAGAAGTAGAGGCGGTGGCAGAAGGACCAGCCTTTTGCTTCACAGAGGAAGCAGAAGGGTACTTGTTAGGCTTAGAACGGCCCTTGCCTCCCCTAGAAGGCTGATCAAGCTGACGAAACAGCAGCTAATCTTTGGAAAGACACGGAACCATGGAAAAGTTGCGGACCTGCCAAAGAAGCAGATCGAAGAGCAGCACGCTGCTCCTCGGGAAGGGATCGTCCTGTGTCCAGCACAGTGTCCCTTCGAACTAATCCAGATTAGCCGTGTTACAGGCATGCGGGTGAGTAAGATGCATAAGCGCCTTGGACAGCACACGCAAAGGAGCCTGTACCTCGTCAAACTTATCTGAAGGCAGATAAGCAGCCAAAGCTGAGACGACGTGATCTGAGAGAGATAGCATGCCAAGCATCTCTCTAGAAAAGCCCAACGTGGACTCCAGAGTCGTCATTGGAATGACGGCAGACTTGGGCTTGGAAAGCCCGAGGGAAGTGGAGTCCTGATCCAGAACCGTCAAAGTCTGGCAGACCGACGGATTGGCGGAATCGTAGGAACGATAACGCACAGGGGGCAAAAAGGTGTCAACCCTGGTGAAGAACGAAGTCTTCAGAGCCTTGGAATTCAGCTTGGAGTCCAATGCTGAAAAAGCTTCAACCACCTGTACCGACTGGCACGGTCGAAGGCGCCCAGAAGCAGGTTGCTCCATAGGCTGTTGGTGCACGACCGATGATCGCGGCCAGGCTGACACTGTCGGCTGGTTAGTAGGTTTGAGATCAGGCAGAAACCCAAACACAAAGTCAAGAGCTGCCCCCAAGTCCGAAGACTGCTGGCCCTCGACATCAAGCATGTCAGACTCCTCCCCAGAGTCGGAAGACACAGCCCATCGTGGGCAAACCAGCCAACGCCTCCCATGGTGTCGGGACACCAGGGGAATCAGAAACCGGCCTGTTTCCAATCCCGGGAGGCGGCGCCATAGGAGGCGCCTGGAAACCACTCATTGCCTCGCTGGAAGCAACAGGAAGGCTCTTAGATAGAACCTGAGTGAGTAAGGAGAGGGCCTCCCTAAGCTCACTGCCCGTACCGACCGGTACGACAGGGGAGCGAACCGGCAAAGTGGCTTCACCTCTGACCCTCTTAACCAGCGAAGGGTCACGATCCTCCAAAACACCCAACGCGGGACGACGGGCAGCAGCCGAAACATCTGAAGGCAGACGTGTATAGGGGTACGAGGCACCCCGAGGATCAATATGGCGAGAACTCATGAGAGTCACTGCGGGGCAGAAGGTCCAGGCTGCACAAAAGGCGTTGGTCCCCCAAAACTGGTCGTGAGGCCAGAATGAGTGGACGGAAACGCCATGGAGTTCATAGTGTCTCCACTAAGAACATCCGAATCCAAAGACACAACTGTGGTGCTCGAAGGCGAAGAGACCACAGAGATGGGTTCGGCCGGCAGCCCCTTCCGACTTCGCCGAGTTGAAGTCAGGGAAGGCTGAGGCCGATATCCCACGTCTGCAGTACCAGACATTCCTGCAGTCCCCTGCAGCGAAAAGCCGTGGCCGGCTGAAACTGACGACGAAGCAGACGGACCAGCAGTAGTAGTAGATACGTCGGGAGTCATTGAGGCTGGTGAAATAGTGGAGAGAGCACACCTGCTCGGCTCCGAAGGAGGAGTCACAACCCTAGTGACAGCCTCAGATGTCGACTGGAGGGGAACCGTAGTCCCGGAACCAGGCACCTCTTCACCAGAACACACAACGGCTCCCGCAGTATCCACTACAGGAAAAGACTGCACATCCCCCACGGAGGAGGAATAACTCTCACCAGACAAGGTCGGCTCGGGAGCCCCCAAACGACCACGTTCTCCTTTCCCGCAGGAGCGGGAGGCACGGCCACGAGAACAAACGACACGGTTAACTGACGCCTAGAAAGTGGATGACCATGATCCACAGACACCACATGGCCGCTCGGCCGAACACCCATTACAGGAGGAACAAGACAAATGTAAATCGTCCACATGCTTTGGCAGCAGACACTGCCCACAAGGAATTGTCCTGGGCATGATAGAGGTGAGAGGAGCAGAGAAGGTGAAATCAGAAAACAGAAGAACACCCCCAAAGAAGAGAGAAAGGTGACAGAAACAAAGACCCCAGACGGTCGACCGGGAACCACACAACAGGATGACTACTCTCAAAAGAAAGAAGAAAAACTGTAGGAGTGGTACCCCGCTGACACCTAACTCTAACACAATTAGAAAATTTAGCAAATAAAGCATTAACAATAATTGTGAAAAATAATAAGTCTGAACCGCATGGCACACGAAATTCGCGTGCGACTCGAGAGAGAACAATTAAATATACATTATGGATATATAGTATTGAAGAGAATATAAAAAAACAAAACACTGTTCCTGAGAATACAAAGGATACACTGATGCACAATGAATCAGGAATCATCAAACATCGAGCTGGATAAACACTGATAAGCTTTCAAAAACATCTCGACACGAAGCAGATTATAAAAAGAATGAGTCTTTAGAGACGGTATATGCGCACTGGCAACGGAAGTCGTGGAGTTGTACTTGGGAGAGAGCGTCCCGTACTGGGTCTGCGCCGGCTGCACTCGACCCAGTTTTGGCTTATTTTTTCTTGGTGCTTTTGCACCACTTTTCTTTCCCAAATTGCTTGGGAAAGACAAAAATCGAGAGTATTTTATCCGAGTTAGGGACTTCCACTGTAGTGCAAGCCTGAAGTAAACAATTGTGAGTAGGTTGATAAGAAATGCATCCTGTAATGGAATTGTTAACAATTTTATATGACAAATCCAAGATGGGTGCTGGCGGCCATAGGGCTGCACGGTATTAAAATTTCAATACCGGTATCGGTATTGAAAAAAATACTGCGATATACCGTATATCGTAGATTAGTTTAGAGGGTGAAAAACTTGGGCGATGTTCTGGGGAACTGAGTTCGTAAACAATTGACAACACAGTTATATTTTGGGTGGTTAATGAATAAATAAAATTTACTGTACTCGGTACCTTATGTCAGCTGAAACCAATATCTTTAAGAAAGCATTTTTTTTACAAACGTGCACGTTATTTTATTTTGCTTTAAAATCACATCACAGAGACAGCTCAGGCATGAGGGAAAACAATAAAGTGCCATGACTTTTCTGTTCGAAAAGAATATAACACAATTCGTAATTGTAGCTGACTGAAGTATTTATTTTTCCTTTGTTCATGAATATTAATTAATACAGTTGTCTTATGACCTATTGTATTTTAAGTGTTGATAGATATGGTCAGTGGTGTGTTTGTGTCAGTAATTAATGTTCATTTGAGAGGCAATTATTAATGTCTGAATGGATTATTTTTGTGCAGGCTTCCCTTTCCTTTTGTTTCTGTTTCTGTTTCATGTATGTCCATACCCCCAAAACTTCACCTGATGTGATGCGAGGTTAGCACAGTTCTTAAAGGGTTAAGATATATATACTAGGTTTATTTGAATTCATTATTAATTTCTGGGATAACATCTGTAAAAAAATTATTTGAAGTTACAAAAAAATATTTAAGTTTTAGATTGTCGGATGTCTTTTTTAAAACTGGGACGAAAAGTGGCAGGGACGTCCAAGCCACGCCTTCATTGCCACTGAACAGCTTATTAATATTCATAAGTTCAAAGTTCACAAGGGCAGTGTTGAAAGAAATGTTGATCAACCTGGCTTCAGGTTTTATCTGTTTTTGAGAGGAATAGAATAAATAAAATAAACAATCCCTATAATGATTTTGTAAGTAATTTTATTATCAACACAGGAAAACGTGATATTACATACACAAAATTGCCAAAGTATTCATTCCTTTAATTAGAAGCACTCCCGAAATATTCAACTTTCTGTTTCAGTTTCAAATTGTTGGTACTTACTTGTAACTTACGCAGCTCGAGTGCACTGCAAACAGTGTTTTCATTTGTTGAATGAAGATTGATTGATGTGTACTTTATTACAGAAGTTGAAAGACATGATAGAATGCATTGACTGTTTTTTCCCCAATAATATATCGACTTCAACTTCGATAATTTGATCTAATACCGTTTCTTACAATATACTGGTACTTCTAAAACAATACCGGTATTCATCCGGTATCATTCTCAATACTGGTAATTACCGGTTTACCGTGCAGCCCTAGGTGGCCATGTTTTTCAACGAAATTCAGAAAGAATTCATTGCTCTCATCTAGATATGACACTAAAGCTACATATGAAATTTGAAAAAGATCAGGTGAGAAAAGTGGCCTGAAGGGTGTCTTAATGAAATTGTTGACAATTTATGAGCCAAATCTAAGATGGCTGCTGACGGCCATGTTTTTCAACAAAATTCAGAAAAATTTGATAACTCCCATCTGGACATCACACCAAAGCTACATATAATGAAAGTGTCAAAGACGTTGTAGCTGAACTTGTGTAAAACATGCACATGTATAGTATGTGTCACAATAATGACAAACATCTAGGTAATGACCTGATAACAAAGGTACAGGTAAAGTATTGTAAAGTGTACATAAATACTGACCGTAGCCTGTAACAAATGTATAGCTAAAGTATTGTAAAGGTGGGTGACAGTTAGATGCTAAACTAGAAAAGAAATCTCCATGGGGTTAATGTTACAATAGGTATCCTTGTATGGTGCACCATAAGCCAAATGTTAACAATTGTTGTGGCCTATTTGATTCAAACCCTTCTAAGGTTGAATCATACTAATTTATAAATTTATTTATACTAATTTATAAATATTTGTCTAGTTCTTCTTAAAATATAGGTATTTGAATTTTTTATCTTTAGCTCATAGAGTTCCCATGGGTGAGAAGGTTTTATTTTTCTCATTGGAGATAGAAAATTGGGTTGTGCTAATAATGTTTACCCTCCCTAAACAACATCAAATATTAAAACAGGAACTTGGCTTCAACACATTTGAATATACACATCACACAAAAATTTATTCAAATCAGAACTTTCATATGGAAGTTCTGCACAAAAAACTGATTGCACCTAATTTCAGTACAAAATGGCCACTGGTGGCCATCTTGAATTTTGGACCGCACCCCAAAACACCCGTTCTTGTCCCACGGTGATAACAAAGGTACTCAAGAAGTTTCATAGAGATTGGTTAATAAATACGGACTGTAGCTAAAAATAAACTCATCAACTCCTTCCAAAGGAAAAGTCATCAAAAAATATACATGTAAAAGACCTGTACAAAAAAAAACTGATTGCACCTAATTTCGATACAAAAAGGCCAACGGTAGCCATCTTTGATTTTGGACCGAACCCAAAAACACTTGTTCTTGTCCCACGGTGACAATAAAGGTACCCAGTACCCAAGAAGTTTTGTGAAGACCAGTTCATAAATACGGCCTCTAGTCAGAGCTGTATTGAAATGTGCACTTACTGTGTATAAGGAGCACTGAATAAAGCAAAGTTTGTCTAATTGGCTGCCGCCGGCCATCTTGAAATTTGGGTTCATAAATACAGCCTCTAGCCCGTGTCGTATTGACATGTGTACTAACTGTGTTTAAGTAGCACTGAAAAAAATCAAAGTTCATCTAATTTGCATAATTTATGCCCGAGAAAAAAACATGTATTATATGTGATGTATTCCATGTTACTAAACATTCATACAAAAATTTTTTCAAATCAGAACCTTCATATAGAAGAGTTCTGTACAAAAAAACTGATTGTACCCAATTTTGGTACAGCCATGTTTTTCAACAAAATTCAGAAAAGTTCAAAAGCTTGCATCTAGACATTGCCCTAAAGCCAAGTATGAAATTTGGAACTGATCGGGTGAGAGCCTTTAGGGTGATGGACAAGGGAATAGATGTATGCACATATGTACGGACGGATGGACAACAGATCGCAACCCATCCCAATAGCTCATCTGTCATGTTGTCAAGTTGAGCTAAAAAACAAACATGTATCGCAACCCATCCCAATAGCTCATCCATCATGTAGTCAAGTTGAGCTAAAAAACAAACACGTTATCCCGCCAAACCGAGATCACACATTAGTTGTTGCTATTTATTGTGGTAGAAATTCTATTAAGACATAAACAGCATGGCTGGCATAGTAAAATAGAGAGGGCAGAAAAGCATCACAACACATTATTTCTATGGGTTACCACCATGTTATTTAGTGTAACCTGCAAACGGAGGAACGTGGTGGCTCATTGATTACGGGATTGAACTTCAACGGAGAGGTCCATGGTTTGATCTCGCCAGTGGTAGCGGCATTGTGTCTTTGGGCAAGGCACTTAATACCAACTGACCACATGAGACATGGTTTACTGAGGCATACTGCACGTTAGGGCTGTATCATGATACACACGATCTCTCTTGGCATGCAGCTACAGATGTCAGCGACATTGGGGACTGCATGTATTCATTTCCAGTAGCTTACTTGTATTACATATTAGGATGCACTCTTTAAACAACAGGTTACTTCTTAATGTGATAATTTAAGTTTTTGATTTTATGACCCATTTTCCAGTGCTTTTTTTCTCTCAGAAAAAGTGTTCTAAACATTTAATCTCTTATATCTTGTTTGACAGAGCTCACTGAGCTCTGTCAAACAAGATATAATGGATGAATCAAATAAATATTTAGTACAATAGAGGGAATTCACCAAATTTTGGTTGACCCTTTACCCAATGTAACGGCCAAAAGCGGCCAGCGCTATTCATAACTAGAGGGGGTATCAGTACCCCGTGGCTCACCAGCAGGTGGCCAATGTAAAGGGGTGGCTGGAGTAAAAAAAAAAAAAGTCCAAAACCTGCACAAAAAAGTCCAAAATTAAAGTAAACAAGAGTCCCCACGGGGCCTGAAGCGCTCATCTTGTACAGAACACAATTTAAACAGAGTCCAAGAATGAGTCTACATTAAGCAAGCCATCTCCATAGACTACACTGTCAATCCTTGAGTCCCTCAGGAGTGACAAAAATAATCTGGGCATCATGCCTTTTCTTCAGTTGATCATAAGTAAAATGTAGAGCTCCCCTATGAAGCCCCATAATGCAACCTATGTGGATTAATCTTAGTACCTCTAGAGGGTACTGAATACAAAATTTTTAATTCTTCAGCAAAATGGCCAATTCCAGCTCCCATAGAGAGCCCAAATATTAACCCAGGCTCTTGATTTGAACACAGTTAAATTTGACTTCCCTAGAGATGTTGTGTACCAAATATGAAAGCATTCTGACTGTTGGATCTGAAGAAGAGAAATTGTAAAGAAATTTCTTTGAATTGCACTAAGTTCAAATTTGGGCTACCATAGCGAGCCCAAATATTGACCTATGGATCCGATTTGAACAAACTTGAATCTGACCCCCCTAGAGATGTTGTATACCAAATGTGAAAGCATTCTGACAAGTGAATCTGAAGAAGAAGATTTTTGAAGAAATTCCCTCATATTGTACTAAGTTAAATTTCATGTTCCCATATGGAGTTCAAATATTAACCTAGGCACTCGAATTGAACAACCTGGAAACTGACCCCCCTAGAGATGTTGTATACCAAATATAAAAGCATTCCGACTGGTGGATCTGAAGAAGAAGATTTTTAAAGAAATTTTCTCATATTGCACTAAGTAAAAATTTGGGCTACAATAGTGAGCCCAAATATATACCTAGGGATTTGATTTGAACAAACTTGAATCTGACCCCCATAGAGATGTTGCATACCAAATATCAAAGCATTCTGACTGATGGATCTGAAGAAGAAGATTTTTTAACTTACCCTCCATATTGAACAAAGATAAAATTTGGGCTTCCGTAGGAAGCCCAAATATTAACCTAGGGACTTGGCTTGAACAATCTAGAATCTGACCCTCATAACAATGATGTATACCAAATATTAAAAGATTCTGACTGGTGGTTCTGAAGAAGAAGATTTTTAAAGAATATTCCCCATATTACCCTATGTTAAAACTTCGGGCTCCTGTAGAGAGCCCAAATATGAACCAATGAGCTTTATTTCAACAAACTTTTATCTGACCCCCCTATGAATGCTGTATACCAAATATCAAAACATTCTGATGATTGGTTCTGGAGAAAAGATTTTTTTAAATTTTTGCAAATATGCTGACTCAGCATTTTTTCGATGCCCATTACAGAACACCCTAACATAACCGATGGCAATTTTTTTTACCGGTCAATTCTACTGGTCATAAGGATACTTCATACCATATAAAAGCTCTCTGTTCCGTGGGGTTTGGGAAATATGGGCGTTTGAAAATATTTCTATTTTTAGCTCCCAGGGTTCCCATGGGGATGCGGGTATTTTTTTTTTTTTGCATTGGTCAAGTACTTATGACCCAATACTACCACAAACCAAATTTGGTTCATACCGGACCATCGGTTCAGAAAATAGAAATTTTGGGCGGGGCCAAAAATCTTACCCCCTCCTATTACAAAGCCAAATATTACTTTACGAACTTCGTTTGAACAAACTTGATTCTACACCTCATATGAAAGCTCCATAGCAAATATCAAGTCATTGCACACACTGATTCTTGAGAAGAAGATTTTAAAAATATTTTGGAGCATTTTCCCCCACTCCCTCCCTATGGGGCTGGGCATACTGAGTTGAACAAAATGAAATGCCCCTTTGGGACCTTCACTCACACAAACTTTCACTTAAATTGGCCCAGTGGCCTTGGAGGAGAAGACCAAAACATGGTGTTGACGGACGACGGACGGGAAGCGATGAGATTAGCTCAGCTTGACTTTGTCAAGATGAGCTAATAAGCAGCTAAAGGGTTTAATAATACCCCCAAGAAGCATGCTAACATAAAATAGGAACCATGGCAATTTGCTACAAGGTAAGTCTCCACTTTGAAGAAAAGAAAGACAAACCTCAAAACCTACACATAACAGTAAAAAAAAAGCATCACATTTGTTTCAATTGGTTAAAATTGAGAAAAATACCCAGATAATGTCACAGTAACCACAATGGCAATTTGCCAGTAAGGTGAAACTCTACCTGAAAAATATCCACTTGGAAGAAAAGAAAGAACAAGAGGCCCCAGGGGGCCTGAGGGCGCTCACCTGACATGGTAGCCTAAATATCAACCCAGAGAATTGATTTCCACAAGTTGCATCTGCTCCTCCTAATAAAAGCTGAAACCAAATATCCAAATATTCTGACCAGTGGATCTAAAAAAAGATTTTTAAAGAATATTCCTCATATTGAACTAAGTCATAATTCGGGCTCCCACAGGGAGCCCATATATGAACCCAGGGACTTGGCTTTAACAAACCTGAAACTCACACCCCTAACGATTCTGCACACCAATTATCAAAACATTCCGACTGCTGGATCTGAAGAAGAAGATTTTTAAAGAAAATTCCTCATTTTGAACCAAGTTACAATTCGAGCTCCCACAATCAGCAACAAATATGGACCTAGGGACATGGCTTGAACAAACTTAAATCTTACCCCCCTAAGGATGCTGCATAAAAAATATCAAAAGCATTCATCTGCTGGATCTGAAGATTTTTAAAGAAAATTCCTCATTTTGAACTAATTTGTCATTCAGGCTCCCATAGTGAGCCCAAATATGAACCAAGGGCTTGGCTTGAACAAACCTGAATCTCAGCCCCCTAAGGTTGCTCCATGCCAAATATCAAAACATTCCAACTGCTGAATCTGAAGAAGAAGATTTTTAAAGAAAAATTCCTCATATTGACTACGTTATAATTTGGGCTCCCACAGGGAGCCCAAATATAGACCCATGGACTTGGCTTTAACACACTTGAATCCCCCCTCCCCCCCCCCCCCCCCCCCCCCCCCCCCCCCCAAGGATGCTACTCACCACATCAAACCATTCCGACTGCTGGATCTGAAGAAGAAGATTTTTTAAGAAAATTCCTCATTTCGAACAAAGTTACAATTCAAGCTCCCACAGTGAGCCCAAATATGGACCTAGAGACATGGCTTGAACAAACTTGCATCTCACCCCCCTAAGGATGCTGCATACCAAATATCACAAGATTCTGCCTGCTGGATCTTGAGAAGAAGATTTTCAAAGAAATTTGCCTGAAATGCACTAAGTTCAAATTTGGGCTCCTATACTGAGCCCAAATATAAACCCAGGGGGCCGATTTGAACAAACTTGAATCAGATCCACCCCACAATGTTGCATACCAAATATCACAAGACTCTGCCTGCTGGATCTTGAGAAGAAGATTTTTGAAGAAATTTGCCTGAAATGCTCCAAGTTCTAATTTGGGCTTCTATACTGAGCCCAAATGTGAATCCAGGGGACCAATTTGAACAAACTTGAATCAGATCCACCCCACGACGTTGCATACCAAATATCAAAAGATTCTGCCTGCTGGAACTGGAGAAGAAGATTTTTTAAGAAATTTGCCTGAAATGCACTAAGTTCGAATTTGGGCTTCTATGGTGAGCCCAAATATGAATCCAGGGGGCCGATTTGAACAAACTTGAATCAGACCCATACCAAGATGCTGCATACCAAGTATCAAAAGATTCTGCTCACTGGTTCTGGAAAAGAAGATTTTTAATAATTTTTCTATAATTCATATGGTGCTATCAGAGTTATGCCCCATACAGAGCCCCCATGGGACGTGGCAATTTCATTTGAACAAACCTGAATTGCCATATAGTAATGAACATCCATATGAAGTTTCGTGAAAATCGGACCAGTGGTTTCAGAGGAGAAGTCGTTTGAAAAATGTTCACGACGGCAGACGACGGCCGGCCGGTGATAAGTTAAGCTCCCTTCGGTGAGCTAAAAATCACCCGTGGAGTTATCACCCAAAGTATAAATTTCAAATTCTGTACTTATATGTATGGACAAAAAACACAAACAATGTTTCAGCCAATGGACCTCCAACTTTAACTCGGAGGTTCAGTGGCTGGAACTTTACTTTTGCTTGTCATGCTTCATAACAAATTTGCAATTATTGCTTGGTTGGAATCTCCACGCTATGGGTGATTTAGTGATAATACACTCTACATGTACTGTACATGTATAATGTATGTCATAATTGAACAGGAAGAAAACAGCACTAGACAGATAAGGAGGCACACATGAAATACAGGAAAAACTCCACCAAGGGTTGTTGATTCCTGTTCACTGTACTCTCACCTGCAGGTTAATAGCGATGTCACTATTATTAATTTTGTAGAAACATTTTAGCTATCACTATTATACTATTCAAAAAAAGAAGGGGATATCCAAACTGATGTCGATATTTTCGGAACATGGTATTGGATACGTGTGATTGGACACATCAATATGTTACCAAGTTTAGTGTGGATCATGAATGTCACCTGGCCCACAAAAACTTTGTACAAGTTTTTCGCACGAGCGTCGTGTTAAAGTCTGTGGGGTATGTTTGGAAATTTTCGTTTGTACTGGACGGGCTTTTTCGGAGATCTCATCGTTCTTTTCTTGGTATAAACTCATTCATCAATAGTTTCTAGTCGAAATGTAACTTTTGAGGTATGCGAAGACTGACATGTGACAAATGTTTATGTGCCTTTGGCATTTGGAATCTGGCAACAGACAGCCTGCAGTGGCTCAAATTCTTAACGTTACTCAATCAGTGATTAGCAGGTTGTGGTCACGCTTACTGTCAGACAGGCAATGTTGATGACAGACATCGGTCAAGTCATCCAAGGGTGACAACTGCTATGCAGGATGGTTTCCTCCGAACCACAGCATTTCGTAACCACCATCAAAATGCCTCAGAAATTGGACAGCAGCTGCAGCAACCTCAGATGTGCGAGTCAGTGGTCAGACTATCTGAAATCGCATACACAGCTGGAATTTGAATGCTCAACGACCCCAAGCAATTCCACGTCTGACTGAATGTCACATCGCAGCAAGGCGTAATTGGTGTGGAGCACGACAGCGCTGGGACAATCATCGGTGGAGCAATGTCGTGCTTTCCGATGAATCAAGGTTGACTCTCGACTTCCACAACAGGTGAAACAGAGTGTGGCGGCAGTGGAAAGAACAATACTATGATGTAACCGTTAGGCAGCATGATCGTTCTGGTGGTGGATCAGTTATGGTGTGGGGAGGCATAACCATGACAAGCAGAACAGCATTACATGTCATCCTGGGGTGTGTCACAGGGCAGTATTACCTTGACAACATGTTAGCAGCTCATGTGGTGCCATTTGCGCGACGTCATGGCCGTCAATTCATTTTCCAAGATGACAATGCAAGAGCACACAGGGCCCGTGTCGCTACAGAGTTCCTCCAGGAGCAGAGCATCACTATACTGCCTTGGCCAGCACAAAGTCCAGACCTTTAACCAATCGAGCACGTCTGGGATATGCTAGGCAGGCGCCTCCGACAACGCCAGCAGCCCCCTACCAATGTCCAGGAATTCGCCACTGTACTGCAGGAAGGTTAAAATAGCATCAGTCAAGCTGATATTGAACGTTTGGTGAGGAGTATACCACGTCAGATCCATGTCTGTCTCTCGAACCGAGGAGGATTTACAAGGTATTGAGGTCTTGGACTGAATGTGGTAAATTCTCTGACTGACTGTCCATGTCTTCTACAGCTCAGTGTGTTTCTCAAATGACACAATCATGTTTTTAGAGGAATTTTGAACGCTGCTTTCTGATCCCCCGCCGGGGTTCGAACCCTCAGCAACACTGCCTGGCAATCAGGAGTTCAGCGCCTAAACCACTAGACCATTGCACACCGTCAAAAATTATGACTGGAATTTAGCTTTTTAGATGAAGTCCTCATGATTACTTGGTTCATCTTCCTTTCGGCAGCAGCATGAAAGTGTGGAACACTATCCACGCACTGTATCTCACTTTTATCAAATATCCCCTACTTTTTTTAACAGTATATTTGGAAATGAGACAAAGATTGAAAATCCCATCACTATTATAAATTTTAACCGAAAATGCAAGACATCACTATTATTTAGCCACCACTATTATTAGACTGGTGAGAATACTCTACCCATGTTGTGTTCTGTATTTATACCATGATTAAACTTGAATTATGTGAATGAAGCTGAAATTTTTAAAGAAAAATATCACCTTCAGCAGTCGGATAGCTTTCTTGCTTGACATTGTTTTGTCTCGAAGCATTTCTTCATTTATGTCATAAAGTCACTCAGATGCATAATGTTCAATCAGATGTGTTTTAGATGGCATTTTTACATGTGGTAAGCTTAGAACATTTCTCAATATTAGTATTGTATCGGGTAGCATTGAATACACAGAGGCATCTTGGTATAATGTCAAACATATTGTTTGTAAATCGGGAGTGGCCAATATTAATGCATTTGAGCAACTGCAAATCTGTCAGGAAAGCTTTAAAAAGTTACATTATTGTGATAATTCAGCTTGTGTTTTCAATGGTAATTAGTCTTCTAAATTGATCGAATTCTTGATAAATGAGGTGAAATGTTTTGATTAAACAAAGATTTAATCTACACTATTTGTTATCAGTTAATTATGATTTAATACACTGAAAACCATTCTATTTCTCTTCCATCAGTTATATACCATCTGTGGTTAACCGTTAAATATGAATCGATTTGAAGTTGGGTATACCTTTTCAAAATTTTTAGTTGGACAATGAAATACAAAAATAGAAAAAAGAAAAAATTTGTAATTTATACAAAAATGAAGTGAGAACAATTGAAGCTGGGAGTAGAAAAGTGTCAAATCAAAATTTCCAAGAACACATGTATGCATAACTTGATCGGACTGCTAATAAACTGTAATGCCCTTCAAAATCATGTTATTGTTAGAATTATATATATTTAAAATTATTCGAATAAAAATATGTACAATAAAAGGATTGTTTTTTCTGTCTTTACACGATAAAGAATTGTTTTACATTAACTGTACGGATGCTGTGGACTGGTCACTTTCCACAGGTGGGTACATTTGTAATATTGCCACAGGCATAATAATAATAATATTAGATTCCAAATACTAATTATAGGAATATTCATAAAAATTTTAATTAATGAAGCACCGTGTACAACCTTGTGCTTCATTAATTAAAATTTTCCTGATGATGATTTTTATTATCTGGTAAGCACATACGTGCAGATCACTGTCCATGTGTGAATTACGACCAGTCCACGGTGACGGTAAAGTTAAGGCCCATGATATATAGCTTACAGGCTATTTCAAGGGAGACAGTAATATAGCAACATGTACATGCAACAGGCGAATAAAGGACACTTCAGTCCCAAGACATTTTGCCCTAGTCACTTCGTCCTTTGACATTTCGGCCTCAAGTAAGTCACTTCATCCTTAACAAACCTGGTCATTTTGGCCCCAACACACCTTGTCACTTCGTCCCCTGTAAATGTACTGCTAAATGTGAACTTTATTTTTTTACTGATTATTTTTAATAATTAATATTATATGTTGTTATTGAATAAATGGACTCAATGCCCACATTGAAAAGTATAGTTTGTCTCCGGCTGAGTCAATTCCAGTTGTAGTTCTGGGGAGGGTGTCTTTGTGCTAGACTCTAGGCAAGTATAATCTGCCACTCTGGTGATTTCATATTGATTGGATCGCCACCATCACTGACAAGTAATATCTATAACAGAGCCTCAGAGACTTTTGGCTGAGCATCAGTGCGAAATCTGGATTCCACCAGGATGGGAAAGCCAGGGAGTGTCCCCTGCACTATAATTCATATCGGTTACAAATGAAAGTGTCAATGACAATGTAGCTTAACTTGTGTGTTGTGTTTGATGAAAAGGATAATGTTCAATGTTTATGACAGGATTATGAAATAAGACAAGAATTGTGATAATTGGGAATATGTTCATTTCTGTTCCCTGTATGCTATGTTTTTGATAAAAAATAATATGAGGTGTACACTGTACTAAAGAGCTGAGGAGTGGGTTAATATGACCTCACAGTTAATGTATGTGGCCCTCACAGTTAATGTATATCAACAAAAGTTACCAAGCTACAGTGAAAACGAGTCATCCTATCGAGTTACATTGAAACCCCTTCATAAATATGGCCTGTAGAGTGTGCTAAAGGTTTTCAGGCTCCGGGCCCCTGCAGCTGTCAGTTTCCCAATTGCATCCAAAGGGGACGTTCTCATCTAGACATTATATGAAGTCAAACCTACCAAGTTACAATGAAATCCCTTCATAAATATGACCTGAAGACTGTGCTAAAGGTTTTCAGGCTTTGGTCATTCATGGTTGAATGATCGCAACCAAAAAGGGACAATCTCATCTGGGCATCATCTGGAGTGATCCTACGAGGTTACAATGAAATCCCTTCATAAATATGACCTGTAGACAGTCCTCAAGATTTTCGGGCTTCGGGCACCTGTAGCCATCACAGTTGACCAATCACAAACAAAAGGGGATGTCATCATCTAGGCATTATATCCAGTCAAACTAACAGGTTACAATGAAATCCTTCCATAAATATGACCTATAGACTATCCTAAAGGTTTTGGGCTCGGGCAGCCATCAAGGCAGAATGATCGTGACCAAGTTTTGTGGGCTTCGGGCACCTGTAGCCATCACAGTTGACCAATCACGACCAAAAGAGGATGTCATTATC
The DNA here is from genome assembly GCA_031216915.1 of Pictodentalium vernedei. Taxonomy (NCBI): domain Eukaryota; kingdom Metazoa; phylum Mollusca; class Scaphopoda; order Dentaliida; family Dentaliidae; genus Pictodentalium; species Pictodentalium vernedei. The sequence goes on along the minus strand of CM062297.1, from coordinate 674,151,936 downwards.
TAGGCATTGTATGCTAAAGGTTTTTGGGCTTGGGAACCCATCAAGGCCGAATGATCGTGATCAAAATGGGACATTCTCATCTAGACATTATTTGGAGTCATCCTACCAAGTTACAATGAAATCCCTTCATAAATGTGACTTGTAGACTGTGCTCAAGGTTTTCGGGCTTCAGGCCACTGTAGCCGTCACAGTTGCCCAATCACGTCCAAAAGGGGACTTTCTCATCTAGACATTATTTGAAGTCAACCCACCAAGTTACAATGAAATTCCTCAATAAATATGACCTGTAGACTGTGCTAAAGGTTTTTGGGGTTTGGGCTCGGGCAGTCGTCACGGTTGGCAGATCACTCCCAAATCGGAAATTCTTATCTAGACATCATAAGGAGTCATCCTACCAAGTTACAATGAAACCCCTCCATATCAAACATGACCTGCAGACTGTGCTAAAAGTTTTTGGGTTTCGGGCTTGGGCAGCCATCACGGTTGACAGATCATGCCCAAAAGGGGACGTTCTCATCTAGGCATTATCATGAGGCATCCTACCAAGTTACAATGAAATCCCTTCATAAATACGACCTGCATATGAAAGATTGTGTAAATGGTGGAGTGAGAGGATAGGGTGGGGATTTGAGTGATTCCCAGGCCGCACAACCCCAAACTTTTTTGAATGTGATCAAGTTACCCTGCTATTACCTGTGCCACCACCTCTCCATTTGTGATCAAGGGAAGAGTTGGGAGGTCATAGCCAAAACGCCAGTTATCTTCGTCAATATTATATGGTCATATTTAAAATTAGTGGTAGCGTGACCTGGGCATCACACACACATACCCCCCCCCCCCCCCCCCCATGCCAGACTGGGATGCTCTTAAGTCATCCAGATCACTGCCGTCAGGGTGGTGGAAACAGTTTGTGGGGACTTTTTGTCATTTTTTTCTTTTTGGGTGGTGTCTGGAGGAATAACATTGTTTCCTGCAATTTTGCCCCCCCCCCCTCCCCTCTCTCCACAGAGAGAGGGAGGGAGAGAGAGAGAGTTATGGGAGACCGGCCATGGTACAAAAATTAAATTATATGTCTCCCGACCCAGGGATTCCATCAGCGGGGCAGTGGGGGGGGGGGGGGGGAGGGGCTTTTAGGGCATCTTTCCCCTAAATTCAATTTACTGAATCATTTTATTTGTTCACATTGCTGTAGATGAGTTGGCAATGGTTCTACATCTTTGCTGCCTGCCTGTTCAGGCAGCAGAAATGATGTAGAACCATTGCCAACTCGTCTACAGCTGTATAGATAATTTGAGCTTTAGGATTTCAAAAATGTACTTGTAGTGCCCCCCCCCCCCCCCCCCCCCCCCCCCCCCCCCCCCCCCAGGCTTGGCAATTTCAGGAGAGCGATTTTTTAGCTCTCCTTACTGCCCTCCTGAAAGAATTAAGGAGAGCGAAAAATTGCCCTCCTAAATATTTTGGTCTGGGATGATTGAGATTACATGTATTATGCTCACATTAAATTTTTGTTGTAAAGCAAAAATGTAATTTAACTTCGAAGTCACATAACATCACGTAATTTCATTTTGAAAGTGGTTTAGTGGTAAAAGGTAATGGCTGCAACCATACCCAAACACAGTTGCAATCATTTGAAGCAAAATGGGTCACAGCAATATTTTTTTTTCTGTCAGTTTCAAGTTCAACAACTGACCTCACAGTGTGAGGGGTAATTATTCAAGGAATATTGACACTATAATATACTACCATTACTACTATCCTGTCACTTGAGGCACTTGCACCAGGATGTGACTGTAGATTCCAGCAGACCTGTTGTCCAAGAAAGTCATAAGCCTACCTCTACCACCTTCAACCCCCCTTGGGGGTTGAAGGTGGTAGTGGTAGGCGTATGACTTTCTTGGACAACAGGTCTGGGTACACACACAGGTCTTGTCAAGTGTGTGTTCGGTTGTTGAGTGAGACATCTAGATGTCTAAGAGATTTCGCTTTACCTTAGTAAAGTTAATAAAATCACTGATGTAGTCTGTTGGTTTCAGTTTCAATGAGTTCGTTCAACTGGATACTTAAAATGCTGTGTAAAGCTAATTGCTCTCCTGAGCTGATTGAGGAGAGCGATTTTTTGCCCTCCTGCATTTTTCAGAATGCCAGGCCTGCCCCCCCCCCTGTCCCCGCCCTCGCCTTAGATGAGGCTCCAAGGAGTTAAGTGAGGCATCAAGGAGACATAATTACATTAAAATGTTTCACCCACTGCACTCTGATGTCGATAATTCTCACTTTTTATGCAGGATCATCTCCCCTGTGTTGGGAAAGAATCATCAATCTTGTGATTTCATGATCAGGGATTGCTGAAAGTGCTGGAGGTGAAAACAGTGAGGGGAACAAAAGTTTGCTTGAAGTCAAGTACCAATTATGGCACATCTACATTTCTTGTGAGTTCACTTCAAATTATGCCATGGCTGCTTAGCAGCAGCCATGACATAATTTGACAATAAACTTGTGAAACAATGAAACTTGGAGAAAATTATTTACATGGAACAAGAAATCAGAAAGTGGGCCTACAGAAGGATGGGGTGGTAGGATAGGGTGGGGTGGAGTGATGTAGGTGCAAAGAGTTAACAGTTTCACTCCTGGAGATTTTGAGGGGTTTATTCCATCCACATACAAAATTACTGTTAGGGAAAGTTCCTAAGATGTGAAAAGGGATGAGCTAATTAAAATTTGAAATCTGCTACCACGCGGCAGCAGATTTCGAATTTTAAATTACTCATCCCTTTGCTATCACAATCTAGAAAAATATTGGTTGATTTGTCACCATATGTGGAGTTTGAAGCATGCCTCAACATATGCGTGGCCCGTTGATACCACCACCCTGTGTATACAGGTGTTCAGAGATAGAAGGCATCAGGGGCTAGGAACCAGGGTAGGGGGGTGGGGGCACGTGCCCCTCCAACTTTCCTCCATGGCTATATGTATGGGTAATATGAATAAATAAGTACTAAGGATAGATTTTATGCAAAATATTTTGTTCATAAAAGATTATTATTATAATTTCCTGGAGAATGCCTTAAGGCTTTCTCCAGGAAATTGTAATAATATAATATTTATGAACAAAGTTGTGGGTTTTAACCACGTATAACGTATGTAGTATTGGAGGGAAAAGCCACTATTGTGGTGAATTTCAGCTGTATTGGTATGTGCTAATGCCCTCCCAAGTCCAATACGCTTCCTACGCCCCTGGAAGGCATGTCAAGCTGATCAGAGGCCCAAATTCTCTTTTACACACACCATGTCTATGCATGGGTAAACCATATCCATCCTTCCTAGCACAGCCCATGCAAATGTTCCCATTGCCAAGTTGGACCATCAGGTCGTAGAAGCCTATTCGACTTGGAAGAGCCTTTTATTGATTAACAGTATGCCTATATTGGTCCAAATTCCTGCAGAATGCCTTGTGGCATTCTCCGGGAATTTGTAGCAATATTACAATATTAGATATATTTGTTCATAGTTAAAGTGTGAACGGTATTTGTAAATGTTTATTTACTTGTTACTTATTATTTCAACGAGATAATCATGGGTGAAAGTTGAGGATGCACCTCCCCCCCCCCCCCCCCCCCCCCCCCCCCCACACACACACGGGTCACCGGGGCTCATCGACACAAAATATTCAGAATAAGCAAGCAGATGTCTCCTGTTGCACCAGAAACGAAATATTTCATGTGCTAATCCGTTCCCAGTGGTTAGTACTGGTTACACGAATATTTAGTCCTTGGAACGTCAGTAACGCTCGTTGTTGTCGCCTAATTTCGTTTTAAAACACCCCCAAGTTGAAATCCATGTTATCCAACGCACGGAAGAGAAAACTGGCCAACGATTTCACTCAGTATGTGAAAGAACATAACCGTGTTCCAAACTACTATGGCATTTAAAACAAAAAATTCCACTAATTAAGTTAAATTTACGAAAAGATTTGTGGTGATTCGATTATCATAAATTGGTTCGAAAATGGTAAAGTGGGTAGGTCCAACGATTTCCTTATCCATAAAAGATAACATTCAGAATAATTTCCATTTTTTATCACATGATTTGGGATACTTTTCTGAATTGAAACAGCATAGAAAAGTTATTGATGGAGAACATTTTCAATACGAAATCGGATATGGTCTGAAAGTGGTTCGATATCGGTAAAATGACAGTACAACCCAGTCTCTGTGTACAAAAAAGTACATGTACACAAATTACACAATCAGATTTTTATGGTTTTACTGAACTTGAATCAATTCACTAAGCGATAAGGTTTCGCTTTCCATGCATTTCGAGTCCTGTGTGCAACCCTTTTCGACTACTTTGCGTTTAGCAGCTTCTTTGGTGACCTTTTGTGTCATTTGCAAACTGTGTCATTTGCGGTGTTTGGAGGGATGCTCCAAAAACTTCCTGATTAGTGATTTCCTCTTTCTTTTTCAATTAAAATGTCTTTCTCATTAGAACCAGTATACTAACTAGGTATAAATAATAAAACATACATTGTAATATGGTTATTCTAGCAGCTTCTTCAAAATTCATTGACTGAGCAATGTCATTCATAATCCATGGCTATGCGATGAAAAAAAATCCTAGTTGAAATCCACATCAAATGCTGTTTTCATAAGTTTCATCGCCCATCAACACACCTCTCGAGCAAAGCTTTCACCCAAAGTTGCTCTATACGAACTCGACCCAATATGTTGTTGACTCGCTGGTCACGTCGCCTCAAATTTAATCTAACTATGTTACTAATTCCTATTTTGCAATGAAATTGATAAATATAGATGGCAATACTTCAGGTCCGTAATCGTACCAAAGAGGTTCAGTTGACGAACAAAGCAGTAATAAAACCAAACAACCGCCATAGCAACATGTTCTTCATCAGGCACTTAAAGCTTGCCACTTATGTTATAATAATACATTTTCTTTGGCTTTCCGCAGATTTGCCGTGGTCAATAATAATAAACATTAATAACAATCCATGGAATGGAAAACCCTAGCCCATTTTTGGAGCAAGGGATGATTGTATCGAACATCAGCTTCCATAGTCCATAGGACTTCCTGTGTTAATAAATAGCACCTTCCGCAACTTGGGTCCAGTCAGTGGAAAATTTCGCATTGAGATTGAGTGCAATGAAGCGTGAAAAACATGTCACAACCACTCAATTTTCAGTCATGATACATTTTTGGATAATGTCGCATGCACCCTGCAAGTTTCATGACCCCCCCCCCCCCCCCCGCAAAAAATAGCCAAAATGTGGGTTCAAAGAAATTCTGCAACAAGATTAGTGCGACCTGAAGTGTGCAGATGTGTCAAATTTACCCGTCTCAAGTTTGCAATGCGTCATTGGGTGGTGGCCGGGTGCATACACCTATCATATTTTTATGGTTCCGTGTCAACAAATATTTGAAAAGGACCTAGCAAGCAACATAACTAAACAGTATATAGATATATACTTTTCGTATCATTTGGCAGTTATTTAAAAATATAACTGTCAAATGATACGAAAACAATCTAATCAGTCACCATCATACTATAAAACTGTAAACTCCTACAGTTTCAGCAAATGCAAACCGCCCTCACCATTGACTGCCATTGGAAAATATCTATGAAACAAAATCTATAAACCCTCCACGAGGGCAAATCCGTGCGCACCCCCCCCCCCCCCCGCCCCCCGAAACCAAACCAGCAGAACCATCAACCAGTTGATGGAGGCTGGTTCCAAAAAAAAAAGAAGAAGATTAATGGGTTCGCGTGCCGAAGGCGCACAGGAACGGTTTGGGGCAAGACCCTTTCGATAACAGGACGAAACGACCATGGACGAAACGGCCCAGATTGATTTTGGTCAGAACGACCCAAATTTTGAGACGGAACAGCCCAGATTTCGAGACAGAACGGCCCACATTTTTGGACATAACGGCCATCATTGAAAAATGTATTTGCTATTTCTTATGCCCTCATTATTTTTTTCCCCATAAATTTATTTGGATTCAGAAAAAAAAAACTTATCATTACAATGGGGGCGGAGTTGTGCCCACTTACATTTTGCCGCGAATTATTCGTAAATTGAATAATTCGCGCTACCGCTTCACGCCACGAGGATCTACTAAGCGGGACTGAAGTGAACCATCGGGTTCCAGATAAGTGCCCCCTCTCCCCCCCCCTCCCCCCCAAAAAAGAGATAAGTTTCTGTTCATCTGAAATAAATGAAAAGTTAAATTAACTTCTGGTCATCTGCAAAAATCGCGAACAAATGTTTTAGTCACTTTACTTATTGTGTTCATCTGAAAGAAACGAAAAATTGGATTAGTTTCTGGTCATCTGAAATAAATTAGAAAAAAAGTATTAGTCGCTTCTGTTCCTTGGTTTCTGTTTACCCGAAACTTGAAGAGAATACTATTAGTTTCTGAGAGAATTATACTTAGCATGGAGAGTAGATACGGCCACGGCGCTTCAGCAGGTCATTAATCGTCGTTTTATGGTTTCCGTAGAGTTTCTAACAGAATGTAAAATGGCAGGTTGCCTTTTTGGCTTGGCAATTAACCCTTTTAGCACGACAGGCCGCTTTTCCGGCTCAGGAACATGTTACGTTATAATTGCATAATTAAGATGGCTGCTAAGTGAATGTGTAGGGTAGACTAATCAATATTTTCAACGTGCAGACTAGGGTTACACGTTGAAAATATTAATTAGTCTACCCCCAAATAATGAATTTGGACTCTTCCAGTTGTTGTCATTCAACTGACATGGAAGATACACCACGTTTCAAAGGGTTAAGTCTATTAGTTTAAACAATATTTTATTTCAATGACAAACTATCCTGTTATATGTACACATCATGTTCAAAAAGACAGATGAAACAAATGGATATCTAAGATAATAAAATTACATTAAACTTGTAAGTTAGGGATTCCACAGTAAGCTTGGAGCTTTTGTGAATCGTCTCAAGTCTATTGTGCCATCACTCGACGTTGTTGTTTGTTCTGATGGACCGACCATAAACACACCACGCCTGCAATGGCCAGACTGTGCTATCTATCCACTTACGTTCCTCATATTCAAAAAATCTCGCCATTTTCTGTCTCTGGGCCTACCTTTGAGTGTAATAAAAACAGAAGTCGAAAAATGATAATTGTTGACCATTGTTTTGTACACCTGATTACAGGCGAGATGAAATGGTTTCGCGCGCCGAATGTGCGCAGGGACGGTGTGGACGCTGTTGGGCAAGCCCCTTTCGACCCTCTTTAACTTATGTGATTTGATCTTGTCTGGCGGTGGTAAAGGAGGGAAGAAGTTAAGGTATTCAGCGGCGTCTGTGTCTCCTACGGTTCTTCTTATGGGGAGGAGGATGCGTCCGAGTCACAAGGAGGGTGACCAGTGTGGGAGGACTTCCCCCACGAAAGGTGCTACACTTCTCCAAGGACGTCGGTTCTGTTTTAGTCTCAAAATCTGCTATCAAGTGAATTGTTCCCTTGCGCGCCTGGATACTCCAGGTGGCAGCAAGGGTGGCCTTCACTTTGATCAGTGTCTCTTGGATAACTAATGGCAGCTCCATTGTTTAGTTGTTAGCGCCTCGGAGTCCAAGGTACCAATGACGACGACGACGATAATCGAAATTACAAACCAAATCAAATGGTTTTTGCGCGCCGAAGGCGCGCAGGGACGGTGTGGGGCAAGCCCCTTTCGACCCTCTCTAACTGTGAGATAGTGTGTCTGGCAGTGGCAAAGGAGGAGAGGCTATAGGTACTTAGCGGCGCTTGTGTCTTTTGTGTTTTTTTCTTCTGAGGAGGTGGTCTATATGGGGTGACCATGGAAGTTGGCGTTGTTGGAGGACTGCTTGTGGATGACTGGCTTGGGTCGTATGCTCTGGTCCTGGCCGAGTCTGGTGTTACGATAGGTGTCTGAGGCTGTGGTTGGAATCTTGCCTCAGCCAGTCTGGTGACTTCTTCGATTTGCCGGGTGAACTTTTCATAGTTCTCATCCATTACCTTTCTGTGGCGATCCCGTTCTTCCTGATATTTCTGGCTATCGAAAACTACTCTCTCCAGCCGTTTGTCCGGGTCCTGGCATTTAGGTTCCGAAGGAAGAGGCGAGTGGGGAGCAGGAAGTGGCGAGAGGGCGACTTCCAGTTCTATCTCAGTCTCCACAGACTCTTCCACATCCGACAGCTCCGGCTTGGGAGCCGGCGGTAGGATGGGTCTGTCTGTGGGAGTGGGAGGGGAACTGGCGGCTCTTCCTTTTCCCCACCGTTCTCTCTCTTCTCCAAAAACGCCTCCATGCGTCGGTTGTTCCTTCGCTTGGTGGACGGGCTCTTTCATCTCTGTTTTCTTCTCTTTTCAGGGCTCCCAGACCCCTAGGGTGAGGATCACTGTGGGAGTAGGACCTCTCACCAAAGGTGCTACCTCTACCCATGGGGGCGGTGTGGTGCTCTCATTAGAGCTGCTAGTGAATTCCAAAGTCAGATAGACGCTCTCGCCTATCTCCTGGACAGTCCGGGTGATGGGACAAGAGACGCCCAGAGCTGAGATGGTCTTCTGAAGTGTTGCAGGTAAATCCATGGCTCCCGTGTTGTTTTAATTAAGGTGTTTACACTCTGAAGTCAGAGGTGCGAGTGGTAAATTACAGAGAAGAAGAATGGTTTCACGCGCCGAAGGCGCGCAGGGACGATGTGGGGCAAGCCCCTTTCGACCCTTAGTGAATGTATAATTGTTGTGTCATGTCTGAGCGTGGTAAAGGAAGGAAAGAGAAGGAAGAAAGCAGCTTATCCCCGTCTATGCTTCTTGCGGCTCTTCTTTTTGGGAGGTGGGTGGGATGGCGATATGGATGTTGAGTTCAGCTGTTGATTTGTGTGCAGTTGGTTTCTTTTTTTAATTATAGACGGGTCAATATAGCGCCAAAGTAACACTACATCAAAACAATTGAAAAAGAATTGTTTTTGATGGTTTTATGACCGTGGGGAATAACCGTCGGTGTCTCTTGTGTAACTCTGGATTTCAACTGATGACTCGGAGACAAATTAAAGATGATAACAATTTAATATTGAATCTGGTATTCCAAATGTCTAACAGCGGCAAACATTTAACAACTGGTCTTGTTGGATATCCGAACAATATCACCGTAATAATAGCTCGTGGGATTTCCCAGTAAAATGAAGCAGAGTAACGTTTGGAAATCCAAACTATAACTGAATTCTTACTTGTGATCAAGGCTATATATACAATATAATAAATGCGTCATGTCATAACAAGTTTACTTGATATAAAGATTAAAGTAAGCTTTCACTGGGTCTTAATGATATGCCTTCTTAACTTAGTGAATAGAGCTTAAATAAACAATGGAGGAAAACAATGAATAGAGGCAACTTGTTAACAACTTCTATAAGAGAGGCTTGCTGTCACACGACGATGAAGAAATATGCCAAGTTTGAAACAAATGAAATTGAATTGAACAAAATGCGAACAGTAGATTGTGAATGCAGTATAATAATAGTAAATTTGTCTTTTTGATTCGAAAGTTCATCATGGCCTGTACACGCTCCGGTGATATAATCTCTGCCGCTCCAATTGATGCGACCCGCAGCAACACATTTAAACCATTAAAATAGTAACGTCCCAAAATTCCAAAATACAAAAAAATTATGGTCGCTTGTACCGCCGGTGTCTCTTATGTTCAGGAGTTCCCGGTCTTGACAAAGTTGGACGAAGGCCCGGGATTCTACTCTGATTGTCCCGGATGTACTCTCGAGCTGCCTCGTCCAACTCACAGTCTTTAACCCATGAGTTATCAGCATCTGGATGGTCTCTCCATTTAATCAGATACTGAAGGCCAAATTGCACGGACCTACAATATCTGATCACAGTCTCAGTAACTCTTTTTGGCTGGACAGTGTTTTTCGGACGGTTGTGGGCGGATAGAGCTGAGCACTCCTCCCGCGGCGTCTGAATTGAAATGTTTTTCATCTGGGGGGAACATTGAACAGGCGTGTCGGTGGAAGTTGGTACTGCGTTGACACTGACGTCGACTTTTAATGGAGAGTTAATATAAGTTTGAGTACTTACTGAGTCTTTGTGGATGTGTTGGAGGTCTGTTTCTGTAAAAACACTGGAAGCACATACACTAACTTCTGGCGATTTGTTGGAGCTCTGTGGAAACTTAATGTTCTGATGCCGGTAAGTCTGTTGTAGTTGTGCGGTGTTTTTCCTATTGTTGTAGTCCGTCATGCGCCGCTCATCTCGTAGTTTATTTCCAGTGGATTTTTGCAGTGGTTGTTTTTTCCATGACAATACCAACGTGGTGGAATCCTCACAAGTCTGGAGAGTCCATTGCATCTTCATTTTATCCAGATGAAGATTATCAAGGATTGTCTGTATATTGTCGGGTAATTTGTTGAACATCTTTATGTTAATAGTAGCAATTGGAACGTGGTACCTGGATCGTTGGGACAAGCTAAAAAGATGTCCAGCCGCGGATTCTCTCACCAATTATAACCGTGGGGAATAACTGTCGGTGTCTCTTGTGTAACTCTGGATTTCAACTGATGACTCGGAGACAAATTAAAGATGATAACAATTTAATATTGAATCTGGTATTCCAAATGTCTAACAGCGGCAAACATTTAACAACTGGTCTTGTTGGATATCCGAACAATATCACCGTAATAATAGCTCGTGGGATTTCCCAGTAAAATGAAGCAGAGTAACGTTTGGAAATCCAAACTATAACTGAATTCTTACTTGTGATCAAGGCTATATATACAATATAATAAATGCGTCATGTCATAACAAGTTTACTTGATATAAAGATTAAAGTAAGCTTTCACTGGGTCTTAATGATATGCCTTCTTAACTTAGTGAATAGAGCTTAAATAAACAATGGAGGAAAACAATGAATAGAGGCAACTTGTTAACAACTTCTATAAGAGAGGCTTGCTGTCACACGACGATGAAGAAATATGCCAAGTTTGAAACAAATGAAATTGAATTGAACAAAATGCGAACAGTAGATTGTGAATGCAGTATAATAATAGTAAATTTGTCTTTTTGATTCGAAAGTTCATCATGGCCTGTACACGCTCCGGTGATAGTTTTCTATACTATTGGATGTGGAGAACAACATATCAAAAGTTGGACAAAATTGGTCCATAGGAAAGTCTTCAAAAATGAAAAATCCAAGATGGCCGCCATATTTCCAATTGCTTTCATTCATTGGATAAAGAGCGCTGGTAGAGTGACATCACGTCAATCTAACAACATGCTCTGAACGTCATTCGCATTTCGAGATCTCGGGCGAACGGTTGCGTTTTCACTGCTTCCATCCTCCCAATTTAATTCATTCACTGCTTCCATTCATTGTTATTGTTGCAGTTCAACAGTCTTTTTCAAGACTTACGTGCACTCTAACCCTCCCAATTTAATTCAAGTCTTTTCAGGGCTAGGAAAATGAGCTCTAGCATAGAAACCTGCCCCTTGTGTCTAAGGGAGTTGAACTGTGAGGAGACAGTATTGGTTCGTGAAAAAGGAGCTGAAGGTATCACAGGGTTGTTATTTTAAGGTCATTCTAAATTTTAAAAATAAGTAAACAATTCGAGTTATGTAGAATAAATGCAAGAAAGAAACTTTTTAATAATCAGTGTGAGTAAACTGGGTAAGCGCATTAATTTAATTAAGTTCGTATTCGGAAAGTGTTCTTTGTTCAGTCGCTGTCATGCAGGGACTGTCTAAACAATGCATTCCAAATTAGAACTTATTGAAAAGTCAGTTCATGTCACTGCAAGTCATCAAAGCCGTCTTTTCTAAATTAGCACCTTTGCCCAAATCAAGTTTTTGATTGGTGATGCGCGCGCCTATATAAGACCCCTCGAGTTAACTTCAAGACAGACTCGCTAGGATGGAATAATCGTTAGTTCACGCGGCGTAGTAAAGAGTTAATGTATTTGTGTGGTTCCGGTAAGCCGTCATTTGGACGACAGGATTCCCGATCTGATGATTTGCATCGAGGGGAGACGCCGAAGAAGAATCGGTGAGTATATGTAGTATTTAGTTTATAGTATTTAGTTGTGATAACACGTCGTAGTTACATAGTTATTAGTTAACAGTTTTAAGTGTATTAGTGAATCTGTGTTATTAGATGATCAGTTGTTATTATTGCGAGTTAGAAGCACTATTAGCAGGAGTTGTAGGCGATAAGATATTCTAAAGGGTGAAATTTAGTATTAAAGGTAATTCCCCATAATGTGGTAGTCGCAACAGGATAAATGCGCGCATGAGCGGTTGAATGAATGATCTCGTGATTTCTTGTCATTAGTCGCAGCTTCGACCTTTCTCTACAAATATAAATTTGGGAAACAATTTAATTTTAGATAATGTTTTAGTACTTGTTTTTCGGTGGGATTCAGTGACTAGTCACAAAACTCATTTCAGTAGTGTTGAGATTATTTATTTAGGATTTGTTGGCTATTTGTAAATAAGAGTATAGAAGATTTATATATAAAAATTGTTGGATTGTTAATAGTCTTTATCTTATTTATGAAGAAGCCCTCAGTACCCTAGGGATTGATGGAACCTCAGCCCCGCTAAGAAATTAGCCCATGCTAGTTCATTACCGCTGAAAGCAATTGTTTAAAGCGCGGCGCTACTCTGTGGCTTGTGAATAAGCAATTGCAATCTACAAAAGTGAGCTAGTGAAAATCCCCTGTCCACGGTTAAAGAGTATCTTAGGTCCCCAGCAGAGTTGATCAACCCCAGTCTTGGCCTCCGTTGACAAGCGCCCTCTGGCAAATAAATATTCACGAACCACGCGTTACTTCCACTGGGGAATCACTCATTCAGGTGTCTATACAGGTGTTAGCACTTTCTGATAAATAGAAATTACTGTCCCCAGGAACGTCGCTGTGGCAACGTCTTGGAGAGAGTGAATATTTATTTGCCAGAGGGCGCTTGTCAGCGGAGGGTCAAGGCTGGGGTTGATCAACTTTGCTGGGGATCTAAGATACTCTTTCACCGTGGACAGGGGATTTTCACTAGCTCACTTTTGTAGATCGCAATTGCTTATTCACAAGCCACAGAGTAGCGCCGCGCTTTAATCAATTGCTTTCAACGGTAATGACCTAGCATGGGCTAATTTCTTGGCGGGGCTGAGGTTCCATCAATTCCTAGGGTACTCAGGGCTTCTTCATTAATAAGATAAAGACTATTAACAATCCAACAATTTTTATATATAAATCTTCTATACTCTTATTTACAAATAGCCAACAAATCCTAAATAAATAATCTCAACACTACTGAAATGAGTTTTGTGACTAGTCACTGAATCCCACCGAAAAACAAGTACTAAAACATTATCTAAAATTAAATTGTTTCCCAAATTTATATTTGTAGAGAAAGGTCGAAGCTGCGACTAATGACAAGAAATCACGAGATCATTCATTCAACCGCTCATGCGCGCATTTATCCTGTTGCGACTACCACATTATGGGGAATTACCTTTAATACTAAATTTCACCCTTTAGAATATCTTATCGCCTACAACTCCTGCTAATAGTGCTTCTAACTCGCAATAATAACAACTGATCATCTAATAACACAGATTCACTAATACACTTAAGACTGTTAACTAATAACTATGTAACTACGACGTGTTATCACAACTAAATACTATAAACTAAATACTACATATACTCACCGATTCTTCTTCGGCGTCTCCCCTCGATGCAAATCATCAGATCGGGAATCCTGTCGTCCAAATGACGGCTTACCGGAACCACACAAATACATTAACTCTTTACTACGCCGCGTGAACTAACGATTATTCCATCCTAGCGAGTCTGTCTTGAAGTTAACTCGAGGGGTCTTATATAGGCGCGCGCATCACCAATCAAAAACTTGATTTGGGCAAAGGTGCTAATTTAGAAAAGACGGCTTTGATGACTTGCAGTGACATGAACTGACTTTTCAATAAGTTCTAATTTGGAATGCATTGTTTAGACAGTCCCTGCATGACAGCGACTGAACAAAGAACACTTTCCGAATACGAACTTAATTAAATTAATGCGCTTACCCAGTTTACTCACACTGATTATTAAAAAGTTTCTTTCTTGCATTTATTCTACATAACTCGAATTGTTTACTTATTTTTAAAATTTAGAATGACCTTAAAATAACAACCCTGTGATATATGCCTCCCTCTAAATTAAAAAGCTCCGCTTTTTCGACGAATATCTCATTTGGCAAACTTAAAAAAGGTAAAACATGATAAAATGAAATGAATGCATGAAAGATAAAATACAATAATTTTGAAAACTAATGGAGTGTCTATTTGTTTCTTCTTCTGTGATCTTCTTTCGCTTGTAATTGAATATATTGAGGTTGAAAGTGTCCGAGCGCGTTTGTGATACTATGTTGATGTTGATAATTCGATACTGTCCGATGCATATAAAATGAATTGTGTCGCCAAAATCGTTAGACGTTGAGTATGAATGTTGAATGTCACGTAGTCCTTTTCCGAATGAATTCCAAATTTAGTTTCTGTGCTGATCCAAGGTTGTTGTCCGCGTGCGTCATGTCCGTTTGTTGTTAATTTATTGTTAGGTCTAGTTCTTTTCCTCGTCTCGATGTAGCGTTATTCCCGGGGTTTACTCTTTCTCTTGAGGCTTGTCGTTGTGTATAATTTGGTTTCCTGTTGTGTGTCCTTCGTTTGTGATATCTGTGTGCTCTGTATAGTACCATTTTACCATCTCCATTTGCAACCTGAAAATATAAACTAGACAAAAATTGAGTTTACGCGTTCTGAAAAAAAAACTTGTATAATGTTGTCCTGAAAGAAGAAACAAATTAGACGCAGCGCTCTGGCTAACCTGTAGAAAAAAAAGAGAACAAACATTTCATTAAACAAGGAGCAACTTGAAAAAAAAAAATAAACAAAGAGCTACTTTGAAAAACATCACAAATAACCAATCAGGAACTAATCAACCAGTCTTTATATCCAAGCGAAGAGCCTTGCCACAGATCTCCGTTGGATATTTTGCGCAATTTGAATGCAAGTGGCAAGATTGCATTCAGATCACACAATATTATTATTATTATTATTATTATTATTATTATTATTAATAATAATATTATTATTATTTTAAGGTAGGGGTCCGTCTTGCGGGTGGCCCCTCTAAAGTATTATCATAATTTTAATATCTATCCTTATTGAATTTTCATTTTGCCCTTTAAACACCTGTAACTTTAATACCCAATGAAACTTGTATTACTTTTTTAAGCCAGACAGTTACCTTTCAACTGGCAAATGCTTTTTTTCTGTTTTAACCTCTTTACACAGCTTCGATTGTGCCGTGGAGCGCGTAAGCGGAATACGCGGAGTTGCGCGCGCCTATATAAGACCCCTCGAGTTAACTTCAAGACAGACTCGCTAGGATGGAATAATCGTTAGTTCACGCGGCGTAGTAAAGAGTTAATGTATTTGTGTGGTTCCGGTAAGCCGTCATTTGGACGACAGGATTCCCGATCTGATGATTTGCATCGAGGGGAGACGCCGAAGAAGAATCGGTGAGTATATGTAGTATTTAGTTTATAGTATTTAGTTGTGATAACACGTCGTAGTTACATAGTTATTAGTTAACAGTTTTAAGTGTATTAGTGAATCTGTGTTATTAGATGATCAGTTGTTATTATTGCGAGTTAGAAGCACTATTAGCAGGAGTTGTAGGCGATAAGATATTCTAAAGGGTGAAATTTAGTATTAAAGGTAATTCCCCATAATGTGGTAGTCGCAACAGGATAAATGCGCGCATGAGCGGTTGAATGAATGATCTCGTGATTTCTTGTCATTAGTCGCAGCTTCGACCTTTCTCTACAAATATAAATTTGGGAAACAATTTAATTTTAGATAATGTTTTAGTACTTGTTTTTCGGTGGGATTCAGTGACTAGTCACAAAACTCATTTCAGTAGTGTTGAGATTATTTATTTAGGATTTGTTGGCTATTTGTAAATAAGAGTATAGAAGATTTATATATAAAAATTGTTGGATTGTTAATAGTCTTTATCTTATTAATGAAGAAGCCCTGAGTACCCTAGGAATTGATGGAACCTCAGCCCCGCCAAGAAATTAGCCCATGCTAGGTCATTACCGTTGAAAGCAATTGATTAAAGCGCGGCGCTACTCTGTGGCTTGTGGATAAGCAATTGCGATCTACAAAAGTGAGCTAGTGAAAATCCCCTGTCCACGGTGAAAGAGTATCTTAGATCCCCAGCAAAGTTGATCAACCCCAGCCTTGACCCTCCGCTGACAAGCGCCCTCTGGCAAATAAATATTCACTCCCTCCAAGACGTTGCCACAGCGACGTTCCTGGGGACAGTAATTTCTATTTATCAGAAAGTGCTAACACCTGTATAGACACCTGAATGAGTGATTCCCCAGTGGAAGTAACGCGTGGTTCCACTTTGCAGGCGGACCGTTTGGTCATAAAGGTATCAACAATGCTAGCATTGAAAGAGGTGTCGACATCAGAGTCGCAGCTGGAACTAGCATACACAAGACATGTCGGATAAAACACATAGACAAAAAGAACATCTCCTTATCGCAGAAAAAATTGACAGTTCAAGCAGTAAAAAGAAGCGCTCGTGTTTCCCTGGGACCCTATAACAGTAAAACACATTGCTTTTTCTGTGGGATTGAAGTCAGTAAAGACAAGTACACGTATTACTATGTGAAGACAGACGCGTTTGTTGAAACGATATTGGTCCATTATAAAACACGGAGAGACGAATGGGCTATTGCTGTTCAAGGCCGAATTGAGTACTTCAGGGGTGATCTTCATGCAGCCGACTGTGTTTACCACCAGTCATGTAACGTTAATTTCCGCACAACGCGGGGAATTCCAAAACTGTTCGGATAAGTTGATTCTGCCAAACAAAGAAAACTTGGTCGACCAAAGGACAGTAGTCAGGATGAGGCATTCGAAAAGGTTTGCACATTCCTGGAGGAAAATGATTAAGAACAACTAACGATATCGGACCTTGTTGCTAAAATGGGAGAATACTTGCCCGACAGCAAAGTTTCAGCATGTGGAAATCAGTATTTCAAGGAGAAACTTCTAAAACGATATGGAGACTCTATATTCATGGCTGATGGCAGGGGTGTCAAAAACATTGTGACCTTTAGGGAAAAAACTTCATCCCCATTGCCCGCGTGGGGGCACGATGACGCCGTGTACTAAGGCGTACTGCACGTCGATGGTACGCATGTCTTCAACCAATCTAACCCTGCCTGTGCTGCAGTGCGGAGTTACGATGTTAGGAAGCTGGCAGCTGCTCGTCGTTGCTCGGTGGTTCTCTCCGGGTACTCCGGCTTCCTCCACCCGTAAAACTGTCACGGTCATGATTAGCCATTGTGCATAAATATATGACCTTAAACATCAATAAATAAATATAATAATTAGGGAAAAAACCTGTCACATTCTTCGTGACTACTACAATTCTCCTCAGCAAGACGACGAGGAAGCACAGAAACGAGCACTTCTATATACCGCAGCAAAACTTATCAAAAGTGATATAAAAACAATGGTTGCGCCTCTGGGAGATACTTACCCAACTGCGGTAGAACTAAACCTTGCAGCTGCGTTGGATTATGTTCCAGGAAGTTTGCGATTCTTGCTGCAACATTTGTTTGTTAGCAAGAATGCGTCTAGACCCGTTGCTGCAATTGGGAAAGCAATTATCCAAGCTGTGCGCCCAAGGGCTGTAATTGCTCCACTGCAGCTGGGTCTCGCGGTACAAATACACAACTTGTATAGGTCACGGTACTTGATCGATAGTCTGTCAACCATGGGGTTTTCTTCACCTTACCCGGAAGTGCAAAGGTTCGAAGAGAATGCGGCTTGTTTACTTGCTCCGGATGTGTTGGGAAGTGACGTGGACGTTCTTGATACGTCTTTGTTATTTGCTGGAGACAATGTGGACCACAACATTATCACCTTGGATAGAAAGGGGACCTTTCATGGGGTGGGCATGATAGCCACCACCACACCAGGGAAGCAAGTTAGTCACACCATTTCAAGACAGAAAATGTCCAACTTGAAACTGGTTGAACTGACAGAGATTAACATTGTTGATTACCGTTTTACAAAGCATGTCTACCGGAACACTAAATTTCAGTCTGTCCCATTCTTGTCTGCCTGTGACCGCATAGTTTGCATTTTCTGGGAATTGTCCTTTAGCTTCCATCAGAGTACACCTAACTGGCAAGGGATGATGCAGTTACTCCACAAAAACTGTGACCATCCAAGGAAGTCGTCAGTTCTCTTTCTGCCTATGATCGACATGAATCCAGGGGACATGACCTGTATTCTGTCTACACTACACTATCTATGCAAACTCGCGGCGGAACATAACATGCCAGCTATTGTAACATTTGATCAGCCACTGTATTGGAAGGCTGCTGAGATAGCGAATGAGGTTCCAGATGATAGCCTGATCAAGGATGTGGTGCTATTGCTAGGTAGTTTCCACACATTCATGAATTTGTTGGGTGCCATCGGGACTTTGATGGATGGTAGTGGACTTCGGAAGATTCTGGAGACAGTATACGGTGAAAATGCTGTTGTTCATATGATGAGTGGAAAGGCAGTGCAACGGGCGATTCGTGGGCACCTGCTGGTGGATCAGTGTCTTACACATAGGATTGTTGCTAAAATCATGGAGGATGAGCCTGGTTTTCAAGACCAAGTGGAGGAACTTGAGAGACTGTACACGCTGATGGAGACTGGCGAAAATGACTAAGAGACGGTATTGAAATCAGATAGCATTCGCAAGACTGACGAAACTGTATCTCTCAAAAGAATTGAACTGTCAGCGACCTCCAAAACCAGCGAACTGTGGGTCAACTACCAGAAGATGTTAGGAATTGCTATCTGAAATCGGCTCGGTATTATCTCCAGAAGATGCATGCACAGGATGTTGACAACCCTCAGGTTCATCAGAAGTCCCAGTCTGGGGCCATGCAACCATGCGCAGTAGCCAATTCTGGTCTTGGTCATGATCTTGTGATAGAACAGACACTTATGCGTTCACTAAAAAGTCAAGGAGGGCTAACACGAGGAAGTGGGATGTCGGAGCACCAGAGATCAGTTTGGACCGTGTCGTCCATTGTGTCATCCACATACAACCTTGCCATGCAAGAACTAACCGCGAATACTTACACCACAGGTGAACAATATAAAGAGCTGTCCACCTCCCGAGTCAGTAGAGATAAGGCGGACGTTGCAAAAGTCGCAGCAAAACTAGACAGTTTCACGTCATTTTCGGATAACAATGCATTGCACAACATCATTACAGGGGTCACTGCGAATGAGGATGTCAATGTTAATGATCTGTTCGCAATAGGAAACGAAATATGTAAGAAGATGGATGGACAGTCTGTTTTCACTTATTCACACAAAAGGAGTTTGAAGGTCAAGACGCTAGCGTCCAACATGGCAGTCAAAGTTGCCGAGAACCGTACCATAGATCCGGCATTGTTGTTTCAGAGATTTCTAGTTGTGTCACAGACAGGTGATCTCCGGTTAGAGAAAGTTATGAACTATGAACTCTCTCCCTACCCGCCATCTTTGTTTGAAGCAAAGAACATATTGCGTCAGCTGGATAAGCCACCACTGGCAGAAGCGATAAGGAACTATGCTACACCCAAATTGGACGTTGCTGTCACACAGACAGTCCCACTGACGGATCACTATGTTCTAGATGAGGGGTCACTTCTGCACCGTTTAAAATGGACAGCTGGATCCACCTACAGTTCGATTGCAGATGACTATGCCTCGTTCATTGTAAAGCATTATGCGAGAGCCACTGTAGTGTTTGATGGTTATGGGGGTGGACCAAGCATAAAGGACTGTATTCATCAGCGTCGTGGTAAACATTTGAATGCGAACAAGGTCAACATTACAGGGGCGACAACGTTTGTTGGGAAGAAGGAGGACTTCTTGTCGAATGACGAAAACAAGCAGGCAATAATCCAGCTCATCATGCAATGTATGCGATAGAGAGGCTGCGAAGTGATTCAAGCTGAAGGAGATGCCGACGTCGACATCGCAAAAGCAGCCGTCACAGTGTCTGCTTCCAAATCTACCACCCTTGTTGGAGAAGACACAGACGTCCTCGTACTCTTGCTACACCACGTAGTTGTAACAAACTGCACTGAACTATATTTCCGTTCGGACAAGGCGAAATCAAATGCCTATAATATCAAAGTCCTTAAGCAGTTACTCTTAAAAGAAGTTTGCAATGATCTGTTGTTTCTGCGTGCCTTCACAGGATGCGACTCGACGTCCAGAATATTTGGTATAGGAAAGAAGATTGGGTTCCAAAAAATCATCAAGAAAGAAAAGGCAATCAAAGACTGTTCTAAAGCATTCTGCTCACCAAAGAAAAGACATGGTGTTGTGGAAACCAACGGCTCTAGGTCATTGGTTGCTTTGTTCAATGCAAGTCAGAATGACTCCCTGGCATCAATTCGATACAATATGCTATGCAAGAAAGTTGCCAGAGCTAAGACGTTCGTTACACCGGAAAGACTCCCACAAACGACACCTGCCTGTAAATTTCACTCCCTGCAGACATACTACCAGGTTATGGAGTGGATGGGCAGTAGTGCTGACATGAACCCGACAGAGTGGGGTTGGAGGGTAGAAGGAGAAAAGAGCTTCTCCCTGTTATGACAGACAAAAGCCCTGCTCCCGAGGTACTTCTTCATATGATTCATTGCAAGTGTTCGAGTGGATGTAATACGCTAAGGTGTACCCGTAGAAAGCATGGGCTGGAATGTGCCAGTGCATGTGGGCCTTCCCAGGATGGCAACTGCGAGAATATGACAAATGAGCCACTGATAGAAGAGGATGAGGATGACGCATGAGAGAAACTGTACGGCAGCACGTCAGTAGTTAATACCAATGTTGCCCCCTCGCATGTACATCATTAACGAAATGGCCATACACATTTTTAGCAGATTGCAGAATTGACATAAAACGTCAATTCAGGGACCGCAAGTTACATAGGAAATATATATCACAATAGTTTATATGACAAAACCTAACTATCAATTTTTCAAGATGGTGAATGTTGGCCACCTTGGATTTCAAGGTCAATACCCTAACCCTAACCCAACCCTAACCCTAACCCGACCTCATATTGCAATAATAACCACGTAGAATGATTGGGCATCATCAATTTAATAGGAATAGACACCTCATTCACGTCTCTAACTTAAATATTAACCGAGATATAGCAATATCTATATGGCGGTCGGCGGCCATCTTGGATTTTTCATGTTTGGAGACTTTCCCATTGGCCAGTTTTGTCCAACTTTTGATATGTTTTTCTCCACATCCAATAGTATAGAAAACCATCAAAAACAATTCTTTTGCAATTTTTTTGATGTTAATTGCTATATTGACCTGTCTATTAATTCTAATGCCCATTTGGAGATTTCTTTGGAATGTTTCATATAATCTTGTGACTCGGCCAGGACTTGGTTGCTTTTACCCATTAGTTTCTTTATGTTCTTTATGCATATATTGTCTGAGGTCTGTGGTGGCTGTACCGCTGTGTCTACCTAGCCCGGGCTATCCGGCAGTGAAGGAAGAGGGGAGTGAGGGATGGGAGGTGGTGAAAAGGCAACTTCCAGTTCCTCCTCAATCTCCACCAGACGTTCCTCATCCAACTGCACCGGCTCGGGAGCCGGCAGTTGGTTGGGTGTGCCAGTGGTATTAGGAGAGGAACTGGCCTCCAGAACCTCCATCCCCTCACTCACCTCTCTCTTCTTATTCTGGAAGGCCTCCAAGCGCCGGGCATCCCTACGCTTGGTCGACAGACTCTTCTTTCTTTCTCTCTTTTCAGGGCCACCTTGCCCCTCGGGTGAGGACCAATTTGAGAGGGGATCCTCTCACCAAAGGTGCTACCTCTCCCCGAAGAGGGTGGTGTTGTGATGTTAGCATTAACTTGGAATTTCAGCTTCAGATGGACGCTCATGCCTATTTCCTGGATAGTCCAGGAGATAGGGCATGAGACGCTCAGAGCTGAGATGGCTTTCACTAGTCTATCAGGTAGTTCCATAGCTGTCCAGGTGTTCACGGTCTGAAGTCAGATGTGTGAATGATGGTGAGTGGGAACGATAACGATGATGAGAGTGGAAATTACAGAGTAGTTAAATACCCTTTTATAACCTCTTATTTCTTAAGCCGTTGACATTACCCACAAAACACTAGATTACAGTACCAGTCGAAATAAGTTGTGGGATGACAACAATAAAATGTTAATGTCACAAGTGATCTTCAATCAACTTCAATATTATAATAATCAACTTCAATACCGCCGTAAGTACTTTTGTAAAAAAAATAATGGGGGCATAAGAAATATATGTTTTAATAAATGAGTTTTTTTAATAAGGGCCATTCTGTCAAAAAATGTGGGCCGTTCTGTCTCGAAATCTGGGCCGTTCCGTCTCAAAATCTGGACCGTTCTGACCAAAATCAATTTGGGCCGTTTCATCCATGGGCCGTTTCTTCCAGCATTCCCCTTTTCGACTCTCTTTGACAGTAGATTGATGTTTTCCGCAACATGTCTGGGCGCTTTAAAGGAGGAAGAAGGATAGGTACTCGGTGGTAGATGCGATGTTTTAGTGGAGGCGTTGTTTTTTTTTGTTTTTTTTTTTTGGCTTCTTCTTAGATTTAGGGGTGACTTGTGGGATGTGTGTTTATGTTTCTGTTGGAATGGTAAGAATGGTGGAGTTGTTGTCCCGTACTTCAGCCCCTCTGATTTCTTGTCTCAGGCTTTCGCAAAATTCTAGCGTGGGATTCCGATAAGGCCTGTGTCGCTTCAGCTCGTTGGGCTTCTAGTTGTTTTCTTATATTCTCTGCTACGTCTGGTGGCAAGTGCATAGTTGAGGAGCTTGGAGGTGACGATCCAAGATCTGAGGGGAGAGGCAAGTGAGGAGTAGGAAGTGGGGAGAGGACAA
This sequence comes from Pictodentalium vernedei, assembly GCA_031216915.1. Taxonomy (NCBI): domain Eukaryota; kingdom Metazoa; phylum Mollusca; class Scaphopoda; order Dentaliida; family Dentaliidae; genus Pictodentalium; species Pictodentalium vernedei. Next base: position 674,128,905 of record CM062297.1, on the reverse strand, counting down.
CCTCCATTTCCGCCTCAGTCTCCACGACACGTTCCACATCCGTCGACTCCGGTGAGGGAGCCGAAGGTTGGATGGGTTGACCTGTGGGTGTGGGAGGGGAAGTGGTGACTACTTCATCCACTGTCCTTTCCCCACCTTTGTCTCTCCTCTTTTCCAGAAAAGCCTCCATCCGCCGGGCATCCCTCCGCTTCTTTTTTCTCTTCTTCCTACTCTTCTGATGACCTCCAGACTCCCTCGGGTGAGGACCAGTGTGAGAGGAGGTCCTCTCACCAAATGTACTACCTCTCCCTGAGGGCGGGTGGTGTGGTTTCTTCGATCAAGAATTCCAAGGCTAGGTGCGCGCTCTTGGCTTTTTCCTGGACAGTCCAGGAAATCGGACAGGAGACGCCCAGACCTGAGATGGTTTTCTTCAGTCTTGCAGGTAATTTCTCCGTGACAGCTAATCCGAGTCTTCACTCTCTGAAGTCAGACGTGCGAATGACTGTTTCATGGAAATGACGGGTAATGATGGAAAAGGACCTAACGGAGAAAGGGTAAGTTTTGTAGTTGGGGAGATCGAGAAAGTGCCAGTGGGGGATGTGGACGTATTGTACCCACTTGAACGTTTCGTAGGTCTACCCAAATCTTTTGTCGTTTCGTACCCAAATTCCTGGACGCTTCGAACCCTAGATTAGAGGTTTCGTAGTCACTTTTTTTGTAAGTTCAGTAACCATGTTTGGACGTTTTGTACCCCCAAATCTGAAAATGAATTTGGGTTACGAAATGTCCGAACATGGTAACTGAACTTACAAAAAAAATGGGTACGGAACTGAAAAGGATTTTGGGGTACTGAAATAATCAAATGTGGTTAGTAACCGTTACAAACCCAGTGGAAAGGTGGAAGAAAATACAGTGAGCATGGAAGAGGATTTAGTAATAAAAACAATTTAACCCTTTACCCAACGAATCGGCCACATCCGCCCGCGTAATATGCAAATTCAGCAGCTGAAAAAATACTCCTTTTTTTTAAATTTCAACAAAATCATATCATGTGACCCCTCTTTCGAACCAGCTCGTTCCAATAAGGGGTCACTTGATATGGTTTTGTTGAAATATTTTGAAAAATAAAAAAAAATGATATTTAAAATAATAAATTTTGATATCGTCTGCGTTGAAACATATCATTTATTTTCTAGCATCATACAGAATATAAATATGATAACAATAATGACTGTGAATACTAAAATGAATACAAGTATTATGTGCAGTAACAATATTTATGATGGTGAATACAATTTGAGGCGGCCCTCGCAGACTCGATCCTAGAGTAATGAGCTGGTTGACATTCAGTACGTGGAGAGTGGATTGTAACTAAATCACCCGTGGAGTGGGGTTATCACCCAAACTATAACTTTCAAATTTTGTACATATGGACAAAAAACACAAGCAATGTTTCAGCCAATGGACCTCCGGGTTAAACCCGGAGGTCCATTAGCTGAAACGTTGCCTGTGCTTGTTATACTTTATAACAAATTTGCAATTATTGCTTGGGTGGAATCTCCACTCTATGGGTGATTTAGTGATAATGCACTCTACATGTACTGTACATGTACAATGTATGTCATAACTGAACAGGAAGAAAACAGCACCAGATAGATAAGGAGGCGCACATGAAATACAGGAAAACTCCACCAAGGGTTGTTGATTCCTGTTCACTGTACTCTCACCTGCTGGTTAATAGCGATGTCATTATTGTTAATTTTGTAGAAACATTTTAGCCATCACTATTATACTAATCAAAAAAAGTAGGGAATATCCAAAGTGTTGTTGATATTTTCGGAACATGGTATTGGATACGTGTGATTGGAAACATCAATATGTAACCAAGTTTAGTCTGGATCATGAATGTCACCGGCCCGCGAAAATCCTAGAGTAGTGAGCTGGTTGACATACAGTACGCGGAGAGTGGACTGTAGCTAAATCACCCATAGAGTGGAGTTATAATCCAAACTATAACTTTCATATTTTGTACATATGGACAAAAACACAAGCAATGTTTCCACCAATGAACCTCCGGGTTTAACCCGGAGATGGGGGCGCGGTGGCTTTTCTGTAACCGGTTCTCGTCAGATCACCGAAATTAAGCAACGTCGAGCCCGGTTTGTCCTTGGATGGGTGATCGTCTGAGCGATCGATTCGGACTCCCGCGTTGTGTCCTTGGGCAAGGCACTTAACCCCGATTGTCCACTTGGGGGCACGATGATGCCACGCCGTGTACTAAGGCGTACTGCACGTCGATGGTACGCATGTCTTCAACCAATCTATCCCTGCCTGTGCTGCAGTGCGGAGTTATGATGTTGTAGAGCTGGCAGCTGCTCGTCGTTGCTCGGTGGTTCTCTCCGGGTACTCCGGCTTCCTCCATCCGTAAAACTGTCACGGTCATGATTAGCCATTGTGCATAAGTATGTGACCTTAAACACCAATAAATAAATAAAATAACACCAGTTTAATGTTATCTCCTCATAAAGAAGTGGCACCAGAACTTAGAAAGGTATGTTCTCTGATTTGGATTTGTAAGTGAGGCTGCGGTGCCAAACCTCACAGTCGTTATTTGTTCGGGTTGACTTATTGAACATAAACCATGATTCAGTGAGTCACACTTTTGTCTATAAACGCATTCACCCGCTCGTCTTCAATATTACGCTTCCGAATGAACAAACAAGGAAACAAATCAATTTTCAGTCTAGTATTGTTTATTAAATAAATATATTCAATATCGGGCGCAAAATGTTCATTTGTTTGAATAAATTTTAAAATAAATTTGGGTACGAAACGTCCACTGGCAGGGTACGGAACATCCATGGATATTTAAAGAGGTTGGGTATGAAACGTTTAATTTTGGGTACGAAACGTCCAGAAATTTGGGTACGGTACAAAACAACCAAAGATTTGGGTATGAAACGTCCAAGCGTGTACGAAACGTCCAGAGTACGAAGCGTTTTGAGAACGAAACGTCCTGAAACCTTATAAAACAGTTTTGGACTGAATGCTGGGAGATAGATTAGGAGGGAGAGTGTGGGAAGAATACGTCGGCGGTGGACTGGGTTAATGTAGGTCTCCTCATTAGAGGACCGCAACAAATCAGCGGAAGGCCAAAAAATTATCATTATTATTATTATCAGGATCTTTGCACTAGAAAACAGATGCGTTAAAAAAGCAAGGTTTCACCAAGACTACTCAGGTTTAGTTCATAAAACCTTTGCACAATGGTGCATGCACCGAAGATGTTTCAAAGTTCTCCGACAAAAAGTATAAAAAGTGTCGCCGCGACCAAGTTGTCATTGTCATACCCAGGAGCACGGTGACTCAGTACGTAGATATGCAGGCTGCAAGCCGAGAGATTCTCGGTTCGAACCCCACCTGCGCCAACCTTGGGAAAGACATTTCGTCCCAATTGCCCACGTGGCACGGTGGCGTTGGTGCACTTGTCTTCAACAAATGCTAACCCTGTTTGTGTGGAGTTAGTACGTAGGGAACTCTGACAGTTGTTCTCCGTTGCTCAGTGGTTCTCTCCCTCCAGGTACTCCTGCTTCCCCCACCCGTAAACTGTCCGACACGAGGTGACCCTGGCTGTTGAAAGTGTCGTTAAACCCCAATAAAATAAATAAATTGTCACACTGAACACACCTGGGATGATGATGAATATGCTACACTCATCGCGTTTCGTGGTTCTAAGTCACACTGCACTGTAAGTTAAATTTAGTCAAAATCAAATTGTGATGGATGCATGCACACATGACTGGAAAAACAAACAGTCAAACAAACGGACACAGACATGACAAAAGCACTGATACCCTCATCCTCTCTCCAAACACACTTGTGGATGATATAATGAAAGTGTCAATGACACTGTAGCTTAACTTGCCCAACTGTAGGGTTTGATGAAAAGGATAATGTATAATGTTTATGAAAGGATTATGAAATGCAACAAGAATTGTGAAAATTGAGAATATGTTAATTTCTGTTCCCTGTATGCGATATTTTCAATAAAAATAATTTGAGGTGTTGACTGTACTAAAGAACTGAGGGGTTGGTTAATGTGGCCCTCACAGATAATGTACATTGGCCAAAGTTACCAAGTTACAGTGAAATTATTCCAAAACGAGTCACCCTATCAAGTTACAATGAAATCCCTTCATAAATACGGCATGTAGACTTTGCTAAAGGTTTTCGGGCTTCGGGCCTGCGTAGCCATCACGGTTGATCGATCGCAACCAAAAGGGGAAGTCCTCATCTAGACATTATACTGAGACACGATGAAATCCTTTCATAAATACGACCCGTAGTCTATGCTAAAGGTTTTCGGGTTTTGGGCTCGGGCAGCCGTCACAGTTGAATGGTCGCTACCAAAAGGGGACATTCTCATCTCGACATTATCTGGAATCATCCTACTAAGTTACTATGAAATCCCTTCATAAATACGACCTGTAGACTATGCTAAAGATTTTCGGGCTTTTGGGCCCATGTAGTCGTCACCGTTGACCAATCGCGATCAAAAGGGGACGTTCTCATCTAGACATTATATGGAGTCATCCTACCAAGTTACAATGAAATCCTCCATAAATACGACCTGTAGGCTGTGCTAAAGGTTTTCGGGTTTTGGGCTCGAGCAGTCGTCACGATTGACAGATCGCGGCCAAATGGGGAAGTTCTCATCTAGACATCATACGGAGTTATCCTACCAAGTTACAATGAAATCCCTCCATATTAAATATGACCTATAGACTGTGCTAAAAGTTTTGGGGTTTCGGGCTTGGGCGGTCGTTGTGGTTGACAGATCATGACCAAAAGGGGACGTTATCATCTAGACATTATCCAGAGTCATCCTACCAAGTTGCAATGAGATCCCTTCATAAATACAACATGTAGACTGTGCTGAAGGTTTTCGAGTTTTGAACTCGGGCAGCCATCATGGTTGACCGATCGTGACCAAAAGGGGACGTTTTCATCTAGACATGGCCTCAAATGTGCACATGAAATTTCGTAACGATCGGACAAGAACCACGGGGTTTAGACTGTCCTAAAGGAAAATGTGAACAGACTAACAGACTTCTGCACGCGTGATGGCAATAGCTTATCTTGACTTTGTCAAGTTAAGCTAAAAATTATTGAATTCTCTTAACATTGTCATTTAAATTTTACTCTTAAAGACATTTATATAAATATAAATAGCTAATGTTAATTGTGGTCCAGTGCGTTTAAAATTGACAAAATCAAATAAAAATAATGTCCGGCCATCATTTTTCTCAAAGGGGACAATGATTGCTTTTAACTCAAGTAAAAATCGAAAGTAGCTAACATTAAGGTGATAGCATTCCACTGTTTATCGATAAAAATGTATCACAGTAAACGATAAATTGCTAACGAGCCAATAGAAAGTCACGCCCCTTTGTCATGGTCATTGTACAGGTCAGCCAATCAGAGGCCAGGAAATCGTCACATGCGCCCGTCAAATGTCATTCAGTGTTTCTGATCAACTGAAAATATGAAGAGAATTTCGTGTTTGTGACAAGACCTCTGCGCATTTATATATTAAATGAAATTGATAATTAATTTTGAGCCCGCATTTCAAGATTTGAAGTCCGGGTGTCGTGAAATAGCGTATTTTCTGCAGACATTCTGTTAAATTCCGACGTATATTAGATTTATTCATGTTGAAGCAGCTGGTTTACAGTTTTTTTTAACTTGTACAAGCTTGTATAAATTTGTTTTAATTTCGTGTTCGATTGAGTAGAAACCATTTGATAGTTACTGGTAGACATAAATTTTCTCCAGTTGTTCACGCCACTATGCGTTCTGGTTAGCATATTAATTCAACTCGCGGGACTGATTACCCCACTTAGACTCACCCTTTGCCCACTATGATGTTATGAGCACAAAATCGAAATTAATTCCCACATACAACATTTCAATTGACTCCCCACCCATATAAATTCCCCTCACTCACTGCACGACTTTAGTCTATATGGATGGTACAGTACGGGTCGAATCTAATTACGTTCAAACTGTTTTTTACATCACATTACAGCACAAGTCGAAATGAAATCTGATTTATTGAACTATACAAATGTCACAATTAATTCCCGTATACAATTGTTCAAGCATATCCCTATGTGTCACTATCAGCAGCTATGACTATAGCGTATCTTGAGGTAAAAAACTCGACACCTTTCTGTGGCAAATGCCAGTCAATTGAAGCGTTGTTTGTGGGAATTAATTTCGATTTTGTTCCCATAACCTCATAATGACGTGGACATCAGGTGAAAATTTATGTCTACCAGTACTTATCAAATACTGGTTTCTACTCAATCGAACACGAAATTAAAACAAATTTATACAAGCTTGTGTAAGTTAAAAAACTGTAAACCAGCTACTTCTCCATGAATAAATCTAATAGGCCTACACGTGAGTACGTCAGAATTTAACAGAATGTCTGCGGAAAATACGCTATTTCATTACACCCGGACTTCAAATCTTGAAAATGCGGACTCAAAATTAATTAGCAGTTTCATTTAATATATAAATGCGCAGAGATTGCCATAAAGGTCTTGTGACAAACACGAAATTCTCTTCAAATTTTCAGTCGATCAGAAACACTGAATGACATTTGACGGGTGCACGTGATGATTTCCTGACCTCTGAATGGCTGACCTGCACAGTGACCATAACAAAGGAACGTGACTTTCTGTTGGCTTGTTAACACTTTATCGTTTTCTGTGATACATTTTTATCGATAAACAATTGAATGCTATCACCTTAATATTAGCAACTTTCCATTTTCACTTGAGTTAAAAGCAATTATTACCACTTTTGCGGGCATTCCTAGCATATTACCGATGTTTTACCGGGCATTGAGACCCCGTAATGCTCAACAAGTACAAGTCATGTGACGTGTCGGGACATTATTGATTATAACGGCCCGACAAATCAATAACAGCCCGACACGTCTAAATATAGACAATGACGTCACATCTCTCAGCCGATCAATAATATTTTTCCCCAGATTTCCATTTGGATCGAAATTCAATTCGAATTTTTCATTTGTAAACACAATTAACACATTTGTTTCAAGTGTTTCCCTTTGTGTCACGGTTAAATAATGTTTCAAATACAGGAAGTGAGACACACAAAGTAAGTAATGACATCTTTGATGAATAAACTCTTTGCCTGAAGTTCGCATTTCAAAGATATATTTCATCATCTATCTTTCCAAATTTCGCCGTAGACTGATCAGACGATAATCATGTTACCCGGTTTATTTGTCAACAAATCAGACAACAGTTTCGATGTTTTTTTAATTCGAAAACATCAAACTTCATTTATTTATTTATCTTATTTCCCATATATACTACTCAAAGTTTGCTAAGCACCACATATTTGACACATCATTGTGAAATTTTCTTGTGACACATTTGCGATATTTTTGGTGGATATGATTGAGGAATGTATTGAGATGGTCCCCGGTGTTTACATTAGGTCTTTAGACAGGCAGACTTTTCGTGACAGTCATGGAAAGCATGTACCCCTTGATTTCCATGATGTTTTCGTGTACTGTCTACATGTACATGAGATGTGTAGTGTATTCAGTCTTCATTTCAACACAAACCCTTGTAATTTAATGAGTGAATATGGCAAATGCAAATGTAAGAAGACATTTGTCTGAAGCAGAAATGTGGTGGGCTGTAGGGATGGGGGAACAAGGGGCTACCCATCGTCAGGTTGGTGAAGCCCTTGGTGTGCACCATACGGTGATCACCAGAGCCTGGGCAAGATTTCAGCAGTATGGCACACCAGTCAGACGACATGGTGGTGAAAGAGACAGGGCAACATCTGCAGCTGAAGACCGATTTTTGATCATTCAGGCCCGCAGGAACCGCTTTGACACAGCAAACCAGCTTTGCAGTGACCTTCAGGATGCATCCGGGGTAAATGTTTCGATGCAGACTATCCGGGCAAGGTTGCACGAAGATGGTCTCCAATCGAGAAGACAATGTATTCGCATTCCGCTGTCCCAGAACCACCACCAGGCACGATATGAATGGGCCATGGATCACGTTGGATGGACCAGAGAATATTGACGACCTGTCCTTTTTACAGGTGAGTCAAGGTATTGCCTAGACAACGCAGATATGCGTTCTAGGGTATGGAGAAGGCCAGGAGAGTGATTCCATGCAGCCAAAATTGCTGAACATGACCGCTATGGTGGAGGGTCAATAATGGTCTGTGGCGGCATCAGCTGGGATGGACGTACAGTGCTCTGTGTCATTGACTGTGGTACATTGACTGCACAGCGGTATACTGATGAGATCCTGGATGTCCACGTCAGATTGTATGCATGTGCAGTGGGTGATAAGTAGTAGGAGAGCGATGGATCGTGCCTTATTGGATGGACCCCGGAAGTCACGTGACCTAGTTACGTCATGTTTGGTTGTCATGGTAACACGCGTGAGCGGCCATCTTTTGACGTCATCTCCATAGTGATACGTGGTGTGAGTGCGCATGCGCAGCGCGTGTTTTTTGGGTGATTGTTTCCGTCGTCCATTTTGTATACTGGATGCCGTCATCTTGGTTTCTATGGTAGCACGTGGTTGCTATGTGACCCAAAACCTTCTAAGAAGACAGGGTTTGTTCGGAGGGTGTGTTCCTTTGTAGGAGAGTAATTTCCCGATTCGTACCACAAACAACCCGACAAGTTTTACTATTTCGAATCCTTTCAGGATTCCCTGCTTCAGTCTGCTTGCTTCTATCTATATATGCAATAGTTTTCGTCTACCTGGCCATGTTCCTTTGTTCTGGGTATACTCCAGTACAGTAGAAGGGCCTATCAGTTGGAACAGTTTACCTTATTATTACTATATTTAGCTTTTCAGGTCTATTCTTGTTAGTTCTGACCCTATTCAGAGTACACTTGTTGTAGTTTCCTTTATCTAGCTCCTTTATATAGATTATAACCAACCAATCAGATTGCTTGATTTCCCATAATCTTTATGCTATCTTATAACAATGAAGTCCTGTCCGAGTCTCATCACCTCTATATCCAATGGCCACGTCCCATGGAATCCCATTTTCGGGGAAACACCCGTGGCTATGGAATCCCTTTTTAGTCGTATGAGGCCATGAGGGCTATGTAAAAGCCCTCAATGAGGCCTAATTTACTATCCCCAATAGCCTCATTTTCTTTTGAGGTCACGAGGGCCATGACAAATCCCTCAATGGGGTATAATTTACTACGACTCTTAGCCTCATTTCAATATTTGAGGATACCTATGGCCTGGTATTGTATTATTTGAGGATACCTATCGATTATACCTTCTGGAGAATCCTTTTTTTCTCGTATGAGGCCATGAGGGCTATGTAAAAGCCCGCAATGAGGCCTAATTTACTATCCCTCATAGCCTCATTTTCTTTTGAGGTCATGAGGGATATGAAAAATCCCTCAATGAGGTATAATTTACTACTACTGAATCTGAATCTGAATCTCTAGGCATTCTTATCGATATGGACGTGGCAACCGTTACTTATTCCCAGGACCTTATTCGACATTTTTTACCAACCGATTTTATCGGCTGAAAAAGAATATCGAATAAGGGACTGGGAATAAGTAATGGTTGTCACGTCCCCCTTGTCGATATTGGTTTCACGCAATATTGAGTTTTCTGACGGCTCTATATCACTGCGCTATCATACCAAAGATTACATATGCGGATCGGGAGTTGTGGTCTTTGAATGCCATGCTAGGCCAATAGGTCGTTAAAAAAATGTTTCGGGTAACACATGAGTAGTAGGAGATGCCCCTTGGCCGGAGGAGGTGCCGGATGAGGTTGAATCTCTTCCGACAAGGGGAATCGAAAGAGGTCGTGGGGAAGGGCGAAGGAGACAAGGGTGCGGTCACATTTCAAAAAATATAATTTAATTGTTATGACGTAGCATATTTTAAAATAATTTTAATTGCTATAACGTAGAATCTTTTTAAATAATTTTAATTGCTATGACGTCATATCCCTACCCCCCCCCCCCTCCCATCTTAATGGTGAACAGTGATATGATGCATTACCCCACCCCCTCTTAAATTTTAATTGCTATGACGTAATCCTCCTAACAATTGACGTATGTTCATTTTATATAATGTACTACTCAAAGTTTGCTAAGCACCAAGTATATCCAAATACCTTTTTTTCGTTTTAGTTGAAATATTGTTATGAAAAGTGTATATATTTTATATTTAATTATATCTTTAATGATTTAAGCACAGAAATTGAGATTTTGTTTGTGTTTGACATTATTTTTTAGCTTTCGAATACGATAACCATGGAAAATGGATATTATTGGTAAAAGAGGAAATTTTTCAAATTTGCCAAAAAGTTGACGGAGCGAACTGATATGGTTCAATATCGAGTATGAGACCCATTATTGTTAATTACAGCTTGACAACGCCTTCTCATACTCCCAATTATGTTCCAGGTGGTCCTCTGTGGGATGTTGTTCCATTCTTGGACCAGCATGGCACCAAGCTCCTGGACACTTCTTGGTTGGACTGGACGGACTGAAATTGCAAGCTGCAACTCATTCCAGACATGTTCGATTGGATTGAGGTCAGGGGATCTTTCTGGCCAGTCCATACGCTCAATCCCCTCCCTCTGTCGGTACTCCCGGACAGCATGGGCAACATGAGGATGGGCATTATCGTCCATCAGAAGGAATATATCACAGTAGTAGGAGAGCGATGGATTGTGCCTTATTGGATGGACCCCGGGTTGGACCCCCGGAAGTGACGTCATAGTCACGTGACCTAGTTACGTCATGTTTGGTTGTCATGGTAGCCCGCGTGAGCGGCCATCATGTGACGTCATCTCCATAGTGATACATGGTGTGAGTGCGCATGCGCAGCGCGTGTTGTTAGGGTGATACGTGTTTCCGTCGTCCATTTTGTATACTGGAGGCCGCCATCTTGGTTTCTATGGTAGCACGTGGTTGCTATGTGACCCCAAAACCTTCTAACAAGACAGGGTATGTTCGGAATGTTATGGAATCGCTTTTTAAGAATCCCTTTTGGAAAACACCTGTGGCTATCCCTTTTTGGTCGTATGTGCCTATGTGCTAGGGCACATTGTGCCTTTTTACATATGCACATAAAGCATGTGCTTATGTGCTAGGGCATATTGTGTCACATTGTGCTTTTTCACATAAGCACATATGACAAAAGGGATTCTCCAGAAGGCATCCTAGATAGGTATCCTCAAATAATACAATACCAGGCTATAGGTATCCTCAAATACCCGTATGTGCCTATGTGCTAGGGCACATTGTGTCACAGTGTGCTTTTTCACATAAGCACATATCGGCACATAAAGCATGTGCTTGTGTGCTAGGGCACATTGTGTCACATTGTGCTTTTTCACATAAGCACATATGACAAAAAAAGGATTCTCCAGAAGGTATCCTATATAGGTATCCTCAAATAATACAATACCAGGCTATAGGTATCCTCAAATACCCGTATGTGCCTATGTGCTAGGGCACATTGTGTCACATTGTGCCTTTTCACATAAGCACATATCGGCACATAAAGCATGTGCCTATGTGCTAGGGCACATTGTGTCACAGTGTGTCTTTTCACATAAGCACATATGACAAAATGACAAAAAGGGGTGCCGAAGGCCATATGTTTTTTTCCAAAAAGGGGTGCCGAAAATTGAGGTGCCTGGGGATATGGCCATTGGATATAGAGGTAATGAGAATCGGATACAACTTCGTTGTAATAAGGGGAGATAACTCTGTACGCTCAAGTACAGGTTATGGGAAATCAAGCAATCTGATTGGTTAGTTATAATCCATATATATGATCTATACAAATAAAATAACAAGAGTACACGGAATAGGGTCAGAACTAACAAGAACAGACCAGAAATTGCTAAATATAGTAACAATAAGCAAAGCTGTTCCAGTTGATAGGCTCTTCCCCGCTATTGGAGTACACTCCAGGACAGAGGAACATGGTCAGGTGACGAAAACTATTGCATATATAGATAGAAGCAGAGGATTGTGGGTAAATTTGTCCTATAACACTAAGTGCTATTCTTGTGGATTTTGGTGATTTGGAGGGATTGTCGGGTTGTTTGTGGTAATTAGATTTACTCCGATTCAATCGAACCTACCTTCCGAACATACCCCTGTCTTGTTGTAGGCATTTGGGTAACAAAGCAACCACATGCTACCATAGAAACCAAGATGGCGGCCTCCAGTATACAAAATGGACGACGGAAACGCATATCACCCTAACAACACACGCTGCGCATGCGCACTAACACCACGTATCACACTATTGAGATGACGTCACAACATGGTCGCTCACGCGGGTTACCATGACAACGCAACTACGTCACGTGACATGACGTCACTTCTGGGGTCCCCCAAATAAGAGGTGTAGGGAAACATGACATACTACTTACGCATCACATTCTATTCTCCAGACTTTTGAAATTAACCGTGCTGACTGACTCCAGGGGAGGAGAGGTATTATATGTCGCAAGTTCACAGAGATAGAAAAAACACCACTTTTCAAAGTTAAATGGAACCATTAAAACAATAACATATCCAAAATATGTTTATCGAAGAAAGAAAATTAATTTTTGCTTTAATCAAATCTATGTCCGTCCAAATTTTCTCATGAGAATTTAGTACATTTTTAGGACTTTGAAGTTACCCTCATCAGTCTTTGCTAGACAATTAATAAGGCGAAGTCCTGGGTTAAAAGGGAAAATTTTAAACAAAAATGGTACCATTAAAAACTAATTTTAACAAAAAGTATTTGATACCATTTTAAAGAGTATGACTGTTATGAAATATTTGATCATATATCCGTCTATTATGTAAAAAAATGAAATTTCTCGCAAATGAAAGTTTTTCGTTTTTCTCCCATTGACCGCAATAGTAATTTAGATTGTCATCTTCACTACTGTTTATACACATGCGCATTCAGGGGAGTAGAAATAGTTCAGTATGCAGTAGAAATGAGATCAGTGAGCGCGTTCCAATGGGGGTTATAAGCGGTTTTGTGTGACAAAACTAGCTGGGTATTGTAGTGATGGCTTCCTGGTGTAACAATAATAATTCTTTGACCTTCCGCTATTTGTCGCGGCCCTATGACGAGGAGGCCTACGTTAACCCAGCCCCAACAGGGCTATTCCTCCCCACTCTCCCAACATTGAGTAAAAAAGCGTTTCATAATTCCTCCCATCGGCGATTTCTCGATCTTCCTGACTATGAAAATGACCTTTTCTCTCAAGTCATTCCTCATCCACTTATCCTTCATGTTTTCATCCTATTTTATATTAGTTTTCTAAGGAGTCTTGTTCTACTAAGCAAATATTTGGGGCATTTTAAAATGAAATGTTCCAGGGACTCCGTTACTCCTAAATTACACATTTGGCACACTCTTTCCCCGCCCTTCCCAATTTTCCCATCAACTACAGTGACTTCGATCTCATTTGGAACATTTGGACCCCCACCCACCACAAAATCCATCTGGGTACTCCAACAGCTGGGGCATCTTTTTGTACAACCTGTCTAAAGAGCTCTTGGTCCTAATTTCAGATCACCGGTTTCCATTGCAGTCCAAGAGTACTCCTCTGCTTCAGTCCCCGTTCCAGATCTTCAGTCTCTGTGGAGCAATTGCCCATTAGCTCCTTCGCTTGCTATAATCGCCCTGACTGGATGTTAGAGGTCCATACGTGGTTAAACGTCAGTTTACACCATCTGCTATTTGGGAGGTATCTCACCGAGATTCCTCTGACCGCTTCCAGCGCGGCTGCATTACTTGATTTGGTCATTCTCCGACCCGCATCATTTTGTAGAATCTCCAAGTTTCCCATTTCTGTTTGATTTTGAGGGATCACACCCGTTCCATATGTTATACTTAGTAATCACACACTCTCCCAACTGGCCTTTCCAACGAACTCCATGTAAAAGCTATTTTACCAAGTAGTTTTAACTGATTGAGTATTCTTTTCCCGTTTGTCGTAAGTTTATTTTTGTGTTTTCTGTATATGCCTCTACCTGTAACACATAAATTCACTCGTAAGTATTCATATTCTCCCGTTTCCCCACTGTTATATCCTTGCTTTCCCCTTCATCAATAGATAATTTACCCACACTCCACCTTCGCAACGCATCCACCCTATGGCCCACGGGTATTACCTTGCTTTTGTTTTCGTTCAGTGCAAGTCACCATTTATCCCCATACTTTCCTACCATGGCTAACTGTTTCTGTTGACCCTCTTCACTCTCAGCTAATAAAACCATGCCATTGGCAGAGAATAGCCCTGGGATTTTTGTCTCTCCAACTTCGACCTATCTGCGCTTAGAAGCAACTCTTCTTCTAAATCTTTTATCTGCAATTCAAACATAAGCGATTACAAGATGCACCCCTACTTAAGGCCTATCTTTTTTTGTTGTGATGTTTTCCAGGTTGAGCAAAGGTACTCGACAGAAACTGAGAAATCGAAAGAAAAATTATATCTGATCCCATTTTTGAATCGATGCTGACGTGCCCCGGGTATATAAATATTTACATTAATATTTATATGCCATTATGGGGGCACATCAGCATCGATTAAAAAATGCTCTCCGATATCATTTTTCTTTCGATTTCTCAGCTTCTGCGGAGTACCTGTGAGGTCGAGTACTCTGCACATCTTTGTGCAGTGCTCTCATGATTCCGACAAAACTTCCCTCGAATCCAAGGCCCTCAAGTTTCCGTCACATTCCCTCCGTCACATTCCCTCCATCCACACTCTGTCGTATGCTTCTTTTCACATCAAGGAAGGCCATAAACATCTTTCTCTTATTAGTCCAGGCACATTAGACATAAAAATGAGAAAGTAAGGAAAAAAATCGGAGAAAGCTGATTTTTTTATATGTTTCCGGGACACACATTGCGGATAAAGTGTGAAAAGTCCCCGCGAATCCGAATTGAGCTTTTTTAGTTATAGCGTTTTTTTGATGAAAAAAAAAATTTAAAAAAAAATTCGACCCAGCTCCATATTTCTCATTCTTATTCGCCTTAGTAGGGTGAGAATCATAAATATCGTGCTGAATTATATTGAGAATACATATCCCCAACAGAAAATGCCAACTTTGTACCAATCCTCACACTCAATGGTGAAATATTCACGAAAATGTACAAAATTACGAAAAAAAATTTATTGTTTTCATACACACAACGGTACACAACGTCCATTAAATCAAATCTACGACTACTTTGGGAGTTAAATTATATATCAAAAATTGCAGAAAAGCAGTGGCTTTATAATGATATATAACAATAGTCATTTATTCCATAATGAACTGGTGAAACGTGTGAAATATTAACCATACCCCCTAAACTCAAATTCAAACGGCATCGACTTTTCTCATTCAAATACCGTATTATAGCATCATTGTTTCAATTTCCATGTTCGATTACATCACATAATGTGGTGTTCGCCTACACTCAAGATGCATTGGCATGTAATGTGTGCACGCCCTTGATGTGTACTCATAAACAAATTTATATTGTACAGACAACGCTCTTTAATTTGATGCAAAATAGCCGTGAACGACTTTCATCAGGAAACGCTGTTTAATTCCGCATTCCAGGTCTTTATGTACAGACAACGCTCTTTAATTTGATGCAAAATAGCCTTGAACGACTTTCATCAGGAAACGCTGTTTAATTCCGCATTCCAGGTCTGTCCATTGCACAATTTGCTCTGTTCAGTATTGGACACTCCGCATTTGATGCCTAGATATTGAAACCAATGATCCCTTGATAGATATATATGTAATTTTGCCTGTTGTTGATTATTAGAGTCTTGTGTTATTTGTAGAACTGATCAGTTATGTTGTTGGCATATCACTTAGCGTTACCTGTTGATACCTTACGGTGACAACGAAGCAGGTCCGCACATTGATATCTGTTCTGTGGTATTGTACTTGAGTTTATTGTGTCTATCATCTTTTTTCTGTTGCGACTTTGGCAATGGATAAATGTATCAAATGTAACGATGAGTTGACCGGCTCGTCCGGAATAACTATACTTGGTGAGCGGGGTATAGAAAAGTTGGTTGCTGTAAGCGTCGAGCTTGGCGATAATCTTTTTGCCGGTTCGAAGAAACCCACAGTTGGTGAGAAAATTCACAAATTCTGCTACAAGAATTATACACGGGAAAGTTCTGTAAGAAAAAGTCAGAGAATGTCTCTAGATGCAGCTGAATCTGACGAAGCTGGTCCATCTATGACAAAAAAAAATTGCGCTCTGATCAAGATGCTTTCAATTTTAAACTCCATTGTCTGTTCTGTGGAGAATCCGCCGACAAACAAACTCATATACCCGTTCAACGTAGAAGAGAAGTCCACACCGTTGAAACATTGACTTTTGTTGATAGTATCAGAACCCGTTGTTTGAAACGTAGTGATGAGTGGGGTGAGTCTGTACTTACTCGGATCGGTCGTGCTATCGATCTAGAGGCCGAGGAAGGTCGGTATCACCATGATTGCTGGACAGGATTTGTCAGAGATAAGCCTGAGCGAACTCTTTCACGGGGTAGGCCTGTTGCAGACAAGAAAGCACTTGCATTCCATGAATTGTGTACCTTTATGGAGAACAGCGATGAGTGTCAGTTTTCCTTGAGCGAATTGGCAGAGACGTTTGAATCGTATCTTGGTGACGAAGTCGGTTACACAATTAAACATCTTAAAACCAAACTGCTTGAGCATTTCGGTAGTAGAATCTCTATTACAACACTGAGGTCCCTAAAAAATGTTGTCACATTCAGAGATTCATCAGACAAAATACTATATGATTCGTGGTACTCAGACAACTGTACCAATGAAACTGATGAACGTATGCGCATCGTCAAGAAAGCATCGGCTGTAGTCCGCGATGATATTCGGTCAGCCATTTACGAGTGTGACGTTTATCCCAAACCCGATTCGTTATCTGTATCTAGTGATCTACTACCCGATACACTCCAAACCTTGTTACAAGGGATTGTTGCTCCGTCGCAGCGTGGGCAAAACATCCAAGCCAACCAGAGACGCGTGACAGCCATAGGTCAGTCTCTAATAAGTTCTTGTCGGCCCCGTTCATTCTTGTCACCAGTATTATTGTCGGTAGCAGTTTACATACATAGGAAATTCGCATCTCGGGAATTGATCGACATTCTGAATGGACTAATGTTCTCTTCTAGCTACCGGGAAGTTCAACAATACGTTCATTCTGTCATGATAAGCAAAGGTCCGTCGCCTAGACTTGCGAACTTCACACAATTCGTTTTCGATAATGCCGATTGTAATGTGCGCACGCTAGATGGCAAGAATACTTTCCATAGTATGGGAGGCATCGCCTGTATAACTCCAAGCAGAGATCACACAGAAGAGTCTCCGATAAAACGACTAACTGGTGATCATTCGAATACTGGCTCTGGTGAATTCGGGTACATCCCTTTGAAAGGTTACAGTAAACCAAGCAAATCGGGTCTTGACGAAATTGTGATGAAGGATTTATCAACTTTGGGTGAATCTGATCCGAAAAATTTGAAACTCGCAAAAACAGTCGACAGTCTTTGGTCTTTGACGCATGTACTGAGAGTACCTTGCCCATCTTGGGCTGGATATATGCACATTGTCACATCATCAGATGATTATGAAACAAGTGATGTCGAGATACTTCCCTTTATTAATTTTGATCCATCCAACCCGAGCACAATTTACACTGCTCTCATGTTTGCACAAACTGAATGTGAGAAACAGGGACTGAACGTTTGTCCAGTGACGTTTGACCAACCACTTTATATCAAAGCAGTGGAGATTGCGCCTTCGTCAGATAAGTTGACAAAAGTTTTCGTTAGACTCGGCGGCTTCCATATGATTATGTCATATTTAGGGGCAATTGGTTCGATCATGGCTGGTAGCGGCTTGGATGAACTTTGGGGGACTGTTTATGCTGGTGGGTCAATCCATCATTTGATCAGTGGTCATGCATATTCAAGAGCAGTTCGTGCCCATTTGCTAACACAAATTGCCATTACAAAACTTGTGTTTGAAGAAAGCCGAACACTAGATAACATAGACTGCACAGAAGTCAATTAAATATTCTGTGGACTTACCAGAGGTGACTGTACAACAGCTGACGCTGTCAATCAAGAAAGTGTCAACCATCTACTGTCAAAATTACACGAACTGCTCCAGAATGCGTCCGTAGGACGCACAGGAAAGCTTTGGGTACAATACTACGAGCAAATAGGTCTTCTCCAGTTGTTCTTGAGAGCAGAGCGCACAGGCGACTGGGAACTCCACACATATTGTGTTCGCAATATGATTCCAGTATTTCACGCAGGTGGTCATTTTGCATACGCAAAAAGTTCTCATCTCTATTTGCAGCAGATGAATGAGATAACAGAAATAATGCAACAGGATGATTTGAAGTTGTTCACTGAGAAAGGTTACTTTACCATAAGGCGCTCAGATAAATTCTGGGACTGGATATATTCTGATCAGACCATAGAGCAGTGTTTAATGAGAATGTTCAAGCTCCCTGGTGGTCTCACACATGGCAGGGGAATAACCGATAGCACTGTTGCGAAATGGGTACATGGACTACCTCTTTGCCTTCCGATATGTAATGCTCTCGAAAATTTTGTTCATGTTCACACTGGTCATGGCGAACAACATCGGGATCTCCGTCAAAGTTCACAATTGACTGATGCCAATGATATCACCAAATTATTGAACTGGCTCAGAGTGCATTCCCCCTTTCAGAATAGAGATCCACTACAATTAGTCTCTATAGCGACCGGGCTTGTGGCCGACGAAACTGTGAACTGTGACCAAGTTCGCAAAATTGGTGAATGTTGCGTATCGAATGTTGTAAGCAAAACGTTCAACAGCATCAAACTACGACGTGTTGACACTGTGAAGTCTTTCGCATCGATGGCAAATAGCATCAAAGTCCGTGGAAGTAAGGTAGTGATTGACCCCACAATTCTGTTCAACCGCATCACATGTGTTATTCAGTCACAAGCAGAGATGGAAGAGTATCTCAAATATGAACTCGCCCCGAAACCACCAGCATTGTTTGATTCTGCTGGAACGAGGAAGACACAGAAAAGCACGCTCGGTAAGATCCTCAAAACATACGGTTCCGAGCAAACTAAAATCCCAGAACATTCTCTGTTTGTTGTAGATGGTGGATTTTTATTGAGGGCAGTTGTATGGCCTAAACAGTCGTCATATAAGGACATATGTACATCATATTCCAATTATCTAGTGAGACATTTTGGGGCGAACGTCGTGGTTGTTTTTGATGGTTATGCTTGTACAATGTCGACAAAGGGCATGGAACAAGCCCGTAGATCTAAAGACAGGTATTCCATTGATATCAATATCTCACCCGAGTTACCAGCCACCACACCCCAATCCGATTTCCTTGCAAATGCCAAGAACAAAACCCAACTGATCGATCTTCTAATGCAGGAGCTATCTGCTATCAATATTCAGTCCAAGCAGGCCGAGGCTGATGCTGATGTACTGATAGCCGAAACTGCACTTGACATCGCTCAAGATGACAACAATGTTGTCGTTGTGGGAACAGACACAGACTTGTTAGTCATTCTTACCTCTCGAGTTCAACCGGGATGTAATATTCACATGATGTATTCCATTACCCCAAACTTACTAGTTTCAGTTAGAGAAATAGCAACCAAAATGGGTGACCATAGAAGCAACCTCCTTGTAGCACATTCTATAAGTGGTTGTGACACTACTTCTGCACTCTTTCGAGTTGGTAAGAAGAAAGTATTCAGTACAATTGTCTCCGATGTTACTAGCGACTCACAACAGTATGTCAACACAATTTTGGCGGATGACAGTACACCAAGTGCAGTAGCCGCTGCCGGGGAACAACTTCTCCTGATCTTATACGGGAGTAAAACTGTTTCCTCTCTCGACCAATATAGATATGTCACTTACAAGCGTTATGTATCAAAATCTAAACTGAATAAACCCATCGACCTAGCCTCACTCCCACCAAACAGCGATGCTGCACAACAACATGTCTACAGATGTTATCTCCAGGTCCAACAATGGATGGGCACTTCGCTTCCTCCGACGGATTGGGGGTGGTCGCTAGACAATGGACTTCTTGTACCGACTGCAGCCACAAAGCCACGTGCCCCCGGTAACCTACTGAATCTGATCAGTTGTGGTTGCAAGAGTGCTTGTACAAAAAGGTGTGGGTGTAAGAAGGCAGGACTCTCTTGCTCAGGTTTGTGTAATTGCAGTTCGGATTCTTGTAACAACCACAGAAACACTGTCCTGTCGGAAATTTCTGAGTTCGATGAATAATATGTATATAGGTCATGTCATTTCTGTATATAGCGTTGATAATAGTCAATGTAACTTAATCCATGTTGATTGATTTGTACATTCTGTAAATATTATTTATTGATTTTTGTACATTCTGTAAATACTATTTATTGATCTAATGCTGCCAGACACAGACGTGTCTGTTCGGTCCCAAGCCCGAAAATAGTTGAGTTCTCATGCTGACGAATTTTATGCCAAAAGGGGAACTCGGCCAGAAGCAGAGGGGGTCTTCCATAATGTCTATTTTGTAAGCAATGATAAAAGTCTTCAAATGGTGGTGGATTTTTTATCGTCTGTCCAACTAACATCCCGTTCTGTACTACGACCCTTTGGGCAAATCCGTTAGGAAAATCGTCATTTTTTGCGTAAATCCGATACTTTTTTGTGAATTTTCAATAATTTTTCGCAGAAATTGTCACAGAATGCACATTTTCCTCTAGGTAAATGTATATTAGACATTATGTAGCTCGAAATACGCGTAAACAAAAAATACAGTTGGATCAATTCGAGATTACAAAGTTCGTGCGATTTTTTTTTGATTTTTTTCAAACGCGTTTTCGAAAAAAGGCTGTAGAAAAAAAAGCTCAACTGGGATTTTAGGGGACTTTTGTCTAATCGTTCAGTGACATGTACTCGACATTCCCTGAAAAAATCAGCTTTCTCCGATTTTTTTTTTCTTGGGCTATTATTGGCTTTTGTTGATTCTATCAGTTGTGAGAGAATATATATAACAAGTGGACAGTGACTCGTCTCCCTTCCCGACAGGCCCGTAACTACCGAAAAAATATTGGGGGGGGGGGGGGGGGGGCAGGGGCGTATCTTCATTCTATTCTAAATAGTATTGTTGAATTTACAAGGACACCCTGGCCTCCGTTTGCATGGGCAGCAGGGCATATGAACTGAGAAGGAAGTTTACAAGATCATGATATATCAGGTGCCCAGTGTGCCCTAGATGTTCACCTCTATTCTGTAAGGCAGGGCAACATTCTGGCAAATAATCCTTGGCAAGGCAGCAGTTGCATGGGCCGCGGACCGTGGTAATCGGGTAACCTGCTAACAGATATCCCTCTAATTACCTAATTACTCTAATTACCTAAAAAATTTCCCTATCTCCTCTTTGTGTATCAATGTTACCCTGCTATCCTTCCACTCTGCTGGAACCTCTTGCTTTGTGATTGCCATGTTAAAAACTTGGTGACTGCATTTCGTACTTCGCCCGCATGAAATTCCTTGTATACGGTACTAAGAGAGATAAATTTTATGCGCTCTCCACCATGCAATTCTGGAGGAACGTTCCCCACCCCCATCTTCTTTCATTTACCCCCTTCCAATGCTTGACCATTTCTAATGCTATACTGTCACGGCCGTCAGTGCTTTTGTCGACCGCCTTAATATTCTGCATGGTATTGTCTTTAAGTTTAATTTATCCATTTCTAGAATATTTTGGAAATTGCCCCCCCCCCCCCCCCCTCTGTTTTCTTATTGCTTTTGTACTTGATTTGTTCTTGCCTCTTCATATACTTCTTTGGCACTTTCATAGCATTTAACCCCTTAAGTTTTCTCCACCTTCTTAATGCAGAACGTTTTTCTTTATCTCTTTTATTGTGCGTTTGAGCTCATTATTTGCCCTTCATCCTAGTTCATTTGTCGTTACTCTAATTCTCCCTATGCTTTCCCTTCCAGTAACTTTCAGACTGCTCTCTACTCAATCGACCAATTCCTGAACGCCCTGAACCCACAGTCTGCTTCCCAGTTTCCAGATGTCCTCAAAGGCCGCCCTTTGTTTTGGGTATTCTATTGTCCCTAACCCTTTCTGTTATCCTGTTGCGATTATTGTTTAACTCAGAATTTCCCTCTTCGTCTATTTCCATGTATATGACCTCCTTCCAAAACCATGAGTACATTGCCCGTTATTGTCTTTCTATTGTTCCTTTCCCACATCCACTAACCCTCGCACGTTGGATTCCTATTCAAACTCTGCAGGTCCAATTCATTTATGAGTTTTAACTCCACACAACCAGGGTTAGCATTGGTTGAAGACAAGTGCACCATCGGTGTGCAGTTCACTCTAGTACACAGCACCGCCGTGCCCCCCACGTGGGCAATCGGGATTAAGTGCCTTGCCCAAGGACACCACGTATAGTTGCCCCTGGCGGGGATCGAACCATGTACCTTTTGGTTTTAAGTCCAATAACCACTGAGTAACAGCACGCCCGGAGTATTCAATTAACAAGGATTTTGTCACTTTTCCTGTATTCTGGAGATAATCCGAGCATTTATTCCATGATATCTTATTTGATAGAGCTCTGTCAAAGAGGATATAACAGATGAAATGTATGTATCGGGTGTAGCAAGGCCAATTCGGGCTAAACAATGACAATTAAGTGATTATCAAGCTAATTTCTTAACATATTACAAGACTTTTATTGAATTAAGAGGAGCTTATTTTATCTCATATGCTGTTAACAGGTCGAATTTGTATTGAAGGTATGGTAAATGGTTTTGTGTTTGGAAATTATACACAATTAACAAGTTTTATTCAATTAATGGACTCCACCGTATAGGATAAGTCAATCCAATAATTTTTAGTCGAGTTGTGACGAAGTCAAACTCGACTTATAGTTTGGTGAATGGCGGGCGGGCGGGCGGGCGGGCGGGAGGGCGGGCGGGCGGGCGTAAACAATTGGTTTCCGGATGATAACTTGATAGTGGTTCAACTCACATTCATTAAACTTCATACATAGGTTGGTCTTGGTGGGAGGAAGAACCCTATTGATTTTGGACATGCTACGTCGAAGGTCAAGGTCACAGTGACCTTGAACATAGTAAATCTTAAACAATTGGTTTCCGGATGATAACTTGATAATGGTTCAACTCACATTCATGAAACTTCATAGGTAGATTGGCCTTGGTGAGGGGAAGAACCCTATTGATTTTGGACTCGCTACGTCAAAGGTCAAGGTCACAGTGACCTTTAACATAGTATATCGCAACAATTGGTTTCCGGATGATAACTTGATAGTGGTTCAACCTAGAGTCATGAAACTTCATAGGTGTGTTGGCCTTGGTGCGAGGAAGAACCCTATTGATCTTCGACTCACCAGGTCAAAGGTCAAGGTCACAGTGACCTTGAACATAGTATATCGCAACAATTGGTTTCCGGATGATAACTTGATAGTGGTTCAACCTAGAGTCATGAAACTTTATAGGTGTGTTGGCCTTGGTGCGAGGAAGAACCCTATTGATCTTGGACTCACCAGGTCAAAGGTCAAGGTCACAGTGACCTTGAACATAGTATATCGCAACAAATGGTTTCCGGATGATAACTTGATAGTGGTTCAACCTAGAGTCATGAAACTTCATAGGTATGTTGGCCTTGGTGCGAGGAAGAACCCTATTGATCTTGGACTCACCAGGTCAAAGGTCAAGGTCACAGTGACCTTGAACATAGTATATCGCAACAATTGGTTTCCGGATGATAACTTGATAGTGGTTCAACCTAGAGCCATGAAACTTTACAGGCGTGTTGGCCTTGGTGCGAGGAAGAACCCTATTGATGTTGGACTCACCAGGTCAAAGGTCAAGGTCACAGTGACCTTGAACATAGTATATCGCAACAATTGGTTTCCGGATGAGAACTTGATAGTGGTTCAACCTAGAGTCATGAAACTTCATAGGTGTGTTGGCCTTGGTGCGAGGAAGAACCCTATTGACCTTGGACTCGCCTGGTCAAAGGTCAAGGTCACAACTCGACATTGGATCTGTGATCCTGAGCGGCATTTTTTGTTATTTTCTCAGTGAATATAATTTCATGAACCGCTGTTGGAATGTTCAAATTGGTTGATTCCTGTACGGGTTTACCAGACATGTTTGCAAGAATGTGTCTTTTTGGGGGCGCGGTGGCGTCGCGGTAACCGGTTCTCGTCAGATCACTGAAGTTATAGCAACGTCGAGCGCGGTTAGTAGTTGGATGGGTGACCATTTCAGCGACTGATTCGTGCTCCCGCGTTGTGTCCTTGGACAAGGCACTTAACCCCGACTGCCTACATGGGGACACGATGACGCTGTGTACTAAGGCGTACTGCACGTCGATGGTGCGCATGTCTTCAGCCAATCTAACCCTGCCTGTGCCGCGGTGCAGAGTTCAGAGTTACGATGTTGGAGAGCCGACAGCTGCTCGTCGTTGCTCGGTGGTTCTCTCTGGGTACTCCGGCTTTCTCCAACCGTAAAACTGTCACCGACATGATATGACCCTGTCTGTTAATGTGTCGTTAAACCCTAATAATAATAAAAAAGTGTCTTTTTGTTAGCTGTCTTTTTTGAATGAATCAATACTGGTACTATTTTTTAAAGTCTTGCCATATCTACAGCGTGGGGTGAGCAATTCACCCTGAAAACACTGTCCACATCTTGACTCTATGATTTATTTGAATCAGAGGCTCAAGTAAAACTCCCCTGAAAGTTGTCTACATGGAATGTAGGGTGGGTGGAATGTAGGGTGGGTGAGAGGGAATAAGTTGCGGAAGAGTAAGAAATTTTTTAATTACACTTCCACTTCTTCACATTCAGGCACATGGGTCCTCCATATATGGTAAATAAAAGTGTCTGTGTGAGGATGGGTTTAATGGTATTTAAAAATATTTATTTCAGGCCTCCATATTTGATATAATTGTTGACCTGAACTAAATCCTGAATTGAACAAATCCGTTTCATATGTCCTGAAAGTAATGGCCAAGACACTTCAATTATCATGACTGGATACTTAAGAGAAAATTCTACAGTCACTGTGGTTGTTAATTTGCCTGTTCCATGATTGTTTAACCAATCCACAAGAAATGTTTCTTTACACTTTTTTATTTAATGTGCACATTCACCCAAATCGAATGGTTTTTGCACGAAAAAGCCGCGCCGTGACGTTTTGGGGCAAGCCCCTTTTGACCCTACAATGGCTGTTTAATAATTTAATTTAATTCAATTTTCATGAGCACCCCACCATGTCCGGACGTGTAAAAGGAAGAACGTTTTGAGGAGTTTGGTGTCGCTTGTGTCGTTCATCTGCTGTTTCTTCTTTGGAGGAGGTGGCTGGGAAGAAGGTCGTAGCAGTTGATTCCAGTCGCAATCATTTGTGGAAGTATGGGTTACGGACCTTGGCTGCTTCTAGATGTTCTAGTTTGTTTTCGAGCCAGTCGTACTGTCCTTCATTACATCCCTTTTGTGTCTTTAGGTAGTCCAATTTGAGTTTGCCAAAGCGCTCAATGGCAAGTTCATCCAGGCCTTCTATGTATGCATTTTCCCAGTGACATTTTGTACTTCTATACCTTTGGAGTCCGAGTCCAGGTCTGAATTAGAGTTGTGGTCCGATTGGTGGGGTTGATAGGGGATCCAGGTACAGAGTTGGCGATTTCCATCTCCTCATCCTCCTCCTTTTGTATCACCTTTCCCTCCGACCTCTTGGGTGTAGAGGTACGGCTTGGGGTTAACGATGCAGGTTTTGGAGGCGAGTCGACGGTTGTCACCCTCTCCTTATCCTGTTTCCCGGTCTCAGCCCTTTTCTTCTCGAGCCACACCTCCATCCATCCGGCACTTGGTCGATGGTGACTTCTTCTTTTTCTTCTTTTTTACCCCAGATATCTTCATGGTCCCGGCGATGGTCGACAACGGTTTCTTACCCTTCCTCTGGGGTGGACCAATGCAGGGGGAGGGTGGGGGTGGGTGGCGGCGGCATGAAAGATGCTACCACTCCCAGTGTTGGGTTTCCGCTGGTATTTATTTGTTAGCTGAATGCTGCCACCATCAACATGGACGTCCCAGTTGATTAGTGGACCAGCATTCAGTACCATCAGAGTCGCCTTCATCTGAGGTGTGAGGAAATCCATCACTAGCAGTCAGTCAAGTTCTTCACACTCTGAAGTCAGAGGTGCGAATGAAAATGAATGCAATGAGGATGATGGCATTGACGAACAGGCACAGTCACCCCTGAAGTGTACATCGTTAAAAATACAACAGACTGGCTAATTTTAGGCTATGTCATAAGAAAATTAGATATTCACACAAGTTGCTATTGTTTGGAGTTGAGCACCACAGAGTGTCTAATGTTAGGCTATGTCATCAGACAATTAGAAATTCACAAAAGAAAAAGATTGTATTTATTCTATTTATTTCCATTTGTCATCATGGAAATCGATAAAATCAATGGCTTCAATTTTACAATGCGGTCAGAAGTCTACAAAACATTATAATTATCATTGTAATATATATTAATGGCATATAAAATTATTATAGCATCACACTGTACAGAAAGCCTAATTTCAACATTCTGATTATTTATTGTGTCAGTATAAACTATTGTCTTCAGAGAGACAATTAACAACAAATATAATCAACTACAGAGTTTTCAGACTTTTTAAAAAAAATTCTCATTGAACACTAAGAACAATGTCTGTCATCAGTTTCAAAGCATGGTAAAGGATTTTTTTTTTCAAATTCTAAGACACTTCAAAGATTTTAATTTGTTAATCAACTTTGAACACAAGCTCATTCTTCATCAGCACTTCATGCATCCAGCACGCAAATGATTGTTTAACCTTTAACTATTAAGGGCCGCCTAATTCTGACTGAACACTTTTTACTGCAACAGAACAGTGCCAAAGTAGCTGTCTCTGGGAAAATTTGCATTGTAAGTGCCTTGCAGTTGTTTCTAGAAAAGTCTTGGCTGCCTCTATAGGCAGCTAAGACTTGCCTAGAAACAATTACAAGCCACAGGATGTAGCCCGTCAAAGTGTATAAAAAATATATAAAATCCTCCAGACCCAAAGGTTTGAGGACCTGGAAACTGGACACATTACAAGTGTAGAGACAGCCAAGACTCATCTAGAAACCACTACCAGGATAGTTTAACTTTGTTTTGAAGACTGCCATATATCTGACCTGGTCCGCAAGATGATTCAAAGGTCAAAATTAGGCCCTCTGGGTTACGAGACCAAACCAAACTTCCAAGTGTCACAGAGTACTATAGCTCAAAGATCCCTTTTCAAAAGGATGTCACATATTTCATCTGCAATAGTCAAGATACACCAAGCTCTCTACCTTCATGGTGAGAAAGGCAGGCATAGTGATATTTATTTATTTATTTATTGGTGTTTAAGGTCACATATTTTTACACAATGGCTAATGCCGTTCCAAAGCCGAGATAAAATTTGATGGGAGTTTTATTTTTATCAAATATTACAGTGATCTGTCTTGTGATACCCAATTAGAACTTACACGCTTCGCCCAGATACCGAGGTAGCCTGTTAATTACAAATCTACCAACAAAATACCGAGGGGCAGTTTTCGGCGACAGCTCGGTCTATATATCTTGCATTTACTCGAATAAATCAATGGTAATATCACATATACTGCTTCAAAGGACTAAATACTATATGTCTGCACATATATTCAAACCTTTTAAACAACTCTTACTTACTTATTTCCCTTCACCTTGGTATCCCTCGGTATTTAGTAGGACCCAATAAAACAGATCAGAGTTTTTAAAAATCATTCTGATTATGTTCTGCTGGCAATTTTATCGCCGAAACGAAATGTGCAAATTACGGAGCCTTTTTTCATTTTAATAGCATAACACACTGGTTTGAGTTGTGGATGCTTTATTAACATGGACAACGTATGTTTGCTATTTATTTATTTATATAGGTCACATATATTTGCACAATGGCTAATCATGACCACAACATGAGTATCAACTCAAGACCAGGGGTGAGCCATGCTGCCCATTTTAGAGAGGATTTGCACCTCCCAAGCATTGGTGTCCTATTTTACTCTTACTTACTTATTTCCCTTCACCTTGGTATCCCTCGGTATTTAGTAGGACCCAATAAAACATATCAGAGTTTTTAAAAATCATTCTGATTATGTTCTGCTGGCAATTTTATTGCCGAAATGGAACATGCAAATTATGGGGCCTTTTTTCATTTTAATAACATAACACACTGGTTCGAGTTGTGGATGCTTTATTAACATGGGACAACATATGTTTGCTATTTATTTATTTATTTATTTATTTATTTATTTATTTATTTATTTATTTATATAGGTCACATATATTTGCACAATGGCTAATCATGACCACAACATGAGTATCAACTCAAGACCAGGGGTGAGTGTTAAAAAGCCATGTTGCCCATTTTAGAGAGGATTTGCACCTCCCAAGCATTGGTGACCCAAGCACTGGTGTCCTATTTTATCCGTTAAACAGAGCCTGTTTACTGCAGTGAACAGACACTGCTTCACTTCCCAGGGATATTTATTTATTGGTGTTTAAGGTCACATACTTCTGCACAATAATGGCTAATCATGACCACAACATGGAGATAAGGTCAAGGTCAGTCAATTGTTTATATTCCATGCTGCCCAATTTAGAGGACTCGCACACCAAGCATTAGTGAATGGGTCCTATTTTACCAGTGAAACAAAGCTGGTTTACCACAGTAAACAAGCACTGCTCCACTTCCCGGGGTTCCTGCGGGGGTCAAGTTTAATCAATTGTTTATACCCATGTTGCTCTTTAAAGGACTTCCTCCCCATGCATTGATGACTGGGTCCAATTACAAGAGGCCCCATGGGGCCTGAAGCACTCATCTTGAACAGAACACAATATAAACAGAGTCCAAGAATGAGTCTACATTAAGCAATCCATCTCTATCGGATACATTGTCAGTCCTTGAGACCCTCAGGAGTGACAAAAATAATCCGGGCATCATGTCTTTTCTTCAGTTGATCATAATGCAAAATGTAGAGCTCCCCTATGAAGCCCCTTGATACAACCTATGTGGATTAATCTTACACATCTCTAGAGGGTACTGAATACAAAATTTTTATTTTGAATTCTTCAGCAACATGGCCAATTCTGGCTCCCATATTAACCCTGGCTCTCAATTTCAACACAGTTGAATCTGACTTCCCTAGAAATGTTGTATACCAAATATGAAAGCATTCTGTCTGTTGGGTCTGAAAAAGAGAAATTTTAAAGAAATTTCTTCATATTGCCCTAAGTTAAAATTTGGGCTACCATAGCGAGCCCAAATATTAACCTATGGATCCAATTTGAACAAACTTGGATCTGACACCTCCCCCCCCCTTAGAGATTTAGAGATGTCGTATACCAAATATGAAAGCATTCTGACTAGTGGATCTGAAGAAGATGATTTTTGAAGAAATTCCCTCATATTGTATCAAGTTAAATTTCAGGTCCCCATATGGAGCCCAAATATTAACCCAGGCACTCAAATTGAACAAACTTGAATCTGACCCCCTAGAGATGTTGTATACCAAATATGAAAGCATTCATTCCGACTGGTGGATCTGAAGAAGATTTTAAAAGAAATTTCCTCTTATTTTAAAATTTGGGCTCCTACAGGGAGCCCAATTATAAACCCAGGGACTCGATTTGAACAAACTTGAATCTGACCCCACTAGAGATGTTATATACCAAATATCAAAAGATTCTAATTGATGGTTCTGGAGAAGATTTTTTTAAATTTGGAAAACAATTCATGGGTGCTATCAGAGTAATGCCCTTTGTGGTACCCCCTGTGTGTGTGGCAATTTTATTTGAACAAACTTAAATTCACATATGATGAGGAACTTGCACATCAAATTTGGTTCAATTCGGCCCTGTGGTTTCTGAGAAGAAGTTGATAATGTAAAGTTCACGCCGGACAGACAACGGATTGATGGACAGACGAATGATGGACAAAAAGTGATCACTTAAGCTCCCCCTGACTTTCAGTCAGGTGAGCTAAAAATTAGATAAAGGGTTAATCTTTAAATTGGCTGATGAAAGAGGCTTGGAGAATCCTTTTTTATGGAAGAACAATGCAGCATTTCGTGAATACAAGGAATGATGCAGAAAAGGGTTGTTTCCATTCTGCAACAGACTATAACAGACAATATTATTGAAATTAAATATTTTCAGTAAAATTTGCTTCTTTTTATATCTACCACACAACACACCAATGCTTAACTACATCCACATCTCTAATTCGGAAAATGCCACAATTTGGAAGACCCCTATGGCCATAACCCTCCCATTAAGTCAATCTGTGAAGAGTCAATTGCAAAGGCAACAAGAAAATGACAAGGTAAAAAGACTGTGTAAAGGTGTCTGTTCAAACTTGTCATGAAAAAGGTGGATGTGCAGGAAAACCACACCACTGGTAAACTGACCTGAAATCTTCTTATGTGTCCATTAAGACAACTGACTATTTCCTTATTGAGAAAGAGTAACAACTAGGAACTTGGGGCGAACTGGTATGTGTCAAACTAGCATCTGCACATCCTATTGTTGTGCTAACAAAAATAGCTCCCTCATTAAAAAGTACATTGGAACCAAATGTTTTGTTATCTGAACCGAGATGTACACCACGATTGGGACCAATGAGCATAGTATCAGTCGGCACAGCCCTGTCTATGCCTAAGTGAAAACGGACCTGAAAATTCCAAACATTGCTAAAATACCTACATCAATGGCATAATAGCCTTTGCTAAAAGTACGTAGTAGAGATCAGAATTCTCTTTGACAAATGTTGGTGATGGTAAATGTAGTTCAGAGCTGTCAAGTATTGATCTATGTGTTATCGACATAACTGGTGCGATTCATCCTATCTGCATATGATATAGGGCCCTAAAGCAAAATAAGGCTTAGTGGAGACTATCAGAAGTATCTATGGGAATAAGCATTTCACTATTCAAGTAAACTCAAACTGGTGAAACAGCTAATTCCAAAAATGCAACTGGAACCCAAATCTTAAAACACAGATGGAAAAATATTGATGGAATCAAAACAATAATTTCATGTGTAATTATTCCTAGAGTGTCTGAAAACGACACCAGGCTCCAAAGAAAGCCATTCAATAAGACTGCAATGAAAATGGGTGATAAATTGGGACACTGTTAAGTTCAAATTTAGGTATAAACTGAAAAGAAATCTCCCATCATAGAATAGTCCAATTCTGATGAAAATATTGGTATAGATAATTTCTAGTACATTTTAGTGCCATCAGATACCATCAAGTTCCATTGTTGCATAAATCCACCAAAGTTTCAGAAACAGATTCAAAAGACAGAATCATTTCAAGTAGAAAATTTGTAATGAATGAACTTCCTTCTTCTTCAATTTCAACGGCAGGGGAGATAAGCAAAATGGATACAGGCTTGTGCACAATGCACTTTTGTCTCCTTGTCAATACAGTACAGCTAATGTTTTGTCTTTTGACATTTTTACAGTCTTTCTAGGGCTATGGCCATGGGGGACTTCCAAATTATCACATTTTCTATATTAGAGATATAGATGAGTTAAGCACATTGTGGCGGATTGGTGGTATGGAAAGATATGTTAACTTACCAATCAAATAAGAGGTAGCCTTCAGGGGTAAACACATTATGTTAATGCCTGTATATAACTCAAAATTTAATGCAAATAAAAACTTCATCTGACCATTTCCAGATGGCAAAATGAATATTAAATTAAAAAAAGAACAGAACAAAATATAAAAAATCAAGATTTTCCCATCTTGAACCAAAAATAACAAAATACATAACAACTATGAAATTTATCAACTCAAAAGAATTTCATGACAAATGTACTGCAATTTTTTTACACAAAGCGCTACTATATTTGGAAGATTCTCAGCTGATTTTAACTTTCTGCATATTGGTATGTTTGATGATAGTTTCAGTTAGGAAACAGGAAGGCTGTAAAGGTATCTTCCAGTGAGTATTAAGTGCAGACCACCAAACATTCCTAAACAACATGTATGATTAATTTATTTATTTATTTGGGTTTAACAACACTTCTGACAGCCAGGATCACATTGTGTCGGACAGTTTTATGGGGCGGGAAGGAAGCCAGAGAAACCAGAGAGAACCACCGAACAATGGTAAGTAACCATCAAACTCCCCAACGTACTAACTCCACACAAGCAGGGTTAGCATTGGTCGAAGAAAGTGCACCATCGATGTGCAGTATGCCTCAGTACACAACATCATCATGCACCCATGTGGGCAATTGGGATTAAGTGTCTTGCCCAAGGACATAACGCAATTGCAGCAGGTGGGATTCGAACAGAGGACCTTTCAGCATGCAGCCTGCATCTCTACCTACTGAGCCACCACACTCCCGTTTGATTAATTAACAATGTATGAGGGAGGATGGATGGTAAAGGAGTTTAATGGATTTTGAACTTGCAGGAAGAGCATCATGGAGTTAGGCCACTTGTGAACAAGTATGAGGCTGTTTTGGTTTTAACTCTTAAGAGCCTGGAGATATATTTTTATACACTTTGACAGTTTACATTCTGTGGCTTTGCAGTTGTTTTTAGGCAAGTCTTGGCTGCCTGTGCAGGCAGCCAAGACTTGCCTAGAAACAATTACCAATACTTAGAATATAACTTGCAAGTTTCTCTAGAGACAGCATGTTGGGGCACCTGTTCTACTGTAGTAACAAGTGATTAAAGTTGGAATTAGGCCCTTAGGACTTAACTCTTACCTACAAAAGTATTTTGTAAATTTTTCATAAAATCAGCTCCAAGCTTTTGCAAAGCAGCTGGGATTTGATTTAATAAAAAAATTTAATAGAGTGTGGCATCAATAAAACATTGTTAGGGCTACTCCCATTTTCAGTGGTATATTTTGTAAAGTTAAGACAGCAATATACTTTACAGGGTAATCTGATCAGTCTAGTCAGGAAAATCTGCCTAAGCAGGCAAAGCCTTAGTAGATGAACAGCTTGGCAAGTGATTAAACCAGAGTACCCAAAAAGAACCACCAAGAAACAGTAAGCAACTATCAGACTTCTTACTGAGCTAAATGAGCACAAGAGAGACACTGTGTCCCATGAGAGCAAGCAAAGTCATGTGTGTTACTGACAGGCACAATGAAAGTAATGAGGATCAGATCCATACTCATGACCCCTGAATTACGAGTCCAAAATGCTAACCAATGATCCCTGGATGAAAGGGTTGGGTTATGGGGAAAATTTCTTTCACCAACAAAACTACACTCCTGTACAATGGTAATAAACTGTGAAACGTCCTACATTATATGTTGTGCATACAATTTGCGAAGTATGGAATACTACTAAATCATTGTAGGTGTGGTTCATCCAGATAACATATATTTAAACATATATTTAATGAAAGTGTCAGTGACACTGTAGCCTAACTTGACTGTGTGCTATGTTTGATGAAAAGGATAATGTTCAATGTTTATGAAAGGATTATGAAATATGACAAGAGTTGTGAGAATTGAGAATATGTTAATTTCTGTTCCCTGCATGCTGTGAGCCAATAAAAATAATTTGAGGTGCAGACTGTACTCAAGAATTCTGGGGTGGGTTAATGTGGCCTAACAGTTAATGTATGTCAACCAAAGTTACCAAGTTACAGTGAAATTATTTCAAAACAAGTCATCCTATCAAGTTACAATGAAATCCTTTCATAAATACAGCCTGTAGTCTGTGCTAAAGGTTTTCAGGCTTTGGCCTGTGTAGCCATCACGGTTGACCGATTGCAACCAAAAGGGAACGTCCTCATCTAGATATTATACTGAGTCATCCTACCAAGTTACAGTGAAATCCCTTCATAAATACGACCTGTAGTCTGTGCTAAAGGTTTTTGGGCTCGGTCAGCCATCGCAGTTGAGCGATCACGCCCAAAAGGGGACGTTCTGATCTAGACACTATCTGGAGTAATCATACCAAGTTACAATGGAATCCCTTCATAAATACGACCTGTAGACTGTGCTAAAGGTTTCCAGACTTTGGGCCCCTGTAGCCATCACAGTTGACCGATCACGACCAAAAGGGGACATTCTCATCTAGACATTATATGGAGTCATCCTACCAAGTTACAATGAAATCCTTCCATAAATACGACCTGTAGACTGTGCTAAAGGTTTTCAGGTTTTGGGCTCGGGCAGCCGTCATAGTTGACAGATCATGATCAAATGGGGAAGTTTTTCATCTAGATGTCATACAGAGTCATCCTACCAAGTTAATATGAAATCCCTTCATATTAAATATGACCTGTAGACTGTGCGGCCGTCACGGTTGACAGATCATAACCAAAAGGGGACGTTCTCATCTAGACATTATACAGAGTCATCCTACCAAGTTATAATGAAATCCCTTCATAAATATGACCTGCCGACTGCGCTAAAGGTTTTCGGGTTTTGGGTTCGGGCAGCCATCATGGTTAACCAATCGTGATCAAAAGGGGACGTTCTCATCCAGACATGACCTCAAACCTGCATATGAAATTTCATGATGATAGGACTAGAACTATGGGGTGTAGCCTGTGCTAAAGGAAAATGTGAACAGACTGACAGACTAACAGACTTCCGCATGCGTGATGGCAATAGCTTATCTTGACTATGCCAAGTTAAGCTAAAAACTAGCTGAGCTGCCAGTTATTGTCTTAAAAAGGTGTTAAACTTGGCGACCATGTTTTCTTTGTTATAGGTGGCAAGTAAACAGAACACTATGTAAATTAGTTGATCTCATCATGAATCTAAATGGAAATGCCTGACAAATAAAACAAAAAACCCAAGACCCAAATTTTTGCACAAAATCCCATAGAAGGATTATTGGAGGTTATTACTCTCATTCAATGTTACTTCTTCAATAAAATTACACCTGAGTGACAAATTTATGTGTAATATCTTGTAAATTGTAGGAATGCATGGCCAACAAAGGCAGGCAAGGAGATTTAATTTATTGATTTATTTATGTTTAAGGTCACATATTTATGCACAATGGCTAATCATGACCGTGACAGTTTTACGGGTGGAGGAAGCCGGAGTACCCGGAGAGAACCACCGAGCAACGACGAGCAGCTGCCAGCTCCCCATCATAGTAACTCCGCACTGTAGCACAGGAAGGGTTAGATTGGTTGAAGACATGCGTACCATCGACGTGCAGTACGCCTTAGTACACGGCGTCATCGTGCCCCCATGCGGGCAATGGAGATGAAGTGTCTTGCCCAAGGACACAACGCAGGTGGGATTCGAACCGAGGACCTCTCGGCTTGCAGCCTGCACCTCTACCTGCTGAGCCACAGCGCTCCCCGCAGGCAAGGAGAAATACAGTTACAGTTAATATATACAGTACAGTCGCCGTGGATTGGTCATAATCCATGCGTGGGCAGTGATGTCCATGCATGTGTTTACCAGGTAATAAAAATCATCAGCAGCAAAATATTAATTAATGAAGCACCGGGTTGTACCCGGTGTTTCATTAATTACTTTTTTGATGATTATTCCTATACTTATTGTTTGCAATCTAATTTTATTGCATCCATTGAAATATATTGCCCACCCGTGGAAAGTGACCAGTCCACGGCGGCTGTACTGTACATGTAGGGTGTGTCTCTCTTAAGTGGATCTTGTCAAACAGAATAATACTGTTAACTGCTTATAACTTGCAAACACCAAACCATTCATCATACCTTTAGTACAAACTTGACCAGTTATTTGGTGTTAGGTTAAATTTATTTATTTATTGGCATTTAAGGTCACATATTTCTGCACAATGGCTAATCATGACCACAACATGGATATAAAGTCAAGTACAGCTAATCGTTGATATCCATGTTGCCCATTTTAGAGGACTTCCACCCCAGGCATTGGTTACTGGGCCCTATTTTACCAGTAAAACAGAGCTTGTTTACAACAGTAAACAAGAGGCCTCAGGGGGCCTGAGGGCGCACACCTGTCATGGTAGTCTAAATATCAAACCAGGGACTTGACTTGAATAAGATTCATAAGCCCCTCCTAAGAAATGCATATACCAATTAGATGAAGTAATTGTGCCCACACAATACACAGGATTTTTCTTCTATTTTCAGTTCCTGCACTTTTACGTCCCAAAATTGAGATAAACGCATAAAAAACAAATTTTTTTCCCAAACAAAATATTTTCAGCTTAAAATTTTTTCTTCTTCTTAAAACGCATAAAAAACCAAAAAGTTAAAAAATTTATAGTAATTTATATATTTTTTATACTTACCAATGACCCAGACATAGCTGGTGCTAACTCTTAAAAATCTAGGGCCAAACACAAATTTTGCCCCCCAATCCCCAAAATTTGCATCAAAACTCAAAGAAATCATGTCCTCAAGGACCTCCATACTTTGCCCCTACTGCGCATGCGCAGTGTCAAGGACGTTCCGAAATTGGCACCAATTACCATTCTTGCAAGCAGTGCCTTGCAAGCAGTGGTCAGCGGGGAGGTATGAGTTCCCAACTCCTGGGAGGGCCATCCCCGTCTGGGTCATTGGTAAGTATAAAAAATATATAAATTACTATAAATTTTTTAACATTTTTATACTGTACCAATGACCCAGACATAGCTGAATAGTAAAAAGGCTGGAGGGCCTAGGACATGGAGGAAAATCCAATAAGCTCAACTATATAATATAGAGTCAACCCCTCAAGGAGAAAAGGGGTATTAGGCTTTACATGTATCTTTCTTATTTTATGATAAATTAGAAAGATACAATACCCTTCATAATTGAGCACAATAACATTCATGTTCTCTATTAACATCCAGTATAACCCTTTATACTAATTATTTTTAAAGTAAGCCAATAAATAAAGTTAGTCCAGAGAATTGAGACTCTTTATATTCTTTAAAAGTGTCCGAGGATTGTATATTAACGCCCGTTTGACACTTGACATATACAAATGCTTCACACCGAGCTACACTTTAAAAACATGACATGAATGAATTTTTAACATTAATATTACACTTTAAAACCATCCCGGAAACGACTCAGAAATACTGACTTCGGAGGAGGAATTCCCTTGCTTTTCACTATAAAGCAGGTGACCTAAGGGAACACCCTCCCCCCCCCCCCCCACCTTCCCCTTGCCCTGGGTCAAATAGCCCAGAGCGAAGAGGGCAGCCGGACGGAGTCACTGCCGGAACAGAAAGCCTGCATAACTATAGTTGCAACTGTTTAGTGGACGACATTCTGAGCAACAGATAACGGACCTAAACAATGCAGGTCTCCAGAAATGGACTCAATATTTCTGAGATAAAAATTCGTGAATGTGGATGGCTGAGACCAATAAGCAGCCTTCATTAAATCTGTAATAGCAATACTATTTGCGTAAGCCCAAGATGTAGAAAGAGCTCTTACTTCATGAGCCGAAATCTTAAGCACAGACTGCTGAGAAGATAAATTTTCATAAGCAGTACGGATAGTTAATTGAATCCATCTAGCAATAGAATGGACCAAAATGTCCTTTCTATTAGGCATCATAGACAGAAAGAAACGTTTTCGTCCCTTTCTGATAAACTGAGATCTCTGTTTATAAATACGTAACGCTCTAACAGGACAGAGTAAAGGCCTACGCCCGTTTGAAGATGGAAGGGCCTTAATAACAATAGGTTCCGGATATTTATTAGGAGCCTGATTCTTAGCTAAAAATCCCACATTAGTAGTGAAGGTGATAGTGTTCCCGACACTACGATAGTGAGAATCATCCACCGACAGTGCATGAAGCTCACTGACTCTTCTAGCAGAAGAGAAAGCTAAGAGAAAAGCTGTCTTATAAGACAAAAATTTGAAATCTACTGTCCCAAGAGGTTCAAATGGCTTTTCCTTCAGTTTAAGAAGAACCCAAGCAAAATTCCACTTAGGAATTAACCTAAGAGTTCTGGATCTATTTATCGAGAAGTTTCTAACTAACTTAGATAAAGAGACATTAGATCCAATTTGTAAACTATCATGATGTGCATAGGTATCAGATAACATAGACCTATAACCCTTAATAGTAACAGGCTGCAGTTTGATTTCGTCAAACAAGTATACTAGAAAGTTTGCAATGTCTGGTATGGAGGGATCAAAAATATCAACAGAATGATTCCTACACCAACGACGAAAGACCTTCCACTTAGCCGCATAGTTTAGCGAAGAGGAGGTCCTCCTACAATTAGAAATCGCGTCCACTGCTCGTCCTGTAAAGTGCTTGCCATGCAAGAAGGACCGCACAACGGGAAAACGTGAAGGTTGAGACCTTGCGGGTTGTGATGAAGTTGACGCGGTTTCCCCTGCGAAAGAAGATCCTCCCGTGGAGGAAGCTTTCGCAGTAGGTCCCACAACAGACACCTAAGTTGATTTATCCATGGTCTCTGTGGAGACAGAGATGCTACCAACAGAATCTTGCATTGAGATTGTTTTATTTTTAGCAATACTTGCTGAATCAATGGCGTTGGAGGATAAGCATATCCTATCATTCCGTCCCAAGGGATCGACAGAGCGTCTACTGCAAATGCTCTTGGATCCGGACACGGAGACACATACGTCTGCAACTGATTGTTGAGATGTATCGCAAATAAGTCTATCATTGGCCGTTCCCATTGGTAGCAAATCTGATTGAATACTTGTTTGTTGAGAGTCCACTCCGACGGCAACAAGCGACCCTTTCGTGAAAGGGAGTCTGCTAGTACATTCAGACGACCCGGTATATGACGGACCGAAAGTAGAACTTGATGTTCTAGAGCAAACAGAAGGATTCTTTCCGTTAGATTGAATAACGGAACTGAATGAGTGCCTCCCTGGTTCCGTATATACGCCACTACTGTCGTATTGTCGTACAGGATTTGGACATGAGCTTTGTGAATAATGTCCATCCAATGACGTAACGCAAGCCAAAGTGACATCATTTCCTTGATGTTTATGTGCTTGCCTAGGAATTGTGGATCCCAAAGACCCTGGCATCTCGAATCCGTTGGGATCAATGATGCACCCCAACCTGTTTGACTGGCATCCGTCATAATCGTAAAACTCGGATCCGGCAACTGCAGCGGAACTCCCTGAGTTAACCACTGAATGTTTGCCCAAGTCTGAATCTCTCGTTTCACTTGATCTGACAAGAGAATGTCTATGTCGAGCGAATGAATTTTCACACTCCAATTCTGAGTCAAGAAAATTTGGAGAGGACGAGTGTGTAACCGCCCCATCGGAATGAGATCCACAGCGGCTCCGCACAGACCTATCAGTCTCATGAACTCCCTCGCTGTGACTTTGACTGCGTGAAGACAATAGCGAGCGTAACAACTGACTAATTTCGCTCTGGTTAACGGCAGACAAACTAGATTGTTGTGTGTCTCGAAGCTCATTCCCAGATGTGTGAATGACTTGGACGGCACCAGATCGGACTTCTCCTCGTTTATTATAAAATCGAGACGTCGGAGCAATAGAAGCAGATTCTGCACATCGTTCTGAAGCGTTAACTCGTTGCCGTACCTCTGAAGAATGTCGTCCAGGTAGGCCGACGTTACCGCAGACGAATGAGCTCGGAAAAACATCATTACCGAGTTCATTACCCGAGTGAAAGCCCAGGGTGCTAGGTTCAATCCGAAGCACATCGCCCGGAATTGATACACCACTCCTAGGATTGCGAAGCGTAGATACTTTCTGAATGTCGGATGTACCATGACGTGAAAGTATGCATCTTTGAGATCTATGCTTGTTGCATAATCGTTCACCCAAATACTCGCCCTGACCGATCGAATCGTCTCCATATAAAACTTCGGAGCGACGATCAGCTTGTTTATCCAGCTCAAATCTATGACTGGACAGAACGAGCCGTCTGGTTTCGGAACCAGAAACAAATGGCTGTAGAATCCCGGTGTTTCCTGGTTTTCTACGACCTCTACCGCGTTCTTCATTAAAAGAGACTGCACCTCTGATAACAGAGCGTCTCTTTTCTGCGGATTTGACGGAAGTTGAGTCCATTTTGGACTTCGAGTTAATGGAGGCTTTCGTTTGAGTTTTATTTTTAGACCTTCCGAAATCACCCCTCTCACCCAAGGGTCGTCCGTAATCGACGCCCACTCTTGTGAAAAACTCGACAACCTTCCGCCAACCGGAACGCGATAGAGGTTGAAGCCATCACCTCCTGGACCTGCGAGGCCTGCGGGAGGAGAAACCACGTCCTCCACGACCCGCACCTCGTCCCGTCGACCTCGGGGCGTCCGACCGGTTGTTCCGGCCCGAAGGACGTCCCGCACGTGAGTCGCTGCCTTGACGGTCTCTTGAATAAGACCAAGAGGACGCACTCTCTTGGGCGCATTAGACCCAGAAGTGCCTGTCTTACTCTTATCTGCCGTGTCCGACTTCTTAGAAGCGGATTTAAACAGCAGAGAATCCGAAGCTTTCTTAGTAATTTTATCGTAAATTGCAGAAAGCTTGCCGTCAAAGAGAAGTTCTCCGGAGACCGAAGCGACTCTGAGAGAGTTCTTCACCTTACTAGAGAGTTCTTCAACTTACTATCCACGAGTGGATGTAGCTAGGGCTGCGTCATGTCTAACCAACTCCAGGTTTGCCACTGAAAGGGCGGAGTTACACGTGGAATAAGCTACTGCCCTTGAAAGAAGTCTTAAAGAGGATTGTATATCCTGGAATTCTTTCCCTTGAAGACGCAGTGATAACGCCTTTGTAAGGTGGTCTGCGTAAGATAAAGCGTCTAAACTGGCTCTGTTAGACGAAATAGTCGTCTCCAACACCGCGGTTGGAATAGACGTAGACGACGGTAATGATAATTCTAAGTCTTCCGCCTCGTCGTCCATACGCAGAGGAACTCTCGGGATACCCTGTCCTGCCGTATCGAATTTATTCCTTGCATTAATGAAAGGCAGGTTAAGAGCATTGGCGGACAAGAAACCCGCTTTTCCTGTTTTGGAAGCAAGCTTGAATATAGCGTCGTTCAATAATTCAAATGTTCTTGTGACATTATTGGACTGAGACGGAAACTCAGGAGCGATGTCCCTGAACCGCTCGAAGAAATCAGTGTCCAATGACGCTATAATTCTCTTGTCCGGTACCGCAGCAGTCTGGCACGACGGAACAACCTGAGGAAGAAAGTGCCGGATAAAGTCCACGGCAGCTTTATGTTGTTCCGAAAGGGATAGCTCCAAGTCATCCTTATCCCTTTCATCATCCGGTCGGACCTCATGATGCTCCCGGTCGTCTGCACCCGATGCTTCGGTGGAGCGTACCGACCCAGCGCCGTCGGATAATTCCCGATCCGACACCGTTTCTGTCGGTTGCTGGGATGCTGCGATAAGTTGTGCTATTTGAGCAAGCACGTCTGACATCGAGGCCTGCGGAGGCGCAGTCTTTCGCTGCTTCGCCGAGGGCAGCTCCGCATCTAGTGACTCCCGCATACTCTTCCTATGCGAACGTCCGGAGTCAACCGGCCTCGTGTCCCTGGCTACCGGATGGCGTGACCTGGTCGCCGAAGAATTCCTGATCGGCGAAGCTGGTAGAATATCGGCGGTCACGTAGCCAAGGTGCGGTCGTGTGCGCTGGTGAGAGGAAGAAGCCTGAGCAGTCTCGGCGGACTGCCTATACAATGGAGCGTCCCGAGCGACGGATGTGTGCTCCGCTAGCGACACATTTTGTACCACAACATCTGGTCCCAGATGTTGTTGTACGAGAGAGGGGCCTCTCTCGCTCGCGGCCCGGCTGGACCTGGACGAGCTAGGAACCGGACTCGAAGGCTTCCTCCGATCTCTCCTACTATCCGCCGTCACTGGGTGTGCACCTTGAATGTTTATAGTGCTCGCATCACCCAACATTTCCTCCTGGACCGCATCGGACGAACCCGGCTGCCGAACCATTTGGTGAATGGACGCTACACCGGGCGAGCTAGCGGACGACAGCGCCGTCGATCCTACTAGGGACCTCTTAGGCAACTGTCGTATCTCCATGAGCACTTTTGCCGCTAGCTCTGCATTCAATTGTGACGATGGAAGCGCACTTGCGGAAGATAACATGGAAACATCACCCTGTTCTTGTTCCTCTGAAATAGAAACTGATAGAGTAGAGTGACCCTGCGGAGAAAGAGCCGGCATAGCCCTTTCTCCACTAACAACATACCGTGACACACGTTTCCAATGTTTGTCATCCCAATATTGACATATTGAACAGGAGTTAGTGCGAGTACACTGACTACAATTAATACAATGATCATGAAAGTCAGAGGAAGATTTCTTCCTATTACAATTTGAACAATATCCTTTCATTGTGAATAGTCAACAACAAGTCCTAGTACTCGCACAAACGCCTAAACACAAAGATACATAATAACATGATCCATTAATATTGAAAAAACAATTGAAAATCAAAATAATTTTTGAAAAATATTTTTTCAGCGAAACCCAAGTTTCTGAAAAGTAACGTTGAGCCCCAATGGATCCCAAGGCTAAGTGTGATCAAAAATTTTAAAATTATATTAAATAATTAATGCAACACTTACGGATAATAATAATGTATCTTATAGTGAGATAAACCACTCCAAAGGCAAACAGCCCCCCCCCCCCCCCCTCAAAAGAGACTGTTGCCAATGTAAACAGTGTAAAAACACCAGAAAACATGACTCCAGGCACTGACAATACTGGCCCGAAATCAGTCATCAAAATTACACACTATCTGATGCAAAACAGAGACTCCCAGGGGAGAATCTGCAGAACATCAGATGGTAGATGCAGAACACAACGTTTAAACACCCATGGGTGAAAACATAAACATGGGGAAAATAACAGAATTCATTCTGTAACCAAGCTAATTCTCCCAAGAGAATTTAGAAATGATCTTTCTCAAAAATATGCCAAAAGCATGGGAGAATAGCAAGGGGGGACTTAGAAGACCAGGGGAGAGGAAACACTGAATAAGCAGTGCAACTTTATAGCAAGAATGACAACAACAGGCCCATGCCTCGAAAATAGGCAACTTAACATAATTTCATTAAAAAATTTTAAGTTACAGCCCTGATTATTTTCTGTCACTCCTTTTTCCTCTCCTCCTTCTATATCCTCCTTAGAATCACCATTTCTCCAATAATTATGTGTCTGGCATCCTTTAAACTGAGATTTACAAGCACAAAGATCAGTGAGATGTTGACTGATGAAGGGCCAAACAAAGAATAGTAATTGGCGCCAATATTGGAACGTCCTTGACACTGCGCATGCGCAGTAGGGGCAAAGTATGGAGGTCCTTCAGGACATGATTTATTTGAGTTTTAGATGCAAATTTTGGGGATTGGGGGGCAAAATTTGTGTTTGGCCCTAGATTTTTAAGAGTTAGCACCAGCTATGTCTGGGTCATTGGTACAGTATAAAAATACCAATTTCCGGATTTTGATCCAAAATTTTCAGTGTAATAAAAAAATTTTTTTGTCTTATAATTGACCGAAACGCATAAAAAAACAGAAAAAACATTTCTGGATTATGGTCCAAAATTTCTAAGCCCGGAACGGGGCCCAAATTTTCAGCCTAAATATGAACCCAGGGACTTGGCTTGGACAAACTTGAATCTCAACCCCCTAAGGATGCTGCATACCAAATATCAAAAGATTCTTATTGGTAGATCTGAAGAAAAAGATTTTTAAAGAATATTCCTCATACTGCACTAATTTAAACATTTGGGCTCCCATAGAGAGCCCAAATATGGACCCAGGGAATTGATTTCAATAAACATGTGAAACAATCTTCCAAAGATGTTATATGTGAAATTTGAAAGCTTTTGGAGCAGTGGTTTGGGAGAAAAGTAGTCTTACATGTTTTTCCCATTACCCAGTGTTAAAAAATGCTGACTCAGCACTTTTTCAAAGTCCCCAAAAAGTACACCATGATAAAACCGATAGCAATTTTTTTTTACCATTCCATTTTGTTGGTCCTAAGGAAACGTCACACCAAATAATAATTCTCAGTGCCGTGTAGTTTTGGAGATATGGGCGTTTTAATTTTTTTCTATTTTTAGCTCCTGCGGTCCCCATGGGGTGACGGGAAAAAAAATTTGGGCATAAATTGAGTACTTATGACCCAATAAGCCCTCATGTCAAATTTGGTTCAAAGCTGCCTCTCGGTTTGGAAAATAGAAATTTTGGGAGTGGCAAAAATTCTTGCCCCTCCCACAACGAAGGCAAATAATGCCCGACAAACTTCTCTTGAACAAACTTGATTCCAAACCTCAAAAGGACCCTGTTTACCACATATCGAGTCTCTGCTACTGGTGGTTCATAGGAAGAAGATTTTCAAAAAATTTGGCCATTTTTTCCCCACACCTCTGCTCAATATGAACCGAAATCTAATTTGCATAAA
This sequence comes from Pictodentalium vernedei, assembly GCA_031216915.1. Classification (NCBI taxonomy): domain Eukaryota; kingdom Metazoa; phylum Mollusca; class Scaphopoda; order Dentaliida; family Dentaliidae; genus Pictodentalium; species Pictodentalium vernedei. The sequence continues at coordinate 674,084,297 of CM062297.1, read as the reverse complement.
AATCAAAATGTCCCTATATAACCACTATTTACATGAAATTTAATTATAATTTGGCCAGTGGTTTATGAGAAAGAGGCTCAAACACCACCTTCACGCAGGATGACGGACGAAGAGTGATAAGAAAAGCTCACCCTGACTTTCAGTCAGGTGAGCTAACAAGCAATGCTTCACTGCCAAGGGTTATGATGGGGGTGGTGGGGGGGGGGGGGGGGGGTAATTGTGACCACAACTTGAAGATAAAGTCAAGTTAAGTCAATCATTTATACCCACGCTGCCCATTTTAGAGGACTTCCAACCCAAACATTGGTGACTGAGTCCTTTATTACCAGTAAAACCGAGCTTGTTTCCCACAGTAAACAAGCACTGCCTCACTTCCCAGGGTTTCTACGTAATTGGATAAAAAGTACGAATTATGCAGTAGGTTAATAGGATAGAAAGTATGAATTTTTGAAAATTTATATTGCCCCCCCCCCCCCCCCCCCCCCCCCCATGGCATTTCCTGTATTTTTAACATTAGCAGTTAATCTAGTATATGTTTAATACACCTCTCTGAGTTATATCAAATAAGATAAAACAGAATATATGACAAAATATTTATAGTTTAAGACTTTGAACCTGAAAAATAGGATGGATGCAAAGTGCATGTGTGTGGTAGACCAATCAATATTTTCAATGTAAAAATATTAAATTGCCTATCCCAAAATAAAGAATATGGACTCTTCCAGTTGCTGTCATTGAAATGATATGAAAGATACCACCAGGGTTCAAAGGGTTTAGCTTAAAGGACCTATGATTTTTTCATGCCCTACAACCTCCAAATGTAGTTGGTCAGCAATAATTCCTTGTCAAGACTTGATATTCGCTGCAACAGGGAAAGAAGACTTGACTTGAAATCACTATCATGGTAATTTGTTAAATTTACAACAGTCATCAGCCAAAGCATGATTATTTTAATTATTGTTTTTCTCAATGTTTAAAAAAAAATCAACAAAACCATATCAAGTGCCCCCTCAGAACGAGTTTGATGAGCTTGATCCAATAAGTGAGTCACAAGATATGGTTTTGTTAAATTTGGGGGGGGGGGGAGGTGGAGATTTTTTTTTCCAATAGCTTAATTTGTAAATTACTTCCATTTGAAGCCTCAAGTCTGATAAATTTTGTGTCCTCAGAAGTGTGCTCCACCTTGCAATGAGGAGGAAGTTTACAAGATAATCATTTAATTAGACTGGAAGTGGCTTCTAATAAAGTCTTAGCTGTTTGTACAACCAACTTGGAATTGACTAGTAATCACTCCCGAGCCATCAAGACTTACAGGCCGTGATGAGGAGGAAATCTGAGAAAATTGTCCTGCATTAAAGGTTAACTTAAAGTGTAATGATTTTGGTGAAAAGTCAATATTTTAAAACGTAACTCATCAAAAAATTTTCAAAACTTTTTTTCAAATCTTTGCAGCATCCATGACTGTATTTAATAAAAATATCAACTGATTTACCTCATGAAACAGAATGCATAAACTTTCAACCTTTGTTTTTGAAATTACATGCAGGTTAACATTAATTTAAAAGCCAGGAATGCAAGAAGGCCAACACCATATGACCTCTCAATGGGCGAAAAGTGACAAATCACCATTTTGGGGTTTTAATCATTCACGTAGAATGACTAGCAGACACCATATTTTTTTCCAAATACTTTAACATTTCCATTTTTCACTTCTAAAAACACTGTTTATGACCACTAATTGGAAGAACACTACAAGTATGTTCCCCCATTGGGCCCTAAGCTGTGTTTTGGATGCAAAAAATTATTAAAAAAAATTAGTATGCCATGTTGTGTTAATAGATCACTTGAAACTGACTGCACTAAACACTAATTTCTGTTTTCAAAAAATAATTTTTTTCAATTAACTGGAAAGAGCTTGATGGCATTGTTACAAAAAACAGAAAGGAAATAAACTCTATGGAAAAAATAAAATACAACATTAAAGTTATTGTGATATGAATGAGATACTTCATATTCAGATGTTAAATGATAGTTCTAACCTTTTACCTGGCATATATAGAAGATGACACCTGGCAAAAAAATTTCTTAAACAATTAAATATTTTCTTGAACAGTTAAAATATATAGCTTATGATCCCTCACTGGTACTAGTAAGTTCCAAGAGGTGATAAGCTATGGTTTTTTTTAGGCAAAAATTGAAAAAAATAAAATTTTCATGGTAATTTTTGTGAATAATGCCTACCGGTTATGGCCATTACATTTAGTAAATGGTTCAATTAATTTGGCACTAGGTCAGTTAACTTTCCAGCTTTCCAGGAAAAAATATGGTGTCATAAATTCAGGGCCTCAAATTCCAGGTTTTCCATGAAGCTTACAAAGTATTTTAAAAGAGTTATCCTAAATATCAGTCGGGTACACTCTTAACCAGGGAGTTTCAGAAGTGAATGAAACTAAATATGTTTGGTTCCATGGCTTTATTCTTTTGAAACAAATCTTGGATCCATTCATAACAAACTAGATGTTCCAGCTTCTGTAACCACACAAGCAACTTGAAACAAAACTCAAATTTCTATGAAATCCTTTGGCCTATCACTAAATTGTAATCAGTTATTTGTTTATTGTGATTCAACAAATGTTGAATGAAAAGTTTTACAGAGGAAGCCAAAGAAAACTGCCAGGCAAATGGCAGGTAACTGATGAATCACAAACAGAGCTTTGTTCAGATTGGTTCAAGTCTTGTACATGATCAACATCAGGGGCATTGTGAAGATGACTGATTGGTGGGGGAGGGGGTGAAAACATAATTTGTCCTGACTATGATGGCTCAAGCAGCCATCAATAATGTTGAAACATGGTTAAGGTAGCTGCATATATATACGGTAGTTATTTATGTAAATTAATCTGAGGACTTAATGGTTAATAACAATTCATGAGCACTGCTACTGCTGCCAGGTGAAACTGGACTCGCATCTGTCTTCCAACCAGGACAGAAATAGTTTGGCTCTGGTGAACACAAAATTCATATTGTTCTGCAGTAACGATATTATTTTTATCATACAGATAACATCAGCTATTTAACAGCACAGCATACATTAAAAGTTGTTACTTGTATTAAGATAAATCTCATTGTTTTGTTAAAAAAATTACGTAAACTCAACAATCATGCACCTGTTTCAAGCCACTACAAACAAATTGGGTCTGCATAGTTCTATTGGGATGAGTTTATTTACAAGCAAACAATGCAAATGATTTGTAATATTTTCAAGGAGATGACAATGAATATATCCCTGAAAATGGTCTTGTGACTTCGAAGAATGACTTTCAAAATAGCATTCTATGTCCAACAGTGTTCCACATAGAACTATTCGGGTATAACTAGCTCGAACATGACCAGTCAAGCATTTTACCCTTTATCGTGACAAATTTCAATTTATTATGGATCAATTCAGAATTGCAAAAAGTTGCAATATATTGCAATGTGAGTTGAAGTATCACAAACTTTGTCCATTTTTATTCCTATAGTGGTCAGTCTATATATTCCACATAGTTTTCTGGCACTAATCCTGAAACACCATTCAATGTGCCTTCCAACCAGCCCGGTTCTCGAGATGGACGCACTAAAATTAGAAATGAAAAAATAAGTACACGTACAGTTTCAGCACGATTGTTTTATAATCACATAAAACTATTATCTGCCATAATTAGTACAGTGCTAAATTATTTTGAGTCATCAAAATATATTCATATGTCTTTGCCTTGTTACATCTTACAAGAGAATACTTCTCCCATAAATTGTAACAAGGCAAATCCTAACTGACTAAATAATCTCACTTCAGTGTAGAGATGGGCAATATACTCAAAAACCGAACCGATACTGATATCATAGGGATACCGAAAAACCAAACCGAAGCAATCGTTGAATGCTGATACCGTCTGAATTTTCAAATTTTCTACATTCGCAATATATAAGTCCCTGTTGAGGCTTAAAAACAGTTGAAAAGTTCATTTTCATGAAAGATGTGACTGATTTTCTTTTCCGTCTTGTTAACCCTCAGTGGACTGAGTAACTGTCCTGAATTCCCACTAGACTACAACCTGTACATGTCAAATTGCTTAGCAGTGATTTCTAGTCAAGTCTTGGCTGCCTATTCAGGCACCCAAGACCTGACTAGAAATCAGTGCCCAGGTGTTTTGTCTATTGTCAGTAAAACCTCTTAAAGATGGAAGAGTCAAGCCTGAAATAGGTCTTTAAACATTAAGGTGCATTTAGAACAAGTCACAAAATTACTGTAGATATGATTTGTGGTCAAAAAAGAATACCACTGACTGTTGAGCTCACTGGCAGTGTCATTTATAGCATTGTGATAGAATGATACTACAACTTATTCTGTCAACCCAAATATGGCTTCCAGCACTCTACTAGTTAACTGACAATACTGTGCAAACCCTGCTAATTGAATAACCACTTTGCCAGTGAAAAATATTCCATTAACAGGAGTATTTATTCTATTATATCATATTTGACAGAGCTCATGGAACTCTGTCAAACAAGACATTATATATTAAATGCCTGTATTGTGTGTATTTCTTGACAGATTACAGGATTTTTTTATTCGATTATCAGGTGCTTATTCGAAAACCTATTTGTAATTAACAGGTCAAATCTGTACAGAAGGTATGGCTAATGGCTTAGTGTTTGTAAGTTACATTCAATTAACAAAGTTGTTCAATTAAGAGATATCCAATTAAGTGGCTAGGATAATCAATGAGGTAAATACGAGGATGAAAATTCTGTGTGGTCATTCTGTACATTAGAACCTTGCGAATCAGAATTTCCATCCTTGGATCAAATCTCGAATCGAATCGAGAGTCCGATGTCAACATAGACAGTGAATCCAAAACAAATTTGGAAAGAGGGTGAAACAATTTTCATGAATTAACTTGTTATTTGACCAAATTACAATACATTCACATCCTTGCAGCTTGCACGTACATAGGTAGAATGAGTACCCAAGTGCAGAGGTCACAAGTTACATTGCTACAACAGTACTTACACTAAACATTACTAAGTAGTGTTGTAACAATGTAACTTGTGAGGCAGATGGGTATGCCAATAAGCCAGATGAACCCAATGAAAGTGTCAATGACACTGTAGCTTAACTTGTCTGTGTGTTATATTTGATGAAAAGGATAATATTCAATATTTATGAAAGGATTATGAAATAAGATAAGAATTGTGATAATTGGGAATATGTTAATTTCTGTTCCCTGTATGCTATGTTTTCAATAAAAATAATATGAGGGGTAGACTATACTAAAGGGGTGGGTTAATGTGGCCCTCACAGTTAATATACATCAACGAAAGTTACCAATTTACAGTGAAATTATTCCAAAATGCATCACCCTATCAAGTTACAATGAAATCCCTTCATAAAGACGGCCTGTAGACTGTACTAAAGGTTTTTGGGCTTCAGGCCCCTGTAGCCATCGCGATTGACCGATCGCAACCAAATGAGACGTCCTCATCTAGACATTATACCGAGTCATCCTACCAAGATACAATGAAATCCCTTCATAAATATGGCCTATAGTCTGTGCTAAAGTTTTTCGGGTTTTGGGCTCAGGTAGCCATCATGGTTGAATGATCGCAATCAAAAGGGGACGTTCTCATCTAGGCATTTTTTTGAGTCATCCTACGAAGTTACAATGAAATCCCTTCATAAATATGACCTCTAGACTGTGCTAAAGGTTTTCAGGTTTTGGGCTCGGCAGCTGTCACGGATGAATGATCGCGACCAAAAGGGGACGTTCTCATCTAGACATTATCTGGAGTCATCCTACCAAGTTACAATGAAATCTCTTCAAATATGACCTATAGACTGTGCTAAAGGTTTCTGGGCTTTGGCCCCCTGTAGCCTTCACAGTTGACCAATCGCAACCAAAAGGGGACGTTATCATCTAGACATTTTATGGAATCAACCTACCAAATTACAATGAAATACCTCCATACATACGACCTGTAGACTGTGCTTAGGGTTTTGGCTTGAGCAGTCGTCACGGTTGACAGATTGCGACCAAATGGGGAAGTTCTCATCTAGACATCATCTGGAGTTATCCTACCAAGTTACAATGAAATACCTCCATATTAAATATGACCTGTAGACTGTGCTAAAAGTTTTTGGGTTTCAGGCTTGGGCAGTTATTACAGTTGACAGATCATGACCAAAAGGGGACGTTCTCATCTAGATATTATACAGAGGCATCCTACCAAGTTACAAAGAAATTCCTTCATAAATATGACCTGTAGACTGTGCTAATGGTTTTCAGGTTTTGGGCTCAGGCAGCCACCATGGCTGGCTGATTGCAACCAATAGGGGACGTTCTCATCTAGAGATGACCTCAAACCTGCATATGAAATTTTGTGACGATCGGATAAGAACTACGGGGTGTAGCCTGTGCTAAAGGAAAATGTGAACAGACTCACAGACTAACAGACTTCCGCACGCGTGATGGCAATAGCTTATCTTGACTTTATCAAGTTAAGCTAAAAATGTAACAGACTATAATTTTCTTTCTGTGCATGATTGCATCAACAGAAGACATCTATTTACTATCGTCCCATTGTGAAAAAAAACATGAGTTACCCAATTCGAAAATATACAAATCAGGAAAGTGATTCGATGTCGATCTCCAAACAGGTCATTGATGTCGACGTCCAATTGAATCATGGCCACTGACCAGACACATTCCCCTCCCCACAAAAACTTCAATCTTAGCAACAAAACGGTTAAAGTTTCTGGTTGGTGACCCAATTCCTAAAGCCTTTTATCTCCAAAGTTTCAGAGACAATGTCGTCAACCATTCTATAGGAGTGGCAGCAAGAAACAGGATCATATGATGTAAATTCCTTTGTTGGCAAACATCAGAGCACATCAGTGGGACTGCAAGCATTAAAGAAAATGTTGTAATTGTGACTGACAACTCTTTTTTCTGGCCGTTTTCGTGTCATTAAATGTCTGGAAACAGCTTGAATGAATGCACTCTGAACTCCTTGAGGAGAACAAAGCTTTTAGGCTCTTCACTTTTGGGCCAATCATGTTACAGCCTTGTTTGTTGATCCTTTTTAAAACTCTGAAGCATCAACACATGAGGCCGAAAAGCAACAGGCCAAAAAAGCAAAGAGCAAAAAGTATGTGGCGGAAAAAACAATGACACAGTCTATTAGTCAAGTTCTCCTGGTGTGAAATCAGGTAACAATGTTGGCAAGTAAGCTGCTGCATGATGTAATTACTACTCACATTTATAGTGTAACCTTTTACATGCTGCTGGAAGATATTCCTGCCCAGCACAGGGATTAACTTGTCACAGAAATAAGTATAATTTGGGCACATGTAATCATATTTCCACCCTGTAAATTGAGTGGAATTTTTCACCAATGACTTCTTGTGTTACATTTAACCCTTTACCTAACCTGAAAAGCAGACGACACTTGCAAAAATAATTCTTGAATAACTAATTTTTTTAATTTTTTGTCTCAAAAACATAGGTTATGACCCCTCGTTGGAACGAACTCGACGTTTTTGAGACAAAAACTCCCTCTTCTTCCGAGCTGTGGTCTGATTGGTCCGGGCAAGGAGATCCAGGTTGGGACTTCCATCTCCTCCTCTATCGCCTCCTCCGTCTCCCTGCCTTCAAACCTCTCGGTGAAGAGGGGGTTGGCATGGGAGGGGAAGGCAGTGGTGATTCAATGGTTATTTCCCTCTCCGATTCCTGTTTCTTTGTCTTTGCCTTTCTCCTATCAAGCCAGGCCTCAAAGCGCCGGGCAGCCCTGCGCTTGGTTGATGGACTCTTCTTCTCTGAAGAACCAGCTGCCGGGTGAGGACCAGTGTGAGAGTGAATCCTCTCACCAAAGGTACTACCTCTCCCCGAAGGTGGTGTGGTGGTGGTCTTTGCTTCTAATTCCAAAGTCAGGTGGAAGCTCTTGCCTTTCACCTGGAGAGTCAGTTGAGAGGACAAGAGATGTCCACAGCTGACAGTGCTTTCTTCAGATTATTTGGGATTTCCAGATGTGCCATAGAATGCGGTCAATCAGTCTGTCTTCACACTTCTAAGCCAAAGATGTGAATGGCAGATGATGTTTAAGTATGGAGCCTCAGGCATTCTTAAATATGACATAAGGTGTGTGAATTAAACAATCGATGCAAAGATACTAGATGCCAAGACTGGAATTATATTTAGACAGGTAATTGTAGATAGGTAATTTGTGACAGGAAGATTTCAATGTTTCTCTAATTACTCTGGGTCAAAATGTTGATCCACTGTCACCTTTCGATGTCACATCAGGGGCATGATATGAATAAACTTGTAAACAGTCATCACAAAGATCTCGTATGGGACATCAGTTTGAAAGAAAATTTTTAAATATTAACTCACATAAAATCCACAAGCACTTGTATTTTCAATAAACTGTGAAATGCTAAATAATGTACCGATCTTGCTCAAATAAATGGCAGACTTGCATTCTATTCACATAGCTGGTGGTTTCTTTTCAATCTTGTTTGCATTTACTAAGTTGGGAAAAATTATGGACAGGCAAAATAATGATACTTTATAAAACTGTAGCGGTTGAGGTGTAAGGGCCATTTACCAGCTAGTTGGTTGGTCCGAGGTAAATCGGTTGCTTTGTGTGCTAGAGGCTGGCTTTTCGGTTCTGGCTCCTGCACTTCTCTCTCTGTTACACAGGACCACGATGGATGTTTTGACAGCTTTTAGTTGTAACCCTCGGTGAGATTCACAGTGGGTGAATCTCAAAGAATGTGAGAGTAGTGAGCAGTCGAGGTATAAGGACCATTTACCAGCCAGCCTGGTTGGTCCAGATCTCTTAGTCTTTTGGTAAATAGGTTGCATTGTGTGCTAGAGGTTGACAGATTGAGCCTCGGCTCCAACACCTCTCTAGATCTGTTACAATACAATGCTTATTTTTTAAAAAAAAAGAGTAGGGACAAACAACACATAAAACTCACCATTGTTTATTATTTGATTAGGTTCAAAAGATAATTCAGCACCATTCTCTGCACGGCAAGCATATATTGTTCTAACTTTTCTGTTAAAAAACAAAAACAAAAAAATTAAATAACTTGAAAGCAACCAGTAATCTCAGAACCTCTAAACCATTTAAATCATCTGCACACAGATTTTGAAATACATGTATCAAAATTTCAAGCTGCAAATTTTTCCAATGATGCAACTAGAAAGTTAACAAATTCAATCTTCTTTAACAGAGCCCACGGAGTTCTGTCAAACAAGATTAAACTGGCTAAATTCCTGGTTGTGTTTTGGGAAGAAACTGCTACTTGAAGAAATTTTATTATTTTGACAACATATATCTTGGTCTTGGGGATATGTCCTCCCAGTTTGAGAACTTACTTTCCAAAGGAGTCCTAGCTGGACTGCCTCACCCTCCCGTCTCCCTACCACTGGTCGTTATCCTTACTTACAAATGGGCTGAAAATGAAAAAATTTATAGTAATTTATATATTTTTTACACTTACCAATGACCCAGACTTAGCAGGTGCTAACCCCAAAATATCTAGGGCCAAACACAAATTTTGCCCCCCAATCCCCAAAATTTGCATGGAAAGTTAAAAAATTTATAGTAATTTATATATTTTTTATACTTACCAATGACCCAGAATTAGCTGGTGCTAACTCTAAAATATCTAGGGCCAAACGCAAATTTCCCCCCCAATCCCTAAAATTTGCATCTAAAACTGAAAATTACATGTCCTATATGGTCCTCCATACCTTTACTCCACTGCGCATGTGCAGTGTCAAGGAGGTCTCAAAATTGCCACCAAAAGTCATTCTTACAACCAGTGCCTGGTAAGCATTATGTACTCAGCAGGGAGGTATGAGTTCCCAACTCATGGGAGGGCCATCCCCATCTGGGTCATTGGTAAGTATAAAAAATATATAAATTACTGTAAATTTTTTAACATTTTTATACTGTACCACTGACCCAGACTTAGCTGAATAGTAAAAAGGTTGGAGGGCCAAGGACATAAAGAAAATCCAATAGACTCAATTACCCAAAACAGACCTATTCCCGTAAGGAGAAAAGGAGAGATAGGTTTACATGTATCTTTCTTATTTGTATCAAAAAAGAAAGACACAACACTATTCTGTAATTGAGCACAATAACATCAATGATCTCTATAAACATCCAGTATAACCCTTTATACTAATATTTTTTAAGGAAAGCCAATAAATACGGGAGTCTAGATAAATGAGACTCTATATACTCATTTAAAAGTATTCAAGGATTGTATATTAACGTCCAATTAATCACATGATATATACAAATGTTTCACACCAATCAATACTTGAAAATTACACAGATGAGTAAACATAGGCTTTACCCTAAAAATCATCTCGGAACCGACTCGGAATTACTGACTCCAAGGGAGGTATTCCCTTGCTTTACACTATAAAGCAGGTGACCTAAGGGAACATCTTCCCCCCCCCCCCCCCCTTTCCCTTGCCCTGGATCAAATACTCCAGAGCAAAGAGGGCAGCAGGACAGAGTAACTGCCGGAACCGAAAGCCTATACACACATAGTTGCCACTGTTTAGTGAACGACATTTCGAGTAAAAAATAATGGACCTAAACAATGAAGATCTGCAGAAAAGGACTCAATATTCTCAGATACAAAATCATGAAAATGGAGGGCTAAGACCAATATGCAGCCCTCATTAGATCTGTAATAGCAACATTATTAGCTTAAGCCCATGATGTAGAAGAACTCTTACTTCATGAGCTTAAAACTAAAGCACAGACTGCTGGTTGAAGATATTATCATAAGCAGTACTGATAGTAAGTTGAATCCATCTGGCCAAAGAATGGACCGAAATGTGGAGGGAGCTACCACGGCATGTCCCACAATAGACACCTAAGTAAATTTGTCCACAGTCTTTGTGGAGCTAGAGAAGCTACCAACAGAATTTGCATTGAAAAAATTACACTAGAGCAATATCTGCTGAATCAATGGCGCTGGAAGATATGCATATCTTATTATTCCGTCTCACAAGATCGATAGAGAGTTTACTGCAAACGCTCGAAGATCCAAACATTGACGCATACGTCTGCAACTGATTGTTGAGATGCGTCGCGAACAAGTCGATCATAGACCGCTCTGCTAGGTAGCAATCTGATTGAATACTCGTTTGTTGAAAGCCCATTCTGGCGGCAACAAACGGCCCCTCCGTGAAGGGAGTCCGCTAATACGTTCAGACGACCCGGAAAATGACGGACCGATAAGAGAACTTGATGTTCTAGTACCAACCGAAAGATTCATTCCGTTAACATGAATGACAGGATGGAATTAGTGCTTCTATAATTCCGAAAGTACGCTAATACCGTCGAGTTGTCGGGCAGAATTAGCATATGAGCATTCTGAATAACGTTATCCAATAATGTAGTGCAAGCCAAAATGACATCATCCTTGATGTTTGAGGGCTTGATAAGGAACTACAGAATCAAAAGACCCTGGCACTTCAAATCCATTGGGCTCAATGAAATGACCCAACGTGTTTGAGAGGCATCCGTCAAAACTGTAAAACTCGGATCCGGCAATTGCAGTGGAACTACCTGAGTTAAGCACTGAAAACTTGCCCAAGTCTGAAACTCTTATTCACTTGATTTGACAAGAAGATGTCCGTATCGAGCGAAAGAATCCTCACCCTCCAATTCTGAATTAAAAGAAATTGAAGAGGACCAATGCGTAACCGCCCCATCAGAATAAAATCGTGGCAGTTCCGCATAAGTGTATCAGTCTCATGAGATCTCTCGCTGAGACCTTGTCTTTTGAAGACAATAGTGAGCATAACAACTGATTAATTTCGCTCTGGTTAACGGCAGACGAACAAGAATGTAATGTGTCTCGAAGCTCATCCCCCGGTGGGTAAATGACTTGGACGAAACTAGATCCGACTTCTACTCGTTTACTTAAGAAACCGAGACGTCGGATCAATAGAAGCAGAATCTGCACATCGTTCTGAAGCATTAACTCATTGCCATACCTCTGAAGAATGCCGTCCAGGTAGGCTGACGTTACCGCAGACAAATGAGCTCAGAAATGAGTCATTACCGAGTTCGATATTCGAGTGAAAGCCCAGGGGCTAGATTCATACCGAAACAGATTGCTCGGTGCTGATACAAAATTCCTATGATCAAGAAGCAAAGATACTTTCTAAACGTCTGATGTACCATGACGTGAAAGTATGCAACTAGAAAACTATGCATGTAGCATAGTAGTACACCCAAATACTTGCTCTGACCGATCGGATAGACTCCATATAGATACTTGGAGCCACAATCAGCTTGTTATCCAGCTCAGATTATGAGTGGACGGAACGATCTGTGTGGTTTAGAACCAGAAAGGATGGTTGTAGAAACCTGGAAATTCCTAGATTTCTATGATCTCTATCGCGATCCCACCAAAAGAGACTGTACTTCTAATGGAAGCGAGCCTCTTTCCTGCATACTTGACGGAAACTGAGTTCATCCTGGACTTCGAGTTAAAGTAAGTTACATTTGAAGGACAATATAGTCCTACCGAAATCACCCTTCGAAACCAAGGGACGTCCGTAAACTACTCCCAAAAGTTTGAGAAACTTGACAGTCTTCCACTCACTGTACACGATAGAGGATAAGACCAATACCTCCTGGTCCTGCGAGGCTAGCGGAAGGAGAAACCATGTCTTCCACGGCCCGCATCTCACCCCATCGATCTAGGGGTGTCTGACCGGATGTCTCGGCCAGAATTATGGCCCCTACCTGAGTCGCTACCCTGACGGTCTCTAGAGTAAGACCTAGAGGACGCATAGAAACCTCTATAGGAACTTCCCTCAGGCGTATTCGCCCCAGAAGTGCCTGTCCTACTTCCTCCGCTGAATCCGACTACAGGAAGCGGTTTTGAATAGCAGAGAGATTAAGCTTTCTCAGTTATCTGATAATATATTGCGGAAAGCTTGCCGTCGAAGAGAAACTCTCCGGAGACTGGAGCGACTCTGAGTTTTTCACCTTACTATCCACACGTGTGAATGTAACCAGGGCCGCGTCACGTCTAACCAACTCCATATTGCCCCTAAAGGGCAGAGTTCTACGTGAGGCCCTTGAAAGAATTAATAGGAGGATATACATCCTGGAATTCTTTTCCCTTGAGGCATAATGATAACACTCTGGTAAGGTGATCTGCATACGATAATGTGTCTAAGCTAGCCGTATTAGACGATATTAACGTTTCCAACATGGTTGGAATAGACATAGACGAAAGTATAGACAACTCTAGGACTTAGACCTGGTCGTCTAGACGCAGAGGAACTCTCGGAATGCCCTGTCCTGCCGTTTCAAATTATTCCATGAATTGATGAAAGGCAGATGAAGAGCACTTGCCGATATGAGACCGGACTTGCTCTATAATAGCAAGTTATATATAGCGTCATATAAAAATTCAAATGTCTCTGAGACAATTCTGGACTGAGACGGAAACTGAGGGACGATGTCCCTGAACCGATTAAAGAAATCTGTGTCCAGTGGTGCTATCAGTCTTTTATTCAGCAACACAGCATTTTGGTCCGGAGGAACAACCTCAGAAAATTAAAGCCGGATGAACTCCACGGCAATTATGTTGTTCTGAAAGGGAAAAATTCAACTATTCCGTATCCCTTTCGCCATCCAGTCAGACCACTTGTAATACTTGGTCATCCATGTCTGCACCTGCAGTGGAACGTACCGACCCTGCTTCTACGGATAATTCCTGATCCGACAGAGTTCCTGTCGGTTGCTGGGATGCTGCGACAATTTGTGCTAACTGCAGTAGCACCTGTGGAGCTGCGGTCTTACAATATTTAGCCACTGGAAGCTCCTAAGACGTTGACTCCTGCATATTTTATAATGCGAACGTCCGAAGTATGAAGGCCTCGTATCCTTGGCTACCGGATGGCGTGACCTGGTTGGCGAGATTGGCTGGATATCACTGGTCACGTAGCCAAGGTGCGGTCGTGTGCAATGCCGTGAGGATGAGGAAACCAATAAAGCAATCTCTCCGGACTGTCTATATCACGGAGCGTCCCGAACAGTGGACGTATGCCCTGACTGAGGAATATTCTGTCCGACAACATCTGTACCCAGATGTTGTTGTACGTGAGAGAGACCTCTCTCGCTCGCAGCCCGTGCGGAGCTGGACGAGCTAGGAACCGGACTAATAGGCTTCCTCTGTACCATCCTCGTATCCGTCGTCACTGGGTGTGCACGTATATTTATAGTGCTCGCATCACCCAAACCTCCTCCTGGACCGCAACAGACTAACCCGGGTTTCGAGCCATTCGCTGAATGGTTGCTACACCGGGCGAGCTAGCGGACGCCAAAGCCGTCGATCCTACTTGGGACCTCTTAGGCAATTGACGTATCTGCATGAGCACTCTTGCCACTAGCTCTTCATTTGACTGTGACGACGGACACACACTTTGAAGACATCACGGAAACATTACTCTGTTCTTGATTGTCAAAGAGACCTGTGGAGCCGCGGTCTTACGTAAATAGCCGCTGGAAACTCCAGGGACATTCATTCCTGCATTTATAAAATATGCAAACGTCCCAACTGGAAAGGCCTCGTATCCTTGGCAAGCAGATGGAGTGACCTGGTTGACGTGGAATCCCTGGACGGCGAAGCAGGAGATCCCGGAACATTCCTTCCTGCCTTATATCATATATGAACGTCCTCCGGAATCTGTGGTCACAAAGCCAAGGTGCTGTCATGTGTGCTGACGTGAAGATGAGGAAGCCAATGGAACAGCCGCATCGGACTGTCTATGCGACGGAGCGTCCCGAGCAGGAGGAGTGGACGTATGCTCCAACTATCAAACGAACATACAACATCGCGGCGCAGATGTTGATGTAAGAGAGAGGGGGCCTCTCTCGCTCGCGGTCCGGATGGACCTGGACGAGCTAGGAACCGGACTAACAGGCTTCCTCCGTACTATCCTCTGTTTCGTCATCACTGGGTGTGCACATGGTATGTTTATAGTGCTCGCAACACCCGAAATTCCTTCCTGGACCGCAATGGACGAACCCAGGCGCTGACCCATTCGGTAAATGGGGGCGACACCAGGCGGGCTAGCGGACATTGATGTCAATGCCGTTGACCCCACTAGGGGCCTCTTAGGCAATTGCTGTATATCCATGAGCACTTTTGCCGCTAGCTCTTCATTGTGACGACGGAAGCACACTCTTGGACGACATCACGGAAACATCACCCTGTTCTTGTTCCTCTGAAAACGAGTGAAAAACTAGAGTGACCCGGCAGAGAGAGGGCCGCATGGTCCTCTCCCCACTAACAACCTATCGTGACACACGCCTCCGACATTTGTCTTCCCAATTAATACACACTGAACAAGGGTTAGTGCGAGTATGTTGACTATAATTAATACAGAAATCAGAGGAAGACTTCCTCCCATTACAATTGAACAATAAATTTTTCAAAGTGAAAAAGTAAACAGTCATAGTGCTCGCACCAAACCCTGAAAACAAAGATACATAATAAAATAATCCATTATAACATTGCAAAAAAATTATTCAAAAAGAAAAAAAATTTTGAAAATTTTTTTTCCGAAGAGCCCAAGTTCCCAATGGGAACCCTGAGCCCAAATGGATCCCAAAAAAGCCTAAGTGTGGACAAAAATTTAAAATCATTTTGAAAAATTAATATAACACTTACGGACAATATTAATGTATCTTACTATGAACTAAATTAAGCAGAAGACAAGTAATCACTGTCAGAAGTAACAGTTGACAACATAAGTAAACAAGAGGCCCCACGGGGCCTGAAGCGCTCATCTTGTACAGAACACAATTTAAACAGAGTCCAAGAATGAGTCTACATTAAGCAAGCCATCTCCATATGCTACACTGTCAATCCTTGAGTCCCTCAGGAGTGACAAAAATAATCTGGGCATCATGCCTTTTCTTCAGTTGATCATAAGTAAAATGTAGAGCTCCCCTATGAAGCCCCTTGATACAACCTATGTGGATTAATCTTAGTACCTCTAGAGGGTACTGAATACAAAATTTTTAATTCTTCAGCAAAATGACCAATTCCGGCTCCCATAGAGAGACCAAATATTAACCCAGGCTCTTGATTTGAACACAGTTAAATCTGACTTCCCTAGAGATGTTGTGTACCGAATATGAAAGCATTCTGACTGTTGGATCTGAAGAAGAGAAATTGTAAAGAAATTTCTTGGAATTGCACTAAGTTCAAATTTGGGCTACCATAGTGAGCCCAAATATTATCCTATGGATCCGATTTGAACAAACTTGAATCTGAGCCCCCCTAGAGATGTTGTATACCAAATGTGAAAGCATTCTGACAAGTGAATCTGAAGAAGAAGATTTTTGAAGAAATTCCCTCATATTGTACTAAGTTAAATTTCATGTTCCCATATGGAGCCCAAATATTAACCTAGGCACTCGAATTGAACAACCTGGAATCTGACCCCCCTAGAGATGTTGTATACCAAATATAAAAGCATTCCGACTGGTGGATCTGAAGAAGAAGATTTTTAAAGAAATTTTCTCATATTGCACTAAGTAAAAATTTGGGCTACCATAGTGAGCCCAAATATATACCTAGGGATTTGATTTGAACAAACTTGAATCTGACCCCCATAGAGATGTTGCATACCAAATATCAAAGCATTCTGACTGATGGATCTGAAGAAGAAGATTTTTTTAAATTACCCTCCATATTGAACAAAGATAAAATTTGGGCTTCCGTAGGAAGCCCAAGTATTAACCTAGGGACTTGGTTTGAACAATCTAGAATCTGACCCTCATAACAATGATGTATACCAAATATTAAAAGATTCTGACTGGTGGTTCTGAAGAAGAAGATTTTTAAAGAATATTCCCCATATTATTACCCTATGTTAAAACTTCGGGCTCCTGTAGAGAGCCCAAGTATGAACTAATGAGCTTTATTTGAACAAACTTTTATCTGACCCCCCTATGAATGATGTATACCAAATATCAAAAGATTCTGATGATTGGTTCTGGAGAAAAGATTTTTTTTAATTTTTGCAAATATGCTGACTCAGCATTTTTTCGATGCCCATTACAGAACACCCTAACATAACCGATGGCAATTTTTTTTTACCATTCAATTCTACTGGTCATAAGGATACTTCATACCAAATAAAAGCTCTCTGTTCCGTGGGGTTTGGGAAATATGGGCGTTTGAAAATATTTCTATTTTTAGCTCCCAGGGTTCCCATGGGGAGGCGGGAATTTTTTTTTTTGCATGGGTCAAGTACTTATGACCCAATACTACCACAAACCAAATTTGGTTCATACCGGACCATCGGTTCAGAAAATAGAAATTTTGGGCGGGGCCAAAAATCTTACCCCTCCTATTACAAAGCCAAATATTACTTTACGAACTTCGTTTGAACAAACTTGATTCTACACCTCATATGGAAGCTCCATAGCAAATATCAAGACATTGCACACACTGGTTCTTGAGAAGAAGATTTTAAAAATATTTTGGAGTATTTTCCCCCACTCCCTCCCTATGGGGCCGGGCATACTGAGTTGAACAAAAATGAAATGCCCCTTTGGGACCATCACTCACACAAACTTTCACTTGAATTGGCCCAGTGGCTTTGGAGAAGAAGACCAAAACATGGTGTTGACGGACGATGGCCGACGGACGACGAATGGGAAGCGATTAGATTAGCTCAGCTTGACTTTGTCAAGATGAGCTAAAAAGTGTCAACAAACCCAAAACAAGACTCCAGGCACCGAAACAAACATGGCCCGAAATCAGTTACGAATTAAAACACTATCTGATGCAAAACAGAGGCTTCCAGAGAAGAAACTGCAGAACATCAGATGATAGATGCAGACCAAAATGCCTAAACACCCCTTCGGTGAGGACGTAACATGGGGAAAAAACAGAAAATAATTCTGTTACCAAGCCAAAACTCCCAAGAAATTTTATTAATAAACATTACAAAAATAAACCAAAAGCATAGGAGAATAGCTAGGGGGAATAAAGGAAAGGAGAGAGAGGAAACACTGATTAAACAATGGAACATTCATAGCAAGAATGACCACAACAAGGCCATGCCTCGAAAATAGGTAACATGAATAATTTCGTAAAAAAATTATAAGTTACAGCCCTGAACATTTGTATCCACTGTTTTTTCCTCTCCACCTTCTATTTCCACCACATATCCACCAATTCTCTCATAATTATGCGTCTGGCATCTTAAAACTGAGATTTACAAGCACAAATAACAGTGAAGTGTAACTGTATTGAGGGCCAAACAAAGAAATGACTTTTGGCGGCAATTTCGAGACCTCCTTGACACTGCACATGCGCAGTGGAGTAAAGGTATGGAGGACCATATAGGACATGTAATTTTCGGTTTTAGATGCAAATTTGGGGGATTGGGGGGTAAAGTTTGCATTTGGCCCTAGATATTTTAGAGTTAGCACCAGCTAAGTCTGGGTCATTGGTACAGTATAAAAATACCAAAAATTAGAAGTCCTATCTGGCCCTCCATACATTTTACCCTCCGCGCATGCGCAGAAACCAGGAAGTCACCGAATCAGGCGCAAATAAATCATTCTTTGTAAAAAAAATTTATAACAAGAGTGCATGTATCGCTGAAGCAATACAATGTCCCCTACCAGACTAATGAGCATTAATAATTATACAAATGTTATAACCTAGATGTGATCAGCATGAATTCCGGTGAAGCGTTTCCAAAAAAAGTTCGGAAAACTGATATTTTGGCGCTTTTCCATATTTCCAAGGGCCATAACTCACACAAGAATAATGCAATCAGCACGAAACTCAAACTTGATCTGTAAGTCATCATTCTATAGTAGGTTACCAAGAATGAAATCATTTGCTTGAAGCATTTCCAAAAACAGTCCAGAAAACTAAAGTATGACTGACAGACTGACTGACAGACTGATGGATGGACAGAGTACAAATGAAACTTGATCTGTAAGTCATCGTTCTATAGTAGGTTACCAAAAATGAAATCATTCCATTGAAGCGTTTCCAAAAAAAGTCCAGAAAGTTAAAAAATTTATAGTAATTTATATATTTTTTATACTTACCAATGACCCAGACTTAGCTGGTGCTAACTCTAACAAAACCAGGGCCAAACACAAATTTTGCCCCCCAATCCCCAAAATTTGCATCCAAAACCAAAAGAAATCATGTCCTATAGGACCTCCATACTTCGCCCCTACTGCGCATGTGCAGTGTCAAGGACGTTCCGAAATTGGCGCCAATTATCATTCTTACTGGCAGTGCCTGGTCAGCGCTATGTACTCAGCGGGGAGGCAAGAGTTCCCAACTCCTGGGAGGGCCATCCCCGTCTGGGTCATTGGTAAGTATAAAAAATATATAAATTACTATAAATTTTTTAACATTTTTAGCTCAACTTTGACGAAGTCAAATTTGAGCTATTGTCATGGCCCGTCGTCCGTCTGTCTGTCTGTACGTCAACAATTGGCTATGGCTCGGGCTAGAGGTCGTATTTATGAACCGATCTTTACGAAACTTCTTGTGTACCTTTGTTATGACCCTGGGACGGGAACGAGTGTTTTTAGGTGTGGTCCGAAATTCAAGATGGCTGCCAGTGGCCATTTTGTACCGATGATGCAAAAATCAGTTTTTTGTACAGAACTTCTGTATGAAAGTTCTGATTTGAATAAAGTTTTGTATAAATGTTTAGTACCATGGGATACATCACATATAATACGGGTTTTTTTCTCATGCGTAAATTATGCAAATTAGACTGACTTTGATTTATTTAGTGTTACTTTCAGAGCTGTAAGTGCCAAGCAGCTATGGCTCGGGCTAGAGGCCGTATTTATGAACCGATCTTTATGAAACTTCTTGGGTACCTTTGTTATGACTGTGGGACGAGAACGAGTGTTTTTGGGTGCGGTCCAAAATTCAAGATGGCTGCCAGCCGCCATTTTGTACCGACGATGCAGAAATCTGTTTTTTGTACAGAACTTCCATATGAAAGCTCTGATTTGAATAATTTTTTGTATGAATGTTTAGTACCATGGGATACATCACATATAATACGGGTTTTTTTCTCGTACGTAAATTGTGCAAATTAGACTAATTTTGATGTTTTTTGGGGTTACTTTCAGCACTGTAAGTGCAAATGCCAATACGGCTCGGGCTAGAGGCCGTATTTATGAACCGATCTTTACGAAACTTCTTGGGTATCTTTGGTATCACCGTGGGACGAGAACGAGTGTTTTTGTGTCCGGTCCGAAATTCAAGATGGCCGATGGCAGCCATTTTGTACAAAATTAGGTGCAATCAGATTTTTGCACAGAACTTCCATATGAAAGCCCTGATTTGAATAATTATTTTGTGTGAATGTTTAGTACCATGGGATGCATCACATATAATACGGGTTTTTTTCTCGTGCAGAAATTATGCAAATTAGATGAACTTTGATTTTTTCAGTGCGACTTACACACAGTAAGTACACATGTCAATACGGCTCAGACTAGAGTCTGTATTTATGAACTGATCTTCACGAAATGTCTTGGGTACCTTTGTTATCACCTTGGGACGAGAAGGAGTGTTTCTGTGTGCGGTCTAAAATTCAAGATGGCTGCCAGTGGCCATTTTGTACCGAAATTAGGTCTAATCAGTTTTTTGTACACATCTTCTATACAGCTCAGACTAGAGGCCATATTTATGAACCAATCTTTACGAAACTTCTTGGGTACCTTTGTTATCACCGTGGGATGAGAGCGAGTGTTTTTGGGTGTGGTCCGAAATTCAAGATGGCCACCAGCAGCCATTTTGTACCAAAATTAGTGCAATCAGTCTTTTGTATAGAACTTCTGTATGAAAGTTCTGATTTGAATAAATTTTTGTATGAATGTTTAGTAACATGGAATACATCACATATTGTAAGGGGTTTTTTTTCGTGCCGAAATTATGCAAATTAGATGAACTTTGATTTATTCAGTGCTACTTACACAATGTAAGCACACATGTCAATACGGCTCAGGGTAGAGGCTGTATTTATGAACCGATCTTCACAAAACTTCTTGGGTACCTTTGTTATCTCCTTGGGATGAGAATGAGTGTTTCTGGGTACGTTCCAAAATTCAAGATGGCTGCCAGTGGCCATTTTGTACCGAAATTAGGTCCAATCAGTTTTTTGTCACAAGTTCTATACAGCTCGTATTTATGAACTGATCTTCACAAAACTTCTTGAGTACTTTTGTTTTCACCTTGGGACAGGATCGGTTGTGTTTTGGGGTGCCTTTGTTATCACTGTGCTATGAGAACAAATATTTTGGGGTTCAGTCAGACCCACTCTGGGACTCAAAAGATTTTTTTCTAGTTCAGCATCTGACTGTCACCCACCTTTACAATACTTTACCTATACATTTGTTACAGGCAACAGTCAGTATTCATGTACAGACCGTTACAATACTTTATATGTACCTTTGTTATCAGGTCATTACCTAGATGTTTGTCATTGCTGTGTCACATACTATACATGTACATGTCTTTGTCTTGACAAGTTGAGCTACAGTGTCATTGACACTTTCATTATACTGTACCAATGACCCAGACTTAGCTGAATAGTAAAAAGGCTGGAGGGCCTAGGACATAGAGGAAAATCCAATAAGCTCAACTATATAATATAGAGGCAACCCCTTAAGGAGAAAAGGAGTATTAGGCTTTACATGTATCTTTCTTATTTAATATTAAATTAGAAAGATACAATACCCTTTATAATTGAGCACAATAACATTCATGTTCTCTATTAACATCCAGTATAACCCTTATACTAATTATTTTTAAAGTAAGCCAATAAATAAAGTTAGTCCAGAGAATTGAGACTCTTTATAATCTTTTAAAAGTGTCCGAGTATTGTATATTAAAGCCCGTTTGACACTTGACATATACAAATGCTTCACACTGAGCTACACTTTAAAAATATGACATGAATGAATTTAACATTAATATTACACTTTAAAACCATCCCGGAAGCGACTCAGAAATACTGACTTTGGAGGAGGCATTCCCTTGCTTTTCACTATAAAGCAGGTGACCTAAGGGAACACCCTCCCCCCCCCCCCCCCCCCCATTCCCTTTGCCCTGGGTCAACTAGCCCAGAGCGAAGAGGGCAGCCGGACGGAGTCACTGACGGAACAGAAAGCCTGCATAACTATAGTTGCAACTGTTTAGTGGACGACATTCTGAGCAACAGATAACAGACCTAAACAATGCAGGTCTCCAGAAATGGACTCAATATTTCTGAGATAAAAATTTGTGAATGTGGATGGCTGAGACCAATAAGCAGCCTTCATTAAATCTGTAATAGCAATACTATTAGCATAAGCCCAAGAAGTAGCAAGAGCTCTTACTTCATGAGCGGAAATCTTAAGCACAGACTGCTGAGAAGAAGATAAACTCTCATAAGCAGTACGGATAGTTAATTGAATCCATCTAGCAATAGAATGGACCGAAATGTCCCTTCTATTAGGCATCAAAGACAGAAAGAAACTTTTCCGTCCCTTTCTGATAAACTGAGATCTCCGTTTATAGATACGTAACGCTCTAACAGGACAGAGTAAAGGCCTACGCCCGTCTGAAGACGGAAGAGCCTTAATAACAATAGGTTCCGGATATTTATTAGGAGCCTGATTCTTAGCTAAAAAACCCACATTAGTAGTGAAGGTGATAGTGTTCCCGACACTATGATAGTGAGAATCATCCACCGACAGTGCATGAAGCTCACTGACTCTTCTAGCAGAAGAGAAAGCTAAGAGAAAAGCTGTCTTATAAGATAAGAATTTGAAATCTACTGTCCCAAGAGGTTCAGATGGCTTTTCCTTCAATTTAAGAAGAACCCAAGCTAAATTCCATTTAGGAATTAACCTAAGAGTTCTGGGTCTATTTATCGAGAAGTTTCTAACCAACTTAGATAAAGAGACATTAGATCCAATTTGTAAACTATCATGATGTGCATAGGTATCAGATAACATAGACCTATAACCCTTAATAGTAACAGGCTGGTGTTTGATTTCGTCAAACAAGTATACTAGAAAGTTTGCAATGTCTGGTATAGAGGGATCGAAAATATCTACAGAATGATCCCTACACCAACGACGAAAAACCTTCCACTTAGCCGCATAGTTTAGCGAAGAGGAGGTCCTCCTACAGTTAGAAATCGCGTTCACTGCTCGTCCTGTAAAGTGCTTGCCATGCAAGAAGGACCGCACAACGGAAAAACGTGAAGGTTGAGACCTTGCGGGTTGTGATGGAGTTGACGCGATTTCCCCTGCGAAAGAAGATCCTCCCGTGGAGGAAGCTTTCGCGGTAGGTCCCACAACAGACACCTGAGTAGATTTATCCACGGTCTCTGTGGAGACAGAGATGCTACCAACAGAATCTTGCATTGAGATTGTTTTATCTTTAGCAATACTTGCTGAATTAACGGCGCTGGAGGATACGCATATCCTATCATTCCGTCCCAAGGGATCGACAGAGCGTCTACTGCAAATGCTCTTGGATCCGGACACGGAGACACATACGTCTGCAACTGATTGTTGAGATGTGTCGCAAATAAGTCTATCATTGGCCGTTCCCATTAGTAGCAAATCTGATTGAATACTTGTTTGTTGAGAGTCCACTCCGACGGCAACAAGCGACCCTTTCGTGAAAGGGAGTCTGCTAGCACATTCAGATGACCCGGTATGTGACGGACCGAAAGAACCTGATGTTCTAGCGCAAACAGAAGGATTCTTTCCGTTAGATTGAACAACGGAACTAAATGAGTGCCTCCCTGATTCCGTATATACGCCACTACTGTCGTATTGTCGGATAGGATTTGGACATGAGCATTGTGAATAATGTCCATCCAATGACGTAACGCAAGCCAAATTGACATCATTTCCTTGATGTTTATGTGCTTGCCCAGGAATTGCGGATCCCAAAGACCCTGGCATCTCGAATCCGTTGGGATCAATGATGCACCCCAACCTGTTTGACTGGCATCCGTCATAATGGTAAAACTCGGATCCGGCAACTGCAGCGGAACTCCCTGAGTTAACCACTGAATGTTTGCCCAAGTCTGAATCTCTTGTTTCACTTGATCTGACAAGAGAACGTCTATGTCGAGCGAATGAATTTTCACACTCCAATTCTGAGTCAAGAAAATTTGGAGAGGACGCGTGCGTAACCGCCCCATCGGAATGAGATCCGCAGTGGCTCCGCACAGACCTATCAGTCTCATAAATTCTCTCGCTGTGACTTTGTCTGCGTGCAGACAATAGCGAGCGTAACAACTGACTAATTTCGCTCTGGTTAACGGCAGACGAACGAGATTGTTGTGCGTCTCGAAGCTCATTCCCAGATGTGTGAATGACTTGGACGGCACCAGATTCGACTTCTCCTCGTTTACTATAAAACCGAGACGTCGGAGCAATAGAAGTAGATTCTGAACATCGTTCTGAAGCGTTAACTCGTTGCCGTATCTCTGAAGAATGTCGTCCAGGTAGGCCGATGTTACCGCAGACGAATGAGCTCGGAAATAGATCATTACCGAGTT
This sequence comes from Pictodentalium vernedei, assembly GCA_031216915.1. Taxonomy (NCBI): domain Eukaryota; kingdom Metazoa; phylum Mollusca; class Scaphopoda; order Dentaliida; family Dentaliidae; genus Pictodentalium; species Pictodentalium vernedei. The sequence continues at coordinate 674,059,617 of CM062297.1, read as the reverse complement.
CATTACCCGAGTGAAAGCCCAGGGTGCTAGATTCAATCCGAAGCACATCGCCCGGAATTGATACACCACTCCTAGGACTGCGAAGCGTAGATACTTTCTGAATGTCGGATGTACCATGACGTGAAAGTACGCATCTTTGAGATCTATGCTTGTTGCATAATCGTTCACCCGAATACTCGCTCTGACCGACCGAATCGTCTCCATATAAAACTTCGGAGCGACGATCAGCTTGTTTATCCAGCTCAAATCTATGACTGGACGGAACGAGCCAACTGGTTTCGGAACCAGAAACAGATGGCTGTAGAATCCCGGAGTCTCCTCGTTTTCTACGACCTCTACCGCGTTCTTCATTAAAAGAGACTGCGCCTCTGATAATAGAGCGTCTCTTTTCTGCGGATTTGACGGAAGTTGAGTCCACTTTGGACTTCGAGGTAATGGAGGTTTTCATTTGAAGGATATCTTTAGACCTTCCGAAGTCACTCCTCTCACCCAAGGGTCGTCCGTAATCGACGCCCATTCTTGTGAAAAGCTCGACAACCTTCCGCCAACCGGTACGCGATAGAGGTTTAAGCCATCACCTCCTGGACCTGCGAGGCCTGCGGTAGGAGAAACCACGTCCTCCACGACCCACACCTCGTCCCGTCGACCTCGGGGCGTCCGACCGGTTGTCCCGGCCCGAAGGACGTCCCGAACGTGAGTCGCTACCTTGATGGTCTCTCGAATAAGACCAAGAGGACGCACCGCGACCTCTTTTGGAACCTCTCTTGGGCGCATTAGACCCAGAAGTGCCTGTCTTATTCTTGTCTGCCGTATCTGACTTCTTAGAAGCAGATTTGAACAACAGAGAATCCGAAGCTTTCTTTGTAATTTTATAATAAATAGCAGAAAGCTTGCCGTCAAAGAGAAGTTCTCCGGAGACCGAAGCGACTCTGAGAGAGTTCTTTACCTTACTATCCACGAGTGTGGATGTAGCTAGGGCTGCGTCACGTCTAACCAACTCCAGGTTTGCCACTGAAAGGGCGGAGTTACACGTGGAATAAGCTACTGCCCTTGAAAGAAGTCTTAAAGAGGATTGTATATCCTGAAATTCTTTCCCTTGAAGGCGCAGTGATAACGCCTTAGTAAGGTGATCTGCGTAAAATAAGGCATCTAAATTGGCTCTGTTAGACAAAATAGCTGTTTCCAACACCGCGGTTGGAATAGAAACCGACGACGGTAATGATAGCTCTAAGTCTTCCGCCTTGTCGTCCATACGCAGAGGAACTCTCGGAATACCCTGTCCTGCCGTGTCGAATTTATTCCTTGCATTAATGAAAGGCAGGTTGAGAGTATTGGCGGACAAGAAACCTGCTTTCCCCGTCTTGGAAGCAAGTTTAAATATAGCGTCGTTCAATAATTCAAATGTTCTTGCAACATTATTGGACTGCGACGGAAACTCGGGAGCGATGTCCCTGAACCGCTCAGTCCAATGACGCTATAATCCTCTTGTCCGGAACCGCAGGAGTCTGGCCCGACGGAACAACTTGAGGGAGAAAGTGCCGGATGAAGTCGACGGCAGCTTTATGTTGTTCCGAAAGGGATAGCTCCAAGTCATCCGTATCCCTTTCACCATCCGGTCGGACCTCATGATGCTCCCGGTCGTCCGCCCCCGATGCTTCGGCGGAGCGTACCAACCCAGCGCCGTCGGATAATTCCCGATCCGACACCGTTTCTGTCGGCTGCTGGGATGCTGCGATAAGTTGTGCTATCTGCACAAGTACGTCCGGCATCGAGACCTGCGGAGGCGCAGTCTTTCGCTGCTTCGCCGAGGGCAGCTCTGCATCTGATGGCTCCCGCATACTTTTTCTATGCAAACGTCCGGAGTCCATCGGACTCATGTCCCTGGCTGCCGGATGGTGTGACCTGGTCGCCGAAGAATCCCTGATCGGCGAAGCTGGTAAGATATCGGCGGTCACGCAGCCAAGGTGTGGTCGTGTGCGCTGACGAGAAGAAGAAGCCTGAGCAGTCTCCGCGGACTGCCTATACAATGGAGCGTCCCGAGCGACGGACGTATGCTCCGTTTGCGACACATTTTGTACCACAACATCTGGTCCCAGATGTTGTTGTACGAGAGAGGGGCCTCTCTCGCTCGTGGCCCGGCTGGACCTGGACGAGCTAGGAACCGGACTCAAAGGCTTCCTCCGATCTCGCCTACTACCCGCCATCACTGGGTGTGCACGTTGAATGTTTATAGTGCTCGCATCACCCAACATTTCCTCCTGGACCGCATCGGACAAACCCGGCTGCCGAACCATTCGGTGAATGGACGCTACACCGGGCGAGCTAGCGGACGACATTTGTTTAATCTCCATGAGCACTTTTGCCGCTAGCTCTGTATTCATTTGTGACGACGGAAGCGCACTTGCGGAAGATAACATGGAAACATCACCCTGTTCTTGTTCCTCTGAAATAGAAACTGAGAGAGTAGAGTGACCTTGCGGAGAAAGAGCCGGCATAGCCCTTTCTCCAGTAACAACATACCGTGACACACGTTTCCAATGTTTGTCATCCCAATATTGACATATAGAACAGGGATTAGTGTGAGAACACTGACTACAATTAATACAATGATCATGAAAGTCAGAGGAAGATTTCTTCCTATTACAATTTGAACAATATCCTTTCATTGTGAAAAGTCAACAACAAGTCCCAGTTACTCGCACAAACCCCTGACACAAAGATACATCATAACATGATCCATTAAAAATGAAAAAACAATTGCAAATCAAAAAAATTTTTGAAAAATATTTTTTCAGCGAAGCCCAAGTTTCTGAAAAGTAACGTTGAGCCCCGATGGATCCGATGGCTAAGTGTGGTCAAAAATTTTAAATTTATATTAAATAATTAATGCAACACTTACGGATATTAAAAATGTATCTTATAGTGAGATAAACTACACCAAAGGCAAACAGCCCCCCTCAAAAGAGACTGTTGCCAATGTAAACAAACAGTGTAAAACACCAGAAAACATGACTCCAGGCACTGAAAAAACTGGCCCGAAATCAGTCATCAAAATTACACTCTATCTGATGCAAGACAGAGACTCCCAGGGGAGAATCTGCAGAACATCAGATGGAAGATGCAGAACACAACGTTTATACACCCATGGGTGAAAACGTAACTATGGGGAAAATAACAGAAAACATTCTGCAACCAAGCAACTCTCCCAAGAGAATTTTAGAAATGAACTTTCTCAAAAATATGCCAAAAGCATGGGAGAATTGCAAGGGGGGACTTAGAAGGCCAGGGGAGAGGAAACACTGAATAAGCAGTGCAACTTTTTAGCAAGAATGACAACAAGAGGCCCATGCCTCGAAAATAGGCAACTTAACATAATTTCATAAAAAATTTTAAGTACAGCCCTGATTATTTTTTGTCACTCCTTTTTCCTCTCCTCCTTCTTTTTCCTCCTTAGAATCACCATTTCTCCAATAATTACGTGTCTGGCATCCTTTAAACTGAGATTTACAAGCACAAAGATCAGTGAGATGTTGACTGATGAAGGGCCAAACAGAGAATGATAATTGGCGCCAATTTCGGAACGTCCTTGACACTGCGCATGCGCAGTAGGGGCGAAGTATGGAGGTCCTATAGGACATGATTTCTTTCGGTTTTGGATGCAAATTTTGGGGATTGGGGGGCAAAATTTGTGTTTGGCCCTGGTTTTGTTCGAGTTAGCACCAGCTAAGTCTGGGTCATTGGTACAGTATAAAAATACTGATATTTTGGTGCTTTTCCATATTTCCAAGGGCCGTAACTCACACAAGAATAATGCAATCAGCATGAAACTCAAACTTGATCTGTAAGTCATCGTTCTATAGTAGGTTACCAAAAATGAAATCATTCCGTCGAAGCTTTTCCAAAAAAAGTCCGGAAAACTGACATTTTGGCGCTTTTCCATATTTCCAAGGGCCATAACTCACACATGAATAATGCAATCAGCATGAAACTCAAACTTGATCTATATGTCATTGTTTTATAGTAGGTTACCAAAAATGAAATCATTCTGTTGAAGCATTTCCAAAAAAACTCCGGAAAACTAAAGTGTGACCAACAGACTGACGGACTGACAGACGGACGGATGGACAGAGTGCAAACCTATAGTCCCCCCCCCCGCGATCCCGGTAGGGGACTAATAATTCAGCGGGAAGGTATGAGTGCCCAGTACTGCCCACTCATGGGAGGGCCATTCCTATCTGGGTCATTGGTAAGTATAAAAAATATATAAATTACTTTAAATTTTTTCATATTTTTATACTGTAACCAATGACCTAGACTTAGCTGAATCGAAACTTCCAAAATAGTAGATCAACATAGATCAAATCCTTCAATCCACGATGAAGAAATTAGAATTTACATGTATTCTCTTAATACCATAATAGAAGAGACATATCCTAATATGGATCCCAATTATGTAAATCCTAAATCTAAGCTTGAAAACATTTTAATAAGGATGTAACAAATAAACAATTCTTAAGACTAGTCTGGCCTAGGCCCTAAAAATTAGAATGGCATATTGAGAATGAGAGAAAATTGCCCATAAACCTACGCCACACAATAATACTGCAGCTGATCGCCGAACATAGTATGGACAAAACAGCTTCCTTAATAGTTACATACCCCATAAGACAGAGAAGTGGACAAAATGCCACCCCCCCCTTTTTTTTTTTTGAACATATCTTCAAAAGAAAGACGGGAGAGCTCTGGAATCAATAAGCAGAACCAGGAAACAATATAAATAAATATCGATCAGGCACTCAAAAATTAATTCATGAGTAATAAATGGTACTTAATGCCACTTCACAAGCCAAGGCTATAGCGATGATTTTAGTAAATAACATTATCCGCTACAAAATATGCACTGCAGACGCCGTATACAGGTACAAAGGAAATCAGTGAAAAATAAAATATAACATGTACATACAAAAGCGGGAAAAGATGAATAATCTCTGCAGAGAAAACACGCTTCAAGATCATTCACAGGAGGCCTCTGTAATATTAAATCCAGTAAAAACACTCTCCAGCGTGTACTATTTGGTATCTTCAACTATAAATACGTACGAATATGCGATTTGAGAACCGACAAAATAGAGACCAGGATCTAGAAATGGAGGTAGGTATGATTAACCGGCTGGGAGACAGACTGCCCTTGAAATATATAATAATTTCAAGGTCCACCAAAGAGATAGCATAATCACACATTGCGTGAGTGCATAAAAATCCAGCCTGTAATCATCTAAAAACCACCACACCGGAAGGAGATCTTATTACCCTGCTCTTTATCCGGATGAAGTCAGTGTCAAACTATGCTAGCGGTTTCTCATAATTGCTCGCAGCATTGTGATTCACTGGAACAAGTTTAAGGAAACGATAATGTATGGTATCTATATCATCCAAGAGTTGTTCCGGAAGGGAAAGTTATCCTTTCCATCATACGTCTAAATCAGAATCACAGTCACCAGCATCTGAACAGGCAGGTGACTGGACCGATTAAGCACCATTCAACAACTCAAGTTTTGAGACTGATGTTGAGTGCTTCTCCCTTAGCAGGAGTACTGCGATTAGCTGCGTAACTGCGACAGCAAGTCCGTTACGGAGGCCTGAGGAGCAGCGGTCATGAATAGCCTGTCCACCGGCTGCTCCTAGGACAGGGTGTCCAAGATAGTTATTACTGCGGACGACCCGATGAATGAAGCCTCATCTCCTTGGCTACTAGATGGTACGACTTTCTTCACAAAAGATGGAACTTTTGACAATGCAGACTGGAAATCCTGAGTCACTTAGCCAAGGTGCGGTCAGGAGTGCTTGGTAGACGCTAAAGAAGCAAAACTGTAGCCGTCCCCGGCTAAGAATTGAACTAAGTGTACCGGACAATAGCTATGTACGTAAGCTCTGACTGACGCAAGGTCCTGCCAACAACACCTGGCTCCAGATGTTGTTAAAAGAGAGAGAGGGGTCTCCCTCTTGCTCGTGGTCCGGGGAGACCTGGACGAGCATACCTCAGAACTTGCCGTCTTCTTCCTTCCATCAACACTGGGTGAGCATGATTCGATTAAACAGTGCTCGCTACACCCTTATTCTCTCTCGACCACTACAGACATACCCAGCATCACACCATGAGTCTATGTGATAGATTTGCCGGTTGAGCTAGAAGGAGACAAGGGACGTAAACCTCTTTTGAAGCCTAGCTCTTGTCTAATATCACTGAGCACTTTTCCACTAGGTCGCGAATACAATGCATATGCGACACATCCGGAGTCACAGTCCTCGTATTCAATCTTAACCGTTTCACCAGCGTTAGGGAACTGAAACCACTCATCGGGTTTATAGCCCTGTGCAATATAAAGATCACTTTGTCCGTTATGTAGAGGAAACCATAAGAGTAGCCGACCCCGGCTGCCTATTAGACGGGATGTCGGCGGACAGGAAGCATGGACGTATACTCCGGCTGACGCAAGTTCCTACCAACAACATCTGCCCCCAGATGATGCTGTAAGAGAGAGAGGCCTCTCTCTTGCTCGCAGTCCTGGATGACCTGGACGAGCGTACCTCAGAACTTGCCGGTTTCCTCCTTCCGTCGCCGCTGGGTGAGCATGGTTGCATATCATAGTGTTCGCTCCACCCTATATCATCTCCTAGCCCGGATCGTATACACCTGGCGTCACAGTTCTCAGAGGCCTGAGTAACCACTTCACCAGTCGAGCTAGCTGGCGACAACGGACTTGTGCGGTCGTGTGTGCTTTTCGAACATAGAGGAAGCTATAAGACTAGCCGACCCCGGCAGTCTATGGAAGAAGCGTCCTGTGGACGTAAGTTCCAAATGACACAAGTTCCTACCAACAACCTCTGACCCCAGAAGTTGTCATAAGAGTGAGGGGCCTCTCTCTTGCTCGCGATTACAGAAGACCTGGACGAGCATACCTCAGAACTTGTCTACTTCCTCCTTCCCATGCTTCCTCCTTTCCGTCATCGCAGGGTGAGCATGTTCGTATCTTTATAGTGTTCGCTACACCCTTATTCCTCTTCTCGACCGCTACGGACATACCCGGCATCACACCACCCATATTTTATGTCATGACAGATCTGCCGGTTGAGCTAGCTGTACACAAGGGACGTAAACTTGCTTTTGAAGCCTAGTCCATGTCTAATATCATTGAGCACTTTTCAGCTAGCTCTTATAGTATAATGCGACGACGGAAGCACTCTCCCTGATGGCGTCATGAAACCACACCATGTTCTTGTTCCTCTGTAAATAGAAACTAAAAAACTAGAGTGACATTTTGACGAGAGGACCAGCAGTGTCCCCTCGCCGCGATAGGACCGATAGTGTCCACTCGCCTAACACAAACCATGACGCCCGTCATCCAGATTATCAAATCTGACACATGGAGTAGAATTAGTGGTAGTACATCAAATAAACTCATTACAACGACCATGTAAATAGAGGAAAGGCTTCCTCTATTTGCCCTTCTATTAGATAAATATAATTACCTAAATAATAATATATGTCATTGTACCACCACCAAATCTACATATATATAAGATAACATTAAAATATAATCGATGAAATAAATATATCCAAAAGAAAAACTCTTTCAAAAATAAAATAAAAATTTTTGAAATTTTTTTTCTTATATAAGAGCCCAAGTTCCCAAAGGGAATGATGAGCCCAAAAAAGCCTAAGTGTGGACAAAATTATAAAAATCTGTGTAAAATTAACTACCACACTATCAGAATATTTAATGTTACTTACAACTGTCGTTCCTAAACAAAAATAGGAAACTATCTAGAGTAATGTAAATGTCCACAAAAAACCAGAATCAAGACCCCAGGCAACACGGCCCGAAGTCAGTAACCGAAACAAAACTATCCAATGTAAAGCAAGATCTTCCTCAGAAGGAAAAAAGATACATTGGATTATGATGCATGACCAAAACGCCCAAACACCCTAAGGGTGAGGACGTAACCCTGGGGATGCACAGAATAATCTTCTGTATAATACGTTGAACTCCCAAGAAATTTTATAAAAAAATTTCATTAAAACAAGCCAAAAACCTTGGGAGCTTAACTGGGGGATCAAGGGAAGGAAGGGAAGGAATACTAAATAAACAGTGGATAGATCATAATCAATCAGTGATAACGTCAGGCTCATGTCCCGAAATTAGGGAACATGATCTAATCTTTATAAATATTATAAAATTACAGCCCTGAACGTTTCAAACCACTGTTTCTTCCTTCCTTCATCCAGTTCTATCCTTGGATACACCAATTTAACCATTGATTTGTTTCTGGTATCATTATTAATTGAGATTTAAAGCACAAATGTCAGTTTGTTGTCTGACAAGGGCCAAACAAAGAATGATTTATTGGTGCCAGATTTGGTGACTTCTTGGCATATGCGCATGCGTGGAGGGTAAAATATATGGAGGGCCAGATGGGACTTCTAATTTTCGGTTTTGCATGCAAATTTTGGGGACTGGGGGGCAAAATTTGTGTTTGGCCCTAGATATTTTGGGGTTAGCACCAGCTAAGTCTGGCCCATTGGTTACAGTATAAAAATGCTTCTTTTTTTCTTCTTTTAATGTTTTTTTTCTTTTAATTTAAAAAAGTTTTTTTTTTTAGACGCACTTCATAATTAGAGGTTATTACTTGGTTAGTTTCATATCGGCCAAGATATCAGCCGGAGACAGATGCTAATATGAAACTAACCAAGTAATAATCCCTTTATTTATTAAACCAAAACAAATAATTACAAAAATTCCCACATCTGCTACAGTTTTCTTACAGTGATATTGTTTCTCATTCTTTTCACCAAGTCTGAAGTTTCCTCTTCTCATACTTGTAGTTCAGCTATCCAAAGGTCTAAGTACAGATAGCTAAACTACACTTCACCCACTTCGACAAATTTCTGCTTATGACTCTGAATTTTAGTTTATGATGAATTTTCTATACAACTCTCTTTTCTTCATCCACCTAATCATTACTTATTGCCATCATTAATTCCTCATCATACAAAACTCAGCCTTCAATCCACCCCACCAGTCCTGATAACACCAATTTTCTTGGTTACATTCGAGGAATAAGTGTGAACATTTAAAGGTAAACAAACTGGTTGCACCTAGTAATGCAACAAGAGGAACAACTTCTTAACTTGGCTCATATTAGCTGAAATCGGCATCATATCTGTTGAGTATGAAGCCATATCAGGCGAGTTTGATAATGAGCAATTCTGGGAAAGAAAATCATAATTAACAAATAGAGAAATTTATTCCATAAATACACAAAACGACACACATGTGAGAATGGGTTAATCGATATAGCACGAGTGTCAGCGCAGAAGGATAAAATGAGAAGCTGCAGGCCTCTCGTTTTATCCTTCCAAGATGGCACAAGTGCCTTATCGGTTAACCCATTCACACGTGTCGTGCTGTGTTTGTTACACACCTTCACATCTATAAAAACAATTATTAGAAGGACACTCAGCAATTCATTTAACTATCAACAAAAACAACACATTTTATCACCAACCAAATTTGTGGGGGGAACCTGTGTTACTATTTTACAGCCCCGAAGTTCAAATGTGTTTTATATGCCTACTGGCACATAAAACACATTGGAACTCAGGTGACAATTTTCAGCTATCGATAGCAATTCAAACTGTAACTGTGTTGCACGATTTGTAGAAACTTCCAGCAAAATTTTGCTTCTATTTAAACATAGTCCGTCAACGATTTCCTTTACGCACATATGTGCGGAACAGGTTTTCATTTTCTGGATGGTTTTAGTGTCGCTGTAGATGGGGATTACATAGAACAGGCATGTAATAACATCTGGTATCTGTGGGTAATGTAATCAATATTTGCAATATAAAGAATCCAAAATGCAAGGAGTGATACATTCATCTTTCATCATTTTTGCACTTTAATTCATTGCATAATTTCTTATCTTACATTTGGATTAATTTTTCATCAAATCTCATCAAGGCTGCTGCACAGCAGCCACGACTAGATTTGATGAAAATTATTTTGAAAATAATCAGCGGATTAAGAGTTAATGGAGGCATCACATTGTATCATCACTGTAAAAGCTCAATGACGTTACATATGCTATTGGTATATACTTAACCAAGGTTGAACATACAGGAGAATATTTATTATCCCAGTTAGGGAATAAAACATAAATTCATTCTCAGGCTTGTTATTCATACACAATATTACCAGCAATTTGTAAGGTGCTAACTGTTTTTTCTCCCTCTTAAGCCACACATGCAACCCTCTACTTTGTAACAGTGGTTGATGACACTTCTTCAATAATGAGTCAAAGGCTACATAATGTATGGAAAAATGAATACAGGATTTTTTGCAGATACAGGGTTGGAGGATTTTTTGACATTTGAAGATACTGAGGAATCCTGTTGAGTGAAAAGACATTTTGTCAGACAAATTTATTCAAATAGCAAGAATATTCCCTAATATGATAATATTCCACATTACCATCACAAAACAAGAATTTAATTCTGTGCATTTTATTTCACTCAGCTCAAGGAGACTTTTTAAATAAGACTCAGGGGAATTGCACTCTGATGTCAAAATGGCAAAGTTTCGTAATTTTCACAATTTTCCGCAATGGCATTTGATATTAACAATATATTCCTTGTTTGATAGAGCACAGCAAGCTTTGTTTAACAAGATATAATTAGTTAAATTCATAGTTGAACAAGAGAAAAACCGAGTTATTGGAGAAAAGTTTGTCACACTACTAGACTGCTATGGGTTAAAAGCATCATTTGAACTTCTGTTCATTACAACAAAACTGGTTCCTTGACGTGCAGTCTTTAGGTAAACTTGCAAAGTACTGTTACGGAGAATCTACTCCTGGCGAAACATGAAATTGGCCCAGTGTCTGGCCCCCTGGCGGCTGGCGTCAGTTTGAAACAAAATGTTGTCTTGTAAATGCGCTGCTAACAACTGCGATAATACTTAAAAAAATACCGTGGATAGAGGGTGTCATTTTATTGTTTCCCCAAAGATAACAATAGGTTAGTTGACAGAATAATTACCGACTCAATTTAATGCAATCGCGAGCTGCATTTTCTAGACTATCAAGTTTTATGCACAAAAATACCAGCTAGAGCAGGCTAGAAAGTCGAGTGAAAATCTTGAATGAAATGGTTCATTTGACCTTTAGGTTCAAATTATTTGCAGTGCAACTCGAAACTAACTTGACCTGTGTGGTGTATATGTGTGCATGTGTCTGTTGCTTTGTTTGAGGTAGACTATGAATGTGTGACATTGCAGGCTCCATTGCTTTTCGGACTTGCGCGATTCGGTCCCAGTAATTTTTGTGTGCTATTCGGCCTCCTATTGGAGGTATATTTTTAGTATTTAAAAAGGAGGGGGTGAAAATGTCTGCTCCTACTCCAAGGCAAGATCTAATATATGAAGTATATAATTAAATATCACAGATTATCCCATTTATTTATCTATTTATTCATTGGGGTTTTACAACACTTTCAACAGCCAGAGTCATATCGTGTCAGTTTTACATCTAGAAGAAACCGGTGTACCAGTAGCAGAGAACCACTGAAAACCAATGAGTAACTACCAGACTCAAAGTTCTAGATGGTTAATAAGCATTTTCAGTTTCTTCCCCTGTAATTGGGTTCCCTCTTGAAAAATTAAAATTTTTTAGTACATTTTGTTTCTTGACATACCTACCACAATTGTTTACAATTGGCTGTAATGTGAGTGCAAGCCCTACTTTGGAACTAACTCAAGCTAATAAACTTTTCCAAACGAGTTGGAATAGTGGAAGAGTGAAATGCACGAAAAAGATCGAAAAAGGGTCGAGCGAGACCAGCGCTCGACATTACAGATACTCTCTCTGCACACCTCTTGCGTTTACCGAGTGCATGCGCAACAACCATGACGTAAATTCCATATTTCCACCAACGAGAAGTTTGTGATTTAGCAGGGAGGCATCGATATCAAAGATATCCCCAAGGAGGGTGGGTCTCCGGTAAACAATTGTGGTAGGTATGTTAAGAAACAAAATTTACTAAAAAATTTTAATTTCTTCTCAAGCTACTCACAATTGTTTACAATTGGCTGAATAAACAATAGGAGGAGGTGAATCAACCAATACCAACAAGAGCAGCAGAAAGAAAATGCAAGGAGGGCAGAGAATAATAGCAAAACCTGTAAACGAAGAAAAAAAGAAGCACCTGAAATGAACAAGGCTGAGCAACGCACAAACCCGATAAAAACAAATTTAACGAGGGTGCACAACAGCCTGAGCAGCAACGAGAGGGCCTAAAGAAAAAAGGTCCTCAGATTGCTGCGGTGTGTGGCGGAGATAAAAGGAGAAAGTAGAAGCATTCCTTCAGTAAGCCGCATTCATAACATTCCGGAGCAAAACAGAATTGGAGAACGCCCAGGATGTAGAAATGGCACGAACCTCCTGAGCATTAAACCAGTTCGAAAACAAGATCCAAAGCAGACAAGCTGGAATAAGCCAGCTTGACTGCAAGACAGATCCATCAGGAAATAGAATGGGAAGAGATAGACTGCCTCCTTGGAATGAGAGACGGAAAGAATCTCTTCCGACCCCTCCGAATGAACTGAGTGCGATTAATGTAAGTCTTGATCGCACGAACAGGACAAAGAGGAGGCCTCTGGCCATCGACAGCAGGAAGAGCCCGAATGCAGATGAGAGGAGGTACCGAATCAGGAAGTTTATTCTTGGCCAGAAAAGAGCAATCAGTAGTGAAGGTGATACTGTTAGCCTCATTGCTGAAGAAAGCAGAATCAACGGATAGCGCATGAAGCTTACTGACACGTCTGGCAGAGCAAACGCTAGAAGGAAAGCAGTCTTATAGGTGAGAAAACGCATATCGGTCTCAGATAAAGGCTCGAATGGCGCCCCCTCCAAACAATGCATCACCCATGCCAAGTTCCACTTGGATGTAAGACGCAAAACTCGAGGCCTCTTCAAAGAAAAGTGCTGAATCAGTTTGGAGAGAAAAATATTACAACCGATGCACCGCTTTCCCACATACCACACACGAGAAAGTATCAGACAGCATAGACCGATAGCCCTTTATGGTAATAGGCTGGAGGCCCTTGGAGTCAAAAAGGTATACCAGAAAATCTGCAATTTGAGCGATTGGCGGATTACGGTAATCCACATTTTGAGCTATACACCAGCGGCAGAAAACCTTCCACTTGGCAGCATAAGTCATGCCAGTGGAATGTCGCCATGATGCAGAAATGTACTCCACTGATCATCTCGAAAAACCTCTACGTCGGAGACAGGACCCGATAAAAGACAGACGTGAAGGGACAGGCTCGCCAGGTTGTTGTGAGACTTCCTGGGTCGACCCTGGAAAAGAAGATCGCGACGAAAGGTAGACGAATTGGCCGATCTTCCAACAGAGGCCACAGCAGATTGATCCACACCCTCTGTGTAGACAGAGGTGCGATCAAAATGATCCTGCAACTGCAAGCATGAATCTTCGCCAACACTTGAGGAAGAATTGGTGGATGAGGGAAGGCATAGCTGAACCAACCTGTCCAGTCTACAAATGCTAGTGGATCCGGACAAGGAGAGACAAAGGTCTCTACCTGATGATTCCAGCGAGTGGCGAAAAGGTCAACCAGAGGATGCCCCCACCGCTCACAAATCACCTGAAACACCGACCGATGCAGCATCCATTCGGTGGGAAGGACACTGTCATGTCGGAGTCTGGAATGTGCCGAATGGCCACCCGAGCGTTTACATCCAGCGCAAACAGTAGAAGATCCTGAGATAGTCGATACATGGGAATCGAATGTGTGCCTCCTTGATTCAGTATGTAGGCCACCACTGTCGAATTGTCCAAAAGACATAGGACAGTGTGATCCGACAGGTGAGAGATCCAAAGCCGAAAACTCAACAGAAGAGCAAGGAGCTCCTTCTGGTTGATATGAAGGGCCACCTGCTCGGCGTCCCACTCGCTGTGAGTAGACAGACTGAGAGGATCCAACGTCGCACCCCAGCCCCGATCGCTGGAATCCGCAGTAAGGATGAGATCGGCCAAAGGAAGATACAACGGGACACCCTGAGTCATCCAGGGAACATTGGCCCAAGGGTGGAGGTGACAAAGCAGGGACCGAGGAATAGGAAGTTCCAGGTCCAGAGGTTCCAGATTCGGACGCCAATGATCCAACAGGAAGTGTTGGAGAGGTTGGACAAACAAGCGACCCAGCGGAATGAGATCTGTCACTGAACTGCAAAGGCCCAGCATCTGAAGGAAAGTCCTGGCCAAGACCGAGGAAGATCGAAGCAGGTTCCAAGTCAAGGTGGAAAGGATCGTCGCCCGAACATTGGGAACCGACACCACATTGTGAAGAGTATCGAAATCCATTCCCAAATGACGAAATTGCTGAGAAGGAAGGAGATCCGACTTCTCGCAATTGACTCTGAAACCCAGCGATGCCAGTAGGCCAAGTAACTGCCAGACATCGGACTCCAGAACTGCATCATTGTGGTGCCGTTCGAGGATGTCGTCCAGGTTGGCTGATGAAGTCACAGCCGACCGAGTATAGTGAAAAGTGAGCACATGTGACATCAGTCGGGTGAAGGCCCAAGGAGAAAGGTTCAAACCAAATGGGAGAGCTTTCAATTGAAAGACACGATCCCGAAACGAGAACCGAAGGTATTTCCGTGATGCCAGATGAATGGGTACATGGAAATAGGCATCCCTCAGGTCGATACTGGCTGCAAAATTGCCCTGATGAATTGAACGTCGAACCAACCTGAAAGTCTCCATGCTGAAATGAAGTGCTATGATGGACTCGTTCAGGATACTCAGATCGATGACAGGACGAAACTAGCCATTTTTCTTCGGTACCAAGAAAAGTCTTGAGTAAAACCCCGGTGAAAGGGTGCTCCTGACCACCTTGATCGCCCCTTTGGAGAGGAGATTGTCGATCTCCTGCACCAGAAGGCCCCTACACAGAGAATCGGAAGGGACCTGAGTCGGGAGGGGCACCCGAGATAAACAGGGGTGCCGACGGAAGGACAGTCGCAGACCGGATTGGATGACATCAAGGACCCAAGGGTCCGACGTTATCTCTGTCCAACGGTCGAAAAACAGCGATAGCCTTCCCCCGACTGGAGGCGAATCAAGGTGAGGACCTTCATTTGTGGACTCGATGAGGACCCCGAGAGGAGAAACCACCCCCTCGGGAAGCAACTGAGTCCTGAGACTTTCCTCCCTGAGGCTGCCAGCGAGCCTGGCTGCGACGGCGCTTCTTCTGAGCAGAAGGAGTGGATGGAGCTGAAGGCGTGCCCGACATGGCTGACGCAGTGGAGCGCTTGGCAGGCCTGAAACGACCACTACCCGCAGCAGCAGGTTGGTCCAGCTGTCGAAACAAAAGCTGGTCCTTCGAGTGACGAAGAACCTCACCATGGACAGCTTCCACGGAACCATGGAACAGCCGAGGTCCAACCAAAGAAGCAGACCTCAGAACAGCACGCTGGTCAGAAGGAAGGGATGGAGAAGTAACCAACACTGCATCCCGGCGTGCAAGCTCCAAATTAGCCGTGTTACAGGCGTGAGGGTGTGTCAGGTTCATAAGAGCCTGCGATAAAACATGCAAAGGCACCTGAGCATCATCAAACTCCCCTGATTGAAAATATGCAGCTAGGGCAGCGACGACGTGATCCGCGAGAGATAACATACCCAGCATCTTTCGGGACAGGCCCACCATAGATTCAACCACCGACATCGGGAGGACTGCCGACTTAGGCTTAGTCAACCCGAGGGAAGGAGAATCTTCATCCACAGTAGTCATCCCTTGGAAGACTGGTGGACAGACGGATTCATAGACACGAAACCGCGATGGAAACAGAAAAGCATCGGACCGTGAAAAGAAAGAGCCCTTCAGGGCCTTGGAACGCATTTTGGCGCCCAGGCCCTGGAAGGACTCAACAACCTGAGCCGATTGCAGAGGACGCAAAACCCCAGAGCTAGAAGGCTCAACAGAGTTGCGGCACTCCACAGAGGACCACGGCCGGACGGTCACAGATGGCTGGTCTGAAGACTGAATGTCTGGCAATAAGCCAAAGACAAAATCTAAAGCCTGCCCCAAGACTGACGAGGGGGGGCCCATCGCCTTCAAGAAAATCGTCATCCTCTGTGGCAGAAGACACGTAGCCCAACTTGGGCTGACCAGCGGAAACCTCCTGTGAATACTGAACAGCATCCAAAGGCCCAGGCGAGGAATCTCTGCAACCGACCAAAGGAGGTTGTGCCTCAGGAGGCACAGGGAAGCCAACTTGAGGGTTGCTAGAAAGTAACCGGGTGAGCGTCAGAACGGCCTGCCTCAGCTCACCCTGAGAATCCGTCGTAGCAGCCGCGCCCGACGGAGTGTCTTCCCAATGGACCCTTCTAGAAGAAGAACCCAAATCCTCAGAAGGGACCGACGACGAACGTCGATCAGCAGACAGAGTAGGGAGACGGTGAGAAGACACTGGAGGATAGTCCCAAGAGTGACGTCCAGGGGGCAATCACTGTCCTCTGCAAAACAGAAGGTGCTGCCTGCAAATCCTCTAGAGAGGCTGACGGCGTATGTCGATCGGTAGCTGCACCTGGGACACGATGAGAAGACACCAGAGGATTGTCCCAAGAATGACAGGAACCTGTCATTGGCCTCTGAGCGACAGAAGGCACCAACTGCCCATCCTCCGAGACCGACGACAAGCATCGATCGACAGTCAGACTTGTAACACAGTGAGAAATCACCGGAGGAAGGTTCCAAGAGTGACAGCTAACAGGAGCTGTCACTGGCCTCTGCCAAACAGCATGCCCTGGACGCCAATGTCCCAGTCCCATCCTGCTAGTCGGCTTACCAGCAGGGGAAGGCGGAACAACAAATGATTCACTCGAGGGGCGAGGAATTGCTGCCGAAGCGACCAAATGGCCCAACCGACCAGGAGCAAACCTAGCCAGATGAGACGGAGCAGCCAGCAAACCCGAACAGCTTCGCTGAGAGCCCAGAGACACAGCAGCAGATACAGCCTCGGACCCCCGAGACTGTACACCATTCCCGGAAGAGATGGCAGAGCCACCATCATACAAGATGGGATCAGCAGGAACAACTTCCCCAGCAACTGTCGACGGCGCAGGGGCAAATCGGAGAGAGTCACCGATCTGACCTCGGAGAAACTCTCAATGAAAACAGCCTCCTCAAGGGTGACATCAGAAGCCAAAGGAAGAGAGACCACACTCCACTTCAGGCATCACAGCACCAGCACCGTCAACAGTTGCAAAGGAACTTGCTACTGAAATAGGCTGACCAACATCCTGCGTGACAGAGTCACCACGTGCACTCTCGGAAATCTCCAAAGAGGCACGGCTACCCTTACCCCGAGAACGAGGGGTTCTAGCCCTGGAAAGAACCAACTTGTTCACGGACGCCCAGAACTTAGAGGACCAATCCCCACAAACACCACAGGAATGGGCATGTGAGCAATTGTTGCAAGTGACACAAGTAGCATAGAATCATCTACATGTTTCATCTGCAAACAAGAGGTACAAGGAATTGTTTTAGGCATAATAATTTCAATTGGGAAAAAATCCCCAAGAAAATCAAAACAATCAAGCTTCCCACTGACAGAAAACAATGGTCGCGTTAACACGCGTGGGAAAAGCAAGACAATGTAATAAGAGAATAGAAGCTAAAAATAGCACAACTAATATAATAATGAATAAATTTAGAGCTTGGTAAAAGGATACAGAAATTATCTGAAAACAAAACAGGAGGTGCACATCTTCAATATATGTAAAAGAATGTCTGAAAGTTTCAATGAAATCTGTTCAAAGGTTTAAGAGTTGCAGATAGCAGATCTGTACAGAATGTCAACTGAATTTGACAAAGTTCATTTTTCAATATGGGAAACTGTAAAAAAGAAAGTATCTGAAAACAAAATAGGAGGTGCACATCTTCATCTCTGAGAGTTTCAACGAAATCCGTTCACTGGTTTAAGAGGAGTTGCGGATAGCAGATATGTACCCCCTCCCCTCCCCCCCCCAAAGTGTAACACCCCTATAGCATAACGGACGGACGTATGTTGGAATATTAAAGTATCTGAAAGAAAAATAGGAGGTGCACATCTTCAGTGTATGTAAAAGAATGTTTGAGAGTTCCAATGGAGTTTGTTCAATGGTTTAAGAGGAGGAGCGGATAGCAGAACTATACCCCTCCCAACTAAAACCTGAATTGACAAAGACCATTTTTAAATATGGGGAACTGTAAATATGAAAATATCTGAAAATAAAATAGGAGGTGCACATCTTCACTGTATGTAAAAGAACATCTGAGAGTTTCAATGAAATCCGTTCACTGGTTTAGGAGGAGTTGCGGATAGCAGATGTGTACCCCCCTAAAGCGTAATGGACGGACGGATGGACAGACGGACGTACGGACGGACCAAGTGATCACTATATACCTCACACTTTTCAAGTGGGTGGTATAATTAGAGAATCGGCTCAGAACATTTTGAGAACATAATGTTCTGTTTATGAATCCTGATGAGAAAAAAAAACTGGTTTGGAATGCAGTCTCAATCCTGTTTTATGTTCCCAATCCACCTAAACTCGTAATTGAAAAAGAAAATTAGAGAATAGACAGACGGAAAGTCCCCAGCTCAAAACACAATGTATTGAAGGTAGCAATAGACTCCAAGAAGGAAACAGATGAGAGCTCTTATACAATATCAAAGAGTAAAAATCAGTAGGTCTAAAAAAGTGACTGAAAAGTTTAAAAAGGTAAATTTGGAAACAAGAGACCCAAGGAGCCTGAGGGTGCTCACCTGACATGGTAGCCTAAAAATCAACCCAGAGAATTGATTTCAACAAGTTGCATCTGCTCGTCCTAAGAAAAGCTTATACCAAATATCCAAAGATTCTGACCAGTGGATCCAAAAAAAAGAAGATTTTTAAAGAATATTCCTCATACTGAACTAAGTTATAATTCGGGTTCCCACAGGGAGCCCATATATGAACCCAGGGACTTGGCTTTAACAAAATTAAATCTCACCCCGCTAAGGATGCTGCACACCAAATATCAAAACATTCCGACTGCTGGATCTGAAGAAGAAGATTTTTAAAGAAAATTCCTCATTTTGAACTAAGTTACAATTCAAGCTCCCACAGTGAGTCCAAATATGGACCTAGGGACATGGCTTGAGGAAACTTGAATCTCACCCCCCTAAGGATGCTGAATCTCAAATATCAAAACATTCCAACTGCTGGATCTGAAGAAGATTTTTAAAGAAAATTCCTCATTTTGAACTAAGTTATAATTCGGGTTTCCACAGTGAGCCCAAATATGAACCCAGGGACTTGGCTTGAAGAAACTTGAATCTCACCCCCCTAAGCATGGTGCATACCCAATATCAAAAGATTCTGCCTGCTGGATCTTGAGAAGAAGATTTTCAAAGAAATTTGCCTAAAATGCACTAAGTTCGAATTCGAGCTTCTATACTGAGCCCAAATATAAACCCAGGGGGCCGATTTGAAAAAACTTGAATCAGATCCACCCCAAAATGTTGCATACCAAATATCAAAAGATTCTGCCTGCTGGATCTGGAGAAGATTTTTTAAGAAATTTGCCTAAAATGCACTAAGTTTGAATTCGAGCTTCTATACTGAGCCCAAATATAAACCCAGGGGGCCGATTTGAAAAAAACTTGAATCAGATCCATCCCACAACGTTGCATACCAAATATCAAAAGATTCTGCCTGCTGGATCTGGAGAAGAAGATTTTTTAAGAAATTTGTCTGAAATGCACTAAGTTTGAATTCAGGCTTCTATAGTGAGTCCAAATATGAATCCAGGGGGCTGATTTGAACAAACTTGAATCAGATCCACCCCACAATGTTGCATACCAAATATCAAAAGATTCTGCCTGCTGGATCTGGAGAAGAAGATTTTTTAAGAAATTTGCCTAAAATGCACTAAGTTCGAATTCGAGCTTCTATACTGAGCCCAAATATAAACCCAGGGGGCCAATTTGAAAAAAACTTGAATCAGATCCATCCCACAATGTTGCATACCAAATATCAAAAGATTGTGCCTGCTGGATCTGGAGAAGAAGATTTTTCAAGAAATTTGCCTGAAATGCACTAAGTTCGAATTCGGGCTTGTATAGTGAGCCCAAATATGAATCCAGTGGGCCGATCTGAACAAACTTGAATCAGATCCACCCCACAATGTTGCATACCAAATATCAAAAGATTCTGCCTGCTGGATCTGGAGAAGAAGATTTTTTAAGAAATTTGCCTGAAATGCACTAAGTTCGCATTCGAGCTTCTATACTGAGCCCAAATATAAACCCAGGGGGCCGCTTTGAAC
The DNA here is from genome assembly GCA_031216915.1 of Pictodentalium vernedei. Classification (NCBI taxonomy): domain Eukaryota; kingdom Metazoa; phylum Mollusca; class Scaphopoda; order Dentaliida; family Dentaliidae; genus Pictodentalium; species Pictodentalium vernedei. The sequence continues at coordinate 674,039,179 of CM062297.1, read as the reverse complement.
AAACTTGAATCAGATCTACCCCACAATGTTGCATACCAAATATCAAAAGATTCTGCCTGCTGGATCTGGAGAAGAAGATTTTTTAAGAAATTTGCCTGAAATGCACTAAGTTCGAATTCAGGCTTCTATAGCGAGTCCAAATATGAATCCAGGGGGCCGATTTGAACAAACTTGAATCAGATCCACCCCACAATGTTGCATACCAAATATCAAAAGATTCTGCCAGCTGGATCTGGAGAAGAAGATTTTTTAAGAAATTTGCCTAAAATGCACTAAGTTCAAATTCGAGCTTCTATACTGAGCCCAAATATAAACCCAGGGGGCCGATTTGAAAAAAACTTGAATCAGATCCATCCCACAATGTTGCATACCAAATATCAAAAGATTCTGCCTGCTGGATCTGGAGAAGAAGACTTTTCAAGAAATTTGCCTGAAATGCACTAAGTTCGAATTCGGGCTTCTATAGTGTGCCCAAATATGAATCCAGGGGGCCGATCTGAACAAACTTGAATCAGATCCACCCCACAATGTTGCATACCAAATATCAAAAGATTCTGCCTGCTGGATCTGGAGAAGAAGATTTTTTAAGAAATTTGCCTGAAATGCACTAAGTTCGCATTCGAGCTTCTATACTGAGCCCAAATATAAACCCAGGGGGCCGATTTGAACAAACTTGAATCAGATCCACCCCACAATGTTGCATACCAAATATCAAAAGATTCTGCCTGCTGGATCTGGAGAAGAAGATTTTTTAAGAAATTTGCCTGAAATGCACTAAGTTCGAATTCGAGCTTCTTTTCTGAGCCCAAATATAAACCCAGGGGGCCGATTTGAACAAACTTGAATCAGATCCACCCCACAATGTTTAATGCCAAATATCAAAAGATTCTGCCTGCTCAATCTGGAGAAGAAGATTTTTTACGAAATTTGCTTGAAATGCACTAAGTTCGAATTCAGGCTTCTATAGTGAGCCCAAATATGAATCCAGGGAGCCGATTTGAACAAACTTCCATCAGATCCACCCCACAATGTTACATCCAAATATCAAAAGATTCTGCCTGCTGGATCTGGAGAAGAAGATTTTTAAGAAATTTGCCTGAAATGCACTAAGTTAGAAATCGGGCTCCTATACTGAGCCCAAATATGAACCCAGGGGGCCGATTTGAACAAACGTGAATCAAATCCACCCTACAAGGTTGCATACCAAATATCAAAAGATTCTGCCTGCTGGATCTGGAGAAGAAGATTTTTTAATCTTTTTCCCATTGCCTACAGTGTTAAAAAGTGCTGACTCAGCACTTTTTCAAAGTCCTGAAAAAAGTACCTTGTGATCAAACCGATAGGGATTTTTTTTAACCATTCTATTCTACTGGATAAAAGTAAGCTTTATACAAAATAAGAATTCTCTGTGCCGTGTAGTTTTGGAGATATGGCAGTTTTAAGGTTTTTCCAATTTTTAGCTCCCGAGGTTCCCACGGGGCAACGAGAAATTTTTTTTAGCATCAATCAACTACTTATGACCCATTATCATCTCATATCAAATTTGGTTCAAATCGACCTCACGGTTCTGAAAATAGAAATTTTAGGCGTGGCCAAAATTTTTGCCCCTCCCATAATGAAGGCAAATAATGCCCGACAAACTTCTCTTGAACAAACTTGATTCTAAACCTCAAAAGGACTCTGTATACCACATATCAAGTCTCTGCTAGTGGTGGTTCATTAGAAGAAGATTTTCAAAAAATTTGGCCATTTTTCCCGCACACCTCTGCTCAAAACGAGCCGAAAGCTATTTTGGATAAAAATCAAAATGCCCCTATATAACCACTACTTACATGAAATTTAATTAAAATGTGGCCAGTGGTTTAGGAGAAAGAGGCTGAAACACCACCTTCACGCAGGACGACGGATGAAGAGTGATAAGAAAAGCTCACCCTGACTTTCAGTCAGGTGAGCTAACAATAACACTGATCAAATATTGAAGCAATCCTTTCTGTTTTTACTAGAAAATCTGCAAAGATTCTTCATTTCTCAGGTAACAAGAAGGACGCCAACGCCCTATAGCTCACCAACATTCCTCTTTAATAGTAACTTTGGCAAACACAAGAACTGTATCAAACAGGCTCATAACATGCGACAAAGCTTACCTAAACACAACCTCTCAGAAGTAAAACACAGAAACTAACATAAACACTAAGTTAAACATGAAATTCTGAGCAAAACAGAAAACTAAACTCAAATAAAAATGTCAAGAAAAATGTTTAAAATGCAGGGTATGAGGGGTTAATCATGGAACAATGATACTGAGGAACATGTATGATGAATATAAGTGCCATGGGAAGAGAAGGAGCACAGCAGCTGACCTAAACACTTAGTTAAACATGAAATTCTGAACTAAACAGAAAACTAAACGCAACTAAAAATGTAAAGAAAAATGTTTAAAATGCAGTGTATGAGGGGTTAATCATGGAACAATGATACTGAGGAACATGTATGATGAATATAAGTGCCATGGGAAGAGAAGGAGCATAGCAGCTGACATAAACACGAAGTTAAACATGAAATTCCGAGCTAAACAGAAAACTAAACGCAACTGAAAATATAAAGAAAATTGTTTAAAATGCAGGGTATGAGGGGTTAATCATGGAACAATGATACTGAGGAACATGTATGATGAATATAAGTGTCATGGGAAGAGAAGGAGCACAGCAGATGACCTAAACACTAAGTTAAACATGAAATTCCGAGCTAAACAGAAAACTAAACGCAACTAAAAATGTCAAGAAAAATGTTTAAAATGCAGGGTATGAGGGGTTAATCATGGAACAATGATACTGAGGAACATGTATGATGAATATAAGTGTCATGGGAAGAGAAGGAGCACAGCAGATGACCTAAACACTAAGTTAAACATGAAATTCTGAGCTAAACAGAAAACTTAACGCAACTAAAAATGTCAAGAAAAATGTCTAAAGTGTAGGGTATGAGGGGGTTAAATCATGGTAAAATAATAATAATCATCATATAGCAGCATTATAAAAGCCATGATATGGAAATAGGGTGAGTAAGTGACCTAAACAGAAGCTTTAACATTATTGGATATGTACGCTGACGCCGACTGATCGAGCCATGCCATAAGCTCACACAACTAAAGTTGGTGAGCTAAAAATGTCAAAAAGACACAAGAAGGGTTACCATAGGACAGATGAAGACAAATTATTAGCTCTGCAGATACATTATATTATTGTGGTGATACAATGAAAGACATACTCTGCCACAATGCCATCAAATATATCACTGAGCTCTTTGTCATTATCTGCATACGCGGAAATGTCAAATTCCAAAACTTTGACCTACAAAGAACTAAAAGAAGACAAAAAAATCTAACCAAGATAGGACAATTATCAAAGTCATGCATCTTTAAAAAATGTTTTAACAGTAGATTAAAATGTTTATTTTAGCATTTGCCATTTATATTTAGTAAGATAGTTACAATTTATTTAGTTATTTTCCAATAAAATGTCGTTTTAAAGTTACAAGAATAAAACATTCCGGTAATGACACATGAAACTGTGGTAGGAACACAAAGCTCTGAGAAGTGTCTTAAAACATTTCTGATTAAAATTCATGTAATTTTTATTGGTTTGAAATTAAGACTGAATGACATACTCATGTGTCAATTTCAGTATGGACAAACTGGACTCAATGGGGGTTTAGGATTATAGTTCACACTATACAATGCCAAATGTCATGATCTGACGACCAGTCATGACATTAAGAGATACACATTAGTTGAAAAGAGTGGACTATATAACAAAACTATATGAATCAGAAAACAAAACAACAAACAAATGGGACTAGAATTAATGACCACTGATTAATAAATCAGTTTAATACATTTTTTGCAGACATACATTGAAATCTACATATAAATAAATAAATAAATAAATAAATAAATAAATAAATAAATAAATAAATAAATAAATAAATAAATGGTTATGTATGTGTGTGGGAAGATGGAGTTTGAGTATTTTTTTATTTTTTTTTTTATTATTCATTTGTTAGATTCAAGTTCTGATTCAACAGTTACAGTTACCAAATTGGATTCTTGTTTCATTTGTTTGTACATTTCATGGGCGACTAGGTGATCGGGTGAGAGGTGCGGCCTGTAGGGTCTGCTAATGAAATTGCTGACAATTTATATGCCAAATCCAAGATTGCCACTGCCGGCCTTGTTTTTCAACAAAATTCAGAAACATTTGACAGTTTCCATCTAGACATCACACCAAAACTACATACTCTTGTGTTCTTAATAAATAAACATACATGTAATTTTATTAATTTGGGGGACGTTTTCCACCCTGTATGCACCTTATTTGGGTCTGTATGTTTATTAAAATTGCCCTTCCAACAGAGAGAAGATCTCCAAATTAGTAAATCTTCAATAGATTGTGTGATATTCTTTTGTTTAGCAGAGTATTCATTGTTGTAGGAAAATAAGTTGGCTTTTAGATAGAATTAACTAGTATTACTCCCCCACCCCCTCAATGAATTTCCAACCTGTACTATTATTTGGGTCTGTACTTTTATTTAATTCTGTTAAATGTTCCACCCTGTTCTTTTATTCCCACCTGTACTTTTATTTGGAACACAAGAGTATGAAATTTGAAAAAGATGGGGTGAGAGATGCGGCCTGCAAGGTGTGCTAATGGAATTGTTGAACATTCAAATGCCAATCCAAGATGGCTGCTGGCAGCCATATATTTTGAACAAAATTCAGAAAAATTTGATAGCTGCCATCTAGACATCACACCAAAGCTATATATGAAATTCAAAAAAGATCAGGTGAGAGATGCGACCTGTAGAGTGTGCTAATGGAATTTTTAAAAATTTATAACCGAATCCAAGATGGCTGCTGGTAGCCATGTTTTTCAACAAAATTCAGAAATATTTGATAGCTCCCATCTAGATGTCTAACCAAAGCTACATGTGAAATTTGAAAAAGATTGGGTGAGAGATGCGGCCTGTAGGGTATGCTGATGGAATTGTTGACAATTTACATGCCAAACCTAAGATGGCCACTGGCGGCCATATTTTTCAACAAAATTTGGAAAAAATTGATAGCTCCCATCTAGACATTGCCATAAAAGCTACATGTTAAATTTGGGACAAATCGGGTGAGAGATGCGACCTGTAGGGTGTGGTAAAGGAATTGCTGGACAACTTATATCCAAATCCAAGATGGCCACTGGTGGCCATGTTTTTCAATGAAATTCGAAAACCAGAGGCTCAAGTGAGCCTAAAACGCTCACCTGGCTCAAGTTGTCAAAAGAGATGAGTGCATCAGTGACCAGCATACGGAACCCAAATATTAACACAGTGACTTGATTTGAACAAACTTGGATCTGACACACCTAGAGATGTCACACACCAAATATGAAAAGATTGTAACTGGTGGAACTGAAGAAGATTTTTCAAGAAATTTTCTCACATTACACTGAGTTAAACTATGGGCCCCAATAAAGAGCCCAAATATTAACCCAAGGGCCTGATTTAAACAAACTTGAATCTGACTCCCCTAGAGATGTTGTATACCAAATATGAAATATTCTGACTGGTGGATGTGAAAAAGAAGATTTTTAAAGAAATTCCCTCATATGGTACTATGTTACAATTCGGGCTCCCATAGGGAGCCTAAATATTAACCCAGGGACTTGATTTGAACAAACTTGAATGTTATATACCAAATATCAAAAGAATCTGACTGGTGGATCAGAAGAAGATTTTTAAAGATTATTCCCAATATTGCACTAAGTTAAAATCCAGACACCCAAATATTGACCCAGGGACTCGATTTGGACAAACTTGAATCAGACCCCTCTAGAGCTAGAGATGTTGTATACCAAATTTGGAAGAATACAGACTGGTGGATCTGAAGAAGATTTCAAAAATAAATTTTCTCATATTGACCTAAGTTAAACTTTGGGCTCCAATAAAGAGCCCATATATCAACCCAGGGATCCAATTTGAACAAACTTGAATCTGATCCCCTTAGAGATGTTGTATTCTGACTGGTGGATCTGAAGAAGACTTTTAAAGATTATTTCTCTGTTGCACTAAGTTAAAATTCGGACTCCCATGGGAAGCCCAAATGTTAACCCAGGGACTCGATTTGAACACAGTTGAATCTGATCCCCCTAGAGATGTTGTATACTAAATATGAAAGGATTCTGACTCCCATAGGGAGCCTAAATATTAACCCAGGAACTTGATTTGAACAAACTTGAATCTAACCCCCGTAGATAGAGATGTTATATACCAAATATCAAAGAACCTGACTGGTGGATCTGAAGAAGATTTTTAAAGATTATTCCCCATTTTGCACTAAGTTAAAATTTGGACTCCCATGGGAAGCCCAAATATTAACCCAGGGACTCGATTTGAACAAACTTGAATCTGATCCCCTTAGAGATGTTGTATACCAAATATGAAAAGATTCTGACTGGTGGATCTGAAGAAGATTTTTAAAGATTATTCCCCATATTGCACTAAGTTAAAATTTGGACTCCCATGGGAAGCCCAAATATTAACCCAGGGACTCGATTTGAGCAAAGTTGAATCTCATCCCCCTAGAGATGTTGTATGCCAAATATGACAGGATTCTGACTGGTGGATCTGAAGAAGAAGATTTTAAAACAAATTTTCTCATATTGCACCAAGTTGAACTTTGGGTTCTAATAAAGAGCCCAAATATCAACCCAGGGATCCAATTTGAACACCCCACCTCCCCCCCCAAGATGTAGTATATCAAATATCAAAAGAATCTGACTAGTGGATCTGTCATATATTTATATTTATAAAGATTACTCCCCCATATTGCACTAAGTTAATATTTGGAACAAACTTGAATCTGACCCCCCCTGGAGATGTTGAATACCAAATAAAGAATCAGACTGTTGGATCTGAACAAGATTTTTAAAGCTTATTCCCCATATTGCACTAAGTTAATTATTCAGGCTCCTGGCTTGAGCCGAAATATTTAGCAAGGGGTTTAATTCCCCCCTCCCCCCCATATACATATACCAATTATCAAAAGATTCTGATCCGTGGTTCTGAAAAAAAAACTTTTTCAAATTTTGCAAACATGCGAACTCAGAATTTTTTCGATGCCCCGTACAAAACAGCCTGACACAACCGATGGCAGTTTTTTTTTATGATTCCATTCTACTGGTCCTAAGGATGCTTCATACCAAATAACAGTTCTCTGTTCCCAGTGGTTTGGGAAATATGGGCGTTTTAATTTTTTCCTATTTTCAGCCCCTGATATTCTTCCACCAGGTAGAATCAGTTGATAATTGGTACATAGTAATGCATGCTATATACCAAATATCAAATGATTCTACCTGGTGGAAGAATATCTTTGAAAAATATTTCTCATAAAGCACTAAATTAAAATTTGGGGCTCTCATAGGCAGCTCAAATATGAGCCCAGGGATTTGATTTGAACAAACTTGAATCTCACCACACTTATGATGTCAATACCATGTAACACAAAAGGCCACATGGGGCTTGAGATGCTCCCCTTACCATAATTGTATAAAGAAGGATTTAACTAACATTTATGGCTAGTTAATACTACAGACGAATGAAGTTATTATGCGCCCAAGCTCCAAAGGAGGATTCAGGGGTATCTTGTGAAGCCCTCCGTCCATTCGGCTATCCATCTGTCTGTTTGTACAATCGTTTTGCATTGTAATTTCAAAACCATCGGTTGGATTTGGATCTCCTTTGGTATGCTCATAGACCTGCATGGGGGAACGGATATGCACAAGGAACGGATTCCATCCAATAATTTTTCACCGAGTTATGGCACTTTTTCCAACTTAGAAAGCTTTTATGTCCTACAATACCTTTAAGGCAACTTTGAACATACCTGTGGGTTGGGGCAGTGGCCCACACTTTGTGTTGCCCTTGTTTAATTATTTACAACTTTGTTGACCATGCCATATAATTTTTTTTCTAGTATTGGGATGCTACCACAGAAATAATGCCAAGATTTTCAGTGATGCAAAGCTGGGGAGTCCAAATTTCAACCTAGGGATTTGTTACAGTCTAAGGCACTGTGACTATTGTACAGTTAAAGGGTTAACTTGAAGATAGAACTCTCTGATAACTGGGCGGAAATATTTTGTCATTCTGGCAGATTGGAATGTCACCATATGCCCTCTGATACTGGTCCACTGATAAGGCACAGCATGAAGAAAGTGAGAGAACATTATAATATATAGACAGTTTTCTGACTTACCAGAGAGTGTGTGAAAACTTTCAATGTTGTGGACGAACATTTAAGTTGGTGGCTGTTAGGCAGTAATTTAATCGGCTGGTCTATCATATGTTATTGTCTGGTGGGAAGAGCTGAATAATAGCTGAATAAAGAGCTATTATATTGTACCAGTGCCTTACAAGTTTATTGGGTTGTAACTAGCTGTTAACCCTAGACCACGAGACGGTAACATAATTAAGTGGTGGCAGAGGTGAAGATTCAAGTTTTGCAGATAAAACTGAAGAAATAACAGCCAAACTGTACATGCTGATGTGTGCAGTGAACTATATCATACATGCTGATTTGTGTGATAAAGAAAAGCCGGAGGTCTACAAGCTGAAGTGTATTGTGAACGAAATTGTGAACTGTATTGTGCCAATTGTTACGTGCTAAGTATACAGAAATTACATAAATAAAATGAAAGACACTGAGGAAAGGATAGTTGTGCAAGGAACATCAAAGGACGATTTTAACATGGGATCAGAAACTGACATAGAGGTAGAGGTGGAGAAAGAAAAACCGAAAAAGAAAAGAGCAACAAAAAGAGATTTAGAAATTGAAATCGAAATGCAAAAACTGAAGCTGGCAAATGAACTGAGAATCAAAGAAATGGAGCACCAAGTTAAAATTAAAGAGCTAGAGATAGAACTATTAAGCAAAACAACAACAACAACAACAGTGTCAAAAGCAAATACTCAAGTGCCAATAAAATTAAAAATTCAACCATTTGATCAATCAACTGATGATATTTTAAGTTATTTGTCTGAATTTGAAACTATTGCAGGACAGTTGAGCTGGACAGATGATGTGAAAATCTTACAGCTAAGAACATTAGTTAAAGGTGAGGCTAGAGACATTATTCAAAGTTCATCTGCAAGTTTCACCGAGCTTCGGAAAGCTTTGATCGCCAGATTTGGTAAGAAGCCTGCAGAATATTTTAAAATGCTTTTATCTCTACAAAGACAGAACAACGAAATGTATAGAGGTCTGAAATCAAGAATCAATTTATATTTGAAAAGATTTGTGGAAGAAAGAGATATTCTGGAAGTATTTTCTGATGAATTCTTTCTACGTGCATTGCCGGCACATCAAGCACAGTGGGTTAGGAGAAACAAGGGAGAGTCAGTTGTGGAAGCAGCTGAGGATTATATAATGCCAGATATTACATTTAAACCAAACAATTTTAACAAACATTTTCAAACGAGGCAACAACCGAACTTTCAACAACACAAACAAAGTAATTTTCAGCAAGTTAAGAGTGAAATAGAATGTTTTCGATGCAAAAATAGGGGGCATATTGCTATTCATTGCCCTTTGAAAAATAAAAACAAGACTAATTCTGTAAATCAAGCTACGTATTTTGTCAAGCCATCTGTGGGACAAAGACTGATTTATATTCCTGGTTTTGTCAACAGTCAGGAGGTTAACTTTGTAAAAGACACAGGTGCAGATGTTACTCTCATTCGGGAAGATTTAGTTGACAATAGTTGCATTATTGAAGGACAATACATGGAGTTATTTACGGCTATAGGACAGCCATTTAGTGCTAAAGTTGGCATTGTGAATTTGGATACACCATATTACAAAGGGTTAATGACAGTTGGGCTTGTACCTGATCTGGCCGCTGAAGGTTTGCTTGGTATGGATGTACTAAACAAGGTACCTGCACTCGCTGTTACACGTGCTCAGTCAGCAAGGAATCAAAGACTTGAAAAACAAGCTACAGAAAGCATGGCTCGATGTGATGTTCAATGTAGATCTATTGATGATATAAATGAGCACGAGACTGAGACTAAAGAGATATCAGAAGATAGCGCTGATGATTTAGTGAAGGCACAAGAGGATCAAGGCATTGTGGCTTTGACAAGTGTAAATGCTGAAGCATTGAGTAAACTTCAGAAGGAAGACCCAAGCTTGAAAGAAATTTGTGAAAAAGCTGGTCAATGTGAAGGTGAAGGTGAAGTTGAAGATGAGACTAATGCGTTCTACTGGGACAACAACATACTCTACAGAAAATGGAAGTCTGTCAAAAATGCGAAGAGTGGAACACAGGTTGTATTACCAGAGAAATTGCGCAACGATTCAATACATTTGACACATGATAGGCCATTGGCAGGCCATTTGGCATGTGAGAAAACGAAACAACGAATTTTACAGTCTTTTTACTGGCCTGGAATGTTTAAAGACATTGCAAAATACTGTCAGGTTTGTGACGTGTGTCAAAAAACTGCTAAGCGAAAAACTAAAGATAAAGGACAACTGATTTCTGTACCAACAGTTAAGGAGCCTTTTCGGAAAATATCCATGGATATTGTTGGTCCACTGGAACGAACAAAAAAGGGGAATAAATATATTTTGACAATTGTGGATGAAGCAACAAGGTACCCAGAGGCATATGCGTTACCAAGTGTTGAAGCTTCACGCATTGCGGACTGTTTAATTGATTTGTTTAGTAGAACTGGTGTGTCATCTACAATTTTAACGGACCAGGGCACACATTTTACTAGTGAACTCTTACAACAGTTGTATGAGAAATTTGATGTTCAAGGGATAACAACAACTCCTTATCATCCAATGGCGAATGGTAGGGTTGAGCGTTTCAACGGTACACTCAAATCAATGCTTAAGAAACTGTGTGCTGTTTATAAGCAAGAATGGGATGAACTGCTTCCATATACACTGTTTGCATATCGAGAAGTTCCACACGAGGAAACAGGATTTTCTCCATTTGAGCTATTATATGGTTGGCCAGTACGAGGTCCAACAACTGTTCTACGCCAAATGATGACTGGAGAATGTGAATCCGGTCAAACGCTAATTGAGCATGTGACTAAACTTCGAGAGCGTCTAGAAACTGTAACTGAAATTGTACAAGAAAACCTGTCAAACAGACGAGCTAAAATTAAAGCGTGGTACGATAAAAATGCCACAAAACGTGTGTTGCATCCAGGAGATGAGGTTCTAATTCTGATGCCTTCAGATACTTGTAAACTCGCGGCACAGTGGAAAGGTCCATATCGAGTGGTCAAGAGACTGAATGATGTGAACTATAAGATAAATGTTGGTGGGAGACGAGGCATTGTCACTTATCACATTAATTTGCTTCGTAAATACAATAGACGTGTCATGCTTGTAACTAACGACACGCCTAGTGACTGTGAAGTTAGCTCTTGTTTACCAGTTGATTCTGTTGAATGTTGGAAAGATGTGAAACTTGGACAGAACTTACAAAAAGGCCAGAGAGATCAATTGAAGGCACTGTGTGAAGAATATAAAGATGTATTGACTTCAGTGCCAGGGTTAACTAACATTGTTACTCATAGTATAAAAACTGTGTCAGAGACGCCTATATCACAACATCCGTATAGAATTCCCCATGCTAAACAACCTGAGGTGAAGCGTATTATAGACGACATGTTGAGGCAGGGCTTAATTCGACCATCCAAGAGCCCATGGGCATCACCCGTCGTGCTGGTTCCAAAACCTGATAGAAGTACCCGTCTATGCATGGACTATAGAAAGTTAAATGAAATGACTGTTTTTGATGCATACCCTGTACCGCGAATGGACGAACTGTTTGAGAAATTGGGGAGTGCGACATATATAAGTTCATTAGACCTGATAAAGGGTTATTTACAAGTACCCTTGGCGGAAGAGGTTAAAGAAAAATCTGCTTTCATTACCCCCTTTGGCTTGCACGAGTTCAATGTGATGCCATTTGGCATGAAATCATCGCCAATCATGTTCGCTCGTCTCATGGACACTTTATTGGATAAACTGAAAAATGTTATACACTACTTCGATGACATTGTGGTGTTCAGTTCGTCATGGGAAGACCATTTACAGCATTTAAGAATCACATTAGAAAGACTACGTTCTGCGAACCTAACTGTACGACCAACAAAATGTGCACTAGGGAACAAAGAAATCAATTTTCTGGGACATATTGTGGGCAACGGTTGTGTTAGAGTCGACCCCAGGAAGGTCAAAGCTATGGTTGATTTTCCGTTACCCCAAACAAAGAAAGATGTTCGCTCATATCTCGGAATGACGGGTTATTACAGAAAGTATATTAAGAATTTTGCTAAAATAGCTGAACCACTGACAGAGCTGACAAAGAAAATGCAACCATCCAAGGTGAAATGGACAGAGGAAGCTGTGAGTGCTTTCAAAGAACTGAAACGTGAAATGGTTAAAGCTCCCGTTTTGGCCAATGCCGATTTTACTAAACCATTTACATTACAAACTGATGCAAGTGACAGAGCTATCGGTGTTGTGTTAAGTCAAAACAATGGTACTGGCGAACATCCGATCGCCTATTTAAGCCGAAAGCTCCTTCCACGAGAGAGACACTATTCTACAGTCGAAAAGGAATGTTTAGCAATAGTGTGGGGCGTTGAGTCACTCTCATATTACTTATCAGGAGTGTCATTTGTTATTGAGACTGATCATAATCCATTAGCTTTCCTAAATCGCCTGAAGAACAAAAATCAGCAACTATTACGGTGGTCTTTGATGTTACAGCCCTATGAATTTCAAATCAAGTACAGAAAAGGTGCTAATAACAAGAATGCTGATGGCCTTTCGAGGGTTAACTAAAAAGTGAAAAAGCATTGAAATAATTGTGTTCATTAACAGAGGGTGGTTTTTACCTAACTCTGTGGATTTATTAATTTCACTAACAGAGGGTGGTCTTCACCTAACTCTGTGGATTTATTACATTTAGTGTAGGATTTCCTCTTATTGGTTTAACTATATAATCCCCAGTAGTAAAACCAAAATATAGATATGTAGAATCATGTACACAATTTTATGTAAGATGACATATAACATATGATAGTATACAGCATTTTTTAAATGAGAAACTTTCTCGGTTTCATTTGCAATGAAATACGATAAAGTTGTCTCTTAAGGGTGGAGGTGTTACAGTCTAAGGCACTGTGACTATTGTACAGTTAAAGGGTTAACTTGAAGATAGAACTCTCTGATAACTGGGCGGAAATATTTTGTCATTCTGGCAGATTGGAATGTCACCATATGCCCTCTGATACTGGTCCACTGATAAGGCACAGCATGAAGAAAGTGAGAGAACATTATAATATATAGACAGTTTTCTGACTTACCAGAGAGTGTGTGAAAACTTTCAATGTTGTGGACGAACATTTAAGTTGGTGGCTGTTAGGCAGTAATTTAATTGGCTGGTCTATCATATGTTATTGTCTGGTGGGAAGAGCTGAATACTTAGATCATATAAAGAGCTATTATATTGTACCAGTGCCTTACAAGTTTATTGGGTTGTAACTAGCTGTTAACCACGAGACGGTAACAGGATTTAACTTAAAACAAACATGAAGAATGTTGTATACCAAATATCAAAAGATTCTGACTGGTGGTTCTGGGGAAAACAATTTTGAGAATAATACCAATTTTGCACTATGTTAAAATTTGTGTCCCCTCCCCCCCCCACCCCAGCCATAAATGACACAAATATCAACCCAGAGACTTTATATCTGAACAAATTGAATCTGAACCCTCCAAGGATGCTGCATACCAAATATCAAAAGATTCTGATTGCATTTCAAGAAGCAGGATTTTTAAAGATTATTCCTCATATTGGACTAAGTTAAAATTTGGGCTCCAATAGAGGCCCAAAATTTAACCCAAAGACTAGATTTGAACAACCTTAGATCTGATTTCCCTAAAGATGCTGCATAACAAATATAAAAAAATTCTGACTGGTGAATCAGAAGATTTTCAAAGATTATTCCTCATATTGCAGGAAGTTAAAATTCAGGCTCCCTCAGAGAGCCCAATTATTAACCAATGGACTCGAGTTGAACAAATTGAATCCAAGCCCTGGAAGGATTCTGTATGCCATATATTAAATGATTCTGACTGGTGTTTCAGGAGAAAAAGAGTTTTAAAGATTATTCCTCATATGGGACTAAGTTAAAATTCAGGCTCCAGTAGGAAGCCCTACTATTAACCCAAAGACTTGATTTGAACAAACTTAAATCTCATGTCCCTAAGGATGGTGTATACCAAATATCAGAAGATTCTGACTGGTGAATCTGAAGAAGATTTTCAAAGATTATTCCTCATATTGAACTAAGTTAAAATCAGGGCTCTCTTAGAGAGTCCAATTATCAATCAATGGACTTGAGTTGAAAAAATTGAATCCAACCCCTGTAAGGATTCTGTATGCCATATATTAAATGATTCTAGCTGGTATTTCTGGAGAAGAAGAGTTTTAAAGATTATTCCTCATATTGGAATAAGTTAAAATTCAGACTCCAATAGAGAGCCCAAATATTAACCCATTGCTGCATACCAAATATCAAAAGATTCTGACTGGGGGATCTGAAGAAGAAGATTTTTAAAGATTATTCCTCATGTTACACTGAGTTAAAATTCAGGCTTCCACAGTGAGCCCAAATAGGACTCCAGTGACTTGATTTGACAGAGTTCAAGTTGACCCTCCTAAAGATGCTACATATACCAAATATCAAGAGATTTTGACTGGTAGAACTGAAGAATAAGATTTTTAAATAAATTTCCTCATATTGCACCAAAGTTAAAATTGCATAGGGAGCCCAAACATGAACCCTGGGACATGTTTTGAACAAACATGAATCCCACCCCTTTAAGCATGTTGTATACCAAGTATCAAAAGGTTGATTGGTAGTTCTGATGAAGATGATTTTTTAAATTTAAAAAAAAAAATTGTGGGTGCTAACAGAATTATGCCCCTTGTGGTGCCTCCTGTGGGTGAGGTAATGTTATTTAAGCAAGCTTGAATTGACATATGATAAGGAACATGCATATCAAATTTTGTTCAAATCAGCACAGTAGTTTATGAGAAGTCGATAATTTAAAGTTCATGCTGAATGGATGGTTGACAGACTGCCAATGGATGGACAATGAATGGTTGGACAGACAGATAGAAAGTGATCAACAAAGCTCCCCTTGAGCTTTGCTAAAACCTATTGTAAGTGCATTCCTCTTGTCTTGATAGGTAAAGGACTAACTAACTATATGATCAATACCTTTTCCTTGGCTTTGAACTTGAATTGCTGGAAAGACTGACTAAACTGTCACCCATATTACTGTGCATAGATGATGACCTGGAAGTGACAAATATAATTTATTATTCATTTAATTTAATTTTTTGGTGTTTAAGATCACTTTCTGCATCTATTGCTATATATCATGACCACAACACAAGTATAAAACAAGAGGGATGTTACATCCCAACGCTCACCTACATTCACGCTTGATAATGTCATTCCAATGTAACATGCCTAATATTTAGTTAATATAAATCATTAACTAGGCATCAAATGATTAATGTGGTTTATGTGATGGCTTTGGAAAGTCTATATTTCTGCATTTATTATATATCAATTCAACATAGAATCATGGGATATAAAAGCATTTTTTTCTTTTAGAAATGTTTATGATTAAGAATATGAATCGTGAGGCCAGGTATTAAATCATAAATAAGAATTAGGCAAGGCTTTCATAAATCACTGAAATTGTAATTGAAGTACATTCATTGGTTAAAGAGGAGTTGCGGAAAAACATTCATTTAAGAAAGTGACTATAAGTCCCAACAAAAATACATCACATCAACAACTAAAATAAGCCTTAATGTTACTAGTAACAAGTATGAGAAAGTATTAAATAAAAAAAAAAAAGTTAAAAAAATTTTTTTTTAAAGAAAGTGAATATAAGTCCCCAAAATCCCCATTAAATTCCTCAAATATGCATGTAATAAGGGCGCAACGTTACCACAATGTAGTTCAGTAACCCATGCGTACAATATCAATTGCCTGGAAAGACACATAGAAACAGAACTCACCTTAACATCTCACCTTAACACAAACTTTTAGAACTTAAAATTGAGTAAGTCAGACAAAAACGTGAACATTGTGACTGAAAAAAAGAAAAGAAATCAGTTAAATTTCTGCAAACAGTAGGGTTAATACCTACAGTTGTTATTGAAATGAGAAAATAAACAGTAATGAGAGGTGAAGGCACCACAATCTGCACAAAAGCTGACTTTAACGCAAATTCTTACAACACCTAAAAGCTAATTCTTACAACAAGTTTTGGCAGAAAATCAGCCTCAAATTCCTCAAATATATATGCATGTAATGAGGGTTAAATATTACTGCAATGGAGTTCAGTAACCCAAGCGTAGAATATTAATCGCCTGGAAAGACACATAGAAACACAACTCACCTAAACACAAAGTTTACAAAGTTTTACAACTTAAAATTTACTAAGTCTGAGAAAAACATAAAAATTTTGAGTGAAAAAAAAAGAAAATTTCCGTTAAATTTCTGCATACAGTAGGGTTAATACCTACAGTTGTTATTGAAATATGAAAATCAACAGTAATGAGAAGTTAAAGCAGCACAATCTGCACAAAAGCTGACTTTAACGCAAATTCTTACAACACCTAAACGCAAATTCTTACAACAAATTTTGGCAGAAAATTTTAGGTGAAATTTGGAAAAAAGTCATAGTATCAGGGTTAAATACTGTTCTGATAGTCCCCTACAACCTACATATGCAATATCAAAGGCCGTAGCCCACTGATGTTTGAGAAATTCACCTTAACATTAAATCTTACAATATTGGACACGCCGGACGCCGACGCCCGAGGTTATCACAATAGCTCACAACATCTTACAGATGTAGGTGAGCTAACAAGAGGGATGCTAATGTCCCAATGACCACATACATTTTGCTCGGATACAGTTACCTTGACAAACTCCCAGATTGTTATATCAAATTTCCATATCACTTGCAAAATAAAAAAATTACATCTGCACATAACTACCTTTTGATTGAGAATTTGAAAAAACAAGGCACAAATGCAATATGAAAGCCATGGGGCCATGTGATTCAAAGGAACTGACTAAAAAATTACAACTAAAAACTAAGTCATTTTCACAGAATGTTTAAAAAATTGGAAAGAAATCCATATCTATCTTATGAAGGCTAACAGAAGTGATCAGGAACCAAAAGCAACATCAGAAAAATTTAACTCCAATAGGATGACTTGCAGTTACAATGCTGACCTAAACGCAAATTCAGACCACTGAAAATGATGAAGATAGAACCTGAAAAAAAATTCTCAGAAAAATATACACAGTGCAAGGGTAAAATACAGTTGGGATAGTCATAAACAAAACATAACAGCAGTATAAAGCTTTGCAGCCATGGGATTCAAAGTAAATGATTTGAACATATTCTTACAAAATACACAACAGAAGAGCAAAACAGAAACCATTGCAACTTGAAACAAAGTCATTTTTTTGGCAGAAAAATGTTTAAAAAATTGACTGTGTCCGGAAAAATCTTAATATTTTTAACCCCTCAATTTTTTTTAATAAAATTTGTGCATACAGTAATGTTAATATCTGAGGATGTCCTTTGAATAAAAACAATATACATTCATGAAAAGTTTAGGCACAACAATGTGCATAAAAGAAGAAATAAACAATAATTTTGACAACCAGAAAATAATTTAGTTTTGGCTTAAAATTTCCATAAAATTCCTGAAATATACAGAAGATAAGGTTTAAAATTACTGCAATGGTCTTCATTAACCCAAGTCTACAATATCAAATACCTGGAAAGACAAACAGAAACAAAACTCACCTTAACACAAACTTTTGCAACCTATAAATTGACTGATTCTGAGAAAAACATGACAATTTTGTTTTAAAAAAAAACACCCCCAAACACTCTGTAAAATTTATCATACAGCAGGGTTAATACATAAAGATGTTATTCAAACTAAAAAATATGCAGTAAAGAGAAGTTAAGGCACTAAAATCTGCTGTGATGAGCATCATATCAGCCAAGTATGATAATTGGCAATTCTGGGAAAAAAATTATATCTCATAAATAATGAAAGTGTCAGTGACACTGCAGCTTAACTTGACTGTGTGTAGTATTTGATGAAAAGGATAATGTTCAATGTTTATGAAAGGATTATGAAATAAGACCAAAATTGTGATAATTGAGAATATGTCAAGTTCTGTACCCAACATGCTATGTTTTCAGCAAGAATAATTTGAGATGTAAACTAGACTGAAGAATTGAGGCCTGGGTTGATGTGGCCCTCACAGTTAATGTCTGTCAACCAAAGTTACCAAGTTACAGTAAAATCATTCCAAAACAAGTCATCCATGAAATCCCTTTATAAACATGACTTGTAGACTTCTCTAAAGGAATCTAGGTCACGTGCCCGTCCAGTGGTCAGGGTTGACCATAACACGATAGTCTCATCTGGATATCATACAGAGTCATCCTACCAATTTACAATGAAATCCCTTCATAAATACGACCTGTAGACAGTTTCAAAGGAATCTAGGTCACATGGCCATGCAATCATCACAGTTGACCGATCTTGACCAAAATATGATGTTCTTATCTCGACATCATCCTGAGTCATCCTACCAATTTACAATGAAATCCCTTCATAAATGCAGCTTGTAGACTGTGCTAAAGGAATCTATGTCACATGCCCCTGCGGCAGTCATGGTTGACTGAACCTAACCAAAATAGGAGGTTCTCATCTGAACATTATACAGTCATCCTACCATGAACTTGAAGCTGCACATGAAATTTAGTGATGATCAGACGAGAACTAAAGGGTGTAGCCTGTGCTAAGAAAATGTGAACAGACTGACAAGACTTCCAAAGGCGTGATGGCAATAGCTTATTTTGACTTCGTCAAGTTAAGCTGAAAAAAGATTCTGACTGGTGGATCTGAAGAAGAATTTGAAAGAATTTTCCTCATACTGCACGGCACTAAGTTAAAACTTGGGTTCCAATCAGGAACCGAAATATAAATCTAGGTATATAATTTGAACGTACTTGAATCTGAGCTCAATAAGGATGATGAAAATCAATTATCAAAAGATTCTGAATGGTAGATCTAAAGATTTTTAAAGAACATTCCTCATACTGAACTAAGTTAAAATTTGGGTGCCCATAGGGAGCCCAAACATTCTTCTTGGGTCTTATAACCATCACAGGGTATTTATGGATATGGGTATTTATGGATATGGTGTGTGCAGTTTGAGGACAGACATTCAAACTGGGTCTTGGTTTGAACAAATTTGGATCTGACCACACCAAGAATGCTGAACACATAAGCAAAGGGAACCCATATACAAAACCATACACCTTATTTGAACAAACTTAACCTGACCGTCATAAGGATGCTATATACCAAATATGTCAAGATTCTGACTAATGGAACTGAAGATAATGATTTCTAAAGAATTTTCCCCATATTGCACTGCATTAAAAATCTTGACTGCCACAGCAAATAAGAACTTGGGGATATGTTTTGCACCATCTTGAATCAGATTCCTCTATGGATGTTGTATACTTAATGTTGAAAGCTTCTGATTGGTAGTTCTGGAGAAAGAATTTTTTTTCATTTTTTAAAAAAGGGCTGCACCCCATGCCACAACTGATTTGAATTTTTTTTTTGACCAAACCTATTCTACTGGTCCTAGGGATGTTATATACAAAATAACAATTCTTTGTTCTGTGAAGTTTGGGAAAAAAGGGTATTTGAAATTTGCTATTTTAAGCTCTTGAGGTTCCCAGGGCATGATGAAACAATTTTTCAAGCATAAACTAGATGTGGCCTGTCCCGAACTGGGACCAAGAATATCCCCCCCCCACACTCTCTGATAGTGGTCAACAATAATACCAAGTATCATTTATATCCTTTAAGTCTATAAATAGTTCTGAGGCAGATATGACTTTGTATACTTGGTTATGGGTATGTGAAATTAAAATAAGTTTGTGACCTTGACTTTGAAGACACATTCCAAGCTCATTCTCGACACACCCTCTGGTAGTGGACAGCAATAATATCAAGCATCATTTATATCTTCAAGGCTACCAAAGCTGAACATGACAGGGTATTTATGGATATGGGTGTGTGAAGTTTAACTAAGTTTGTGACCTTGCCCTTGAGGACCGACTTTCAAACTTTATTCACGACACAC
The DNA here is from genome assembly GCA_031216915.1 of Pictodentalium vernedei. NCBI lineage: Eukaryota > Metazoa > Mollusca > Scaphopoda > Dentaliida > Dentaliidae > Pictodentalium > Pictodentalium vernedei. The sequence continues at coordinate 674,018,812 of CM062297.1, read as the reverse complement.
TTTCTGAAAGTTGGCAACAACAATACCAAGTACCATTAATATCCTTAGAGACATTCAAAAGTTCTGAGCCAGACTCGACTTGTTACAGTTGGATTTGGATGTCGGGTATGAAAAACTTGAACTAAGTCTGTGACCTTGACCTTGTTGACAGGCATTCCAACCTTATTTGCAATACACCATCTGGTGGTGGGCAACATTAATACCAAGTATCATTATATCCTTCAAGGCCATCAAATGTTCTGAGCCGGACATGACTTGTTATAGTTGGATTTGGATGTGGGGGTATGTAAACTGGAACAAAGTCTGTGACCTTGGCCTTGTAGACAGGCATTCCAACCAACCTTATTCATGACACATCCTTTAGTAGTGGGCAACATTAATACCAAGTGTCATTAATATCCTTCAAGGCCATCAAAAATTCTGAGCCGGGCATGACTTGCACAGGCAGGTGGACAGACAGACAGACAAATGGATGTACAAATGGATGTATAGATGGACAGATGGACAGACAGATAGATAGACAAAGTGATTCCTAAATACCCCCCTCATTCACAGGGGGTATAATCAAGTGCATGTCCCCTAACAGTACTGCATACCAAATTTGGTCCAAATTGGCCCACCAGTTCGGAAAATAGAAATTTTGAGCAAGGCTCAAAACATTGAGCACAAGCCTCAATATTACCGAAAAAGTTTCTCTGAGCAAACTGGAATCTTAAGCATATAAGGAAGCTGCACACCAAATTTCAAAGCATTGTGACTGGTGATATGTGAAAAGAATAATGTGTTTTTTGGGGGATTGCCCCCAGCCCATTAGGTTTAATGACTTCTATTGAACAATGTTGGAAGATTAACCACCAAAGATAGTTCACATCATATAGGTTGGGTTTGGCCTAGTGGTTCGAAAGAAGACTGGTATGTAAAGTTAACGGATGACGGGTGCCAAGTGATGGCAATAGTTCACCCTAATAGTTCACCCTAACATCCAGTCAGGTGAGCTATAACACCAATAAAAATAAGATTAAATATGAGGAACAAATTAATTTGTTATTCATTTTCTAAGTAACAATTGCAGATAACAGACCAATATTCATTTTCTAAGGAACATCACCACCCCTTTCCCTGCTGAGGAAATAAAAAAGAAAAAACATTTTTCTGATAAAACTTTTCACTTGAAAATACGTTTATATTCATATTAGTTTATATAAAGATAAATGGCTGGAGTGTAAATTAATCTGTTAACTGAGGTGCAGTGGCATTGCGGTAACCAGTTCTTGTCAGATCACCGAAGTTAAGCAACGTCGAGCCTGGTTAGTGCTTGGATGGGTGACCATCTGAGCGATCGATTCATACTCCAGAGTTGTATCATGGGCAAGGCACTTAATCCCGATTGTCCACATGGGGGCACGATAACGCTGTGTACTAAGAAGGTGTACTGCGCGTCGATCGTGCACATGTCTTCAACAAATCTAACCCTGCCTGTGCTGCAGTGCGGAGTTATGATGTTGGGGAGCTGGTAGCTGCTCGTCGTTGCTCGGAGGTTCTCTCTGGGTACTTCGGCTTCCTCCACCCATAAAACTGTCACTGACACGATATGAACTTGGCTGTTAAAGTGTCGATAAACCTTAATAAATAAATAAATCTGCTAGCTAGTAATCTGCAGATATCAAACTAATAATTATTCCCCCACAACTGAAAAACTTTCATTATATGTAAAAACATCTGGTACAATATTTAGAGAGTGAATTACCAGAACACCTATGGAGTTGACTTTCCACTTAGGCAAAAAAAGCCATGTTCTCAGGCATTTTTGTTCTGAAAAACAGATGGGAGAGGAAAGCTTTTTTCTCTCTTCTCAACCCTATGAATTTATAAAATCATAAGTTATATATATTCATAAGCCTTTTCATGGTTGTATCTTCAAATGGCTCTTTGAAACTGACCACTTCACAATACTATGGAAAGCCAGTTGTGACATGCTTTTTGTGATAATGCTTTTTGCTTATATAGATCTATCACAAATAGCGATTCGGGAACAACCAATCAATGACTTCCTTTCAGATATTCTAATTATGGAATTCTGACTGGAAAATACGATTTGCTTTATGCTTTTTGCTAATAACGAACAGCAAAATTAGTGCGAAATGCAAAATGCTTTTTGCAAAATACATTTTTTCCAATTTACGAAATGCCTTTTGCTAAATGCATTTTGCGAATTGTCCATTTGTAGGCATATCAAACAATAGCAGCGTAGGTCGTGATTTGATAATAAGAAAACAAATAAATCATGACTATTTCGCCCAAGTTAGAATGAAATTTTCTAGACCTAAACATGTTTGATGTTACAGAATTCATTCTTTTTATATTAACTTAATCCAAAATTAGACCAGAACATTAGATTATTCCACATCTATTTAAAACAGTAAAACACATGTTTTAGATTTTGTTGAATTAAAAACATAAAGTTTCAGAATTGGATCTTGCATTGTATAAAATAAAACAATGTTGTTTAAACTAAAACATGTTCTGTCTGCATATTTTCCTGAGTCACAGTCGTCATCAGTCAACACTTTTTAGTGATATCCGCATATTCACTGTTTCGTTATTAGCAAAAAGCATTTCACAATTAGCAAAAAGCAATTCACATTTAGGAAAAAGCATTTTGCATTTCACAAAAAGCATTTTGCAAACAAAAAAATGCATTTGCGTTTTGCTATTTTGGCATAAAGCATTTTGCAAAGAGCATGTCACAACCGGCTTTCCATACAAGACTGTGAAGTTTCCAATTCAAACAATATAAGTTAGGCCTATTAAAAAAATTGTTCTTGTTTCTCAGGCAATTTTTCTCAATTTCATGATGTGGGTAGCAGGCTTTTTATTTTTTTTAAATTTTTGCTCATCCACAAACAGTCTTGAAAAATAGTTGGAATTAGAAATTTAACTACTTACACTACTATGTGGAAAAAATGAAAAAATTTATAGTAATTTATATATTTTTTATACTTACCAATGACCCAGACTTAGCTGGTGCTAACTCTTAAAAATTCTGGGCCAAACACAAATTTTGCCCCCCCCCCTCCCAATCCCCAAAATTTGCATCAAAATCCAAAAAATCAATGTCCTATATAGTCCTCCATACTTTTGTCCACTGCACATGCGCAGTGTCAAGGAAGTACCGAAATTGCTGCCAAATCTTCATTCTTACAACCAGTGCCTGTTAAATGTTATATAATCAGCAGGGAGGTATGAATTCCCAACTCATGGGAGGGCCATCCCCGTCTGGGTCATTGGTAAGAAAAAAATATTTTAATTACTATAAATTTTTTCATATTTTTATAATGTACCAATGACCCAAACTTAGCTGAATAGAAAAAAGGCTGGAGGGCCTAGGACATAAAAGAAAATCCAATAGTTTAAATTACATATAAACAGAATTATCCCCCAAAGGAGAAACAGGATTTACATATATCTTTCTTGTTTATACAAAAAAAGAAAGACATATTACCAATCCGCAATTGAGCACAATAACATCAATGATCTCTATTAACATCCTGTATAACCCATTATACTAATTTTTTTATAATTTTTTTAAAGGAAAGCCAATAAATAAAGATAGTCCAGAGAATGAGACTCTTTATACTCATTTAAAAGTGTCCGAGGATTGTATATTAACGCTTGTATGACACGTAACATATACAAATGCTTCACAACGAGCTACGCTTTAAAAATATTACATAAATGAGATAGACATTAGCTTTACACTTTGAAACCATCCCAGCACCGACTCGGAATTACTGACTCCAGAGGAGGTATTCCCTTGCTTTTCACTATAAAGCAGGTAATATAAGGGAACACCATGCCCCCCCCCTCCCCCTCCCCTTGCTCTAGGTCAATCACCCCAGAACAAAGAGGGCAGCAGGACAGAGTCACTGATGGAACAGAAAGCCTGCATAACTATAGTTGCAATTGTTTAGTGGACGACATTCTGAGCAACAGATAACGGACCTAAACAACGAAGGTCGCCAGAAATAGACTCAATATTTCTAAGGTAAAAATTCGTGAACGTAGAAGGCTGAGACCAGTATGCAGCCTTCATCAAATCGGTAATAGCAATACTATTAGCATAAGCCCAAGATGTAGACATCGCTCTAACTTCATGCGCTGAAATCTTAAGCACAGACTGCTCAGAAGATTATTTTTCATAAGCAGTACGAATAGTCAATTGAATCCACCTGGAAATAGAATGGACCGAGATTCTATTAGGCAGCACAGACAGAAAGAAACGTTTTCGTCCCTTTCTGATAAACTCAGATCTACGTTTGTAAATACGTATAGCTCTAACTGGACATAGCAAAGGCCTATGGCCATCTGAGGACGGAAATGCCTTAATAACAATAGGCTCAGGGTACTTATTAGGAGCCTGATTCTTAGCCAAAAATCCAACATTAGTAGTCAAAGTAATAGTATTACCAATAGTGAGAATCATCAACAGATAGAGCATGAAGCTCACTAACTCTTCTTGCAGAAGAGAAGGCTTAGAGAAAAGCTGTCTTATAAGATAAGTATTTGAAGTCTACCGTATCCAGGGGTTCAAATGGTGCATCTTTTAGCTTCAGAAGAACCCAAGCTAAATTCCACTTAGGAATTAACCTAAGGGTTCTAGGTCTATTCATCGAAAAGTTTTTAACTAACTTAGAAAAAGAGACATTAGATCGAATTTGTGAGCTATCATGATGAGCATAAGTATCCGATAGCATAGACCTATAACCCTTAATAGTAATTGGCTACAGTTTGATCTCGTCAAACAAGAAGACCAAAAAATTAGCAATGTCTGGAATGGAGGGATCATAGATATCAATAGAATGATCCCTACACCAACGAGAGAAAATCTTCCACTTAGCAGCGTAATTTAGCGAAGAGGAGGTCGTCCTACCATTAGAAATTGCATCCACTGTTCGTCCTGTAAATTGCTTGCTGTGCAAGAAGGACCGCACAACGGAAATACGTGAAGGTTGAAACCTTGCGGGTTGTGATGCAGTGTGCGCAATTTCCCCTGCGAAAGAAGGTCCTCCCATGGAGGAAGCTTCCGAGGAATGTCCCATAACAGACACCTGAGTAGATTTATCCATGGTCTCTGGGGTGACAGAGATGCTACCAACAGAATCTTGCAGTGAGATTGCTTGATTTTTAGCAATATCTGTTGAATCAATGGAGCTTGAGGATATGCGTATCCTATCATTCCGTCCCAAGAGATTGAGAGTGCATCTACTGCAAACACTTGAGGATCTGGGCATGGTGACACATACGTCTGCAACTGATTGCTGAGATGCGTCACAAACAAGTCTATCATCGGACGATCCCATTAGTAGCAGATCTGATTGAATACTCGTTTGTTGAGGGTCCATTCTGACAGCAACATACAACCTTTCAGAGAAAGGGAGTCCGCTAGAACGTTCAGACGACCCGGAATATGACGGACCGACAGAAGAACCTGATGCTCTAGGACAAACAGAAGGATTCTTTCTGTTAAGCTGAACAACAGAATGGAACGAGTGCCTCCCTGGTTCCGAATATACGCTACTACTGTCGAATTGTCGAACAGAATTTGAACATGTGAATTCTGAATAATGTTCATCCAATGCCGTAGTGCAAGCCAAATTGACATCATGTCTTTGATGTTTATGTGCTTGTTCAGCAATTGTGGATCCCAAAGACCCTGGCACCTCGGATCTGTTGGACTCAAAGTCGCGCCCCAACCTGTTTGACTCGCACCCGTCATAATCGTAAAAATCAGATCCGGCAGTTGAAGTGGAACTCCCTGAGTTAACCACTGAATATCTGCCCAAGTCTGAATCTCTTGTTTTACTTGGTTCAACAAGACGATGTTCGTTTCGAGCGAATGAATCTTCACACTCCAATTCTGAGTAAAAAATATCTGGAGTGGACGAGTGCGTAAGCACCCCATCGGAATAAGGTCCACGGCAGCTCCGCACAAACCTGTCAGTTGCATGAATTCTCTCGCTGTTACTACATCTGAGTGTAGACAAAAGCGAGCGTAACAACTGACTAATTTTGCTCTGGGTAACGGCAGATGAACCAGATTGTTGTGCGTCTCGAAGCTCATTCCCAAGTGAATGAACGACTTGGACGGAACTAGATCCGACTTCCTTTCGTTTACTATGAAACCGAGATGTCGGAGCAGTTGAAGCAGACTCTGAACATCGTTGTGAAGCGTTAATCTGTCGCCGTTCCTCTGAAGAATGTCGTCCAAGTAGGCCGACGTTACCACAGACGAATGAGCTCGGAAATGAGTCATTATTCGAGTGAAGACCCAGGTCGCTAGATTCAGTCCGAAGCACATTGCTCGGAACTGATAAACAACTCCTAGGACAGCGAAGAAAGTACTTTCTGAACGCCGGATGTACCATGACGTGAAAGTACGCATCCTTGAGATCTATGCTCGCAGCATAATCGTTCACTCGAATGCTCGCTCTCACCGATCAAATGGTCTCCATATAAAATTTCGGAGCCACGATCAGCTTGTTTATCCTGCTTAGATCTATAACTGGACAGAACGAGCTGTCTGGTTTTGGTACCAGGAACAGGTGACTGTAAAAACCGGAAGATTTCTGGTTTTCTATGACCTCTATTGCATTCTTCTCCAGAAGAGATTGCATCTCTGATAGAAGCGAATCTCTTTTCTGAAGGTTTGACGGAAGCTGAGTCCATCGTGGACTTTGTGTTAACGGAGGTTTTTCTCTGAAGGACAGTTTTAGACCTTCCAAAATAACCTCCTGAACCCATCAGTCGTCCGTAATTGACAACCAATTGGTTAAGAATCTCGACAGCCTTCCGCCCACTGGAGCACAATAGAGGTTCTGACCTTCACCTCCTGGACCTGCGAGGCTTGCTGGAGGAGAAACTACGTGCTTCCCGACCTGCGCCTCGACCAGTCGACCTAGGGGCATTTTACCGGTTGTCTCGGCCAGCATTACATCCCCTATCCGAGTCGCTACTCTGACGGTCTCTGGAGTTAGACGTAGTGGCTTTCTTAGATCCTCTATAGGAACTTCCCTTGGACGTACTCGCCCCAGAAGTCCCTGACTTACTCCTCTCTGCTGAGTCCGTTTTTTCGAAACGGACTTAAAATCAGAGAGTCTGAAGCTTTCTTGGTAATCTGATCATAGATTAGTGAAAGCTTACCATCGAAGAGAAACTCTCCTGAAACCGGAGCGACTCGAAGAGAGTTTTTCACCTTAGAATCCACCCTCGTGGATGAAGCCAGGGCAGCATCACGTCTGACTAACTCCAAATTTGCCACTGAAAGGGTGGAGTTATACATGGAATACGCGACTGCCCTTGAAAGAACTCTCAAGGAAGTTTGAACATCCTGGAATTCTTTACCATCGAGATGTTGTGATAACGCTTCTGGTAAGGTGATATGCGTAAGTTAAGGCATCTAAACTGGCTCTGTTAGACGAGATTGTCATCTCCAACGTACTGGAGAGAATCAACATCGCCGGCAATGACAACTCCCAATCTTCTGCCTGGTTGTCTAAACGCAGAGGAACTTTCGGAATGCCCTGTCCTGCCGTTTCAAATTTATTTCTACTGTTGATGAACGGCAGATGTAGAGCATGAGACGATAAGAAACTGGATCTGCCAGTCTTAGAGGCTAGCCTAAAAATAGCGTCATTCAGCAATTCAAACATCCGAGAGACATTTCTGGACTGGGCCGGAAACTCAGGCGTGACATCCTTAGCCCGGCCGAAAAAGTCTGTGTCCAGTGACGCTATCAGTCTCTTATCTGGTATCGCAGCTCTATGGTCCGTAGGAACAACTTCTGGAAGGTGTTGCAGGATGAAGTCTACGGCCACCTTATGTTGTTCTGAAAGGGAAAAAGCCAGCTCCGCAGATTCCCTTTCACCATCCGACTGGACCAAATGTGAATCTCGGTCGTCCCTATCTGACACTTCAGGGGAGCGTACCGACCCAGCTTCCTTAGACAGTTCCTGATCTGAAAGAGTTTCCGAAGGTTGCTGGGTTGCTGGGATGAGTTGTGCTATCTGCGATAGCAAGTCCAAGTTCCCAAAGGGAATGATGAGCCCAACTGGATCCCAAAAGTGTTTACAAAAATTTTAAAACATATCTAAAAATTAATGTTACACAATATTAATGTATCTGGCAATAAGCTGAACCCTACAGAAGACAAGGAATCACTGTCAGAAGTAACCGTTGTCAACGTAAACAAAAGTCAATAAAAACCGGAAACAAGACTCCAGGCACTGAAAATATGGCCCGAAATCAGTAACCAATTTTAAAACACTATCCGATGTAAAACAGAATCTTCCACAGAAGAAGCTGCAGAACATCAGATGGTAGATGCATGACTAAAACGCCTAAACACCCCTAGGGTGAGGACGTAACCATGGGGATAACAGAATAAACATTCTGAAACTATGCTAAAACTCCCAAGAAATTTCAATAAAACAATTTAAATGAAAGTGTCAATGACACTGTAGCTCAACTTGTCAAGACATGTACATGTATAGTATGTGACACTGCAATGACAAACATCTAGGTAATGACCTGATAACAAAGGTACATATAAAGCTTAGTCTGGGTCATTGGTACAGTATAAAAATACTTTTTTTTTCAGCAGTGAAAATTTCCCATAGTGCAGTTGCAAATTTAACCAACTACATCTTGTTTGAGAGAGCTCAGCAAGCTCTGTCAAACAAGATATAGTTGGTCAAATTGGTATCTTACAAATGCAAATTAGTGAAGAGATTTCCAGGTAATAAAAAGGAAGTAATGAGGCAGCTTTTTAGTGATGAGGGAAGTGCCTGAGAACCCAGTAAGTTTTTTAATAGCCTCAGACAATTTATTTATGTTGAAGGTCAGTTTCAGCTTCTATGACCACATATTGACAATTGACAGCAGCACAAGTATAAAGTCAAGTTTAGTCCATTGTTTATAACTGTGCTGCTCACTTTAGCAGCCTACCATCCCAGGCATTTTTATTACTGGGTCATATTTTACAAGTAAAAGAGAACTTGTTTAGTTTACCTCTGCAACCATATGCTTCTCTACTTCCCACATGGGCAATGGGGGTGAAGTGTCTTGCCCAAGGACACAATGCAGTTGCCGCAGGTGGGATTCAAACTGAAGACCTCTCAGATTGCAGACTGCACCTCTACCTACTGAGCCACTGCGCCCCCCTTACAGGTAGTAAACATCAGTCAGGTGCAAGTGCAAATGAGCAAATGGAAATTATACAACTTTTGGCACAAACACGTTTATAAATTTGACAGTAGAATAAACGACGTATAAGATCCAAGTTTGAGATTGGGTTGTTTTGAGGTAGGAATAGTCTATTATTATACTTCATGTAGTAGTCTGGATATCTGATTTTTCAAATAATATTTGAACAACACACATAATTACACTCTTTGGACCCACCCATCCTTGACAACGAGTGTTAATGTATCGCAAGGGGCATCAAATTATTGCAATATCACACGCAAGCGGGAAAGGCAGCCGAACACAAAAAAAGTAACAGCTGCCGCAATAGCAGATGTTGCTTCCAGCATTCAGCAACCTTCGGAGCTTGCATTTTTATTTTTTTTTATTTTTCAAATTGTCGTTACTTCAAATGTTCTTTGATTCTTGGTGCCCTCGACGTCGTCTTGAGCCCCAAAAATGCCCCCCCCCTCGCTGGGGATAGTAAACCACCTCGACTCACTAAACAAACAAATGCCAGCATGTCAATATGATACGTCAGTCAAGTACACCCCTCATGGTGATACTAATCGAGACCCCATCTTAACCTACAATGTGAGAGTTTAAGCAAGTGTTTCACTGAAATCTTTTGATGTCTGTGATGTACTCCTGGACTGCTAAGAATATTCTCTTGTTCACTGGAGGGGATAACGAGGGATTACCCCACAAGTTATTTAGAGTGAAGTGTTCGGGGTCGATTTTACTTATAAGATTTTGTCTCTGAGAACAAAACAACATACATGCAACAGAGATGAATCTTTTGCAGTGTCAGGTACAGGTATTTTTTCAGTGGATAGAAAAAAAGTTTTTTACGCAATATGAACACACAAAAAACCCATCATTTGTAAGAACACATTTTAACCAAAACAAGCAAAGTAATTATTAGAAAATATTTCACAATGACTTTCAATAACTTTACCCCAAGAAATCCAATTTTCAAGCACTTTCAAGATCCCTGAATTTATGTATAATGAAAGTGTCAATGACACTGTAGCTCAACTTGTCAAGACAAAGACATGTACATGTATAGTATGTGACACAGCAATGACAAACATCTAGGTAATGACCTGATAACAAAGGTAAATATAAAGTATTGTAACGATCTGTACATAAATACTGACCGTTGCCTGTAACAAATGTATAGGTAAAGTATTGTAAAGGTGGGTGACAGTTAGATGCTAAACTAGAAAAAAATCTTTGAGTCCCAGAGTGGGTGTGACTGAACCCCAAAATATTTGTTCTCATAGCACAGTGATAACAAAGGCACCCCAAAACACACTCATTCCTGTCCCAAGGTGAAAACAAAGGTACCCAAGAAGTTTCGTGAAGATCAGTTCACAAATATGAGCTGTGTGGAAGTTGTGACAAAAAAACTGATTGGACCTAATTTCGGTACAAAATGGCCACTGGCTGCCATCTTGAATTTTGGACCGCACCCAGAAACACTCGTTCTCGTCCCAAGAAGATAACAAAGGTACCCAAGAAGTTTTGTGAAGATCGGTTCATAAATACAGCCTCTAGCCCGAGCCGTATTGACATGTGCACTTACAGTGTACAAGTAGCACTGAATAAATCAAAGTTCATCTAAGTTGCATAATTTCTGCACGAGAAAAAAACCCGTACTATATGTGATGTATTCCATGTTACTAAACATTCATACAAAAATTTATTCAAATCAGAACTTTCATGCAGAAGTTCTGTACAAAAGACTGATTGCACTAATTTTGGTACAAAATGGCTGCTGGTGGCCATCTTGAATTTCGGACCACACCCAAAAACACTCGTTCTCATCTCACGGTGATAACAAAGGTACCCAACAAGTTTCGTAAAGATCGGTTCATAAATACGGCCTCTAGCCTGAGCCGTATAGAAGTTGTGTACAAAAAACTGATTAGACCTAATTTCGGTACAAAATGGCCACTGGCAGCCATCTTGAATTTTGGACCGCACCCAGAAACACTCGTTCTCGTCCCAAGGTGATAACAAAGGTACCCAAAACATTTCGTGAAGATCAGTTCATAAATACAGACTCTAGCTCGAGCCGTATTGACATGTGTACTTACTGTGTGTAAGTAGCACTGAAAAAATCAAAGTTCATCTAATTTGCATAATTTCTGCACGAGAAAAAAACCCGTATTATATGTGATGTATCCCATGGTACTAAACATTCACACAAAAAATTATTCAAATCAGCGCTTTCATATGGAAGTTCTGTGCAAAAATCTGACTGCACCAAATTTTGTACAAAATGGCTGCCATTGGCCATCTTGAATTTCGGACCGGTCCCCAAAACACTCGTTCTCGTCCCACGGTGATAACAAAGGTACCCAAGGAGTTTCGTAAAGATCGGTTCATAAATACGGCCTCTAGCCTGAGCCGTATTGGCATTTGCACTTACAGTGCTGAAAGTAACCCCAAAAAACATCAAAGTTAGTCTAATTTGCATAATTTCTGCACGAGAAAAAAATCCCGTACTATATGTGATGTATTTCATGTTACTAAACATTCATACAAAAATTTATTCAAATCAGAACTTTCATACAGAAGTTCTGTACAAAAGACTGATTGCACTAATTTTGGTACAAAATGGCTGCTGGTGGCCATCTTGAATTTTGGACCACACCCAAAAACAGTCGTTCTCATCACACGGTGATAACAAAGGTACCCAACAAGTTTCGTAAAGATCGGTTCATAAATACAGCCTCTAGCCTGAGCCGTATTGATGTTGTGTACAAAAAACTGATTAGACCTAATTTCGGTACAAAATGGCCACTAGCAGCCATCTTGAATTTTGGACCGCACCCAGAAACACTCGTTCTTGTCCCAAGGTGATAACAAAGGTACCCAAGACGTTTTGTGAAGATCGGTTCATAAATACAGACTCTAGCCCGAGCCGTATTGACATGTGTACTTACTGTGTGTAAGTAGCACTAAAAAAATCAAAGTTCATCTAATTTGCATAATTTCTGCACGAGAAAAAAACCCGTATTATATGTGATGTATCCCATGGTACTAAACATTCACACAAAAAATTATTCAAATCAGCGCTTTCATATGGAAGTTCTGTGCAAAAATCTGATTGCACCAAATTTTGTACAAAATGGCTGCCATCAGCCATCTTGAATTTCGGACCGGACCCAAAAACACTCGTTCTCGTCCCACGGTGATAACAAAGGTACCCAAGGAGTTTCGTAAAGATCGGTTCATAAATACAGCCTCTAGCCCGAGCCGTATTGGCATTTGCACTTACAGTGCTGAAAGTAACACCAAAAAACATCAAAGTTAGTCTAATTTGCATAATTTACGCACGAGAAAAAAACCCGTATTATATGTGATGTATCCCATGGTACTAAACATTCATACAAAAAATTATTCAAATCAGAGCTTTCATATGGAAGTTCTGTACAAAAAAGATTTCTGCATCGTAGGTACAAAATGGCGGCTGGCAGCCATCTTAAATTTCGGACCGCACCCAAAAACACTTGTTCTAGTTCCACGGTCATAACAAAGGTACCCAAGAAGTTTCGTAAAGATCGGTTCATAAATACGGCCTCTAGCCTGAGCCGTATCCAATTGTTGACGGACAGACGGACGACGGTCCATGGCATAATCTCAAATTTGGCTTTGCCAAAGTTGAGCTAAAAATTCAAGTACTTTTTAAAGAGACTTTCAAGGTGGAAAGTCCATTCCAAGAGCTAAATTTTATTTGATGTTGTGATTGCAATGACTATTTTAACAGCCAGGTTCATGTCATGCTGGGCTGTTTTACATGGGGAGGAAGATAGAATATCTGGAGAGAACTATGGCACAATGGTAAATGTCAACCTCGTCACTTTACTAGCACATCACAACAGGGTTAGCACTGGCTGAAATGAAATGTACCATTCACATAAGGTAAGCATCAGCACCCTACCACCCTTCTTTCACTTGAGCAATGAGGGTTAACTGATATAGTGCTGGAAACCCATATTTGGACTTTATTCTAAACTGCAGGTACCACAACTTACATGCTCTGTATTCTATGGATGTGCTTCACATTATCTTTGAAGTGAAATTATTTAGTCTGCATGGATTTGCATTGTTACAAGGCAAACTCCGTGAAAAAATGTTAACGGCCAAAAATAATTTAGCAATCTATCAGTTAAGTGTTTTTTACCCAAGGACAATGCACATGTGTGTTTGTGTCAAACCTATGCCTTTAGAATTTGAAGTCCAATGTGCTAATCAATGAACCACCATGCTCCAAGCTATTTAGCTGATACACTCTCCACACACTGCATTATTCACCAGTAGTAAATGTTTTGGTCACTATGATTTGTTCACATGTCTTTGCCTTCTTACTGTTTTTAGGAGAGTGTGTATAAGCACTCTCCCCTAAATTATAACAAGGCAAATCCATACGGACCATGCGATTTCACTTCAAAGATAATATGAAGTATATCCACTGAATATGAAGACTTTAAGTTATGGTGCCTAGACTTCCGAATAAAGCCCAAATATGGGCTTCCAGCACTTTACCAGTTAATGACGAGTAATCAGTAATGGTCTGAGTTTATAAAGTTAAGATAATTCGTTAAGCAGTTCCCCATCATCTGTTCCCCCTGAAGGCAGACCAGATGGCCGAGGGTCAGCATCCACTCTCCCTTAAATGCTGTTGGATGACTCCCAGCTTTTAAAAACAAATATTGGTTGATTTTTTCCTTTTTATAACCATTATGGATAATATGCTGGGGCTGCTCCCAAACCAGCAACTGTTTGGGTTTCTTTCTAAAACAACCATCAAACTGTGGTTTCAGTATTACCATAAATATCCCCACGTTTCTAAGTAAAACACAGAGCAGAATTCTTGTAGTGATGCACAATTCCCAGTCACTTTTCAGTTCGAGGTTATCGGGGGTCTGATTACCAATGTGCACACTCATATCACAAAAGATTATTGGCCCTCACTTCTGCCTGTCGTGGATTCATAAGCAAATAAAGTTATTCAGGTTGCAAGGGATTTCAAATCCCACATCGTCCCTGCTGAAACTTTTTATTCATTCTTAAGCAGTTCCATTTATATATCAATGAGTAACTTTTTTACTAACTCAATAGATAAAGGTTTATTCAAATCCTTAAATGCTTCTCAAAAAACTTTTGACAGTCACTGGAAACCATATTATCTCATGACAGAGTATTGCTTCACATTTAATTTCAAAGCAAGACTAGATTGTCTCTGAAGAAAAACAGCACACTCATAAACATATTTTTCAAGATAATTCAATACCTTAATAAATTTGTTAAAAGTCATATTCACAAATTTGTCAAAGCCAAACTGCATAAGCTACAAAAAAAACCAAACAACAAACAAAACAACTCAATGAAAGCACAATAGAGAAAAGCCAAAAGTTCCCCATAATGTTATGAAGGTGCAAATATTATATTAATGGTAAAATTGAAGCCTGAATAAATTTTTGCAATGAAAAATTGAAAATGAGCAGGGTTTTTTTTATGTGAAACTGTGCAATGAGATATTACAAATATGAGAGAAAAAAAGACATGTTTGATATATCTTGTTAAAGGAACACTATCATCACCACCAGACCACATCATTCTTAACATTTAAATTACAGCAATAAACACTTTCATAGGCCAAGTTCTTCCAAAAACACAAGGCCCCAAGGGGCCTTAATCACTCACCTGACAAAGTGGTTCGGTTTGACATGGTTCATCAACACTACAAAGGAATGAAGTGATGAAAGGCAAATTTTATGGAAAAACACTAAGGAATGGACTTGACCAACTTGAACCTAACCTGCTCCACTCCCCCCCCCCCCCCTCCCCCCAGAGAGGCCAAATATTAAGCCAGGGACTCAAATTGAACAAACTTGAATACAACCCCCCTTGAGAGGTTATATACCAAATATGAAAGAACTCTGACTGGTGGATCTGAGGAAGAAGGTTTTTTAAAGAAATGTCCTAACATTGCTCTAAGTTAAAATTTGGGTCCTCATAAAAACCTAAATAAAAGTGTCAGTGAAACTATAGCTTAACTTGACTGTGTGTATTGTTTGATGAAAAGGATAATGTTCAATGTTTATAAAAGGACTATGAAATAAGACAAGAATTGTGATAATTGAGAATAAGTTAATTTCTGTTCCATGACAAATTCCAGAGACATAAAATTGTATGGGACTTGATAATTATCTATAATTATCTAATCTAACACATGCCTCCTTGATGGTGGGAAGAAATAACCTGTCATCTGACACTTGATCACTTGATGCAGACCAGATGTGGAATGCAGACTTGAGATTTAATGTTGATAGTAATATTGATTCAGCTATATTAAATGAATTCAGTGATGTTTATTTTTTCTTGAAGTGATAAAAAGCAATGCTATCAACATCTACTGAGCTTGAAAATAATTTGCCAGACATAATCTGGTTTGGATTACCTCTGCTGGTGATGGCCAGTTGTTTCAATGAGTTTGATGGCATCAGTAGCAACATGGTCAGAGCTGAGACAATGAGGTGTTGATGACCTGACATGACAAACCAGAAGGTCTGTAGTCACTGTTCCTTTACACGATTCACTACACCTGTCACCCCTGACCAACCCTTGTCCAGCTCGGCACGCCCCCCCCCCCCCTCCCAGGAGAAGGGTCCAGAGGACTATGGGTCATCAGGCGACAGATCACTCTCCAACCCATCTGACTCTTCATCTGAAGAGGAGATGGAGGAGGAAGATCTGTCTATGGGACAGGAAGTTGTCCCAGATGACGCACCTTCCACCCCTCTAGCTCTTGCTTCTCCGGCTTCTTCGGACCAGGAGGAGAGCATCCCGGAATCCATGAAGGCATTCCCCAGGGAGGAGATCCAGGATGACACTGTCCGAGCTACATACCAGGAGAACTACAACTTCTATGCTAAAGCAGGACTTTCACCTCGTGCAATCAGGACAATCCTCAAAATTGAACTTGAAAAATACAAAAACTCTCAAGAAACAGCAGCAAGGATCAGGCCGTTCGTCGCCAAAGAAAAACCTACTCTTCCTCCTGATCTGACAACGCCACCAACATCAATCTCTCTGACGCATCCTCCTCCTTCCAAGAAAAACCGCAGGAGACACAGACGCCGCTGAATACCTTAACTCCTTCCCTCCTTTACCACGATCAGAAATAACACCAATATTATACAGCCAATGAGGGTCGAAAGGGGCTTGCCCCACAGCGTCCCTGCATGCCTTCGGTGCGCAAAAACCATTTGATTCAATTCACTTATACGTAAGTGAAGAATGAACAGCTTACATAGAATTTAGATTCTGACAGGTGCATCTGAAGAGGAAGATTTTTAAAGAAAATTTCTCATATGAAAGGATTCTGACTAGTGCATCTGAAGAAGATGATTTTTAAAGAAATTTCCTCATACTGCACTAAGTTAAAATTCGGGCTCCCATAGGGAGCCCAAATAAGAAACCCAGGGACTCAATTTGAACAAACATAAATCTGACCCCACTAGAGATATTGTATACCAAATATGAAAGGATTCTGACTGGTGGATCTGAAGAAGATTTTTAAAGAAATTTCCTCATTTTGCACTTAGTTAAAATTTGGGCCCCATACGAAGCCTAAATATTAACTGAGAGACTTGATTCGAATGAATTTGAATCTGACCCTTGTAACAATGATGTTTACCCAATATTGAAACATTCTGACTAGTGGTTCTAAAGAAGAAGATTTTTATAGCTTTCTTCCCATATTGCCCTAAGTTAGGATTTCGGCTCCTGTATTTAGCCCAAATACGAACTGAGGGGATTAAATTGAACACACTTGTATCTGACCCATCAGTTCAGAAAACAGAAATTATGGGTGGGGCCAAAAATCTTGCCCCTCCCATTATGAAGGCAAATATTGCTCCACGAACTTCGTTTGAACAAAATTGATACCACTCCTCAGAATGAAGCTCCATACCAAATATTAAGTCATTGTACCAACTGGTTCATGAGAAGATCTTTCTAGAATTTTGGAGCATTTTCCCCCACCCCCTCCCCATTGAGTGTGGCAACTTTATTTGAACAAACTCGAATGGACTTATGATAGGGACCATGCACATCAAATTTGGTTCAATTTGGCCCAGAGGTTTAGGAGAAGTCGATAATGTAAATTTCACACCAGACAGACGGATGAGAGACAGAAAGTGATCATTTGTGCTCCCCCCAACTTTCAGTCAGGCAAGCTAAAAATTCGGGTGAAGGATGGGGCTTGCTGGGTGTACTAATGGAATTGTTGACAATTTATATGTATTTATTATTTATTTATTTATTTATTGGTGTTTAAGGTCACATATTTTTGCACAATGGCTAATCATGACCACAACATGAGTATCAACCCAAGACCAGGGGTGAGCATTAATAAGCCATGTTGCCCATTTTAGAGAGGGTTTGCACCTCCCAAGCATTGGTGACTGGGTCCTATTTTACCAGTAAAACAGAGCCTGTTTCCCACATTGAACAGGCACTGCTTCACTTCCCGTGGGGACAATTTGTATGTCAAATCCAAGATGGCCGGGAGCAGCTATATCTTTTTCAATAGAATGCAGAAAAATTTGATAACTCTCAACTGAACATCAAACCAAAGTTATACATAAAATTTGAAAAAGATCGGCTACGAGGAGCGGCCTGTAGGGTCTGATAATGGAATTGTTGACAATTTATTTGCCAAATCCAAGATGGCCACTGCCGGCCATGTTTTTCAATAAAATTTAGAAAAATTTGATAGCTCCCATCTAAACATCACACCAAATATACAAATGAAATCTGAAAAAAAATCGGGTGAGGGATGGGGCCTGCTGGGTGTACTAATGGAATGGAATTGTTGACAATTTATATGTCAAAGCCAAGATGGCCGGTGGCAGCTATCTTTTTCAACAGAATGCAGAAAATTTTGATAGCTCCCATCTAGACATCAGACCAAAACTACATATGAAATTTGAAAAAGATTGCATGAGAAATGCGGCCTGCAGGGTGTGCTAATGGAATAGTTGACAATTCAAATGTCAATCCAAGATGGAAGCTGACAGCCATATTTATTAACAAAATACAGAAAACTTTGATAGCTCCCACCTAGACATCACACCAAAGCTATACATGAAATTCAAAAATGATCAGGTGAGAGATGCGACCGGTAGGGTGTGCTAATGGAATTGTAAACAATTTATATCCGAATCCAAGATGGCTGCTAGTGGCCATGTTTTTCAACAAAATTCAGAAATATTTGATATCTCCCATCAGACCAAAGCTACATATGAAATCTGAAAAAGATCGGGTGAGAGATGCAGCCTGTAGGGTGTGCTAATAGAATTGACGATTTATATGCCAAATCTAAGATGGCCACTGGCAGACTTGTTTTTCTATAAAATTTGGAAAAATTTGATAGCTCCCATCTAGACATTACCCCAAAGCAACATATGAAATTTGGAACTGATTGGATGAGAGCTGTGGCCTGTAGGTTGTGCTAATGGAATTGTGGATGGACAGACATATGGACGGACGGATGGATGGACTTGCATGCCAAATGAAAGTGTCAATGACACTGTAGCTCAACTTGACAAACTTGAACTTGGTAAGTTATAAATGAAATGGCAAAATTGAAGATCATTGGTACCAATGTCATTTTTTTTGCCAGTGGCAACATTTTTTGACAGAAACCGAAGAAAATTAATAGCTCCCATCTAGAGGCCTCCCCAAACAAGCATGCCCGGTTTCAAAGCAATCCGATCATAAATGTGCCCTGTAGGGTGTATAAAAGGGAAATATTGTGGTCTGACTAGACTAAATTCTAAGAACGTTGGCCGTGGCAACATTTTTTGACGGAAATGGAAGAAAATCGACAGCTCCCATCTAGAGGTCACCGTAAATAAGCATACCAGGTTTCAAAGCAATCTAATCATAAATGTGCCCTGTAGGGTGAGCCAAAGGGAAATATTGTGGTCTGACTAAACTAAGTTCTAAGAATGTTGGCTGCGGCAACATTTTTTGATGGAAATTGAAGAAAATCGATAGCTCCCATCTAGAGGTCACCCCAAACAAGCATGAAAGGTTTCAAAGCAATCCGATCATAAATGTGCCCTGTAGGGTGTGCCAACGGGAAATACTGAGTCTTCTGACTAAACTAAGTTCTAAGAATGTTGGCCGCGGCAACATTTTTTGACAGAAATTGAAGAAAATCGATAGCTCCCATCTAGAGGTCTCCCCAAACAAGCATACCAGGTTTCAAAGCAATCAAATTATAAATGTGCCCTGTAGGGTGTGTCAAAGTTAAATATTGTGGTTTGACTAAACTAAGTTCTAAAAACGTTGGCCGCGGCAACATTTTTTGATGAAAATTGAAGAAAATCGATAGCTCCCAACTAGAGGTCACCCCAAACAAGCAAGCCAGGTTTCAAAGCAATCCGATTATAAATGTACCCTGTAGGGTGTGCCAAAGGGAAATATTGAGTCTTCTGACTAAACTAAGTTCTAAGAACGTTGGCCGCGGCAACATTTTTTGACAGATATTGCAGAAAATCGATAGCTCCCATCTAGAGGTCTCCCCAAACAAGCATACCAGGTTTCAAAGCAATCTGATCATAAATGGGCCCTGTAGGGTGTGCCAAAGGAAAATATTGAGGTCTGACTAAACTAAGTTCTACAAACGTTGGCCGTGGCAACATTTTTTGCCAAAAATTGAAGAAAATCGATAGCACCCATCTAGATGTCACCCTAAATAAGCATACCAGGTTTCAATGCAATCAAATCATAAATGTGCCCTGTAGGGTGTGCCAAAGGGAAATATTGTGGTTTGACTAAACTAAGTTCTAAGAACGTTGGCCGTGGCAACATTTTTTGACAGAAATTGAAGAAAATCGATAGCACCCATCTAGAGGTCTCCCCAAACAAGCATAACAGGTTTCAAAGCAATCTGATCATAAATGTGCCCTGTAGGGTGTGCCAAAGGGAAATATTGAGGTCTGACTAAACTAAGTTCTAAGAACGTTGGCCGCGGCAACATTTTTTGACGGAAATTGAAGAAAATCGATAGCTCCCATCTAGAGGTCACCCCAAACAAGCATGCCAAGTTTCAAAGTCATCTGATCATAAATGCGACCTGTGAGGTGTGCCAAAGGAAATTGTGGATGTACGTACTAACGTACGTACGCCGACGGACGAGAAGTGATGGCAATAGCTCAGCTTGACTTTGTCAAGTTGAGCTAAAAACCGATTGAACTGAGAATGCAACAGGCAACTATTCTTTCATTTCTGCAGCATGAATACACCCAGAGAAGACATTTATTTTATCTCTTTGTGATACAACTTGAGTTATCCTCTTCGAAAATATATGAATCAGAAGCCAACTGAATGTCAATCCTGAACCTGGCCATCAATGTTGACATTGAATGTAATCTTCAAAGCTTCACACAGCCCTAAATGACTAAGTTTTCTAAACCTGATTTTGTGATGACTTGTTCAATGATATGATCTTCAGATTCCCCGTGGGAGCCCTGGGAAGTGAAGCAGTGCTTGTTTACTGTGGTAAACAAGCTCTGTTTTACTTGTAAAAAAGGACCTGATAACCAATGGCTGGGGTGGAAGTCCTCTAAAATGGGGAACACGGGTATAAACAATTGGCAATCACTGCTAAGCAATTGGACATGTACTGGTTGCAGTCTAGAGGGAATTCAGGACAGTTGCCAAGTCCTCCAAAATGAGGAACATGGGTATAAACAATTGGAAATCCCTGCTAAGCAATTGGACATGTACAGGTTGCAGTCTAGAGGGAATTCAGGACAGTTGCCCAGTCCATTGATGGTTAACAAAACTGAAAAGAAAATCAGTCACTTCTGTCATAAAAATGAACCTTTCAACTGTTATCAATCCTCAACAGGTACTTATAAATAGCAAAAGTAGGAAAATTCAATTTCAACGATTAGTTCGGTTCAGTTTTTTGGTACCCTCGATATTGGTATCGGTTTGGTATATTGCCCATCTCGACCTGCAGCACATGCAAGCTGCAAGGATATGCATGGTAATTTGGTAAAATAACAAGTGACTTCACAGAAATTATTCATGCTGCTTCCAATTCGACTCAGATTTGATGCCAATGTTGACATCGGACCCCTAATTTGATTTGAGCATAGACATCCTGATTTGCAGGGTCCTGTTGTCATTTTCATCATTATATATAAAGCAAGTATAAGAGAAAGACAGGTTGCTCTCCAAAGTTGACAACAGCTGCTTCATTAACCCTCTGGACACTAATGTCAAAATATTAAATTTCAAGCAGCAAATATCTCCCATAATGTAACAAGAAACTTAAGCAATTCAGTCTTGTTTGAAAGAGCTGTTTGTGCTCTGTCAAACAAGATTGAATTTGTTAAATTCCTAATTGCATTAAAGTAAACATTTACTTCTTTAAATTTTGGTATTTTGAAATCAGTGTGCAGAGAGTTAACTATTTAATTACCGTTCATCCAGTGCAATGTAAAGTAGGATTATCCGCATCAGCAGCAATCTGTGAATTGATAAAAAATTGTGATACTTTTTTCACAGAGAATAACATGAATAATGACCCTTCCAGAGATGTAAGAGAGATTATCAAGAACGAATCTCCATTTGTTTGGCTCTGTCCAATTTTTTTAGCACAAAAATGAAGTTCACGGATGCATCAAGTGATTTCAAAAGGCGTTTTCCAGAATTTCAGAAAAATGTTGGCAATAAGTCCAGGGTGAATCAAGTAACTATGACCCATATTTTGAACCTCCAAAGAATTTTGAATCGTTTGGTGTAGGTACCAAATTAAATTGTCATATAAAGTCTGAAATATAAGCGTGACCAACCTTCAGTATTTTGAACTCCACCAGCTGAGTATTGATTTTTGAGTTGTAACTGCTCGTGTCTCACTGATGGGGTGGTATTTCCCACACATAACTAATATCGGGAAAAACAAAAGTGAAATAGGACAGTTTAAAGAAATCCAAGATGGTGTGGTATCAAGATCTGTGATATTGAATGATGGTAGCATAAATATCCTTGGACTAGCTGAAAGATCGGGCGTTATATATTAAATGCATAAAAGGCCTCTAGATCACATGGTATCAGAAATTTGGCCTTCTAAGTGGTGGCAGATGTACTGCAGATGTAAACCAATTTGACATGGACAATATAAAAATGATACAATTTTGTGTTTATTTAATCAAATTATTCCAGTGGACATAAAACACTAAACATAAAGCAATAATCAGATTGTTTATGGAGACCCAAAGAGAGGCAATGGAAGTAACACGGAAAGTAATGATGCAAGGGAAACCATCCTGCCATGTAATATGTTCCCCATACTAAGGGAGAATGTTGAACTGACACATTTTTAATAATCCCCTGAGTGAAGTAAGAAAAAAAACCCCAGTAACCCTGTGTAAGTATTCAAGCAAAGGCATTTGTTCCGCTTAGAATCTCTTCCCCAATCCCAATGATAAGGCAGAAGCATGCTAAAATTATTTGGATTGAACATACAGTGGCAGAGCTATAGCAGAAAACATGTTGGATAGGCATTAGGTGTAAGAGATGCAGGAAGGTACCAAAATACACATGTACATATGTGCGTACAAATGTATGGAATCTTCTACTATACATGAATCCTTTTCTATATACCCCTTCTGGAAGGAGCATAAGTTTGTAATATATATCAAACTGGTGAAATACCTTCCTACCATAGAATAAGCAAACAAATTTCTGGTAGGCAGTCTTAATATGGTTGAAACATTTTGTGGAAAGTGGAAAATGGAACTAGAACTCATCAAGCCAGTATGTGAGCTCCTACCAAATCCACTGTGTTCTCGACACAAAATTGCCATTCAACGTCTAATTTTCACGATATTCATTCAAACCATATATCAATACCAGCCACCAGAATGAGTTTAAAGAACTTGCTTCAATGAGGGGTGATGAACTATGATCTGAATAAAAAAAATCTATTTCATTTAAAAAAATTTTTTTTTTATATATTTTGAAACAATATTAATACTCTTGTTTACCGCTCTTTGATTTTGGCGGTAATGATATTACATATATGCCATGAACAGATTTATTTTCCATCCACCTAACTACTAACTAGAAGTTTGATTTGATTTGAAATGCTTTCCATGATTCGATTTGATTTGAAATCCTCTGAGTTATTCGGGAAGAATACATATCTCCATAAATTCTAAATGCATCATAAAGCCTAGCATATTTCTGCTCTCCTATCTACCAGGCGGCATTTAGTACTGGATATGGGTGTTAGGCTTTTGTGTACTCTCATATGTACACATGAAGCCATGTAGATGGATTCATATGGACATGTGGCAGCATGCAATAGCCTAGTACACATATCCCAGATTAATAATCACCTGCAATGTAGGGAAGGTAATTGCCAACAAAATGGGTGCTCACCTGACATGATAGTCTAAATATCAAACCAGGGACTTGACTTGAATAAGCTGCATACACCCCTCCTAAGAAAAGCATATACCAACTAGATGAAGTGATTGTGCCCACACAATACACAGGATTTTCCTTCTATTTTCAGTTCCTGCACTTTTACATCCCAAAATTGAGATAAACGCATAAAAAACAGATTTTTTTTTATTTTTGTTCGGAAATTTCGAAGTCCCAAACAAAATATTTTCATACTAAAATTTTTTTTTCTTCTTCTTAAAATTGACCAAAATGCATAAAAAACCAAAAAACTAATTTCTGGATTTTGGTCCAAAATTTTCTAAATCCCACCCGGCCCCTAAATTTTCAGTGTAAAAAAAAAAATTATTTTTGTCTTGAAATTGAGCAAAATGCATAAAAAAACAAAAAACTCATTTCCCGATTTGGGTCCAAAATTTCTAAGTCTGGACCGGGCCCCCAAATTTTCAGCCAAAATATGAACCCAGGAATTTGGTCTGAACAAACTTGAATCTCACCTCCCTAAGCATGCTGCATACCAAATATCAAAAGATTCTTATTGGTAGATCTGAAGAAGATTGAAGAAGAAGATTTTTAAAGAATATTCCTTATACTGAACTAATTTAAACATTTGGGCTCCCACAGAGAGCCCAAATATGGACCCAGGGAATTGATTTCAATAAACATGTGAAACAATCTTTCCAAAGATGTTATATGTCAAATATGAAAGCTTTTGGAGCAGTGGTTTGGAAGCAAACGATTCTTTAATTTTTTCCCATTGCCCACAGTGTTAAAAAATGCTGACTCAGCATTTTTCAAAGTCCCAAAAAAGCACCTTATGACAGAACTGATGGCAATTTTTTTTTACCATTCCTTTCTGTTGGTCCCAAGGAAGCCTCACACCAAATAAAAATTATCAGTGCCGTGCAGTTTTGGAGATATGGACGTTTTTGCTTTTTTCTATTTTTGGCTCCCGAGGTTCCCACGGGGCTGCAGGAACATTTTTTTTGCATAAATCAAGTACTTATAACCCAATAATACCTCATCTTAAATTTGGTTCAAATTAGCCTCTCAGTTCAGAAAATAGAAATTCTGGGTGGGGCAAAAATTCTTGCCCCTCCCATAACAAAGGCAAATATTGCCTGTCAAACTTCTCTTTAACAAACTTGAGTCTACACCTCAAATGGAAGCTGCATACCAAATATCAAGTCTCTGCTATGGCTGGTTCATGAGAAGAAGATTTTTAAAAATTTGGCCCCACCCCTCTCCTCAATATGAGCAGAAACACAATTTGAAGAAAAACCCAAATGCCCCTATATAACTGCTACTCATGTGAATTTTCATTGAACTGCAGCCAGTGGCTTGGGAGAAAATGACCCAAACACCACCTTCACGACGTACGACAGACAAAAAGCGATCAGAAAAGCTCACCCTGACTTTCAGTCAGGTGAGCTAATAACTAGAACCACTGGCACAACCATTTTGAATCGATGTGAAATCTTATACTGGGCCGAATGAGACACCTCGATGAGATATACATCTCACTCACCCAATGAAGTTGCCGCCTTTAGAAGTTGTCTATCCCAGATGTTGGTGGGGAGTGCAGTGGCTCAGTAGGTAGAGGTGCCGGCTGCAAGCCGAGAGGTCCTTGGTTCGAATCCCACCTGAGGCAACCGCGTTGTGTCCTTGGGCAAGACACTTCATCCCCATTGCCTGCGTGGGGGCACGATGACGCCGTGTACTAAGGCGTACTGCACGTCGATGGTACGCATGTCTTCAAACTATCTAACCCTGTCTGTGCTGCAGTGCGGAGTTACGATGTTGGGGAGCTGACAGCTGCTCGTCGTTGCTCGGTGGTTCTCTCCGGGTACTCCGGCTTCCTCTACCCGTAAAACTGTCACGGTCATGATTAGCCATTGTGCATAAATATGTGACCTTAAACATCAATAAATAAATAAATCCCAGATGTTGGCTACTGGATCCTAGTTCACCAGTACAGCATAACTTGTTTATCACTGCGTCACTTCTTGGGGTTCCTACAGGGGCTTACCACAAGAAAAATAATGTCACCTTATGATAAATTTCAATGTCATGAACTCATCATTGTGCTCTCAACATTTCTCACTGCTTCAAGCCATAACCCTTAAATGTTCTCGCTCTTTCAGGATGTTTTCACCCATCAAACTTGCCACTGGATAAATCAGGCGGCATGTTTGGTCTTCAATCATTCATTTCACACTTGCTCAAAAGAATGGTTTCAACACGCCGAAGGTGTACAGGGACAGTTTGAGGTTATGCAACCCCTTTCGACCCTGTTGGCGGTGTTCTGTGTGTGTGAAGCGTGTCTGACACAGCCACACACTTGCATCTGGATGGTAAAAAAAAGTTATCTATGATGAGTTTGAGGTGTGGGATGGGATGGGGAAATCTCCCCCTTGTGGCAAGGGATTTGTGCCTGACACTCTTTAAGCAACATGCCTGGTTCAAATATCTTGCTCTACAGAACAGATTTCCCTGGCTATGACAATACACATCAAAAGATAAATATACAGAACAGCACATACTTCGGCTCTCGTGATATCCTGGACCAAAGCAATCTTGTGCGATGATTCTTAACCCATTCAAACATATGTGCAGTTCTGTATTTAGCACACACCTCCCTTGTAACAACCAGTCTACATGAAAATTGAACTAAAAGCACTTTCTAAGTTGATAATTGCTGCTTTTCCTTCATTGCCAAGAAGACATCACTGTTAATGGTCGGGGTACCAACCCTAATTTGCTTTTTAATTTTTACGGCATTCAATTGGTCGAAACCAAATGACAGTGATCAGTGTCACGGTTACGATGACTGAACTTCAAATATTGACTAAACTGCAGGGAATAACACAACAAAAAGTTTTTAAATAGCTAATAAGTTTAGCACACTCCATCATTATATAACCAGTTGTGGAAAGTTTTGTCAAGGAACAAGCAGTCAGAATGTTATTTTTATTTTGGAATTTTTTGACACGAACCTGATTGTTTAAATATCCCGTGTGAACAAATCTAAATGAGGAACTTGGAATTTCAAAGTGATCTTGACTCCTGTGCATTCGACCAATGATGACGTGATTTATTTAGAAGGGTTCCTTCTCTGTTTATGTTGGAAACAAAATTGAATGTGTTTTGTATCACCACATGTGCAATACAACTTTATTATCGTACAGGCAGATCAGTGGAAACACCGTGTTTTACATATTAATAGGTGTGTGATAAAGGGAGTTATTCACAGCTGGCATTTCCCACAACTACACCACAGGATTACTGTATGTGTTGAACAAATAATGTCCTTGTGTCAAAATATAGAGAGAGGATATTTACGGTTTTACAGAGGACACCAGTATTAACACTTGCAAAGGCATCTCTTAAATAATTAAAAGATGTCATATTTTGCCACAAAACATAGCTTAACCCTTTACCTAACACAAAAGGTAGACAACACTTGCAAACAAAATTCTTCATTAACTCATTTTTTTTTCAACAAGCTCGTTCCAATGAGGGGTCATAAGCTATTTGACAAAAAAATGAAAAAAAAAATTACTAAAAATTGAATGGTGACTTTAGTGAATAGTGCTGATCGGTTTTGGCCTTTAAGTTGGGTAAAGGATTAACACCTCCAATGGAACAAAATCAATAGGATCATTACAAGTAAAAATAAAAAAAACAAGTGCCCCCACTGGAAGCATTGTCTCCATTAAACCACAACACCAATACAGCAGGTCACCAAATGTGTCCATGGGACAATAATGCCCCGCTTTATGATAAACCTTTGTAAATATAATTAAAAGATGTCTAATCTTAAATCTAAAAAAAAAGTATAATAAAAAGTTCATTCAAACTAAAGTTATTGTCTGGAAACCACATTCAAGACGGACTTAAGGATGGAGTCACAGTGACCTTGACCTTAGGGTCCACGGCCACAAAATAAATAAGGTTGTTCCTATCATGGTACACAAGCCACAAATCCGGTTTGATTAAAACTGATCCAGCATGCTAGTTATAGCATGGAAACCACTTCTAACTATATTTAAAGAAAGTGTCAATGACACTGTAGCTTAACTTGTCTGTGTGTTGTGTTTGATGAAAAGGATAATGTTCAATGTTTATGAAAGGATTATGAAATAAGACAAGAATTGTGATTATTTATATTTTATTATTTATTTATTGGTGTTTAAGGTCACATATTTCTGCACAATGGCTAATCATGACCATGACAGTTTTACGGGTGGAGAAAGCTGGAGTACCCGGAGAGAACCACCGAGCAATGATGAGCAACTGTCAGCTCCCCAACATACCAACTCCACACAAGCAGGGTTAGCATTGGTTGAAGACAGGTGTACCATCGACGTGCAGTACGCCTGAGTACACAACGCCACCGTGCCCCCACGTGGGCAATGGGGGCAAAGTGTCTTGCCGAAGGACACAACGCGGTTGCCGCAGGTGGGATTCGAACCGAGGACCTCTCGGCTTGCAGCCTGCACCTCTACCAACTGAGCCACCGCGCCCCCAAGAATTGTGATAATTGGGAATATGTTAATGCTATGTTTTTAATAATGAAAGTGTCAATGACACTGTAGCTCAACTTGTTAAGACATGTACATGTATAGTATTTATTTATTTATTGGTGTTTAAGGTCACATATTTCTGCACAATGGCTAATCATAACCTACATGTATAGTATGTGACACAGCAATGACCGACATCTAGGTAATGACCTGATAACAAAGGTACATATAAAGTATTGCAATGGTCTGTACATAAATACTGACCGTAGCCTGTAACAAATGTACAGGTAAAGTATTGTAAAGGTGGGTGACAGTCAGATGCTAAACTAGAAAAGAAATCTTTGAGTTCCAGAGTGGCTTTGACTGAACCCCAAAATATTTGTTCTCATAGCACAGTGATAACAAAGGCACACCAAAACACACTCGTTCCTGTCCCAAGGTGAAAACAAAGGTACCCAAGAAGTTTTGTGAAGATCAGTTCATAAATACGAGCTGTATAGAAGTTGTGACAAAAAAACTGATGGGACCTAATTTCGGTACAAAATGGCCACTGGCAGCCATCTTGAATTTTGGACCACACCCAGAAACACTCGTTCTCATCCCAAGGTGATAACAAAGGTACCCAAGTTTCGGGAAGATCGGTTGATAATTACAGACTCTAGCCCAAGCCGTATTGACATGTGCACTTACAGTGTGTAAGTAGCACTGAATAAATCAAAGTTCATCTAATTTGCATAATTTCTGCACGAGAAAAAAACCCGTACTATATGTGATGTATTCCATGTTACTAAACATTCATACAAAAATTTATTCAAATCAGAACTTTTATACAGAAGGTCTGCACAAAAGACTGATTGCACTAATTTTAGTACAAAATGGCTGCTGGTGGCCATCTTGAATTTTGGACCACACCCAAAAACACTCGTTCTCATCCCATGGTGATAACAAAGGTACCCAACAAGTTTTGTACAGATCGGTTCATAAATACGGCCTCTAGCCTGAGCCGTATAGAAGTTGTGTACAAAAAACTGATTAGACCTAATTTCGGTACAAAATGGCCACTGGCAGCCATCTTGAATTTTGGACCGCACCCAGAAACACTCGTTCTCATCCCAAGGTGATAACAAAGGTACCCAAGACGTTTCGTGAAGATCGGTTCATAAATACAGACTCTAGCCCGAGCCGTATTGACATGTGTACTTACTGTGTGCAAGTAGTACTGAAACAATCAAAGTTCATCTAATTTGCATAATTTCTGCACGAGAAAAAAAACCCGTATTATATGTGATGTATCCAATGGTACTAAACATTCACACAAAAAATTATTCAAATCAGCGCTTTCATATGGAAGTTCTGTGCAAGAATCTGATTGCACCTAAGGTTCCGCTCCACAGTTTCGCACTAATGCACAGGGGTGAAATTCTAAACATAGGGCATATGTTGAAACTAAGGCCATGTAAAATAGAGATATATTTTTAGTATCAGATATATGATTACATTAGGTTTTTTATTGGACAAGAGAATTTGAGGTTTTGATCCCAAAGTTGGAGTCTGATACATAGGGGTAAATTACCAGATGAATTTTGGGAAACAGTGGCTTCGAAAAATTGGCTATTTTTTAAAATGTAATTTTTACACGGGTTTGTTACCAGACAGGTAACTGAAAAAGGAGACGGAAACATATAAATTTTTTTTGGCATTTTAGAAACAGGGGATGCTCTGTTCCAGGGGTGGGTAGGTGAGGTTGGTGGGAAAATTCTGCTTTTGAGGCTGCTAGATGGCTGAAAATGACTGGTTTCGGCATTTTTTCATGCAATTTTTCAGGTTGAAGTCTGGCCTTTGACAATAAATTATTCCACCCACATTCAGATTGTTTATTTCTACTTAGTCAGATAGTGTTATATGTTTTTTGTGGATTTGGGAAATGTAATACATGTTATGAGTTAGATAACTAAGTTACAGAATATTTGCATTTGAAGAGAGTGTATGGCATGTCATATTTGGAAGTGCCTGGAAAACTGTGGAGCGGAACCTTAAAGAGCATTCTGCCGTCGGTGTCAATTCTTGAATCAGGAAGTTCCTTATTTGTGTTTGAGTTATAAATATACCATTTTTCAAAAAACTTTTCATTATTTCTGGTTTGTGTGCAATTGTTTGTAGTAGTTAACATTCATCAAGTGATATCTCAGCACAACTGGATGGAAATGAGCGGAAATTTGGAGAAATTTATTGATGTAGCCTAATTTCACACTTGTTTTGAATTTTTGTCAAGATTTCGAAAACATTAAGGTAGATCACTGCCTTTCCTAAACACCAAGCCTTGTATTCATGGCAAAATATATGCAGTTATGGACAGCCTGGTTGTTATTGTTGACCAGAGATTTGCAGTCATGGTGTCTACTTTTTCATTTTGGTCATTGGTATCATGTCTGTGTGTCATCCATCCAACAAGCTGTTTACGCTTTCATATCTGGAGAGCAACCCCACCCCCCCCCCCCCACCCCCCCCAAGCTATGGTTATCACTGCTTATTGTTTACATTTTGATTGTATTTAACAGTGTTATTGGCAGGACCTGGTTAGTCAATGTGGCTGGTGGTAATAACAAAAAATGCTCTCAGAAGTGGCTCAGAGAAATGTGTGGGCTGATGTGGTGTGGTCTGGTGTGGTTGTGAAAATCAGACAAAACTGGCTGCAAAAGCTATTCAGCAATCAGAAAGGCCATGCTGTATCTTTTTACTGGTTGAAAATAGAGACTTGTGGTTTTTGTTCATTCAACTCAGGATAGACTCCAGATTCTTTTGCCTGAGTGAAATCCAAGGGGAGATCACTCTTGTTTTCTCTTTAAGGTTCCGCTCCACAGTTTCGCACCAATGCACAGGGGTGAAATTCTAAACATAGGGGATATGTTGAAACTAAGGCCATGTAAAATAGAGATATATTTTTAGTATCAGATATATGATTACATTAGGTTTTTTGTTGGACAAGAGAATTTGAGGTTTTGGTCCCAAAGTCGGACTCTGATACATTGGGGTAAATTACCAGATGAATTATGGGAAACAGTGTCTTCGATAAATTGGCTATTTTTTAAAATGTAATTTTTACATGGGTTTGTTACCAGACAGGTAACTGAAAAAGGAGACGGAAACATATAAATTTTTTTTTGCATTTTAGAAACAGGGGATGCTCTGTTCCAGGGGTGGGTAGGTGAGGTTGGTGGGAAAATTCTGCTTTTGAGGCTGCTAGGTGGCTGAAAATGACTGGTTTCGGCATTTTTTCATGCAATTTTTCAGGTTGAAGTCTGGCCTTTGACAATAAATTATTCCACCCACATTCAGATTGTTTATTTCTACTTAGTCAGATAGTGTTATATGTTTTTTGTGAATTTGGGAAATGTAATACATGTTATGAGTTAGATAACAAAGTTACAGAATATTTGCATTTGAAGAGAGTGTATGGCATGTCATATTTGGAAATGCCTGGAAAACTCTGGAGCGGAACCTAATTTTGTACAAAATGGCTGCCATCGGAACAGACCCCCAAACACTCGTTCTCGTCCCACAGTGATACCAAAGGTACCCAAGAAGTTTCGTAAAGATCGGTTCATAAATACGGCCTCTAGCCCGAGCCGTATTGGCATTTGCACTTACAGTGCTGAAAGTAACACTGAATGCATCAAAGTTAGTATAATTTGCACAATTTACGCATGAGAAAAAAACCCGTATTATATGTGATGTATCCCATGGTACTAAACATTCATACAAAAAATTATTCAAATCAGCACTTTCATATGGAAGTTCTGCGCAAAAATCTGATTGCACCTAATTTTGAACAAAATGGCTGCCAGCGGCCAACTTGAATTTCGGATCGGACCCAAAAACACTCGTTCTCGTCCCACGGTCATAACAAAGGTACCCAAGAAGTTTCGTAAAGATTGGTTTATAAATATGGCCTCTAGCCCGAGCTGTATTGAATTGGTGACGGACAGATGGCCAGACAGACGACTGGCCATGGCATAAGCTCAAATTTGGCATCGCCAAAGTTGAGCTAAAAATAATATGAGGTGTACACAGTACTAAAGAGCTGAAGGGTATGTTAATATGACCTCACAGTTAATGTATGTGGCCTTAACAGCTAACATATATCAATGAAAGTTACCAAGTTACAGTGAAATTATTCCAAAATGAGTCATCCTATCAAGTTACATTGAAATCCCTTCATAAATATGGCCTGTAGACTGTTCTAAAGGTTTTCGGGCTTCAGGCCTGTGTAGCCATGATGGTAGACTGATTGCAACTAAAAGGGAATGTCCTCATCTCGACATTATACTGAGTCATTCTACTAAGTTACAATGAAATCCCTTCACAAATACAACCTGTAGTCTGTACTAAAGTTTTTCGGGTTTTGGGCTTGGGAAGCCATCATGGTTGATTGATCGCGACCAAAAGTGGGCGTTGTCATCTGGGCATAATCTGGAGTGATCCTACGAAGTTACAATGAAACCCCTTCATATATATGACCTGTAGACTGTGCTAAAGGTTTTCGGGCTTCGGGTCCCTGAAGCCATCACAGTTGACCAAACACCACCAAAAGGGGATGTCATCATCTAGACATAATATGGAGTCAACCTAACAAGTTACAATGAAATCCTTCCATAAATATGACCTACAGACTATGCTAAAAGTTTTTGGGCTTTGGGCCCAGGCAGCCATCAAGGCTGAATGATCGCGACCAAAAGGGGACGTTCTCATCTAGACATTATTTGGGGTCATCCTACTAAGTTACAATGAAATCCCTTCATAAATATGATCTCTAGACCATGCTAAAGGTTTTCGGGTTTTGGGCCCCTGTAGCCATCACAGTTGCCCAATTGCGTCCAAAAGGAGACATTTTCATCTAGACATTATATGAAGTCAACCTACCAAGTTACAATGAAATCTCTTCATAAATATGACCTGTAGACTGTGCTATAGGTTTTCGGGCTATGGGCTCAGGCAGCCATCATGGTTGAATGAGCACAACCAAAAGGGGACATTCTCATCTGGGCATCATCTGGAGTGATCCTACGAAGTTACAATGAAATTCCTTCATAAATATGACCTGTAGACTGTGCTCAAGGTTTTGGGCTTTGGGCCCCTGCAGCGGTCACAGTTGACCAATCATGACCAAAAGGGGATGTCATCATATACTAAAGGTTTTTGGGCTCAGGCAGCCATCAAGGCTGAATGATCGCTACCAAAAGGGGACGTTCTCATCTAGACATTATTTGGAGTCATCCTACCAAGGTACAATGAAATCCCTTCATAAATATGGCCTGTAGACTGTGCTAAAGGTTTTCGGGCTTCAGGCCCCTGTAGCCGTCAGTTTCCCAATTGCCTCCAAAGGGGACGTTCTCATCTAGACATTATATGAAGTCAACCTACCAAATTACAATGAAATCCCTTCATAAATATGACCTGCAGACTGTGCTAAAGGTTTTTGGGCTTTGGGCTTGGGCAGCCATCATGGTTGAATGATCGCAACCAAAAGGGGACATTACCATCTGGGCATCATCTGGAGTGATCCTACGGAGTTACAATGAAATCCCTTCATAAATATGACCTGTAGACTGTGCTCAAGGTTTTTGGGCTTCGGGCCCCTGAAGCCGTCACAGTTGACCAATCATGACCAAAAGGGGATGTCATCATCTAGGCATTATATGGAGTCAAACTAACATGTTACAATGAAATCCTTCCATAAATATGACCTATAGACTATGCTAAAGATTTTGGGCTCAGGCAGCCATCAAGGCTGAATGATCGCGACCAAAAGGGGACGTTCTCATCTAGACATTATTTGGAGTCATCCTACCAAAGTACAATGAAATCCCTTCATAAATATCACCTGTAGACTGTGCTAAAGGTTTTTTGGTCTTCAGGCCCCTGTAGCCGTCACAGTTGCCTAATGGTGTCCAAAAGGGGCTGTTCTCATCTAGACATTATATGAAGTCAACCTACCAAGTTACAATGAAATCCCTTCATAAATAGACCTGAAGACTGTGCTAGAGGTTTTCGGGCTTTGGGCTCGGGAAGCTATCAAGGCTGAATGATCGCAACCAAAAGGGGATGTCCTCATCTAGACATTATTTGGAGTCATCCTACCAAGCTACAATGAAATCCCTTCATAATAATTATGACCTGTAGACTGTTCTACAGGTTTTTGGGCTTCGGGCCCCTGTAGCTGTCACAGTAGCCCAATCGTGTCCAAAAGGGGACGTTCTCATCTAGACATTATATGAAGTCAACCTACAAAGTTACAATGAACTCCCTCCATAAATATGACCTGTAGACTGTGCTAAAGGTTTTCGGGCCTTCGGGCTCAGGCAGCCATCATGGTTGAATGATCGCAACCAAAAGGGGACATTCTCATCTGGGCATCACCTGGAGTGATCCTACGAAGTTACAATGAAATCCTTTCATAAATATGACCTGTAGACTGTGCTCGATGTTTTCGGGCTTTGGGCCCTGTAGCCATCACAGTTGACCAATCACGACCAAAAGGGGATGTCATCATCTAGGCATTATATGGAGTCAACCTAACAGGTTACAATGAAATCCTTCCATAAATATGACCTTTTGCCTATGCTAAAGGTTTTTGGGCTCGGGCACCCATCAAGGCTGAATGATCGCGATCAAAATGGGACGTTCTCATCTAGACATTATTTGGAGTCATCCTACCAAGCTACAATGAAATCCCTTCATAAATATGACCTGTAGACTGTGCTAACGGTTTTCGGGCTTCGGACCCCTGTAGCCATCACAGTTGCCCAATCACATCCAAAAGGGGACTTTCTCATCTAGACATTATAAGAAGTCAACCCACCAAGTTACAATGAAATTCCTCAATAAATATGACCTGTAGACTGTGCTAAAGGTTTTTGGGTTTTGGGCTCGGACAGTCGTCACGGTTGGCAGAGCACGCCCAAATGGGGAAATTCTCATCTAGACATCATAAGGAGTCATCCTACCAAGTTACAATGAAATCCCTCCATATTAAACATGACCTGCAGACTGTGCTAAAAGTTTTTGGGTTTTGGGCTTGGGCAACCATCACGGTTGACAGATCATGCCCAAAAGGGAACGTTCTCAGATAGGCATTATACAGAGGCATCCTACCAAGTTACAATGAAATCCCTTCATAAATACGACCTGTAGACTGTGCTAATGATTTTTGGGTTTCGGGTCTTGGGCTCGGGCAGCCATACCGGTTGACTGATCGTGACCAAAATGGGACGTTCTCATCTAGACATGACCCCAAACCTGCATATGACAAGAACTGCGGGGTGTAGCCCGTGCTAAAGGAAAATGTGAACAGACTCTCAGACTAACAGACTCACAGACTAACAGACTTCTGCACGTGTGATGGCAATAGCTTATCTTGAAATTGAAAGTCTAAAAGGTGCCATAACTCAGACAAAAATTATCGCACCACATGGAAGGATGGATGGACAAAGGTAACACTTATTGCCCCTTCATCAAATTGGGAATTAAAATGATAAAATTTCTATGTATTTTTCCTTAACAGCTCTGGACAATATGACTATATTTATTTATTTATTTATTTATTTATTTATTTATTGGTGTTGAAGGTCACAAACTTCTGCACAATGGCTAATCATGACCACGACAGTTTTATGGGTGGAGGAAACCAGAGTACCCGGAGACAATATGACTAATACACTTTGACTAATACACTAAAACACTTTAAAAGGATTAAGTTATAAGTGAGTTTAAGGGACTAAACATTTTCACAAGCAGCTTTACCAGGAATGAAAGTTTGATTTTTCTGTTACCCAAGAATGAGATAATTCTGATATCCACTCACAAAGCATAGATTTTGTTTGAATTTTTGGCATCACACAGTAATTTTCGTTAACCTTTTATTCAATTCAAATGCACCCGATACTTGCAAAACACTTCTCGAACATCTAAAAACTTTCATTTCTTGCCTCAAAAAACATAGCTAATGACTCCTCACTGGAATGATCTCAACAGGCTTGTTCCAGTGAGAGGCCATAACTATGAACTTTGCTTTTGAGGCAAACAATGGAAAATAGTCAAGTCTAAATGGCATCATTCTTTTGGAATACTGCTGGCTAGGTTTGGCCATTATGTTGTGTAAAGGGTTGAATTCAAACACTTAAAGGAAAAACAAGAACATTAACTCTTAACCCGCTGAGTATTTTCAAGATATTTTTCATCAAATCTAGTCATGGGTGCTGTAAATCATGACAAGATTTGATGAAAAATTAAGCCAAATGTAATACAAGAAATCATTGGTGAAAAATTTCATTCAATTTACAGGGGGAAATATGATTAAATGTGCCCAAATTATACTTATTTGTGACAAGAAAAACCCTGTGCTGGGCAGGAATATCTGCCAGCAGCATGCAAAGAGTAAAAAGAAGTCACACAAAACTACAGTTGACAAAACTCAATATCCGAGTCAAATGTCAAGAAATAATCTTTACATTTCTGTGTTTTCCAATTACAGAGAATGTCATAAATTTGATATTTTAAAAATCTGCTCATGCTTACTTTTTCAACTTGATAATATAAAAGCTGTAATTTTAATACAATCTTCACCTTCAAAATATCATAGAGAACCTACATATAAAGCATACTAATTATCCTTACATGGATGCATTAGAGTCAGTCGATGTTCGTTTCTTGACACTACCACTAGGAAAAAAAAATAAAATCTACATTTATTTCAAGAACAAATTGTTTAACATCTAGAATTATTAGTTAGCTATGAAAATATTTCGTTAAACAATACCAAAACTTCAAATAAAGGCCATAATGCATTGAAAGTCTCTTTTCAAGTACATTTGATATTAATTATTTCTTTTCTCAATTTAATCCAATGAAATAGTTAAGTTATACAAAATTTCAACAATACTTTTATCTATGCTGATATTACCTTGCTTCGATAATATTTCTTGAAAAGTACTGACAGCATACTTCCCAAGAAAAAATGGTTCACACTCCTTGAAAAACTTTTCAATAATCAAAGTCAGGAGTTTACATAATCAGTGAAAGGAAATGAGAAATAACTCTTTTTTGCAATTGTCCTACAGCATATCTCAGAAAGATATTCAGTAGAAATTTCTTTTGGGGAAAGTTTGAAAAATAGATTTCAAAGCAATGATAAAAATGGGAAATAACTCTATTTTTGCAGTTATCTAACAGCATATCTCAGAAAGATATTGTTCTGTAGAAATTTCTTTTGGCAAAGCCTCAAAAACAGATTTCAATGCAGTATGACCTCACCAACAGCAAACATCTACATTTTTTATTTTTTGTCAAAAAGAACAATTCAGATGAACCTTTAACCAAAACTGTGAATACAGCACTGTTTTGCAAGTGGTTTGAAAAATCAAATGGGATATTAAGACCAAGCTGGAAATGAACAAAATTGATGGGTGCAGTTTTAAGCTTCCATAAAATCGGCGATGGGAGTAAATTGAACCCGTAAAATGTTAGTACATAAATTTTGAGGGAATACTGTCACCAACCACCAGAAACTTTAAATGTATAGAATGTATAAAGACCTGCTGAACTATAACAGTAACTTGCCGCAGGCCACAGAGTGCTGTTTTTTCAAAACAACACACATTTATATGCCCTCACAATATATTAATGCTCCACAATATTTTTCAACAATTGCATTTTTTTAGCTCTCGAAAAGTTAAAAAATTTATAGTAATTTATATATTTTTTATACTTACCAATGACCCAGACTTAGCTGGTGCTAACTCTAACAAAACCAGGGCCAAACACAAATTTTGCCCCCCAATCCCCAAAATTTGCATCCAAAACAAAAAGAAATCATGTCCTAAAGGACCTCCATACTACGCCCCCACTGCGCATGCGCAGTGTCACGGACGTCCCGAAATTGGCACCAATTATCATTCTTACTGGCAGTGCCTGGTCAGCGCTATGTACTCAGCAGGGAGGCAAGAGTTCCCAACTCCTGGGAGGGCCATCCCCGTCTGGGTCATTGGTAAGTATAAAAAATATATAAATTACTAAAAAAATTTTAACATTTTTATACTGTACCAATGACCCAGACTTAGCTGAATAGTAAACAGGCTGGAGGGCCTAGGACATAGAGGAAAATCCAATAAGCTCAACTATATAATAAAGAGGAAACCCCTTAAGGAGAAAAGGAGTATTAGGCTTTACATGTATCTTTCTTATTTAATATTAAATTAGAAAGATACAATACCCTTAATAATTGAGCACAATAATATTCATGTTCTCTATTAACATCCAGTATATCCCTTATACTAATTATTTTTAAAGTAAGCCAATAAATAAAGTAGTCCAGAGAATTGAGACTCTTTATAGTCATTTTAAAAGTGTCCGAGTATTGTATATTAAAGCCCGTTTGACACTTGACATATACAAATGCTTCACACCGAGCTACACTTTAAAAATAAGACATGAATGAATTTTAACATTAATATTACACTTTAAAACCATCCCGGAAGCGACTCAGAAATACTGACTTGGAGGAGGCATTCCCTTGCTTTTCACTATAAAGCAGGTGACCTAAGGGAACACCCGCCCCCCCCTTCCCCTTGCCCAGGGTCAAATAGCCCAGAGCGAAGAGGGCAGCCGGACGGAGTCACTGCCGGAACAGAAAGCCTGCATAACTATAGTTGCAACTGTTTAGTGGACGACATTCTGAGCAACAGATAACGGACCTACATAATGCAGGTCTCCAGAAATGGACTCAATATTTCTGAGATAAAAATTCGTGAATGTGGATGGCTGAGACCAATAAGTAGCCTTCATTAAATCTGTAATAGCAACACTATTAGCATAAGCCCAAGAAGTAGCAAGAGCTCTTACTTCATGAGCGGATATCTTAAGCACAGACTGCTGAGAAGATAAACTCTCATAAGCAGTACGGATAGTTAATTGAATCCATCTAGCAATAGAATGGACCGAAATGTCCTTTCTATTAGACATCAAAGACAGAAAGAAATGTTTCCGTCCCTTTCTGATAAACTGAGATCTCTGTTATAGATACGTAACGCTCTAACAGGACAGAGTAAAGGCCTACGCCCGTCTGAAGACGGAAGAGCCTTAATAACAATAGGTTCCGAATATTTATTAGGAGCCTGATTCTTAGCTAAAAAACCCACATTAGTAGTGAAGGTGATAGTGTTCCCGACACTACGATAGTGAGAATCATCCACCGACAGTGCATTAAGCTCACTGACTCTTCTAGCAGAAGAGAAAAGCTGTCTTATAAGATAAGAATTTGAAATCTACTGTCCCAAGAGGTTCAAATGGCTTTTCCTTCAATTTAAGAAGCACCCAAACTAAATTCCATTTAGGAATTAATCTAAGAGTTCTGGGTCTATTTATCGAGAAGTTTCTAACCAACTTAGATAAAGAGACATTAGATCCAATTTGTAAACTATCATGATGTGCATAGGTATCAGATAACATAGACCTATAACCCTTAATAGTAACAGGCTGCAGTTTGATTTCGTCAAACAAGTATACTAGAAAGTTTGCAATGTCTGGTATAGAGGGATCGAATATATCTACAGAATGATCCCTACACCAACGACGAAAAACCTTCCACTTAGCCACATAGTTTAGCGAAGAGGAGGTCCTCCTACAGTTAGAAATCGCGTCCACTGCTCGTCCTGTAAAGTGCTTGCCATGCAAGAAGGACCGCACAATAGAAAAACGTGAAGGTTGAGACCTTGCGGGTTGTGATGGAGTTGGCGCAATTTCCCCTGCGAAAGAAGATCCTCCCATGGAGGAAGCTTTCGCGGTAGGTCCCACAACAGACACCTGAGTAGATTTATCCACGGTCTCTGTGGCGACAGAGATGCTACCAACAGAATCTTGCATTGAGATTGTTTTATCTTTAGCAATACTTGTTGAATTAACGGCGCTGGAGGATACGCATATCCTATCATTCCGTCCCAAGGGATCGACAGAGCGTCTACTGCAAATGCTCTTGGATCCGGACGCGGAGACACATACGTCTGCAACTGATTGTTGAGATGTGTCGCAAATAAGTCTATCATTGGCTGTTCCCATTGGTAGCAAATCTGATTGAATACTTGTTTGTTGAGAGTCCACTCCGACGGCAACAAGCGACCCTTTCGTGAAAGGGAGTCTGCTAGCACATTCAGACGACCCGGTATGTGACGGACTGAAAGAAGAACGTGATGTTCTAGCGCAAACAGAAGGTTTCTTTCCGTTAGATTGAACAACGGAACTGAATGAGTGCCTCCCTGATTCCGTATATACGCCACTACTGTCATATTGTCGGATAGGATTTAGACATGAGCATTGTGAATAATGTCCATCCAATGACGTAACGCAAGCCAAATTGACATCATTTCCTTGATGTTTATGTGCTTGCACAGGAATTGCGGATCCCAAAGACCCTGGCATCTCGAATCCGTTGGGATTAATGATGCACCCCAACCTGTTTGACTGGCATCCGTCATAATGGTAAAACTCGGATCCGGCAACTGCAGCAGAACTCCCTGAGTTAACCACTGAATGTTTGCCCAAGTCTGAATCTCTTGTTTCACTTGATCTGACAAGAGAACGTCTACGTCGAGCGAATGAATTTTCACACTCCAATTCTGAGTCAAGAAAATTTGGAGAGGACGTGTGCGTAACCGCCCCATCGGAATGAGATCCGCAGCGGCTCCGCACAAACCTATCAGTCTCATAAATTCTCTCACTGTGACTTTGTCTGCGTGCAGACAATAGCGAGCGTAACAACTGACTAATTTCGCTCTGGTTAGCGGCAGACGAACGAGATTGTTGTGCGTCTCGAAGCTCATTCCCAGATGAGTGAATGACTTGGACGGCACCAGATCCGACTTCTCCTCGTTTACTATAAAACCGAGACGTCGGAGCAATAGAAGTAGATTCTGAACATCGTTCTGAAGCGTTAACTCGTTCGTTGCCGTACCTCTGAAGAATGTCGTCCAGGTAGGCCGACGTTACCGCAGACGAATGAGCTCGGAAATAGATCATTACCGAGTTCATTATCCGAGTGAAATCCCAGGGTGCTAGATTCAATCCGAAGCACATCGCCCGGAATTGATACACCACTCCTAGGACTGCGAAGCGTAGATACTTTCGGAATGTTGGATGTACCATGACGTGAAAGTACGCATCTTTGAGATCTATGCTTGTTGCATAATCGTTCACCCGAATACTCGTTCTGACCGACCGAATCGTCTCCATATAAAATTTCGGAGCGACGATCAGCTTGTTTATCCAGCTCAAATCTATGACTGGACGGAACGAGCCGTCTGGTTTCGGAACCAGAAACAGATGGCTGTAGAATCCCGGAGTTTCCTGGTTTTCTACGACCTCTACCGCGTTCTTCATTAAAAGAGACTGCACCTCTGATAACAGAGCATCTCTTTTCTGTGGATTTGACGGAAGTTGAGTCCACTTTGGACTTCGAGTTAATGGAGGCTTTCGTTTGAAGGATATCTTTAGACCTTCCGAAGTCACTCCTCTCACCCAAGGGTCGTCCGTAATCGACGCCCATTCTTGTGAAAAGCTCGACAACCTTCCGCCAACCGGTACGCGATAGAGGTTTAAGCCATCACCTCCTGGACCTGCGAGGCCTGCGGTAGGAGAAACCACGTCCTCCACGACCCGCACCTCGCCCCGTCGACCTCGGGGCGTCCGACCGGTTGTCCCGGCCCGAAGGACGTCCCGAACGAGAGTCGCTACCCTGACGGTCTCTCGAATAAGACCAAGAGGACGCACCGGAACCTCTATAGGAACCTCTCTTGGGCGCATTAGACCCAGAAGTGCCTGTCTTATTCTTGTCTGCTGTATCCGACTTCTTAGAAGCAGATTTGAACAACAGAGAATCCGAAGCTTTCTTTGTAATTTTATCATAAATAGCAGAAAGCTTGCCGTCAAAGAGAAGTTCTCCGGAGACTGAAGCGACTCTAAGAGAGTTCTTCACCTTAGTATCCACGAGTGTGGATGTAGCTAGGGCTGCGTCACATCTAACCAACTCCAGGTTTGCCACTGAAAGGGCGGAGTTACACGTGGAATAAGCTACTGCCCTTGAAAGAAGTCTTAAAGAGGATTGTATATCCTGAAACTCTTTCCCTTGAAGGTGCAGTGATAACGCCTTAGTAAGGTGATCTGCGTAAGATAAGGCATCTAAATTGGCTCTGTTAGACGCAATAGCTGTTTCCAACACCGCGGTTGGAATAGAAGCCGACGACGGTAATGATAGCTCTAAGTCTTCCGCCTCGTCGTCCATACGCAGAGGAACTCTCGGAATACCCTGTCCTGCCGTGTCGAATTTATTCCTTGCATTAATGAAAGGCAGGTTGAGAGTATTAGCGGACAAGAAACCTGCTTTCCCCATCTTGGAAGCAAGTTTAAATATAGCGTCGTTCAATAATTCAAATGTTCTTGCAACATTATTGGACTGCGACGGAAACTCGGGAGCGATGTCCCTGAACCGCTCAAAAAATTCAGAGTCCAATGACGCTATAATCCTCTTGTCCGGAACCGCAGCAGTCTGGCCCGACGGAACAACTTGAGGGAGAAAGTGCCGGATGAAGTCCACGGCAGCTTTATGTTGTTCCGAAAGGGATAGCTCCAAATCATCCGTATCCCTTTCACCATCCGGTCGGACCTCATGATGTTCCCGGTCATCCGCCCCCGATGCTTCGGCGAAGCGTACCGACCCAGCACCGTCGGATAATTCTCGATCCGACACCGTTTCTGTCGGCTGCTGGGATGCTGCGATAAGCTGTGCTATCTGCACAAGAATGTCCGGCGTCGAGACCTGTGGAGGCGCAGTCTTTCGCTGCTTCGCCGAGGGCAGCTCCGCATCAGATGGCTCCCACATACTTTTTCTATGCGAACGTCCGGAGTCCATCGGTCTCGAATCCCTGGCTGCCGGATGGTGTGACCTGGTCGCCGAAGAATCCTTGATCAGCGAAGCTGGTAAGATATCGGCAGTCACGCAGCCAAGATGCGGTCGTGTGCGCTGACGAGAAGAAGAAGCCTTAGCAGTCTCCGCAGACTGCCTATACAACGGAGCGTCCCGAGCGACGGACGTATGCTCCGCTTGCGACACATTTTGTACCACAACATCTGGTCCCAGATGTTGTTGTACGAGAGAGGGGCCTCTCTCGCTCGCGGCCCGGCTGGACCTGGACGAGCTAGGAACCGGACTCAAAGGCTTCCTCCGTTCTCGCTTACTATCCGCCGTCACTGGGTGTGCACCTTGTATGTTTATAGTGCTCGCATCACCCAAAATTTCCTCCTGGACCGCATCGGACGAACCCGGCTGCCGAACCATTCGGTGAATGGACGCTACACCGGGCGAGCTAGCGGACGACATTTGTCTAATCTCCATGAGCACTTTTGACGCTAGCTCTGAATTCATTTGTGACGACGGACGCACACTAGTAGAAGATAACATGGAAACATCACCCTGTTCTTGTTCCTCTGAAATAGAAACTGAGAGAGTAGAGTGACCTTGCGGAGAAAGAGCCGGCATAGCCCTTTCTCCAGAAACAACATACCGTGACACACGTTTCCAATGTTTCTCATCCCAATATTGACATATAGGACAGGGATTAGTGCGAGAACACTGACTACAATTAATACAATGATCATGAAAGTCAGAGGAAGATTTCTTCCCATTACAATTTGAACAATATCCTTTCATTGTGAAAAGTCAACAACAAGTCCAAGTTACTCGCACAAACCCCTGACACAAAGATACATAATAACATGATCCATTAATAAATGAAAAAACAATTGCAAATCAAAATAATTTTGAAAAAATATTTTTTCAGCGAAGCCCAAGTTGCTGAAAAGTAACGTTGAGCCCCGATGGATCCGATGGCAAAGTGTGGTCAAAAATTTTAAATTTATATTAAATAATTAATGAGACACTTACGGATAATATAAATGTATCTTATAGTGAGATAAACTACACCAAAGGCAAACAGCCCCCCTCAAAAAAGGCTGTTGCCAATGTAAACAAACAGTGTAAAATACCAGAAAACATGACTCCAG
The DNA here is from genome assembly GCA_031216915.1 of Pictodentalium vernedei. NCBI lineage: Eukaryota > Metazoa > Mollusca > Scaphopoda > Dentaliida > Dentaliidae > Pictodentalium > Pictodentalium vernedei. The sequence continues at coordinate 673,974,434 of CM062297.1, read as the reverse complement.
GCACTGAAAAAACTGGCCCGAAATCAGTCATCAAAATTACACTCTATCTGATGCAAGACAGAGACTCCCAGGGGAGAATCTGCAGAACATCAGATGGAAGATGCAGAACACAACGTTTATACACCCAAGGGTGAAAATGTAACTATGGGGAAAATAACAGAAAACATTCTGTATCCAAGCAACTCTCCCAGGAAAATTTTAGAAATGAACTTTCTCAAAAATATGCCAAAAGCATGGGAGAATTGCAAGGGGGGACTTTAGAAGGCTAGGGGAGAGGAAACACTAAATAAGCAGTGCAACATTTAGCAAGAATGACAACAAGAGGCCCATGCCTCGAAAATAGGCAACTTAACATAATTTCATCAAAAAAATTTTAAGTACAGCCCTGATTATTTTTTGTCACTTCTTTTTTCTCTCCTCCTTCTATATCCTCCTTAGAAACACCATTTCTCCAAAAATTACGTGTCTGGCATCCTTTAAACTGAGATTTACAAGCACAAAGATCAGTGAGATGTTGACTGATGAAGGGCCAAACAGAGAATGATAATTGGCGCCAATTTCGGGACGTCCGTGACACTGCGCATGCGCAGTGGGGGCGTAGTATGAAGGTCCTTTAGGACATGATTTCTTTTTGTTTTGGATGCAAATTTTGGGGATTGGGGGGCAAAATTTGTGTTTGGCCCTGGTTTTGTTAGAGTTAGCACCAGCTAAGTCTGGGTCATTGGTACAGTATAAAAATATAGAAATCACGGGTGCTGACAGAGCAATTGTACTCGCACCCGTCTCATTTCCAGAACTGTTAAGACTAAGCCAGAAAATAAACAGACTGTCATCTGCAGAATGAGGTTCCCAGAGAGTAAGTTTGGTGATGCTACCTTTAACAGCAGGGTAGCATCACTAAATTTACTCTCTGTGAACCTCAATCTAATTCACGGGCTCGGACCTAAAGAGATATCCCACAGGATAAATTGACTCACTGTATGGTATAGCATCAGCAAATCCACCCTCTGGGGACCTCATTCAGCAAATGACAGATTGCCACACTGTCGCTCTCAAATAGGGTGTCAGTATCTCTCAAGGTCAAACCTGTCCCTTCACTTCATATCACACTACGAGAGATTCTGTCACCAACAACAATAAACATCAACTATTGGTAATAACAACTACAATTAATAACAGAACCCACTTCTACCTATCCTCACTCCTTTGAGAACAGACAACCAAAACCCAAGTAATGATTGCAGGGTTTGTTAGGGACCCAGCCCCGTACATTTCCCTCTGTTCCCTAAGGCTATCAAAACTCATTATCTTAAATATTTGTATTTGGGTAAATACAATTTGGAAATTTCATAAGCAAGTAAAATCTGTCAATTATTCGCAAAACTAAAAAATATGCTTATAAATTTTAAATGCTTGCATTATCAAACCTTCTGTGAATCAGATAAGGTTTCCAGGTTTGGTTAAAGGACCATTTATTGAGGTTAAATTTATGACTAACTGTCTCCATGCATTTGGGTGCAATCATTTATATGCAAAAGTTTGTCTTGCTGCTGCTGGAATTATGCAAAGCTAGTTCGCCTCTGCCTTAACAAAGCTTATGTAACTGATGGTCTTCCAATCCTCTCCTGTATTTACACAACACAACTCTTATCATCTAGTTTCTGTCTAAGTTTGTACAAATTGATGAGTACATGAAATTAACGTAGGGGAAATGTAGGGTCAAAGGTTATTCTTTCATCATACATTGAACTTGCAGAGTAGTCCAGGCACATTAGACATAAAAATGAGAAAGTAAGGAAAAAAATCAGAGAAAGCTGATTTTTTTATATGTTTCCGGGACACACATTGCAGATAAAGTGTGAAAAGTCCCCACGAATCCGAGTTGAGCTTTTTTAGTTATAGCGTTTTTTTGATGAAAAAAAAAATTAAAAAAAAAATTTGACCCAGCTCCATATTTCTCATTCTTATTCGCCTTAGTAGGGTGAGAATCATAAATATCGTGCTGAATTATATTGAGAATACATATCCCCAACAGAAAATGCCAACTTTGTACCAATCCTCACACTCAATGGTGAAATATTCACGAAAATGTACAAAATTACGAAAAAAAATTTATTGTTTTCATACACACAACGGTACACAACGTCCATTAAATCAAATCTACGACTACTTTGGGAGTTAAATTGTATATCAAAAATTGCAGAAAAGCAGTGGCTTTATAATGATATATAACAATAGTCATTTATTCCATAATGAACTGGTGAAACGTGTGAAATATTAACCATACCCCCTAAACTCAAATTCAAACGGCATTGACTTTTCTCATTCAAATACCGTATTATAGCATCATTGTTTCAATTTCCATGTTCGATTAAATCACATAATGTGGTGGTCGCCTACACTCAAGATGCATTGGCATGTAATGTGTGCACGCCCTTGATGTGTACTCAAAAACAAATTTGTATTGTACAGACAACGCTCTTTAATTTGATGCGGCGGCTTCCATATGATTATGTCATATTTAGGGGCAATTGGTTCGATCTTGGCTGGTAGCGGCTTGGATGAACTTTGGGGGACTGTTTATGCTGGTGGGTCAATCCATCATTTGATCAGTGGTCATGCATATTAAGAGCAGTTCGTGCCCATTTGCTAACATAAATTGCCATTACAAAACTTGTGTTTGAAGAAAGCCGAACACTAGATAACATAGACTGCACAGAAGTCAATGAAATATTCTGTGGACTTGCCAGAGGTGACTGTACAACAGCTGACGCTGTCAATCAAGAAAGTGTCAACCATCTACTGTCAAATTTACATGAACTGCTCCAGAATGCGTCCGTAGGACGCACAGGAAAGCTTTGGGTACAATACTACGAGCAAATAGGTCTTCTCCAGTTGTTCTTGAGAGCAGAGCGCACAGGCGACTGGGAACTCCACACATATTGTGTTCGCAATATGATTCCAGTATTTCACGCAGGTGGTCATTTTGCATACGCAAAAAGTTCTCATCTCTATTTGCAGCAGATGAATGAGCTAACAGAAATAATGCAACAGGATGATTTGAAGTTGTTCACTGAGAAAGGTTACTTTACCATAAGGCGCTCAGATAAATTCTGGGATGGGATATATTCTGATCAGACCATAGAGCAGTGTTTAATGGGAATGTTCAAGCTCCCTGGTGGTCTCATACATGGCAGGGGAATAACCGATAGCACTGTTGCGAAATGGGTACATGGACTACCTCTTTGCCTTCCGATATGTAATGCTCTCGAAAATTTTATTCATGTTCACACTGGTCATGGCGAACAACATCGGGATCTCCGTCAAAGTTCACAATTGACTGATGCCAATGATATCACCAAATTATTGAACTGGCTCAGAGTGCATTCCCCCTTTCAGAATAGAGATCCTCTATAATTAGTCTCTATAGCGACCGGGCTTGTGGCCGACGAAACTGTGAACTGTGACCAAGTTTGCAAAATTGGTGAATGTTGCGTATCGAATGTTGTAAGCAAAACGTTCAACAGCATCAAACTACGACGTGTTGACACTGTGAAGTCTTTCGCATCGATGGCAAATAGCATCAAAGTCCATGGAAGTAAGGTAGTGATTGACCCCACAATTCTGTTCAACCGCATCACATGTGTTATTCAGTCACAAGCAGGGATGGAAGAGTACCTCAAATATGAACTCGCCCCGAAACCACCAGCATTGTTTGATTCTGCTGGAATGAGGAAGACACAGAAAAGCATGCTCGGTAAGATCCTCAAAACATACGGTTCCGAGCAAACTAAAATCCCAGAACATTCTCTGTTTGTTGTAGATGGTGGATTTTTATTGAGGGCAGTTGTATGGCCTAAACAATCATCATATAAGGACATATGTACATCATATTCCAATTATCTAGTGAGACATTTTGGGGCGAACGTCGTGGTTGTTTTTGATGGTTATGCTTGTACAATGTCGACAAAGGGCATGGAACAAGCCCGTAGATCTAAAGACAGGTATTCCATTGATATCAATATCTCACCCGAGTTACCAGCCACCACACCCCAATCCGATTTCCTTGCAAATGCCAAGAACAAAACCCAACTGATCGATCTTCTAATGCAGGAGCTATCTGCTATCAATATTCAGTCCAAGCAGGCCGAGGCTGATGCTGATGTACTGATAGCCGAAACTGCACTTGACATCGCTCAAGATGACAACAATGTTGTCGTTGTGGGAACAGACACAGACTTGTTAGTCATTCTTACCTCTTGAGTTCAACCGGGATGTAATATTCACATGATGTATTCCATTACTCCAAACTTACTAGTTTCAGTTAGTGAAATAGCAACCAAAATGGGTGACCATAGAAGCAACCTCCTTGTAGCACATTCTATAAGTGGTTGTGACACTACTTCTGCACTCTTTCGAGTTGGTAAGAAGAAAGTATTCAGTACAATTGTCTCCGATGTTACTAGCGACTCACAACAGTATGTCAACACAATTTTGGCGGATGACAGTACACCAAGTGCAGTAGCCGCTGCCGGGGAACAACTTCTCCTGATCTTATACGGGAGTAAAACTGTTTCCTCTCTCGACCAATATAGATATGTCACTTACAAGCGTTATGTAGCAAAATCTAAACTGAATAAACCCATCGACCTAGCCTCACTCCCACCAAGCAGCGATGCTGCACAACAACATGTCTACAGATGTTATCTCCAGGTCCAACAATGGCTGGGCACTTCGCTTCCTCCGACGGATTGGGGGTGGTCGCTAGACAATGGACTTCTTGTACCAACTGCAGCCACAAAGCCATGTGCCCCCGATAACCTACTGAATCTGATCAGTTGTGGTTGCAAGAGTGCTTGTACAAAAAGGTGTGGGTGTAAGAAGGCAGGACTCTCTTGCTCAGGTTTGTGTAATTGCAGTTCGGATTCTTGTAACAACCACAGAAACACTGTTCTGTCAGAAATTTCTGAGTTCGATGAATAATATGTATATAGGTCATGTCATTTCTGTATATAGCGTTGATAATAGTCAATGTAACTTAATCCATGTTGATTGATTTGTACATTCTGTAAATATTATTTATTGATTTTTGTACATTCTGTAAATATTATTTATTGATCTAATGCTGCCAGACACAGACGTGTCTGTTCGGTCCCAAGCCCGAAAATAGTTGAGTTCTCATGCTGACGAATTTTATGCCAAAAGGGGAACTCGGCCAGAAGCAGAGGGGGTCTTCCATAATGTCTATTTTGTAAGCAATAATAAAAGTCTTCAAACGGTGGTGGATTTTTTATCGTCTGTCCAACTAACATCCCGTTCTGTACTACGACCCTTTGGGCAAATCCGTTAGGAAAATCGTCATTTTTTGCGTAAATCCGATACTTTTTTGTGAATTTTCAATAATTTTTCGCAGAAATTGTCACAGAATGCACATTTTCCTCTAGGTAAATGTATATTAGACATTATGTTGCTCGAAATACGCGTAAACAAAAAATACAGTTGGATCAATTCGAGGTTACAAAGTTCGTGCGATTTTTAAAAATTTTTTTCAAACGCGTTTTCGAAAAAAGGCTGTAGAAAAAAAAGCTCAACTGGGATTTTAGGGGACTTTTGTCTAATCGTTCAGTGACATGTACTCGACATTCCCTGAAAAAATCAGCTTTCTCCGATTTTTTTCCCTAGTGAAACCTAATGTTCTTGGGCTGGAGGGCAAGATTCCATTTGGCTGTCAGATTTTGTTCATAAACATTTGAATTCTTACAGTTTATTGGAGAGTGCCTTTAGACACTTGCCAAAAAATCATTACAATTCAAATTCAAGTACACAAGAATATGAAGCTTATTTATGGGGTTTAATGACACTTTCATAAGCCAGGGTTAAATCGTGTCAAGCAGTTTTACAGGTGGAGGAAGCTATAGTACCCAGAGAACCACCAAGCAGTAGAAAGTAACTGTTGGACATAAGCAGAGTTAGCATCAGTTGATGGCGTATGTACCATCAACATGTAGTATGCCTTAGCAAACTTCTTCACCAAGTTCCCACTTGAACAATTGGGATTAAATGCCTTGCTCAAGGACACAATGTAGATAATACATGTCAATATTGAACCTATGACCTTTTGATCTGAAGTCTAATGCTCATGAGGACTTTTAAGATTGGTTTCCGGCACTTGACTTGTTAATGCTGCAAGTTGGGAGTGTGGTGGTTCAGTGGTTGTGGTATTGGACTTCAAACCGAAAGGTTCATGGCTCGATTCCCACCAGGAGTAACTACGTTGTTCCTTGGTCAAGGTACTTCATCCTCAGTATCCATGTGGGGACACATGTACTAAGGTGTACTGCACGCCGATGGTGCACTTGTCAAAACCAATGCTAACCCTGCTTGTGTGAATTTAGTATGTTGGGGAGTCTGGCAGTTGCTCGGCATTGCTCGGTAGTTCTTTCCAGCTTTCTCCACCCATAAAACTGACCGACATGAGGTGACGCTGGCTGTTTCGAAAGTGTTGTTATAACCCTAATAAATAAATAATGCTGCAAGTTGACTGAAAGTTGAACTGATTTACCGGATAAATTTTAAAAAAAGGCTTTAATTTCAGTTCTTCAAAAACTGTTGCATTCCTGAATGGAAATACTGATTCATTAACGATTAATATTATTTTTAGTATCAAAATATTATCAAGATAACAATATAACTACTGCATCACAGCTTCCGTACTGTCTCAAGTTTTTACATAAACTTGTAGTCTGCAAATATAAACTTTATTCTGGACAGAAATAAAAAAAAAAAAGAATTCATCTGGATGTCTGTATGGATAAGAAACAGTGAACAAAACTACCTCCATTAATCACGCAGTAAAAAATATCTAGATCACAGCAGCATCTTTCTGTTGTAAGCCTTTTAGAAGAAGATTGGAATACACAGCTGACAGGCGTGAAATGCTGATGCAGTAATGCTGAAAATGTTACTGGAGTGACCATAAACACAAAGCAATCAGGCAATGGCAATGTGATGTAGTGTAATATGCTTTTTGGCACTGTATACAAAAACACCAAACTTTTTTGCTGTCACTCACAGAAGTAATGCGACATCATAACAGACTTTGAATTTCCACAAGACTACCAAAGTATACATTCCTGAAAACCAGCAATGAATTGGACAATTCCCTAAAATGCCAATCTTCCAGACAAATATTTATGAAGAAACTGTGAGTTCATTATTAAACTCCTATTCAGCATGTTCCACATATAATAATACATTCTGATTAGACTATTTGAACAAAAGCGGAACCCATGATATAAAAGAAGCTTTGCCCAGGTCTGTTATCTCATCTTACCACAGTTTGACCCAATTATACATTTTCAAAATCGAAACTCTCATTTGCAACCTATATTTTGGAATGCATGGATACATAGCAGATCAGTTTATTTATTGGTATTTAAATAAAGTCATTTTCAGCATCGATGACTATATCATTGACCACAACACATGTATAAAGTCAAGTTTGACTACTCCTTTATTTATTTATTTATTTATTTAATTATTTATATTTATTAATTTATTTATCAGGTCAACTTGAGCTGAACAATTTTACAGAGTACCCAGAGCGACCCACCAAGTGGCGGCAACAACTTCTGACTCCTCAACATACTAACTCCGTACAACCAGGGTTAGCATTGGGTGAAGGCAAGTGCACCATCGACATGCAGAATGCCTTACTACACAATGCCACCATGCCCCCATGTGGGCAATTGGGATTAAGTGCCTTGCCCAACAACACAACGCAGTTATTGCTGATTGTACAGTGGACCTTTTGGTTTGAAGTCCAATGCCCTAACAACTAGTTACTCCTTTATATTTTGGTTGCCCAAGTTAGAGCACTTGCACCCCTAGCACTGGGTTCCAAATCTATTATATCAATAAAACAGAACTTGCTTATGGGAGTAAACCAAGTAAACTCTAGTTCTCAGGGTTCCAACAGGGAACATATTAGGTCAATACCAACAGAATGTACAGGAGATTACTTTTGTCTCTTTTCTCCTCACACTGCACTTATAGTGACATTTATTTACTTATTGGTGTTTAAGGTAACTTTCAGCATCTCTCATGACCACAACATAGGTATGACATCAAGTTTACCTAATTGTAGATACCTATGCTGCCCACTTTAGATGACTTCCACCCCAGGCATAGGCTGCTGGATCCTATTTTACCAGTAAGGCAGAACAAGCACTACTCCACTCCCCAGGGTTCCTATGATGAATGGAACAGATTTGAGAATTTGTAATTGAAAGGTTATAATTATATAAATTCTTTCTTTTGTCTATGCTGCCACAACCTAAATTCTAATATTATGAAGACAGCAGAAAGATGGTCAATCTGACCATGCATTCTCTGTAGTGTGCACTGTTTGTTTTCCTTACCTAACTTTAATTTTATATATTTTGCATCAACCATGTTGTCCTCTGTTCAATAAAAAATAATAAACCACTTCCGTAATTTAAGTGGTCCAGTGCTGAATTAAACAGAGGAGCATCAACGAGTTCCCATTTTATAGTAAAATTTATGAGATAAGCTCTGCAAATTAAGTGTGGAACTAGCCTTAGGTGAGGAACAGGCCTAATGAACTTGATGAGTTTTGGCAACTGCACTTTGAGCTGAGGGACGAGTTGAAGATTCTGTTTATCACTTGATCCAAAACCCAATACAAAAGTCTAAATTACACAAGAAAAAAACAGTGCTTTATATAAGTCAAAAACAATGAGTTGCTTGGAAGAACTAAAAAGAAAAGTAGTCTCCATGTTATAGATATTTCTAAGCATTCAATAATAGAATTTATTGAAATAACAGTTTAAAACTCATCGCCTGATGACTCTGGATGTGTTTTTATTTCATTGCTCACCTCACAGGTCAAGAGTCAGATCATGTGATAATATAACATTATTTATTAGGTAAAATTTTCTTTCTCAGAATTGCATATTAACAAACTTGGCAGATATGACTTCAAACTCGCATGATACGATGCCGATCTCGGCCGATATGACCCAAGCTAAAATTGTCCCTCTTGTTATGTTATACAGAACAACTAGTTTGTTTACATGGAAGTCTTTTAGTTTTCGCTGAATGCAATAATTAGAAAAACTGTGTGACCAGGCATGTATGATGAGGAATTAAAGATGGTAAAAAGTAAGAATTAGGTGGATGAAGAGAAGAAGAGAGCTGTACAGAAAATTCAATGCAACCTAAGATTCAGACTGTAAGTAGAGATTCTTGGAAGTGAGAGAAGAGATAGTTTAGCTAACCGAACGTTGTGGTAGCTGAATTAGGAGAAGAGGAAATTTTGCACTTTGCGAAAAGAATAAGAAACCGTAACACTGTCAGAAAACTTTTAACAGATGAGAGAACATTTTATAATTATTTGTTTTGGTTTAATAAATAAAGAGGTTATTACTTCTTAAGTTTCACAATGACTGAGATATATAAATTTTATAGTAAATTTCCTTTCTTATTATACCGACCGCAATTGTTTACTATAGACTTGCACTAGAGTGAAAGACCCTAACTCGGATAAAATACTCTCTATTTTAATCTTTCCCAAGAGATTTGGGAAAGAAAAGTGGTGTAAAAACACCAAGAAAAAAAATAAACCAAAACTGGGTCGAATGCCATTGGTGCACACCCAGTAGGAGACGCTCTTCTCTTAGTAAAATTCCACGACTTATGTTAACGATTGCCAAGCAATCATCAAACCATTCTTTTGAGTCCGCCAACATAGGAGTTATGTGATCAGCGGGGAGGAAGGATTCTTACCTGAATAAGAAGACGGGAGGGCCTCCATGTAAACAATTGCGGTTGGTATGAGAAAGGAAATTTACTATAAAATTTATATTTCTTATCAACCTACCTTACAATTGTTTACTACAGGCTGAACAGACAATAGGATGGAGGGAATCACATAACCAACCCACACATAACTCAATTGCACTGGAACCGTGGACAGAGGAAGAGATCCCTAGTCCTATCAAACCATAGCATCACAAACATAAGTAAAAGACAATGAAAGATGAGGCTTACGGTGATGTGCGATGCACAGACAGAAAGGGCAGCAACAACACAGAGCTGGAAATGACCCTGTAAGAAGCTGAATGGCTGGGATAGACAACAGCCTGAGCCGAAGAAAGAGGGCCCATAGGACAAAGGTCCTCTGTTGGCTCCTGCAACTGTCGCAGATAAATGGAGAAGGTAGCATTTCTCCAGTAGGCTGCCAGCATAACATCCAACAACATGACAGAGTTAGTATAAGCCCCGAGAGGAAGATAATGCACGCACCGCGTGGCAGAAAAACGATTGGTAATACAATTGCCAGTAGCTAAACGAGTGGAAGCTGCACGAATAGCAAGACAAATCCATCGAGAAATGGATTCAGGAGAGATCTGGCATGTGAGAAAACACATATCCACCCAGGATAAAGATGCAAACCCCCCCCCCCCCCCCCCTCAAGCAGAGCAGCACCCAAGAAAGTGTCCATCTTGGAGTAAACTGCAAAGTCCTAGGCCTTTTCAAGGAAAAGAGCTTAACAAGCTTGGAGAGGCAAGGATGAGTGCCGAAACAATGAGGTACCGCACATGAAAAAGGTCTCCGAAGCATGGACTGGTACCCATTGCTGGAGACCCCCAGAAACAAACATATACCAGAAACTCCGCAATCGGTGTGATCGAAGGAGTAACAGAAGCAACAGAGTGATCGCACACCATCGACAGAAGAACCTTCTACTGAGCCACAGAGGCTAAACCAGTGGAGTGAGTGCCTCCTTGAAGAAGAAAAGCAACTCCACTGCTCGTCTCTAAAAACCACTACAGAGGAGACAGGACCTGATAAAAGACATGCGCGAAGGCACAATGAAGTCAGGTCAACTTGAAACCTCCTCGGGCGACTTTGGCAAAGAAAGTCGTGACATAGAGGGAGACATGCCGGAACTGCCGCGAACAGAAAGCGGAGCTGACTGATTCACACTCACCGAGGAGACAGGGGTGTGATCGAAAGGATTCGACAAATGCAGGTTCATATCTGGGCTAGAACCTGAGACAGAATCGGAACTGGCAGAATGGCGTAGCCGACAAGACCGTCCCAAAGGAGGGCCAGAGCGCCCACGGCGAAAGCCAGAGCATCTGGACACGGGGACGCGAAAGTGTCCACTTGATGGTTCCAAAGAGTCGCAAAGAGATCGATGTGCGGATGACCCCAGAGATCGCAAAGAGACTGGAACACCGCCATGTGGAGCATCCACTCGGTGGAAAAGAACCTGCCCCGTCGGGACAGTGAGTCAGCTAGGATGTTCAGATGACCAGGAATGTGACGAACCACCACTTCGACATTGACATCCTGAGCGAGCAGTAGAAGATCCAGAACCAAATCGTACATGGGAACATAGTGCGTTCCGCCCTGGTTCCGAATGTAAACAACCACCGTAGAATTGTCAGACCACAGAAGGACCTGACAATCCGAAAAGCGGGGGATCCACTGTGGGAAACACAGAAGAAGAGCAAGAAGCTCCTTCTGGTTAACATGAAGAGCTGCTAGATCCTGGTCCCATGACCCGTGAAGGAAAAGACCTAGAGGATCCAACGTCACACTCCATCCGAGATCACTGGCGTTACCGTCAGAACATGATCGGAGGTGGGAAAGTCCAACGGAACTCCCTGCATAATCCACTGAACATCTGTCAGGGGAGACGGTGACGAGGAAGAGACTCCGGTAACAGAAGCACCAGAACCAGAGGATCGACATTCGGCCTCCAACGACTGAGCAAAAAGTGTTGGAGAGGTCAGACATGCAGTTGACCTAGAGGAATGAGATCCGTCACCGAAACGCAGAGACCAAGCAGTCGGGGAAGACTCTGAGCTGATGAAGTCCATCCCAGATGACAAGACGGAGAAGGGACCAGGTCCGACTTCTCTCCGTTGACTCTGAACCCTAGTGACGTGAGTAGGCTCAACAGTGTGATGACATCCGACTCCAGAAAAGCAGCATTGGATTGCCTCTGGAGGATATCAACTAGACAAGCCGAAGAAGACACCTTGGACTGTGTGCGATGTAAGACTAACACATGCGACATCAGACAGGTGAAGGCCCAAGGATCCAGGCCGAGGCCAAAGGGAATGGCCTTGAACTGGAAGACATCCTGGGGAATGGAGCGGCGAACTGATCTGGAAGCCTCCATGCTGAACTGAGGAGCAATGATAGACTGCATCAGAATACTCAGATCGAGAACCTGTCTGAGTGGGCAGTCCTTCTTCGGCACCAAGAACATGCGGGAAACAAAATCCCACAGAAAGAAAGTTCTTGTTGACCTCGAATGTCCCCTTTGACAATTGACAGGAGATCGCCTATCTCCATGGTCAAAAGTTCCCAACGTGTAACGCTGAAAGAGACTCATGTGGGAAGAGGCACTCTCTACTTAGTGGAGTGCCTCAATCTGGGACGAAATCGAGGCGACTACTACCGACGCCTACCCCACCCAGTGAGTCAGTAGAAGTGGCGATAGGAGGATCAGCCCTTAGCTTCGCAGAGGAAGCAGAAGGGTACTTGTTAGGCTTTGGACGGCGCCTGCCTCCAACAGAAGGCTGAGCAAGCTCACTAAGCAGCAACAGCAGATCAATGGAATGACCAAAGGAGCCATCCCAGACCGTCGCCACGGAACCATGGAATAGTCGCGGACCTGCCAAAAGAGGCAGATCGAAGAGCAGCGCACTGCCCCTCAAAAAAGGGGACGTCTTGTGTCCAGCACAGCGTACTTGCGATCTAATTCCAAGCTAGCCGCGTAACAGGCATGTGTGTGAGAAGATGCATGAGAGCCTTGAACAGCACACAAAAAACAAAAACCTGTTTGTCGTCAAACTCATCTGGGAGCAGATAAGCATCGACGACGTGATCGAAGAGAGAACGCATTCCAGCATCCCTCTCGATAAGCCCAACCTGGACTCCAGAGTCTCCATATGGCTGAGGAGTTGGAGTCCCGATCCAAGACTGTCGCAGTCTGTCAGACTGAAGGATTGGCGAAATTGTAGGAACCAGAGGCAATAAGTGTCAACCTTGATGAAGAACGACGTCTTCATAGCCTTGGAACTCAGCTTAGTAAATGCTTCAACCACCTGTACTGACAGGCATGGTCGAAGGCGCCCAGAAGCATGTTGCTCCACAGGCTGTAGGCGTGCGACCGATGATCGCAGCTGGGCTGACAGTGTCGGCTGGTTTGACAGTTTGAGACCTGGAAGGAACCCAAACACAAAGTCAAGAGCAGCCCAAGTCAGAAGACTGTTGGCTCTCGACGTCAGGAATGTCTGACTCATCCCATGAGTTGGAAGACAAATAGCCCATCATGGGCAAACCAGCCGACGCCTCCCATGGTGTGGGCATACCAGGGAATCAGAAAGTGACCTGTTTCCAATCCCGGGAGGTGGCGCCACAGGGGGTGCCCTGAAACCACTCGTAGCCTCGCTGGAAGCAACGGAAAAGGTTCTTGGACAGAACCTAAGTGAGCAAGGAGAGGGCCTCCCTAAGCTCACTGACTGTCGGAACGGAATTACGTGGGAACGAACCGACAAAGTGGATTCACTCCTGACCCATTTACCAGCGAAGGGTCACAATCCTCAAATACACCCGACGTGGGGCGACGGGCTGCAGCCGAAAATATCTGATGGCAGATGTGTAGTGGGATATCACACACCCCGAGGATCAACAGAGCGGAAACTCAGGAGAGTCGCCGCGGACCTCTGCGGGACAGGTCCAGGCTGCACAAAAAGCGTTGGTCACACAAAACTGGCCATGGGACCAGAGAGCAAGGACGGAAACGCCACAGAGCTCATGGTGACCCCACCATGAACATCTGAATTCAATGAGAAAAACTGAGGTACTTGACGGCTAAGAGACCACAGTAGAGGGTTTGGCCGGCAGCCCCTTCCAACTTCGCCAAGTTGAAGTCAAGGAAGGCTGAGGCCAATACCCCATGTCTACACTACCAGACATCCCTGCAGACCCCTGCAGGGATAAAACTGCTGTGCTCAACAGCTGAGAGGACACAGCATGGGGGTTCGGTCGGCAGCCACTTCCAACTTCGCTGAGTTGGAAGTCAGGGAAGGCTGAGGCCGATACATCACGGCAACACCACCAGACACCTCTGCAGACCCCTGCAGGGATAAAACTGCTGTGCTCAACGGCTGAGAGGACACAGCAGGGGGTTCAGTCGGCAACTACATCCGACTTTGCTGAGTTGAAGTCAGGGAAGGCTGAGGCCGATACCCCACAACCACACTACAGACATCACTGCATACCCCTGCAGGGATAAGCCGAGGCCAGCTAAAACGGTGCCCGATGACGTTGTAGACGGAAAAGCAGTAGCATCAGATAAGATGGGAGCTGCTGGAACTGGCGGAAAAGGGGAGAGAGCCACCTAGCTCGGCCTCCAAAGGAGGAGTCACAACCCTAGCGACTGCCTCAGATGTCGACTGGAGAGGGCGCATAGTCCCGGAACCAGGCATCTCTTCACCAGAAATCCAACAGCTCTCGCAGTATCCACCACGGTAAAAAAACTGCACATCCCCCACGGATGGGGAATAACCCTCACCAGACGTGGTCGAGTCAGGAGACCTCGAAACGACAGCGTTCCCCACTACCCGCGGGTGCGGGAGGAGCTGCACATCCCCCATGGAAGGGGTGTAACTCTCACCAGATGTGGTCGTGTCGAGAGGCCCCCGAAAGGACAGTGTTCCCCACCCCCCCATGGGTGCGGGAGGAGCTGCACATCCCCCACAGAGGGGGTGTAACTCTCACCAGACGTGGTCGTGTCGGGAGGCCCTGAAACGACAGTGTCCCCCCCCCCCCCCCATGGGTGCAGGAGGAGCTGCACATCCCCCATGGAGGGGGAATAACTCACACCAGATGTGGTTGTGTTGGGAGGCCCCGAAATGACAACATCCCCCCCCCCCCCCCCTCCACTCCTTGCATGTGCAGGAGGAACAGCCACGAGAACGCACCAAAGGAGAGGGCAAAAAGAATTGGCCTAAAGGAACCAAACTGGAAATAACAGAGGTGAGAGCAGTAGAAGAAAAAGGTGAACTCAACAGATACAGAAAGGAGAAGAACACCCCCAACTACGGGAGAAGGTGGCAGAAAAAACTAACCAGTGGGTACACGACAGAACCCAGACGGCCGACAGGGACCTAAAAAACAGAAATTCAGCCCTCAACAGAGTGAAGAAATCCTGTCCATACAGTCCCTCATTGACACCTAACTCCAATAACAATAATAAAATCTATCAACCGAAAAATTTTGACACAATGTCGAAAAAACATTCGCAAAAACGGCATATATAAATAAAATACAATGAGAATGTGGTTGAAAATATTAACGAGAATATACAAAACACAGTCCTGTGTTATTATACGATCTTCAGATCCATAATTCCAGTCACAGGAAAACCATTATGGACGAGTTGAATTATCACTGTATCGTTACACAAAGATGGCGACATGTCAACCACGTTTCGCGGACAAAAAACGAATGGTTTGATGACTGCTTGTGCACGGGTTAACGGAAGTCGTGGAATTGTACTAAGAGAAGAGCGTCCCCTACTGGGTGTGATGGCGCTCGACGTAGTTTTGACTTATTTTTTTGTGGTGTTTTTACACCACTTTTCTTTCCCAAATCTCTTGGGAAAGATTAAAATAGAGAGTATTTTATCAGAGTTAGGGTCTTCCACTGTAGTGCAGGCCTGTAGTAAACAATTGTAGGGTAGGTTGATAAGAAATCAGCCCTCGGTAATTTCACATCAGCTTTTGATCTTTGGTCTCAGGCTGATATGAAGTTACCTTGGACTAATATCTCAGGCGACATGAAACTAACCAAGTACTAACCTCTAAATAACTTGAGTTTGGAGGGTGTTAGGGTTTATTAACAGCCTGAGATTTATGAATAACAACCTAACGGCTTATGACTTGCTCAAGATGATGTCAAAGGTTGTTACTAAGTCAGCAGGCAGTTATTCATTCCTCTCAAATGATTAATAAACTGGGTTATAAACTAAGGATATTATATACCAAATAAAATATCCAAATATTCTGACCAGTGGTTCTGAAGATTTTTTTTTAATTTTTAAAAAAATGCTGACTCCAGATTTTACCATTACTAACAGTGTTAAAACGGGTGTCTCCTGGATGGAGCCCATTTATGAATGCATGGACTTGATTTGAACAAACCTGAATCTGATCCTCCTAAGGATGTTGTATACCAGACGTTAAAAGATTCTGACCAGTGATTTTGAAGATGATTTTTAAAATTTTTTAAACATGGCGATTCAGCATTTTCCCATTACCAACAGTGCTAAAATGAGTGTCCCCTGTATGGAGGCCAAATATGAACCCTACAATTTTATTTGAACAAACTTTAATCTGACACCCCTAACAATACTGGATACCAAATATTAAAAGATTCTGATCGGTTGTTCCAGAGAAGATTCTTTTGTTTTTTGAAAAATGATGACTGTACTTTTTCAATTCCTAATTCTTCTGGTCCTAAGGATGGTACATACAAAATAAAAATTATCTGTTCCATGCAGTTAGGGAAATATGGGCATTTAAATTTTTTAAAAATATTTTCAACTCCTTGAGTTCCCATGGAGTGGCTGGACAAACTTTTTTTGACATGAATCAATTACTTATGGCCCAGTAGTATTCCATACCAAATTTTGTTCAACTCAGTCCATAGGTGCCAAATATGGAAATTTGGGCAGGGCCAAAAAACTTGTCCCTCCCACAACAACTTTATATATTGTCCCTCAAACTTCCCTTGAACAAACTTGAGTGTATACTTCAAAAGGAAGCTAAATACCAAATATCTTATCCTAAAGAGGGTCATAAGCTAGTTCACCGAAGAAAACCTTTATGTTTAGTCTATCGTATGTACAACAGTTGGCAAATCGGAGCACTTTGGCAGGAAAGAATTAATTCCTTCAATGCAGCTAGCAGATATTCTTGCTCAGATCAGCATATTTCTATGACTGCCAGTATAATTTATGCACTTTCAACCTAATTTTCGTCTGTAAATCTCATAAACTTTTAGAGCAGCAACACTCCAAGTTGCAAAAAATATTTTTTTCAAATATTCAGCATATTAATAATGAAATGTGCAAAAGTACAATAAAGCAACTCACGTTAATTTGATGTTTTTTTGATATCAAAAGATTTATTGCAACAGAACAATTCCATTAACTCTTACCCTATGCAGAAGAAGTAAAAAAATTTATTTTATATATTATTTTTTTAAATTTTTCAAAACATTTCAGCAAAACCATATCAAGGAACGAGCTGGATGGGCTCATTCCATTGCGTGGACACATGATATGATTTTGTTGAAATTGTTTGGAATTTTGTTTTTTTTTCAACTGATGTATTTGTATATTATGCGGACGTTCGCGACCAAATGCGTTAGGTAAAGGTTAAGTCAAGTTATATTAAATGTTCACATCTATTTTGTCACTTTGAAGTCATGCAGATGGCGATATTATTTTAGAAAATAAGCAGAAGTCATCCAATAAAATAATCATTACTGACTTCAATAAAGTATTCATAAAAGTTTATTAAACAGATTATCATAAACCTTATTGTGATGTTTATTTATTGGTGTTTACAGTCAATTTCCACATCAATGGCTATATGATGACTGCCGTATGCTCAGGAAACAATATTGCCACAGAAACATACACAAATATTTTTCCCTTATGCACGAAAAGTCTACAACTTTTTCCACTAATATTATCAGAAGCTGATATCATTAACTGGTAAGCTCCTCATTATATCTTGTTAAAAATTAGTGTTAGTGGAAATAAGTTGCATGGTTTCTGCAAGAAAATTTCTCAAACTTATTTAAAGTTGGGTTTTTAGTTTGTCCTCTGATTTGGAATTAAAACAGAGTTCATCTTTCTTCCGACCAATCAGCAACTTACAGTATTATGAACATTCTGAGTTGGTAGTTACAGTGTGAGAATTTAAGAGATAAAATGATGTGCCTATATAATCTATGAAGCAAAAAGTGGATACATATAGTTTCCAAATAGAAATTTTCAATTTTAAATTGGACAAAAATATCAAAACTATGAATTCATATGGATGTTTGCATGGATAAGAAACAATGAGCAGAATTGCTCACAATCATTCATGCAGGAATAGAATTTAGATCACTGCATTGTCCTTTCTGCTGTAAGCCTTTCAGAAGAAGAGTGGAATACATTGGTGATATGCATGACATGCTAATAGAGCATTTCTGAAAATGCAGTATTTCGGCAATGATGATACAATAATATTTGGGTTTAAGACATGAATTTGGCCGATTTTGAAAGGTTAGAAAGAGCGATGTGGTAAGCATGAAAGTAGTTAACGATTCACCTCAGATGTTTCATGGGCAACCCATGCAAAATGCTTGCAAACATGCTAAAAAATATTATGGGTATCTAAAGTATAGCTCCGTGATATGGCATTTCGACATCCAACCATTGGAAAATTGGACTACTGGACGGAGATATTGTCAATATTTTCTGAAGTCTAGAATCCTAAATTCATATTTTCAGGATAACATAATTACAACAACCTCTCTATTATATAGTTGCCAGTATTCACCCCTAACTATGTAGTTAACCCTTTACCTAATAGCCATAAAACTGGCAAATGTTATTCACAAAAATTGTCATTAATCTTTTTATTTAATTTATGAAAAAAAATTGATAACTGATAACTTTTTTATCGATTCTATACAGAAGCAATAAAAAAATCTTATCAAATATCATTTTTTGGACTCCATCAATTAAACCAAAAATGTCCGAAGACAAAAATGGATAAGTTTTTGCTAAAAATCAGTTTTTAATGCCTTTAATGCCTATAAGTTTCTTATCTGAACCTCTGCCCAAAACACCTTGCAAAAACAAGAGGCCCCAAGAGGCCCTAAGTGCTCACCGGCCAAAGTGGTTCAAGGAAGTGTTTGGGGTCACATTCAGTTAGACATGGTTCATCAACACTACAAAGGAATGAAGCCGTGCAAAGGCAAAGTTTATGGAAATGGATCTGAACAAACCTGAACCTAACATGCTGCCACTGCCCCCCCCCCCCCCCAACCCTGCCCATAGAGAGCCCAAATAATAAGCCAGGGACTCAAATTGAACAAACTTGAATCTGATCCCTTGAGATGTTACAAATGTATATACCAAATATGAAAGAATTCTGACTGTGGATCTGAACAAGGAGGTTTTTAAAGAAATGTCCTCACATTGCATTAAGTTTAACTTTGGGCTCAAACAAGGAGTCAAAATATTAACCCAGGAACCCGATTTGAACAAACTTGAATCTGACCCACCTAGAGATGTTGTATACCAAATATGAAAGGATTCTGATTGGTGGGTCTGAAGAAGAAGACTTTTAAAAGAAATTTCCTCATATTGCCCTAAGTTAAAATTCGGGCTCCCATAGGAAGCCAAATATCAACCCATAAACCAGATTTGAACAAACTTGAATCGGACCCTCCTAGAGATGTTGTATACCAAATATGAAAACATTCTGACTACAGGGTCTAAAGAAGAGGATTTTTAAAAAAATATTGCATTAAGTTGATATTCGGGCTCCCATAGGGAGCCCAAAATTTACCCAGGTAAGCAATTTGAACAAACCTGAAACTGACCCACCCCAAGATGTTGTATACCAAATATGAATGCATTCTGATTGGTGGATCTAAAGAAGAAGATTTTTAAAGAAATTTCCTCATATTTCACCAAGTTAAAATTCAGGCTCTCATAGGGAGCCTAAATATAAACCCAGGGACTCAATTTGAACAAACTTGATTCTGACCCCCCCCAACACGCCCCCCCCCCCCCCCTCTCCCCAAATAGATGTTGTAAACCAAACATGAAAAGATTCTGACAGGTGGAGCTGAAGAAGAAGATTTTTAAAGAAATTTCCTCAAATTGTATGAAGTTAAACTTTGGGCTTCAATAGAGAGCCCAAATACTAACTCAGGGTCTCGATTTGTACAAACTTGAATCTGACCCCCCCTATAGATGTTGTATACCAAATATGAAAACATTCTGACTGGTGGATCTGAAGAAGAAGATTTTAAAGAAATTTCCTCATCTTTCACTAAGTTAAAATTCAGACTCTCATAGGGAGCCCAAATATAAACCCAGGGACTCGATTTGAACAAACTTGATTCTGACCCCCCTGTGGATGTTGTATACAAAACATGAAAGGATTCTGACAGGTGGAGCTGAAGAAGAAGATTTTTAAAGAAATTTCCTCAAATTGTACGAAGTTAAACTTTGGGCTTCAATAGAGAGCCTAAATACTAACTCAGGGACCTGATTTGTACAAAGTTGAATCTGACTCCTCTACAGATGCTGTATATCAAATATGAAAGGAATCTGACTGGTGGATCTGAAGAAGAAGATTTTTAAAGAAATTTCTTCAAATTGCACGAAGTTAAACTTTGGGCTCCAATAGAGAGCCCAAATACTCACTTAAGAACCTAAAAATCTGACTGGTGGATCTGAAGAAGAAGATTTTTAAAGAAATTTCCTCAAATTGCACGAAGTTAAACTTTGGGCTCCAATAGAGAGCCCAAATACTCACTTAGGGACCTGATTTGTACAAGCTTGAATCTGCCCCCCCCCCCCCCCCCCCCCCCCCCCCCCCATAGATGTTGTATACCAAATATGAAAGCATTCTGACTTGTGGATCTGAAGAAGAAAATTTTTATAGAAATTTCCTCGTATTTCAATAAGTTAAAATTCGGGCTCCTACGGGGAGCCCAATTATTAACCCAGGGACTCAATTTGAACAAACTTGAACCTGACCCCAATAGAGATGTTATATACCAAATATCAAAAGATTCTAAATGATGGTTCTGGAGAAGAAGATTTTTTTAATGTTAAAAAAACATTTATGGGTGCTATCAGAGTAATGCCCCTTGTGGTGTCCCCTGTAGACGCGGAAAGTTTATTTGTACAAGCTTGAATTGACATATGATAAGGAACATGCAGACCAAATTTGGTTCAATTTGGTCCAGTAGTTTGGGAGGAGAAGTCTAAATGTAAAGTTCACGACAGACGCCAGACGACGGACGGCAAGTGATAAGTTAAGCTCCCTTCGGTGAGCTAATAAAAAAAATGCTCGGAATACCAGATACTTGTTTGCTTACAATTATATCATACAATCAATTGGGGAAAGAAAGATCAAGCAGGTTTTAATACGGTATCATTATGAATGTTTGAAAAGAAAATGTGAACACGAAATTGCAAGAAGTCATGTTTAAAAACAAAATGACTTTTGTCTGGAGTGTTATGTTTGATTATCACCTTCAGAAAACAACTGACACCTGCGTCGAAGTGGAAGTTGTTAATTTTTTCTGGGGTGATAATCTACCTTAACACACCAAACAAAGGTTAGTATGCTTTTTATTATGCTAAATGACCATTAAAATTTTGAAGTTTCTCAATGTTTTCATCAGTGATCTCTGAAAGCCATTTTGCATTTATTGTCTTGTAGGAGCTGCAACTTAATTTCAAAAATGATTGGTGGTGGCATGTGTTAATTTTCAGTGGTTGAGAACTTTTAGGGCTACTGGATAATAATGCAAAACATTAACACCCATTGTGATGCATTAAGACATGCTGTCAAGTGGAGGGGTGGAGTCAAAGAGTGATAAATCATCAAATGGTACCTAACAAATTAAATTTTGAGAAGTTCACAATTATTAAAATAGCATGTGAAAAACATATATTGTCATATTCGACATGACACTGTTGACTGTTGATCTGTTCAGACGCTACACTGGATCCTCCGTGAGCACCACTAACCACATCAAGACTGACTTTTCCACAGAAGCTATTGGGCATGTTAAAATGTCTGAATGTGGGTAACACCAGAAACTGGACCATCCATGTTTCTGGTGATACCGTGCCAGGTGATTTTATACTTTCAAATACCACCTGGAATGGCTCCAAAAAAGAAACCCTACCAGAAACCAAAGAAGCCAGCGGCCAGACCATCAGCCTTTCTGGAAAGTGGTAGTACCTTTGCCCAGTCAGGCTCTGGTCCACACCCAGATAACCCTGACAGGGCCAAGTGCAAGAAGAAAAACAAGAGGCCCCAGGGGGTCTGCGGGCGCTCACCTGACATGGTAGTCTAAAAATGAAACCAGGGACTTGACTTGAATAAGCTGCATACGCCCCTCCTAAGAAAAGCATATACCAACTAGATGAAGCGATTGTGCCCACACAATACACAGGATTTTCCTTCTATTTTCAGTTCCTGCACTTTTATGTCCCAAAATTGAGATAAATGCATAAAAAACAGATTTTTTTCCCCAAACAAAATATTTTCAGCCTCAATTTTTTTCTTCTTCTTAAAACGCATAAAAAACTAATTTCCGGATTTTGGTCCAAAATTTTCTAAGTCCCACCCGGACCCCAAATTTTCAATGTAAAAAAAAATTTTTTTTCCTCTTAAAATAGACCAAAAAAAAAAAAAAAAAAATGAAAGTGTCAATGACACTGTAGCTCAACTTGTCAAGACAAAGACATGTACATGTATAGTATGTGACACAGCAATGACAGACATCTAGGTAATGACCTGATAACAAAGGTACATATAAAGTATTGTAACGGTCTGTACATGAATACTGACCGTTGCCTGTAACAAATGTATAGGTAAAGTATTGTAAAGGTGGGTGACAGTCAGATTCTGAACTAGAAAAAATCTTTGAGTCCCAGAGTGGGTCTGACTGAACCCCAAAATATTTGTTCTCATAGCACAGTGATAACAAAGGCACCCCAAAACACACTCGTTCCTGTCCCAAGGTAAAAACAAAAGTACTCAAGAAGTTTTGTGAAGATCAGTTCATAAATACGAGCTGTATAGAACTTGTGACAAAAAACTGATTGGACCTAATTTCGGTACAAAATGGCCACTGGCAGCCATCTTGAATTTTGGACCGTACCCAGAAACACTCATTCTCATCCCAAGGAGATAACAAAGGTACCCAAGAAGTTTTGTGAAGATCGGTTCATAAATACAGCCTCTACCCTGAGCCGCATTGACATGTGTGCTTACATTGTGTAAGTAGCACTGAATAAATCAAAGTTCATCTAATTTGCATAATTTCGGCACGAAAAAAAAACCCTTACAATATGTGATGTATTCCATGTTACTAAACATTCATACAAAAATTTATTCAAATCAGAACTTTCATACAGAAGTTCTATACAAAAGACTGATTGCACTAATTTTGGTACAAAATGGCTGCTGGTGGCCATCTTGAATTTCGGACCACACCCAAAAACACTCGCTCTCATCCCACGGTGATAACAAAGGTACCCAAGAAGTTTCGTAAAGATTGGTTCATAAATATGGCCTCTAGTCTGAGCTGTATAGAAGATGTGTACAAAAAACTGATTAGACCTAATTTCGGTACAAAATGGCCACTGGCAGCCATCTTGAATTTTAGACCGCACCCAGAAACACTCGTTCTCGTCCCAAGGTACCCAAGACATTTCGTGAAGATCAGTTCATAAATACAGACTCTAGTCTGAGCCGTATTGACATGTGTACTTACTGTGTGTAAGTCGCACTGAAAAAATCAAAGTTCATCTAATTTGCATAATTTCTGCACGAGAAAAAAACCCGTATTATATGTGATGCATCCCATGGTACTAAACATTCACACAAAATAATTATTCAAATCAGGGCTTTCATATGGAAGTTCTGTGCAAAAATCTGATTGCACCTAATTTTGTACAAAATGGCTGCCATCGGCCATCTTGAATTTCGGACCGGACCCCAAAACACTCGTTCTCGTCCCACGGTGATACCAAAGGTACCCAAGAAGTTTCGTAAAGATCGGTTCATAAATACGGCCTCTAGCCTGAGCCGTATTGGCATTTGCACTTACAGTGCTGAAAGTAACCCCAAAAAACATCAAAATTAGTCTAATTTGCACAATTTACGTACGAGAAAAAACCCCGTATTATATGTGATGTATCCCATGGTACTAAACATTCATACAAAAAATTATTCAAATCAGAGCTTTCATATGGAAGTTCTGTACAAAAAGTTAAAAAATTTATAGTAATTTATATATTTTTTATACTTACCAATGACCCAGACTTAGCTGGTGCTAACTCCACAAAAACCAGGGCCAAACACAAGTTTTGCCCCCCAATCCCCAAAATTTGCATCCAAAACAAAAAGAAATCATGTCCTAAAGGACCTCCATAGTACGACTCTACTGCGCATGCGCAGTGACGCAGTCGTCCCGAAATTGGCGCCAAATATCATTCTTACTGGCAGTGCCTGGTCAGCGCTATGTACTCAGCGGGGAGGCAAGAGTTCCCAACTCAGGGAGGGCCATCCCCGTCTGGGTCATTGGTAAGTGTAAAAAATATATAAATTACTATAAATTTTTTAACATTTTTATACTGTACCAATGACCCAGACTTAGCTGAATAGTAAACAGGCTGGAGGGCCTAGGACATAGAGGAAAATCCAATAAGCTCAATTATAAAATAAAGAGGTAACCCCTTAAGGAGAAAAGGAGTATTAGGCTTTACATGTATCTTTCTTATTTAATATTTAAATTAGAAAGATACACTACCCTTAATAATTGAGCACAATAACATTCATGTTCTCTATTAACATCCAGTATAACCCTTATACTAATTATTTTTAAAGCAAGCCAATAAATAAAGTAGTCCAGAGAATTGAGACTCTTTATAATCATTTAAAAGTGTCCGAGTATTGTATATTAAAGCCCGTTTGACACTTGACATATACAAATGCTTCACACCGAGCTACACTTTAAAAATAAGACATGAATGAAATTAAACATTAATATTACACTTTAAAACCATCCCGGAAGCGACTCAGAAATACTGTCTTGGAGGAGGCATTCCCTTGCTTTTCACTATAAAGCAGGTGACCTAAGGGAACACCCCCCCCCCCCCCCCCCCCTTCCCCTTGCCCTGGGTCAAATAGCCCAGAGCGAAGAGGGCAGCCGGACGGAGTCACTGCCGGAACAGAAAGCCTGCATAACTATAGTTGCAACTGTTTAGTGGACGACATTCTGAGCAACAGATAACGGACCTAAACAATGCAGGTCTCCAGAAATGGACTCAATATTTCTGAGATAAAAATTAGTAAATGTGGATGGCTGAGACCAATAAGCAGCCTTCATTAAATCTGTAATAGCAACACTATTAGCATAAGCCCAGGAAGTAGAAAGAGCTCTTACTTCATGAGCAGAAATCTTAAGCACAGACTGCTGAGAAGAAGATAAATCTTCATACGCAGTACGGATAGTCAACTGAATCCATCTAGCAAAAGAATGGACTGAAATGTCCTTTCTATTAGGCATCAAAGACAGAAAGAAACGTTTCCGTCCCTTTTTGATGAACTGAGATCTCTGTTTATAGATACGTAGTGCTCTAACAGGACAGAGTAAAGGCCTACGCCCGTCTGAAGACGGAAGAGCCTTAATAACAATAGGTTCCGGATATTTATTAGGAGCCTGATTCTTAGCTAAAAAACCGACATTAGTAGTGAAGGTGATAGTGTTCCCAACACTACGATAATGAGAATCATCCACCGATAGTGCATGAAGCTCACTGACTCTTCTGGCAGAAGAGAAAGCTAAGAGAAAAGCTGTCTTATAAGATAAGAATTTGAAATCTACTGTCCCAAGAGGTTCAAATGGCTTTTCCTTCAATTTAAGGAGAACCCAAGCTAAATTCCACTTAGGAATTAATCTAAGAGTTCTGGGTCTATTTATCGAAAAGTTTCTAACCAATTTCGATAAAGAGACATTAGATCCAATTTGTAAACTATCATGATGTGCATAGGTATCAGATAACATAGATCTATAACCCTTTATAGTAACAGGTTGCAGTTTGATTTCGTCAAACAAGTATACTAGAAAGTTAGCAATGTCTGGTATAGAGGGATCAAATATATCAACAGAATGATCCCTACACCAACGACGGAAAACCTTCCACTTAGCCGCATAGTTTAGCGAAGAGGAGGTCCTCCTACAGTTAGAAATCGCGTCCACTGCTCGTCCTGTAAAGTGCTTGCCATGCAAGAAGGACCGCACAACGGAAAAACATGAAGGTTGAGACCTTGCGGGTTGTGATGTAGTTGGCGCGATTTCCCCTGCCAAAGAAGATCCTCTCGTGGAGGGAGCTTCCGCGGTAGGTCCCACAACAGACACCTGAGTAGATTTATCCACGGTCTCTGTGGCGACAGAGATGCTACCAACAGAATCTTGCATTGAGATTGTTTTATCTTTAGCAATACTTGTTGAATTAACGGCGCTGGAGGATACACATATCCTATCATTCCGTCCCAAGGGATCGATAGAGCGTCTACTGCAAATGCTCTTGGATCTGGACACGGGGACACATACGTCTGCAACTGATTGTTGAGATGTGTCGCAAATAAGTCTATCATTGGCCGTTCCCATTGGTAGGAAATCTGATTGAATACTTGTTTGTTGAGAGTCCACTCCGACGGCAACAAGCGACCCTTTCGTGAAAGGGAGTCTGCTAGCACATTCAGACGACCCGGTATGTGACGGACCGAAAGAAGAACGTGATGTTCCAACGCAAACAGAAGGATTCTTTCCGTTAGATTGAACAACGGAACTGAATGAGTGCCTCCCTGATTCCGTATATACGCCACTACTGTCGTATTGTCGGATAGGATTTGGACATGAGCATCGTGAATAATGTCCATCCAGTGACGTAACGCAAGCCAAATTGACATCATTTCCTTGATGTTTATGTGCTTGCACAGGAATTGCGGATCCCAAAGACCCTGGCATCTCGAATCCGTTGGGATTAATGATGCACCCCAACCTGTTTGACTGGCATCCGTCATAATTGTAAAACTCGGATCCGGCAACTGCAGCGGAACTCCTTGAGTTAACCACTGAATGTTTGCCCAAGTCTGAATCTCTTGTTTCACTTGATCTGACAAGAGAACGTCTACATCGAGCGAATGAATTTTCACACTCCAATTCTGAGTCAGGAAAATTTGAAGAGGCCGTGTGCGTAGCCGTCCCATCGGAATGAGATCCGCGGCGGCTCCGCACAGACCTATCAGTCTCATAAATTCTCTCGCCGTGACTTTGTCTGTATTCAGACAATAGCGAGCGTAACAACTGACTAATTTCGCTCTGGTTAACGGCAGACGAACGAGATTGTTGTGCGTCTCGAAGCTCATTCCCAGATGAGTGAATGACTTGGACGGCACCAGATCCGACTTCTCCTTGTTTACTATGAAACCGAGACGTCGGAGCAATAGAAGAAGATTCTGAACATCGTTCTGAAGCGTTAACTCGTTGCCGTACCTCTGAAGAATGTCGTCCAGGTAGGCCGACGTTACCGCAGACGAATGAGCTCGGAAGTAGATCATTACCGAGTTCATTACCCGAGTGAAAGCCCAGGGTGCTAGATTCAATCCGAAGCACATGGCCCGGAACTGATACACCACTCCTAGGACTGCGAAGCGTAGATACTTTCGGAATGTCGGATGTACCATGACGTGAAAGTACGCATCTTTGAGATCTATGCTCGTTGCATAATCGTTCACCCGAATACTCGCTCTGACCGATCGAATCGTCTCCATATAAAACTTCGGAGCGACGATCAGCTTGTTTATCCAGCTCAAATCTATGACTGGACGGAACGAGCTGTCTGGTTTCGGAACCAGAAACAGATGGCTGTAGAATCCCAGCGATTCCTGGTTTTCTACGACCTCTACCGCGTTCTTCATTAAAAGAGACTGCACCTCTGATAGCAGAGCGTCTCTTTTCTGAGGGTTTGACGGAAGATGAGTCCACTTTGGACTTCGAGTTAATGGAGGCTTTCGTTTGAAGGATATCTTTAGACCTTCCGAAGTCACTCCTCTCACCCACGGGTCGTCCGTAATCGACGCCCACTCTTGAGAAAAACTCGACAACCTTCCGCCAACCGGAACGCGATAGAGGTTTGAGCCATCACCTCCTGGATCTGCGAGGCCTGCGGTAGGAGAAACCACGTCTTCCACGACCCGCACCTCGCCTCGTCGACCTCGGGGCGTCCGACCGATTGTCCCGGCCTGAAGGACGTCCCGAACGAGAGTCACTATCCTGACGGTCTCTCGAATAAGAGCTAGAGGACGCACCGGAACCTCTATAGGAACCTCTCTTGGGCGGATAAGACCCAGAAGTGCCCGCCTTATTCGTGTCTGCTGTATCCGACCTTTTAGGAGCGGATCTAAACAACAGAGAATCACTAGCTTTCTTTTTAATATTATCATAAATAGCGGAAAGCTTGCCGTCAAAGAGAAGATCTCCTGAGACCGAAGCGACTCTAAGAGAGTTCTTCACCTTAGAATCCACTAGTGTGGATGTAGACAGGGCTGCGTCACGTCTAACCAACTCCAGATTTGCCACTGAAAGGGCGGAGTTACACGTGGAATAAGCTACTGCCCTTGAAAGAAGTCTTAAGGAGGATTGTATATCCTGAAACTCTTCCCCTTGAAGACGCAGTGATAACGCCTTAGTAAGGTGATCTGCGTAAGATAAGGCATCTAAATTGGCTCTGTTAGACGCAATAGCTGTTTCCAACACTGCGGTTGGAATAGAAGCTGACGACGGTAATGATAGCTCTAAGTCTTCCGCCTCGTCGTCCATACGCAGAGGAACTCTCGGTATACCCTGACCTGCCGTGTCGAATTTATTCCTTGCATTAATGAAAGGCAGGTTGAGAGTATTTGCGGACAAGAAGCCTGCTTTCCCCGTCCTGGAAGCAAGTTTAAAAATAGCGTCGTTCAATAATTCAAATGTTCTTGCAACATTATTGGACTGCGACGGAAACTCGGGAGCGATGTCCCTGAACCGCTCGAAAAAATCAGAGTCCAATGACGCTATAATTCTCCTGTCCGGAAGCGCAGCAGTCTGGCCCGACGGTACAACTTGAGGAAGAAAGTGCCGGATGAAGTCCACGGCAGCTTTGTGTTGTTCCGAAAGGGATAGCTCCAATTCATCCGTATCCCTTTCACCATCCGGTCGGACCTCCCGATGTTCCCGGTCGTCCGCCCCCGATGCTTCGGCGGAGCGTACCGACCCAGCGCCGTCGGATAATTCTCGATCCGACACCGTTTCTGTCGGCTGCTGGGATGCTGCGATAAACTGTGCTATCTGCACTAGAATGTCCGACGTCGAGACCTGCGGAGGAGCGGTCTTTCGCTGCTTCGCCGAGGGCAGCTCCGCATCAGATGGCTCCCGCATACTTTTCCTATGCGAACGTCCGGAGTCCATCGGTCTCGAATCCCTGGCTGCCGGATGGTGTGACCTGGTCGCCGAAGAATCCTTCATCGGCGAAGCTGGCAAAATATCGGAGGTCACGCAGCCAAGGTGCGGTCGTGTGCGCCGACGAGAAGAGGAAGCCTTAACAGTCTCTGCGGACTGCTTATACAACGGAGCGTCCCGAGCGACGGACGTATGCTCCGCTAAAGACACATTTTGTACCACAACATCTGGTCCCAGATGTTGTTGTACGAGAGAGGGGCCTCTCTCGCTCGCGGCCCGGCTGGACCTGGACGAGCTAGGAACCGGACTAAAAGGCTTCCTCCGTTCTCGTTCACTATCCGCCGTCACTGGGTGTGCATCTATTATTTTTATAGTGCTCGCATCACCCAAAATTTCCTCTTGGACCGCATCGGACGAACCCGGCTGCCGAACCATTCGGTGAATGGACGCTACACCGGGCGAGCTAGCGGACGACATTTGTCTAATCTCCATGAGCACTTTTGCCGCTAGCTCTGTATTTATTTGTGACGACGGACGCACACTTGAAGAAGATAACATGGAAACATCACCCTGTTCTGGTTCCTCTGAAATAGAAACTGAGAGAGTAGAGTGACCTTGTGGAGAAAGAGCCGGCATCGCTCTTTCTCCAGAAACAACATATCGTGACACACGTTTCCAATGTTTCTCATCCCAATGTTCACATACAGGACAGGGATTAATGCGAGAACACTGACTACAATTAATGCAATAATCATGAAAGTCAGAGGAAGATTTCTTCCTATTACAATTTGAACAAGTTCCCTTCATTGTGAAAGAACAACAATAAGTCCTAGTTACTCGCAAAAACCCCTGACACAAAGATACATAATAACATGATCCATTAATAAATGAAAAAACAATTGCAAAACAAAATAATTTTGAAAAAATATTTTTTCAGAGAAGCCCAAGTTGCTGAAAAGTAACGTTGAGCCCCGATGGATCCGATGGCAAAGTGTGGTCAAAAATTTTAAAATTATATAAAATAATGAGACACTTTCGGATAATATAAATGTATCTTATAATGAGATAAACTACCTCAAAGGCAAACAGCCCCCCTCAAAAAAGGCTGTTGCCAATGAAAACAAACAGTGTAAACACAGAAGAAAACATGACTCCAGGCACTGAAAAAACTGGCCCGGAATCAGTCATCAATTACACTCCATCTGATGCAAAACAGAGACTCCCAGGGGAGAATCTGCAGAACATCAGATGGAAGATGCAGAACACAAACGTTATACACCCATGGGTGAAAACGTAACTATGGGGAAAATAACAGAAAACATTCTGTAACCAAGCAACTCTCCCAGGGAATTTTTAGAAATGAAACTTCTCAAAAATATGCCAAAAGCATGGGAGAATTGCAAGGGGGGACTTTAGAAGGTTACGGGAGAGGAAACACTGAATAAGCAGTGCAACAATTAGCAAGAATGACAACAAGAGGCGTTTGCCTCGAAAATAGGCAACTTAACATAATTTCAACAAAAAATTTTAAGTACAGCCCTGATTATTTTTTGCCACTTCTTTTTTCCTCTCCTCCTTCTATCCTCCTTAGAATCACATTTTCTCCAAGAATTACGTGTCTGGCATCCTTTAAACTGAGATTTACAAGCACAAAGATCAGTGAGATGTTGACTGATGAAGGGCCAAACAGAGAAATGATATTTGGCGCCAATTTCGGGACGACTGCGTCACTGCGCATGCGCAGTAGAGTCGTACTATGGAGGTCCTTTAGGACATGATTTCTTTTTGTTTTGGATGCAAATTTTGGGGATTGGGGGGCAAAATTTGTGTTTGGCCCTGGTTTTTGTGGAGTTAGCACCAGCTAAGTCTGGGTCATTGGTACAGTATAAAAATACAGATTTCTGCATCGTCGGTACAAAATGGCGGCTGGCAGCCATCTTGAATTTCGGACCGCACCCAAAAACACTCGTTCTCGTCCCACGGTCATAACAAAGGTACCCAAGAAGTTTCGTAAAGATCGGTTCATAAATACGGCCTCTAGCCCGAGCCATAGCAGCTTGGCACTTACAGCTCTGAAAGTAACACTAAATAAATCAAAGTCAGTCTAATTTGCATAATTTACGCACGAGAAAAAAACCCGTATTATATGTGATGTATCCCATGATACTAAACATTTATACAAAACTTTATTCAAATCAGAACTTTCATACAGAAGTTCTGTACAAAAAACTGATTTTTGCATCATCGGTACAAAATGGCCACTGGCAGCCATCTTGAATTTCGGACCACACCTAAAAACACTCGTTCCCGTCCCAGGGTCATAACAAAGGTACACAAGAAGTTTCGTAAAGATCGGTTCATAAATACGACCTCTAGCCCGAGCCATAGCCAATTGTTGACGTACGGACAGACGGACAGAGGGACGGACGGACAGATGGACGACGGGCCATGACAATAGCTCAAATTTGACTTCGTCAAAGTTGAGCTAAAAATTCAGGATTTTGGTCCAAAATTTTCTAAGTCGCACCCAGACCCCAAATTTTCAGTGTAAAAAAAAATTTTTTTTCTTCTCTTAAAATTGACCTAAACGCATAAAAAACAAAAAAAAAAATTCAGGATTTTGGTCCAAAATTTTCTAAGTCCCACCCGGACCCCAAATTTTCAAAGTAAAAAAAAATTTTTTTTTTGTGTCTTAAAATTGACCGAAACGCATAAAAAACATAAAAATTTTTTTGGGATTTTGGTCCAAAATTTTCTAAGTCCCACCCGGACCCCAAATTTTCAGTGTAAAAAAAAAAATAATGTTTTTTGTCCTAAAATTGACCGAAACGCATAAAAAACAAAACAAGAGGCCCCCACAGGGCCTGAAGCGCTCATCTTGTACAGAACACAATTTAAACAGAGTCCAAAAATGAGTCTACATTAAGCAAGCCATCTCCATAGGCTACACTGTCAATCCTTGAGTCCCTCAGGAATGACAAAAATAATCTGGGCATCATGCCTTTTCTTCAGTTGATCATAAGTAAAATGCAGAGCTCCCCTATGAAGACCCTTGATACAACCTACGTGGATTAATCTTAGTACCTCTAGAGGGTACTGAATACAAAATTTTTAATTCTTCAGCAAAATGGCCAATTCCGGCTCCCATAGAGAGCCCAAATATTAACCCAGGCTCATCTGACTTCCCTAGAGATGTTGTGTACCGAATATGAAAGCATTCTGACTGTTGGATCTGAAGAAGAGAAATTGTAAAGAAATTTCTTCGAATTGCACTAAGTTCAAATTTGGGCTACCATAGCGAGCCCAAATATTGACCTATGGATCCGATTTGAACAAACTTGAATCTGACCCCCCTAGAGATGTTGTATACCAAATGTGAAAGCATTCTGACAAGTGAATCTGAAGAAGAAGATTTTTGAAGAAATTCCCTCATATTGTACTAAGTTAAATTTCATGTTCCCATATGGAGCCCAAATATTAACCTAGGCACTCGAATTGAACAACCTGGAATCTGACCCCCCTAGAGATGTTGTATACCAAATATAAAAGCATTCCGACTGGTGGATCTGAAGAAGAAGATTTTTAAAGAAAATTCCTCATATTGCACTAAGTAAAAATTTGGGCTACCATAGTGAGCCCAAATATATACCTAGGGATTTGATTTGAACAAACTTGAATCTGACCCCCATAGAGATGTTGCATACCAAATATTAAAGCATTCTGACTGATGGATCTGAAGAAGAAGATTTTTTTAAATGACCCTCCATATTGAACAAAGATAAAATTTGGGCTTCCATAGGAAGCCCAAATATTAACCTAGGGACTTGGTTTGAACAATCTAGAATCTGACCCTCATAACAATGATGTATACCAAATATTAAAAGATTCTGACTGGTGGTTCTGAAGAAGAAGATTTTTAAAGAATATTCCCCATATTACCCTACGTTAAAACTTCGGGCTCCTGTAGAGAGCCCAAATATGAACCAATGAGCTTTATTTGAACAAACTTTTATCTGACCCCCCCTATGAATGCTGTATACCAAATATCAAAAGATTCTGATGATTGGTTCTGGAGAAAAGATTTTTTTAAATTTTTGCAAATATGCTGACTCAGCATTTTTTCGATGCCCATTACAGAACACCCTAACATAACCGATGGCAATTTTTTTTTACCATTCAATTCTACTGGTCATAAGGATACTTCATACCAAATAAAAGCTCTCTGTTCCGTGGGGTTTGGGAAATATGGGCGTTTGAAAATATTTCTATTTTTAGCTCCCAGGGTTCCCACGGGGATGCGGGAATTTTTTTTTTTGCATGGGTCAAGTACTCATGACCCAATACTACCACAAACCAAATTTGGTTCATACCGGACCATCGGTTCAGAAAATAGAAATTTTGGGCGGGGCCAAAAATCTTACCCCTCCTATTACAAAGACAAATATTACTTTACGAACTTCGTTTGAACAAACTTGATTCTACACCTCATATGGAAGCTCCATAGCAAATATCAAGTCATTGCACACACTGGTTCTTGAGAAGAAGATTTTTAAAATATTTTGGAGCATTTTCCCCCACTCCCTCCCTATGGGGCCGGGCATACTGAGTTGAACAAAAATGAAATGCCCCTTTGGGACCATCACTCACACAAACTTTCACTTGAATTGGCCCAGTGGCTTTGGAGGAGAAGACCAAAACATGGTGTTGACGGACGACGGACTACGGACGGGAAGCGATTAGATTAGCTCAGCTTGACTTTGTCAAGATGAGCTAAAAAAAATTCAGGATTTTGGTCCAAAATTTTCTGTAAACGCATAAAAAACAGATTTTTTTCCCCAAACAAAATATTTTTAGCCTCAATTTTTTTCTTCTTCTTAAAACGCATAAAAAACTAATTTCTGGATTTTGGTCCAAAATTTTCTAAGTCCCACCTGGACCCCAAATTTTCAGTGTAAAAAAAAAAAAATTTTCTCTCCTAAAATTGACCAAAATGCATAAAAAACAAAAAAAAAAAAAATTCAGGATTTTGGTCCAAAATTTTCAAAGTCCCACCCGGACCCCAAATTTTCAGTGTAAAAAAATTTTTTTTTTTTTTGTCTTAAAATTGACCGAAACGCATAAAAAACAAAAAAAAAAATTTTCAGATTTTGGTCCAAAATTTTTCTAAGTCCCACCCGGACCCCAAATTTTCAGTGTAAAAAAAAATAATGTTTTTTGTCTTAAAATTGACCGAACGCATAAAAAACAAAACAAAATTTCAGGATTTTGGTCCAAAATTTTCTAAGTCCCACCCAGACCCCAAATTTTCAGTGTAAAAAAAAATTTTTCTCTCTTAAAATTGACCAAAATGCATAAAAAACAACAAAAAAAAATTCAGAATTTTGGTCCAAAATTTTCTAAGTCCCACCCAGACCCCAAATTTTCAGTGTAAAAAAAAATGTTTTTTTTGTCTTAAAATTGATCAAAATGCATAAAAAAGAAAATTTTTTTTTTGGATTTTGGTCCAAAATTTTCTGTCCCACCCGGACCCCAAATTTTCAGTGTAAAAAAAAAAAAAAAATTTTCTCTTAAAATTGACCGAAATGCATAAAAAACAAAAAATTTTTTTCGGATTTTGGTCCTACCCTGACCCCAAATTTTTAGTGTAAAAAATTTTACGCATAAAAAACAAAAAAAAAAATTCAGGATTTTGGTCCAAAATTTCCAAGCATACAGAGGCCTGGAAGAAAAAGAAAACCAAAGAATCCTGCGAAGAGGAAATGGAAATAACGTCTCCATCCCGCCGGAAAAAACCACCAGCTGACACCACTCAGTCATCAAATGCCTCCCTCTCCAGTTTCATCTCCAACTTGGACTTCCACGCTAAAGAGGAAGATGATGAAGATTTAAGCAAGCTCGCACACGAACTGGAACAACAAATTTTGGGAACAGAAATGACAACTGGCAGCTCTCCCGTTGAAACCGAAGAACATAAGCTAACTGCACAGCTCAAGGAAAAAATTGAATGGGCAGCGTTAGAAAAGAAGTACAGAGACCTTTTTTTTCTTCTTTTTTTTCTTAGGGTTTAATGACACATTAATAGCCAGGGTCATATCATGTCGGTGACAGTTTTATGGGTGGAGGAAGCCGGAGTACCTGGAGAGAACCACCAAGCAGCGACGAGCAGCTGTCAGCTCTCCAACATCGTAACTCTGAACTCTGCACCACGGAACAGGCAGGGTTAGATTGGTTGAAGACATGAGCACCATCGACGTGCAGTCCGACTTAGTACACAGCGTCATCGTGCCCCAATGTAGGCAACCGGGGTTAAGTGCCTTGCCCAAGGACACAACGCGGGAGTGCAAATCAGTCGTTGAAATGGTCATCCATCCAACTACTAACTGCGCTCGATGTTGCTTAACTTCAGTGATCTGACGAGAACCAGTTACCACGATGCCACCGCGCCCCCTACAGAGACCTTATGAAGGCCCATAAGAAGCAATGGGCGGAGGCAGAATTGGAAACAGATGTACTATGTTCCCACGCCGCCATGGCAACAAATCAGGCTTGACAATCAAAGACCATCACAGAATCACAACCCTCACCACCAAAGGTCAAGGAATTTCCACCTCCACTGCCAAAGAAGAGAAGAGAGAAGCAAAAGAAATAGGAAGCAAGACAAGGTGAGAAGCCACCAATCCAGTACAAGCAGTATACGCACGAGCAATAAGACACAGCCAAACCGAATCCACTTATGGGATGCACGTCACTTCCCCAAGTGATGATTCTTTCGGAGAGACATATATTGTGATAATTCATTACAGATCTGCACTTCGGATGCCAAGGTGTAAAGAGTGTTAATTAGAAGTTCTAATGGATTTACCAGAGGAGATTCAAAGAACACTATTCGGACTGCAAGCTCTCACCTGGACAGAAAAGGAAACTGACTACCTCTGGGAGGTGTAGTACCTTTCATGGGAGGAGCCACTCCAGCAGAGGTCACCACCCAAAGGAAACTGAGGCTCTGGAAGTGGAGAAGGAGAAGAAAAAGAAGGGTCCTTTGCCAGGCGATGAGATGCATTCCAAATGACAGAGTTCTTGGAGAGGTGAAGACGGAGGAGGCTGAAACACCCACCTTTGCCCCCACTCCACCCCACCCACCTCATGCCCTGGAATCACCTGCATCCAGCAAGAGGTTGAACTGGAGGTTAAAAGAGATTCTGCAGACATGTTCAAGTTGGCACACTGAAACCATTTGATTGTGATATTGCGATAGAATTTTGAAAATTAATTCAAGTGAAGCATTGATTTAACTCCTCACCAATCGTTTGTAACTCAAAACTAGTTTAATTTTTCAGAATTAATTTTTTTCAGAAAATAACAGTATCCAAGCTTTTGCAAATGAAAGTGTCAATGACACTGTAGCTTAACTTGTGTGTTCTGTTTGATGAAAAGAATAATGTTCAATGTTTATGAAAGGATTATGAAATAAGACAAGAATTGTGATAATTGGGAATATGTTCATTTCTGTTCCCTGTATGCTATGTTTATGATAAAAATAATATGAGGTGTACACTGTACTAAAGAGCTGAGGGGTGGGTTAATATGACCTCACAGTTAATGTATGTGGCCCTCACAGTTAACGTATATCAACAAAAGTTACCAAGTTACAGTGAAATTATTCCAAAACGAGTCATCCTATCAAGTTACATTAAAATCCCTTCATAAATATGGCCTGTAGACTGTGCTAAAGGTTTTCGGGCGTCGGGCCCCTGTAGCCATCAGTTTCCCAATTGCGTCCAAAGGGGACGTTCTCATCTAGACATTATATGAAGTCAACCTACCAAGTTACAATGAAATCCCTTAATAAATATGACCTGTAGACTGTGCTAAAGGTTTTTGGGCTTGGGCTCTGGCGGCCATCATGGCTGAATGATCGCAACCAAAAGGGGACATTCTCATCTGGAGTGATCCTACAAAGTTACAATGAAATCCCTTCATAAATATGACCTGTAGACTGTGCTCAAGGTTTTTGGGCTTCGGGCCCCTGATGCCATCACAGTTGACCAATCATGACCAAAAGGGGATGTCATCATCTAGGCATTATATGGAGTCAAACTTATGGGTTACAATGAAGTCCTTCCATAAATATGACCAATAGACTATGCTAAAGGTTTTGGGGTTTAGGGTTAGGGCAGCCATCAAGGCTGAATGATCGCGACCAAAAGGGGACATTTTCATCTAGACATTATTTAGAGTCATCCTACCAAGGTACAATGAAATCCCTTCATAAATATCACCTGTAGACTGTGCTAAAGATTTTCGGGCTTTGGGTCCCTGTAGCCAACACAGTTGCCTAATGGTGTCCAAAAGGGGCTGTTCTCATCTAGACATTACATGAAGTCAACCTACCAAGTTACAATGAAATCCCTTCCTAAATATGATCTGAAGATTGTGCTAAAGGTTTTCGGGCTTTAGGCTTGGGCAGCCATCATGGTTGAATGATTGCAATCAAAAGGGGACATTCTCACCTGGACATCATCTGGAGTGATCCTATGAAGTTACAATGAAATCCTTTCATAAATATGACCTGTAGACTGTGCTCAAGATTTTCGGGCTTCAAACACCTGTAGCCATCACAGTTGACCAACCACGACCAAAAGGGGATGTCATCATCTAGGCATTATATGGAGTCAACCTAACAAGTTACAATGAAATCCTTCCATAAATACGACCTACAGACATGCTAAAGGTTTTTGGGCTCAGGAAGCCATCAAGGCTGAATGGTCGTGACCAAAAGGGGACATTCTCATCTGGACACTATTTGGAGTCATCCTACCAAGCTACAATGAAATCCCTTCATAATTATGACCTGTAGACTGTTCTAAAGGTTTTCGGGCTTTGGGCCCCTGAAGCCGACACAGTTGCCCAATCGTGTCCAAAATGGGACGTTCTCATCTAGACATTATATGAAGTCAACCTACCAAGTTACAATGAAATCCCTTCATAAATATGACCTGTAGACTGTGCTTAAGGTTTTCGGGCTTCCTGTAGACTGTGCTCAAGGTTTTCGGGCTTCGGGCATCTATAGCCATCACAGTTGACCAATCACGACCAAAAGGGGATGTCATCATCTAGGCATTATATGGAGTCAACCTAACAGGTTACAATGAAATCCTTCTATAAATATAACCTTTTGCCTATGCTAAAGGTTTTTGGGCTCGGGCACCCATCAAGGCTGAATGATCACGACCCAAATGGGACGTTCTCATCTAGACATTATTTGGAGTCATCCTACCAAGTTACAATGAAATCCCTTCATAAATATGACCTGTAGACTGTGCTAAAGGTTTTCGGGCTTCGGGCACCTTTAGCTGTCAAAGTTGCCCAATCATGTCCAAAAGGGGACGTTCTCATCTAGACATTATATGAAGTCAACCTACCAAGTTACAATGAAATCCCTTCATAAATATGATCTGTAGACTGTGCTTAAGGTTTTCGGGCTTTGGGCAGCCATCACTGTTGAATGATCGCAACCAAAGGGGACAATCTCATCTGGGCATCATCTGGAGTGATCCTACGAAGTTACAATGAAATCCCTTCATAAATATGACCTGTAAACTGTGCTCACGGTTTTCGGGCTTGGGGTACTTGTAGCCATCACAGCTGACCAATCACGACAAAAAGGGGATGTCATCATCTAGGCATTATATGGAGTCAACCAAATAGGTTACAATGAAATCCTTCCATAAATATGACCTTTTACCTATGCTAAAGGTTTTTGGGCTCGGGCACCCATCAAGGCTGAATGATCGCGATCAAAATGGGACGTTCTCATCTAGACATTATTTGGAGACATCCTACCAAGTTACAATGAAATCCCCTCATAAATATGACCTGTAGACTGTGCTAAAGGTTTTCGGGCTTCAGGCACCTTTAGCCGTCACAGTTGCCCAATCATGTCCAAAAGGGGACGTTCTCATCTAGACATTATATGAAGTTAACCTACCAAGTTACAATGAAATCCCTTCATAAATATGACCTGTAGACTGTGCGAAAGGTTTTTCAGGCTTCGGGCTCAGGCAGCCATCATGGTTGAATGATCGCAACCATAGGGGACAATCTCATCTGGGCATCATCTGGAGTGATCCTACGAAGTTACAATGAAATCCCTTCATAAATATGACCTGTAAACTGTGCTCACGGTTTTCGGGCTTGGGGTACTTGTAGCCATCACAGCTGACCAATCACGACAAAAAGGGGATGTCATCATCTAGGCATTATATGGAGTCAACCAAATAGGTTACAATGAAATCCTTCCATAAATATGACCTTTTACCTATGCTAAAGGTTTTTGGGCTCGGGCACCCATCAAGGCTGAATGATCGCGATCAAAATGGGACGTTCTCATCTAGACATTATTTGGAGTCATCCTACCAAGTTACAATGAAATCCCCTCATAAATATGACCTGTAGACTGTGCTAAAGGTTTTCGGGCTTCAG
This sequence comes from Pictodentalium vernedei, assembly GCA_031216915.1. Taxonomy (NCBI): domain Eukaryota; kingdom Metazoa; phylum Mollusca; class Scaphopoda; order Dentaliida; family Dentaliidae; genus Pictodentalium; species Pictodentalium vernedei. The sequence goes on along the minus strand of CM062297.1, from coordinate 673,934,576 downwards.
GCACCTTTAGCCGTCACAGTTGCCCAATCATGTCCAAAAGGGGACGTTCTCATCTAGACATTATATGAAGTTAACCTACCAAGTTACAATGAAATCCCTTCATAAATATGACCTGTAGACTGTGCGAAAGGTTTTTCAGGCTTCGGGCTCAGGCAGCCATCATGGTTGAATGATCGCAACCATAGGGGACAATCTCATCTGGGCATCATCTGGAGTGATCCTAAGAAGTTACAATGAAATCCCTTCATAAATATGACCTGTAGACTGTGCTCAAGGTTTTCTGGCTTCGGGCACTTGTAGCCATCACAACTCACCAATCACGACCAAAAGGGGATGTCATCATCTAGGCATTATATGGAGTCAACCTAACAGGTTACAATGAAATCCTTCCATAAATATGACCTTTTGCCTATGCTAAAGGTTTTTGGGCTCGGGCACCCATCAAGGCTGTATGATCGCGATCAAAATGTGACGTTCTCATCTAGACATTATTTGGAGTCATCCTACCAAGTTACAATGAAATCCCTTCATAAATATGATCTCTAGACTGTGCTAAAGGTTTTCGGGCTTCGGGCCCCTGTAGCCGTCACAGTTGCCCAATCACGTCCAAAAGGGGACTTTCTCATCTAGACATTGTATGAAGTCAGCCCACCAAGTTACAATGAAATTCCTCAATAAATATGACCTGTAGACTGTGCTAAAGGTTTTCGGGTTTTGGCTCGGGCAGTCGTCATGGTTGGCAGATCATGCCCAAATGGGGAAATTCTCATCTAGACATCTTAAAGAGTCATCCTACCAAGTTACAATGAAATCCCTCCACATTAAACATGACCTGCAGACTATGCTAAAAGTTTTTGGGTTTCGGGCTTGGGCAGCCATCACGGTTGATAGATCATGCCCAAAAGGGGACGTTCTCATCTAGGCATTATACAGAGGCATCCTACCAAGTTACAATGAATCCCTTCATAAATACGACCTGCAGACTGTGCTAATGGTTTTCATCTAGACATGACCCCAAACCTGCATATGAAATTTCGTGACGATCAGACAAGAACTGCGGGGTGTAGCCTATGCTAAAGGAAAATGTGAACAGACATCACAGACTCACAGACTTCCGCACGTGTGATGGCAATAGCTTATCTTGACTATGTCAAGTTAAGCTAAAAATCAAAATTTCAAGCTACAGAATTTTCCAATAATGCATCTAGGAACTAACCCTCTGCACACTGGTGTGTGCCTTGATCTCTGTCAACAAGATTGAATTGGTAAATTCCTTGTTGTATCATGAGAAATACTTGATGTTTAAAATTTCAGTATTTTGACATCAGAGTGCAGAGGGTTAAAATATATAAATAAAAAAAAAGATACCTTACTATATGAAAATTGCACATATGGAAGCTGAAAGAACATGTTTATTTATTGTATGTACAGGGATGTGAAAAGGACTACTCCAGTTAACTTAGCAAAATAGTAAGGCACCTTATCCCTTTACCTAATGTATTAGCAAAAATCCAGTGCTGCAAGCAAATATCAACCCTGAAATTTTATTTTTTCAATTTTCAGATCCAAAACATACCTAATGACCCCTGATCAAGTTTGTTCCAACTGCAGGTAATAAACTATGTTTTTGGAAGCAAAAAATGAAAATGTTCAGTAACATAAAAATTTGTTTTGTATGAGTCTCGTCTTGTTATGTAATGGGTTAACAAAACGTATGGCTAACAGCAAAGCTGAAATAAAACAAGTATCAAGACTGTAAGTAACAAAAATTTCCCAAGAGCATAAAAATACAATCCCAAAATGCACTTTGTTCAGTACGCATTCAATAACAATTCAAGCAGCAAACCATATCTCATAAGAGGTTGCCCTATGCTACTTACATAAAGAGACTTAAACTATAAAATACATGCAGTCCACTTACAATGTTGGGGTGTCTCCACCTGTTATGTTCAAACTGTATTTATTACCTGTAATTGAAGCACAAAAATGAATCAGACTGTGAATAAAAAACAAAGTCATCAAAATCTGAGATAGATCTTATATATTTATTGGAACTGGCTTATATATTAACATCACCATGTTTGACGATTCACATTATGTTGGCATGAATAGTTGATGTTTTGGGAAGAACGAACCATCAATCAACGTGGAACTTTTGATGCATTTGCTCCAAGACCATTAATGGTCCTTACGATACTGTATACCACCAAATAACAATTCTTTGTTCTGTGATGTTTAGGAAAAATGGGTATTTGAAGTTTTTCTCTATTTTCAGATCCCGGCATTCCCAAAGGGAGGTGAAACATTTTTTTTTAGCATAAATTCAAGTACATGTCCCCTAAACTGCTGCATACCAAATTTTCTCACCAGTTTGAAAATTTGGGGGCAGGGCTAATTTTTGGGGGCACAGCTCCTAGCCCATTAGGTATTAGGCTCAGCAACTTCTATTGAACAAATTTGGAAGGTTTGAGACAACTCATGTCAAGGTTGTTTGGGTTTGATCCAGTGGTTTGGAAGGAGACTGAAATACAAAGTTAACTAGTTGAGTGCCAGAAGCCACTATCAGGACTTTAAAAAAAAATGGGGTACCAGAGCAAAAGCCAACATTTTCCTTGTTCGTGTTACATATGCAGTTAAACGAAAAAAATCTTTTTGTTCATATAAATTTGTTTCATCACAAATTATTGAAGAGTGCCTGTGGGCATTCTTCAATAATTTGTAATAAAACAAATTTTGATGAACAAATTCAGACAACCAAAAATAATGTAGCCTTCAACCAGTTAATGCACGATAGATGACGAATGACCAAGAATGCAAAACAGAAGACAGATGCGAAGTGATGGCAATAGACCACCCTGACTTTCCGTCACGTAAGCTAAAAATGTAAACTTACAACAATTGGTAAGGGGGAGGGTTGAAATTAGTTACTGTTGGCTGCCTTTCTCTTTTGATGTTCTGCTGTTTGTCACATCATTTTTTTTTGGGGGGGGGGGGTGGGGGGGTGGGGGGTGGGGAGGGGAGGGTGAAATCAGCAAGTCAGTTTTAGCGCGATACTCACCAGTCATGAACCCATACCTAGTTTATCGGCCATAAAACAATCATTGCATTTGAAGCAATACGAGAATCAGAATTTAGAAAGCAAAATTACATGTAAACCAAAATGTTCAGAAGCCTGGAAACTTTTTGAGCTGATAGAAGCAGATGGGGATAAATTTACTGTATGCAACTTGTGTAAGTTGCGCATTAAGTACAGTGGCTCAACATCGGGCATGAAAAATTATAAATTTATAGTAATTTCTATATTTTTATACTTACCAATGACCCAGACTTAGCTGGTGCTAACTCCAAAATATCGAGGGCCAAACACAAATTTTGCCCCCCCAATCCCCAAAATTTGCATGCAAAACCAAAAATTAGAAGTCCTATCTGGTCCTCCATACATTTACTCTCCGCGCATGTGCAGACACCAGGAAGTGACCAGAATTGGCGCCAGCATCATTCTTTGTAAAAGAGAATATTACATAATAATTCAGCGGGGAAGTATGAGTGCTCACCCCCGTCTGGGCCATTGGTAAGTATAAAAATATACAAATTAATATAAATTTATCATATTTTTACTCAACAACCAATGGCCCAGACTTAGCTGAATAGTAAAAAGGTGGAGGGCCTAGGACTTCCGAAATAGTTCCATTCCTCCAATCCATGATGAAAGGAAGTCAGAATAATTAGGAATTACATGTATGTCTCTCTATACAATAATAGGAGACATATTCTAAATAAGGAGCCCAATTTTAGTAATTCCTTATTGTAAGCATGAAGATAATGCTACATAGGATGTAACAAGTTCCCAATTTTTAAGGCTAGTCCGGACTAAGCCCCAAAAATTAGGATGGTGTATCTGAGAATGAGTGAAAATCCCCCACAAACATACGCCATACAATAACACTTCAGCTGTATGCAGGATATAATTACAGATAAAACAGCTTCCTTCATAGTTACATACTTTTAAAGCCAGAGAAGAGGTAAGAATCACCCCCCCCCCCCCCCCCCCCCCACACACACACTTTCTTTTGAAGGAATCTTCAAAAGAAAGAGGGGAGAGCTCTGAAATCAATAAGTGCAGTACCAAATGAAAGTGTCAATGACACTGTAGCTCAACTTGTCAAGACAAAGACATGTACATGTTTAGTATGTGACACAGCAATGACAAACATCTAGGTAATGACCTGATAACAAAGGTACATATAAAGTATTGTAACGGTCTGTACATAAATACTGACCGTTGCCTGTAACAAATGTATAGGTAAAGTATTGTAAAGGTGGGTGACAGTCAGATGCTAAACTAGAAAAGAAATCTTTGAGTCCCAGAGTGGGTCTGACTGAACCCCAAAATATTTGTTCTCATAGCACAGTGATAACAAAGGCACCCCAAAACACACTCGTTCCTGTCCCAAGGTGAAAACAAAAGTACTCAAGAAGTTTTGTGAAGATCAGTTCATAAATACAAGCTGTATAGAACTTGTGACAAAAAACTGATTGGACCTAATTTCGGTACAAAATGGCCACTGGCAGCCATCTTGAATTTTGGACCGTACCCAGAAACACTCATTCTCATCCCAAGGAGATAACAAAGGTACCCAAGAAGTTTTGTGAAGATCGGTTCATAAATACAGCCTCTACCCTGAGCCGTATTGACATGTGTGCTTACATTGTGTAAGTTGCACTGAATAAATCAAAGTTCATCTAATTTGCATAATTTCTGCACGAAAAAAAACCCCTTACAATATGTGATGTATTCCATGTTACTAAACATTCATACAAAAATTTATTAAAATCAGAACTTTCATACAGAAGTTCTATACAAAAGACTGATTGCACTAAGTTTGGTACAAAATGGCTGCTGGTGGCCATCTTGAATTTCGGACCACACCCAAAAACACTCGCTCTCATCCCACGGTGATAACAAAGGTACCCAAGAAGTTTCGTAAAGATTGGTTCATAAATATGGCCTCTAGTCTGAGCTGTATAGAAGTTGTGTACAAAAAACTGATTAGACCTAATTTCGGCACAAAATGGCCACTGGCAGCCATCTTGAATTTTAGACCGCACCCAGAAACACTCGTTCTCGTCCCAAGGTGATAACATAGGTACCCAAGACATTTCGTGAAGATCAGTTCATAAATACAGACTCTAGTCTGAGCCGTATTGACATGTGTACTTACTGTGTGTAAGTCGCACTGAAAAAATCAAAGTTCATCTAATTTGCATAATTTCTGCACGTGAAAAAAACCTGTATTATATGTGATGCATCCCATGGTACTAAACATTCACACAAAAAAAATATTCAAATCAGGGCTTTCATATGGAAGTTCTGTGCAAAAATCTGATTGCACCTAATTTTGTACAAAATGGCTGCCATCGGCCATCTTGAATTTCGGACCGGACCCAAAAACACTCGTTCTCATCCCACGGTGATACCAAAGGTACCCAAGAAGTTTCGTAAAGATCGGTTCATAAATACGGCCTGTAGCCCGAGCCGTATTGGCATTTGCACTTACAGTGCTGAAAGTAACCCCAAAAAACATCAAAATTAGTCTAATTTGCACAATTTACGTACGAGAAAAAAACCCGTATTATATGTGATGTATCCCATGGTACTAAACATTCATACGAAAAATTATTCAAATCAGAGCTTTCATATGGAAGTTCTGTACAAAAAACAGATTTCTGCATCGTCGGTACAAAATGGCACCTGGCAGCCATCTTGAATTTCAGACCGCACCCAAAAACACTCGTTCTCGTCCCACGGTCATAACAAAGGTACCCAAGAAGTTTCGTAAAGATCGGTTCATAAATACGGCCTCTAGCCTGAGCCATAGCAGCTTGGCACTTACAGCTCTGAAAGTAACACTAAATAAATCAAAGTCAGTCTAATTTGCATAATTTACGCACGAGAAAAAAACCCGTATTATATGTGATGTATCCCATGGTACTAAACATTTATACAAAACTTTATTCAAATCAGAACTTTCATACAGAAGTTCTGTACAGAAAACTGATTTTTGCATCATCGGTACAAAATGGCCACTGGCAGCCATCTTGAATTTCGGACCACACCTAAAAACACTCGTTCCCGTCCCAGGGTCATAACAAAGGTACACAAGAAGTTTCGTAAAGATCGGTTCATAAATACGACCTCTAGCCCGAGCCATAGCCAATTGTTGACGTACGGACAGACGGCCAGACGGCCAGACGGACGACGGGCCATGACAATAGCTCAAATTTGACTTCGTCAAAGTTGAGCTAAAAACAATATAAATAATCGTCGAACAGGCACTCATGTATTAATTCATGATTAATAAATGGTGCTTAATGCCACTTCAGAAATTTAGGCTATAGCGATGATCCTGGTAATTAATATTGCACGCTATATAAACGTACACCGCAGACGGCGAACACAGATATGTCGAAAACCGGTGATATAAAATATAACATACACGTCTAATCGAGCCACACTGAACGATCTCTGAAGAGAAAACACACTTCCTAGGTAATCCGCAGGCAGCCTCTGTACAATAAATTCGAGTAACAACACTCTCCAACGTGCACTATCTGATATCTACGATCGTAAACACGTGCAAAATGAGTACTGACATAATAGAAACCTGGTTCTAGAAATGAAAGTAGGTATGATTAACAGGCTCCGACATGGACCGCCCCCAAAATAGGTTATGATTTCAAGGTTCACAAAATAAAGCGTTAGCCTAATAATATAATGCGCAAGAGCATTTATATTTAGCATGTAATCATCTGAATACCAGTTAACTGGTTATGCAGCCTGTGAGGTACTCAAAGAGTAGCAATTTAATTGTGATGATTTTTAAATAAGCGCTCGTATGTAACAAATCAACAAATAATCACAGGAAACTAATCCAACTAAAAAGCGGATGTGCCCATGAGGTCGCCATAGAATATGACCCAAATGCATAGTATGTATGTATTAAATTATATGAGGCTTGCGGGAAGAAAAGTATGTCTTGCCCAATAATTGCCTCTAAACACATAGGCAGTGTGTGTGAGTGTGGGGGAATTGAAAGTCATATCGAAATCTCCTCACCCGCATTATTCAATCGTTCATGTGCCAGTTATCAAATAATATAGGAACCGCAATGGTTCCCTCACGTCTAAACGACTCTATTATGCCACTATTGGCGGAGAAGGACATGAAGAATAAAACTTCCCCTGAAAGAAGGCCCTCTCATGGAGGAAGCTTCTGGGGAACGTCCCATAACAGACAATTGAGAATACTGATCCAAGGTTTCTGTAACAACAGAGGTGCTACTAGTGGGATTCACAACGAGACTGTTTAATCTTAAACGTAGTCTATTGAATCAAATGAATTGGAGGATACGCGTATCCTATCATTCATCCCATGAATTCTGCAGAGCGTCTAAGGGTTTGGGCATGGCGACACAAGTGATGGTAACTAATTGTTCCGGTGCGTCGAAAACTAAACTATCATGGAGCGATCCTACTGGTAGCAAAACTGGCCAAATACTTGTTGAGCATCCAATGCAAATGAAACAGGCGACCTTCCCGAGGAGCAAGTCTGCTAGTACATTCAGACGACCCGGTATATGACGGATAGAGATATGAACATGAAATAGAAAAATCTTCTCCGTTAGTTATCATAACGGAATGAATGGGTGCCACCCTGGTTCCTGATGTACGCTACTACTATCAAGTTGTCCAACAATATCTGAACATGCATGTCTGCAAATAATGTGAATCTATTGATGCAGCACTAACAATATTGACATCATTCTTTATGTTTATGTGTTTCTCCAGGAACTGAGGGTCCCAAGACCCCTGCATTTCTAGTCTGTCGGACTCAGGGTCGTGCCCCAAACTATTGACTCACACCCGTCATAATCGTGAATAATCGAATATGGCAGTTGCAGCGGAACTCTTGAGTTAACCACTGAATATCTGCCCAATATGAACCTTTTCTTACTAGATACGCTAAAACAATACTAGTATTGAGCGAATGTGTCTTGACACTCCAATTCTGGTTAAAGAATAACTGGAGGGGACGTGTGCGTAAGCGACCCATCTGAATAAGATGCGTAACCGCTTTGCGCACAACCTCATCTCATCAGTCGCATAAAATTTCTCGCTGTTAATGTGTCTGATAGTAGACAAAAGTAAGCATAATTGACTAATTTCGCTCTAGATAACAGCAGACGAACCAGATTGATGTAAGACATTACCAAGTTCATTTTTCGAGTGACAGCTCAGGGTGCTATCTTCAGACCGAAGCAAATCACTCGGAACTGAAATGCTATCCCTTGAACAATGAACCGCAGGTACTTTCTGAATGCCGGATATACCAGGACATGAAAGAACGGATCCTTAGATCTATGCTTGTATCATAGTCAATCACTCGAACACTCGCTTTTACCGACTAAATGATAACCATAAATAAACTTTAGAGCTATGATAAACTTGTTATCCAGCTCCAGTCTATTATCGGTCAGAACGAGCTCTAAGGCATCGGTACGAGTAACAGGTGACTATAGAATCCTAGAGAAACTTGATTCTCGATGATCTCAATTACTTTAATTGTCAAGAGAACCTTTACCTCCAATTGGTGAGACTCTTATGCAAGGGTGTGAAGGAAGCATTCTCCATCACAGACATCAAGTTAGTTGTGGTTCTCTTAGAAAGATAGCCGTAAGCCGTCGAGACCACACTTCTCGCTTACTGGTCTTCCGTAATAGTTATTCAGTTTGATGTGAATCTTGATAACCATCCATCAACTGCTAAGCAATAGAGGTCCTAACCTTCACCTGTAGTACCTGTAAGGCCTTCGGAAGGAGAAACTAGGTCTCCTTCGCGAAGAGCCTCGAGCCAACAGATTAGGGGGCGTCTGACCGGTAGCCTCGATCAGACCTAAGCCCTCTATCCGAGTTGATGTATGACAATTCCTAGAGTAATTATAGGAGGGTTACCTATACCCTCGTGAGGAGTTCTTTTTAGACGACTTTGTGTCTAGGACGTCCCCCCTTACTCCGTTCTGCTATTGCGGGTTGATTAGACGCCGACTTAAGGAGCAGAGTATTGATGCTTTCTTTGTAGCTTGGTCATAAACCAATGAAAGCTTATCATCAAAAACTTAGTGTCCGGAAACCGGAGCGACCTGAAGAGAGTTTTTCACCTTGTCATCTATTAAGGATGACGACGCAAGTGCTCCGTCACGTATGATCAACTCCAAATTAGCAACTGTTAAGACAGAGTTATACGTGATAAATATAATAGCTCTGGAAAGGACTCTAAATGAGGTACGAATGTCCTCAAATTGCTTTCCGAAGAGACGTTGCGTCACAGTTCTTAAAGGTGATCTGGGTAAGACAGGGAGTATAAATTCGCTCTGAATGAAGAAATGCCGTCTCAATTGTGTCCGAGCGAATAGTGAATGACGAAGGTAAGGCCATAACTAGATCCTTAGCCTGCTTATTCAAATGCAGAGGAACTCTTAATATATCTTCCCATTTTTCCGTTAATCAGTAAAATTACGGAAGATGATGACAAGAAAACCGCCTTACTTCTTTCCACTGGAAAGTTGAATATGGCGTCGTCTAAAAGGCCAAAGGCCTGCGACACCTGTCTATACTTAACTGGAAAAGACATTTCCACCTCTTTTTCCGTATGAAGTCAGCGTCTAACAACGCTAGCGGTTTCATGCAAGTTGACGCAGCATTCTGATTCGCTGGAACAAATTCAGGGTAGTGTTGATGGATTAAATCCATCACAACCATGTGTTGTTCCAAAAGGGAAGGGTAATCCCCCTCCATATCCCTTTCATCATTCATCTGAATCAATTGAAAATCATGGTCAGTGGCATCTGAACGCGCCGATGACTGGACCGATCCAGCACCATCCGACAGCTCAGGTTTTGAGACTGCCGTCGGCTGCTTCTGCACTTGCTGGGATGAGCTGAACCTGCAAAAGCAAGTTCGTTATGGAGGCCTGAGGAGCAGCTGTCTTCTGCTGCTTGGCCACCAGCTGCTCCTGGGACAGTGTGTCCGAGATGGCTCTTTTCTGCTGACGTCCCGATGAATGAGGCCTCGTCTCCTTGGCTACTGTATTTTGTGACTTCTCTGACGAAGAGTGAACCTTCTCGGCGATGTAGGCTGGATATCAGAAGCCACATAGCCAAGGTGTGGTCATGTGTGCTTGGTAGACGCTGAAGAAGCCGTAACTATAGCTGACCACGGCTGTGAACTGAATGGAGCATCCTGGACGGGAGGCGTGGACGTATGCTCCGACTGACACAAGTTCCGAACCACAACATCTGGCCCCAGATGTTGTTAAGAAAGACAGCGGGTGAGGGGGGGGGGACTGGGGGTGGGGGGGGGGGGGGTCTTGCTCTCTCACTCGCGGTCCTTCAGATCTCTCCAAGCTTCCTGCTGAACTTGCTGGCTTCTTCCTCTCCGTCGTCGCAGCAGGGTGAGCCTGTTATTATTTTATAGTGCTCGCTCTACCCTTTCTACTCTCCTCGACTGCAACGGATACACCCGGCGTCACGGTACCCTCGGACGGTGTAACTGCTTCACCGGTCGAGCTAGCTGGCAACAAGGAGCTGAAACCATGATGTGGTTTATTGCCCTGTCTAATATTCATGAGCACTTTAGCCGCTAGCTCTGATTGACTATCTAAATGCGCTGACGGAAGCACACTCTCTGATGGCGTCACGTAAACATCACCATGTTCTTGTTCCTCTGTAAATAGAAACTAAACAAGAGGGATGTTACATCCCAACGCTCACCTACATTCGCGCTTGATAATGTCGTTCCAATGTAACATGCCTAATATTTAGTTAATATAAATCATTAACTAGGCATCAAATGATTAATGTGGTTTATGTGATGGCTTTGGAAAGTCTATATTTCTGCATTTATTATATATCAATTCAACATAGAATCATTGGATATAAAAGCATTTTTTTCTTTTAGAAATGTTTATGATTAAGAATATGAATCGTGAGGCCAGATATTAAATCATAAATAAGAATTAGGAAAGGCTTTCATAAATTTATTTTAGAAGAAGAAATTGCAGTTAAATTTCTGCATACAGTCGGGTTAATACGTACAGTTGTTATTGAAATATGAAAATCAACAGTAATGAGAAGTTAAAGCAGCACAATCTGCACTAAAGCTGACTTTAACGCAAATTCTTACAACACCTAAACGCAAATTCTTACAACAAGTTTTGGCTGAAAATTGTAGGTGAAATTTGAAAGAAAGTCGTAGTATCAGGGTTAAATAATGTGCTGATAGTCACCTACAACGTACATATGCAATATGAAATGCCTGAGGCCAGTGATCTTTGAAAAAATAACCTTAACATTAAATCTTACAATATTGGACACGCCGGATGCCGACGCTGATGCCCGAGGTCATCATATAAGCTCACCACTTGTAATAGAAGTAGGTGAGCTAATAAAAATACATCAAATCAAAAAAAAATAAAATAGGAGGTGCAAAATGGCATTATGTAATGAAGAATCACTGAAATTGTAATTGAAGTACCTTCATTGGTTAAAGAGGAGTTGCGGAAAAACATTCGTTCAAGAAAGTGATGGTGCACCTATCTTCAACCAATGCTAACCCTGCTTGTGTGGGGTTGGTATGTTGGGGAGCTGACAGTTACTCGGTGGTTCTCTCCGGGTACTCAGGCTTCCTCCACCCGTAAAACTGTCATGGTCATGACTAGCCATTGTGTAGAAATATGTGACCTTAAACACCAATAAATAAATAAATAAGCACAGAAGTCAATTTGTTGATATCTGACAGAGGGCCAAACAAAGAATGATGTTGGTGCCAATTCCGGTCACTTCCGGGCGTCTGCGCATGTGTGGAGAGTAAATGTATGGAGGACCAGATAGGACTTCTAATTTTCGGTTTTGCATGCAAATTTTGGGGATGGGGGGGGGGGGGCGGGGATTTGTGTTTGGCCCTCGATATTTTGGAGTTAGCACCAGCTAAGTCTGGGCCATTGGTTGTTGTGTAAAAATACCATTTACACTACAAACATCCAGTTGTGAAGTGTGAAGCAAGTTCAGCAACACAGGCAACACATGTACAAACTCAAATTGATCATTTGCAGTTACAGTGCTGAAAGTAACATTAAATAGATCAAAGTTAGTCTAAATGGCATAATTTATGCACAAGAAAAAAACCTGTATTATATGTGATGTATCCCATGGTACTAAACATTCACACAGAAAATTATTCAAATCAGCGCTTTCATATGGAAGTTCTGTGCAAAAATCTGATTGCACCTAATTTTGGTACAAAATGGCTGCCAGCGGCCATCTTAAATTTCGGACCGGACCCCAAAACACTTGTTCTCGTCTCACGGTGATAACAAAGGTACCCAAGAAGTTTTGTAAAGATCGGTTCATAAATATGGCCTCTAGCCAGAGCTGTGAGTACGGCATGACGGATGGACAGACAGACGACGGGCCATGGCAATACCTCAAATTTGGCTTCGCCAAAATTGAGCTAATGATATTTAAAATAATAAATTTTGAAATCATCTGCTTTGGGTAAAGGGTTAATGAAGCTGACAAATATATGTGAGATAACTGAGTGGATATTTTTTTTATTAGGAAGCATATTCTCTTTTTCTTAGAAGGCTTTCTACAATGAAAGTGTCAATGACACTGCAGCTCAACTTGTCCAAGAAGGGACTGAACTAAATAGAAACATCCAGTAATGCCAAGTCATTCATTCAAGTTTCTACAGAAAAGACATCAGATTCACACCAACGCTACATATGAAATCTGGAAAAAATTGGGCGAGGGATGGGGCCTTTTGGGTGTACTAATGGAATTGTTGACAATTTATATGCAAAAATCCAAGATGGCTTCTGGTGGCTATGTTTTTCAACAAAATTCAGAAAAATTTGATAGCTCCCATCTAGACATCACACCAAAGCTACACATGAAATGTTGAAGAAGATAGGGTGTGCTAATGGAATTGTCAACAATTCATATGCCAAATCCAAGATGGCTGCTGGCAGCCATATTTATGAACGAAATTCAGAAAAATTTGATAGCTCCCATCTAGACATCACACCAAAGCTACACATGAAATTTCGAAGAAGACAGGGTGTGCTAATGGAATTGTCAACAATTCATATGCCAAATCCAATGGTACTAAACAGCAGCTGGCAGCCATATTTATGAACAAAATTCAGAAAAATTTGATAGCTCACATCTAGACATCACACCAAAGCTATATATGGAATTCAAAAAATATTATGGGAGAGATACGTCCTGTAGGGTGTGCTGATGGAATTGTTGACAATTTATATCCAGATCCAAGATGGCTGTTGGCAGCCATGTTTTTCAGCAAAACTCAGAAATATTTGATTGCTTCCATCTAGACATCACACCAAAGCTACATATGAAATTGAAAAAAAGCTCGGACGAGAGATGCAGCTTGTAGGGTGTGCTAATGGAAATGTTGACAATTTATATGCCAAATCTAAGATGGCCACTGGCGACCATGTTTTTCAACGAAATTTGGAAAAATTTGATAGCTCCCATCTAGACATTGCCCCAAAGCCACATATGAAACTTGGGACTGATTGGATGAGAGCAGTGGCCTGTATGATGTGCTGAAGGAATTGTTGGACAATTTATATAGAAGTCCAAGATGGCTGCTGGCAGCCATGTTTTCCAACAAAATTTGGAAAAGTTTGATAGTTCCCATCTAGACATTGCCCCAAAGCCACATATGAAATTTGGGACTGATCAGACAAGAGCAGTGGCCTGTAGGATGTGCTAAAGGAATTGTTGGACAATTTATATTTAAATCCAAGATGGCTGCTGGTGGCCATGTTTTTCAACAAAATTCAGAAAAATTCAATAACTCCCATCTAGACATCATACCAAAGCTACACATGAAATCAGAAAAAGATCGGGTGAAAGATGAGGCCTATAGGGTGTACTAATGGAATTGTTAATAATTTATATGCCAACTCTAAGATGGCCACTGGCGGCCTTGTTTTTCAACGAAATTCAAAAAAAATTGATAGCTCCCATCTAGACATTGACCCAAATCGATGTCTGAAATTTGGAACTGATCAGTTGAGAGCTGCGGCCTGTAGGAATTGTGGATGGACAGACGACGGATCGCAACCCATCCCAATAGCTCATACATACTTGACGTTGTCAAGTTGAGCTAAAAATGTATCAAATGGATCATACCCAAAAGATGATTATTTCCCATCACGATGCACACCGACCTGACTTACTGGCTTGATTTCTCATTCTGAAGCTCCCCTCCCATTTTTTATTTCTCCACTGCATGCACCCCCTCCCCCCCAAGCTTAGCAAGGGTTTGTAAAGTACTATATTCACATGAATTTATAGAAAATAAAACTCCATAATTTTGGCAATGAGCTAGCTGAAATCAGCAAGTTGGTTGCAATCTCTCACCTAATATATAATTAATATATAATACCATTACCTTCTTTAGTTAAATTACTATATACTGGCATATTGTGTACTGATCTGTGGTCACCATGTGAAGCAGGTGGCGAAGTGTAAGAATTATTCAGCCTATTTGACGAATTCAATGATTCTGTGCTACCACCATTACTGGAGTTTGATTGAGTTTCAAAACCTGAAAACAAATGAAGATAATACCTATTATTCAAGCTGCTGAACCCAAGGAATCAGAAAATATAACAAGAGGGATGTTACATCCCAATGCTCACCTACATTCGTGCTTGATAATGTTGTTCCAATGTAACATGCCTAATATTTAGTTAATATAAATCATTAACTAGGCATCAAATGATTAATGTGGTTTATGTGATGGCTTTGGAAAGTCTATATTTCTGCATTTATTATATATCAATTCAACATAGAATCATTGGATATAAAAGCATTTTTTTCTTTTAGAAATGTTTATGATTAAGAATATGAATCGTGAGGCCAGATATTAAATCATAAATAAGAATTAGGAAAGGCTTTCATAAATTTATTTTAGAAGAAGAAATTGCAGTTAAATTTCTGCATACAGTCGGGTTAATACGTACAGTTGTCATTGAAATATGAAAATCAACAGTAATGAGAAGTTAAAGCAGCACAATCTGCACAAAAGCTGACTTTAACGCAAATTCTTACAACACCTAAACGCAAATTCTTACAAGTTTTGGCAGAAAATTTTAGGTGAAATTTGGAAAAAAGTCGTAGTATCAGGGTTAAATACTGTTCTGATAGTCCCCTACAACCTACATATGCAATATCAAAGGCCTGAGCCCACTGATCTTTGAGAAATTAAGCTTAACATTAAATCTTACAATATTGGACACGCCGGACACAGACACCGACGCCTACGCTGACGCCCGAGGTCATGACAATAGCTCACCACTTCAATAGAAGTAGGTGAGCTAAAAAGAGCTGGTGGAATGTGAGATTTAATGTGGTAGTCACAATCTGTTTATCAATAATTTATTGGATAGTGTCTCAAGGCACTCTGGAGGGAGCACTGTGGCTCAATGATTAGAGAACTGGACTTCAATCTGTAATGACGATGGTATGATCCTGATCAGCAGCAATTGTGCTGCGTCCTTGGCATGATACTTAATCCTAAGGGGGCACCATGGCACTGTGTGCTAAGACATATTGCGTGTTAATGGTGTTCTTGCCTTCAACTGCTGCTAACTCTGCTTGTGCAGTATTAGTAAGCTAGAGTCTGATAGTTGCGTACTGCTGCTCGGTGGTTCTCTCCAAG
Source organism: Pictodentalium vernedei (assembly GCA_031216915.1). Lineage (NCBI taxonomy): Eukaryota > Metazoa > Mollusca > Scaphopoda > Dentaliida > Dentaliidae > Pictodentalium > Pictodentalium vernedei. The sequence continues at coordinate 673,918,764 of CM062297.1, read as the reverse complement.
TACTCAGGCTTCCTCCACCCATAAATACTGTCAAAGATGATGTGATCCTGGCTGTTGAAAGTGTTGTTAAACCCCAATAAACAAACAAAGACATTCGCCAATAAAATGTAATAAACAGATGCATCAAAAAACAAGAGGCCCCAGGGGGCCGGAGGGCATTCACCTGACATGGTTGTCTAAATATCAAACCAGGGACTTGACATGAATAAGCTGCATACGCCCCTCCTAAGAAAAGCATATACCAACTAGATGAAGCGATTGTTCCCACACAATACATAGGATTTTCCTTCTATTTTCACTTCTTGCACTTTTATGTCCCAAAATTGAGATAAACGCATAAAAAACAGATTTTTTTAATTATTTTTGTTCGGAAATTTTCGAAGTCCCAAACAAAATATTTTCAGCCTAAAATTTTTTTTTCTTCCTAAAATTGACCAAAACGTATAAAAAAACAAAAAACTAATTTCCGGATTTTGGTCCAAAATTTTCCAAGTCCCACCTGGCCCCAAAATTTTCAGTGTAAAAAAAAAAAATTTTTTTGTCTTAAAATTGACCGAAACACATGAAAAAAAAAAAAATTTTTTTTAAATTTCTAAGTCAGGAACGGGACCCCAAATTTTCAGCCTAAATATGAACCCAGGGACTTTGCTTGAACACACTTGAATCTCACACCCCAAGGATGCTGCATACCAAATATCAAAAGATTCCTATTGGTAGATCTGAAGAAGAAGATTTTTAAAGAATATTCCTCACACTGCACTAATTTAAACAGTGTACACTGTACTAAACAGCTGAGGGGTGGGTTAATATGACCTCACAGTTGATGTATGTGGCCTTCATAGTTAACTTATGTCAACAAAAGTTAACAAGTTACAGTGAAATTATTCCAAAATGAGTCATCCTATCAAGTTACATTGAATTCCCTTCATAGATATAGCCTGTAGACTGTGCTAAAGGTTTTCGGGCTTCAGGCCTGTGTAGCCATGATGGGAGACCGATTGCAACTAGAAGGGGACATCCTCATCTCAACATTATACGGAGTCATCACGGTTGACAGATCGTGACCAAATGGGGAAGTTCTCATCTAGACATTATACAGAGTCATCCTACTAAGTTACAATGAAATCCTTCCATATTAAACATGACCTGCAGACTGTGCGAAAAGTTTTTGGGTTTTGGGCTTGGGCAGCCATCAGGGTTGACAGATCATGACCAAAAGGGGACGTTCTCATCTGGACATTATACAGAGGCATCCTACCAAGTTACAAAGAAATCCCTTCACAAATACAACCTATGGTCTGTATTAAAGTTTTTCGGGTTTTGGGTTCGGGAAGCCATCATGGTTGACAGATCGTGACCAGAAGGGGGCATTGTCATCTGGCATAATCCGGAGAAATCCTACGAAGTTACAATGAAATCCCTTCATATACATGACCTGTAGACTGTGCTCAAGGTTTTTGGGCTTCGGGCCCCTGAAGCCGTCACAGTTGACCAAACATGACCAAAAGGGGATGTCATCATCTAGGCATTATATGGAGTCAAACTAACAAGTTACAATGAAATCCTTCCATAAATATGACCTATAGATTATGCTAAAGGTTTAGGGGTTTTGGGCTCGGGCAGCCATTAAGGCAGAATGATCATGACCAAAAGGGGACGTTCTCATCTAGACATTATTTGGAGACATCCTACCAAGTTACAATGAAATCCATTCATAAATATGACCTATAGACCGTGCTAAAGGTTTTTGGGCTTCAGGCCCCTGAAGCCGTCACAGTTGCCCAATTGCATCCAAAAGGGAACGTTCTCATCTAGACATTATATGAAGTCAACCTACCAAGTTACAATGAAATTCCTTCATAAATATGACCTGTAGACTGTGCTAAAGGTTTTGGGGCTTTGGGCTCGGGCAGCCATCCTGGTTGAATGAGCGCAACCAAAAGAGGACATTCTCATCTGGGCATCATCTGGAGTGATCCTACAAAGTTACAATGAAATCCCTTCATAATTATGACCTGCAGACTGTGCTCAAGGTTTTCAGGCTTCTCGCCTCTGTTGCTGTCACAGTTGACCAATCACGATCAAAAGGGGATGACATCATCTAGGCATTATATGGAGTCAACCTAACAAGTTACAATGACCTCCTTCCATAAATACGACCTATAGACTATGCTAAAGGTTTTTTGGCTTGGGCAGCCATCAAGGCTGAACGATCGTGCCCAAATGGGGACATTCTCATCTAGACATTATTTGCAGTCATCCTACCATGGTACAATGAATCCCTTCATAAATATGACCTGTAGACTGTTCTAAAGGTTTTCGGGCTTCGGGCCCCTGTAGCCATCACAGTTGATCAATCACGACCAAAAGGGGACATTCTCATCTAGACATTATATGAAGTCAACCTACCAAGTTACAATGAAATCCCTCTATAAATGTGACCTGTAGACTGTGCTAAAGGTTTTCGGGTTTTGGGCTCGGGCTAGGGGTGGGCGGTATTGGGAAAAATAAATACCGCGGTAATCGCAAAATATTACCGTGGTATACCGAAATACCGATTAAAATGAAAGGGGGTCTTCTCAATAACAAATGAAAGTGTCAATGACACTGTAGCTCAACTTGACAAACTTGAACTTGGTAAGTTATAAATGAAATGGCAAAATTGAAGATCATTGGTACCAATGTCATTTTTTTTGCCAGTGGCAACATTTTTTGACAGAAACCGAAGAAAATCGATAGCTCCCATCTAGAGGCCTCCCCAAACAAGCATGCCAGGTTTCAAAGCAATCCGATCATAAATGTGCCCTGTAGGGTGTATAAAAGGGAAATATTGTGGTCTGACTAGACTAAATTCTAAGAACGTTGGCCGTGGCAACATTTTTTGACGGAAATGGAAAAAAATCGATAGCTCCCATCTAGGGGTCACCGTAAATCTAATCATAAATGTGCCCTGTAGGGTGAGCCAAAGGGAAATATTGTGGTCTGACTAAACTAAGTTCTAGAATGTTGGCTGCGGCAACATTTTTTGATGGAAATTGAAGAAAATCGATAGCTCCCATCTGGAGGACACCCCAAACAAGCATGAAAGGTTTCAAAGCAATCCAATCATAAATGTGCCCTGTAGGGTGTGCCAAAGGGAAATATTGAGTCTTCTGACTAAACTAAGTTCTAAGAACGTTGGCCACGGCAACATTTTTTGACGGAAATTGAAGAAAATCGATAGCTCCCATCTAGAGGTCACCCCAAAGAAGCATGCCAGGTTTCAAAGCAATCTGATCATAAATGTACCCTGTATGGTGTGCCAAAGGGAAATATTGAGTCTTATGACTAAACTAAGTTCTAATAACGTTGGCCGCAGCAACATTTTTTGACAGAAATTGCAGAAAATCGATAGCTCCCATCTAGAGGTCTCCCTAAACAAGCATACCAGGTTTCATAGCAATCTGATCATAAATGGGCCCTGTAGGGTGTGCCAAAGGAAAATATTGAGGTCTGACTAAAATAAGTTCTACGATCGTTGGCCGTGGCAACATTTTTTGCCGGAAATTGAAGAAAATCGATAGCTCCCATCTAGAGGTCACCATAAATAAGCATACCAGGTTTCAAAGCAATCAAATCATAAATGTGCCCTGTAGGGTGAGCCAAAGGGAAATATTGTGGTTTGACTAAACTAAGTTCTAAGAACGTTGGCCGCGGCAACATTTTTTGCCGGAAATTGAAGAAAATCGATAGCTACCATCTAGAGGTCACCCCAAACAAGCATGCCAGGTTTCAAAGCAATCCGATCATAAATGTACCCTGTAGGGTGTGCCAAAGGGAAATATTGAGTCTTCTGACTAAACTAAGTTCTAAGAACGTTGGTCGCGGCAACATTTTTTGACAGAAATTGAAGAAAATCGATAGCACCCATCTAGAGGTCTCCCCAAACAAGCATACCAAGTTTCAAAGCAATCTGATCATAAATGTGCCCTGTAGGGTGTGCCAAATGGAAATATTGAGGTCTGACTAAACTAAGTTCTACGAACGTTGGCCGTGGCAACATTTTTTGCCGGAAATTGAAGAAAATCGATAGCTCCCATCTAGAGGTCACCCTAAATAAGCATACCAGGTTTCAAAGCAATCAAATCATAAATGTGCCCTGTAGGGTGTGCCAAAGGGAAATATTGTGGTTTGACTAAACTAAGTTCTAAGAACGTTGGCCGCGGCAACATTTTTTGACGGAAATTGAAGAAAATCGATAGCTCCCATCTAGAGGTCACCCCAAACAAGCATGCCAAGTTTCAAAGTAATCTGATCATAAATGCGACCTGTGAGGTGTGCCAAAGGAAATTGTGGACGTACGTACTAACGTACTAACATACTTACGTACGCCGACGGACGAGAAGTGATGGCAATAGCTCAGCTTGACTTTGTCAAGTTGAGCTAAAAACGCAACTTCAACGTGTCGAAACTGTAAAATTTGAGCCTGAAGCTTTGCACAGGACGGTCGTCAAAAATCAAAACTTTTTCAAATATTTACTCATAAATGATTTTAGTTAAGCACAAAGTTCAGTTGGGGTATATAACAAGGCACATTTGATGTTCATCGAAGCAAATTCAAAATAAAAACAAACCTGGAGATAATAATTCTTTGAATCAGAATTGTCCAGTGACAAGAGATTGAGAAGTGAAGTGTGCAACAGAAGGGCATGCGATTGCCACAGTTCATCACAATAATTTTCATGTTTGATTAGAATTAATAACAGTATTACACATCACCATTCAAATAAAGAGGTCAATGTATGGGGCGAATGCTGCTTGGTAGAAAATGTAAGTGAGTTGGGCTTTTTTATTTATTTGAAACAATGACAAGACTTTCGTCCTTTTTGTGTTGAATAATCCTACAAGCACATTTCTGAAGTCACGAGACAGTAATGATGTAATGCGTGTACTAGCAGCCAATCACTGCGAGTTTCGTTTGGATTCCCCTGGTATTTCCCCCAAAGAAACTCTCCTATTTTTATTTAACTTCATCAGATGGCAGTGTCATTGGCCGAAAGTGTCCATGTGACTAACTACGCATGCTTAGTGCGTGCCTTCCACCTCAACTTGTTTCAAATTCGAGGTAAACAGAATTACTTCAGTTCCAGCAGTCATCTATTCATTAAATGCCTCCACAGAATATAAATGACTTGGCAGAAACCTGCAATCACATGTATCCTGAACTTTACTATGATTCACACAGCAAGAAAGTAAATAGAATACAATAATTACCTAAATTTAAGCCAAGTGTATCGAGTCTGATTGACGTGAAACTACTCACAGCCAAGAGCGATGGGCAATTTGAGAATTGCATATCGCGGCAAAACCGAGTTTTCGGTATACCGATTAAACAATTATTTGTTGGTATCGGTAACGGTATTGAAAATATTACCGAATATAATCAGTATACCGAAATACCGCCCAACCCTAGCTCGGGCAGTCATCACAGTTGACAGATCGCAACCAAATGAGGAAGTTCCCATCTAGACATCATACGGAGTCATCCTACCAAGTTACAATGAAATCCCTCCATATTCAATATGACCTGCAGACTGTGCTAAAAGTTTTTAGGTTTTGGGCTTGGGCAGCCATCACGGTTGACAGATCAAGACCAAAAGGGGACGTTCTCATCTAGGCATTATACAGAGGCATCCTACCAAGTTACAATGAAATCCCTTCATAAATACGACCTGTAGACTGTGCTAATGGTTTTTGGGCTCGGGCAGCCATACCGGTTGACCGATCGTGACCAAAAGGGGACGTTCTCATCTAGGCATGATCCCAAACCTGCATATGAAATTTCGGGATGTTCAGACAAGAACTATGGGGTGTAGCCTGTGCTAAAGGAAAATGTGAACAGACTCACAGACTAACAGACTTGCGCACGCGTGATGGCAACAGCTTATCTTCAGAACTGCTGATCAAGTCAAGCTAAAAATTAATTTTGTATTTGCTTTATATAAAATGTAGCATTTTACGTTGCACATCTGGGGGGATATTTCTAAATCAATAATTTAAACTTGTATGTCAATAATTCGTATTCGTCCTTCCAAATAAAAGCAACTGGTTTCCACATGATGGGGTGGGGGAGGGGGCTGAATAATAATTTGCATTTGTCTTTCTTTTGCGAAAAGAGGGGGGTGGGCCATACAGGCTTGGAGTCAATATACACACCACTGAAAAATTATTTGCACTTCATCGCCTTTGAATGGGTACATTGGTCCGTTTTGAAAACACTGAAGCCAGCTCAGGTTTTTTTATCTAACAGAAACAACACAAGCACATGGCTTGATTACTGTTCAACATAATTTGTGGAAACATCAAAACTTTTCAAGTACCGGTAGATCAAAAGTGATTTCTTCTCATGGATTTATTGGGAAAGTAAATGAAAGTGTCAATGACACTGTAGCTCAACTTGACAAACTTGAACTTGGTAAGTTAGAAGTGAAATGGCAAAATTGAAGATCATTGGTACCAATGTTATTTGGTGAAATTTCAACATAACAGCATTGTGTGTGCACAACATCAAGAGTAATCCTTGAATTTATAAATGTAAACTGTAAGACTGGCTAAAGGGAGAATGTTGATACACAAATGCAGTAAGTTCAGAGGTTAATTTAAATGGTAACTTTTTTCACAGGAATGAATGCTAATCAATAGCTCTTATCTAAAGGTCTCGCCCAATGAGCACACCAAGTTAAAAAAAAATCCTGATAAATGTGGCCAAAGAGGAATGTTGATGCATAAATGCAATAAATTCAAAGACTGTTGCTAACAGCAACAGTTTTTTTATGAAATGAAAAGAAAATCGATAGCTCCTATCTTTGTCATCCTGCATAAGCATACAAAGTTTCAAAACAGCCCGATAATGAATGCACCCTCTGAGGCATGCCAAAGGAAGATATTAATGCACAAATGCACTAAGTTTGAATGTCATTGCTTGTGGCAATGTTTTTTTTCTCTTTTTCATGGAAATTCATAAATATACCCTGCAGAGAGTGCAAAAGGGATAAGTTGCTACACAAATGCAGTAAGTTCAAAGGCTGGTGAAAACGACAATCATTTTTTAAAGGAAATGAAAATAAATGCGACCTGTGAGGTGTGCCAAAGGAAATTGTGGACATACGTACTAATGTAAGTACGTACATACATACATACGTACATACGCCAACGGACGAGAAGTGATGGCTATAGCTCAGCTTGACTTTGTCAAGTTGAGCTAATAAATGTGCCCTGTAGGGTGTGCCAAAGGGAAATATTGAGGTCTGACTAAACTAAGTTCTAAGAACGTTGGCAGTGGCAACATTTTTCGACGGAAATTGAAGAAAATCGATAGCGCCCATCTAGAGGTCTCCCCAAAAAAGCATACCAGGTTTCAAAGCAATCCGATCATAAATGTGCCCTGTAGGGTGTGCCAAAGGGACATATTGAGGTCTGACTAAATTTTACTAAGTTCTAAGAACGTTGGCGGCGGCAACATTTTTTTACGGAAATGGAAAAAAATCGATAGCTCCCATCTAGAGGTCACCCCAAACAAGCATACCAGGTTTCAAAGCAATCCAATCATAAATGTGCCCTGTAGGATGTGCCAAAGGGAAATATTGTGGTCTGACTAAATTAAGTTCTAAGAACCTTGGCCTAGGCAACATGTTTTGAGGGAAATTGAAGAAAATCGATATCTCCCATCTATAGGTCACCCCAAACAAGCATGCCAGGTTTCAAAGCAATCCAATCATAAATGTGCCCTGTAGGGTGATCCAAAGGGAAATATTGAGGTCTTCTGACTAAACTAAGTTCTAAGAACGTTGGCTGAGGCAACATTTTTTGACGGAAATTGAAGAAAATCGCTAGCTCCTATCTAGAGGTCTCCCCAAACAAGCATACCAGGTTTCAAAGCAATCCGATCATGGCTGCGGCAACATTTTTGACAGAAATTGAAGAAAATCGATAGCTCCCATCTAGAGGTCTCTCCAAACAAGCATACCAGGTTTCAAAGCAATCCGATCATAAATGTGCCCTGTAGGGTGTGCCAAAGAGAAATATTGAGGTCTGACTAAACTAAGTTCTAAGTTACGTTGGCCGTGTCAACATTTTTTGACGGAAATGGAAGAAAATCGATAGCTCCCATCTAGAGGTCATCCTAAACAAACAACCATACCAGGTTTCAAAGCAATCCAATCATAAATGGGCCCTCTAGGGTGCGCCAAAGGGAAATATTGTGGTCTGACTAAATTAAGTTCTAAGAACGTTGGCCACGGCAACATTTTTTGACAGAAATTGAAGAAAATCGATAGCTCCCATCTAGAGGTCACCCCAAACAAGCATACCAAGTTTCAAAGTGATCTGATCATAAATGCGACCTGTGAGGTGTGCCAAAGGAAATTGTGGACGTACGTACTAACGTACGAATGTACGTACGTACGCCGACGGACGAGAAGTGATGGCAATAGCTCAGCTTGACTTTGTCAAGTTGAGCTAATAAAAACAGAACAAACAATCGGAAACTTTTAATTTCATTCATTCGGTATGTTCATTTTATTCATTTATGCTGATGATTAAAGTCACCATATTGAACAGCTATTTTATCTTTCCCATTTCCAAGGTACCCCCCTCGTTCGTGTACAATAAATTTATTAACCGATGCAGTGTGTTTTTCAAAATTGTTCAAAGTTTCCACCCACACTTGCTTTCCACGTGTATTTTGGCCATTTTCAAAGTTTTCAGATGCTGGAAAACTTCATTATTTTTTGGCGTCCGAAAATTTAGATGAAATACTGGGTACTTCATGAGTAAAAAAATTCTAGCTCAAGAAATAAGATGAGCGATCGTTTCTGATATCAAAGTTCCAACAATGCCAAGTCATTTGCTCTGGTTTCTACACAAAAGACATCACACCAAAGCTACATATGAAATCATAAAAAGAACGGGTGAGGGATGCAGTCTGTAGAGTGTGCTAATGGAATTGTTGACAATTTATATGCCAAATCCAAGATGGCCAGGTTTTTTTTAACGAAAATTCAGAAAGATGTGATAGCTTCCATCTAGACATCACACCAAAGCTGCATATAAAATTTGAAAAAGATCGGGTGAGAGATGCATTCTGCAGGGTGTGCTAATGGAATTGTTGACTATTTATATGCCAAATCCAAGATGGCCATTGGTGGCCATGTTTTTCAACTAAATTCAGAAAAATTGGACAGCTCTCTTCTAGACATCATACAAAAGCTAGATATAAAATTTGAAAAAGATTGGGAGAGAGGTGCGGCCTGTAGTGTGTGCTAATGAAATTGACAATTTATATGCCAAATCCAAGATGCCTACTGATGGCCATGTTTTTCAATGAAATTCAGAAACATTCGATAGCTCTCCTCTCGACATTACACCAAAACTAGATGAAATTTGAAAAAGATTGGGAGAGAGATGCGGCCTGTAGGGTGTGCTTACAGAATTGTTGACAATAGAGATGAGCAGTTAACCAAAAATTTGGTTCGGTTTTGAATGTAACCCCACTTAGGATGCTACATACTAAAAATATCAAAGGGTTCTGACTGATGGATCTTAAGAAGATTTTTAAATATCCCATAGTGAGCCCAAATATGTCTACAGGAACTTGATTTAAACAAACTTCAAGCTGACTCCCAAATATGAACCCAGGGACTTGTTTCAAATAAACCGGAATCTGACTCTTCTAAGGATATTGTGTACAAAGTATCAAACAATTCTGAGAGGTTGTTCTGAAGATTTTTTAATTTCATAAAAACAATTTGTGGGGTGCTAATAGAATTATGCCCCTTGTGGCGTGTAGGCATGTCAACCTTACTTGAACAAAGTTGAATTGACATAAGGAACATACGTATCAAATTTGGTTCAATCCAGCCCAGTGGTTTATGAGAAGTCGATAATGTAAAGTTCATGCCAGAGGGATGGATGGCTGCATGGACAGATGGATGGACAAACAGAAAGTGATCACTTAAGCTCCCCTTGAGCTTTGCTCAGGTAAGCTAAAAAAACCCAATCATCACTCACAATACCTTCAATAATGTGAGAATTTAGGAATATAATTAGCTGCTTATGACCTTTCTCAACATCACTGTTCTGTCCATAAAAGATGAGGCATTGCACCAATTAATAATATCTTGTTTGACGAAATTTGTTGACCTCATGCAAACAAGATCTAACTGATTGGTTGAACTCATGAATGAAGAGGTGTATGTCATTACTGAGAATATTTTGTGAGTGTGAAGAATATGGAACACCTGGAACTGACTAAGTTATTTCTGTTCCACATGTTGCCACCAATAAAGTGTGGTGGACACAGTTGGGGAGTTATTCATAGAATACCCCTGTTTGAATGTGTGTAGTTCTTCAGTTCCAAAACATTTCTTTCAAAAGAAAGTTCAACGGTCAGTTACTTATCATTTTGTAACTGATTTTCAAAATTATCAAATAGGAATTCATAAAGAAAGAATCAATTTTTCCAAACTTTAATTCCTTATCCAACCAAAATCAGAAGACGACACTCATAACCCCCCTCTCCCCCTCCCAATTTTCTGAACCCTAAAGTGCCTAACTCTGATCACCTTTTACTATTATCATCATTTTTTGAATGCAGAGCATAGCTTACGACACCCCACTGGAACAAGTTTGTTTCACTAAGGATCCATAAGCTATGTTTTGGAGCAAGAATTCCAAAATATAAAATTTCAATTGTAATTTTAGTGAATACTATGCTATGGAAATGCCCTTTAAGTCAGTTATAGGGTTAACAACATAATTTGGCTCTGCACTTCAAGAGTCATGTTTTTAACCACCAAAGGTCCAATTCTGAATTTGATTTCTTGTTACCAAGGCAAAATAGGTGCCCCAATATGCAGTCTTTTGATAAACTTGCAAGACAAACTCCAAGAATTTTAACAGTTCTTTCTAGGCAAGTCTTGACTACCTGTATAGACATCCAAGACCTACTTGCCTATAAGCAGCTACAAAGCCACAGGACCTATACATCAACCCCCCCCCCCCCCCCCCCCCCCCCCCCCCGCAAAAAAAAAACAAAAAAACAAAACAAACAAACACACACATTCCACCAGAACTTTTTTGAAATTGTCAGCCTTATAATTATACACTGATGGCTGAGATCCCTAAAACTGGTTCATGTACTCTCCAACTCTGATATTTCTTGGCTGATTTTGCTGTAGTTATATCTCCACTTTCTGAGTACTTGGGGAGGGGGGTGGGGGTGGGGGCGGGGGGGGGGGTGTTCCAAATGGAATGCGAAGTTACTTTTCTTGCCCCGGGAAAGACCCTGTACCTTCACCCATAGTCACTTTTAACCCAGTACGAAGTGAAATGAAATGGGAGAAAATATCCTGTTCTTAATTTAGCCTGGTTACACCCCTGAATACATGGGACAGAGGCGGTAGACACTTGCCACAGCACTTCAGATGATCATTACACCTTGGCTAGAGGGCATTTAATTTGGTGTTCAATACTGCATTAGAGTACATGGAACATGAATTACCACAAAAAAACCCATAGAGTGAAGTTTCCACCAAACAATAATTATCAAACCCTGTGAGAAGACATAAGATGCTCAGGCAAAGTTACTTCTAGTAGACCTCAAGGTTCAACCCAGAGGCTGAAACACTGTTTATGCATTTTCACAGAATGTTTCAGTCTGGGCAAAAAAATCCACTTTGTTCATATTTCAAAGGTAGTACACTCTTGACACAAGGATCTTGATGAATAGACAGAATTCCCAAAAATAGGTTATGACCCCTCACTGGAATGAGCTCAATGAGCTTGTACAAGCTCAATGAGGTAATTCCAATGAGGGGGTCATAAGCAATCTTTTTGAGACAAAAAATTAAACCAGAGGCTCAAGTGAGCCTAAAACGCTCACCTGGCTCAAATTGTCAAAACAGATGAGTGTATCAGCATGTGATCAGCAGCAAGAGCAATTTTTTTGATTTTCTATGACACAACCAAAGGCAACTTTTTTGGCCATTCATTTCTGCTGGTCCTGGGAAAGCTTCTTAGCAAACTCTGTTCTGTGAAGTATTAGAAATCAACAACCGAAAGAAATTTTTGTTTTGTTTTAAACTACTGTGGTTCTCTCTAGTGCCCCCACCCCACCCACCCACCCCCCTCCACCAAAAAAAAACGATAAAATTTAAAAAAAAACAAAAAACAACAAGCGAATCGATTTGAACAAACTTGAATTCGACACCCCTAGAGATGTTACATACCAAATATGAAAGGATTCTCACTGGTGGATCTGAAGAAGAATTTTCAAGAAATTTTCTCATATTGCTCTATGTTAAACTTTGGGCTTCAATGAAAAGCCCAAATATTAAGCCAGGGACTCAATTTGAACAAACTTCAATCTGGTTTGAACAACCTCCAATCTAACCCTCCCAGGGGTGTTGTACACCAAATATCAAAAGAATCTGACTGCTGGATCTGAAGGAGATGATTTTAAACGATAATTCCCCCATATTGCACTAAGTAAATATTTGGGCTCCCTTGGGGAACCCAAATATTAACCCAGGAACTCGATTTGAACAAATTTGAACCTTACACCTCTAGAGATGTCACATACTGAATATGAAAAGATTCTCACTAGGGGTCTGCAAAAGAAGATTTTTAAGACATTTTCTCATATTGCACTAAGTTAAAATTTGGGCTCCAATAAAGAGCCCAAATATTCATCCAGGGATCCCATTTGAACACACTTGAATCTAATGCCCCTAGTGATGCTGCATACCAAATATCAAAAGAATCTGACTCGTGGATCTGAAGAAGAAGATTTTTAAAGATTATGACCCATATTGCACAAAGTTAATATTCAGGCTCCCACCGGAAGCCCAAATATTAATCCAGGGACTCAATTTGAACAAACTTCAATCTGACCCCTGTAAAGATGCTGTATACCAAGTATCAAAAGAATCTGACTGTAAGTTTATTCCCCATAGCTCCCTAAGTTAATAATTTGGGCTCCTCTGTTGAGACCAAATATGAACCGAGGGGGGTGATTTGAACACACTTGTATTTGACCATCCTATGGATGCTGTATACCAAATATCAAAAGATTCTCATCAGCAGTTCTGAAGAAAATTTTTTTTTTAATTTTTGCAAAATGCTGACTCAGCATTTTTCCAAATGTCCCCTACAGAACACCCTAACACAACCGATGGCCATTTTTTTTTAATCCATTCTACCGGTCAAAAGGATGCTTCAAACCAAATAACAGTTCTCTGTTCCATGTAGTTTGTAAAATACGTGTATTTGAATTTTGTTCTATTTTTAGCTCATGGGGTACCCACAGGGCAAATTTTTCTTCGGGCATCAATCAAGTACTTTGGACCCACTTATGCTACATGCCAAATTTGGTTCAAATCGGTCCATCAGATCTTGAAATAGAAATTTGGGGCGGAGCCCAAAATGGATATGTGCCCACAGAGAGCCCAAATATTGATCTACCAACTTCTTTTGAACAAACTTTAATCTTCAACACCAAAGAGTGTTACATACCATATATCAAGATGATCTCTCTGGTGGTTCATGAGAAGATTTTTAGGCTTTGGCATCATTGCCCAGAGCCCAAAGAAGGCAGCTGCTCCATTTGAACAAAATAGAAAGGTATACACCAGGGATGGTTTGTGCAATATATGTTTGAATTTGGCTGAATGGCTGTGGAGAAGAAGCCAGGTTTGCAAAAGTTAACAGACGATGGACGCCAAGTGACGGCAATACCTCACACTGACTTGCAGTCAGGTAGGCTAAAAAAAATGATAAATTTTAAGTATTTTGTATATTTTTTATACTTACCAATCACCCAGAATAGCTGGTGCTAACTCAAATTAATCCAGGGCCAAACACAAATTTTTCCCCCAACCCCCAAAATTTGCATGCAAGACCAAAAAAATCAAGTCCTATCTGGTCCTCCATACTTTTTAGATTGGCGCATGTGCAGTATCCAGGAAGGTACCGAAATTGGTGCCAACCATCATTCTTTCTACAGATTGCCTGTTAAATGTTATAAACAGCGGGGAGGTATGAGTGCCCACTCATGGGAGGGCCATACCCGTCTGGGCCATTAGTAAGTATAAAAAATATACAAATTACTTGAAAATTTATCATATTTTTATACGACAACCAATGGCCCAGACTAGCTGAATCGTAAAAAGGCTGGAGAGCCTAGGACTAAGGAAAATCCAATCTCTCAATTACTTCAGTAAAGGATAGCTACTACAGGAGAAAAGGAGACGATTGGAATTATATATGTCTTTCTCTTTTACGAGAAATGAGAAAGGCATAACACCAACAATGTAATTGAGTATTACATAATATATAATTCTCCATTTAATGTCAGCATAACCCGTTATGCTAATTCAGTGAAGAAAAACCAATATATAAAGATAGTCCAGAGAATGAGACTCTTTATACTTATTACAAGAGGCCCCAGGGGGCCTGAGGGCGCTCACCTGACATGGTAGTCTAAACATCAAACCAGGGACTTGACTTGAATAAGCTGCATATGCCCATCCTAAGAAAATCATATACCAACTAGATGAAGCGATTGTGCCCACACAATACACAGGATTTTCCTTCTATTTTCAGTTCCTGCACTTTAACGTCCCAAAATTGAGATAAACACATAAAAAAACAGATTTTTTTCCCAAACAAAATACTTTCAGCCTAAATTTTTTTCTTCTTCTTGAAACGCATTAAAAACGCTAAAACTAATTTCCGGATTTTGGTCCAAAATTTTCTAAGTCCCACCCGGCCCCCAAATTTTCAAGGTAAAAAAAAAAATTTTTTTTTGTCTTAAAACTGACCGAAATGCATAAAAAACAAAAACAAAAATTTCCGGATTTTGGTCCAAAATTTTCTAAGTCCCACCCGGACCCAAAATTTTCGGTGTAAAAAAAAAAATTTCTTTTTGTCTTAGAATTGACAGAAACGCATAAAAAACACAAAAAAAAATTCATGGATTTTGGTCCAAAATTGGACCCCAAATTTTCAGGGTAAAAAAAAAATAAAAATTTTTTTTGTCTTAAAATTGACAGAAACGCATAACAAACAAAAAAACAAAAATTCCAGATTTTGGTCCAAAATTTTCTGAGTCCCACCCGGAACCCAAATTTTCAGGGGGAAAATTTTTTTTTTGTCTTAAAATTTACAGAAATGCATAAAAAACAAAAAAAAAATTTTCCAAGTCCCACCCGGACCCCAAATTTTCAGGGGGAAATTTTTTTTTTTTTTTTTTGTCTTAAAATTGACAGAAATGCATAAAAAACAAAAACAAAAATTTCCGGATTTTGGTCCAAAATTTTCGAAGTCCCACCCGGACCCAAAATTTTCGGTGTAAAAAAAAAAATTTCTTTTTGTCTTAGAATTGACAGAAACGCATAAAAAACACAAAAAAAAATTCACGGATTTTGGTCCAAAATTTTCTAAGTTCCACCCGGACCAGCCCGGACCCCAAATTTTCAGGGTAAAAAAAATTTTTTTTTCATTTGTCTTAAAATTTACCAAAACGCAGAAAAAACAAAATAAATTTTTTTTTCGGATTTTGGTCCAAAATTTTCTAAGTCCCACCCGGACCCCAAATTTTCAGGGGAAAATTTTTTTTTTTTTTTTTTTTGTCTTAAAATTGACAGAAATGCATAAAAAACAAAAAAATTTTTTTTTGGATTTTGGTCCAAAATTTCGAAGTCCGCAACGGGACCCCAAATTTTCAGCCTAAATATGAACCCAGGGATTTGGCTTCAACAAACTTTAATCTCACCCCCTAAGGATGCTGCATACCAAATATCAAAACATTCTTATTGGTAGATCTGAAGAAGATTTTTCAAAAATACTCCTCATACTGCACTAATTTAAACATTTGGGCTCCCATAGAGAGCCCAAATATCGACCCAGGCAATTGATTTCAATAAACATGTGAAACAATCTTCCAAAGATGTTATATGTGAAATTTTAAAGCTTTTGGAGCAGTAGTTTCGGAGAAAAGTAGTCTTATGTTTTTCCCATTACCCACAGTGTTAAAAAATGCTGACTCAGCACTTTTTCAAAGTCCCCAAAAAGTACCACATGATAAAACCGATGGCAATTTTTTTGGATCATTCCATTCTGTTGGTCCTAAGGAAGCTTCACAACAAATAAGAATTCTCAGTGCCGTGTAGTTTTGGAGATATGGGCGTTTTCATTTTTTTCTATTTTTAGCTCCTGTGGTTCCCACAGGGCTATGGGGAAAAAAATTTCGGCATAAATTAGGTACTTATGACCCAATAAGCACTCATGTAAAATTTGGTTCAAATCGGCCTTGCGGTTTGGAAAAATAGAAATTTGGGGCGGGGCCAAAATTTTTGCCCCTCCTTTAACATCATCAAATATAGCCCCTTCAACTTCTCTTGAACAAATTTGAGTCTACACCTCAAAAGGAAGCTGCATACCAAATATCAAGTCTCTGCTATTGCTGGTTCTTGAGAAGAAGATTTTTTAAGAATTGGAGCATTTTTGGCCCATCCCTCTGCTCAATGTGAGCCGAAACCTAATTTGACAAAAAATCAAAATCCACTTATATAACCCCTACTCACATGAAATTTCATTAATATGCAGCCAGTGGTTTGGGAGAAAAAGCCCAAACACCACCTTCACGACGGACGACAGACGCCGGACGACGGACGAAAAGTGATCAGAATAGCTCACCCTGACTTTCAGTCAGGTGAGCTAAAAAGTGTCAGAGGATTGTATATTAACGCCCATTTGACACATGGCATATACAAATGCTTCACAGTGAGCTACACTTTAAAAACCATGCATAAATGAGACAAAGTATTTGCTTCACACCGAGCTACACATTAAAACCATCCCTGCACCGATGCAGGATTACTGACACCGAAGGAAGTCTTCCCTTGCTTCACCATAAAGCCAGATGATCAAAAGGGAAAAAATAGATTTCCATAGGCAATGCGTATTGCCAACTGAATCCATCTAGTAACAGCATGAACAGAAATATCCTTTCTGTTAGGAATCAATGAAAGAATCTTTTTCTCCCCTTTCTAATAAAATCCGATCAACGTTTATAAATGTGCATTGCTCTAACTGGACACAGCAACGGTCTACGGTTATCTGAGGATGGTAAAGCCTTAAAGACAATAGGTTCCGGCCGATTATCCGGAATCTGATTTTTAACCAAAAACCCCACTTCCGTAGTGAGGGTAATGGTATTACCCACACTACGGTAATGAGATTCATCAACAGATAATGTATGAAGTTCAATGACTCTTCTAGCAGATGCACAGGCTAAGAGAAACGCCATTTTATAAATCAAGAATTTGAACTCTACAGCGTCCAACGGCTCAAAAGGAGCTTCTTTGAGTTTCAACAGAACAAAAGCCAAATTCCACTTAGGAATTAATCCGAGTGTTCTAGGTCTATTGATAAGGAAATTTCTAACTAGCTTGGATAAAGAAGTATTTGATCCAATAGCCAAGTTATCATGATGAGCGTAAGTATCTGATAACATAGACCTATAACCCTTAATACTGACGGGCTGCAGTTTGAGATCGTCAAACAAGTAGACCAGGAAATCGGCAACATTTGGTAAGGACAGATCATATACATCTATCGACTGATCCCTACAACAACAAGAGAAAACCCTCCACCTCGCTGCGTAGTTCAACGAAGAGGAGGACCTTCTGCAGTAAGAACTTGTTCCACTGTGTGTCCTGTAAACTGTTTTCCGTGCAAGAAGGGCCGCACAACAGAAATACGTGAAGGTTGAGACCTTCCGGATTGTGATGCAGTGCGCGTGACTTCCCCTGATAAAGAACATCCTTTCGTGGGGGAAGCTTCCAGGGAATGTCCCATAACAGACACCTGAGAAGATTGATCCAAGGTTTCTATGACGACAGAGGTGCTATTAACAGGATTTTGCAATAAGACTGTTCGATTTTCAACAGAATCTGCTGAATCAATGGAGTTGAAGGATACGCGTATCCTATCATCCCGTCCCATGAAATTGACAAGAGCATCTACTGCGTACGCTCGGTGATCTGGACACGGCGATACGAACGTCGGTAACTGATTGTTCAGGTGTGTCACAAAAAGATCTATCATGGGACAATCCCACTGGTAGCAAATCTGTCTGAATATTCACTTGTTGAGAGTCCTCTCCGATGACAACAGGCGATCTTTCCGAGAGAGCGAATCTGCTAATACGTTCAGATGTCCTGGTATATGATGGACAGAGAGATGAACTCAATGATTCATGACATACAGGAGAATCCTCTCCGTTAATTCGCATAATGGAATCAAGTGAGTGCTGCCCTGGTTCCTGAGGTAAGCAACTACCATCAAATTGTCCGACAGAATTTGAAAATGGACGTTTGCTATTATGTGAATCCAATGTTGTAGTGCTAGCCATATTGACATCATCTCTTTGATATTTATGTGCTTCTCTATGAACCGAGAGTCCCAAAGACCCTGACACTTCGAGTCTGTGGGACTTAGGGTCGTGCCCTGCCCGTCTGACTCGCGTCTGTCATAATCGTGAAAGCCGAATCCGGCAGCTGCAGCGAAACTCCTTGAGTTAACCACTGAAGATCTGCCCAAATCTGAACCTTTTGTTTTACTAGGTCTGTTAAAACAATACTGGTTTCGAGCGAATGAGTCTTCACACTCCATTTCTGAGTAAAGAATATCTAGAGGGGACGCGTGCGCAGGCAGCCCATTGGAATAAGATCCGAAGCCACTCCGCACAACCCCATCAGTCGCATGAACCCCCTCGCTGTCATTGCGTCTGAGTGTAGACAAAAGCAAGCATAACAACTGACTAACTTCACTCTGGGTAATGGCAGGCGAACCAGATTGTTGTGAGTCTCGAAGCTCATTCCCAAGTGAATGAACGACTTGGACGGAGCTAGATCCGACTTCTTCTCGTTTACTATGAAACTGAGACTTTCGGAGCAATAGTAACAGACTCTGAACATCGTTCTGAAGAATAATTCTATTGCTGTATCTATGCAGAATGTCGTCCAAGTAAGCCGACATTACCGCAGACAAATGAGCTCGGAAATATGACATTCCCGAGTCCATTATTCGAATGAAAGCCCAGGGAGCCAGGTTTAGACCAAAGCACATTGCTCTGAACTGATAAACCCTTCCCTTGTACGGCAAACCGTACCAAGACGTGAAAGTAAGCGTCCTTTAGATCTATGCTTGCCACATAGTCGTTCACTCGAATGCTTGCTCTTACCGACCAAATGGTTTCCATATAGAACTTTGGAGCTACGATTAGCTTGTTTATCCAGCTCAAGTCTATTACCGGTTGGAACCAGCCGTCTGGTTTCAGTACGAGGAACAGGTGACTGTAAAAACCCTGAGAATTTTGATTCTCGACGACCTTTATTGCTTCCTTTAACAAGAGAGCCTGTACCTCCGCTAAGAGAGACTCTCTTTTGAAAGGATCCACCGGAAGATTGTCCAATGCGGACAGCTTGTTAGTGGGGTTTTCGCTCGGAATGATAGCCGTAGGCCATCCAAGACTACAATTCTCACCCATTGATCTTCCATGACTGCTATCCAGTTTCTCGCGAAGTTTGATAACCTTCCGCCAACTGACAAGCAATAGAGGTCCTGACCATCACCTGTAGGACTTGCGAGGCTTACAGGAGGAGAAACTATGTTCTCCCCGCAAAGATCCCAACCCCGTCGGCTTAGGGTTTCTTATACCCTCGTGAGGAATTCCCTTTTGATTTGTCACATCTTCGCTTACCCTGGTTTGCTGAAGCAAGTTGTTGAGACGCCGACTTCATGAAGAGAGCACTGGAAGCTTTTTTAGTCGCCTGTTCATAAACTAACGAAAGCTTGTGGTCAAAGATAGTATGTCCGGAGACCGGAGCGACCTGGAGAAAGCTTTTCACCTTGTCATCTATAAGTGATGATGATGCAAGGGCAGCATCTATTTATTATTTATTTATTTATTGTTGCTTAAGGTCACATATTTATGCACAATGGCTAATCATGACCGTGACAGTTTTACGGGTGGAGGAAGCCGGAGTACCCGGAGAGAACCACCGAGCAACGACGAGCAGCTGCCAGCTCCCCAACATCGTAACTCCGCACTGCAGCACAGGCAGGGTTAGATTGGTTGAAGACATGCGCACCATCGACGTGCAGTACGCCTTAGTACACGGCGTCATCGTGCCCCCACGCGGGCAATGGAGATGAAGTGTCTTGCCCAAGGACACAACGCGGTTGCCGCAGGTGGGATTCCAACCAAGGACCTCTCGGCTTGCAGCCTGCATCTCTACCAACTGAGCCACTGTGCTCCCAAGGGCAGCATCACGTCTAATTAACTCCAGATTAGCCACTGTTAGAGCTGAGTTATGCGTGGTATACATAATTGCCCTGGAAAGAACTCAGGTACACACATCCTCAAATTCCTTCCCATTGAGACGTTGCGCCATAGCTCTGGTATGGTTTTCTGCATAGGACAATGCAACAAAACTTGCTCAATTCAATGAAATAGCAATTTCCATTACATCTGAGTGAATGCTGAATGAAGCAGGTAAGGATATGTCTAAATCCCCGGCCTGCTCATCTAAACGCAGTGGAGCTCTCTGCACATCTTCTCTAACCATTGTAAATGAACATGGTCCAAGGAGCGGTATATTTATGGAAGATGTTGACAAGAAACCGCCTCTTTTCCTCGCACTTGAGAGGTTAAATATGGCGTTGTCTACATGACCGAAGGCCTACAACACCTGCTTAGATTGAACCGAGATAGAAAGAACTTCTTCCTTCCTCTGTATAAAATCTGTGTCTAGAGCCGCCAGCGGTTTCTCCCTTGTTGTTGCAGCTTGCTGGTTCGATGGAACAAAGTCAGGATAGTATTGATGGATAAAATTCAATGCAACCATATGTTGTTCCGAAAGGGAAGGGTAATCCTCTTCCTTAACCCTTTCACCATCCGACTGAATCAGCTGAGAATCCTGGTCCACTGCATCTGCGTGAAAAGACGACTGGACCGACAGTTCACTTTCTGAGTCTGAGGGAGGCTGCTACCGCACTTGCTGGGTTGCTGCGATCAGCTGCGCAATCTGCGATGGCAAGTCCATCATCGAGGCTTGAGAAGCAGTGGTTTTCTGTTTCTTAGCAGCTTGCTGCTCCTGGGACGGTGTTCTGGATATGGATCTCTTCTTTGAACATCCCGATGATCGAAGCCTCGGTTCCCAAGCTCCGGATGGTCCGACTTCACGGGCAAAAAGTGGCTCCTTCTTCACGCAGATGGCTGGATATCTGAAGTCGGCTAGCTAGGATGCGGTCATGTGTGCTTAGTGGTCATAGAGGAAGAAGCCGTGAGGTTGGCTTCAGTCTAGATGGAGTGTCCCGAGCGGCAGGTGTGGACGTATGCTCTGGCCTGTGCAAGTTTCTCATAACATCTGGCCCCACATGTTGCTGGGTTAGAGAGGGACCTCTCCTGCTCGCGGTCTTGTCAGACCTCGCCGAGCCTCCCGACAAGAAACTTGCTGGCTTCCTCCCTAGTTCCGTCGTCACTGGGTGAGCTTTTGTTTTTAAGGTGCTCGCTCTACTCACTACACTTCCTTCGACCGCAATGGAAATACCCGGTGTTACGGCACCCATGTACGGAGTAACCGCTTCACCGGTCGAGCTAGCTGCCGGCAAGGGATTAAGACCACTGCCCAGTGGCCTTATCCCTTGCCTAATATTCATGAGCACCTTTGCAGCTAGCTCAGTTTGTTCATCAGAGCGCGACAACCGCAGCACACTTTTGGTGGGTGTCAAAATACCATCTCACCACTAACAACGTACCGTGACACCCGCTTCCAACATTTGTCATCCCAATCGACACACGTAGGACAAGAATTTGCAGGAGTGCATCGACTGCAGGCAAGGCAACATGCATGTAAATCTGAGGAAGACTTCCTCGCCTTGCATTCTGAACAATAAGCTTTCATGATTAAATCAAAACTAAGTTGATCGTACTCCCACAAACTCCACAATAAATATATGATGAAGATACATAATAAACAACAATCAAAATTGAAATCGAAAAATTAAATTTAAAAATTTTTTCGAAAAAAAGCCCAAGTTCCCCCAAGGGTATCCTGATAGAGCCTAAGTGTGGACAAAATCCAAATTTAATAGCTACACTACCGGAATATTAAAATGTATCTTACAACAATCCTACAGTAATACTAACTAAATACTACATATATTAAGGATGTTGCCAATGTAAACAACGTCAAGGAAAAACCGGAAACAAGACATCAGGCACAGACAAAAAGGCCCAAAGTCAGTAACAGATTTTAAAGCTACCCGATGTAAAGCAAGATCTTCAAACGAAGAAAAAACAATACATCGGATAGAAGATGCATGACCCAAACGACCCAACACCCCTAGGGTGAGGACGTAACCATGGGGATAAACAGAATAAACATTCTGTGACACATGTTAAACTCCCAAGAAATTTAATAAAAAATTTCGATAAAAATAAGCCAAAAAGCTTGGGAGTTTAACAAGAGGGCTTCAAGGAGGGATAGGGAAGGAACGCTTAACAAACAATGGATAAATCATTAGCAAGAATGATGATGTCAGGCATATGTCCTGAAATTGGGAAACATGAAATAATTTTTATAATTATTATAAAGATACAGCCCTGAACGTTTCTAACCACCATAGTTCACTTCCATCATCCATTTATGTCCTTGGATCCACCAAATTTACCATTGATTTGTGTCTGGCATCCTCAAAAAAGGAGATTTAAAAGCACAGATGTCGGTTCAATGTTGCTGACTTTTGGGCCAAACAAAGAATGAAGGTTTGCGTCAATTTCGGTACCTTCCTGAATACTGCGCATGCGCAGATCTAAAAAGTATGGAGGACCAGATAGGGCTTAATTTTTTGGGTTTTACATGCAAATTTGGGGGGTGAGGGGGCAAAATTTGTGTTTGGCCCTGGATTAATCTTTGAGTTAGCACCAGCTAGTCTTGGCCATTGGTTGTTGTATAAAAATATAATGAAAATTGAATGTTGATTTTTAGTGAATAGCACTGGCCAGTTTTGGCATTACGTTGGCTACAGGGTTAAATAATTGTGCTACTAAATAGCTTTGCAATCAACAAAATTCCACTGTAAAATTAAAAAAATAAAACTTACCACCAGTAATGGGATTAAATACTTGAACAGGTCGCAATTTATTCCTAGCCTGAGAAGGGTGTGATTGAGTTATATTTGAATGCACTGGAGCTTGGTTCATATATATTGCACTAGATTGGTTTTTAACTGGTTTTTGTACAGGTCTGAAAGCAGTCGTCTGATTACTTCCTGGATAATTAGGATAACTTGTTGACATCACATTTGAACTAGGTCTATTTGGTTGCGGTTGATGATGATGATTAGGTGTTGTATTTTCTGAATGCATTTCAAACTTTTTAGCTGTTTGAACAACTCTCACTTCGCTTATATCTGCATCTTCTGGAGGTGTCTTGAATACCTGAAAAATAAAGTTCTCTGTGATACACAACCTCTTTATGTGAACATTATTTTAACCCTTTGCATACACTTACATCAAAATATCAATATTTTATGAAACAAATTCTTTCCATAATGCAACTAGGAATTTGATCAATTCAATCTTGTTTGACATACCTTATTGAGATCCGTCAAACCAGACTGAACTGATTAAATTTCTAGTTGCATTGAGGGAAAAATTCAGTACTTGAAATTGTGTATTTTGAAACCAGTGTGCAGAGGGTTAACTTGCCATACATACCAATACACTGCAAAATACTTCTTTTCTTTTGTAAACTATTTTGTTGATGTTATCCCAGTATTCTTATTCCTAAACAATTTTGTAAAATATTACATTCAGGTTTTAAATATTTACCACTTTTTCAATATTTCTTGAAAACATCAAATTAGTCAGCCAATACATGACATCATCAGTGTCATTAAAAGCTGTGCTTTTGGTCAATTACTGGGCTCACAAATTTATTCTGGCCTGAGTCTTGTGATTTAGTTAATATGGGGGCCATCACTCCCCGCAGCCATATGGTGACAGTTTATACGATGTGAAGAAGAGTTGACTTCACCAATATAAACTAGAGGCAGGGGTACACACATGGGCAAAATTATTACATTGGTAATATTCTCAATTGCACCGTTTAATTTGTTGTTCTCTTTTAGATCCTTCTTCAGGAATGTAATTGTATGTTGGATTTAAGTAAATTGTGTTATAATTATTCATATTTGTTATCGAGCAGAAAAACCCTTAAAAACAGAAAGAAATATTGAACGATGGGAGCCACTGTAGGAATCCAACTGTGACAGAAATAATTTTTCATCAACTCATCATACTATCATCCTGCCATTAGGCCTGTTGTGATTAATCGAGAAGTCAACTAATCGTCAGAAACACTCTTAATTGACAATTTCAAAGTCAAGGATTATGGGTTTTCATCACTCATTTACTGATGAATTATTAGCTGTTACTCTCCTCCCTATCATGCTCATAGGAAGTGTCGGAGGCTGTAGAATATCAAAATACATTGTAATTGACATGGTACAAAGATACAACATCAGGTCGGGCATTCTAGAAAGCATGGAAGTTCAAATAATTGCCCTTCTCAGTTTGCCAGGGAGTGTAATTGCTTGCCTTCTTGAGTCTCAATGCAGCTATTATTAGACCCTTGACAAATCCAGGTCCAAGCCTGTGTCTAGGTTCAGGTTTGGGTGTGAGGTAGTCTGGAGTCGAAATTGTAGACAGTGCTTTGAAGAAATCCAAGATGCTGGGCATGGTGCATGATGGTGGCAAATCTGGGTTGCCAACCATTACGAAAATAGTATGTTCTCATCTACTCTTCATACTAAGTAATCCTGCCAAATTACAAGAACATTGATACATAAATGCAAATTTTAACCTGTGCTGATGAAATTCAAGATGGCTGTTGTGGTGGCCATTGTGGGCGGACATCCGTTGAGCACAATAGGACGTTCTGATCTAGGAATGAATATGAACATGCACATGAAATTTGGTGATGATGAAGAAAGAACTGTGGGCTAGCCCTTGAACGAATTGTGGACAGTGTTCTGAAGAAATCCAAGATGTGCTGGTGTGGTGGCCATTATGGCCAGCCATTAATTGCAGCCGACCATTACAGAAATAGGATGTTCTCATCTACTCATTGTTCTAAGTCACGCTGCCAAATTTTAAATGAAAGTGTCAATGACACTGCAGCTCACCTTGACCAAGAAGGGACTGAACTGAATATCAAGTTTCCGTAATGCCAAGTCATTCGTTCAAGTTTCTATAGAAAAGAATCACATCAAAGCTACACATGAAATCAGAAAAAAGACCGGGTGAGGGATGTGGCCTGAGGAGTGTGCTAATGGAATTGCTGACAATATACATGCCAACTTCAAGATGAACTCGGGTGGCCATGTTTTTCAACGAAATCCATAAAAAATTAATAGCTCACATCCAGACATCACACCAAAGCTACATAAAAAATATGAAAAAGATCGGGTGAGAAGTGCAACCTGTAGGCTGTGCTAATGGAATTGTTGACAATTTATATGCCAAATTCAAGATGGCCACCAGCAGCCATGTTTTTCCATTAAATTCAGAAAAATTTGAGATCTTCCATCTAGACATCACACCAAAGCTACATACAACATTTGAAAAAGATCAGATGAGAGATGCGGCCTGTAGATTGTGCTAATGGCATTGTTGACAATTTATATGCCAAATCCATGATGGTGGCCATGTTTTTCACCGAAATTCAGAAAAATTTAATAGCTCCCATCTAGACATTACTCCAAAGCCATGTATGAAATTTGAAACTGATCGGTTAAGAGATGCCACCTGTAGGGTGTGCAAAGGAATTGTGGATGGACAAGGGGATGGACAGACGTATGTACAGATCACTACCCATTCCAATAGCTCATACTTGACACTGTCAAGTTGAGCTAAGAAATAATGCATAAATGTGACTTGTTGCTTATGCAGAAAAAACAATAAATTCTAAGTAATTTGTATATTTTTTATACTTACCAATGGCCCAGACTAGCTGGCGCTAACTCAATATAATTCAGGGCCAAACACAAATTTTGCCCCCCAATCGCCAAAATTTGCATACAAAATTATCTGGTCCTCATTAATTTTGTTATCTGTGCACGTGCAGTGTCCAAGAAGGTACCGAAATTGGCGCCAACCATCATTCTTTCTACAGTGCCTGCTAAATGTTATATCAGCAGGGAGGAATGAGTGCCCACTCATGGCAGGGCCATCCCATCTGGGCCATTGGTAAGTATAAACTAGAGGCTCTAAAGAGCCTGTAATCGCTCACCTGGAACTACATTCAAAAATGTGATTTCCCATCGGCTTTCCATGGTAATTATGAGCTGCAATTGTGGCCATGTTTGCAACATTACATGAGGATCATTGGTAGAAGGTGTCCCAGTCCTCAATTACGTGAAGTTTCAAAACATTTGAATCCATCAAACAGAATCAAAGAATGTCTCTGGTGGCCATATTTTCCAACCAACGGGAACAAAAAGAGGATCGTTTGTAGAGGGCCTCCTATAGACCATTCCTGCCAAGTTTTGGTTCACGTCGGCTCAGTAGTTCCAGAGAGAAGATGAAAATGTGATTTCCCATAGGATTTTCTCTAGTAACTATAAACTGCAATTGTGGCCATATTTGCAACACGATCAACATTAAATGAGGGGCATTGGTATAGGGTCATCAACCATCAAAACATTTGGACCTGTGGTTTCAGAGAAGAGTTTTCAAAATTTACCAATCAGAATCAAAGAATGCTTCTGGCGGCAACGTTTTTCATCCAACAGGAATAAAATGAGTAACAGCTGTAGAGAACCTCTCATAGACCATGCCTGCCAAGTCTGGTTCACATTGGCTCAGTACTTTCAGAGAAGATGATGAAAATGTGATTTCCTTTTGGGTTTCTATCGTAACTATAAGCTATAATTGCAGACATAATTGCAACCCGATGAAGATTGAATGAGGATCATTGGTGGAGGGGGTTACAGTCATCGGTCACATTAAGTTTCAAAACATTTGGCCTTGTAGTTTCAAAGAAGATTTCTTGAAAATGAACACATTTATGAGTTCTGTTTCAACAAAAAAATCAAATCTGTAAAAGGTTAAATATTTTGAAAATTACAATTTTTCCAGACAGTATTCTCTTTCAAATAGCTTTGGTTAGGTAAAGGGTTACAGAAAACACATTTTACACCAATTTTGTCATATCTTAAATGATACAATTTACTGGTCAGCTGAGCTGACATGATGGGAAAAGAAAATAAATAAAACTTCCATGCTTTCCAAACACCTGTCATCAATCAGTATTTCCGATAAGTAACTTGAGAGTAATACATGTATTAACATAATTACAGCTGCACTTGTTTACAGTAAAAGTAAAAATAAGTTTTAGGATAATCCTACAACCTATGTATCTTTCTCTTCCTACACTGATAAGACCACAAGCTGACATCATTTTCTGGAAAGCTCTCACTGATAGCTTTCCAGAAAATGTCAGATTCTGTTCTTGTCAGTGCAGGAGCAGCAGTTTACTTAGTTTATTGCAGTTATACTACAACTTATTTTGACTTGTACTGTATACACAATATTTTGGGTTTTTCTCCCAGTTTTCAGTGGAAAAAACTGGAAGCAACCCATACCACATTCTCAAAAAACAAGTATTTTGCTGACAGTACCGATTTTAGTGCAGACAGGAGAGGCATTGGTTTAACATTAGAATATAGCCTCTGGGCCACATATTTCCATCCTCTAATAGACCATTCCTGCAAAGTTTGGTTCACGTTAGCTCAGTAATACCAGAGAAGAAGATGAAAATGTGATTTCCCATAGGGTTTCTATAATAACTATAAGCCGGAATTGCAGCCATGTGTGCATCCCGATCAACATTAAATGAGGATCTTTGGTAGAGGGGGTCCCAGTCATCATTTATGTGAAGTATCAAAACATGGCAGTTTCAGAGGAGAAGATTTTAGGAAATCTACCAATCAGAATCAAGGAATGCCTCTGGCGGTGATGTTTGGATTGTTTATAGAGGACCTCCCATAGACTATCCTTGCTAGGTTTGTTTTCACGTCGCCTCGGTTTTTCCAGAAAAGAAGAGGAAAATGTGATCTCCCATAGGGTTTCTACAGTAACTATAAGCTGCAACTGCGGCCATGTTTGTGATCCAATCAACATTAAATGAGGAACGTTGATAGAGGGGGTCCCAGTCATCATTTATGTGAAGTTTCAAAACATTTGGCCAGGCAGTTTCAGAGGAGAAGATTTTTGAAAATCCACCAACCAGAATCAAAGAATGCCTCTGGAAGCCACGTTTTTCATCCCACAGGGAACAAAATGAGAATCATTCCTGCCAAGTTTGGTTCACAGCGGCTCAGCGGTTACAGAGAAGAAGATGAAAATGTGAAAAGTTTACGGACGCTGGATGATGACGGATGCCAAGTGATGAGAAAAGCTCACATGGCCTTTTAGGTCAGGTGAGCTAAAAAGGAGATTTTAAAGCACAGATGTCAGATCATTGTTACTGACTTTAGGGCCAAACAAAGAATGATGGGTTGCACCAATTTCAGTACCTTCCTGGATACTGTGCATGTGCAGATAATAAAAGTATGGAGGACCAGATAGGACTTGAATTTTTCGGTTTTGTATGCAAATTTTGGGGATTGGGGGGGGGGGGGCAAAATTTGTTTGGCCCTGAATTATATTGAGTTAGCATCAGAAAGTCTGGGCCATTGGTTGAGGTATAAAAATATCCAAGTTGGCTGTTATGCTTGACATTGTGACTGGCTGACTCCAGCCAGAATGGAACATTCTCATCAAGGTGTGAACCTAAACAAGTGTATGAAGTTTGATAATGATTGGAAAAAAACTGTGGGCTGTAGCATGCGCTGAGCAAATTGTGGACAGACCAACAGAATCACAATACATTCGCATGTGCCATAACAAGTATTATTCTCTAAGGTACGCTATTTTAACCAGCAACAACAAACTTTTACTTGAATGATTTTCTGGGTATGAGACACCTAAAATTCTTTTGACAAAGTGTGTATTTTTCAGGCAAGGTATAGGACAATAACTCTGAGACTGATCATTATAATTATAAAAAGAAAAACACCCAGTACACAAAAATTTTGTTAGGACAGTTTACAGACATGGTAAGTTTCACGATTTTGGCAGGAGGCTCCTGATTTTTTATGCCATCTCCCAACCTCATAATTGGAGGACAAATTCTCATGATTTAGAGACCCCATCTTGTTTTTCAAACTTGAGTCTCAAATTTTCAGCTTACTGTACCGTAATAAAAAATTCAAGTAGAACTTGGAAGATAAAAAGTATTTCAAACAAATTGCCTTACATTTGACTGGATATAATTCAGATCTGTGAAAGAGTAACTACTGTGTGCATGTTGTACAATGAAATCCTATCACAACAATTAAAATGTTTTATTTAGCCTCTGAAAATCTTAAGTCAAATGCAAAAATCTTCAAAAAGTAAACAGGAAACTGTTTTTTTTTCTTCATTCTCACTAAAACGTGACTTCATGGTGAGACTTGGCAGACAGGATTCCCTGGAATTCCCCTAATTCTGTTGGAAAAATGTTTTGATTTAATAGCTCAAACACATGGTGGATATGCCTACATGTAAATAAATGTTATGTTGGTCATTTGATTTGGAGTGTTTTTGACAGTAATTAATCCTGTAAACACTGCTTCTGGTGAACCATATAATTGACTATTGTGACAAAACAGCCATTTGACAGCCTATTAATATATTTTGTTTCACAAAAAGTGATTGACTTGTGGAATACTGGATACACAGGAAATGTTAATAGTTTAACATTTCCTGTGTAAACAGAAATGGAAAAATCTTTCTTCTTCAGGTACTTCATGAGTAAAACAATTCTTGCTGAAGAAATAATATGAGTAATCATTTTTGATATCAAAGTTGGGGCTTAGAAGTATACCTCTATTGATTACATAGAGCCTGGATATGCCATATTGTTCTGATATGGCAAGGTATGTGTTTCGTTTTGGAAACATGTTTCGATACTGAACTAATAAGTAGTGTGTTGAACCCTCGAGACATACCACACCAAAGGAAAGTGTCAATGACACTGCAGCTCAACTTGTCCAAGAAGGGACTGAACTATATAGAAAGATCCAGTAAAGCTAAGTTATTCACTCAAGTTTCTACCGAAAAGGCAACACACCAAAGCTGCATATGAAATCTGAAAAAAAACGGGTGAGGGATGGGGCACAAATGGAACTGTTGACAATTTATATGTCGAATCCATCACCTCCTGGATCTGCGAGGCCTGCGGTAGGAGAAACCACGTCCTCCACGACCCGCACCTCGCCCCGTCGACCTCGGGGCGTCCGACCGATTGTCCCGGCCTGAAGGACGTCCCGAACGAGAGTCGCTACCCTGACGGTCTCTCGAATAAGACCAAGAGGACGCACCGAAACCTCTATAGGAACCTCTCTTGGGCGCATTAGACCCAGAAGTGCCTGTCTTATTCTTGTCTGCTGTATCCGACTTCTTAGAAGCAGATTTGAACAACAGAGAATCCGAAGCTTTCTTTGTAATTTTATCATAAATAGCAGAAAGCTTGCCGTCAAAGAGAAGTTCTCCTGAGACCGAAGCGACTCTAAGAGAGTTCTTCACCTTAGTATCCACTAGTGTGGATGTAGCTAGGGCTGCGTCACGTCTAACCAACTCCAGATTTGCCACTGAAGGGGCGGAGTTACACGTGGAATAAGCTACTGCCCTTGAAAGAAGTCTTAAAAGAGGATTGTATATTCTGAAACTCTTTCCCTTGAAGGTGCATTGATAATGCCTTAGTAAGGTGATCTGCATAAGATAAGGCATCTAAATTGGCTCTGTTAGACGCAATAGCTGTTTCCAACACCGCGGTTGGAATAGAAGCCGACGACGGTAATGATAGCTCTAAGTCTTCCGCCTCGTCGTCCATACGCAGAGGAACCCTCGGGATACCCTGTCCTGCCGTATCGAATTTATTCCTTGCATTAATGAAAGGCAGGTTGAGAGTATTAGCGGACAAGAAACCTGCTTTCCCCGTCTTGGAAGCAAGTTTAAATATAGCGTCGTTCAATAATTCAAATGTTCTTGCAACATTTTTGGACTGCGACGGAAACTCGGGAGCGATGTCCCTGAACCGCTCAAAAAATTCAGAGTCCAATGACGCTATAATCCTCTTGTCCGGAACCGCAGCAGTCTGGCCCGACGGAACAACTTGAGGGAGAAAGTGCCGGATGAAGTCCACGGCAGCTTTATGTTGTTCCGAAAGGGATAGCTCCAAGTCATCCGTATCCCTTTCACCATCCGGTCGGACCACATGATGTTCCCGGTCGTCCGCCCCCGATGCTTCGGCGGAGCGTACCGACCCAGCGCCGTCGGATAATTCTCGATCCGACACCGTTTCTGTCGGCTGCTGGGATGCTGCGATAAGCTGTGCTATCTGCACAAGAATGTCCGGCGTCGAGACCTGCGGAGGCGCAGTCTTTTGCTGCTTCGCCGAGAGCAGCTCCGCATCAGATGGCTCCCGCATACTTTTCCTATGCAAACGTCCGGAGTCCATCGGTCTCGAATCCCTGGCTGCCGGATGGTGTGACCTGGTCGCCGAAGAATCCTTGATCGGCGAAGCTGGTAATATATCGGCGGTCATGCAGCCAAGGTGCGGTCGTGTGCGCTGACGAGAAGAGGAAGCCTTAACAGTCTCCGCGGACCGCTTATACAACGGAGCGTCCCGAGCGACGGACGTATGCTCCGCTAAAGACACATTCTGTACCACAACATCTGGTCCCAGATGTTGTTGTACGAGAGAGGAGCCTCTCTCGCTCGCGGCCCGGCTGGACCTGGACGAGCTAGGAACCGGACTCAAAGGCTTCCTCCGTTCTCGCTTACTATCCGCCGTCACTGGGTGTGCATCTATTATGTTTATAGTGCTCGCATCACCCAAAATTTCCTCCTGGACCGCATCGGACGAACCCGGCTGCCGAACCATTCATTGAATGGACGCTACACCGGGCGAGCTAGCGGACGACATTTGTCTAATCTCCATGAGCACTTTTGCCGCTAGCTCTGAATTCATTTGTGACGACGGACGCACACTGGTAGAAGATAACATGGAAACATCACCCTGTTCTGGTTCCTCTGAAATAGAAACTGAGAGAGTAGAGTGACCTTGCGGAGAAAGAGCCGGCATAGCCCTTTCTCCAGAAACAACATATCGTGACACACGTTTCCAATGTTTCTCATCCCAATATTCACATATAGGACAGGGATTAATGCGAGAACACTGACTACAATTAATACAATGATCATGAAAGTCAGAGGAAGATTTCTTCCTATTACAATTTGAACAATGTCCCTTCATTGTGAAAGGACAACAACAAGTCCTAGTTACTCGCAAAAACCCCTGACACAAAGATACATAATAACATGATCCATTAATAAATGAAAAAACAATTGCAAATCAAAATAATTTTGAAAAAATATTTTTTCAGCGAAGCCCAAGTTGCTGAAAAGTAATGTTGAGCCCCGATGGATCCGATGGCAAAGTGTGGTAAAAAATTTTAAATTTATATTAAATAATTAATGAGACACTTACGGATAATATAAATGTATCTTATAGTGAGATAAACTACAGCAAAGGCAAACAGCCCCCCTCAAAAAAGGCTGTTGCCAATGTAAACAAACAGTGTAAAACACCAGAAAACATGACTCCAGGCACTGAAAAAACTGGCCCGGAATCAGTCATCAACTTACACTCTATCTGATGCAAAACAGAGACTCCCAGGGGAGACTCTGCAGAACATCAGATGGAAGATGCAGAACACAACGTTATACACCCATGGGTGAAAACGTAACTATGGGGAAAATAACAGAAAACATTCTGTAACCAAGCAACTCTCCCAGGAAATTTTAGAAATGAACTTTCTCAAAAATATGCCAAAAGCATGGGAGAATTGCAAGGGGGGACTTTAGAAGGCTAGGGGAGAGGAAACACTGAATAAGCAGTGCAACATTTAGCAAGAATGACAACAAGAGGCCCATGCCTCGAAAATAGGCAACTTAACATAATTTCATCAAAAAATTTTAAGTACAGCCCTGATTATTTTTTGTCACTTCTTTTTCCTCTCCTCCTTCTATCCTCCTTAGAATCACATTTTCTCCAAAAATTACGTGTCTGGCATCCTTTAAACTGAGATTTACAAGCACAAAGATCAGTGAGATGTTGACTGATGAAGGGCCAAACAGAGAATGATAATTGGCGCCAATTTCGGGACGTCTGCGTCACTGCGCATGCGCAGTAGAGGCGTAGTATGGAGGTCCTTTAGGACATGATTTCTTTTTGTTTTGGATGCAAATTTTGGGGATTGGGGGGCAAAATTTGTGTTTGGCCCTGGTTTTGTTAGAGTTAGCACCAGCTAAGTCTGGGTCATTGGTACAGTATAAAAATATAGGTAAAGTTCAAATGAGGGTTTGGTCCAACATTTTTTGCCAGAGTTATGTCCCTTTTTTGACTTCGAAAAAATCCAATTTTTTTCAAATACCTTGAATTGCACACTTTTTTTTAGGGGGAAGTGTGGCCGAATGACCTTTTATCTTGTACTGAAGATGATTCACTTATGTCCTGCTTAGTACCTCCTCGTAGTGTTAATAGGTAACACAAATTATTCAGTTTACGAATAATTCGCGGCTAAATCTAAGCGGCACAACTCCGACCCCATTGTAATGATAAGTTATTTTTGCTAAATCCATATAACTTTTGTAAAAAAAAAAATGGGGGCATAAGAAATAAGAAAATGTTTTTAAATAAGGGCTGTTCTGTCCAAAAATGTGGGCCATTCTGTCTCGAAATCTGGGCCGTTCTGACCAAAATCAATCTGGGCAGTTTCATCCATGGACTGTTTCATCCTCTACCCAAAGTTTATTATGCAATTTTTTTCCAGGTTATATTTCCTTTCATAGTGGACCATTAGCTGAAACTGTGCTCATTTTCCAGTTTTTCTCCCTCATTTTTCTGACTTCTGACTTGAATTTATGATATGTTCATGGGGGGAATTGGGGGGGGGGGGGGGGGGGGGGATTGTTTGAAATTTATTTTATTCAAATCTTTTCCAGCCTAATTTTTATGAGTTCAATTAGATGAAACTGTGCATATGTTCCAGCAGCATTACCAATGGTTAATTTATTTATTTTTTAGCATGGATTTTAAAAGTAATGGATAGGGTGGGCGGAGGAGAATTGCAGTATTTGTCTTGTATGGAAAAATAAGCTTCGCCACATGAAAATCTCACTATTTTGAGTTTTTCAAACTGAACATATCTGGCTGTCTGTGTGGCAGTGAGGAAGACAAAATGAAAAAAAATGCTGATTTTTATCAAAGAAAGTCAGATACATACATGAAAATTATTGAGGATACTTTCAAGCACTTTCCTAGACATTTTATCCAAAATTACTTGTATAATATGTGATGTCTGTCTGCGAACCAGTTAACAATTCTCATACATGGATTCTGAACAAATACTTTATCAACCATTTACCTAACACAGTATTTTTAAAAAATGAATTAAATTTCACATTTTCCGAAAACAAATTTCACAATTTTTCAATAAAATCATACAAATATGGATATTATTAGAACCAGCTTGTATGGTTTTATTGAGAAACTTCCAAGATATTTTAGGCTCTGGTAGGCTTATTCTGGTTACTATTTTGGCCATTTTTGGCCGCTATGTTAGGTGAAGGGTTAAATACATCTGAAATTCACAGAATCTAATTTTATTGCTACTTGACCCCCATGCTCAACTGATGCATCCTATCATGATACTGTCTTACTTCTCAGAAGCTAGGAAGGATACCGTTGCAAGACAATCATCAAAATGTTTTTGACACTTAACCTTTTGCCAAACATGAATAGCATTTTTCATCTCAAAAACATAGCTTATGACCAGAACGCAACAAGCTCATTCCAATGGGAGGTCTTAAGTAGGCTCCTGCAAAAATTTGATTCAAAATTCAATATTCAATTCGATTTGGAAATTCAAATATACTTCGGCCTTAACCGTGAATGTTTCCAGATGAAAACGATCACTTTATTTTATAGTGAGTATTGTTCTGAGTTGAAACGTAACTAACTTGTAGCAGTAACAGTGTTCGTAGCTGTGCAGCTACAACTATACAAAAGTTGTAGCTACATTGGTACAAACACTATTACCACTACAACTGTTCATTTCAACTTATTGTGCATTGTGATCAGTGACCATTTATAAAAAGTTTTGAACCCTGAAAAGTTATTCAGCTGTTCAACTTCAATAAATGATTTGCTCCACAACATGATCACATTATTTTATATTGAGTATTGTTCTCTTCAGTCACAGTTACTGGTTACATCATCAAAAGAAACAGTTTTCTAAAAGAGTACCCCTGTATGGCTTCTCGATCGAATGGAGTCGATCCAATTTGAAACAAGTTATTTTTCCCCAAGAAAACGTGATAAAAGTGAGGTATCAGCCCTATCAGCCAGGTTCGTTTAAAAATGTTTATTGCCGCAGTTCTGAAGTTACAAAGTCAATTCGAATAGTTTCAATCAATAGGTAGAATATTGGTTTATATCTCAATTTATAGTGTGGAAAGTGGTGAGACGAAAAATGCACTCTACATAACTGTGTGTCTTTTAATAATTGGGGTTATAATTTTAGAAAAAAACTTTTCTTTTGATGACATATCCATCAACTGTGATGATTTTCGAATTATTCAAAATTCAATTCGTTTTCAACAATTTGATTTGATATTTGATTCGAGCAAAATTGACAATTTGAAGGTTCCTAGTTTTAAGCTACAGTTGAGAAACAAAACATAAGAAATTTAAAAAAAATTAAATGGTAATTTTTGTGAATAGTGCTGGTCAGTTTGGGTTTTTTTGATAAAAAGTTAAATCCTTTAAATTTGGTGTTTGATAACTGCAAGAGAAAATTTCTTATTTTCTAATAAATATGTACACCTAGCAAGGACCTGGAATAACAGCTTTAAATTTAAACACACATGCCCTAGTCTTTGTATTCTATACAATTTTTTTTAGCATTTACACACCCGAGTATCTCTAATCTACAGTTAGTCTCAAGTAAATGAAAACTTCACAATCATTGAAAAATGATATGATGAAAAGAAAGAGGTGAATTTGAACATAAACTATAACTTTACCTTATCATAATTACTTATAAGTATCTCTATCACAATATTACAAAACTTTATATCCATAATGGCAGCTACAGTTTCTTCTTCCGGTCTCATTAATGTTGGACCAAAACACACACCAAGATTAGATATGGTCATCATATTTATATTGCACTCTGAGGCAACTCTGTGAAACAAAATATACTGATAACTCCATAATGATTTCACAAATTATCTTAACCAATCGAATCTGTGCTACAGTATATTTAACATCAATATTCAAGTTTTTTTTTATTTTTCTCATATTTGCTTACATAATTACAACATATATTTCAATGAGAATCCAAGAATCGATTTCCGCAATGATTCGCACACAAAACCAGCGAGAATCCATGTAAATTCTTGCGATACCTCTGTTAGGATTCAAATGAAAAGAATTGGCTCAATTTAATCCTTTGCTAAAATATTGCAGTAAAAAATTAACCAAATCAAGGCTAACATGACCTGAAATATCCTGACATTTTGTCAATAAAACTATACAAATATGGCAGCCATTGAAACTGGCTCAACAACCCGGTTCCAATGACATCCATATTTGTAAGATTTTATACGTAAATAAAGTTGTTTTTTTTTTTAAAATTACCAAATGTAGTTTAAGTTTTAAAAATTAAAAAATTGTGTTGAGTAAAGGGTAAACATGTATTATCTGTAAACAACAGGTGCTCAACCATGGTGGCCTCATGGGATCCTGGGATACTAACAGCAGGTATGGATGCTCGCTACCATTTTCGCGAGAATTGAAATGGATTCTCCCAAATTTAGATGAAATATAAGCCATGATAATAAACACAGCTTATGACCTCTTACAAGCTTGGCAAACTAGTTGCATTAACCATATACACACTGATATTGAAATATGAAAATTTCAAGCAGCAATTTTTCTTATAATGCAACAAGGAATTTAACCAAATCAATCTAATCCGACAGAGCTCATTGCATTATGGAAAAAACTATTACCTGAACTTTTGATATCTTGACATCTGTGTGCAGATGGTTAAGAGGGCACAGTTATATTTCAAGGGTAATAAATAAAAAAGTTTCTAAATCTTTTGAAAAAAAAATTGCCAGTGACATTTCCAAACAAGATAAGCGAAGGGTTAATCTGTCTGCCAATTGAAGGCCTTGACTCCAACACTTTATTCAATGAAGCCGCAATATTTCTTTTCACATTAAAATATCACTTTTGATCTTCACTTGTCAAATACGTTCAGAATCTACTCATGTTAATTTGTGTTTGTAATTTACTTATTCTGATTTCCTGCACTTGATGAGTAAGCAATTTAAGAAGTTCAAGGGGTTTCAATGGGCTAGATATGAGCAAGAAGCTCCAAGAATAGATCACCTTAGAAAGTTGTTTAAAGCATGATTTAAGGTCACATTCAGCATCTATAGCTAGTTAACAGTACAGAGGAATTAAGTCAAGTGTTGTTTATTTGTAAATTTGTTGTCCATATCACATGAAAACAATAACTGGATTTACAGGAACACTAAAAAGGGCAGTTTTCCACTGTGAATATATCAAACAATTAATTTTGCCTTAAAAGGCGGTTTTAAGAGTTTTGGGGTAAAAAAATCACACAACTGAAGTAAGATGAATGGGTGGGATTAAGAGTGAACATTTTTTGTGCACAAAATCACTCAAAATAGTTCAAAACTTGTTTTAAAGAGAAACAAGAGGCCTCGGAGACTAGACAGCTCTGCCCGTGGTCATTGCTTTCAGGGGAAGCTAAATACAAGACAAGAATCCAAGGTTAATCGCTTGTGACCTTAACTTTAATAGTATGATAATGGGTCAAGGTCATGACACAACATTAGGTTATGGTAACAATTGTGTGAAGTTTGAACAAGATCTGTAACATATTTATTTTTTGATTTATTGGTGGTTAAGGTCACATACTTATGCACTCTGGCTAATCGTGATCATGACAGTTTTACGGGTGGTGGAAGCTGGAGTACCTGGAGAGAACCACCGAGCATCGGCAAGCAACTGTCAGCTCCTCAACATTTTAACTCTGTTTAAGCTCCACTCAAGCAGATTTACAGCGGTTGAAGACATGTGCAGTATGCCTTAGTATACGATGTCATCGTGCCCCCATGTAGGCAACCGGGATAAAGTGCCTTGCCCAAGGACACAATGAGGGTCGTCACAGACGGGGATCAAACTCGGCACCTCTAGTACACAAGTCCAACAGTCCACCACTGAGCCACCATGCTCCCCAATCTGTTACATAGATTCAATTATACAAACCAGACAAGGGCTGTATAATAATATATATGTTTTGTTGTCTGTGACCTTGACCTTGATGATATGACCTTGGATCAAAGATGTGGAACACCTTTGAGTCATAAGCAATAACTGTACCAAGTATGAATAGATCTGTCATTCATACCAAGTTATATGGACTGGACAAGGGCTGTATAACAATATAAAAGTTCTTCTGTCTGTGACCTTGATCTTGATGATATGACCTTATATCAAAGATGTGGAACACCTTTGAGTCATGAGCAATAAATAAGATCTGTCAATCATACCAAGTTAAATGCACCGGACAAGGGCTGTATAACAATAGCAAAGTTTGCTACCTGTGATCTTGACCTTGAATATATACTCTCCCAAACAAGAAAGTGTGCATGCTAAAAAATGAAAGTGTCAATGACACTGTAGCTCAACTTGTCAAGACAAAGACATGTACATGTATAGTATGTGACACAGCAATGACAAACATCTAGGTAATGACCTGATAACAAAGGTACATATAAAGTATTGTAACGGTCTGTACATAAATACTGACCGTTGCCTGTAACAAATGTATAGGTAAAGTATTGTAAAGGTGGGTGACAGTCAGATGCTGAACTAGAAAAAATCTTTGAGTCCCAGAGTGGGTCTGACTGAACCCCCAAAATATTTGTTCTCATAGCACAGTGATAACAAAGGCACCCCAAAACACACTCGTTCCTGTCCCAAGGTGAAAACAAAAGTACTCAAGAAGTTTTGTGAAGATCAGTTCATAAATACGAGCTGTATAGAACTTGTGACAAAAAACTGATTGGACCTAATTTCGGTACAAAATGGCCACTGGCCACAAAGGTACCCAAGAAGTTTTGTGAAGATCGGTTCATAAATACAGCCTCTACCCTGAGCCGTATTGACATGTGTGCTTACATTGTGTAAGTAGCACTGAATAAATCAAAGTTCATCTAATTTGATTAATTTCTGCATGAAAAAAAACCCCTTACAATATGTGATGTATTCCATGTTACTAAACATTCATACAAAAATTTATTCAAATCAGAACTTTCATACAGAAGTTCTATACAAAAGACTGATTGCACTAATTTTGGTACAAAATGGCTGCTGGTGGCCATCTTTAATTTCGGACCACACCCAAAAACACTCACTCTCATCCCACGGTGATAACAAAGGTACCCAAGAAGTTTCGTAAAGATTGGTTCATAAATATGGCCTCTAGTCTGAGCTGTATAGAAGATGTGTACAAAAAACTGATTAGACCTAATTTCGGTACAAAATGGCCACTGGCAGCCATCTTGAATTTTAGACCGCACCCAGAAACACTCGTTCTCGTCCCAAGGTGATAACAAAGGTACCCAAGACATTTCGTGAAGATCAGTTCATAAATACAGACTCTAGTCTGAGCCGTATTGACATGTGTACTTACTGTGTGTAAATCGCACTGAAAAAAATCAAAGTTCATCTAATTTGCATAATTTCTGCACGAGAAAAAAACCCGTATTATATGTGATGCATCCCATGGTACTAAACATTCACACAAAAAAATTATTCAAATCAGGGCTTTCATATGGAAGTTCTGTGCAAAAATCTGATTGCACCTAATTTTGTACAAAATGGCTGCCATCGGCCATCTTGAATTTCGGACCGGACCCCAAAACACTCGTTCTCGTCCCACGGTGATACCAAAGGTACCCAAGAAGTTTCGTAAAGATCGGTTCATAAATACGGCCTCTAGCCCGAGCCGTATTGGCATTTGCACTTACAGTGCTGAAAGTAACCCCAAAAAACATCAAAATTAGTCTAATTTGCACAATTTACGTACGAGAAAAAAACCCGTATTATATGTGATGTATCCCATGGTACTAAACATTCATACAAAAAATTATTCAAATCAGAGCTTTCGTATGGAAGTTCTGTACAAAAAACAGATTTCTGCATCGTCGGTACAAAATGGCGGCTGGCAGCCATCTTGAATTTCGGACCGCACCCAAAAACACTCGTTCTCGTCCCACGGTCATAACAAAGGTACCCAAGAAGTTTCGTAAAGATCGGTTCATAAATACGGCCTCTAGCCCGAGCCATAGCAGCTTGGCACTTACAGCTCTGAAAGTAACACTAAATAAATCAAAGTCAGTCTAATTTGCATAATTTACGCACGAGAAAAAAACCCGTATTATATGTGATGTATCCCATGGTACTAAACATTTATACAAAACTTTATTCAAATCAGAACTTTCATACAGAAGTTCTGTACAAAAAACTGATTTTTGCATCATCCGTACAAAATGGCCACTGGCAGCCATCTTGAATTTCGGACCACATCTAAAAACACTCGTTCCCATCCCAGGGTCATAACAAAGGTACACAAGAAGTTTCGTAAAGATCGGTTCATAAATACGACCTCTAGCCCGAGCCATAGCCAATTGTTGACGTACGGACAGACGGACAGATGGACAGACGGGCCATGACAATAGCTCAAATTTGACTTCGTCAAAGTTGAGCTAATAACACTAAAAAAAGATATATATCATTTTCATTCATGGAAATTTTATTCAATCACAGATGAATCAATTTGTGATCAACACGAGAAATTTCATTACGCTACAACAAATACTCTTGGTGCCATGGAGAGTCAAAGACACTAAGGGTCCAACACAAAAGTCACACACTCAATATCTGGTATGACCTCCGTTTCCATCGACTACTGCTGTGCATCTATGCCTCATGGAAGCGAACAAGTTAGCATGGAAGTAGGTTAGGGTAGGGTTAGGTTAGGGTTAGGGTTAGGGTTAGGTTAGGGTTCATTTTGGGTTAGTTTAGGGTTAGGGTTAGGTTAGGCTAACCCTAACCCTACTCTACGCCACTGCAGTCGAGCATGACGATGACATAAAGTCAAAATCGGACGAATTGCAGGTCTTCGAGGACGTAAGCCGTATTCTCTCAGCCGGTTGATTACCATTTGAGGATGTATCCGTCTCAGGTTAGGGATGTTCCTGGCTGTCGTTGTTGCCGTTTGTTGCCGGTTCCGGAGATGGACGACACAGATATACTGATCTTGTGCAGGGGTGGTAACTCGGGGTCTCCCGGAGCGGGGTCAGTCTCGAACGTCATCATGTTGTGCATGTCGATGGACTAGCCTGTCTACAGTGTTACGGTAGCAGTTCAAATGCTGGGCAACCTCTCTGTGTGTTCTGCCAGCTCTAATCATACCCAGGGCAAGGAGACGTTGATTCATTGTCAATCTTGGCATGCTAATGTGGAGTCGTTTTAACAGCAGTGCAAGTTTGAATGTGAACGATAGGAAGGCCTTACTTTAGTGTTTAAATACCCAAGGATTCACACTGCTGCATGAATTTTCAGACTCTCCACGTGCAAAACATGCCTTTTCACAAACGTGCAGCACGTCATTTAACGTTAATGCAATATTAACGGGGAAAGCTGTTTTTGTGTTCAATATAACTTATTCATGAACAGGTTAACACTCTTTACACCTACGAAATTATTTTTTTGGAGTTTGATCAATTTCTGCAATGCACACTTTCTTTTTTGGGTGAGTATATGACCTTGGATCAAAGTCGTGACACACCTTTTGAGTCATAAGCAATAATTGTACATTGTAACAAGTATAAATAAGATATATGTCAATCATACCAAGTTATATGGACCGGACAAAGGCTGTATAACTATATCAATTTATTTATTTATTGGTGTTTAAGGTCACATACTTCTGCACAATGGCTAATCATGACCACATGGAGATAAAGTCAAGGTCAGTCAATCGTTTATACCCCATGTTGCCTATTTTAGAGGACTCACACCGCAAGCATTAGTGACTGGGTCCTATTTTACCAGTTTAAACAGAGCTTGTTTACCAAAGTAAACAACAAGCACTGCTTCACTTC
Source organism: Pictodentalium vernedei (assembly GCA_031216915.1). Lineage (NCBI taxonomy): Eukaryota > Metazoa > Mollusca > Scaphopoda > Dentaliida > Dentaliidae > Pictodentalium > Pictodentalium vernedei. Next base: position 673,876,232 of record CM062297.1, on the reverse strand, counting down.
CCAGGGTTCCTGCAGGGGTATAACAATATCAAAGGTTTGCTGTCTGTGACCTTGATGATATGACCCGGGATCATAGTCGTGACACACCTTGGAGTCATGGGCAATAACTGTACAAAGAATAAATAAGATCTGTCAATCATAGCAAGTTATATGGACCGGACAAGGGCTGCATAACAATATCAAAGGTTTGATGTCTGTGACCTTGACCTTAATGATATGGCACATGATCAAAGTCGCAACACACCTTTGAGTCATGGGCAATAATTGTACCAAGTATAAATGAGCTCTGTCAATCATACCAAGTTATATAGAAATTTGTTTTAACTGTCACCTTAACATGGGGTATGTGACCTTGACCTTGAGGGGCGCATACCATATTATAATTCGCAACACACTGTCTTTTGATATTACTTATTGTTAAAAGTTTTGTAGAATAATATTCAGTGGTTAAGAAGTTTTTGCCCGGACAAACAAAATGTTTACAGCGGACGGACGGACAGATGGACAACTTAGCATTAGAAAAAGCTCCGCTGACTTAGTCAGTTGGAGCTAAATGAAAGTGTCAATGACACTGTAGCTCAACTTGTTAAGACATGTACATGTATAGTATGTGACACAGCAATGACAAGCATCTAGGTAATGACCTGATAACAAAGGTACATATAAAGTATTGTAACGGTCTGTACATAAATACTGACCGTAGCCTGTAACAAATGTATAGGTAAAGTATTGTAAAGGTGGGTGACAGTCAGATGCTAAACTAGAAAAGAAATCTTTCGAGTCCCAGAGTGGGTCTGACTGAACCCCAAAATATTTGTTCTCATAGCACAGTAATAACAAAGACACCCCAAACACACTCGTTCCTGTCCCAAGGTGAAAACAAAGGTACCCAAGAAGTTTCGTGAAGATCAGTCATAAATACGAGCTATATAGAAATTGTGACAAAAAACTGATTGGACCTAATTTCGGTACAAAATGGCCACTGGCAGCCATCTTGAATTTTGGACCGCACCCAGAAACACTCGTTCTCGTCCCATGGTGATAACAAAGGTACCCAAGAAGTTTTGTGAAGATAGGTTCATAAATACAGCCTCTAGCCCGAGCCGTATTGACATGTGCACTTACAGTGTACAAGTAGCATTGAATAAATCAAAGTTCATCTAATTTGCATAATTTCTGCACGAGAAAAAAACCTGTACTATATGTGATGTATTCCATGTTACTAAACATTCATACAAAAATTTATTAAAATCAGAACTTTCATACAGAAGTTCTGTACAAAAGACTGATTGCACTAATTTTGGTACAAAATGGCTGCTGGTGGCCATCTTGAATTTCGGACCACACCCAAAAACACTCGTTCTCATCCCACAGTGATAACAAAGGTATCCAAAAAGTTTCGTAAAGATCGGTTCATAAATACGGCCTCCAGCCTGAGCCATATAGAAGTTATGTACAAAAAACTGATTAGACCTAATTTCGGTACAAAATGGCCACTGGCAGTCATCTTGAATTTTGGACAGCACTCAGAAACACTTGTTCTTGTTCCAAGGTGATAACAAAGGTACCCAAGACATTTCGTGAAGATCAGTTCATAAATACAGACTCTAGCCTGAGCTGTATTGACATGTGTACTTACTGTGTGTAAGTAGCACTGAAAAAAATCAAAGTTCATCTAATTTGCATAATTTCTGCACGAGAAAAAAAACGTATTATATGTGATGTATCCCATGGTACTAAACATTCACACAAAAAATTATTCAAATCAGCACTTTCATACGGAAGTTCTGAGCAAAAATCTGATTGCACCTAATTTTGTACAAAATGGCTGCCATCGGCCATCTTGAATTTTGGACCGGACCCCAAAACACTCGTTCTCGTCCCACGGTGATACCAAAGGTACCCAAGAATAGTGTTGTGTGGTTTTATTTTCCTTGTTTCGGTTCGGTTTTTAAAAAAAAAAACTTGGTTTATAGGTCGGTTTTCGATTTTTTACAGTAAGACATCTGCAGTTTCCAACAGAAACTATGTAGTGTCAATATAATGCCCATACTGTCATATTTTCAAAGATGATTTAATTGGCATTGACTTGCATTTGTGCTAAGTATATATATATGGCAGGCATTATCAAAACAAAATAATATAAAAGAAAATAAAATGTAACAGTGTTCGTAGAAAATCACCACTCACCAATTCTAGGCACATGCCCCCCCCCCCCCCTCTGGTCTTTAAGTTCAGGCATAAGAGAGTCCATGATGAATTGATATTAACACATGGGTGTGAAAAGAGCTAATTCACAATTTCCCAGAGCTCTGTTCAGTGCTCACTCCTGGGTGTGGCCCTGGGCAGCCTAACAAAATGACCCTACCAGGCATTGCAAATAATAACAAGCATTGCCAAGTGGGTCACCTAGACACCCAACCTAACATATTTGACAATGAACTGATGTATGGACTCTTTTCAATACCCCCCCCCCCCCCCCCCCCACAGTGGTGACTAGTCCCACCACCCACCCTAGTAAAAGAATCAGCAATCATTTCATGTCAGCCTGGAATGGGAAAGTCATATTGTTTGTAGTTTGGTGGTTTTCAAAACGAACCACTTTACCAAATACCTATTGTCTTTCCTCCCCCCCCCCCCCCCCCCCCCCCCACCTCGCGCACGCAATGGTTTTAGCTCAACGGAATTGATTTCACAAATTCACTGGTGTACTGTTATATATTGTAACTTTTTTTGCGTTTGCCTCTTGCCATTCCAATTTCTATTTCTACTGCTGATTTGTTCCTTTGGTTGGTCCCCTTAAAGTAAGTTGTGTGGGAATGCAACCGTGGCACGTTGACAGCGATATTACGGAACGCAGCTTTTTCCCGTGGATATGGACGATTCGGTCTTGGGATGTTTCGTCCTCGGACGTTTCGGTTCACGACGTTTTGGACTTCATATATTGAACTAAATAGAATAAGAACTTGCGGTTTCGTGTTTTTAGTGGGCCGAAGCCTTCAGGACAAATTGTCTCTGGTCGGAACGTCCCAAGACTGAATTGCACTAAAACCTCTTCCCGGATAAGCACATCAAGGGAGGCAACTGACTACATCCGAAACACGTGGTGGGGCAACCCGTGACAAATGTTATTTTCGAATACGACAATGAAATGCCAAGACCTTTTTCTGATATGATATTATTCCCTGTCCAACAGATTGTAGATAAGTAATTTTAATTAAACTGATTGACAATGTCATACAAACCTGTTCAAAAATGAAGCCAATTGCACAAGGTATTTCCTGTAATCAGTGAAATGTAGGCGTGTTGGCTGTCTGTTTTGTCATTCTCACAGAAAACACAACCCATTTTTATGTCAACGATGTGTGATTGACAACTTGTCATACATCATTCTCGAGTGATTTGGACATGCTGCAGCGACCCCTTTACACCCAGAATGTGGCGTGCATTGACGACACTGTTATTTCCTGACAAAGCTTGACATTTCAGACAATGTTAGTGCAAACTGAATAAAGAAAACATCTCTTCCCGACATTTTAGGAAAAAAACGAAACCGTACTCATTTACCAGTTACACGGTTTCGGTTTTCAAGCAAAACCGAAACCGACTTATAAAACCGGTTAACCATACAACACTACCCAAGAAGTTTCGTAAAGATCGGTTCATGAATACGGCCTCTAGCCTGAGCCATATTGGCATTTGCACTTACAGTGCTGAAAGTAACACTAAATACATCAAAGTTAGTCTAATTTGTATAAATTACACACGAGAAAAAAAACCTGTATTATATGTGATGTATCCCATGGTACTAAACATTCATACAAAAAATTATTCAAATCAGCGCTTTCATAAGGAAGTTCTGTGCAAAAATCTGATTGCACCTAATTTTGTACAAAATAGCTGCCAGCGGCCAACTTGAATTTCGGATCGGACCCAAAAACACTTGTTCTCGTCTCACGGTCATAACAAAGATACCCAAGAAGTTTCGTAAAGATCGGTTCATAAATACAGCCTCTAGCCCGAGCCGTATTGAATTCTTGACAGACGGGCAGACGGATGACTGGCCATGGCATAAGCTCAAATTTGGCTTTGCCAAAGTTGAGCTAAAAATGATGTTGCATACCAAATTTAAAAATATTTTTATTCTTTCAAGCCAGCACAAGGCCACCACCAGGCATGGGCTATGTCCCTTGACAGCAAGTTCTTACATTGGACATATTTCCAGGCAACACATTTTCAAAGTCAAAAAAATGGAAAAAGGGACATAACTCAGCCAAAATTGGTCGGACCGAACCCACATTCAAACTTGACCTGCGTATTCTTGAGGCAAACCTATGTACAAAACTTGTTGTTGATTCAATAACTTAAACTGAAATTATCATCCTGACACCAAATTTCCAAAGTTGTGAAATTGGGTGGAAAAGCGTTGAAAAAGGGGCATAACTCCAGCAAAAATTATCTGAGTTGACGAGAACTGTTTAGTTGTATCCCATGAGTCGCTGAGAGTAACAAGTGGGATGCAATTGATCTGCTCTTATCAATGAGATGGAATACAGAAAACCAGATCAGTTAATGGCTTAACAGTCTTTTTATTTATTTATTTAATGTTGTTTAAGGTCACATATTTATGCACAATGGCTAATCGTGACCATGACAGTTTTTATGGGTGGAGGAAGCCGGAGTACCTGGAGAGAACCACGGAGCATCACTGAGCAATTGTCAGCACCTCAACATTCTAACTCTGTTCAAGCTCCGCTCAAGCAGGGTAACAGCAGTTGAAGACATGTGCACCATCGACGTACATTAGTACATGGCGTCATCATGCCCCCATGTAGGCAACCGGGATAAAGTGCCTTGCCCAAGGACACAATGCAGGTCGTCCTGGACAGGGATTGGTAAGTGAATTCCTAAACATGTGCCAACAGGATTCTATTACTCTCTGCACATCATTCATTCATCAAGTAAATGAAGTAGTAATTACAGTATGCCATTCATTCATGAAGATACCATAATGTTCACGTTATTGTTCATCATAGCTATTTTTTTCTTTTTTTTGAGTTTAAGGTCACATATTTCTGCACAATAGGTGACCATGGAGATAAAGTAAAGTTTACGTTGTTTATATCCATATTGCCCATTTCAGGGGACTATTACATCCCAAACATTGGTGACTGGGTCTTATTTTACCAGTAACAGAGCACTGCTTCACTTCCGGGAGTTCCCACAGCTATCACAGATAACACAAGTTGTTTGTATTTTATGCTATTTTAATTAATGGTGTTGAACTGGATGGTATTTGTGCACAATTTTCAAATGCAAATGATAGTTTTGCAGCTGTTAACCCTTTACCCAACTTAACGGTCAAAACCGGCCAGCGCTATTCTAAAAAATCGCCAATTAATTTTCAAAATATTTTCATTTTTTGTCTAAAAAACATAGGTTATGACCCCTCGTTGGAACGAGCTCATCGAGCTCGTTCCAACGAGGGGTCATAACCTATGTTTTTGAGACAAAAAATGAAAAAATTTAGTTATTCAAGAATTTTTTTTGCAAGTGTCGTCTGCTTTTCATGTTAGGTAAAGGGTTAAAACATCTTCTGATCATACACAATTGTCTATTTAGACAACTCTTACCCACTGAACCCAGCTGGTGCATAACTGCAGTGCAGACGTAATAGTTCCAAGAGCCTTGTTTGAGAGGGTGGTTTGGAAAACTACACTCTCATTTTCCATTAGATCCGACTGAATGGGGCCAAAATAGCTGCATCAGATTGATTTTCATGTCAAGTTTTTAATAAAAATCTAAGATCATTACAACATTAACAAGAGCAACGCGAAGCATGGCATAAGCCCCCTCCTGCAACACCATTTATAGCATTATGCCATCAAAAGCATGACATGTGCCTGCAGCAATATGTACTAATATAAACAAGCATGGCAAAAATTATTTCAATCCAATGTATGATGACAGAGCTAGAGCAGCAAATATGTTGGACGAACACATTTTTCAATAAAATCCCCTAAGTTAAACAAGGGAAAATAACTCTGTAAATGTTTACACGAAGATGTTAATTCTGCTGTAGGATCCGTTCCCCCATGTTGACGAACAAGCATGGCAAAAATTATTTGAAACCGACAAATAATGAAAGTGCTAGAGCAGCAAATATGTTGGACGGACACATATGCGTTATGCTCAAACGTATGCAGCTCTCCACTAGATACCCCCTCCGGCCAATAAATCTGTAAACTGGATCAACATTATTTTATTTATCAAGTTGAATGTTTCATGAAATTCTCATCAATTCATCATGGTTGGTATTTAATAGCCAAGACATGACTTCACCATAAATTCACCAATTTATTGAGGGTGTTTAACTTGACAGGCTTGTTAACTCTTAACCAACTGAGTATTTTCAAGGTATTTTTCATGCTGTGAAGCACCCATGACTAGACTTGAAGGAAAAATCATCAAAATTTAACTCAAGAAATCATTGGTGAAAAAGTCAATTCAACTTCCAGGGGCAAAATTTGATTAAATGTGCCTAAATTTTATTTATTTCAGTGACAAAAGAAATCCTGTCCTGCCAGCAGCAAGTAAAGAGTTAATTAATGAAAAAAAAGTTAAAGATTTCTCATTATTTCAATTCTGAACAAGAAAAAGATGGAAGTCGGTAGATTTTCATTATTATTTTGTAAATATTGTTTTCCAAAAGAGAAACCCACCATAGGTATTAAGACACATACCTTTGTAAATGACCTATTAACAAGTCTAACATCTCATAATTTGGTTCTGGTAATTTATGAACTAGAGTATGGATGTCATGGATTCTCAGTGTTTTGGATTCCTTTTCTAAAATAGATGACAAGACAATATAAGTTACTAAGTTTGCAATATGAAAAAAATGATAAAACTACAATAATTTGTATATTTTTTATACTTACCAATGGCCCAGACTTAGCTGGTGCAAACTCAAAGTTATCAAGGGCCAAACACAAATTTTGAACACCCCAATCCCCAAAATTTGCTTGCAAAACCAAAAATTAAAAGTCCTATCTGGTCCTCCATACTTTTGCCCTCCGCGCATGCGCAGTCGTCAGGATATGACCGAAATTAGCGCTAACATCATTCTTTGTAGAAAAAAGAACTACATAATAACTCAGTGGGGAGATATGAGTGCCCACTCATGGGAGGGCCATACCAATGGTAAGTATAAACAAGAGGCCCCAGGGGGCCTGAGGGTGCTCACCTGACATGGTAGTCTAAATATCAAACCAGGGACTTGACTTGAATAAGCTGCATATGCCCCTCCTAAGAAAAGCATATACCAACTAGATGAAGCTGCTGTGTCCACACAATACACAGAGTTTTCCTTCTATTTTCAGTTCCTGCACTTTTACGTCCCAAAATTGAGATAAACGCATAAAAAAAACAGATTTTTTTTTATTTTTGTTTGGAAATTTTCCAAGTCCCACCAGGCCCCCAAATTTTCAGAGTAAAAAAAAAAAAAAAAAAATAAAAATTTTTGTCTTAAAACTGACCAAAACGCATAAAAAAAGAAAAAAAAATTTCCAGATTTTGGTCCAAAATTTCAAAGTCCGGAACAGAACCCCAAATTTTCAGCCTAAATATGAACCCAGGGACTTGGCTTGAACAAACTTGAATCTCACCCCTCTAAGGATGCTGCATACCAAAATATCAGAAGATTCTTATTGGTAGATCTGAAGAAGATTTTTAAAGAATATTCCTCATACTGCACTAATTTGAACATTTGGGCTCCCATAAAGAGCCCAAATATGGACCCAGGGAACTGATTTCAATAAACATGTGAAACAATACCCCAAAGATGTTATATGTGAAATTTGAAAGCTTTTGGAGCAGTGGTTTGGGAGAAAAGTAGTCTTACATGTTTTTCCCATTACCCACAGTGTTAAAAAATGCTGACTCAGCACTTTTTCAAAAGTCCCCAAAAAGTACCCCATGATAAAACCGGTGGCAATTTTTTTTGACCATTCCATTCTGTTGCCCCTAAGGGAGCTTCACACCACATAAGAATTCTCAGTGCCATGTAGTTTTGGAGATATGGGCATTTTAATTTTTTTCTATTTTTAGCTCCTGCGGTTCCCATGGGGTGACGGGAAAAAACATTTTGCCATAAATTAAGTACTTATGACCCAACAAGCCCTCATATCAAATTTGGTTCAAATCTGCCTCTCGGTTTGAAAACTAGAAATTTTGGGCGGGGCGAAAATTTTTGCCCCTCCTATAACAAAGGCACATATAGCTCCTCGAACTTCTCTTGAACAAATCTGAGTCTACACATCAAAAGGAAGCTGCACACCAAATATCAAGTCTCTGCTACTGCTGGTTCATGAGAAGATTTCTTAAGATTTTAGCACACTTTTTGGGCGTGGCCCTACAGAGGGGTGTGTCAACTTGAATTGACATATGATAGGGAACATGCACAGCAAATTTTGTTGAATTTGGTCCAGCAGTTCGTGAGAAGAAGTTGATAATGTCATGTTAACGACGGACGGACGGGGAGCGATCAGTTAAGCTCCCCTTGAGCTTCGCTCAGGTGAGCTAAAAATATACAAATTACTTTAAATTTATCATATTTTTATACTATAACCCAATGGACCAGACTCAGCTGAATCGTAAAAGGGCGGAAGGCCTAGGACTTCAGAATTAGTAGACCAACATAGTTCCAAGCCTGTAATCCAAGGTGAAAGGAAATTAAATTTAAAAGGAACTACATGTATGTCTCTCTATACAGTAATAGAGAAGACACATCATAAATAAGGAGCAAAATTCAAGTAATTCCGTATTTCTTAGCATGAAGACTACGCTAATTGGATGTAACAAGTTCCCAATTTTTAAAGCTAGTCTGGACTAAGTCCCAGAAATTAGGATGGTGTATTTGAGAAGGAGAGGATATCCCCCACAAACATACGCCGTATACAATACAAGAGGCCCCAAGGGGCCTGAGGGCGCTCACCTGACATGGAAGCCTAAATATCAACCCAGAGAATTGATTTCAACAAGTTGCATCTGCTCCTCCTAAGAAAAGCTTATACCAAATATCCAAAGATTCTGACCAGTGGATCTAAAAAAAAAAGAAGATTTTTAAAGAATATTCCTCATATTGGACTAAGTTATAATTCGGGCTCCCACAGGGACTTGACTTTAACAAACTTGAACCTCACCCCCCTAAGGATGCTGCACACCAAATATCAAAACATTCCGACTGCTGGATCTGAAGAAGAAGATTTTTAAAGAAAATTCCTCATTTTGAACTAAGTTATAATTCAAGCTCCTACAGTGAGTCCAAATATGGACCTAGAGACTTGGCTTGAACAAACTTGAATCTCACCCCCCTAAGCATGGTGCATGACAATGTCAAAAGATTATGCCTGCTGAATCTTGAGAAGAAGATTTTCAAAGAAATTTGCCTGAAATGCACTAAGTTCGAATTCAAGCTTCTATAGTGAGCCCAAATATGAACCTAGGGAGCCGATTTGAACAAACTTGAATCAGATCCCCTCCACAATGTTGCACACCAAATATCAAAAGATTTTGCCTGCTGGATCTGGAGAAGAAGATTTTTGAAGAAATTTGCCTGAAATGCACTAAGTTCGAATTCGAGCTTCTATACTGAACCCAAATATAAACCCAGGGGGCCGATTTGAACAAACTTGAATCAGATCCACCCCACAATATTGCATGTCGAATATCAAAAGATTCTGCCTGCTGGATCTGGAGAAGAAGATTTTTTAAGAAATTTGCCTGAAATGCACTAAGTTCGAATTCGGGCTTCTATAGTGAGCCCAAATATGAATCCAAGGGGCCTATTTGAACAAACTTGAATCAGATCCAGCCCACAATGTTGCATACCAAATATCAAAAGATTCTGCCTGCTGGATCTGGAGAAGAAGATTTTTTAAGAAATTTGCCTGAAATGCACTAAGTTCGAAATCGGGCTTCTATACTAAGCCCAAATATGAACCCAGGGGACCGATTTGAACAAACTTGAATCAGATCCACCCTACAATGTTGCATACCAAATATCAAAAGATTCTGCCTGCTGGATCTGGAGAAGAAGATTTTTTCATCTTTTTCCCAATGCCTACAGTGTTAAAAAGTGCTGACTCAGCACTTTTTCAAAGTCCTGAAAAAAGTACCTTGTGATCAAACCGATAGGGATTTTTTTTAACCATTCTATTCTACTGGATAAAAGTAAGCTTTATACAAAATAAGAATTCTCTGTGCCGTGTAGTTTTGGAGATATGGCAGTTTTAAGGTTTTTCCTATTTTTAGCTCCCGAGGTTCCCAAGGGGCAATGAGAAAAAAAATGTTTGTATCAATCAACTACTTATGACCCATTATCATCTCATGTCAAATTCGGTTCAAATCGACCTGACGGTTCTGAAAATAGAAATTTTAGGCGTGGCCAAAATTTTTGCCCCTCCCGTAACGAAGGCAAATAATGCCCGACAAACTTCTCTTGAACAAACTTGAGTCTACACCTCAAAAGGAAGCTGCATACCAAATATCAAGTCTCTGCTATTGCTGGTTCTTGAGAAGAAGCTTTTTAAGAATTGGAGCATTTTTGCCCCATCCCTCTGCTCAATATGAGCTGAAACCTAATTTGACAAAAAATCAAAATGCCCTTATATAACCCCTACTCACATGAAATTTCATTAATATGCGGCCAGTGGTTTGGGAGAAAAAGGCCCAAACACCACCTTCACGACGGACGCCGGACGACGGATGAAAAGTGATCAGAATAGCTCACCCTGACTTTCAGTCAGGTGAGCTAAAAACACAAGCTGTATCCAGGATCTAATCTGCAGACAAAACAGCTTCACTCATAGTTACATACTTATCAAGCCAGAGGAGAGGTAAACCCCCCCCCTTTTGATAGAATCTTCAAAAAGAAGAGGGGAGCGCTCTGGAATCAGTAAAAACGGTACCAAATAACAATATAAATATTCGTCGAATAGACACCCAGGTATTAATTATTGTTAATAAATTGGTGCTTAATGCCACTTCAGAAGCTAAGGCTATAGTGGCGATCCCAGTAATTAATATCGCCCGCTTGTAACGTATACCGGAGTCAGCATATGCAGTTAGGTCGAAAACTGATGATATAATATATAACATACACATGTCCAATAGAATCAGAATGGACGATCTCTGCAGAGTAAACACACTTCCAAGGTAACCCACTGGCGACCCATTCAGGTGTACAATAAATTCCAGTAATAACACTCCCAGACATGTTCTATCCGATATCTATGTTCCTAGAAACGTGTGAATATACGAGAGTGTAAGACAAGATGTATTCGATTGGGTACTGCCATTAATAGAAACCTGGAACTAGAAATGGATCAAGCTATGATTAACAGACTCATCACGGACTGCCCCCGAAGTAATTAATTGTTTCTAAGGTCCTTAACATACAATAATGTGTCTGCCTATAATGCAATTATTATGGGTGTGAGCACTGAAATCCCGCATGTAATCATCTGAAGACCAGTTAACTGACTTGACAGCCTCCCAGGTACCCAAAGGCTCGCAATTTATTGATGATGAAACATATGCTCGTATATGACATATAGACGAACAACCACAGGAAACCAACCAACTAGAAAGTGGATGTGCCCATGAGGTCGCCATAGAACATGACCCAGCCGCCAATCGAGAAGTCATGAAATGCATGTATGTTCTTAAATGCATGCAAGGCTTACAGGAAGAAAACTACGTCTTGCCCAGTAATCGCCTCTTAACACATTGGAGGTGTGGAGGGGGGGGGGGGGGGAGGGGGGGATTCAAAATCATATCAAACCCCCCTCACCCGCATTACTTGAATCGTTCTTGTGTTAGTCATCAAATAATATAGGAACCTCAAGGCTCCCTTATGTCTGACTGACTCCATAATGCCACTAAGGGCAGAGAAGGATGTGAAGAACAAATACTTCCCCTGATAAAGAAGGTCCTCTCATGGAGGAAGCTTCCGGGGAACATCCCATAACAGACACCTGAGAAGATTGATTCAAGGTTTCTGTGCTGACAGAGGTGATACTATCAAGATTTTGCAACGAGACTGTTCGAACTAAACAGAATCTGCTAAATCAACGGAGTTCTAGGATGCGCCTATCCTATCATTCTATCCCATGAGATCAACAGAGCGACTACTGCATACCTTCAATGATCTGAGCATGGCGACACGAACGTCGGTAACTGATTGTTCTGGTGTGTCGCAAACAGATCTATCATGGGACGATCCCACTGGTAGCAAATCTGCCTGAATATTCGCTTCTTGAGAGTCTGGTCCGATGGCAACAGGCGACCTTTCCGTGAGAGCGAGTCTGCAAGTACATTCAGACGACCTGGTATATGACAGACAGAAAGATAAACATGATGATTCATGACCTATAGGAGAATCTTCTCCGTTAATTCACATGATGGCATTGAATGAGTAGCGCCTTGGTTCCTGATGTAAGCTACTACTGTCGAATTGTCCGACAAAATTTGAACATGGACGTCTGCTATTATGTGAACCCAATGTTGTAGCACTAGCCATATTGACATCATCTCTTTGATGTTTATGACCTTCTCTAGAAACCGAGGGTCCCAAAGACCCTGACACCTCAAGACTGCAGGACTTAGGGTCGCGCCCCAGCCTGTCTGACTCGCATCCGTCATAATCGTGAAAGACGGATCCGGAAGTTGCAGCAGAACTCCCTGAGTTAACCACTGAATATCTGCCCAAATCTGAACCCTCGTTTTACTAGGTCCGTTAAAACAATACTGGTTTCAAGTGAATGTGTCTTCACACTCCAGTTCTAAGTAAAGAATATCTGGAGGGGATGCGTGCGCAGATGGCCCATCAGAATAAGATCCACAGCCGCTCTGCACAGCCCCATCAGTAGCATGAATTCCTTCGCTGTTAATGCGTCTTGAGTGTAGACAAAAGCAAGCTCAACAACTGACTAATTTCGCTTTGGGTAACGGCGGATGAACCAGATTGTTGCGAGTCTCCAAGCTCATTCCCAAGTGAGTGAACGACTTGGATGGAGGTATATCCAACTTTTTCTCATTTACGATGAAACCGAGACATCGGAGCAAAAAAGCAGACTCTGAACATAGTTCTGAAGAATAATTCTGTTTCCATATCTCTGTAGTAAGCCGCAGATGAATGTGCTCGGAATATACGAGTGAATGCCCAGGCAGCCAGGTTCAGGCCAAAGCACATTGCTCTGAACTGATACACCTTCACTTGTATGGCGAACTGCAGGTAGTTTCTGAATGCCAGATGTACCAGAACATGAAAGTATACATCCTTTAGATCTATGCTTGTCGCATAGTCATTCACGCGAACGCTCGCTCTTACCGACTGAATGGTCTCCATATAGAATTTTGGAGCCACGATAAGCTTGTTTATCCAGCTCAAGTCTATTACTGGTCGGAATGAGCCGTCTGGCTTTGGTATGAGGAACAGGTGACTGTAAAAACCCTGAGAATCCTGATTCTCGGCAACCTCTATTGCTTCCTTTAATAATATTGCTGTACCTCCACTAGGAGAGACTCTCTTTTGAAAGGATCCGATGGAAGATCTGTCCAACGCAGACATCTTGTTGGTGGGGGTGCTGCTCAGAATGATAGCCATAGGCCGTCCGAGACTACACTTCTCACCCACTGATCTTCCGTGACTGCTGTCCAGTTGCTCGCGAAGATGATACCCTTCAGTCTGCCAACTGGCAAGCAATACAGATCTTGAACATCACCTGTATGACCTGTGAGGCTTACAGAAGGAGAAACTACGTCCTCCCCACAAAGAACCTCATCCCGTCGGCCTAGGGGGCCTCTGACCGATAGTCCTGATCAGACCTACACCCCTTTCCCGAGTCGCTATATTGATGACCTCCAGAGTAATTGTAAGAGGGCTTCTTGTACCCTTGTGAGGAGTTCCCTTTTGACGTTTAGATCTGGAACGTACTCATTTACTCTTGTCTGCTGAAGCGGGTTGATGAGATGTTGACTTCAAAAGCAGATCACTTGACGCTTTCGTAATAGCCTGATCATAGACTTACGAAAGCTTGTCGTCCAAAATAGTATGTCCGGAGACCAGAGCGACCCAGAGAGAGCTTTTCACCTTGTCATCTATAAGTGATGATGATGCAAGGGCAGCATCATGTCTGATTAACCCCAGATTAGCCACTGTAAGGGTGGAGTTATACGTGGTATACAAATTGCTCTGGAAAGAACTCTAAGAGAGGAACAAACATCCTCACTCAAATTCCCTCCCATTGAAACGTTGCCCCATAGCTCTGGTAAGGTGATCTGCGAAAGACATTGCTTCCAAATTCGCTCTACTTGATGAAATTGCCGTTGTAATTGTGTCTGAGCGAATTGTGAATGATGCAGGCAAGGCTACATCTAGATCTTTTGGCTGCTCTTTCAAAACAGAGGATCTCTGAACATCTTCTCCAACCATTTTTAAATGAATAAAGTCCATGAAACGGTATGTTTATGGAAGATCTAGTTAAGAAACCGCCCTTTCCTCGCACTCGAGAGGTGAATACGGCGTCGTCTACATGGCCAAAGACCTGCAACACCTACCTAGACTGAACCGGAAAAGAAAGAACTTCTTCCTTTGTCTGTATAAAGTCTGCGTCCAATGACGTCAGCGGTTTCTCACTTAGCATCGCAGCATTCTGATTCGTTGGAACAAATTCAGGGTAGTATTGATGGATGAAATCCATCGCAACCCTGTGCTGTTCCAAAAGGAAAGGGTAATCCTCTTCCTTATCCCTTTCACCATCAGAGAGAATCAGTTACGAATCTCGGTCCAGAACAGATGACTGGACCGACCCAACACTGTCCGACAGCTCAGGTTCGGGGTCTGAGGGAGACTGCATCTGCACTCGCTGGGATGCTGCGATCAGCTGCGCAATCTGAGACAGCAAGTCCATCATCGAGGCCTGAGGAGCAGCAGTCTTCTATTTCCTAGCCACTTGCAGCTCCTGGGACGGTGCGTCGAAGATGAATATCCGAAGTCGGGTAGCTAGGATGCGGTCGTGTGTGCTTTAATAAAGTAGCAAAGGAAGCCATGACTGAAGCTGACCCTGGCTACAGACTAGACGGAGCGCCCCGAGCGGTGGGCAGACGTATGCTCCGTCTCGTGCAAGTTTCCAACCCAAAAACTTCATTTCAGCTTGTGAAACATAGCGGAAGAAGGCGTGACTGAAGCCGCCCCCAGCTGCAGACTAAACAGAGCGTCCAGAGTGGAGGGCGGACATATGCTCCGGCTCGTGCAAGTTTCTCATAACAACATTTGGCCCCAAATGTTCTGTTAGGTTAGAGAGGGGCCTCTCCTGCTCACGGTCTATTAGACCTCGCCGAGTACAAGAAACTTGCTGACTTCCTCCTTATTTATATTAAAGTGCTCGCTCTACCCACATCTACACTTCCTTCGACCGCAATGGACTTACCCGGCGTCACGGCACCCACGGACGGAGTACTGCTTCACCAGTCGAGCTAGCTGCTTGCAAGAGATTAAAACCCTTAACAAAAGGCCCTAACTCTTACAATCATGAGCACTGCAGCTAGCTCTTTGTGCTCAACGGAGTGCGACAACGGTAGCACACTTGGATGGATGTCAGAATATCAGCACCATGTTCATGTTCCTCTGAAATAGAAACTGATAAAATGAATCATACTGTGGTGAGAGGCCTGGCCTCAGAACTTCACCGCCAACAACGTACTGCGACACCCATCTCCAACATTAGTCATCCCAGTGAACACAAGAATGATAAGAGTCTGCAGGAGTGCATCGACTAAAGTCGATATCAGTCCTCCAAACTCCACAACAAAATATATAATTAAGATACATGAATAATAGCAATCAAAATTAAATTAAAAATATTTTTTGGAAACAAAAAGTTTTGAAAAAACGCCTAAGTTCCCAAAGGGAACATTAAGAGCCCAAAGGCATCCCGATAGAGCCTAAATGTGGACAAAATCCAAATTTTCTTAGCTACACTACCGGAATAATATTCCACGTATCCGAAAGTAAGTCTACAGTAATAGAATATAAACAAGAGCACCTACTAGCGGGGCAACATACGCCCATCAAAATTGGAACATGCACAAGTTTCTCTGGGGTAAAGTTTGAAATTTTTGTTGACACAACTGTCTGTCCCCCCCCCCCCCCCCCCTCCAATCATTGCCCATTCCCCTGCCCTGTCTGGGGTAAAGGGTAATTCACCTGTTTTCACATTTTCATATTAATCGAACTGAGGTCTTCACAAAATAAAAACAATTCTGCTGTAGAAGATTCTCCTCGCCATTTACAATGGTCGCGTCCATTCATTGACCGGTCAACTTCATTGATAACGATTGACGACAGGTGGTACCATGGAAAAGGACATTTTGATGATCATAATAGCTTTCAATGGTGATGATTCTCATCGTTTAAAAATAAAATGGTGTTATTTGCTCCTGTCACATGCGCAACAACAATTATGATCAACATGGGTGCAAAGTTTGAACAATAAAGCAAGTAAAATGTTGGAGTAGGTGACACAATAGTGTAATGTTTCAAGTACTACTAAAAGATGCATATCTCTGGAAATACAAACTGGAGTTACTTGCTCTTGTCACATGCACAACGGCAATTGGTGATCACCATGTGTGCAAAGTTTGAACAATATAGCATGCAAAATGTTGAAGGAGTAGGCGACACAATACTGTAATGTTTTAAGAACTAACAGGGGGGCATAACTCTGGAAATACTACAAAACAGAGTTACCTGCTCTTGTCACATGCACAACGGCAATTGGTGATCAACATGTGTGCAAAGTTTGAACAATATAGCATTTAAAATGTTGAAGGAGTAGGCGACACAATACTGTAATGTTTTAAGTACCAAAAGGGGCATAACTCTGGAAATACAAAACAGAGTTACCTGCTCCTGTCACATGCACAACTGTAATTACTGATCAACATGTGTGCAAAGTCTGAACAATGTAGCATGTAAAATGTTGAAGGAGTAGGTGACACAATAGTGTAATGTTTCAAGTATTAAAAGGGGGCATAACTCTGGAAGTACAAAACAGAGTTACCTGCTCTTGTCATATGCACAACGGCAATTGGAGATCAACATGTGTGCAAAGTTTGAACAATGTAGCATGTAAAATGTTGAGGGAGTAGGTGACACAATAGTGTAATGTTTCAAGTATTAAAAGGGGGCATAACTCTGGAAGTACAAAACAGAGTTACCTGCTACGGTTACATGCACAACTGCAATTACTGATCAACATGTGTGCAAAGTTTGAACAATGTAGCACGTAAAATGTTGAAGGAGTAGGCGACACAATACTGTAATGTTTTAAGTACTAAAAGGGGGCATAACTCTAGAAATACAAAATGGAGTTACCTGTGCTTGTAACATGCACAACGGCAATTACTGATCAACATGTGTGCAAAGCTTGAACAATGTAGCATATAAATTTTTGGAGGAGTAGGCGACACAAAAATTGTTTATGGACAGACAGACAACGCCATAACATAATACGTCCATCAAAAAATGACGGCATATAAAAACTACCTATATATGAGGACGATGTCAATCTAAACAACGGCAATGTAAACAAGAGGCCCAAAGGGGCCTGAGAGCGCTCACCTGACATGGTAGCCTAAATATCAACCCAGAGAATTGATTTCAACAAGTTGCATCTGCTCCTCCTAAGAAAAGCTTATACCAAATATCCAAAGATTCTGACCAGTGGATCTAAAAAAAAGAAGATTTTTAAAGAATATTCCTCATATTGAACTAAGTTATAATTCGGGCTCCCACAGGGAGCCCATATATGAACACAGGGACTTGGCTTTAACAAACTTAAATCTCACCCCGCTAAGGATGCTGCACACCAAATATCAAAACATTCTGACTGCTGGATCTGAAGAAGAAGATTTTTAAAGAAAATTCCTCATTTTGAAATAAGTTACAATTCAAGCTCCCACAGTGAGTCCAAATATGAACCTAGGGACTTGGCTTGAACAAACTTGAATCTCACCCCCCTAAGCATGGTGCATACCCAATATCAAAAAGATTCTGCCTGCTGGATCTTGAGAAGAAGATTTTCAAAGAAATTTGGCTGAAATGCACTAAGTTCGAATTCGAGCTTCTATAGTGAGCCCAAATATGAATCTAGGGGGCTGATTTGAACAAACTTGAATTAGATCCACCCCACAATGTTGCATACCAAATATCAAAAGATTCTGCCTGCTGAATCTGGTGAAGAAGATTTTTTAAGAAATTTGCCTGAAATGCACTAAGTTCGAATTCAGGCTTCTATAGTGAGGCCAAATATGAATCCAGGGGGCCAATTTGAACAAACTTGAATCAGATCCACCCCTCAATGTTGCATACCAAATATCAAAAGATTCTGCCTGCTGGATCTGGAGAAGAAGATTTTTTAAGAAATTTGCCTGAAATGCAATAAGTTCGAATTCGAGCTTCTATACTGAGCCCAAATATAAACCCAGGGGGCCGATTTGAAAAAACTTGAATCAGATCCACTCCACAATGTTGCATACCAAATATCAAAAGATTCTGCCTGCTGGATCTGGAGAAGAAGATTTTTCAAGAAATTTGCCTGAAATGCACTAAGTTTGAATTCGGGCTTCTATAGTGAGCCCAAATATAAATCCAGGGGGCCGATTTGAACAAACTTGAAGCAGATCCACCCTACAATGTTGCATACCAGATATCAAAAGATTCTGCCTGCTGGATCTGGAGAAGAAGATTTTTGAAGAAATTTGCCTGAAATGCACTAAGTTCGAATTCGGGCTTCTGTAGTGAGCCCAAATATAAATCCAGGGGGCCGATTTGAACAAACTTGAATCAGATCCACCCTACAATGTTGCATACCAGATATCAAAAGATTCTGCCTGCTGGATCTGGAGAAGAAGATTTTTGAAGAAATTTGCCTGAAATGCACTAAGTTCGCATTCAAGCTTCTATACTGAGCCCAAATATAAACCCAGGGGGCCGATTTGAACAAACTTGAATCAGATCAACCCCACAATGTTGCATCCCAAATATCAAAAGATTCTGCCTGCTGGATCTGGAGAAGAAGATGAAATGCACTAAGTTCGAATTCGAGCTTCTATACTGAGCCCAAATATAAACCCAGGGGCCGATTTGAACAAACTTGAATCATATCCACCCCACAATGTTGCATACCAGATATCAAAAGATTCTGCCTGCTGGATCTGGAGAAGAAGATTTTTTTAAGAAATTTGCCTGAAATGCACTAAGTTCGAATTCGGGCTTCTATAGTGAGCCCAAATATGAATCCAGGGGGCCGATTTGAACAAACTTGAATCAGATCCACCCCACAATGTTGCATACCAAATATCAAAAGATCCTGCCTGCTGGATCTGGAGAAGGAAGATTTTTTAAGAAATTTGCCTGAAATGCACCAAGTTCAAATTAAAGCTTCTATACTGAGCCCAAATATAAACCCAGGGGGCCGATTTGAACAAACTTGAATCAGATCCACCCCACAATGTTGCATACCCAATATCAAAAGATCCTACCTGCTGGATCCGGAGAAGAAGATTTTTTAAGAAATTTGCCTGAAATGCACTAAGTTCGAATTAAAGCTTCTATAGTGAGCCCAAATATGAATCCAGGGAGCCGATTTGAACAAACTTCCATCAGGTCCACCTCACAATGTTACATACCAAATATCAAAAGATTCTGCCTGCTGGATCTGGAGAAGAAGATTTTTAAGAAATTTGCCTGAAATGCACTAAGTTTGAATTAAAGCTTCTATAGTGAGCCCAAATATGAATCCAGGGAGCCGATTTGAACAAACTTCCATCAGATCCACCTCACAATGTTACATACCAAATATCAAAAGATTCTGCCTGCTGGATCTGGAGAAGAAGATTTTTAAGAAATTTGCCTGAAATGCACTAAGTTCGAAATCGGGCTCCTATATTGAGCCCAAATATGAACCCAGGGGGGCGATTTGAACAAACTTGAATCAGATCCACCCTACAATGTTGCATACCAAATATCAAAAGATTCTGCCTGCTGGATCTGGAGAAGATTTTTTAATCTTTTTCCCATTGCCTACAGTGTTAAAAAGTGCTGACTGAGCACTTTTTCAAAGTCCTGAAAAAAAGTACCTTGTGATCAAACCGAAAGGGATTTTTTTTAACCATTCTAGTCTACTGGATAAAAGTAAGCTTTATACAAAATAAGAATTCTCTGTGCCGTGTAGTTTTGGAGATATGGCAGTTTTAAGGTTTTTCCTATTTTTAGCTCCCGAGGTTCCCACGGGGCAATGAGAAATTTTTTTTTGCATCAATCAACTACTTATGACCCATTATCATCTCATATCAAATTTGGTTCAAATCGACATCACAGTTCTGAAAATAGAAATTTTAGGCGTGGCCAAAATTTTTGCCCCTCCCATAACGAAGGCAAATAATGCCCGACAAACTTCTCTTGAACACTTCTCTTGAACAAACTTGATTCTAAACCTTAAAAGGACTCTGTATTCCACATATCAAGTCTCTGCTACTGGAGGTTCATTATAAGAAGATTTTCAAAAAATTTGGCCATTTTTCCCCCACACCTCAGCGAATACGAGCCGAAAGCTATTTTGGATAAAAATCAAAATGCCCCAATATAACCACTACTTACATGAAATTTAATTAAAATGTGGCCAGTGGTTTAGGAGAAAGAGGCTCAAACACCACCTTCACACAGGACGACAGACAACGGACGACAGACGACGGACGGACGAAGAGAGATAAGAAAAGCTCACCCTGATTTTCAGTCAGGTGAGCTAACAAGACATCAGGCACACAAAAAGGCTCAAAGTCAGAAACCAATTTAAATGCTACCAGATGAAAGCTAGATCTTCATATGAAGAAGAAACGATACATCGGATAGAAGATGCAAGACTAAACGACCTAACACCCTCAGGGTGAGGACGTAACCATGGGGAAAAACAGAATAATATTCTGTAATACATGTTAAACTCCCAAGAAATTTAATAAAACATTTCAATAAAAAATAGCCAAAAAGCTTAAGAGTTTAACAGGAAGGGTTCATGGAAGGATAGGGAAGGAATACTTAACAAACAGTGGAATAATCATTAACAAAAATGATGACGTCAGGCGTATGTCCCGAAGGTTAAAAAATTTATAGTAATTTATATATTTTTTATACTTACCAATGACCCAGACTTAGCTGGTGCTAACTCTTAAAAATTCAGGGCCAAACACAAATATTGCCCATCCAATCCCCAAAATTAGCATCAAAATCCAAAAAATCTATGTCCTATATGGTCCTCCATACTTTTGTCCACTGCGCATGCGCAGTGTCAAGGAAGTACCAAAATTGGCGCCAAATCTTCATTCTTACAATCAGTGCCTGGTAAGTGTTATGTAATCAGCGGGGAAATATGAGTTCCCAACTCATGGGAGGGCCATCCCCGTCTGGGTCATTGGTTAGTATAAATGTAGCTCAACTTGTCAAAACATGTACATGTATAGTATGTGACACAGCAATGACAAACATCTAGGTAATGTCCTGATAACAAAGGTACATATAAAGTATTGTAACGGTCTGTACATAAACACTGACCATAGCCTGTAACAAATGTATAGGTAAAGTATTGTAAAGGTGGGTGACAGTCAGATGCTAAACTAGAAAAGAAATCTTTGAGTTCCAAGTGGGTCTGACTGAACCCCAAAATATTTGTTCTCATAGCACAGTGATAACAAAGGCACCCCAAAACACACTCATTCCTGTCCCAAGGTGAAAACAAAGATACCCAAGAAGTTTCGTGAAGATCAGTTCATAAATACGAGCTGTATAGAAGTTGTGACAAAAAACTGCTTGGACCTAATTTCGGTACAAAATGGCCACTGGCAGCCATCCTGAATTTTGAACCGCACTCAGAAACACTCGTTCTCGTCCCAAGGTGATAACAAAGGTACCCAAGAAGTTTCATGAAGATCGGTTGATAAATACAGCCTCTAGCCAGAGCCGTATTGACATGTGCACTTACAGTGTATAAGTAGCACGAAATAAATCAAAATTCATCTAATTTGCATAATTTCTGCTGAGAAAAAAACCTGTAATGCATGTGATGTATTCCATTTTACTAAACATTCATACAAAAATTTATTCAAATCAGAACTTTCATACAGAAGTTCTGTACAAAAGACTGAATGCACTAATTTTGGTACAAAATGGCTGCTGGTGGCAATCTTGAATTTTGGACCACACCCAAAAACACCTGTTTTCATTCCACGGTGATAACAAAGGTACCCAAGAAGTTTCGTAAAGATCGGTTCATAAATACGGCCTCTAGCCTGAGCCGTATAGAAGTGTGTACAAAAAACTGATTAGACCTAATTTCGGTACAAAATGGCCACTGGCAGCCATCTTGAATTTCGGACTGCACTCAGAAACACTCGTTCTCGTCCAAAGGTGATAGCAGAGGTACCCAAGAAGTTTCGTGAAGATCGGTTGATAAATATAGCCTCTAGCCCGAGCCGTATTGACATGTGTACTTACTGTGTGCAAGTAGCAATGAAAAAATCAAAGTTCATCTAATTTGCATAATTTCTGCACGAGAAAAAAACTCGTATTATATGTGATGTATCCCATGGTACTAAACATTCAAACAAAAAATTATTCAAATCAGAGATTTCATGTGGAAGTTCTGCGCAAAAATCTGATTGCCCCTAATTTTGAACAAAATGGCTGCCAGCGGCCATCTTGAATTTCGGACCGCACCCAAAAACACTCGTTCTCGTCCCACGGTGATACCAAAGGTACCCAAGAAGTTTCGTAAAGATCGGTTCATAAATGCGGCCTCTAGCCCGAGCCGTATTGGCATTTGCACTGACAGTGCTGAAAGTAACACAAAATACATCAAAGTTAGTCTAATTTGCATAATTTACATACGAGAAAAAAACCTGTATTATATGTGATGTATCCCATGGTACTAAACATTCATACAAAAAATTATTCAAATCAGCGCTTTCATATGGAAGTTCTGTGCAAAAAACAGATTTCTGCATCGTCGGTACAAAATGGCGGCTGGCAGGCATCTTGAATTTTGGACCGGACCCAAAAACACTCGTTCTCGTCCCACGGTCATAACAAAGGTACCCAAGAAGTTTCGTATAGATCGGTTCATAAATACAGCCTCTAGCCCGAGCCGTATCCAATTGTTGACGTACGGACGACGGGCCATGACAAAAGCTCAAATTTGGCTTTGCCAAAGTTGAGCTAAAAATATATAAATTACTATAAATTTTTTAACATTTTTATACTGTACCAATGACCCAAACTTAGCTGAATAGAAAAAAGGCTGGAGGGCCTAGGACATAAAGGAAAATCCAATAGGCTCAATTACATGTAAACAGAATTATCCCCTCAATGAGAAAAGGAGAAACAGGATTTACACGTATCTTTCTTGTTTATACAAAACAAGAAACATTACCAATCTGTAATTGAGCACAAAAACATCAATGATCTCTATTAACACCCAGAATAACCCATTATACTAATTCTTTAAAGGAAAGCCAATAAATAAAGATAGTCCAGAGAATGAGACTCTTTATACTCATTTAAAAGTGTCCGAGGATTGTATATTAACGCCCGTATGACTCGTGACATATACAAATGCTTCACACCGAGCTACACTTTAAAAATATTACATAAATGAGATAAACATTAGCTTTACACTTTAAAACCATCCCAGCACCGACTTGGAATTACTGACTCCAGAGGAGGTATTCCCTTGCTTTTCACTATAAAGCAGGTGATATAAGGGAACACCATCCAAAAAAAAAAAAAATCCAACATTAGTAGTCAAAGTAATAGTATTACCAACACTACGATAGTGAGAATCATCAACAGATAGAGCATGAAGCTCACTAACTCTTCTAGCAGAAGAGAAGGCTAAGAGAAAAGCTGTCTTATAAGATAAGCATTTGAAGTCTACCATGTCAAGGGGTTCAAATGGCGCATCTTTTAGCTTTAGAAGAACCCAAGCTAAATTCCATTTAGGAATTGACCTAAGGGTTCTAGGTCTATTTATCGAAAAGTTTTTAACTAACTTTGATAAAGAGACATTAGATCCAACTTGTAAGCTATCATGATGAGCATAAGTATCCGATGGCATAGACCTATAACCCTTTAAAGTTATTGGCTGCAGTTTGATCTTGTCAAACAAGTAGACCAAAAAATTAGCAATGTCTGGAATGGAGGGATCATAAATATCAATAGAATGATCCCTACACCAACAAGAGAAAACCTTCCACTTAGCAGGATAATTTAGCGAAGAGGAGGTCCTCTTACAGTTAGAAATTGCGTCCACTGCTCGTCCTGTAAAATTCTTGCCGTGCAAGAAGGACCGCACAACGGAAATACGTGAAGGTTGAGACCTTGCGGGTTGTGATGCAGTGTGCGCGACTTCCCCTGCGACAGAAGGTTCTCCCATGGAGGAAGCTTCCAAGGAATGTCCCTCAACCGACACCTGAGTAGATTTATCCATGGTCTCTGGGGTGACAGAGATGCTACCAACAGAATCTTGCAGTGAGATTGGTTGATTTTTAGCAATATCTGTTGAATCAACAGAGCTGGAGGATACGCATATCCTATCATTCCATCCCAAGAGATCGAGAGAGCATCTACTGCGAACGCTCGAGGATCTGGGCATGGCGACACATACGTCTGCAACTGATTGTTGAGATGCGTCGCAAACAAGTCTATCATTGGACGATTCCATTGGTAGCAGATCTGATTTGAATACTCGTTTGTTGAGAGTCCATTCTGATGGCAACATTCGACCTTTCTGAGAAAGGGAGTCCGCTAGAACGTTCAGACGACCAGGAATATGACAGACCGACAGAACCTGATGCTCTAGGACAAACAGAAGGATTCTCTCCATTAAGTTGAACAACGGAATGGAATGAGTGCCTCCCTGGTTCCGAATATATGCTACTACTGTTAAATTGTCGGACAGAATTTGAACATGTGAATTCTGAAAAATGTTCATCCAATGATGTAGCGCAGGCCAAATTGACATCATCTCTTTGTCGGACAGAATTTGAACATGTGAATTCTGAATAATGTTCATCCAATGCCAAATTGACATCATCTCTTTGATGTTTATGTGCTTGTTTAGGAATTGCGGAACCCAAAGACCCTGGCACCTCGAATCTGATGGGCTCAAAGTTACGCCCCAACCTGTTTGACTCGCATCTGTCATAATCGTAAAAATTGGATCCGGCAGTTGCGGTGGCACTCCCTGAGTTAACCACTGAATATCTGCCCAAGTCTGAATCTCTTGTTTTACTTGGTTCGACAAGACGATGTTCGTTTCGAGTGAATGAATCTTCACACTCCAATTCTGAGTAAAAAATATCTGGAGTGGACGAGAGCATAGGCACCCCATCGGAATAAGATCCGTGGCAGCTCCGCACAAACTTATCAGTCGAATGAATTCTCTCGCTGTTACAACATCTGAGTGAAGACAAAAGCGAGCATAACAACTGACTTCTGGGTAATGGCAGACGAACCAGATTGTTGTGCGTCTCGAAGCTCATTCCCAAGTGAATGAACGACTTGGACGGAACTAGATCCGACTTCTTTTTGTTTACTATGAAACAGAGATGTCGGAGCAGTTGAAGCAGACTCTGAACATCGTTCTGAAGCATTAATCTGTCGCCGTACCTCTAGACGTTACTGCAGACGAATGAGCTCGGAAATGAGTCATTACCAAGTTCATTATTTGAGTGAAGGCCCAGGGCGCTAGATTCAGACCGAAGCACACTGCCCGGAACTGATAAACGACTCCTAGGACAGCAAAGCGAAGGTACTTTCTGAATGCCAGATGTACCGACGTGAAAGTACGCATCCTTGAGATCTATGCTCGCCGCGTAATTGTTCACTCGAATGCTTGCTCTCACCGATCGAATGGTCTCCATATAAAATTTTGGAGCCACGATCAGCTTGTTTATCCAGCTTAGATCTATAACTGGACGGAACGAGCCGTCTGGTTTTGGTACCAGGAACAGGTGACTGTAGAAACCGGGAGATTCCTTGTTTTCTACGACCTCTACTGCGTTCTTCTCCAGAAGAGATTGCACATCTGATAGAAGCGAATCTCTCTTCCGAAGGTTTGACAGAAGCTGAGTCCAACGTGGACTTTGTGTTAACGGAGGTTTTTCCCTGAAGGACAGTTTTAGACCTTCCGAAATAACCCCCTGAAACCATCGGTCGTCCGTAATTGACAATCAATTGGTTAAGAATCTTGACAGCCTTCTGCCCACTGGAGCGCAATAGAGGTTCTGACCATCACCTCCTGGACCTGCGAGGCTTGCGGGAGGAGAAACTACGTCCTCCCCAACTTGCACCTCGACCAGTCGAGGCCAGTATTCCTTCTGCCCCCTACCTGAGTCGCTACTCTGAGGTTCTCTAGAGTAAGAAGTAGAGGTTTTCTTAGAACCTCTATAGGAACTTCCCTTGGACTTACTCGCCCCATAAGTCCCTGACTTACTCCTCTCTGCTGAAAAAATGGACTTAAAGAGAAGAGAGTCCGAAGCTTTCTTAGTAATCTGATCATAGATTAGCGAAAGCTTACCATCAGAAAAGTTCTCCTGAAACTGGAGTGACTCCAAGAGAGTTTTCACCTTGTGGATGAAGCCAGGGCAGCATCACGTCTGACTAACTCCAAATTTGCCACTGAAAGGGTGGAGTTATATGTGGAATATGCTACAGCCCTCGAAAGAAATCTCAAGGAAGTTTGAACATCCTGGAATTCTTTTCCATCGAGACGTTGTGATAACGCTCTGGTAAGGTGATCTGCGCAAGATAAGGTGTCTAAACTGGCTGTGTTAGACGAGATTGTCATCTCCAACGTACTGGAGAGAATCGACATAGACGCCGGCAATGACAACTCCAAGTCATCTGCCTGGTCGTCTAAACGCAGAGGAACTCTCGGAATGCCCTGTCCTGCCGTTTCATATTTATTTTTATTTCTTCTGTTGATGAACGGCAGATGCAGAGCATGAGACGATAAGAAACTGGATCTGCCAGTCTTAGAGGCTAGCCTGAAAATAGCGTCATTCAGCAATTCAAATGTCCGTGAGACATTTCTGGACTGGGCCGGACACTCAGGCGCGACGTCCTTATCCCGGCCGAGAAAGTCTGTGTCCAGTGACGCTATCAGTCTCTTATCTGGTATCGCAGCTCTCTGGTCCGGGGGAACAACTTCTGGAAGGTGTTGCCGGATGAAATCTACGGCCACCTTATGTTGTTCTGAAAGGGAAAATTCCAGCTCCGCCGATTCCCTTTCGCCATCCGACAAGACCAAATGTGAATCTTGGTCGTTCCTTTCTGACACTGCAGGGGAGCGTACCGACCCAGCTTCCTCAGACAGTTCCTGATCTGAAAGAGTTTCTGAAGGTTGCTGAGATGCTGTGATGAGTTGTGCTATCTGCGATAGCAAGTCTGTCACGGAGGCCTGAGGAGCCGCAGTCTTACGTTGTTTAGCCCTGCTGGAAGCTCCTGGCACGGTAATTCTTGCATAATTCTTTTATGCGAACGTCCAGACTGATAAGGCCTTGTGTCCTCGGCTACCGGATGGAGTGACCTGGTCGATGTGGAATCCTTGGTCGGCAAAGCAGGCTGGATATCTGTGGTCACGTAGCCAAGGTGTGTGCTGACGTGTGGATGAGGAAGCCAGTAGACTAGTCTATGCGACGGAGCGTCCCGAGCAGAAGGAATAGACGTATGCTCCGTCTGACGAACGTTACATACAACAAGATCTGGGCCCAGATGTTGTTGTAAGAGAGAGGGACCTCTCGCTCGCGGTCCGGGTAGACCTGAATGAGCTAGCTGCCGGACTGTCTGGCTTCCTCCGCTCCATCTTCCGATCGGTCGTCGCTGGGTGTGTGTGATCCGAGTTTATAGTGCTCGCAACACCCCTTCTCCTTTCCTGGACCGCAACGGACCAACCCGGCGTCACATCACACGATCTACGAGTGACAGCCTCACCGGGCGAGCTAGCTGGCGACAAGGTCGTCAATCCTACTAAGGATCTAGGCACTTCTCGTATTTTGTTGAGCACTTTTGCCGCTAACTCTTCATTTGATTGCGACGATGGTAGCACACTTCCTGAAGATATCACGGAAACATCACACTGTTCTTGTTCCTCTCAAAAAGAGACTGCAAAACTAGAGTGACCCTGTGGCGAGAGGACCGGCATGGACCTCTCACCACTAATAATATACCGTGACACACGTCTCCAATGTATGTCATCCCAATTGGCACACACTGAGCAAGAATTAGTGCGAGTACATTGACTACAGCAAATACAATGAACATGAGAATCAGAGGAAGACTTCCTCGATTTACAATTTGAACAATATTCTTTCATATTTGAAAAAATATTAAACATCCGTAGTACTCGCACTAACCCTTGAAAATACAAAGATACATAATAATAATATAATCCATTACAAAAATTTCGAAAAATAATTCAAAAGAAAAAAATTTTCGAAAAAATTTTGAGATGAGCCCAAGTTCCCAAAGGGAACGATGAGCCCAAATGGATCCCAAAAAGGCCTAAGTGTGGACAAAAAATTTAAAAACATATCTAAAAATTAATGTTACACTTACGGACAATATTAATATATCTGGCTATGAATAAAACCTTAGAGACGACAAGAAATCACGTCAACGTAAACAAAAGTGAATAAAAACCGGAAACAAGACTCCAGGCACTGAAAATATGGCCCAAAATCAGTAACCAATTTTAAAACACTATCCGATGTAAAACAGAAACTTCCACAGAAGAAACTGCGATACATCGGATGGTAGATGCATGACGAAAACGCCTAAACACCCCCAGGGTGAAGACGTGACCATGGGGAAAACAGAATAAACATTCTGTAACTATGCTAAAAACTCCCAAGAAATATCTGTAAAAAAATTTCAAAAATGATTCCAAAAGCATGGGAGATTAGCAAGGGGGGTATCAAGGAAAGGGAGAGAGGAAACACTGAAGTGGAGATTTCATAGCAAGAATGAAAACATCAGGCCCATGCCCCGAAATTAGGGAACATGAAATAATTTTATATAAAAATTAAAAGTTACAGCCCTGAACACATCCTTCCACTGTTTCTTCCTCTCATCCTCTTATTTCATCCTTGGATCCACCATTTCCTTCATGATTTTGTGTCTGACACCATTTTAACTGAGATTATAAGCACAGATATCAGTGAGCTGTTACTGACTGAAGGGCCAAACGAAGAATGAAGATTTTGAGCCAATTTCGGTTCTTCCTTGACACTGCGCATGCACAGTGGACAAAAGTATGGAGGACCATATAGGACATAGATTTTTTGGATTTTGATGCAAATTTTGGGGATTAGGGGAGCAAAATTTGTGTTCGGCCCTGAATTTTTAAGAGTTAGCACCAGCTAAGTCTGAGTCATTGGTACAGTATAAAATATGGGAAACATAAAATAATTTTCTAATTATTATAAAGTTGCAGCCCTGAATGTCTAAAACCACTGTTGAACAATTTCATCATCCAATAACAGCCTTGGATCCACCAATTCTTGCATTGATTTGTGTCTGGCATCCTCAGAAAGGTGATTTTAAAGCACAGATGTCAGTTCATTATTGCTGACTTTAGGGCCAAACAAATAATGATGTTGGCGCTAATTTCGGTCATTTCCTGATGACTGCACATGTGTGGTGGGCAAAAGTATGGAGGACCAGATAGGACTTTTAATTTTCGGTTTGGCAAGCAAATTTTGGGGATTGAGAGGTTCAAAATTTGTGTTTGGCCCTTGATAACTTTGAGTTTGCACCAGCTAAGTCTGGGCCACTGGGTTATAGTATAAAACTATTCTTTTGCTTTATCCTGGAAGGACCAAATTCCAACTATAACACACACAGTATGCAATCATAGAGAAGTTTTCCCAACCACTGTCAAATTAGTCTGGTAAAGGTTTCTAGTAAAGTTTTGGATAGTTATGCAAGCAGTTGAGCCTTGACTACAAGCTAATATCAAGACATTTGACTCAGGAGTTGTGATCTTGGCCATGTGGGAGCATATGACACAGTGTGGAAAGGCGAACTACGTGTCAATGGCAGTCCTTCAATTTTGAAAAATATAGGTGCGCAAATAATAATACTTCTATTTTTGAACCCAGTCAGACCTGGCATTTTGAGGCAGGTGATCAATGCTCACCTATTACCCATGCAAGCGCAATCCCAGGAGGGTAAAAAATTTTTTGGTGCAAATCGGTCAATTCCCAAAAAGAAAGATCATCAAATGATCAGTGACAACATAATTGCATCAAAATTTGAAAATGTTTTGATTTTATTCAAGCTAACCTCACTCAAATCGAAATAGTGCACCGTTTAACCCAAATTTACACAAATCTCTTGGAACCAAATAAAATATTTTTCCCACTGTCTGTGTAAATTAAACCATTAGTGTTGCATGTGCTGGAAAATCTCAAGCATTTTTTATAGATAGTTGCTACTGTGCATGAGCAAGCATGAGAGGGAATTATCACTAGAGCAATTGAATGAACTGATTGGGAATAACAGTCCAGCACATTAACCTAGAAATAGTAACTTAAGTTAGGCTGGCTGTGCATATCTGTTGACAACCATGACTTCTGTGGACTGTTGTGCATCTATAGCTTTGATGGTAACCAGTGTCTGCAAGCCCGAAATTTGAGGGGCACCCATTCTTTAGTACCCTGCTTTTGAAAACCAGGCACATGTTGGTGTGCAAGCACAATTGCGCACATCAAAATCGAAGGTTTGCAATGGTACATGTGCCTTCAACCACTTGTTGTGCATGGTTAGTAAGTTTGAGAGTCCAACAGTTACCCTCCATTTTTCAGTGGTTATCGCTGGGTAGTCTCGCTTCCTCCACCTGACATGATAAGACTTGTCTGACATAAGACCCTGGCTGTTCCAAGTATAATTAAAACCCTAATGAATATATATTATATATATCTAAAGATCCTGTAATCACTCACCTGGCAGAGCAGAAATTGAGAAAGTGATTTCCCACAGGATTTCTATGGTAACTCTAAGCTGCAATTGCAGCCATGTTTGCAACCCGATTAACATTACATGAGAATTGTTGGTAGAGGGTGTTTCAGTCATCAATCATATAAAGTTTCAAAATATTTGGCTTCGTGGTTTCAGAGAAGATTTTTGAAAATCCACCTATGAGAATGAAAGAATGCCTCTAGCAGCCATGTTTTTTATCCGACAGGAACAAAATGAGGATCATTTGTAGAGGACCTCCCATAGACCATTCCTGCCAAGTTTGGTTCACATCAGCTCAGCAGTTCCAGAGAAGATAAAAATGTGAAAAGTTTATTGACGATGGATGCCAAATAATGGCAATAGCTGACATGGCCCTTTGGGCCAAGTGAGCTAAAAACAGATATTTTCACTTTGAAATATCCAAATACTCAAGGGTTCAGGTGCCTGAACCACATTTGTTCAAAATTTCTTGTGTATTCAACTTATAGTTATTCTTCAGCAAGTTTCTTTTTCACCCATAATATTGATTTGACACGAGATCTACAAGTTTTATCCAACATAATATAAGTGGATAAATTCTCTGTATAACCAATGATAAATCCTCCTGCTCAGTGTCAGGGGATAACTATTGTTTCAGGTAACATCATGTTGCTCTTCCAGGTGAGCGATTACAGGCTCTAAAGAGCCTGTAATCACTCACCTGGAAGAACAACATATCCCTCAGTTATTCTAATCAAAATCAAAGAATGTAGCTGGCTGTCATGCTCCTTCATCTGAGTGAAACAGAATGATGATTGTTTCCAGAGGAATTTCCATAAATTATTTGTGCCAAATTTGGTTCACACAAGCGAAGTAGTTTCAGATAAGAAGATAACAAGAGGCCCTAGGGGGCCTGAGGGCTCCCACCTGACATGGTAGTCTAAATATCAAACCAGGGACTTGACTTGAATAAGCTGCATATGCCCCTCCTAAGAAAAGCATATACCAACTGGATGAAGTGATTGTGCCCACACAATACACAGGATTTTTTTTCTATTTTCAGTTCCTGCACTTTTACGTCCCAAAATTGAGATAAATGCATAAAAAAACAGATTTTTCTTTATTTTTGTTTCGGAAATTTTTGAAGTCCCAAACAAAATATTTTCAGACTGAATATTTTTTTTCTTCTTCTTAAAACTGACCAAAACGCATAAAAAACCAAAAAACTAATTTCCGAATTTTGGTCCAAAATTTTCTAAGTCCCACCCGGGCCCCAAATTTTCAGTGTAAAAAAAAATAATTTTTTTTTGTGTTAAAATTGACCAAAATGCATAAAAGCAAAAAAAACTCATTTCTGCATTTTCGTCCAAAATTTTCCAAGTCCCACCCGGACCTCAAATTTTCAGTGTAAAAAAAAATAAAAATTTTTGACTTCAAATTGACCGAAACGAAAAAAAAACAAAAAGTTAGAAAATTTATAGTAATTTCTATATTTTTTATACTTACCAATGACCCAGACATAGCTGGTGCTAACTCTTAAAATATAGGGCCAAACACAAATTTTGCCCCCCAGTCCCCAAAATTTGCGTCTAAAACCAAAGAAAACATGTCCTGAAAGGCCCTCCACACTTCGACTCTACTGCGCATGCGCAGTGTCAAGGACGTTCCGAAATTGGCGCCATTAATCATTCTAAAAACCAGTGCCTGGTAAGCGCTATGTACTCAGCGGGGAGGCAAGATTTCCCAACTCCTGGGAGGGCCATCCCCGTCTGGGTCATTGGTAAGTATAAAAAATATAGAAATTACTATAAATTTTTTAACATTTTTATACTGTACCAATGACCCAGACATAGCTGAATAGTAAAAAGGCTGGAGGGCCAAGGACAGAGAGCAAAATGGAATACGCTCAATAATATAAAATAGAGTCATCCCCTGTAGGGAAAAAGAAGTAATAGGCCTTACATGTATCTTTCTTATTTATGATAAATTAGAAAGATACAACACCTTCCAAAATTGAGGATTGCATAATCATGTCCGTTGACATATGCAATAATCAAAAGCTATACTTTAAAAACTAAGACTTGAATGAATTTTAAAAACCTAAACTTCTCAGTAAACAACCATCCCAATAACAGCTCAGAATGACTAACTCCGGAGGAGGTATCCCCTTGTTTTCATAGTAAAACAGGTGACCCAAGGGAACACCCTCCCCCCCACCCCTTTTTCTTGCCCTGGGTCAAATAGCCCAGAGCGAAGAGGGCAGCCGAACGGAGACACTGCCGAAACAGACAGCCTACCTAGCTATAGTAGCAACTGTTAAGTGAATGACATTCTGAGCAGTAGATAATAGACCTAACAATAGAGGCCTCCAGAAATGGACTCGATATTTCTGAGATAAAAATTCATGAATGTGGATGGCTGAGCGCAATGAGCGGCCTTCAAATATCTATAATAGCGACACTATTAATGTAAGCCCAAGATGTAGAAGAACTCTTACTTCATGAGCCGAAATCTTAAGCACAACTGCTAAGTCAATGATATACCATAAGCAGTACCGATAGTTAATAGAATCCATTAACAATAGAATGGAGCGTAACGTCCTTCTACTAGGCATCAAAGACAGAAGAAGCTTACGCCCATAGTAATAAACAGAAATCTGTTTATAAATACATAAACTCTACCCGGAAAGAGTAAAGGCCTATGCCCGTACGAAGACGGAAGGACCTTAAAAACAATAGGTTCTGGATATTAGGAGCCTAACTCTTATGCAAAAATCCAACCTAAATAGTAACGGAAGTAGTGATTCCGAAACTATGAAAGTGAAAATCATCCATCGATAGTGCATGAAACTCACTGAGTCTACAGTAAAAGAGAAACCAACAGAATTACTGTCTAAAAGGTCAGAATTTGAAAACTACTGTTTCCAGAGGCTCAAATGATTACTTAGCTAAATAAGAACCGAAGTTAAAATCCATATAGGAATTTAATCTAAAGATTCTAAGTCTATTTATCAAAAAGTTACTAACTGACTTAGATAAAGAGACATAAGACTCAATTGTAAACTATCGTAGAGTGCATAGGTATTAGGTAACATAAAGCTATAACCTTAATAATAACAGGCTGCAGTAGATCTTGTGAAACAAGTATACTAAAAAATTGCAATGAGTAGTATGGAGGGATCAACAATATGAACATAATGATCCCTACACCAACGACGGAAGAGCCTCCACTTTAGCCGCATAGAATAGCGAAGAAGAGGATCTCCTATAGTAAGAAATCGCGTCCAAAGCTCGTCCAGTACAATGCTTACAATGCAATACGGACCACACAATGGAAAACATGAAGGTTGCGACCTTGCGGGTTGTGATAAAGATGACACGATTTACCCAGTGAAAAAAGATCCTCACATTGAGGAAGATTTCACGTTAAGACCCACAGTAGACAAGAGAGTAAATTACCCATGATCTCTGTGAAGATAGAGATGCTATCAACAGAAATGTATTGTGGTTGTTTATCTTAGCAATACCTGCTGAAACAACAGCGCCGGAGGATACGCGTATCCTATCATTCCGTCCTATAGATCAATAGAGCGTTAACAACATTAGCTCAGAGATCTGGACAAGCCAACACATACGTCTACAATTGATTAGCAAGCTGTGTTGTAAATAAATCATCATTGGGCGCTCCCATAGATAGCAAATCTGATTGAATACTTGTTTGTTGAGAGTCCATTCTGACAGCAACAAGCGACCCGTAAGTGAATGGGAGTCCGGTAAAACAATCAGACGACCCGGAATATGACGGACCAAAACAGAACTTGGTGTACTATAACCAACAGACGGATTCTTTCCATTAAATTGAATAACGGAAACGAAAGAGTGCCTCCCTGGTTCCGGAGATACGCCACTACTGTCGAATTAAAGGACAGGATTTGGGCATGCGTTTCTGAATAATGTTCATGCAATGACATAAAGCAAGCCTAAAAAAAACATTATTCCGCGGAAGAAAATTGGTTGCTAAGAGACTGCGGAACCCAAAGACCCTGGCACTTCGAATCCGTTGGGATCAGTATTATATCCCAATCTGTTTGACTGGCAACCGTCATAACAGCCACACTCGGGTCCGGCAACTGCGGTGGCACTCTCTGAGTCAACCACCGAATGTTTGCCCCAGTCTGAATCTCTTGTAACACTAGATAGACAAGAGAACGTGTAAATCGAGCAATTCATGGATTGCTGAAAAGTTGCCGTCGAAGAGAAGCTCCTCCGAGAACGAAGCGACTCTGAGAGAGTTAACCTTACTATCCACGCGTGTGGATGTAGCTAGGGCTGCGTCACGTCTAACCAACTCCAATCAGCCACTGAAGGGCGGAGTTATACGTGAACAAACTACTGACCTCAAAAGAAATTACATTGAGAATAATATCCCGTAAATCTTTTCTTGAAGACGTAATGATAACGCCTCAGTAAGGCAGATTACGTATGATAAAGCGTCTAAGTTAAGTCTACTATACATCATGTCGTTTCCAACATTGAAGTTGGAAAAGACATAAACGGCGAAAAAGAATATTTCCAGTTTTTAACCACACCGTCTAGACGCATATGAACTCTCGGTATGCCCTGCTCTGCCAAAATAAACTATTCGTATAAATGATAAAACGGCAGAAATGAGCAACGCGGACAAGAAACTAAACTATCATGCTTGGTAGCAGGCTTGTATGTATATATATAGCGTCAAAAAATAAAACACATGTTGTAATGACATTATTGGACTGCGTCGGTAAGTCAGGGACAATGTCCCTGAACCGATCGAAAAATCCGAGTCCAATGATGCTATAAGTCTCTTATCCAAGATCGCAGCAATGAAGTCCGAAATAACAATCACTGGAAGATAATGCCAGAAGAAATGAAAGGCAGCTTCCGATACTACTAAAGGGAAAACTCGAAATCTTTCGAATCCCTTTCGCCATCCTGTCGGACCCTATAAAGCGTTCGGTCGTCCGTACCTGATGCAACCGCAGACCGCACCGACCCAGCGCCGTCGGATAATTCCTGATTCGACCAAGAAACTGTCAATTGCTGGGATGCTGCGAAACAACTGTGCTAACTCGGATAGCACGTCCGTCACTGAGGCCTGAGAAGAAGCGGTCCTACAATGCATTGCCGCTGGAAGCTCCGTGATCGTTACCCCATGCATACTACCAATATGCGAGCGAACGGAGTGTATAGGCCTCGTGTCCCTTGGCTACCGGATGGCGCGACCTATTCGCCGTGGAATCACTGAATGACGAAACTGATCGGATACTCAAGGTCACGTAGCCAATGTGCGGTCATGTGCCCTGCTGTGAGGATGAGGAAGCATTAAGGACAGTCTCTCGGACTGTCAATATAACGGAGCGTCCCGACCGACAGACATATGCTCCGAATGTAAAATATCTGAACCACAACATGCAGTCCCCTATGTTGTTGGACGAGAGAGGGACCTCTCTCGCTCACAGCCCGGACGGACCTGGACAAGCCAGGAACCGGACTAACAGGCTTCCTCCGATCTGTCCTCAATCTGCCGTCAGTGGGTGAGTACTAAAGTAATTAAAGTGCTCGCATCACCCATATCTCCTTCCTAGACCGCAACGGACGAACCCGGCAGCTGAACCATTCGATGAATGTACGCTACACCGGGTGAGCTAGCGAATGTCACTCCGTAGGCGATAGACATATTCCATGAGCACTTACTGCCGCTAGCTCTTCATTAACTATGATGACAGAGGCACACTTTTGAAAGACATCTTCGTAACTTTGCGAACAAGAAACCAGAAATGCTTGGATATAGCAAGCATAAAATAATAATATATATAGCGTCGTTCAATAATTCGAAAGTTTGTGTGACATTATTGGACTATGTCGGAACTGAGGGACGATGTCCCTGAACCGAACCAAAAATTTCTAAGTCCACCGACGCTATCAGTTTCTTATCCGGCATCGCAGCATTCTGGTCTGACGAAAGAAGCTGTAGAAGACCAAGTCAGATGACATACACAACAGCATATGTTGTTCCGAAAGGGAAAGCTCGAAATCCTCCAAATCCCTTTCGGTATCCCGTCGGACCGGATGAAATTTTCGGACGTCCGTACCCGCTTCCGCGGAGCGTCCCGATGCAGCATCGTCGGATAAAAAATATGCGACAGATTCAGTTGATGCTGGGATGCTGCGATAAACTGTGCTATTTAGGAAAGCACGTCCGTTCCCGAGGCCTGTGCAGTAGCGGTCTTACAGTGCATTGCCGCCGGAAGCTCCGTGTACGTTGACTCCCGCACACTTCCTATGCAAACGTCCGGAGTCTGCAGGCCTCGTGTCCCTGGCTACCGGATGGTGTGACCTGGTCGCCGATAAATCTCTGACTGGCGAAGCTGACTGGATATCCGTGGTCACGTAGCCAAGAGCGGTCGTGTGCGCAACTATGAGAATGAGGAAGCCTTATTGACAGTCTACTCCGGACTGACTATATGTCGGAGCGTCCCGAGCGACGGACGTATGCTTCGAATGCGAAACATTTTGTACCACAACATCTGGGGCCAGATGTTGTTGAACGAGAGAGGGGCCTCTCTCGCTTGCCGTCCGGATGGACCGGAACGAGCTATGAACCGGACTAAAAGGCTTCCTCCGTTCTCCCTCCGATCCGCCGTCACTGGGTGTGCATTAGGTTGATTTATAGTGCTCGCATCACCCCAAAATTCCTTCTAGACCGCAACGGACGTACCTGGCTGCCGAACCATTCGGTGAATGGACGCTACACCGGGTGAGCTAGCGGACGTCAAAGGCCGTCGAACCTACTAGGGTCCTCTTAGGCAATTGGCATATTTACATGAGCACTTTTCCGCTAGCCCTTCATTAATTGTGACGCTGGAGGCACACTGTTGGAAGACAACACAGATACATCACCCTAATCTTGATCGTCTGAAATAGAAATTGATAAAGTAGAGTGACCCTGCGGGGAAAGGACCGAAGTGTCCAATTCCCCAATAACATACCGTGACATACGCTTCCCATATTGTCATCGAAATCATACGATACAGAACAGGAGTTAATGCGAGTACACTGACCACATATAGAATGATTATAAAGTCAGAGGAAGACTTCCTGTTATTACAATTGATCAATATCCTTTCAATGTGAAAAAGAAAACAAGTCCTGGTACTCGCACTAACCCCTGGCAATCAAAATACATAATAATAATATGATCCATTAATATAGAAAAAATAATTGAAATCAAAATATTTTGAAAAAATATTTTTTCAGAACAGCCCAAGTTTCTGAAAAGTAACGTTGAGCCCCAATGGATCCCAAGCCTAAGTGTGGACAAAAATTTTAAAAATATTTTAAACAATTTATTCAACACTTACGAACAATAATAATGTTATCTAGTTATGATTAAAATAACATCAAGATATTATTTTCCAGAAATCCACCCCTCACACAGAGGGCTGATGCAAATGTAAACAATAAGTGTAAAAACACTAAAATAAGATTCCAGGCACCCAGGCCCGAAATCAGTTACCAAAAACACACTATCTGATGCAAAACAGAGACTTCCAGGGAAGAAACTGCAGAACATCAGATGGTAGATGCAGAACACAACGCCTAACCACCCGTAGGTGAAGACGTAAACATGGGGAAAAGAACAGAATTCATTCTGTTATTCAGCTAAAACTCCCAAGAAAATTTAGTAATAATAATTACAAAAACTATGCCAAAAGCATGGGAGAATAGCAAGGGGGGACTTAAAGGACAGGGAGAGAGGAAAACACTTAAAAAACAGTGTAACTAAATAATCAGAATGACAACAAAATGGCTGCTGCCTCGAAAATAGGTAACTTAACATAATTTCATTAAAAAATTTTAAGTTACAACCCTGATAATATTCTGTCACACATTTTTTTCCTCTCCTCCTTCTCTATCCTCCTTAGAATCACCATTTCACTAATATTTATGTGTCTGGCATCATTTAAACTGAGATTTACAAGCACAAAGATCAGTCAGATGTTAACTGATGAAGGGCCAAACTTAGAATGATTAATAGCGCCAATTTCGGAACGTCCTTGACACTGCGCATGCGCAGTAGAGTCGAAGTGTGGAGGGCCTTTCAGGACATGTTTTCTTTGGTTTTAGATGCAAATTTTGGGGATTGGGGGGCAAAATTTGTGTTTGGCCCTATATTTTAAGAGTTAGCACCAGCTATGTTTGGGTCATTGGTACAGTATAAAAATACTCATTTCCGGATTTTGGTCCAAAATTTCTAAGTCCAGACCGGGACCCCAAATTTTCAGCCTAAATATGAACCCAGGGATTTGGCTTGAACAAACTTGAATCTCACCTCCCTAAGCATGCTGTATACCAAATATCAGAGGATTATTTATTGGTAGATCTGAAGAAGAAGATTTTTAAAGAATATTCCTCATACTGCACTAAGTTAAACATTTGGGCTGCCATAGAGAGCCCAAATATGGACCCAGGCAATTGATTTCAATAAACATGTGAAAAAATCTTCCAAAGATGTTATATATAAAATATGAAAGCTTTTGGAGCAGTGGTTTGGAAGCAAATGATTCTTTAATTTTTTCCCATTGCCCACAGTGTTAAAAAATGCTGACTCAGCATTTTTTCAAAGTCCCGAAAAAGTAACTTATGACAAAACCGATGGCAATTTTTTTTACCATTCCTTTCTGTTGGTCTCAAGAAGCCTCACACTAAATAAAAATTCTCAGTGCAGTGCAGTTTTGGAGATATGGACGTTTTCATTTTTTTTCTATTTTTGGCTCCTGAGGTTCCCACGGGGCTGCAGGAAATTTTTTGGAGCATAAATCAAGTACTTATAACCCAATAATACCTCGTATTAAATTTGGTTCAAAGTGGCCTCTCGGTTCAGAAAATGAAAAAATTTATAGTAATTTATATATTTTTTATACTTACCAATGACCCAGACTTAGCTGGTGCTAACCCAAAAATATCTAGGGCCAAACACAAATTTTGCCCCCCCCCCCCCCAATCCCCAAAATTTGCATGCAAAACTAAAAATTAGAAGTCCTAACTGGCCCTCCATACATTTTACCCTCTGCGCATGCATAGGCGCCAGGAAGTCACCGAATCTGGCGCCAATAAATTCATTCTTTGTAGAAAAAAGATTATAATAATTCAGCGGGGAGGTATGAGTGCCCAATACTGCCCACTCATGGGAGGGCCATTCCCATCTGGGTCATTAGTAAGTATAAAAAATATATAAATTACTATAAATTTTTTCATATTTTTATACTGTAACCAATGACCAAGACTTAGCTGAATCGTAAAAAGGCGGAGGACCTAGAACTTCCGAAATATTACATCAACATAGATCAAATCCTTCAATCCATGATGAAGAAGTTAGAATTTACATGAATGTCTCTTAATACCATAATAGAATAGACATAACCTAATATGGATTCCAATAATGTAAATCCTAAATCTAAACATAAAATCATGTTAATTAGGATGTAACAAATAAATAATTTTAGAGACTAGTCTGGACTAGGTCCTAAAAATTATTATGGCATACTGAGAATGAGAGAAAATTTCCCATAAACCTACGCCACACAATAATACTGCAACTGATCGCCAAACATAGTACGGACAAGACAGCTTCCTCAATAGTTACATACCCCATAAGGCAGAGAAGTGGACGAAATGACCCCCCCCCCCCCCCCAACTTTTTTTTTTTAACATAACTTCAAAAGAAAGAGGGGAGAGCTCTGAAATCAATAAGCAGAACCCGGAAACGATATAAATAAATATCGATCAGGCACTCGACAAATTAATTCATGAATAATAAATGGTGCTTAATGCCACTTCACCAGCCAAGGCTATAGCAATGATTTTGGTAAATAACATTATCTGCTATAAAATATGCACTGCAGATGCCGTATACAGGTACGACGAAATCAGTGAGAAATTAATTATAACATATACATACAAAAGCGGGATAAGATGAACAATCTCTGCAGAGAAAACACGCTTCGAGATCATTCACAGGAGGCCTCTGTAATATTAAAAGCCGGTAAAAAAACTCTCCAATGTGTACTATTTGGAATCAGCAACTATAAACATGTGAGAATATGTGATTTGAGAACCGACAAAATAGAGACCAGGATCTAGAAATGGAGGTAGGTATGATAAACCGGCTCCAAAATCAGAAAATAAATACCGGAAACAAATGCAACTGGACTGCATATATGCGTATGATGGTGCCATCCAACACGACCCAGACGCAAAGTATGTATGTATTAAAATATATACGTGACAGCGTGAGTGTGTGGAGAAGGAATTCAAAAAGATGTCGAAACCTCCTCACCCACATTATTTAATCATTGCTGGTGCAGACAGCAATAATATAGTGATCATAAAGCTCTTTCACATCTGAATACACCGTAATGCCACAGAGAGCGGAGAATGACATGAAGAACTAGAGGTACTGTGAGCAAACTCACAAAGTGCTACCCCCCCCCCCCACCCCCCACGCCTGAAATGTATAAGTTAGATTATCTCCCCTTGGAAATGTCAGAATGGAATTATATTGCTTCATGCACATCTTCATATGGAGTTCTTCCTTTGTGAAAAGTTTCATGAAAATTCTTCAAACGGTTTAGGAGGAGTTGCGCTTACAAGGATGGACAGACGGACGGACAGGGTGATTCCTATTTCCCCCCCCCCCCCCCAAACTTTGTTTGTGGGGGGTATAATAAAACTTCCCTTAAAGTCCTATCCTATCATTCATTCCCATGAAAATGGCTGAGCATCAACATATGCGCTCAAAAGCCTTATACTAGCAACACAAATAATGGAAACTATTATTCCCATGCGCCAAAAACTTAACTATCCTGAAGAGATTCCACAAAAGATCATAAAATAGCCAAACAGTTAGAATAAGCGCAAGATATTGCCAGCGCTTACTTATGCGCTGAAATCTTAAGTATTGACTGCTAATTGGAAGATAAATAACCCAAGCAGTACGAATAGCTGACTGACCTATTTAACAATAGAATGAACATAATTGTCCCTTCTATTGAAAAATAATGACAACAAAAGCGTAACTTCTCTTCTGATAAACTCTGATGTGCATAGAGAGACATTCGGACTCAGGATTGTAACCCAATATATGAACTCACGTCCGAAATAATTGGGAAAACCGTAATATATGCCCAAACTTGCCCTTATGTTAAAAGATTCTCTAAAACAAAACAGATCAAGAGGGAAAAACGTCTACTACTCCAGTTAATAATAACTAGAGTAGACATGTGTGTAAGCGACCCATCGAAATAACATTCGAAGCCGCTCCACACAACTCCATCCAGAGCATAAAACTATTGCTGTTAATGCGGCAG
The DNA here is from genome assembly GCA_031216915.1 of Pictodentalium vernedei. NCBI lineage: Eukaryota > Metazoa > Mollusca > Scaphopoda > Dentaliida > Dentaliidae > Pictodentalium > Pictodentalium vernedei. Next base: position 673,833,711 of record CM062297.1, on the reverse strand, counting down.
ATAACCAATAAAAGTGAGCCAAACAGCTGGTTAATTCGCTCTGTGAAACAGATGAACCAGCCAAATGAATAGTGGGATACATGAATCCTATCATAAATCCCATGAGACAATATCTAGTTCACAAAACAAGTGATCTAAAGAACTATACTCGCTACAATTGCCGAACGTTCGCTTATTGACTGAAAGATAATAATAAATAACCTAATTATCCACTTCCAGTCAAAATCGGCCGGACCGAGTTCTATAAGAGCCTCGAACCACCGGCTCAGGGGAGTCTGATCAGTAACTCAGCCTGACGAGAAACCCCTATCCAAGTGGCTGTATAGACAAACCTAAAGAATTATATATAGGAGAGATACCTATACCTTTGCTATGAGCCTTATAAGCGAATTGAGTCTAGGACAACTCTCCTACTCTTCTGTGGCTGTGGTCAATTAGACCCCAACTTAAAGAGTAGAGAATAGATGTTTTCTTGTAGTTTAATCCTACAATAATGAAAGCTTACCATCAAAGACTTAGGTATACCTATACCTTGCTATGAGTCCTTATAAACGATTTGAGTCTAGGACAACCTCCCGTACTCTTTCTGCTGGTGATGGTACATTAGACCCCAGCTTAAAGAGACGAGAATTGATTCTTATCATAAAAACTAGAGTTGGAAGACTAAAGCAACCTATGGCAAGTTTTCCACCTAGTCAAATGCAAAGATGAAGACACAATGCTTCGTGGCATCAGAATAACTCCCACTTAACATTAGTTAAGACCGAGAAATAAATACTAGGTCTGGAAAGAATTTTAAAAGGTACAAACGACCATAAAATTCCTTCCATATAGACGGTGCGTCACAGTACTTAAAATTAAAGTACATAAGACCATAAAACTAAATTCACTCCAAGAAATGATCTTCTCAATTGCGTCCGAGCGAACAGCTAAATGATGAAGGTAAGGCTAAAACTAGGATCTTAGCCTGCTCAGTAAACGCTGAGGAACTCTCAACATCTTCCCCTGTTGTTTTTAAAAGTATGTGAACCATCACAAACAATTAAAAATACAGTGGAAGAAGATAAGAAGCCGAATTACTTTTTTCCGCCGGAAGATAAATATGGTGTCGTCTACAGAATCGAAGACCTGTGACACCCGTGTAGACTTAACCGGAAAGAGATCTAATTACCCTGCTCTTTACCCGGATGAAGTCAGTGTCGAACTACCCTAGCGGTTTATCATAATTGCTCGCTGCATTTGAATCACTGGAACAAGTTCAAGGAAATGATAATGTATGGTATCTATACCATCCAAGAGTTGTTCCGGAAGGAAAAGTTATCCTTCCCATCATACGTTTAAATCAGTTAGAATCACAGTCACCAGCATCTAAATAGGCAGGTGACTGGACCAAATAAGCACTATGCAACAGCTCAAGATTTGGGACTGACGTTAAGTGCTTCTGCCTTAGCAGGAATACTGCGATTAGCTGCGCAACTGCGACAGCAAGTCTGTTACAGAGGCCTGAGGAGCAGCGGTCATGAATAGCCTCTTCGCCGGCTGCTCCTAGGACAGGGAGTCCAATATAGTTATTACTGCAGACGACCCGATGAAAGAAGCTTCATCTCCTTGGCTACCAGATGGTGCGACTTTCTTCACTAAAGATGGACCTTTGACAATGCAGACTGGAAATCCTGAGTCACTTAGTCAAGGTGCTGTCGGGAGCGCTTGGTAGACGCTAAAGAAGCAAAACTGTAGCCGTCCCGGCTAAGAATTGAACTAACCATTCCGGACAATAGCTATGTACGTAAGCTCTGACTGACGCAAGTTCCTACAAACAATACCTGGCTCCAGATGTTGTTGAAAGAGAGAGAGGGGATCCCTCTTGCTCGCCATACCTCAGAACTTGCCGTCTTCTTCCTTCCGCCAACACTATGTGAGCATGGATTCGATCAACAGTGCTCGCTACACCCTTATTCTCTCTCGACCACCACGGACATACCCGGCATCACATCACCCATGAGTGAGATCTGCCGGCTGAGCTAGCTGTTTTTAGACAAGGGACGTAAGCCTCCATGAAACCTAGCCCTTGTCTTTTTAAAATCATTGAGCACTCTCCCACTAGCTCTAAATGCAATGCATATGCGACACATCCGGAGTCACAGTCCAAGTATCCAATCTTAACCATTTCACCGGCAACAGGGAACTGACACCACTCATCGGGTTTTATAGCCCTGTGCAATATAAAGATCACTTTATCCGTTATGTAGAGGAAACCATAAGACTAGCCGGCCCAGACCTTATCGGTTTCCTCCTTCCGTCGTCACTAGGTGAGCATAATTGCATATCATATCGTTCGCTCCACCCGATATGATCTCTCTTTTTCTAGCCCGGATCATCTACACCCAGCGGCATAGTTCTCAGGGACCTGAGTAACTCCTTCACCGTTCGAGCTAACTAGCGACAACGGACCTGCGCGGTCGTGTGTGCTTTTCGAACATAGCGGAAGCTATAAGACTGGCCGGCCCCGGCAGTCTATTGAAGGAGCGTCCCATGGACGTAAGTTTCAACTGACACAAGTTCGTACCAACAACCTCTGGCTCCAGAGGTTGTTATAAGAGAGAGGGAGCTCTCTCTTGCTCGCAATCACGGACGACCTGGACGAGCATACCTCAGAACTTGTCAGACCGACACAAATTCCTACAAACAACCTCTGGCCCAAGATGTGTGTTTTAAGAGAGAGGGACCTCTCTCTTGCACGCAATCATGAAAGACCTGGACGAGCATACCTCAGAACTTGTCAGACCGACACAAGTTCCTACCAACAACCTCTGGCCCCAGACATTGTTATAAGAGAGAGGGACCTCTCTCTTGCCCACAATCATGGAAGACCTGGACGAGCAGACCTCAGAACTTGCCAGACCGACACAAGTTCCTATCAACAACCCCTGGCCCCAGATGTTGTTATAAGAGAGAAGGACCTCTCTCTTGCTCGCGATCACAAAAGACCTGGACGAGCATACCTCAGAACTTGTCTACTTCCTCCTTCCCGTGCTTCCTCCTTTCCGTCATTGCAGGGTGAGCATGTTCGTATGTTTATAGTGCTCGTTACACCCTTATTCCTCTTCTCGACCGCAACGGACATACCCGGCATCACGTCCCTCACATACGAGTTAGATCTGCCGGTCGAGCTAGCTGGCGACAAGGTCGTCAATCTTACTAAGGATCTAGGCACTTGTCTAATACCTGAGCACTTTTGCCGCTAGCTCTTCATTGATTTGCGATGACAGCACACTCCTTGACAGCGTCACGAAGCCACCTCATGTTCTTGTTCCTCTGTAAATAGAAACTAAAAAACTATAGTGACCCTTTTGACGAGAGGACCAGTCGAGTCCACTCGCCGCGATAGGACCAATCGAGACCACTCGTCTAACACAAACTATGACGCCCATCATTCAGATTATCAAATCTGATACATGGAGTAGAATTAGTGGTAGTACATCAAGTAAACTCATTACAACGACCAAGTAAATAAAGGAAAGGTTTCCTTTATTTGCCATACTATTAGATAAACATAATTACCTAAAAACTAATATATGTCATTGTAGCACCACCAAATCTACATATAATATATGATAACATTAATTAAATATAATCAATGAAATAAATATATCCAAAAGAAAAACTCTTTAAAAAATAAAATGAAAAAAATTTTGAAAACATTTTCCTAATATAAGAGCCCAAGTTCCCAAAGGGAACGATGAGCCCAAAAAAGCCTAAGTGTGGACAAAATTAAAAAAACTGAGTAAAATTAACTACCACACTATCAGAATATTTAATGTTACTTACAACTGTTGTTCCTAAACAACAATTTATTTATTTATTTATTGATGTTTAAGGTCACATATTTCTGCACAATGGCTAATCATGACCGTGACAGTTTTATGGGTGGAGGAAGCCGAAGTACCTGGAGAGAACCACCGAGCAACGACGAGCAGCTGCCAGCTCCCCAACATCGTAACTCTGCACTGCAGCACAGGCAGGGTTAGATTGGTTGAAGACATGCGTACCATCGACGTGCAGACCCCAGGCAACACAGCCCTAAGTCAGTAACAGAAACATGACTATCCGATGTAAAGCAAGATCTTCCTCAGAAGAAAAAACGATACATCGGATGTAAGATGCATGACCAAAACGCCCAAACACCCTAAGGATGAGGACATAACCCTGGGGATGTACAGAATAATCTTCTGCATAAAACGTTCAACTCCCAATAAATTTATAAATTTTTTTTATTAAAACAAGCCAAAAAGCTTGGTAGCTTAACTGGGGGGATCAAGGCAAGGCAGGGAAGGAATACTAAATAAACAGTGGATAGATCATAATCAATCAGTGATAACGTCAGGCTCCTGTCTCGAAATTAGGGAACATGAACTAATTTTAATAAATAATATAAAATTATAGCCCTGAACGTTTCAAACCACCTTTCTTCCTTCCTTCATCCAGTTCTGTCCTTGGATCCACCAATTTAACCAGTGATTTGTGTCTGGCATCATTATTAAATGAGATTTAGAAGCACAAATATCAGTTTGTTGTTATCTGACAAGGGCCAAAGAAAATGAATTTATTGGTGCCAGATTCGGTGACTTCCTGGCGTCTGCGCATGCGCAGAGGGTAAAATGTATGGAGGGCCAGTTAGGACTTCTAATTTTCGGTTTTGCATGCAGATTTTGGGGATTGGGGGGCAAAATTTGTGTTTGGCCCTAGATATTTTTGGGTTACCACCAGCTAAGTCTGGGTCATTGGTTACAGTATAAAAATATAGAAATTCTGAGCGGGGCAAAAATTCTTGCCCCTCCCAGAACAAAGGCAAATATTGCCCGTCAAACTTCTCTTGAACAAACTTGAGTCTACACCTCAAATAGAAGCTGCATACCAAATATCAAGTCTCTGCTATGGCTGGTTCATGAGAAGAAGATTTTTAAAAATTTTGTGCATTTTGGCCCCCCCCCCCCCCCCCCTCCTCAATATGAGCAGAAACCCAATTTGAAGAAAAACCCAAATTCCCCTATATAACCGCTACTCATGTGAATTTTCACTGAACTGCAGCCAGTGTCTTGGGAACACCACCTTCACGACGTACGATGGACAAAAAGTGATCAGAAAATCTCACCCTGACTTTCAGTCGGGTGAGCTAATAATGTGATGTCCCACAGGGTTTCCATGGCAACTATGAGCCACAATTGCGGCCATGTTTGCAACATGATCAACTTTACATGAAGATCATTGGTAGAGGATGTCCCAGTCATCAATCATGTGAAGTTTCAAAACATTTGGCCTGTGGTTTCAAAGGAGAAGATTTTTCAAAATCCACCAATCACAATCACAGAATGCCTCTGGCGGCCATGTTTTCCTTCTGACAGGAACAAAATGAGGATCGTTTGTAGAGGATCTCCATAGACGATTCTGCTAAGTTTGGTTCACAACGGCTCAGTAGTTTCAGAGAAGAAGATGAAAATGTGATTTCTTGTAGGGTTTCTATAGTAATTATAAGCTGCAACTGTAGCCATGTTTGCAACCCAATTGCCTCTTGAGTGCATCAACCTGCCAAGAGCATTTTTTATATAATGGAGAAAGAGCAATAAATAGGTTTCATTTTTAAACAAGAGGCCGGATTGAGGCGCTCACCTGACAATAGTTGTTTAAAGAAGGATTTAATTAGCACCTATAGCTATTTAACACTACAGATGATTGAAGTTATATAATTATTTATAATGCTGTTGTCCATGCCAGATGCTTTTTTTTCTAGTACTGGAATGCTTCCACAGAAATAATGCCCTGATTTCCAGTAATGCAAAACTTAGGATATCAACCTAGGAACTTAAATATCAACCTAGGAACTTAATTTAAAAAAACTTGAGTCTGAGCCCTTCCCTTCCACCACTAGGATGCTGTATACCAAATGTTAAAGCAGTCTGACTGGGGGATCTGAAGGAGAAGATTTTTAAAGAAATTTCCTCACACTGCATTAAGATGAAATTTGGGCTATCATAGGGGGCCCAAATATTAACCCAGGAATCTCACCCCCTAGAGATGTTGTATACCAAATACAAAACATTCTGACTGGTGGATCTGGAGAAGATGATTTTTTAAGAAATTACCTCATATTGCACTAAGTTAAAATTCCGGCTCCCATAAAAGCCCAAATATTAACTCAGGGACTCAACTTGAACAAACTTGAATCTGACCGCCCTAGAGATGTTGTATACAAGATATCAAAACATTTTATGAGATGGTTCTGGAGAAGAAGACTTTTAAAGAAATTCCGTCATATTGCACTAAGTTAAAATTACGGTTCCCATAGGGAGCCCAAATATTAACCCAGGGACCTGATTTGAACAAACTTGAATCATACCCACCTAGAGATGTTGAATACCCAAATATGAAAGAATTCTGACTGATGGATCTAAAGAAGAATATTTTTAAAGAAATTCCATCAAATTGCACCAAGTTAAAATTTGGGCTCACATAGGAAGCCCAAATATGAACCCAGGGACAAATTAGAATGTGACCTCCCTAGAGATGTTGTATACCAAACATGAAAGCATGAAAGCATTCTGACTTGTTGATCTGAAAAAGAAGATTTTTAAAGAAATTTCCTCATATTGCACCAAGTTAAAATGCAAATATTAACCTAGGGACCCGATTTGAACAAACTTGTATCTCACCTCCCAAGAGATGTTTTATACCAAATATGAAAGCATTCTGATTGGTGGATCTGAAGAAGATTTTTTTAAGAAATTCACTCATATTGCACTAAATTAAATTCAGGCTCCCATGGGGAGCCCAAATATTAACCCAGGCACTCGATTTAAACAAACTTGAATCTGACCCTCCTAAAGGTGTTGCATACCAAATATCAAAGCATTCTAACTGGTGGATATGAAGAAGAAGATTTTTAAAGATCATTCCCCATATTGCCCTAAGTTAAAAATTTTGGCTCCTGTAGAGAGCCCAAATATGAACCAAGGGGGCTTCATTTTAACACACTTGTAGCTGATTTTTTTTGGCATGAATCAAGTACTTATGACACAATAATACCACATATCAAAATTGGTTCAAATCGGACCGTCGGTTCAGAAAGTTAAAAAATTTATAGTAATTTATATATTTTTTATACTTACCAATGACCCAGACATAGATGGTGCTAATTCTCAAAATCTAGGGCCAAACACAAATTTTGCCCCCCAATCCCCAAAATTTGCATCTAAAACCGAAAAAATCATGTCCTAAATGGTCCTCCATACTTTTCCTCCACTGCGCATGCGCAGTGTCAAGGAGGTCTCGAAATTGGCGCCAATTATCATTCTTACAAGCAGTGCCTGGTCAGCGCTATGTACTCAGCGGGGAGGTATGAGTTCCCAACTCCTGGGAAGGCCATCTCTGTCTGGGTCATTGGTAAGTATAAAAAATATATAAATTACTATAAATTTTTTAACATTTTTATACTGTACCAATGACCCAGACATAGCTGAATAATAAAAAGTCTGGAGGGCCTAGGACATAGAGGAAAATCCAATAAGCTCAACTATATATAATAGAGTTATCCCCTCGAGGAGAAAAGGAGTATTAGGCTTTACATGTATCTTTGTCACATAATTATGACGTCACGCCTTTGTTAAAAGTGTGTGATATATTTCGAAGAGTTGGTTAGAGCATGTGTGATATTCAACATATATCGCCACACTTTTACCAATCAAGGAACAATAGACAGTGATTGTGAAACCTGTCAGTTCTAATACAAACACAGCCGAGAGGAAAGATTAAGGGCACCTGTGCTAAAATGTTTTGAACAGAGAAACGAGAATTTACCTGACTTTTGATTTTATTGAAAGAGTTAAAGAAAGAAATCCACACCCGGGTGTTAATGATAAATGGAATGTTTAATTTCTCGCTCAACCTTTTGAGCGCAATGACGAAACGGAAAAAATGAAGTAATATCACTTGCTTTCCATCAATCTTCATGTGTCTTGCAAGTTTGGCTTAAGAAATTAACAAATTAAACGGGAATGGACTCGTGTCAGACAAGGGTTCAGTGGAGTGTTTGATTGTTCGTGTTTTGATTGTTTGTGCAAACATCAATGTAACAAGTCGGTTACAGCACAAAAACTCGTGACATTGAACATACAATCGCTCGAGCTAGTTACTCGGACAAGTCCTCGTTAACTAACTCTCGCGATTGTATATTCAATATCACTCGTTTTCTATGCTGTAACCTATACTTCTTATTTATGATAAATTAGAAAGACACAACACCCTCCATAATTGAGCATAATAACATTCATGTTCTCTATTAACATCCAGTATAACCCTTTATACTAATTATTTTTAAAGTAAGCCAATAAATAAAGTTAGTCCAGAGAATTGAGACTCTTTATACTCTTTAAAAGTGTCCGAGGATTGTATATTAATGCCCGTTTGACACGTGACATATACAAATGCTTCACACCGAGCTACACTTTAAAAATATGACATGAATGAATTTAAACATTAACTTTACACTTTAAAACCATCCCGGTACCGACTCAGAATTACTGACTCCGGAGGAGGTATCCCCTTGCTTTTCACTATAAAGCAGGTGACCTAAGGGAACACCCTCCCCCACCCCCCTTCCCCTTGCCCTGGGTCAAATAGCCCAGAGCGAAGAGGGCAGCAGGACAGAGTCACTGCCGGAACAGAAAGCCTGCATAACTATAGTTGCAACTGTTTAGTGGACGACATTCTGAGCAACAGATAACGGACCTAAACAATGCAGGTCTCCAGAAATGGACTCAATATTTCTGAGATAAAAATTTGTGAATGTGGATGGCTGAGACCAATATGCAGCCTTCATTAAATCTGTAATAGCAACACTATTTGCGTAAGCCCAAGACGTAGAAAGAGCTCTTACTTCATGAGCCGAGTACAGACTGATGAGATGAAGATAGATTATCATAAGCAGTACAGATAGTTAATTGAATCCATCTAGCAATAGAATGGACCGTAATGTCCTTTCTATTAGGCATCAGAGACAGAAAGAAGCGTTTTCGTCCCTTTCTGATAAACTGAGATCTTTGTTTATAAATACGTAAAGCTCTAACCGGACAGAGTAAAGGCCTATGCCCGTCTGAAGACGGAAGAGCCTTAATAAAAATAGGTTCTGGATATTTATTAGGAGCCTGATTATTAGCCAAAAGTCCAACATTAGTAGTAAAGGTAATAGTGTTCCCGACACTACGATAGTGAGAATCGTCCACAGATAGTGCATGAAGCTCAGTGACTCTTCTAGTGGAAGAGAAAGCTAAGAGAAATGCTGTCTTATAAGATAAGAATTTGAAGTCCACTGTCTCAAGAGGCTCAAAAGGCTTTTCTTTTAATTTAAGAACCCAAGCTAAATTCCATTTAGGAATTAATCTAAGGGTTCTAGGTCTATTTATCGAGAAGTTTCTAACTAATTTAGATAAAGAGACATTAGATCCAATTTGTAAACTATCATGGTGTGCATAGGTATCAGATAACACAGACCTATAACCCTTAATAGTAACAGGCTGCAGTTTGATCTCATCAAACAAGTATACTAGAAAGTTTGCAATGTCTGGAATGGAGGGATCAAAAATATCAACAGAATGATCCCTACACCAACGACAAAAGGCCTTCCACTTAGCCGCATAATTTAGCAAAGAGGAGGTCCTCCTACAGTTAGAAATTGCGTCCACTGCTCGTCCTGTAAAATGCTTGCCATGCAAGAAGGACCGCACAACGGAAATACGTGAAGGTTGAGACCTTGCGGGTTGTGATGTAGTTGACGCAATTTCCCCTGCGAAAGAAGATCCTCTCGTGGAGGAAGCTTCCGCGGTAAGTCCCACAGCAGACCCCTGAGTAGATTTATCCACGGTCTCTGTGGAGACAGAGATGCTACCAATAGAATTTTGCACTGAGATTTTTTTATCTTTAGCAATATCTGCTGAATCAACGGTGCTGGAGGATACGCATATCCTATCATTCCGTCCCATGAGATCGATAGAGCATCTACTGCATATGCTCGGGGATCCGGACATGGAGACACATACGTCTGCAACTGACTGTAGAGCTGTGTCGCAAATAAGTCTATCATTGGCCGCTCCCATTGGTAGCAAATCTGATTGAATACCTGTTTGTTAAGAGTCCATTCTGACGGCAACAAGCGACCCTTCCGTGAAAGGGAGTCTGCTAATACATTCAGACGACCCGGAATATGATGGACCGAAAGTAGAACCAGGTGTTCTAGAACAAACAGAAGGATTCTTTCCATTAAATTGAATAACGGAACGAAATGAGTGCCTCCCTGGTTCCGAATATACGCTACTACTGTCGTATTGTCGGACAGGATTTGGACATGTGCTTTCTGAATAATGTTCATCCAATGACGTAGTGCAAGCCAAATTGACATCATTTCCTTGATGTTTATGTGCTTGCCTAGAAACTGCAGATCCCAAAGACCCTGGCACTTCGAATCCGTTGGGATCAATGTTGCACCCCAACCTGTTTGACTGGCATCCGTCATAATCGTAAAACTCGGATCCGGCAACTGCAGTGGAACTCCCTGAGTCAACCACTGAATGTTTGCCCAAGTCTGAATCTCTTGTTTCACTTGATTTGACAAGAGAACGTCTATATCAAGCGAATGAATCTTTACACTCCAATTCTGAGTCAAGAAAATTTGGAGAGGACGAGTGCATAACAGCCCCATCGGAATGAGATCCGCAGCGGCTCCTCACAGACCTATCAGTCTCATGAACTCTCTCGCTGTGACTTTGTCTGAGTGAAGACAATAGCGAGCGTAACAACTGATTAATTTCGCTCTGGTTAACGGGAGACGAACGAGATTGTTGTGCGTCTCGAAGCTCATTCCCAGATGAGTGAATGACTTGGATGGCACCAGATCCGACTTCTCCTCGTTTATTATAAAACCGAGACATCGGAGTAATAGAAGCAGATTCTGCACATCGTTCTGAAGCGTTAACTCGTTGCCGTACCTCTGAAGAATGTCGTCCAGGTAGGCCGACGTTACCGCAGACGAATGAGCTCGGAAATATATCATTACCGAGTTCATTATTCGAGTGAAAGCCCAGGGCGCTAGGTTCAAACCGAAGCACATCGCTCGGAACTGATATACAACTCCTATGACTGCGAAGCGTAGATACTTTCTGAATGTTGGATGTACCATGACGTGGAAGTACGCATTCTTGAGATCTATGCTTGTAGCATAGTCGTTCACCCGAATACTCGCTCTGACTGATCGAATTGTCTCCATATAGAACTTCGGAGCGACGATCAGCTTGTTTATCCAGCTCAGATCTATGACTGGACGGAACAAGCCGTCTGGTTTCGGAACCAGAAACAGATGGCTGTAGAAACCCGGTGATTCCTGGTCTTCTACGACCTCTACCGCCTTCTTCTTCAGAAGAGACTGTACTTCTGATAAAAGAGCGTCTCTTTTCTGCGGATTTGACGGAAGCTGAGTCCATTTTGGACTTTGAGTTAATGGAGGCTTTCATTTGAAGGATATTCTTAGTCCTTCCGAAATTACCCCTTGAACCCAGGGGTCGTCCGTAATTGACGCCCAATCGTTTATAAAACTTGATAATCTTCCGCCTTCCGGAACACGATAGAGGTTCAAACCATCACCTCCTGGACCTGTGAGGCTTGTGGAAGGAGAAACTACGTCCTCCACGACCCGCACCTCGCCCCGTCGACCTAGGGCCGTCTGACCGGTTATCTCGGCCAGAATAACGTCCCCCACGTGAGTCGCTGCCTTGACGGTCTCTAGAATAAGACCTAGAGGATGCATAGGAACCTCTATAGGAACTTCTCTTGGGCGTACTTGTCCCAGAAGTGGCTGTCTTACTCTTTTCTGCTGTATCCGACTTTTTGGAAGCGGATTTGAATAGCAGAGAATGGGAAGCTTTCTTAGTTATCTTATCATAGATTGCTGAAAGTTTGTCGTTGAAGAGAAGCTCTCCGGAGACCGGAGCGACTCTGAGAGAGTTTTTCACCTTACCATCCACGCGCGTGGATGTAGCTAGGGCTGCGTCACGTCTAACCAACTTCAGGTTTGCCACTGAAAGGGCGGAGTTATACATGGAATAAGCTACTGCCCTTGAAAGAAGTCTTAATGAGGATTGTATATCCTGGAATTCTTTCCCTTGAAGACGTAATGATAAAGCCTTAGTAAGGTGATCTGCGTATGATAAAGCGTCTAAGTTAACTCTGTTAGACATTATTGTCGTTTCCAACGTCGTGGTTGGAATTGACATAGACGACGGTATAGACAATTCCAAGTCTTCAGCCTCGTCGTCTAGACGCAGAGGAACTCTCGGTATGCCCTGTCCTGCCTTTTCGAATTTATTCCTTGAATAGATGAAAGGCAGATTTAGAGCATTTGCGGACAAGAAACCAGACTTGCCCGTTTTGGTAGCAAGCTTATATATAGCGTCATTCAATAATTCAAATGTTCTTGTGACATTACTGGACTGTGTCGGAAACTCAGGGACGATGTCCCTGAACCGATCAAAAAATTCTGTGTCCAATGACGCTATCAGTCTCTTATCCGGCATCGCAGCATTCTGGTCTGGAAGATAATGCCGGATAAAATGTACGGCAGCTTTATGTTGTTCCGAAAGGGAAAGCTCCAAATCCTCCGAATCCCTTTCGCCATCCTGTCGGACCCTATGAAGTTCTCGGTCGTCCGTACCTGATGCTTCAGCGGAGCATACCGACCCAGCGTCGTCGGATAATTCCTGATCCAACAGAGATTCTGTCGTTTGCTGGGATGCTGCGATAAGTTGTGCTATTTGGGATAGCACGTCCGTCACTGAGGCCTGTGGAGTAGCGGTCTTACGCTGCTTTGCCACTGGAAGCTCCGTGCACGTTGACTCCTGCATACTTCTTTTATGCGAATGTCCGGAGTCTACAGGCCTTGTGTCCCTGGCTACCGGATGGCGTGACCTGGTCGCCATGGAATCCCTGATCGGCAAAGCTGGCTGGATATCCGTGGTCACATAGCCAAGGTGCGGTCGTGTGCGCTGCCGTGAGGATGAGGAAGCATTATCGACAGTCTCTCCAGACTGTCTATATAACGGAGCGTCCCGAGCGGTGAACGTATGCTCCGAATGCGAAACGTTTTGTACCACAACATCTGGTCCCAGATGTTGTTGTACGAGAGAGGGACCTCTCTCGCTCGCAGCCCGGATGGACCTGGACGAGCTAGGAACCGGACTAATAGGCTTCCTCCATTCTCTCCTCTGATCCGTCGTCACTGGGTGTACACTTTGTCTTATTAAAGTGCTCGCATCACCCAAATCTCCTTCCTGGACCGAAACGGACGAACCCGGCTGCAGAGCCATTCGATGAATGGTCGCTACACCGGGCGAGCTAGCGGATGCCAATGCCGTCGATCCTACTAGGGACCTCTTAGGCAATTGACATATTTCCATGAGCACTTTTGCTGCTAGCTCTTCATTTAACTGTGATGACGGAGGCACACTTTTGGAAGACATCACGGAAACATCACCCTGTTCTTGTTCCTCTTAATTAGAGATTGATAAACTAGAGTGACCCTGCAGAGAAAGGACAGGCATGGCCTTTTCCCCGCTAACAACATACCGTGACACCTGTTTCCAATGTTTGTCATCCCAATTGACACATACTGAACAGGAGTTAGTGCAACTACAATTAATACAATGATTATGAAAGTCAGAGGAAGATTTCCTCTTATTACAATTGAACAATATCCTTTCATTGTGAAAAGAATACAAAAAGTCCTAGCACTCGCACCAACCTCTGAAAACAAAGATACATAATAACATGATCCATTAACATAGAAAAAATAATTGAAATCAAAAAAATTTTTTGAAAAAATATTTTTTCAGAAAAGCCAAAGTTTCTGAAAGTAACGTTGAGCCCCAATGGATCCCCAAAAAAGCCTAAGTGTGCACAAAATTTTTTTAAATATTTCAAAAAAAATTAATGCAACACTTACGTATAATAATAATGTATCTTGTTATGATTAAGCTAATACAAAGACAAGAAATCCCTCTCAACAGAAACCGTTGTCAATGTAAACAAGAAGTGTATAAACACCAGAAACATGACTCCAGGCACTGATAAACATGGCCCGAAATCAGTTACCAATAACAACACTATCTGATGCAAAACAGAGACTTCCAGGGAAGAAACTGCAGAACATCAGATGGTAGATGCAGAACACAATGCCTAAACACCCACAATTGAGGATGTAAACATGGGGAAAAGAACAGAATTCATTCTGTTACACAGCTAAAACTCCTAAGAAATTTTAGTAATAATATTACAAAAAATATGCCAAAAGCATGGGAGAATAGCAAGGGGGGACTTAAAGGAAAGGGAAAGGGAGAGAGGAAACACTGAACAAGCAGTGTAACTTTAAAGCAAGAATGACAACAACAGGCCCATGCCTTGAAATTAGGCAACATAACATAATTTCATAAAAAAAATTTAAGTTACAGCCCTGATTATTTCCTGCCACTCATTTTTCCTCTCCTCCTTCTACTTCCTCTTTAGATCCACCATTTCTCTAATATTTATGTGTCTGGCTTCATTTAAACTGAGATTTACAAGCACAAATATCAGTCAGATGTGAACTGATGAAGGGCCAAACAAAGAATGATAACTGGCGCCAATTTCGAGACCTCCTTGACACCGTGCATGCGCAGTGGAGGAAAAGTATGGAGGACCATTTAGGACATGATTTTTTCGGTTTTAGATGCAAATTTTGGGGATTGGGGGGCAAAATTTGTGTTTGGCCCTAGATTTTGAGAATTAGCACCAGCTATGTCTGGGTCATTGGTACAGTATAAAAATATAGAAATTTTGGGCATGGGAAAAAAATCTTGCCCCTCCCATTACAAAGTCAAATATTGATCCACGAACTACATTTGAACAATCTTGAGTCTACACCTCAAAAGGAAGCTGCATACCAAATATCAAGTAATTGTACCTACTGGTTCATGAGAAGATTTTTTAAGAATTTTGGTGGATTTTCCTCCACCCCCTCCCTATGAGAAGGGGCAAGTTGATTTGAATGAAAACCCTAAATGCAATGTCAGAACAAGCAATCACCTCAAATATAACTAAAGTTAAAAAATTTATAGTAATTTATATATTTTTTATACTTACCAATGACCCAGACTTAGCTGGTGCTAACTCCAACAAAACCAGGGCCAAACACAAATTTTGCCCCCCAATCCCCAAAATTTGCATCCAAAACAAAAAGAAATCATGTCCTAAAGGACCTCCATACTACGCCTCTACTGCGCATGCGCAGTGACGCAGTCATCCCGAAATTGGCGCCAATTATCATTCTTACTGGCAGTGCCTGGTCAGCGCTATGTACTCAGCGGGGAGGCAAGAGTTCCCAACTCCAGGGAGGGCCATCCCCGTCTGGGTCATTGGTAAGTATAAAAAATATATAAATTACTATAAATTTTTTAACATTTTTATACTGTACCAATGACCCAGACTTAGCTGAATAGTAAACAGGCTGGAGGGCCTAGGACATAGAGGAAAATCCAATAAGCTCAACTATATAGTAAAGAGGTAACCCCTTAAGGAGAGAAGGAGTATTAGGCTTTACATGTATCTTTCTTATTTAATATTAAATTAGAAAGATACACTACCCTTAATAATTGAGCACAATAACATTCATGTTCTCTATTAACTTCCAGTATAACCCTTATACTAATTATTTTTAAAGCAAGCCAATAAATAAAGTAGTCCAGAGAATTGAGACTCTTTATAATCATTTAAAAGTGTCCGAGTATTGTATATTAAAGCCCGTTTGACACTTGACATATACAAATGCTTCACACCGAGCTACACTTTAAAAATAAGACATGAATGAATTTAAACATTAATATTACACTTTAAAACCATCCCGGAAGCGACTCAGAAATACTGACTTGGAGGAGGCATTCCCTTGCTTTTCACTATAAAGCAGGTGCCCTAAGGGAACACCCGCCCCCCCCCCCCCTTCCCCTTGCCCTGGGTCAAATAGCCCAGAGCGAAGAGGGCAGCCGGACGGAGTCACTGCCGGAACAGAAAGCCTGCATAACTATAGTTGCAACTGTTTAGTGGACGACATTCTGAGCAACAGATAACGGACCTAAACAATGCAGGTCTCCAGAAATGGACTCAATATTTCTGAAATAAAAATTCGTAAATGTGGATGGCTGAGACCAATAAGCAGCCTTCATTAAATCTGTAATAGCAACACTATTAGCATAAGCCCAGGAAGTAGAAAGAGCTCTTACTTCATGAGCAGAAATCTTAAGCACAGACTGCTGAGAAGAAGATAAATCTTCATAAGCAGTACGGATAGTTAACTGAATCCATCTAGCAATAGAATGGACTGAAATGTCCTTTCTATTAGGCATCAAAGACAGAAAGAAACGTTTCCGTCCCTTTCTGATAAACTGAGATCTCTGTTTATAGATACGTAGTGCTCTAACAGGACAGAGTAAAGGCCTACGCCCGTCTGAAGATGGAAGAGCCTTAATAACAATAGGTTCCGGATATTTATTAGGAGCCTGATTCTTAGCTAAAAAACCCACATTAGTAGTGAAGGTGATAGTGTTCCCAACACTACGATAATGAGAATCATCCACCGATAGTGCATGAAGCTCACTGACTCTTCTGGCAGAAGAGAAAGCTAAGAGAAAAGCTGTCTTATAAGATAAGAATTTGAAATCTACTGTCCCAAGAGGTTCAAATGGCTTTTCCTTTAATTTAAGGAGAACCCAAGCTAAATTCCACTTAGGAATTAATCTAAGAGTTCTGGGTCTATTTATCGAAAAGTTTCTAACCAACTTCGATAAAGAGACATTAGATCCAATTTGTAAACTATCATGATGTGCATAGGTATCAGATAACATAGATCTATAACCCTTTATAGTAACAGGCTGCAGTTTGATTTCGTCAAACAAGTATACTAGAAAGTTTGCAATGTCTGGTATAGAGGGATCAAATATATCTACAGAATGATCCCTACACCAACGACGAAAAACCTTCCACTTAGCCACATAGTTTAGCGAAGAGGAGGTCCTCCTACAGTTAGAAATCGCGTCCACTGCTCGTCCTGTAAAGTGCTTGCCATGCAAGAAGGACCGCACAACGGAAAAACGTGAAGGTTGAGACCTTGCGGGTTGTGATGGAGTTGGCGCGATTTCCCCTGCGAAAGAAGATCCTCTCGTGGAGGAAGCTTCCGCGGTAGGTCCCACAACAGACACCTGAGTAGATTTATCCACGGTCTCTGTGGCGACAGAGATGCTACCAACAGAATCTTGCATTGAGATTGTTTTATCTTTAGCAATACTTGTTGAATTAACAGCGCTGGAGGATACGCATATCCTATCATTCCGTCCCAAGGGATCGACAGAGCGTCTACTGCAAATGCTCTTGGATCCGGACACGGAGACACATACGTCTGCAACTGATTGTTGAGATGTGTCGCAAATAAGTCTATCATTGGCCGTTCCCATTGGTAGCAAATCTGATTGAATACTTGTTTGTTGAGAGTCCACTCCGACGGCAACAAGCGACCCTTTCGTGAAAGGGAGTCTGCTAGCACATTCAGACGACCCGGTATGTGACGGACCGAAAGAAGAACGTGATGTTCTAATGCAAACAGAAGAATTCTTTCCGTTAGATTGAACAACGGAACTGAATGAGTGCCTCCCTGATTCCGTATATACGCCACTACTGTCGTATTGTCGGATAGGATTTGGACATGAGCATCGTGAATAATGTCCATCCAGTGACGTAACGCAAGCCAAATTGACATCATTTCCTTGATGTTTATGTGCTTGCACAGGAATTGCGGATCCCAAAGACCCTGGCATCTCGAATCCGTTGGGATTAATGATGCACCCCAACCTGTTTGACTGGCATCCGTCATAACGGTAAAACTCGGATCCGGCAACTGCAGCGGAACTCCTTGAGTTAACCACTGAATGTTTGCCCAAGTCTGAATCTCTTGTTTCACTTGATCTGACAAGAGAACGTCTACATCGAGCGAATGAATTTTCACACTCCAATTCTGAGTCAGGAAAATTTGAAGAGGACGTGTGCGTAGCCGCCCCATCGGAATGAGATCCGCAGCGGCTCCGCACAGACCTATCAGTCTCATAAATTCTCTCGCCGTGACTTTGTCTGCGTGCAGACAATAGCGAGCGTAACAACTGACTAATTTCGCTCTGGTTAACAGCAGACGAACGAGATTGTTGTGCGTCTCGAAGCTCATTCCCAGATGAGTGAATGACTTGGACGGCACCAGATCCGACTTCTCCTCGTTTACTATAAAACCGAGACGTCGGAGCAATAGAAGAAGATTCTGAACATCGTTCTGAAGCGTTAACTCGTTGCCGTACCTCTGAAGAATGTCGTCCAGGTAGGCCGACGTTACCGCAGACGAATGAGCTCGGAAGTAGATCATTACCGAGTTCATTACCCGAGTGAAAGCCCAGGGTGCTAGATTCAATCCGAAGCACATCGCCCGGAATTGATACACCACTCCCAGGAGTGCGAAGCGTAGATACTTTCGGAATGTCGGATGTACCATGACGTGAAAGTACGCATCTTTGAGATCTATGCTCGTTGCATAATCGTTCACCCGAATACTCGCTCTGACCGATCGAATCGTCTCCATATAAAACTTCGGAGCGACGATCAGCTTGTTTATCCAGCTCAAATCTATGACTGGACGGAACGAGCCGTCTGGTTTCGGAACCAGAAACAGATGGCTGTAGAATCCCAGAGATTCCTGGTTTTCTACGACCTCTACCGCGTTCTTCATTAAAAGAGACTGCACCTCTGATAACAGAGCGTTTCTTTTCTGTGGATTTGACGGAAGATGAGTCCACTTTGGACTTCGAGTTAATGGAGGCTTTCGTTTGAAGGATATCTTTAGACCTTCCGAAGTCACTCCTCTCACCCAAGGGTCGTCCGTAATCGACGCCCACTCGTGAAAAACTCGACAACCTTCCGCCAACCGGAACGCGATAGAGGTTTAAGCCATCACCTCCTGGACCTGCGAGGCCTGCGGTAGGAGAAACCACGTCTTCCACGACCCGCACCTCGCCTCGTCGACCTCGGGGCGTCCGACCGATTGTCCCGGCCTGAAGGACGTCCCGAACGAGAGTCGCTATCCTGACGGTCTCTCGAATAAGACCAAGAGGACGCACCGGAACCTCTATAGGAACCTCTCTTGGGTGCATTAGACCCAGAAGTGCCTGTCTTATTCGTGTCTGCTGTATCCAACTTTTTAGGAGCCGATCTGAACAACAGAGAATCATTAGCTTTCTTTTTAATTTTATCATAAATAGCGGAAAGCTTGCCGTCAAAGAGAAGTTCTCCTGAGACCGAAGCGACTCTAAGAGAGTTCTTCACCTTAGAATCCACTAGTGTGGATGTAGCTAGGGCTGCGTCACGTCTAACCAACTCCAGATTTGCCACTGAAAGGGCGGAGTTACACGTGGAATAAGCTACTGCCCTTGAAAGAAGTCTTAAAGAGGATTGTATATCCTGAAACTCTTCCCCTTGAAGGCGCAGTGATAACGCCTTACTAAGGTGATCTGCGTAAGATAAGGCATCTAAATTGGCTCTGTTAGACGCAATAGCTGTTTCCAACACCGCGGTTGGAATAGAAGCTGACGACGGTAATGATAGCTCTAAGTCTTCCGCCTTGTCGTCCATACGCAGAGGAACTCTCGGTATACCCTGTCCTGCCGTATCGAATTTATTCCTTGCATTAATGAAAGGCAGGTTGAGAGTATTAGCGGACAAGAAACCTGCTTTCCCCGTCCTGGAAGCAAGTTTAAATATAGCGTCGTTCAATAATTCAAATGTTCTAGCAACATTATTGGACTGCGACGGAAACTCGGGAGCGATGTCCCTGAACCGCTCAAAAAATTCAGAGTCCAATGACGCTATAATTCTCTTGTCCGGAAGCGCAGCAGTCTGGCCCGACGGAACAACTTGAGGGAGAAAGTGCCGGATGAAGTCCACGGCAGCTTTATGTTGTTCCGAAAGGGATAGCTCCAAGTCATCCGTATCCCTTTCACCATCCGGTCGGACCTCACGATGTTCCCAGTCGTCCGCCCCCGATGCTTCGGCGGAGCGTACCGACCCAGCGCCGTCGGATAATTCTCGATCCGACACCGTTTCTGTCGGCTGCTGGGATGCTGCGATAAGCTGTGCTATCTGCACAAGAATGTCCGACGTCGAGACCTGCGGAGGCGCAGTCTTTCGCTGCTTCGCCGAGGGCAGCTCCGCATCAGATGGCTCCCGCATACTTTTCCTATGCGAACGTCCGGAGTCCATCGGTCTCGAATCCCTGGCTGCCGGATGGTGTGACCTGGTCGCCGAAGAATCCTTCATCGGCGAAGCTGGTAATATATCGGCGGTCACGCAGCCAAAGTGCGGTCGTGTGCGCTGACGAGAAGAGGAAGCCTTAACAGTCTCTGCGGACTGCTTATACAACGGAGCGTCCCGAGCGACGGACGTATGCTCCGCTAAAGACACATTTTGTACCACAACATCTGGTCCCAGATGTTGTTGTACGAGAGAGGGACCTCTCTCGCTCGCGGCCCGGCTGGACCTGGACGAGCTAGGAACCGGACTAAAAGGCTTCCTCCGTTCTCGCTTACTATCCGCCGTCACTGGGTGTGCATCTATTATGTTTATAGTGCTCGCATCACCCAAAATTTCCTCTTGGACCGCATCGGACGAACCCGGCTGCCGAACCATTCGGTGAATGGACGCTACACCGGGCGAGCTAGCGGACGACATTTGTCTAATCTCCATGAGCACTTTTGCCGCTAGCTCTGAATTCATTTGTGACGACGGACGCACACTTGAAGAAGATAACATGGAAACATCACCCTGTTCTGGTTCCTCTGAAATAGAAACTGAGAGAGTAGAGTGACCTTGTGGAGAAAGAGCCGGCATCGCACTTTCTCCAGAAACAACATATCGTGACACACGTTTCCAATGTTTCTCATCCCAATGTTCACATATAGGACAGGGATTAATGCGAGAACACTGACTACAATTAATACAATGATCATGAAAGTCAGAGGAAGATTTCTTCCTATTACAATTTGAACAACGTCCCTTCATTGTGAAAGAACAACAATAAGTCCTAGTTACTCGCAAAAACCCCTGACACAAAGATACATAATAACATGATCCATTAATAAATGAAAAAACAATTGCAAAACAAAATAATTTTGAAAAAATATTTTTTCAGAGAAGCCCAAGTTGCTGAAAAGTAACGTTGAGCCCCGATGGATCCGATGGCAAAGTGTGGTCAAAAATTTTAAATTTATATAAAATAATTAATGAGACACTTTCGGATAATATAAATGTATCTTATAATGAGATAAACTACCACAAAGGCAAACAGCCCCCCTCAAAAAAGGCTGTTGCCAATGAAAACAAACAGTGTAAACACACTAGAAAACATGACTCCAGGCACTGAAAAAACTGGCCCGGAATCAGTCATCAATTACACTCTATCTGATGCAAAACAGAGACTCCCAGGGGAGAATCTGTAGAACATCAGATGGAAGATGCAGAACACAAACGTTATACACCCATGGGTGAAAACGTAACTATGGGGAAAATAACAGAAAACATTCTGTAACCAAGCAACTCTCCCAGGAAATTTTAGAAATGAAATTTCTCAAAAATATGCCAAAAGCATGGGAGAGTTGCCAGGGGGGACTTTAGAAGGCTAGGGGAGAGGAAACACTGAATAAGCAGTGCAACAATTAGCAAGAATGACAACAAGAGGCCCATGCCTCGAAAATAGGCAACTTAACATAATTTCATCAAAAAATTTTAAGTACAGCCCTGATTATTTTTTGCCACTTCTTTTTCCTCTCCTCCTTCTATCCTCCTTAGAATCACATTTTCTCCAAAAATTACGTGTCTGGCATCCTTTAAACTGAGATTTACAAGCACAAAGATCAGTGAGATGTTGACTGATGAAGGGCCAAACAGAGAATGATAATTGGCGCCAATTTCGAGACGACTGCGTCACTGCGCATGCGCAGTAGAGGCGTAGTATGGAGGTCCTTTAGGACATGATTTCTTTTTGTTTTGGATGCAAATTTTGGGGATTGGGGGGCAAAATTTGTGTTTGGCCCTGGTTTTGTTGGAGTTAGCACCAGCTAAGTCTGGGTCATTGGTACAGTATAAAAATATTGGTTAAGCGGTTTAGGAGGGGCAGGTGCAAACACCATGTTCAAGCATGACGGATGGCGGGCGATGGAAGGTGAGTGATCACTATGGCTCATCCTGACTTTCAGTCAGGTGAGCTAATAAAACAAATTTATAATGATGTTATGGTAAAATGGGACACAAATTCCACACACATATTCAAGTGTTATATTGTGCTAAATTTTTAACATATGTGGGACTTGATAATTAGCCTGTCGTCTGACACTTGGCAACTTGATGCAGACCAGATGTGGAATGCAGACTTGAGATTTAATGTTGATAGTATCATTCTGCCTTACTTATGAGCTCAGTGATACTTTTTGTTTATTTTGTTAAAATTATACAAAAAGTAACCATTTTACCACCCAATTCCAGCTATCCATGAAATGTATTTGCTCTAGAAAATAGATTTAATTTTCAAAAGAAAAATATTCAATGCAGTAACATAAAAATATGGGAGCCATTTGGACTGGGTAATAGAACTTTTTCCAATGACAATGATACTTGTGATTTCACTGAATGGGCTGACTACTAATCCCATTTAGGGGTGGTGGGGTGAGGGATAGACCAAGTCCAAAGCAGGCTCTGGGCTGAAGGCTGCTGCAAAACAAAAGATATTTCCATTTTCCCTCTGTATTTCGAATGTAAGGTATGAAATATAGAGGTGAAAGAGCAGATTCCTATCAACCAGTCACTACTGCAAGTCGCCTCAGAAACTCCTGGACCAAGACTTATAATTTATAGATTTTCTTACATGATTTAACCCTTTAGCCAGCATAACAGCCAAAGCCTGCCATAATATATGCAAAAGTCACTCTACCATCTCACAAATTTTTCATTTTTTTCCCTTCCAAATCATAGCTTATGACCCCTCATTGGAACAAGCTCGATGGGTCACATGGTTTGGAAGAAAAAAAATGAAAAATGAGTAATTTTTAAAACAGACAACATCATACTTTCAAGTCGTATTAGGTAAGGGTTAATAACCAGAGAAGAAGAAAATGTGATTGCCCATAGGGTTTCTATAGTCAACTATAAGCCACAATTCCAGCCATGTTTGCAACCCGATCAACATAAAATGCAGAGCGGTTGTAGAGGATGTCCCATTTATCATCAATTATGTGAAGTTTCAAAACATTTGGCTTTGTGGTTTCAGAGAAGATTTTTCAAAATCCACCAATCAGAATCAGGTAAAATGCCCCTGGCAGCCATGTTTTCCATCCGATGGGAACAAAATGAGGATCGTTTGTAAAGGACCTCCCAAAGACCATTCCTGCCAAGTTTGGTGAACAATGGCTCAGTAGTTCCAGAGAAAAAGTTGAAAATGGGATTTCCCATAGGTTTTCTATGATAACTATAAGCTGCAATTGTAGCCATGTTTACAACCCGGTCAAAATTAAATGAGGATCGTTGGTAGAGGGTGTCCCAAGCTCAGCAGTTCCAGAGAAGATGACGGACAGGCGAGGGAGCCAAGTGATGGCAATAGCTCACAAGGGCCCTTTGGGCCAGGTGAGCTAAAAAGGAATTCCTCTGAAAAGAGGAAAATCCACACCTCTGGATGTAACTGAATGAAATATTTTGCTGACAGTTTATTTCTGACTGAATAATATGAAAAATGAACAAGAGAACATTGATGCTTAGCATCACACTCACCCAAAGACACATACAAACTGAATAAGAGTTTATTTTTGAATCAAGTATTGTTCCCCAGTAATGAATTTTAGCCACCTAAGCGGATTTTATGTGAAGTAAATGTTGTTCAACCAATTTTCGAAACAGGATTTAACAATCTTTGCATGACTTTTCCTTGACTGAAAAAAGTAACCATTTCTCACCTTAAATATAAATGATAATATAAAAACAAGAGGCCCCATGGGGCTTAAAGCGCTCATCTTGATCAGAACACAATATAAACAGAGTCCAAGAATGAGTCTACATTAAGCAATCCATCTCCATAGGATACACTGTCAATCCTTGAGTCCCTCAGGAGTGACAAAAATAATCCGGGCATCATGCCTTTTCTTCAGTTGATCATAATGTAAAATGTAGAGCTTCTTTATGAACCCCTTTGATAAAACCAATATGGATTAATCTTAGTTACACACCTCTACAGGGTGCTGAATACAAAATGTTTAATTCTTCAGCAACATGGCCAATTCTGGCTCCCATAGGGAGCCAAAATATTAACCCAGGCTCTCGATTTGAACAAAGTTTAATCTGACTTCCCTAGAGATGTTGTGTACCAAATATGAAAGCATGTTTGGATCTGAAGATGGGAAATTTTAAAGAAATTTCTTCATATTGCACTAAGTTAAAATTTGGGCTACCATAGTGAGCCCAAATATTAAGCTACGGATCCGATTTGAACAACCTTGAATCTGACCCCCCAGGGATGTTGTAAACAAAATATGAAAGCATTCTGACTAGTGGATCTGAAGAAGAATTTTAAACAAATTCCCTCATATTGTACTAAGTTAAATTTCTAGTTCCCATATGGAGCCCAAATATTAACCCAGGCACTCGAATTGAACAAACTTGAATCTCACCCCCATGGAAATGTTGTGGACCAAATATGAAAGCATTGTGACTGGTGGATCTGAAGAAGAAAATATTTCAAGAAATTTCCTCATATCGTACTAAGTAAAAATTTGGGCTACCATAGCAAGCCCAAATAAATACCTAGGGATCCGATTTGAACAAACTCGAATCTGACCCTCCTAGAAATGTTGAATACCAAATATGAAAGCATTCTGACTTGTGAATCTGAAGAAGATTTTTCAAGAAATTCTCTCATATTGTACTAAGTTAAATTTCAGGTTCCCATATGGAGCCCAAATATTTACCCAGGCACTCGAATTGAACAAACTTGAATCTGACCCCACTAGAGATGTTGTATACCAAACATGAAAGCATTCTGACTTGTGAATCTGAAGAAGAAGATTTTTAAAGAAATTTCCTCATATCATACTAAGTAAACATTTGGGCTACAACAGCTTGCCCAAATATATACCTAGGGATCCGATTTGAACAAACTTGAATCTGACCTCCCTAGTGATGTTGCATACCAAATATTAAAGCATTCTGACTGAGGGATCTGATGAAGAAGATTTTTAAAAATTATCCCCCATATTGAACAAAGCCCAAATATTAACCTAGGGACTTGGTTTGAACAATCTTGAATCTGACCCTTATAACAATGATGTATACCAAACATTAAAAGATTCTGACTTGTGGTTCTGAAGAAGATGATTTTTAAAGAATATTCCCCATATTACCCTCAGTTAAAAATTCGCGCTCCTGTATTGAGCTCAAATATGGATCAATGGGCTTTATTTTAACAAACTTGCATCTGAACCCCCCCCCCCCCCCCCCCCCCCCCACACACACACACACACACACACCCTCCATGAATGCTGTATACCAAATATCAAAAGATTCTGATGATTGGTTCTGGAGAAGAGATTTTTAAAAAAATTTGCAAATATGCTGACTCAGCATTTTCTCGATGCCCATTACAGAACACCCTAACATAACCGATGGCAATTTTTTCTTACATTCAATTCTACTGGTCCTAAGGATGCTTCATACCAAATAACAGCTCTCTGTTCCATGTGGTTTGGGAAGTATGGGCGTTTGAAAATATTTCTATTTTTAGCTCCCAGAGTTCCCATGGGGATGCAGGAATTTTTTTTTTGCATGAGTTAAGTACTTATGACCCAATAATACCACATACCAAATTTGGTTCAAACTGGACCATCGGTTCAGAAAATAGAAATTTGGGGCAGGGCATAACAAAGCCAAATATTGCTTCATGAACTTTGTTTGAACAAACTTGATTCTACACCTCAAAAGGAAGCTCCATAACAAATATCAAGTCATTGTACACACTGGTTCATAAGGAAAAGATTTAAAAAATATTTTGGAACATTTTCACCCACACCCTCCCTATGGGGCTGGGCATGTTGAGTTGAACAAAAATGCAATGCCCCTTCGGGAGCATCACTCACACAAACTTTCACTTGAAATGGCCTTGTGGTTATGGAGGGGAAGACCAAAACATGTGTTGATGGACAACGGATGGAGAGCAATGAGATCAGCTCAGCTTGACTTTGTCAAGATGAGCTAACAATGACACTGTTCATTAACAATCATAAATAAAACAAGAGGTGCACATCGGAGATGCAGGCAACGAGTTGTGCCTACTTTCTTCATGCACTCTCTATTGAAAATAAAAAAAAACATCATCTTGAGCTCAAAATTTGTAAAAATTGATGCCAACGAGCTCAAAATTCGTAAAAATGGAATAATTAAGGACCGCAACTCTGTAACGAGAAATTGGACGGAGACAGGCCAGTTTTCGAACTCGCGATATTATTGGAAAAGACCTGTAGTATGGAAAATATTAGTCAACTCAGAGAAAGCTTATTCAAGTTATTGTGCCAACGAGCTCAAAATTTGTGAAATAAACTTAACTAATTAAGGCCCATAACTCTTAATGAAAAATCGGGTTGGGACAGTTTTTGAAACTCGCTCGAGATATTATTGCAAAAGACCTGTATAGCAAATATTAGTCAAACCGGAGAACATTTGTTCAAGTTATTGAACGTTTGTTCAAGTTATTGCAGTGTGACTATGCCTGCTCGCCCACCTGCCCGTCTGGACACACACCGACAGTCGCCAAACCATAGATCTCGGTTGTTAACACAACTCAACCAAAAAAGCAGTAAAAACAGTTTCAGAAACGTTGGAGCATTACTTAAGCATGAAAATCAGAATGAAAAGATAATTGAAGGTACTTTACAAATAAGTACAAAATGAAAGTGTCAATGACACTGTAGCTCAACTTGTTAAGACATGTACATGTATAGTATGTGACACAGCAATGACAAACATCTAGGTAATGACCTGATAACAAAGGTACATATAAAGTATTGTAACGGTCTGTACATAAATACTGACCGTAGCCTGTAACAAATGTATAGGTAAAGTATTGTAAAGGTGGGTGACAGTCAGATGCTAAACTAGAAAAGAAATCTTTGAGTCCCAGAGTGGGTCTGACTGAACCCCAAAATATTTGTTCTCATAGCACAGTGATAACAAAGGCACCCCAAAACACACTCGTTCCTGTCCCAAGGTGAAAAGAAAGGTACCCAAGAAGTTTCGTGAAGATCAGTTCATAAATACGAGCTGTATAGAAGTTGTGACAAAAAACTGACTGGACCTAATTTCGGTACAAAATGGCCACTGGCAGCCATCTTGAATTTTGGACCACCCCCAGAAACACTAGTTCTCGTCCCAAGGTGATAACAAAGGTACCTAAGACGTTTCGTGAAGATCGGTTCATAAATACAGACTCTAGCCCGAGCCGTATTGACATGTGTACTTACTGTGTGTAAGTAGCACTGAAAAAATCAAAGTTCATCTAATTGCATAATTTCTGCACAAGAAAAAAACCCTTATTATATGTGATGTATCCCATGGTACTAAACATTCTCACAAAAAATTATTCAAATCAGCGCTTTCATATGAAAGTTCTGTGCAAAAATCTGATTGCACCTAATTTTGTACAAAATGGCTGCCATCGGCCATCTTGAATTTCGGACCAGACCCAACAACACTCGCTCTCATCCCACGGTGATACCAAAGGTACCCAAGAAGTTTCGTAAAGATCGGTTCATAAAAACGGCCTCTAGCCCAAGCCATATTGGCATTTGCACTTTCAGTGCTGAAAGTAACACTAAATACATCAAAGTTAAAAAAAAACGTATTATATGTGATGTATCCCATGGTACTAAATATTCATACAAAAAATTATTCAAATCAGCACTTTCATATGGAAGTTCTGCGCAAAAATCTGATTGCACCTAAGTTTGTACAAAATGGCTGCCAGCAGCCAACTTGAATTTCGGATCAGACCCCAAAACACTCGTTCTTGTCCCATGGTCATAACAAAGGTACCCAAGAAGTTTCTTAAAGATCGGTTCATAAATACGGCCTCTAGCCCGAGCTGTATTGAATTGTTGACGGACAGACGGACGACTGGCCATGGCATAAGCTCAAATTTGGCTTCGCCAAAGTTGAGCTAAAAATTAAAACAAAATTTGGTTCACATTGTATTTTGTCTGTACTCACTAGCTGCTGCAATCAATGAATCGTGAAGGCGAAATGTCATAAGTGGTTCTGGAAGATTTCTGAAAAACACAAATTGGAACAAGATTTTCAGAAAATTGAAAAAAAATAATATCTTTTGTTGACTGGTTTGTTGCCAAACCGAAATGGAGAAAATATCATGGCAACAGTATATTTACCAGTTTTACCAAAACCATTTACAAAAGATATCACTGCAACAAAACATTCTAAGCACATTATAGCCACAACCCATGCCCTGTATTTTTTCAAAATTAATTTCATCTCTTAACAAACAAGATTAGGAGCGAAAGTGCAATTACATGCCTAGAGAGTGTTGTTAACAAATGTTAATTAATATTTTTATTCAAGATCTTTTCTGGTCAAACAATTTCTGATAAAATTTAAACTTTATAGTAAATTTCCTTTCTTATTATACCTACCACAATTGTTCACAGGTTTGCATTACAGTGGAAGTCCCTAACTCGGAAGTATACTCTCTATTTTGATCTTTTCCAAGCGATTTGGGAAAGAAAAGTGGTGCAAAAGTACCAAGAAAAAATAAGCCAAAACTTGGTTGAGTGCTACCGGCACACACCTAGTAGGGGATGCTCTTCTCCTAAAACAGATCCACAGCTTCCGGGACAGATCGACGCAGACTCAGTAGGGGATGCACTTCTCCTAGAACAGATCCACGGCTTCCGGTACCAGTGCATAGACGTGTAACCAATGACTCATTCTTTTGAATCTGCCAAGATTGGAGTTATGTGATCAGCGGGGAGGAAAGATTCTTACGCGAATAAGATGGGAGGGCCTCCAGGTAAACAATTGTAGTAGGTATAATAAGAAAGGAAATTTACTATAAAATTTAAATTTCTTATCAACCTACCTTACAATTGTTTACAACAGGCTGAAAAGACAATAGAAGGAGGGAATCACATAACCAACCCCCACATGACCCGACTGCGCTGGAACCGTGGACAGAAGAGTTCCCTAGGCCTATAAAACCATAGCATCACAAACATTAGTAAAAGACAATGAAAGATGAGGCGCATGCCCCTGTGTGACACACAGACAGAAAGGACAGTAACCAAACACATGGCTGGAACTGACCTAGTAAGAAGCCTAATGTCTAGGGTAGACAACAGCCTGAGCAGAAGAAAGAGGGCCCAAAGATAAAAGGTTCTCAGACTGCTACTGCAACTGACGCAGATAGAAAGTGGAGAAAGTAGAAGCATTCTCCAGTAGGCTGCCTGCATAACATCTGACAACTTGACTGAGTTAGCATAAGCCCAAGAGGAAGACAAGGCACGTGTCGAGTGGGCAGATACGATTGGTAACACAATTGTCAGTCGCTAGACGAGGGTAGGATGCGCGAATAGCAAGACAAATCCATTGAGAAATGGATTGAGGAGAGAGCTTCTGTCGACCAGGAATAAGAGACAGAAAGAATCATTTCCTGCCTTTCCTAATGAACTGCGTCCGGTTGAGATAAATGTGAATTGCACGAACTGGACATAGGAAAGGGCAATTACCCTCGGCAGAAGGAAGAGCGCTGATAGAGATAGGAGGTTGAGTAGTTTCTGGTATCTGATTCTTGGCCAGAAAGGACCAATCAGTGGTAAAAGTAACACTGCTGGTGGAGCTCCTGAAAAAGGCTGGATCAACCGAGAGGGCGTGAAGCTCACTAACCCTTCTGGCTGAGGCAAAAGTGATCAGAAAAGTTGTTTTGTATGTGAGAAAACACATATCCACCTGGGATAAAGGTTCTAACGCCCCCCCCCCCAGCAAAGCAGCACCTAAGAAAGATTCCATCTTGGGGTAAGCTGCAAAATCCTACGCCTTTTCAAAGAAAAGTGCCGAATAAACTTGGAGAGGTACGGATTAGTCCCGATACGGTGCTTTCCCACATACGAAGTGGTCTCCGAAAGCATGAAACTGTACCCTTTGACGGTAACAGGCTGGAGACCCCAAGAATCAAAAAGATATACCAGAAACTCTGCAATCTGTGTTATCAAAGGATCGGCATAGAGTGATCAGCAAACCATCGACAGAAGACCTTCCACTTGGCTGCATAGCCGTATAGGCTAAACCAGTGGAGAGCCGCCTTGAAGAAGAAATGCACTCCACAGCTCATCTTGAAAAACCTCTATTGAGGAGACAGGACCCGACAAAAGACATGCGTGAAGGCACAATGAAGTCGGGTTGACATGAAACCTCCTCAGGAGACCTTGGCAAAGAAGGTCGTGACGTAGAGGAAGACGTGCCAGAACCGCCACCAACAGAGAGCTGATTAATCCACACCTGCTGAGGAGACAGGGGAGTGATCAGAATGATTTGACAACTGCAGGTTCATATCTTGGCTAGAACCTGAGGCAGAATCAGAACCGACGGGAAGGCATAGCCGACTAGACCGTTCCAATCGAGTGACAGACCATCCACGGCAAAAGCCAGAGGATCTGGACACAGAAGTGTCCACCTGATGGTTCCAACTGGTTGCAAAAAGATCAATGTGGGGACGAACCCCGAGATCGCAATGCAACTGGAACACTGCCCTGTGATGAATTCACTCGGTGGAAATGACCCTGTCCCGTCGGAACAGGGAGTCGGCTAGGACATTCAGACGACCGGGAATGTGACGAACCACCACCTCGGCACTGACATCCTGAGCTAGCAGTGGAAGATCCTAAGCCAATTCGTACATGGCAACCGAGTGCGTGCCACCCTGGTTCTGAATGTAAGCGACCACTGTCGAATTGTCAGACAACAGAAGGACCTGATGATTCGAAAGGTGGGGGATTCACTGCCGTAAACTCAGAAGAAGAGCAAGAAGCTCCTTCTGGTTGATGTTTAGAGCTGCTTGATCCTGGTCCAATACACCGTCGAGGGAAAGACCTAGAAGAACGTCGCACCCCATCTGAGAATGCTGGCATCCAACGGAACTCCCTGAATAATCCACTGAACATCTGTCCAGAGAAGAAGGTGACGATGAAGAGATGCTGGTAACTGAAGAACTAGATCCAGAGGATCAACAGAAGGCTGATCAAGCTGGCAAAGCAGCAGCTGATCTTTGGAATGACGCTGGACATCATCCCGGACCATTGCCACGGAACCAAGGAATTTTTGCGGACACACCAAAGAAGCGGATCAAAGAGCAGCGCGTTGCCATTCAGGAAGGGAATGACTTGTGTCCAAAACAGCGTCTCGGCAAACTAATTCCAAGTTAGCCTTGTTACAGGCATGCGTGTGTGTAAGATGCATGAGCGCCTTGGAGATCACATGCAAAGGAGCCGTACTTCATCAAACTTATCTGGAGGCAGATAAACAGCCAAGGCTGAGACGACATGATCCGAGAGAGAAAGCTTGCCTAGCATCTCTCTCGATAAGCCTAACAGGGACTCCAGAGTCGCCATAGGAATAACGGCTGACTTGGAATTGGAAAACCCAAAGGAGGAAGAGTCCTGATCCAATACCATCAAGGTCTGCAGACCGACGGATTGGTGTAATCGTAGGAATGATAACGCACAGGAGGCAAAAAGGCATCAGCCAGTGAAGAACAAAGTCTTCATAGTCTTGGAACTCAGCTTAGAGTCCAATGCTGCAAAAGCTTCGACCACTTGTACTGACTGGTATGGTCGAAGGCACCCAGAAGAAGGTTGCTCCACAGGCTGTAGGCACGCGACTGATGATTGCAGTCTGGCTGAAACCTCTGGCTGGTCTGACGGTTTGAGTTCTGGAAGGAACTAAAACACAAAGTCAAGAGCTGCCCCCAAGTCAGAAGATTGCTGGCTCTCGACGTCAGGTGTGTCTGACCCATTCTCCGAGTCGGAAGACACATAGCCCATCACAGGCAAACCAACCAATGCCTCTCATGGTGTAGGAACACAAGGGGTATCAGAAAGCAGCCTGCTTCCAATCCCGGGAGGCGGTGCCTGGAAGCCACTAGTAGCCTTTCTGGAGGCAACAGGAAGGCTCTTGCAAAGAATCTGTGTGAGCAAGGAGAGGGCTTCCCTAAAGTTCACGGCCCATATCAGCCAGTTCGATGTGGGAACGACCCGGCAAAATGGCTCCTGACCCTCTTAACCATCTAAGGGTCACGATCCTCTAGAACACCCGACGCGGGGCGACAGATGGCAGCCAAAACATCTGAATGCAGATGCTTATATTGGTATGAAATACTCCGAGGATCTGAAGTGCGGGAACTTTAGGAGAGTCGCCATGGACCTCTGGGGGACAGAAGGTCCAGGCTGCACAAAATGCATTGGTCCCGTAAAACTGGCCGAAGGACCAGAGTGCGTGGGACGGAAACGCAAGAGTCCATGGTGACCCCACCATATACATCTGATTCCAATGAAAAACCTGCTGGGCTGGAAAGACCACCGGAGGGTTCGGCAGCCCCTTCCGACTTTGCCGAGTTGAAGTCAGGGAAGGTTGAGGCTGACATCCCACGTCCTAACTATCTGGCATCCCTGCAGACCCCTGACCGTAGACGTTGCGGACAGAGTAGCAGTGGCAGCAGATATGTCAGAAGCTGTTGAAAATGGTGATAAGGTGGAAAGTGCAACCGAGCTCGGCTCCAAGGGAGGAGTCACAACCCTAATGACAGACTCAGATGTCGACTGGAGAGGGACAACCGTCCCAGAACCAGGCATCTCTTCACCGGATAATTCAACAGCTCCTGCAGCATTCACTGCAGGAAAAGTCTGCACATCCCCCACGGAGAGGGTAGAACTCTCAACAGACGTGGTCGTCTCGGGAGGCCCCAAATGACAGCATTCCCTCTTTCCCACGGGTGCGGGAGGAACGGCCATGAGAACGCACCACACGGTTCCTGGAAGCCCAAAATGTGGACGCCCAAGACCCACAGAGCCTACAGGGTCGATCAGAAGAACACCCATTGCATGTGGAACATGAAGCATGTGGACCATCCACATGCTTCGGCAAAAGGCATTGCCCACAAGGAACTGTCCTGGGCATACCAGAGGTGAGAGCAGTAGAATGGAAGGTGAACCCAACAGAAATAAACAGCTGCGCCATGAGCGCATGATATGCCCATCGTTAATTACAAGAGGGAAGCACACAATATGAGTATACATGTGTAGTAAGCATTTTCAGAGATGTTGTATACCAAATATGAATGCATTCTGACTAGTGGATCTGAAGAAGATTTTTAAAGAAATTTCCTCATATTGCACTTGCACCAAGTTAAATTTCGGGCTACCATAGGGAGCCAAATATTAACACAGGGAACCAATTTAAACAAACTTTAATTTGACTCTCCTACAGATGTTGCAAACCAAATATGAAAGGATTCTGACAAGTGAATCTGAAGATTTTTGAAGAAATTCCCTCATATTGTACCAAGTTAAATTTCAGGTTCCCATATGGAGCCCAAATATTAACCCAGGCACTTGAATTGAACAAACTTGAATCTGACCTCCCTAGAAATATTGTATACCAAATATGAAACCATTCCGATTGGTAGATCTGAAGATGATTTTTTAAGAAATTTCCTTATATTGCACTATGTTAAAATTTGGGCTTCTATAGCAGAGAGTGATGGGATCAGCTCAGATTGACTTTGTCAAGGTGAGCTAAAAACAACAACCGAACAAAATTTTTGTTTTGTTTTCAACAACTATTGTGATTCTCTCTACCTCCCCACAAAAACAAGAGAAAAAGAAAAAACAAGCGACTCGATTTGAACAAACTTGAATTTGACACCCCAAGAGATGTTACATATCAAATATGAAAGGATTCTCACTGGTGGACCTAATGAAGAAGAATTTTCAAGAAATTTTCTCGTATTGCACTAAGTTAAACTTTGAGCTTCGATAAAAAGCCCAAATATTAACCCAGGGACCTGATTTGAACAACCTTCAATCTAACCCTCCCAGAGGTGTTGTACACCAAATATCAAAAGAATCTGACTGCTGGATCTGAAGGAGATGATTTTAAATGATAATTCCCCCATATTGCACTAAGTAAATATTTGGGCTCCCTTGGGGAATCCAAATATTAACCAGGAACTCGCTTTGAACAAATTTGAACCTTACACCTCTAGATATGTCACATACTAAATATTAAAGGATTCTCACTCGTGTGTTTGAAAAAGATTTTTCAAGAAATTTTCTCATACTGCACGAAGTTAAAATTTGGGCTACAATAAAGAGCCCAAATATTCAAACAGGGATCCCATTTGAACAAACTTGAATTTAACCCCCCTAGAGATGCTGCATACCAAATATCAAAAGAATCTGATTGGTGGATCTGAAGAAGAAGATTTTTGAAGAATATCCCCCATATTGCACCAAGTTAATAATCAGGCTCCCATAGGAAGCCCAAATATTAACCCAGAGACTCAATTTGAACAAATTCAAATCTTACACCTCTAGAGATGTCACATACGAAATATGAAAGGATTCTCACTAGTGGGTCTGAAATAGAAGATTTTTTAAGAAATTTTCTCATATTGCAGTTAAGTTAAAATTTGGGCTCCAATAAAGAGCCCAAATATTCATTCAGGGATCCCATTTGAACAAAATGGAATCTAACCCGCCTAGAGATGCTGCATAACAAATATCAAAAGAATCTGACTGCTGGAGCTGAAGATTTTTAAAGATTATTCCCTATCTTGCACAAACTTAATATTTGGGCTCCCATAGGAAGCCCAAATATTAATCCAGGGACTCACTTTGAACACACTTCAATCTGACCCCTGTAGAGATGTTGTAACCAAGTATCAAAAGAATCTGACTGTTTGATCTGAAGAAGAAGATTTTTAAAGCTTATTCCCCATAGCACCCTAAGTTAATTATTTGGACTCCTGTGTTAAGCACAAATATGAACCGCGGGGCTCGATTTGAACACCCTTGTATTTGACCATCCTATGGATGCTGTATTCTAAATATGAAAAGATTCTGATCAGCGGTTCTGAAGAAATGTTTTTTTTTCAAATTTTGCAAATATGCTGACTAAGCATTTTTTCAAACACCCCTACAGGACACCCTTACACAACCGATGAGCATTTTTTTTTTTATCCATTCTACTGGTCAAAAAGATGCTCTATACCAAATAACAGTTCTCTGTTCCGTGTAGTTTGGGAAATATGGGCATTTGTATTTTTTTTTATTTTTAACTGCTGGAGTGCCCAGGGGGATACGAAAAAAAAAAAATTTCGGGCATCAATCAAGGACTTTGGACCCACTTATACTACATGCCAAATTTGGTTCAAATTGGCCGATTGGTTCTTGAAACAGAAATTTTGGGTGGAGCCGACAGAGAGCCCAAATATGGATTTACCAACTTCCCTTGAACAAACTTTAATCTTCAACACCAAAGAGTGTTCCATACCATACATCAAGGCAATCTCTCTGGTGGTTCAAGAGAAGATTTTTAAAGATTTTTAGGCGTTGGCATCATTGCCCAGAGCCCAAAGAAGGCAGCCACTTCATTTGAACAAAATAGAAAGGGTATACTCCAGGAATGGTTTGTGCAACATATGTTTGATTTTGGCTGAATGGCTGTGAAGGAGAAGCCAAGTTTGCAAAAATTAACGGACGACAGATGCCAAGTGATGGCAATAGCTCACAATGACTTGCAGTCAGGTGAGCTAATTCCAAAAAATGTGGTTGAATGTTATAACAAGAATATACAAAAAGCACAGCCCTGTTATTTGAAGATCAGTCACAGAAACAAGGTGTAACAAGTTGAATTATCACTGTTTAAACGAAAGCCCATTTTCCTAAGATGGCGGAAGTCAAAAAGAATAAGTCATTGGTTACACATCTGCGCACTGGTACCGGAAGCCGTGGATCTGTTCGAGGAGAAGAGTGTCCCCTACTGGGTGTGTGCCGATAGCACTCGACCCAGTTTTGGCTTATTTTTTGTTGGTTCTTTTGCACCACTTTTCTTTCCCAAATCACTTGGTAAAGATCAAAATAGAGAGTATACTTCCGAGTTAGGGACTTCCACTGTAATGCAAGCCTGTTGTAAAGGTAGGTTGATAAGAAATTTGTAAGTAAAAACCAACCTTATGTTGATAGCCTTTCCCCCAAATTGGTGCATTAATACGTTAAAGAACATTCAAACTGGGCTATCAATGACTGAGTTAAGAACCAAAATGCAAGGACAAAGTCCAATAAGGATAACCATCTAAAGAATGATGGATCCCCCAAACTGGGCAGTGACCACAAAGATATTGGCGAGATTGGTGCATATGCATTTATGCAATGGTGAGGTACATTCTTGAAAGCTTCAATACATCTTCTTCCACTTGTCAATATGCACCACAGTATAAAGTTTCATAACAATTGGTCTTAAATTAGTTCAGTTTTGGTCTACAGGTGGACAATTTTAAAAACAAAGTTTTAGTGCTATTATTGCATGTTGGGGCACCTTTTCTGCTGCAGTCGAAGAGATCAGAGTCAGAATCAGTCTGTAAAATGAGTCAAAACATAGCTTATAACCCTTCACTGGAATGAGCCCATCATGACCCTTCCAATGAAGGATTATAAGCTGTTTTTAAGACAAATGAAGTGTTAATGACACTGTGGCTTAACTTGACTGTGTATAGTGTTTGATGAAAAGAATAATGTTCAATGTTTATGAAAGGATTATGAAATAAGACAAGAATTGTGATAATTGAGAATAATTTATTTTCTGTTCCCTGTATGCTATGTTTTTAATAAGAATAACTGGAGTGTAGACTGTACTAAAGAATTAAGACCTGGGCCCTAACAGTTATCAAATGTCAACAAAAGTTACCAATTACAGTAAAATTATTCCAAAATGAGTCATCCTATCAAGTTACAATGAAATCCCTTCATAAATATAACTCGAAGTCTTTGCTAAAGGAATCTAGGTCAAGAGACAGTTAGGTGGTCACGGTTTACAGATCATGACCAAAATACGAGAGTCTCATCTAGATATCATACCAAATTATCCAACCAAGTTACAACAAAATCCCATCATAAAAACAACCTGATACTAGTGCTAACGGAATCTAGGTCAAGTGACCAGATGGCAGTAATGACTGACTGATCGTGACCAAAATACGACAGTCTCATCTGGACATCATACCAAGTTATCCTTCCAAGTTACAATAAAATTTATTCATAAATACGATCTGTAGACTGTACTAAAGGTTTTCGGGTTTCAGGAACTCGCAGCCATCACAGTTGACCGATCGCAACCAAAAGAGGACATTCTCATCCAGACATTATACAGAGTCCTCCTACCAAGTTACAATGAAATCCCTTCATAAATATGACGTGTAGACTGTGCTAAAGGTTTTTTGGCTCTCGCAGCCATCACGGTTGACCGATCACACCCAAAAGGGGATGCTCTCATCTAGACATTATACAGAGTCATCCTACTAAGTTACAATGAAATCCCTTCATAAATACGACTTGTAGACTGTGCTAAGAGTTTTCAGGTTTCGGACTCCTGCAGCCGTCACTTGTGTCGAAATGATTTTTTGACTACTCAACGCGATTAGAACTAAACAAATCTATTAACCGATTAGTGAATCACTTGTCAGTTAGTTGCCTGAGTGTATTCTCCAAAGCCTTGAAGTTTCCACTTTGTGTTCCTTTAGGAAATTTAATTTAATTTTATTAAAATTAATTCAGTGTTTTCAATTTGAGGTGCACTATCGCACTCATGCTTCTACTCTGGAAACAAGAAGCTCTCTTTTTTGTGCTTCTCTAATTTTCAAGAAAATAGATTAAATTACCGGGCAAAGATTCAAGATTCCATTACACTGATTAAAACACACAAATGAGGTGTAAACAGTACACTTGCAAACTGTTGTGTAATTTTAATTAAGGCTGACAGCGGAAGTACATCTACAGATGTTCATGATTTTTCAACACGTTCTTGTTTTGGGTAAATGTTGCTGTAATAAGACTGGTCAGAAAACAAAACATCACATAATGATATTTACTACTGAATGAAGTTTTACAATTTGCATTACATAGTGCACATACTGACCAAACAAATCGCACTGTTTGGTCACGTGATGTATTTAATATTCAATGAGGCTATTGTTTATAGTTTGCCTAGCTTTTCTTTGGGGGTTGATTAAGTTATGCAGGTCAAGGAACAATCATGTCATCAGAGTACACTTCTTCAGTGACCTGTTTTCTGCTTTCGAAGTTTTATAGCACAATAACAAAGTGCAAGAATTTCTTATTAGACCACAATATACAAGGGAATTTGGGAGAAAAAGTTCAATTTCTCTTAAAAATATTTGACAGAACCGAATATTGGAACACCAAAGATTTATTATTAGACCAATTTATTTTTTTGCGGCACCAGTTGTTTGGTTGTAAGGACATGGAGACACCGGCTTCCGTAATGTTGCACAGTTAGACCCATTAATTGTATCATAATTTGGAAGCCACTCCAGCCAATGAATTTAGTTCCAACCAGTTTTGTAGAATTTATTGCTTAGTTTAGCATCTGATATTGCAAACCCGACAAGTCGATTAATTGTCGACTACTATCCGGCGTTTAGCTGATTAGTAAAAATCGAAATGGCTTGAACACTAGCCATCATGGTTGACCGATCGCGACCAAAAGGGGACATTCTCATCCAGACATGACCTAGAACCTAAATATGAAATTTTGTGATGATCGGACAAGAACTATGGGGTGTAGCCTGTGCGAAAGAAAATGTGAAAAGACTCACAGACTTCCGTACTTGTGATGGCAATAGCTTATCTTGAAGCTAAAAATGAAAACATTTTCGCTATTCAAACATTTTCCAGTTATGTTAGGTAAAGAGTTGAGTGAACTGCTCTAGAAAGGAACAAAAAGACCAAATATCTTAAAATATTTCCTGTACAGTTTTGATTAAAATTCAAAATGGAAACTGCTTGTGGTTCATCAGATAAATTTGACTACTTTTACACGCAAACAATTATCTAATTTTTGTTTGTATCTATTTTTTTTTTTTTATGTATTCCAGTCCTTCTCAAAATCAGAAAGAAATGAAGAGAAATAAAAATGTTTATGTCTTTATTTATTTATTGGTGTTTAAGGTCATATATTTCTGAACAATGGCTAATCATGACCACAATATGGAGATTATGTCAATTGC
Source organism: Pictodentalium vernedei (assembly GCA_031216915.1). Lineage (NCBI taxonomy): Eukaryota > Metazoa > Mollusca > Scaphopoda > Dentaliida > Dentaliidae > Pictodentalium > Pictodentalium vernedei. The sequence continues at coordinate 673,794,167 of CM062297.1, read as the reverse complement.
AGTCAATCGTTTATACCCATGTTGCCCAGTGTTTGTGTAATGCATTTGGAAACCATTACAAGAATCAAGGAGCAACCATGCAACATTTTCACATATTTGGCTTTTTATCCCCTGGACCACATCATAACCATAGTTACTCACCTAAGGTAATTTTTTACTGCACTAGTAATTGTTTTTAAATCCCATTCTGTTGAGTCATCTAACAAATTCAACTTGTCAATTTTCCGTCGATCTGAGATATAAAAAAAAAAGTATTCCATTCAGTAACGCTTTTCATTAATACAATATTATTCAGCTCGAGTGTGAGTATCTTCATCAAGAATTATCATCAATGACAAAATTTCCCCTTCATATAACATGAGTTATTTCAGCATAGAGCTGTTTGGTTTGGGGATTTTGATTAAGTTTTGGTATTGACTTTGGTTTGGCAAAATGTTTGTTTCAATCAATGAAACCTAAAGCTTCAAGGGTCTAGACAACTATCCTGAATTTCTATCAGACTACAAGCTATACACGTCAAGTGGCTCAACCGGGATTTCTAGTCACATCTTGGCAGCATTGCATGGTAAGGCAGTCAAGACTTGACTAGAAACTACTGTCTAGGTAATAAGTCTATTGTCAGCAGGACATCCTCATGATGGCATGTCAAGGTCACCTGTTCTGAGGTGGTTAAAAATGGAAATAGGCCATTAACCTTTAAGGGACTGGACAATAGTCTTGAATTCACATGTGACCACAGCCTGTACACATCTAGTGACTTAGCAGTGGTTTCTAGTCTAGTCTTGGCTGCCTGTTAAGGCAGACAAGACTTGACAAGAAAAACACTGCCTTGGTAATCTGTCTATTGTTAACAGGATTTCCGCATGATGGCATGTTGATGGCACCTGTTCAGAGGTTGTAAAACTCGGAAATAGGCCTGTAAGGGTTGTTGATTAAAGGCCATGACAATATTCCAATATTTTTTCTACATGCAACATTGCAGTGGTTTCTAGTCAAGTAAAGGCTGCCTATAAATACTGTCACAACTTGACAAGAAACCACTGCCAGTAAAATTTATCCAGAAAGTTGACACATTAGACTGTGGGTTGGGCGACTTGTTTTGGGAAACAACTTTTGTTCAAAGTCAGAATTAGGCTGACCCATCCCGGGACGGGTAGCCTCGCCCATGTGACAGAAAATTTCCAGTTGTACTGCATATCAGTGTTTAGATGGACATGGACTGAATTAGTGAGTGACTGAATCACACATGCCCCATTTATATAATAGATGGGATAATTTCAAAACATTGGCTAAATAATTACAGTATGTCTTATGATGTCAGTGATGTAATGTGGTAGAACAGCTGCAAAGAAATTTCATCAGTATTTCCCACCTTGACAATACCAGACAGCCCCTGACACTGATTCTTGAAAACAACTGAATCAATGTACAAGGTTCCCATACCTGACCAAATGAAAGTGTCAATGACACTGTAGCTCAACTTGTGTAAGACATGTACATGTATAGTATGTGACACAGCAATGACACACATCTAGGTAATGACCTGATAACAAAGATACATGTAAAGTATTGTAAAGGTCTGTACATAAATACTGACTGTAGCCTATAACAAATGTACAGGTAAAGTATTGTAAAGGTGGGTGACAGTTAGATGGTAAACTAGAAAAGAAATCTAAATGGGGTTAATGTTACAATGTGGAACCTTGAATAGTGCACCATAAGCCAAATGTTAGCAATTGTTTTGGCCTGTTTGATTCAAACCCTTCTAAGGCTGATTCATACTAATTAATAAATATTTGTCCAGTCCTTCTTAAAATATAGGTATTAGAATTTTTTATCTTAGCTCATAGGGTTCCCATGGGTGAGGAGGTTTTATTTTTCTCATTAGAAATAGAAAATCGGGTTGTGCTAATAATGTTTAACCTCCCCAAACAACACCAAATATTAACACAGGAACTTGGCTTCAACACATTTGAATATACACATTCCAGGGATGCTGAATTCAAGAAACATTATTCTGTCTGGTGTTTTTGGAAAAGATTTTTAATTATCTCCCTTTTTGAGTCCCCGAGTGGGTCTGAATGAACCCCAAAATATTTGTTCTCATACCACAGTGATAACAAAGGCACTCAATAAATTTATAGCAAACATTACTGACATAAAAAATCTTCTTTACAGGTTCTGTACAAAAAATATAATACACACAATTCCCGTAAATATGACTGCTGACAGGCATTTTGAATTTTGGGACCAAAAGCACTCATTACCATCCCATGATGATAACCAAAGTAGTCCTAGAAGTTCTGTGCAAACAAGAGCTGGACTTTCGTCCGGTGCATACCCCCATGTGGTGTACCGCCTAGTGTGGGCATACCTATGACCAACAAATATCATTTATGAATACTCTCGTATGGACTGACGGACAGATGCACAGATGGACAGACACAATCCAGTATACACCCCCCCCCCCCCTCTCCATTTTCTTCGAAAATTTTCAACAATTTCTAAGTCAAAAGGTATGGTAAATTGTTTGGTGTTTGGAAGTTTTAGGCAATGAAACAAAAGCCTTTGTCATAGGCAAACTGCATGCCATATTTCACTGAAATCCGATAACCCCCCCCCCCCCATATTCTTCGAAAGTTTTCAACAATTTCCAACAATTTCTAAGTCAAAAGGTAAGGTAAATTGTTTGGTGTTTGGAAGTTTTATGCAATGAGGCAGAAGCCTTTGTCATAGGTAAACTGCATGGCATATTTCACCAAAATCAGATAACTCATACCTGAGATACAGGCTGAACAGACAAATAATGTCTATTTCCGACAATTTCTAAGTCAAAAAAGGGGGATAACTCTAAAAAGGAGAATGTGAGAAATACCGTTGAATCCTTGTTTTGAAGCCTATACCATAAGCAGTGTTCATGGCAAATTTCATTGCAACAGAACATTCGATACCCGAGATACAGGATGAACAGACAAAATTTGGCTCGGACAGACACAATTTCTAAGTGAACAATAAAAAAAAAAATAACAAGTGTGGGCATACCTATGACCAACAAATATTATAAAAAATAATAATTTACTTAAGTTATGAATACTTTCGGACGGACTCACACACGGATGCACAGATGGACGAACGGACAGATGGACACTCCAACATTTCGGGTTTATGGGCTACCAAAAAAAACATTTTGTATGTCCAAAACCTTATTTTACCCAGAACTCCACCCCCTAGAACTTATATTTAACCCTAACCACACCCCTCCACCCCAAAACCACACCCTAACCCTACCCCACCCTGACCCTAAACCCTATAAGCCCACCCCAGACCCTAACCCCCACCCACCTCGGGACCTAACCCCCCAACCTTAAGCCCTACTCTGGGGCTACCCCTAACCCTAACCCCACCCTAGCCAAACCAATAGGATTAGGAGGTATTTTTCGGTTTAGGGGCTACTAAAACTAAAACCCCACCCCTGACCCCAACCCTAACCCCCCCAGGACCTAACCCTCCCCAACCTTAGCCCTACTCTGGGGCTACCCCTAACCCTAACCCCACCCCACTCCTAACCCTAACACTACCTTAATTTGGAGGTAGCCCCTAATAATAATATCCCCTAAAACCCCCAATGTTAGTCCGGACAGACGGACGAACGCATGTAATCCAGTATACCCCCATTTTCTTCGAAAGTGGGAGTATAAAAACTGATTGTACCTAATTTCGGTATAAAATGGCAACTGACAGCCATCTTGAATTTTGGATTGCACCCAAAAAACACTCGTTCTGGTTCTAAGGTGATAACGAAGGTACCCAAGAAGTTTCGTGAAGATCGGTTCAAAATACAGCTCCTAGCCCGAACAGTATTGACATGTGTACTTACTGTGTATAAGTAGCACTGAATAAATCAAAGTTCATCTAATTTGCATAATTTCTACCATCTTGAATAGCGGACACATCCCAAAACACTTGTTCTCATTCCAAGGTGATAACAAAGGTATCCAAGAAGTTTCGTGAAGATCGGTTCATAAACACAGCCCCTAGACCGAGCTGTATTGTCATGTGTACTTACTGTGTATAAGTAGCACTGAATAAATCAAAGTTCATCTAATTTGCATAATTTCTGCACAAGAAAAAAACCTGTATTACATGTGATGTATTCCATGTTACTAACCATTCAACAAACATTTTTTCAAATCAGAACTTTCATACAGAAGTTCTGTACAAAAAACTGATTGCACTAATTTTGGTACAAAATGGCTGCCGGTGACCATTTTGAATTTCAGACCGCACCCCAAAACACTCGTTCTCGTCCCACGGTGAAAACAAAGCCACCCAAGTTTTGTAAAGATTGGTTAAAAAATATGCCCTCTAGCCCGAGCCATATAGAATTGTTGACGAATGGACAGGCAGACAGGCGCACAACGGGCCATGACAAAACCTCAAATCTGACGTCAACGTTGAGCTAAAAATGAAATGAAATTTAAACATAACAGCATTGTGTGTGCACAACATCAGAGTAATCCATGCATTTTTAAATGTAAACTGTAAGGCTGGCTAAAGGAAGAATATTGATACACAAATGCAGTAAGTTCAGAGGTTATTGTAAACGGCAACTTTGTTCACAGAAATGAATGCTAATCAATTTCTCTTATCTAGGGGTGCCGCCTAATGAGCAAACCAAGTTCAAAAACAATCCTCAGATAAATGTGCCCTGTAGGCCATGTCAAAGAAGAATGTTGATGCACAAATGCAATAAATTCAAAGATTGTTGCTAACAGCAACAGTTTTTGATGGAAATGAAACAAGAGGCCCCACGGGGCCTGAAGCGCTCATCTTGTACAGAACACAATTTAAACAGAGTCCAAGAATGAGTCTACATTAAGCAAGCCATCTCCATAGGCTACACTGTCAATCCTTGAGTCCCTCAGGAGTGACAAAAATAATCTGGGCATCATGCCTTTTCTTCAGTTGATCAAAAGTAAAATGTAGAGCTCCCCTATGAAGCCCCTTGATACAACCTATGTGGATTAATCTTAGTACCTCTAGAGGGTACTGAATACAAAATTTTTAATTCTTCAGAAAAATGGCCAATTCCGGCTCCCATAGAGAGCCCAAATATTAACCCAGACTCTTGATTTGAACACAGTTAAATCTGACTTCCCTAGAGATGTTGTGTACCGAATATGAAAGCATTCTGACTGTTGGATCTGAAGAAGAGAAATTGTAAAGAAATTTCTTCGAATTGCACTAAGTTCAAATTTGGGCTACCATAGCGAGCCCAAATATTGACCTATGGATCCGATTTGAACAAACTTGAATCTGACCCCCCTAGAGATGTTGTATACCAAATGTGAAAGCATTCTGACAAGTGAATCTGAAGAAGAAGATTTTTGAAGAAATTCCCTCATATTGTACTAAGTTAAATTTCATGTTCCCATATGGAGCCCAAATATTAACTTAGGCACTCGAATTGAACAACCTGGAATCTGACCCCCCTAGAGATGTTGTATACCAAATATAAAAGCATTCCGACTGGTGGATCTGAAGAAGAAGATTTTTAAAGAAATTTTCTCATATTGCACTAAGTAAAAATTTGGGCTACCATAGTGAGCCCAAATATGTACCTAGGGATTTGATTTGAACAAACTTGAATCTGTCCCCCATAGAGATGTTGCATACCAAATATCAAAGCATTCTGACTGATGGATCTGAAGAAGAAGATTTTTTTAAATTACCCTCCATATTGAACAAAGATAAAATTTGGGCTTCCGTAGGAAGCCCAAATATTAACCTAGGGACTTGGTTTAAACAATCTAGAATCTGACCCTCATAACAATGATGTATACCAAATATTAAAAGATTCTGACTGGTGGTTCTGAAGAAGAAGATTTTTAAAGAATATTCCCCATATTACCCTATGTTAAAACTTCGGGCTCCTGTAGAGAGCCCAAATATGAACCAATGAGCTTTATTTCAACAAACTTTTATCTGACCCCCCTATGAATGCTGTATACCAAATATCAAAAGATTCTGATGATTGGTTCTGGAGAAAAGATTTTTTTAAATTTTTGCAAATATGCTGACTCAGCATTTTTTCGATGCCCATTACAGAACACCCTAACATAACCGATGGCAATTTTTTTTTACCATTCAATTCTACTGGTCATAAGGATACTTCATACCAAATAAAAGCTCTCTGTTCCGTGGGGTTTGGGAAATATGGGCATTTGAAAATATTTCTATTTTTAACTCCCAGGGTTCCCATGGGGATGCGGGAATTTTTTTTTTTGCATGGGTCAAGTACTTATGACCCAATACTACCACAATCCAAATTTGGTTCATACCGGACCATCGGTTCAGAAAATAGAAATTTTGGGCGGGGCCAAAAATCTTACCCCTCCTATTACAAAGCCAAATATTACTTTACGAACTTCGTTTGAACAAACTTGATTCTACACCTCATATGGAAGCTCCATAGCAAATATCAAGTCATTGTACACACTGGTTCTTGAGAAGAAGATTTTTAAAATATTTTGGAGCATTTTCCCCCACTCCCTCCCTATGGGGCTGGGCATGCCGAGTTGAACAAAAATGAAATGCCCCTTTGGGACCATCACTCACACAAACTTTCACTTGAATTGGCCCAGTGGCTTTGGAGGAGAAGACCAAAACACGGTGTTGACGGACGACGGACGAGAAGCGATGAGATTAGCTCAGCTTGACTTTGTCAAGATGAGCTAAAAAAATCAATAGCTGCTATCTTTGTCATCCTGCATAAGTATACAAAGTTTCAAAACAACCTAATAATGAATGTGCCCTCTGAGGCATGCCAAAGGAAGATGTTAATGCACAAATGCACTAAGTTTGAAGGTCATTGCTTGTGGCAATGTTTTTTTCTCTTTTTTTCTGGAAATTCATAAATGTACCCTGCAGAGAGTGCAAAAGGGATAAGTTGCTGCACAAATGCAGTAAGTTCAAAGGCTGGTAACAATGACAATAATTTTTTATGGAAATGAAAAATGAAAGTGTCAATGACACTGTAGCTCAACTTGACAAACTTGAACAAACTTGAACTTGGTAAGTTATAAATGAAATGGCAAAATTGAAGATCATTGGTATCAATGTTATTTGAAGAAATTTCAACATAACAGCATTGTGAGAGCACGTCAAGAGTAAACCATGCATTTTTAAATGTAAACTGTAAGACTGGCTAAAGGAAGAATGCTGATACACAAATGTGTTCAGAGGTTATTGTAAATGGCAACTTTTTTCACAGAAATGAATGCTAATCAATAGCTCTTATCTAAAGGTCTTGCCTAATGAGCAGACCAAGTTAAAAAACAATCCTATGATAAATGGGTGCCCTGAAAAAATAGCACAGGAAAAAATGGCACACTTTTTTGACTTACTAGGAAAAAATGGCACACCAAAAATGCTGTTTTTTGAAAGGGGCGGAAAAAAATGGCACAGAAAAAAATGGCACAAGTGTAATATTAAACTGGGTATAAAAAGCAGTATCAGTATTTGTTTCCCAATATTCTTTTAATAATAATAAATATTGTGTTATAAACACTGCCATATGGTACCTTAAGTTTAGTGTTTGAGTTGGCTTGTATGGAAGCTTAAAGTATTGTGCAACACATTTACTGTTATTTATTATTAATTGAATATAGGTTATTGTGTAAACTCCTGTTAATTGAAAAAAAAATCTTGTAACCTGTCAAGAAATTACCCTGACTCGTCCCAGTTTTCCTTTGTTTATAGACCTATTTGGCCTCAATACATCCAATACAGGCATTTAATCTATTATATCTTGTTTGACAGAGCTCATGGGGCTCTATCAAACAAGATATAACAGAATAAATGCTAAGTTTATCTACAGAATACAGGAAAGTGACACAATCCCTGTTAATTGAATACTCCTGTTAATTGAATAATTTTCGATGGCAAAGTGGCTATTTAATTAACAGGGTTCCACTGTACCATTTTTTGTTGGTAATACCAACTCCTGCCATCATTTCTTGGAAACTACCAAAAACTTGAAAATATGTAAATTCCTGATTTGAGGTGAATTAGCAATTATGCATTAGTGCTTTGTTTCAAAACCCACAAAAACTTGTGCTTTGATGATGGATTACATTTGTGCTATTTTGTGCTATTGTTTCACCTCTTTCTTACAGAAATAAAAAAAAGTTGTTAATTTTGTATTTTTATATTTAAATGGCATGTACTGTTTTTTCTTACCAATTGTGCCATTTTTTCCTAGGCGATTAGGGAAGTGTGCCATTTTTTCCTGTGCTGTTTTTCTCTCCCATGCGTGCCATTTTTTCCTAGGGTGTCAAAAAGTGTGCAATTTTTTCCTGTGCCATTCTTTCCTACATTCGATAAATGTGGCCTGTAGGCCATGTCAAAGAAGAATGATGCACAAATGCAATAAATTCAAAAATTGTTGCTAACAGCACAGTTATTGATGGAAATGAAAAGAAAATCAATAGCTCCTATCTTTGTCACCCTGCATAAGCATACAAAGTTTCAAAACAACCTGATAATGAATGTGCCCTCTGAGACATGCCAAAGGAAGATGTTAATGCTCAAATGCACTAAGAAGGTCATTGCTTGTGGCAATGGTTTTGGAGGTTTTTGTTATGGAAATTCATAAATATACCCTGCAGAGAGTGCAAAAGGGATAAGTTGATGCACAAATGCAGTTAGTTCAAAGGCTGGTGATAACGACAATAATTTTTTATGGAAATGAAAAAAAAGGAATAGCTCACATCTAGAGGTCACCCCGAAGACACATAACAAGTTTCAAAGTGATCCGATCATAAATGTGCCCTGAAGGGTGTGTTAAAGTGAAATATTGCGGTCTGACTAAACTAAGTTCAAAGGTCAGTGGCAATATTTTTTAACAGAAATGGAAGAAAATCGACAGCTCCCATATAGATGTCACCCCCACACAAGCACACCAAGTTTGCAAGCAATCCAATCATAAATGTGCCCTGCAGGATGTGTCAAAGGGAAATATTGATGCTTAACTGCACTAATTTTTACTAAGTTCATCGAAGGTCATTGCCAGGGCCCAGTGGCAACATCTTTTGACAGTAATCGAAGAAAATTGATAGCTCCCATCTAGAGGTAACCCAAAACAAGCATACAAAGTTTCAAACTGATCTGATAATAAATGTGCCCTGTAGGGTATGCCAAAGGAATATATTGATGCCTCACTAGAGGTCTTGAGGTCACCCCAAACAAGCATATCAAGTTTCAAAGTGATCCAGTCAAAAATGTGCATTGCAGGGTATGCCAAAGGGAAATATTGATGCATAACTGCACTTAGTTCATCGAAGGTTGTTGCCAGTGGCAACATTTTTTGATGGAAATCAAAGAAAATCGATAGCTCCCATCTAGAGGTAAACCCAAACAAGCATACCAAGTTTCAAACAGATCTGATCATAAATGTGCCCTCTAGGGCATGCCAAAGTTCAATGGTTGTTGCCAGCGGCAACATTTTTTGACAGAAAAGGAAGAAAATCGATAGCTTCCATCTAGATGTCATCCCAAACAGGCATACCAAGTTTCAAAGCGATCAGATCATAAATGCGACCTGTGCGGTAAGCCAAAGGAAATTGTGGACATACGTCGACGGACGAGAAGTGATGGCAATAGCTCAGCTTGACTTTGTCAAGTTGAGCTAAAAATTGCTCCTCAAAGTTTATACTTTCTTTTTTGACTCTGTATATGTTAAACAATTTAAAAAAATATTTTGTGCAGACATTTTGTCTGAGGGCATTATGTCCTAAGAGCATTTTGTCCTGCATGCATTTTCACTAATAGCATTATGACCGAGGGTATTTTATCCTAGAATAATTTTTATAACATGGGAAGAAGGAATCGGTAAAAGGGCTAAATTATGGTGGTGAAGATTTTCCAGCCGACAACTATTTTAAGAACAGATTATTATCAGCCCTTGGACCTTGGGCAATTGGAAAATGATGAAAGAAATATTTGTTTGTGACCAGTTTTGTAAATTGACCACATTGTTATTCTTTAATTATTTGTTGTTACAGTGATAAACTCATATAATTAATGTTTATCAGTTTTTGTGCTCTCTGTTACACTGTTACCCACTATCAATTTAGCTACCACCAACAGTAGGTGTTAAAACAGATGTTAGGTGTGATGAATTGATGCTATCGCAGAAAAAAACAGCTTCTATGATCAGTGAGTCATCATGTATAAAAATATGAAAGTGTCAATGACACTGTAGCTTAACTTGTGTGTTGTGTTTGATGAAAAGGATAATGTTCAATGTTTATAAAAGGATTATGAAATAAGACAAGAATTGTGATAATTGGGAATATGTTCATTTCTCTTCCCTGTATGCTATGTTTATGATAAAAATAATATGAGGTGTACACTGTGCTAAAGATCTGAGGGGTGGGTTAATATGACCTCACAGTTAATATATGTGGCCCTCACAGTTAATATATATCAACAAAATTACAATGAAATTATTCCAAAATGAGTCATCCTATCAAGTTACATTAAAATCCCTTCATAAATATGGCCTGTAGACTGTGCTAAAGGTTTTCGGGCTTCGGGCCCCTGTAGCCGTCAGTTTCCCAATTGCGTCCAAAGGGGACGTTCTCATCTAGACATTATATGAAGTCAACCTACCAAGTTACAATGAAATCCCTCCATAAATACGACCTGTAGACTGTGCTAAAGGTTTTCGGGCTTCAGGCAGCCATCAAGGCTGAATGATCGTGACCAAAAGGGGACGTTCTCATCTGGACACTATTTGGAGTCATCCTACCAAGCTACAATAAAATCCCTTCATAATTATGACCTGTAGACTGTTCTAAAGGTTTTCGGGCTTTGGGCCCCTGAAGCCGTCACAGTTGCCCACTCGTGTCCAAAAGGGGACGTTCTCATCTAGACATTATATGAAGTCAACCTACCAAGTTACAATGAAATCCCTGCATAAATATGAGCTTAGACTGTGCTAAAGGTTTTCGGGCTTCGGGCTCGGGCAGCCATCATGGTTGAATGATCGCAACCAAAGGGGACAATCTCATCTGGGCATCATCTGGAGTGATCCTGCGAAGTTACAATGAAATCCCTTCATAAATATGACCTGTAGACTGTGTTCAAGGTTTTGGGCTTCGGGCACCTGTAGCCATCACAGTTGACCAATCACGACCAAAAGGGGATGTCATCATCTAGGCATTATATGGAGTCAACCTAACAATGTTACAATGAAATCCTTCTTCAAATATAAACTTTTGCCTATGCTAAAGGTTTTTGGGCTCCGGCACCCATCAAGGCTGAATGATCACGGCCAAAATGGGACGTTCTCATCTTGACCTTATTTGGAGTCAACCTACCAAGTTACAATGAAATCCCTTCATAAATATGACCTGTAGACAGTGCTAAAGCTTTTTGGGCTTCAGGCACCTTTAGCCGTCAAAGTTGCCCAAACATGTCCAAAAGGGGACGTTCTCATCTAGGCATTATATGAAGTCAACCTACCAAGTTACAATGAAATCCCTTCACAAATATGACTTGTAGACTGTGCTTAAGGTTTTCGGGCTTCGGGTTCGGGCAGCCATCATGGTTGAATAATCGCAACCAAAGGTGACAATCTCATCTGGAATGATCCTATGAAGTTACAATGAAATCCCTTCATAAATATGGCCTGTAGACTGTGCTCAAGGTTTTTGGGCTTCGGGCACTTGTAGCCAACACAGCTGACCAATTACGACCAAAAGGGGATGTCATCATCTAGGCATTATATGGAGTCAACCTAATAGGTTACAATGAAATCCTTCCATAAATATGACCTTTTACCTATGCTAAAGGTTTTTGGGCTCGGGCACCCATCAAGGCTGAATGATGGCGATCAAAAGGGGACGTTCTCATCCAGACATTATTTGGAGTCATCCTACCAAGTTACAATGAAATCCCCTCATAAATATGACCTGTAGACTGTGCTAAAGGTTTTTGGGCTTCGGGCACCTTTAGCTGTCACAGTTGCCCAATCATGTCCAAAAGGGGACGTTCTCACCTAGACATTATATGAGGTTAACCTACCAAGTTACAATGAAATTCCTTCATAAATATGACCTGTAGACTGTGCTAAAGGTTTTCGGGCTTCGGGCAGCCATCATGGGTGAATGATCGTGCGTTCTCATCTAGACATTATATGAAGTTAACCTACCAAGTTACAATGAAATCCCTTCATAAATATGACCTGTAGACTGTGCTAAAGGGCTTCGGGCTCGGGCAGCCATCATGGGTGAATGATCGTGCGTTCTCATCTAGACATTATATGAAGTTAACCTACCAAGTTACAATGAAATCCCTTCATAAATATGACCTGTAGACTGTGCTAAAGGGCTTCAGGCTCGGGCAGCCATCATGGGTGAATGATCGCAACCATAGGGGACAATCTCATCTGAGCATCATCTGGAGTGATCCTAAGAAGTTACAATGAAATCCCTTCATAAATATGACCTGTAGACTGTGCTCAAGGTTTTTGGGCTTCGGGCACTTGTAGCCATCACAACTGACCAATCACGACTGAAAGGGGAAGCCATCATCTAGGCATTATATGGAGTCAACCTAACAGGTTACAATGAAATCCTTCCATAAATATGACCTTTTGCCTATGCTAAAGGTTTTTGGGCTCGGGCACCCATCAAGGCTGCATGATCGCGATCAAAATGGGACGTTCTCATCTAGACATTATTTGGAGTCATCCTGCCAAGTTACAATGAAATCATTTCATAAATATGACCTCTAGACTGTGCTAAAGGTTTTCGGGCTTCGGGCTCCCGTAGCCATCACAGTTTCCCAATCACGTCCAAAGGGGGACTTTCTCATCTACACATTGTATGAAGTCAACCCGCCAAGTTACAATGAAATTCCTCAATAAATATGACCTGTAGACTGCGCTAAAGGTTTTCGGGTTTTGGGCTCGGGCAGTCGTCACGGTTGGCAGATCATGCCCAAATGGGGAAATTCGCATCTAGACATCATAAGGAATCATCCTACCAAGATACAATGAAATCCCTCCACATTAAACATGACCTGCAGACTGTGCTAAAAGTTTTTGGGTTTTCGGGCTTGGGCAGCCATCACGGTTGATAGATCATGCCCAAAAGGGGACGTTCTCATCTAGGCACTATACAGAGGCATCCTACCAAGTTACAATGAAATCCCTTCATAAATATGACCTGTAGACTGTGCTAATGGTTTTCGGGTTTTGGGCTCGGGCAGCCATACCGGTTGCCCGATCGCGACCAAAAGGGGACGTTCTCATCTAGACATGACCCCAAACCTGCATATGAAATTTCGTGACGATCAGACAAGAACTGCGGGGTGTAGCTCGTGCTAAAGGAAATGTGAACAGACGTCACAGACTAACAGACTAACAGACTTCCGCACGCGTGATGGCAATAGCTTATCTTGACTATGTCAAGTTAAGCTAAAAAAGCATTTTTGAGGAAAGAAAAAAAAGTGCCTAATTGGCCCACCTGGGGGAGGGGGTGGGTGGGGTGGGGGGGGGGGGTGGGGTGGGGGGTGGGGTTTGGGTACGCGAGTTTAAAAAAAGGTTCTGCATGTAGTGACTGTAAATAGTTCAAAATGCGTATTGGAGAAAAGAAGAAAAAAAATGCCGCTCAGGATCACAGATCCAATGTCGAGTTGTGACCTTGACCTTTGACCAGGCGAGTCCAAGGTCAATAGGGTTCTTCCTCGCACCAAGGCCAACACACCTATGAAGTTTCATGACTCTAGGTTGAACCACTATCAAGTTCTCATCCGGAAACCAATTGTTGCGATATACTATGTTCAAGGTCACTGTGACCTTGACCTTTGACCTGGTGAGTCCAACATCAATAGGGTTCTTCCTCGCACCAAGGCCAACACGCCTGTAAAGTTTCATGGCTCTAGGTTGAACCACTATCAAGTTATCATCCGGAAACCAATTGTTGCGATATACTATGTTCAAGGTCACTGTGACCTTGACCTTTGACCTGGTGAGTTCAAGATCAACAGGGTTCTTCCTCGCACCAAGGCCAACATACCTATGAAGTTTCATGACTCTAGCTTGAACCACTATCAAGTTATCATCCGGAAACCAATTGTTGCGATATACTATGTTCAAGGTCACTGTGACCTTGACCTTTGACCTGGTGAGTCCAAGATGAATAGGGTTCTTCCTCGCACCAAGGCCAACACACCTATAAAGTTTCATGACTCTAGGTTGAACCACTATCAAGTTATCATCCGGAAACCAATTGTTGCGATATACTATGTTCAAGGTCACTGTGACCTTGACCTTTGACCTGGTGAGTCCAAGATGAATAGGGTTCTTCCTCGCACCAAGGCCAACACACCTATAAAGTTTCATGACTCTAGGTTGAACCACTATCAAGTTATCATCCGGAAACCAATTGTTGCGATATACTATGTTCAAGGTCACTGTGACCTTGACCTTTGACCTGGTGAGTCCAAGATCAATAGGGTTCTTCCTCGCACCAAGGCCAACACACCTATGAAGTTTCATGACTCTAGGTTGAACCACTATCAAGTTATCATCCGGAAACCAATTGTTGCGATATACTATGTTAAAGGTCACTGTGACCTTGACCTTTGACGTAGCGAGTCCAAAATCAATAGGGTTCTTCCCCTCACCAAGGCCAATCTACCTATGAAGTTTCATGAATGTGAGTTGAACCATTATCAAGTTATCATCCGGAAACCAATTGTTTAAGATTTACTATGTTCAAGGTCACTGTGACCTTGACCTTCGACGTAGCATGTCCAAAATCAATAGGGTTCTTCCTCCCACCAAGACCAACCTATGTATGAAGTTTAATGAATGTGAGTTGAACCACTATCAAGTTATCATCCGGAAACCAATTGTTTACGCCCGCCCGCCATCCAGCAAACTATAAGTCGAGTTTGACTTCGTCACAACTCGACTAAAAATGCCTAATTGGGGGGGGGGGGGGTAGGGGTGTTAACCACAAACTTGGAGTCATCCCACCAAGCTACAATGAAATCCCTTCATAATTATGGCCTGTGGAATATTCTAAAGGTTTTCGGGTTTTGGGCCTCTGTTGCCGTCACAGTTGCCCAAAAGGAGACGTTCTCATCTAGGCATTATATGAAGTCAACCTATCAAGTTACAATGAAATCCCTCCATAAATATGATGTGTAGACTGTGCTAAAAGTTTTCGGGCTTCGGGCTCGGGCAGCCATCATGGTTGAATGATCGCAACCAAAAGGGGACATTCTCATCTGGGCATCATGTGGATTGATGGTACGAAGTTACAATGAAATCCCTTCATAAATATGACCTGTAGACTGTGCTGAAGGTTTTCGGGCTTCCTGTAGCCGTCACAGTTGACCAATCATGTCCAAAAGGGGACTTTCTCATGTAGACATTATATGAAGTCAACCTATCAAATTACAATGAAATCCCTCCATAAATATGACCTGTAGACTGTGCTAAAGGTTTTCGGGCAGTCGTGACGGTTGACAGATCACGCCCAAATGGGGAAATTCTCATGTAGACATCATATGGAGTCATCGCATCAAGTTACAATGAAATCCGTCCATATTAAACATAACCTGCAGACTGTGCTAAAAGTTTTTGGGTTTCGGGCTTGGGCAGCCATCACGGTTGACAGATCATGCCCAAACGGGGACGTTCTCATCTAGGCATTATGCAGAGGCATTCTATGAAGTTGCAATGAAATCCCTTCATAAATATGACCTGTAGACTGTGCTAATGGTTTTGGGGTTCTGGGCTCAGGCAGCCATACCGGTTGACCGATCACGACCAAAAGGGGACGTTCTCAAGTGGACATGACCTAAAACCTGCATATGAAATTTCGTGACGATTAGACAAGAACTACAGGGTATAGCCTGTACTTGAAGGTTGAATAAAAAACTGGAACCACAAACTTTAACCAAAACTCCAAATGTCAATGTCAACTAAACAGGAAAAGAAAAAAAAAACCCACTTGAATCTTCAGTAAAAAACTTTAACCACAAACTTTAACCAAAACTCTAAATGTTAACAGATGGACGGACAGACGGACGGACGGACAGACAGACAAAAGTCATTACTATAGCCCTCACTGTAAACAGTTGGGCTAAAAATGTGATTTACCATAGGCTTTCCATGGTAACAATTGTTGCAATTGTGGCCATGTTTGCAACATTACATCACATGAGGATCGTGCCCGAGTCCTCAATCATGTGAAGTTTCAAAACATTTGTCTTTGTAATTTCAGAGGGGAAGATTTTTGCAAAAACCATCAATCAGAGAATGTCTCTGGTGGCCATATTTTCCAACCAACGGGAACAAAAAGAGGATCGTTTGTAGAGGGCCTCCTATAGACCATTCCTGCAAAGTTTGATTCACGTCGCCTCAGTAGTTGCAGAGAAGAAGATGAAAATGTGATTTCCCATAGGATTTCTATAGTAACTATAAGCTGCAATTGTGGCCATGTTTGCAAACTATCAACATTAAATGAGGATCGTTGGTAGAGGGTGTCCCAGTCATCAACCATGCAAAGTTTCAAAACATTTGGCACTGTGGTTTCAGAGGAGAAGATTTTTCAAAATTCACCAATAAGAATCAAATGAAAGTGTCAATGACACTGTAGCTTAACTTGTGTGTTGTGTTTGATGAAAAGGATAATGTTCAATGTTTATGAAAGGATTATGAAACAAGAGGCCCCAGGGGGCCTGAGGGCGATCACCTGACATGGTAGCCTAAATATCAACGCAGAGAATTGATTTCCACAAGTTGCATCTGCTCTTCCTAAAAAAAAGCTTATACCAAATATCCAAAGATTCTGACCAGTGGATCTAAAAAAAAGAAGATTTTTAAAGAATATTCCTCATATTGAACTAAGTTATAATTCGGGCTCCTACAGGAAGCCCATATATGAACCCATGGACTTGGCTTTAACTTGTGTGTTGTGTTTGATGAAAAGGATAATGTTCCGACTGCTGGATCTGAAGAGGAAGATTTTTCAAGAAAATTCCTCATTTTGAACTAAGTTACAATTCGAGCTCCCACAGTGAGTCCAAATATGGACCATGGGACATGGCTTGAACAAACTTGAATCTCACCCCTCTAAGGATGCTGCATACCAAATATCAAAACATTTCGACTGCTGGCTCTGAAGAAGATTTTTAAAAAAAATTCCTCATTTTGAACGAAGTTATAATTCGGGCTACCACAGTGAGCCCAAATATGAACCCAGGGACTTGGCTTGAACAAACTTGAATCTCACCCCCTAAGCATGGTGCATACCCAATATCAAAAGATTCTGCCTGCTGGATCTTGAGAAGAAGATTTTCAAAGAAATTTGCCTGAAATGAAGTTCAAGTTTGGGCTCCTATACTGAGCCCAAATATAAACCCAGGGACCGATTTGAACAAACTTGAATCAGATCCACCCCACAATGTTGCATACCAAATATTAAAAGATTCTGCCTGCTGAATCTGGAGAAAAAGATTTTTAAGAAATTTGCCTGAAATGCACTAAGTTCTAATTCGGGCTTCTATAGTGAGCCCAAATATGAATCCAGGGGGCTGATTTGAACAAACTTGAATCAGATCCACCCCACAATGTTGCATACCAAATATCAAAAGATTCTGCCTGCTGGATCTGGAGAAGAATATTTTTTAAGAAATTTGCCTGAAAGGCACTAAGTTCGAATTCGAGCTTCTATAGTGAGCCCAAATATGAATCTAGGGAGTCGATTTGAACAAACTTGAATTAGATCCACCCCACAATGTTACATACAAAATATCAAATGATTCTGCCTGCTGGATCTGGAGAAAAAGATTTTTAGGAAATTTGCCTGAAATGCACTTAGTTCGAAATCGGGCTTCTATAGTGAGCCCAAATATGAATCCAGGGAGCCAATTTGAACAAACCTGAATCAGATCCACCACACAATGTTGCATACCAAATATCAAAAGATTCTGCCTGATGGATCTGGAGTAGATTTTTGAAGAAATAAGCCTGAAATGCACTAAGTTCGAATTCGAGCTTCTATAGTGAGCCCAAATATGAATCCAGGGAGCCGATTTGAACAAACTTGAATCAGATCCACCCCACAATGTTGCATACCAAATATCAAAAGATTCTGCCTGCTGGATCTGGAGAAGAAGATTTTTTAGGAAATTTGCCTGAAATGCACTAAGTTCGAAATCGGGCTCCTATACTGAGCCCAAATATGAACCCAGGGGGCCAATTTGAACAAACTTGAATCAGATACACCCTACAATCTTGCATACCAAATATCAAAAGATCCTGCCTGCTGGATCTGGAGAAGAAGATTTTTTAATGTTTTTCCCATTGCCTACAGTGTTAAAAAGTGCTGACTCCGCACTTTTTCAAAGTCCTGAAAAAGGTACCTTGTGATCAAACCGATAGGGATTTTTTTTAACCATTCTATTCTACTGGATAAAAGTAAGCTTTATACAAAATAAGAATTCTCTGGGCCATGTAGTTTTGGAGATATGGCAGTTTTAAGGTTTTTCCTATTTTTAGCTCCCGAGGTTCCAATGGGGCAAGGAGAAATTTTTTTTTTTTTGCATCAATCAACTACTTATGACCCATTATCATCTCATATCAAATTTGGTTCAAATCGACCTCACGGTTCAGAAAATAGAAATTTTAGGCATGGCCAAAATTTTTGCCCCTCCCATAACAAAGGCAAATAATGCCCGACAAACTTCTCTTGAACAAACTTGATTCTACACCTCAAAAGGAAGCTGCATACCAAATATCAAGTCTCTGCTACTGCTGGTTCATGAGAAGATTTTCAACGATTCTTGTGCCCCTTGGGGGCGTGGCCCCACCCAGAAGGAGGGGCAACTTCATTTGAACAAATCTGAATTGACATTAGGTAATAAACATTTAATCAGCATTTGAAAAATATTGGGCCAGTGGTTTCTTCGGAGAAGCTGGTTTTGTAAAGTTTACGCAGGACGACGACGGACGATGGACGGAAAGCGATTAGTAAAGCTCCCCTTGAGCTTCGCTCAGGTGAGCTAAAAATATCGCATCACACTCAAAATCAAACCCGTTTGGTATATTGTCTACAGTAAGTCAAATTTTTTTTCTGCATGTAATAACTCCAAATCCTGTAAAATGCATTTTGGGAAAAATTGCCTGAATGACACAGGGGAGGAGGGGAGTTATAGAAGTCAAATTTTCTTTCTGCATATAATCACTCCAAATCCTTCAAAAAGCATTTTTTTGGAGGGGGGGGGGGGAGGGGGGCTAGACACTTCAGGTAGAATTGTGAAGATTGAGAATATGTTAATTTTTGTTCCCTATATGCTGTTTTCAATAAGAATAATTTGAGGTGTAGACTGTACTAAAGAATTGAGGCCTGGATTAATGTGGCCCTCTCAGTTAATGTATGTCAACCAAAGTTACCCTACCAAGTTACAATGAAATCCCTTCATAAATATAACTCCTGGACTTTGCTAAAGGAATCTAGGTCATGTGACGTTTCGGCGGTCATGGTTGACCAATCATCACAAAAATAGGAGAATCTCATCTAGATATACCAAATTATCCAACCAAGTTACAATGAAATCCCTTCATAAAAACAACCTGTAGACAGGTCACGTCACAAGGCAGTGGTAATGGCTGACTGATTGTGACCAACATATGGCAGTCTCATCTATATATCATACCGAGTTATTCTTCCAAATTACAATGAAATTGCTTCATAAATATGACCTGTAGACTGTGCTAAACAAATCTAGGTCACGTCCCTGTGCAGCCATTTTCATCTATACATTATACTGAGTCATCATATAAATTTTCAATGAAATCCCTTCATAAATGCAAGCTGTAGACTGTGCTGAAGGATTTTGGGTTTGGGGCTTGTGCATCCATCACGGTTGACAGACCGCGACCAAAAGGGGACATTCTCATCTAGACCTTATACAGATTTACCCAACCAGATGAGAATGAAATCCCTTCAGAAATATGACCTGTAGACTGTGCTAAAGGTTTTCGGGTTTTGGGCTCGCAATAGCCATCATGGTTGACCGGTTGCGACCAAAAGGGGACATTCTCCTCTATACATGACCTCGATCCTGCATGTGAAATTTTGTGATGATCGGACAAGTCTGCATGTGAAATTTTGTGATGATCGGACAAGAACTATGGGGTGTAGCCTGTGCTAAAGAAAATGTGAAAAAACTCACAGGCTGACAGACTTCCACATGTGTGATGGCAATAGCTTATCTTGGCTTTGTGGTCTCTCAAGACAGGTGGTCTCTCATAAGAGGTTTGAGGTTTTCGCTAGTCAGTGAATGACCAACCAGAGAATATTTGTTGCAGAAATGGAGAAGAATTGATTTTTTAACTTTTTCTTATTGTTTTATTTTAATTTAGTTTTAATACAAGTACAGAGGCATTGTTTGAGAAATAACAGTTAAAAGGACATAAATTGAAAAACTTTTTGAGATTACGATGTGAAGGGGCTGGTCCATCCAAAATAGTAATTTCTTACTTAAAACAAGACAAACGAAATGGTTTCACGCGCCGAAGGTGCTCAGGGACGGTTTTAGGGAACATGCCCCTTTCAACCCTCAGTGACATTATATGATCAGTTTTCACATGTCTAGGCGTGTTGAAGGAGGAAAAGGTTCAGGTACTCGGCAGGTGTCTCCTGTTGTGGCGTGATTACTTAAAACAAAGCGTTCTACTCTTTTTATCAATATTTTCAAATGAGTTATTTTTAGAATAATGTACAGTCATACCTTGAAAAGTTTGTTTTTTGTGCACATCAGGTTTTGTCTTAATAGAAAATAATTTCAGTCACACTTTTAAGTAAAAATAAGCTTACCAGGGTGTTTTAGTTGACTTAATCCTCTTTGATTTTGTCACACTTGGACAAATAATTGACAAGAACTAAGTTTGTTTTTTAACAATAATTTTTATATTTTCAAAGGGATCTTGGTAAAAATTTCTCCAATTTGAAGTGTTATACAACTGAATAACAATGTAATTGAAAGCCTATAAATATTGTTTTCAGGCAATCTACAGTGAAATATATTTGTCATACTCATGTATGATTTCAGATATTAAGGTTTCAGGGGACAAATGTCCTGACAATTTTACAGTTGGGCAGATGTCCTGGTTAAATTTTTGAACTATTGATTTCTGTACACATTGCATTGATCGTAATTGATTTTAATACCCTTGAAATTGCAAAAATTGATTTTCCGGTCTCTCAAAACAGGTGGAAAACTGAGTTTTTGCCACAGTTTTGCAGTCTCTCAAGACAGATGGTCTCTCATGACAGTGGTCTCTCAATACAGGTTTTACTGTAATGGAATTGTTGACAATTTATATTTTATATGCCAAATCCAAGAGGGTCGTTTCAACAAAATTCAGAAAAATTTGATAGCTCCCATCTTGTCATCACACCAAGGCTACATATACTAGAGGATGGCCACCAAAGGGTGGCTGATTCCCCCGAAAAAAGCCTTGATAGCCATTCCAACCTTATTCGCGACACACCCTCTGGTTGTGGGCAATAATAATACCAAGTATCATTAATATCCTTGAAGGCTGTAATAAGTTATGGAGCGGACACGAATTCCGTCTTCGCCCGGATGGACAGACGGACAGGCAGACAGATGGATGACGTCACGGCTAGATTCTCCCCGAATTTTTTTCGGGGGAATAAAAATTGGAAGAAGGTCGGCTGAGAGGTGTGGCTTGTAGGGAGTGGTAATGGAATTGACAATTTATATTCCAAATCCAAAATGGCCACTGCTGCCCATGTTTTTCAATGAAATTCCGAAAAATTTGATAGGTCGTATCTAGCCATTGCATCAAAGCAGCATATGAAGTTTGAAAAAGATCAGGTGAGAGATGCGACCTGGTGGGTGTGCTAATGGAATTGTTGACAATTTATATTCCGAATCCAAGATGTCCACTGACAGGCATGTTTTTCAACAAAATTTGGAAAAATTTGATAGCTCCCATCTAGACGTTACCCCCAAATTCATATATGAAATTTGAAACTGATCAGGTGCGATCCGGCCTGTAGGGTGTGCTAAAGGAATTGTGGATGGACAGAGGTATGGGCGACCACATGGATGGATGACGGATCGCAACCCATCCAACAGTTAACACATTGTCAAGTTGAACTAAAAAACTTTTCAGTGTAAATTAAAAATAATAGCACATAATTACACTTTTCTTCCTGAATGAAGAATAATAATACAACACTTACCCAAACCCATTGAAGTTAATTTATTGACTTTAGAATTTACACCTACAACTCTATACAATCCCTGTTCTCGAAGACCTGAAAGATATCAAAAACAGTGAAGTTGAAAGATATATATAGCACTCATTCACAATGCATCATTCATTTAATGTTAAAAATGAATTGAAGAGGGCAACAATATTTCATACCATTTTCCTAATATTGAATCTTCACAGTTTTGAGACTAAGCTGTGGTTCACAGTCAAAACTTGGAATCTTAGTTAGACTAGTTAATTAAATGTCTAGGAAACAGCAGAAAGTTATATCTAGACAGTATAACATTTTGTAGGATAAGTGGCATTGCGAAGTGTATCAGAAGTGGTTTATGGTGGTAAAAAATGTGAAACTGTTTTTTTTTTTAAAGTTTCAAGGCTTCAGCTTGAGAGTTGCTTGGAAAGTTGATAACACAAGACATGTGAAAACAAGCATCAGTAGTCAATAGCTGTTGTTGGAGGTGGAGTTGAAGGTAGGAAAAGAGGTAGCTATTTCTGAGCAAAAATGCAACATCATCAAACAAAAAAAACTGTTTTAATATTAAATATTAATTAAAGTCTCACCTCTTGCTTCTATTGCTGCTATACACTTTTTAATAAAGGTAAAACCAATATCATCTAATAATGCTGAAATATGAAATAATCAAGTTTACAAATTTATATATATATATTTTATTGTTGAGGTTTTATGTCATAATAGTAACAGCTATACTATGATAAAGGCACAAATAGATAGATAAAATTTCTATAAAACTAGTTATTTGAAAAAAACAAAACAAGAGCACTGCTAGCATTATTATACAGAGGGATGGACAGACAAATGGACAGATGGACATATCCATACCATAATACGGCCCACTCCAAAGAGCATCCATATAAAAACAGGAAAAACTCAAATAGGCATAGTAAAATACAAACCAAGAAAACTATGAAGGACAGAAATGAAAACATTCTACTTGTCTGTGGCACCAAGAACAAACAAATTAACAAGAGCACCACCAATCATGGCTAAATACGCCCGTTAGCCATTTTGAATTGTACCAACTTTGGTCGAAATCAAATGATCCAAACTAGAGTTATCAGTCGGAAACCAAAAATGTTAATAGAGTCAAATTGTAAGTCGAAAAGGGCCATAACTCATGTCAAAATAATTGGATGGAACCCACATTCGAATTATCCTGTATTACTAGCTGGGTAATATACATACCAGCTTTGGTTGAGATCAAATAATCCAAACTGAAGTTATCCGTCAAAAACCCAAAATGTTAAGAGACAGATAGACAAACGAAGGGACAGACTGATTTGGATACGACCATTTTTCAAATGGGAGTATAAAATATTACAGCTATATATATGTTAAGTAGTGTAAAAATTAAAATTTCTTTCCAAATTTTACTTCTTAGTATACCTACTAATCTAACATGAAAGTGTCAATGACACTGTAGCTTAACTTGTCTGTGTGTTGTGTTTGATGAAAAGGATAATGTTCAATGTTTATGAAAGGATTATGAAATAAGACAAGAATTGTGATAATTGGGAATATGTTAATTTCTGTTCCCTGTATGCTATGTTTGTAATAAAAATAATATGAGGTGGTTTACACGGTACTAAAGAGCTGAGGGGTGGGTTAATATGACCTCACAGTTAATGTATGTGGCACTCACAGTTAACGTATGTCATTGAAAGTTACCAAGTTACAGTGAAATTATTCCAAAATGAGTCATTCTATCAAGTTACATTGAAATCCCTTCATAAATATGGCCTGTAGACTGTGCTAAAGGTTTTCGGGCTTCAGGCCTGTGTAGCCATGATGGTAGACTGATTGCAACTAAAAAAGAATGTCCTCATCTCAACATTATACTGAATCATTCTACTAAGTTACAATGAAATCCCTTCACAAATACAACCTGTTGTCTTTACTAAAGTTTATCGGGTTTTGGGCTCGGGAAGCCATCATGGTTGAATGATCATGACCAAAAGGGGGCATTGTCATATGGACATAGTCTGGAGTGATCCTACGAAGTTACAATGAAACCCTTTCATATATATGACCTGTAGACTGTGCTCAAGGTTTTCAGGCCTCGGGCCCCTGAAGCCATCACAGCTGACCAAACACGATGAAAAGGGGATGTCATCATCTAGGCATTATATGGAGTCAACCTGACAGGTTATAATGAAATCCTTCCATAAATACGATCTCTAGACTATTCTAACGGTTTTGGGGTTTTGGGCTCGGGCAGCCATCAAGGCTGAATGATCACGATCAAAAGGGGACGTTCCCATCTGGACATTATTTGGAGTCATCCTACCAAGTTACAATGAAATCCCTTCATAGATATGACCTCTAGGCCATGTTAAAGTTTTTCGGGCTTCGGGAAGCTCTAGCCATCACAGTTGCCCAATTGCGTCCAAAAGGAGACGTTTTCATTTAGACACTATATGAAGTCAACCTACTAAGTTACAATGAAATCCCTTCATAAATATGACCTGTAGACTCTGCTATAGGTTTTTGGGCTTTGGGCTCAGGCTGCCACCAGTTGAATGAGCACAACCCAAAGGAGACATTCTCATCTGGGCATCATCTGGAATGATCCTACGAAGTTACAATAAAATCCCTTCATAAATATGACCTGTAGACTGTGCTCAAGGTTTCCGGGCTTCGGGCCCCTGTAGCTGTCGCAGTTGCCCAATCATGTCCAAAAGGGGCTGTTCTCATCTAAACATTATATGAAGTCTACATACCAAGTTACAATGAAATCCCTTCATAAATATGACCTCAAGACTGTGCTAAAGGTTTTTGGGCTTTGGGCTCGGACAGCCATCCTGGTTGAATGATTGCAACCAAAAGGGGACATTCTCATCTGGGCATCATCTGGAGTGATCCTACGAAGTTACAATGAACTCCCTTCATAAATATGACCTGTAGACTGTGCTCAAGGTTTTTGGGCTTCGGGCACCTGTAGCCATCACAGTTGACCAATCATGACCAAAAGGAGATGTTATCATCTAGGCATTATATGGAGTCAACCTAACAAGTTAAAATGAAATTCTTCCATAAATAGGACTTACAGTCTATGCTAAAGGTTTTTGGGCTCGGGCAGCCATCATGGCTGAATGATCGTGACCAAAAGGGGACGTTCTCATCTAGACATTATTTGGAGTCATCCTACCAAGCTACAATGAAATCTCTTCATAATTATGACCTGTAGACTGTGCTAAAGGTTTTTGGGCATTGGGCCCCTGTAGCCATCACAGTTGCCCAATCGTGTCCAAATGGGACCATTCTCATCTAGACACTATATGAAGTCAACCTACCAAGTTACAATGAAATCCCTTAATAAATATGACCTGCAGACTGTGCTAAAGGTTTTCGGGCTTCGGGCTCGGGCAGCCACACAGTTGCCTAATGGTGTCCAAAAGGGGCTGTTCTCATCTAGACATTACATGAAGTCAACCTACCAAGTTACAATGAAATCCCTTCATAAATATGACCTGTGGACTGTGCTCAAGGTTTTCAGGGCTTCGGGCTCGGGCAGCCGTCACTGGTTGACCAGATCACACCAAAAGGGATGTCATTATCTGGCATAATATGGAGTCGATTCCTAACAAGTTACAGTGAAATCCCTTCATAAATATGATGTGTAGACTGTGCTAAAGGTTTTCGGGCTCTCACAGCCATCACGGTTGACCGATCACGCTCAAAAGGGGATGTGCTCATCTGGACATTATTTGGAGTCATCCTACCAAGTTACAATGAAATCCCGTTATAAATATGACCTGTAGACTGTGCTAAAGGTTTTCGGGCTTCAGGCCCCTGTAGCCATCACAGTTGTAAAAATCATGGAATGATATATTATAATGAAATTGTCAATGCTCAACTTGTTCAAGACATGTACATGTATAGTATGTGACACACCAATGACAAACATCTAGGTAATGACCCGATAACAAAGGTACATGTAACGTATTGTAATGGTCTGTACATAAATGTCCCAGAATGGGTCTGACTGAACCCCAAAATATTTGTTCTCATAGGACAGTGATAACAAAGGCACCCAAAAACACTCGTTCCTGTCACAAGGTGATAACAAAGGTACCCCAAGAAGTTTCGTGAAGATCGCTTCATAAATACAGACTCTAGCCCGAGCTGTATTGACATGTGCACTTACTGTGTATAAGTAGCACGGTTTTCGGGCTTCGGGCTCGGGCAGCCATCATGGTTGAATGATCGCAACCAAAGGGGACAATCTCATCTGGGCATCATCTGGAGTGATCCTGCGAAGTTACAATGAAATCCCTTCATAAATATGACCTGTAGACTGTGTTCAAGGTTTTCGGGCTTCGGGCACCTGTAGCCATCACAGTTGACCAATCACGACCAAAAGGGGATGTCATCATCTAGGCATTATATGGAGTCAACCTAACAATGTTACAATGAAATCCTTCTATAAATATAAACTTTTGCCTATGCTAAAGGTTTTTGGGCTCCGGCACCCATCAAGGCTGAATGATCACGGCCAAAATGGGACGTTCTCATCTTGACCTTATTTGGAGTCAACCTACCAAGTTACAATGAAATCCCTTCATAAATATGACCTGTAGACAGTGCTAAAGGTTTTGGGGCTTCGGGCACCTTTAGCCGTCAAAGTTGCCCAAACATGTCCAAAAGGGGACGTTCTCATCTAGGCATTATATGAAGTCAACCTACCAAGTTACAATGAAATCCCTTCACAAATATGACTTGTAGACTGTGCTTAAGGTTTTTGGGCTTCGGGTTCGGGCAGCCATCATGGTTGAATAATCGCAACCAAAGGGGACAATCTCATCTGGGCATCATCTGGAATGATCCTATGAAGTTACAATGAAATCCCTTCATAAATATGGCCTTTAGACTGTGCTCAAGGTTTTTGGGCTTCGGGCACTTGTAGCCAACACAGCTGACCAATTACGACCAAAAGGGGATGTCATCATCTAGGCATTATATGGAGTCAACCTAATAGGTTACAATGAAATCCTTCCATAAATATGACCTTTTACCTATGCTAAAGGTTTTTGGGCTCGGGCACCCATCAAGGCTGAATGATCGTGACCAAAAGGGGACGTTCTCATCTGGACACTATTTGGAGTCATCCTACCAAGCTACAATAAAATCCCTTCATAATTATGACCTGTAGACTGTTCTAAAGGTTTTCGGGCTTTGGGCCCCTGAAGCCGTCACAGTTGCCCAATCATGTCCAAAAGGGGACGTTCTCATCTAGACATTATATGAAGTTAACCTACCAAGTTACAATGAAATCCCTCCATAAATACGACCTGTAGACTATGCTAAAGGTTTTCGGGCTTCGGGCTCGGGCAGCCATCATGGGTGAATGATCACACGTTCTCATCTAGACATTATATGAAGTTAACCTACCAAGTTACAATGAAATCCCTTCATAAATATGACCTGTAGACTGTGCTAAAGGTTTTCGGGCTTCGGGCTTGGGCAGCCATCTTGGGTGAATGATCGCAACCATAGGGGACAATCTCATCTGAGCATCATCTGGAGTGATCCTAAGAAGTTACAATGAAATCCCTTCATAAATATGACATGGTCATGTGCGCAAGGTTTTCGGGCTTCGGGCACTTGTAGCCATCACAACTGACCAATCACGACTGAAAGGGGATGTCATCATCTAGGCATTATATGGAGTCAACCTAACAGGTTACAATGAAATCCTTCCACAAATATGACCTTTTGCCTATGCTAAAGGTTTTTGGGCTCGGGCACCCATCAAGGCTGCATGATCGCGATCAAAATGGGACGTTCTCATCTAGACATTATTTGGAGTCATCCTACCAAGTTACAATGAAATCATTTCATAAATATGACCTCTAGACTGTGCTAAAGGTTTTCGGGCTTCGGGCTCCTGTAGCCGTCACAGTTGCCCAATCACGTCCAAAGGGGGACTTTCTCATCTAGACATTGTATGAAGTCAACCCACAAAGTTACAATGAAATTCCTCAATAAATATGACCTGTAGACTGTGCTAAAGGTTTTCGGGTTTTGGGCTTGGGCAGTCGTCACAGTTGGCAGATCATGCCCAAATGGGGAAATTCGCATCTAGACATCATAAGGAGTCATCCTACCAAGTTACAATGAAATCCCTCCACATTAAACATGACCTGCAGACTGTGCTAAAAGTTTTTGGGTTACGGGCTTGGGCAGCCATCATGGTTGATAGATCATGCCCAAAAGGGGACGTTCTCGTCTAGGCACTATACAGAGGCATCCTACCAAGTTACAATGAAATCCCTTCATAAATACGACCTGTAGACTGTGCCAATGGTTTTTGGGTTTTGGGCTCGGGCAGCCATACTGGTTGCTCGATCGCGACCAAAAGGGGACGTTCTCATCTAGACATGACCCCAAACCTGCATATGAAATTTCGTGACGATCAGACAAGAACTGCGGGGTGTAGCCCGTGCTAAAGGAAATGTGAACAGACGTCACAGACTCACAGACTAACAGACTCACAGACTAACAGACTTCCGCACGCGTGATGGCAATAGCTTATCTTGACTATGTCAAGTTAAGCTAAAAATGAGCTTTAACCAGTTGAGATGTATAAATATAGCATTAAAAAGTGACTAAAAGCCCTTTCTGTTCAAGCCGAGTGGTATAAGCATTTTCAGTGTATATATCCATTCTATTTCGCGTTTACATCTTTGTTTCAGTGTTGGGCACTTCTGGGTCAGAGTTAAGTACCTGTATAATGCGGAAACCGAGATCCTCAATGGTATGGTTGTGTTGGTTAAAGTGGAACACTATTGGGGTGTCCCTTATGTGTTGAATATCGGCTAGATGTTTGCGTATACGGACATGAAAATTTCTTTTGGTTTCTCCAACATATTATTTGCCACATTTGCGGCATGTGATGAGGTAAATACAGTTGCGAGTCATGCAGTTTGTTCTGGGGGCCACCTTGAATCGTTCTTTCGTTATAATATGACAAATGAACCAGATGCCAGTTGGTAATTGTCTGCAGATTTTGCAGTTCTGTGAGGTACAAGTTAACCTAGGGTTATGAAATGCTTTACCGCTTATTTTGTGGAGTGATGGGAGTTTGGCTTTCATGAGTGTGTCCTGTAGTGAGGGATTCTGTTGGTAGGCTAATAAGGGTGGGTTTTCAAACAGTGTTCGACCTACTGTTGTGCTGGATAATATCGGCCAGAGCTTTTTGATATGGTTGTATATGTCACGGCTTTCTGGATGGTAACTGACAACTAAAGGTGTCCGGTCTTTTGTGACTTGCGTGGACTTTTGCTTCCTTATCAGTTCGTTTCTGTCTAAAGATTTAACCTTCTCAAATGCGGTGTGCAGGATTTTGTCCATATAGCCCCGTTTCCAGAAATGTTCCAGCATATTTTTTGCATTGCAAAGTCTGAAACATCACTGCAAATTCTCTTGATCCTGAGTAGTTGGCTGTATGGTATGCTGTTGGTTTGGCTTTTCGGATGACAGGAATCTGATTTTAGGTATGCATGTGTGTCCGTCGGTTTTGTGTATAGGTCAGTTTTCACTGAGTTCCCCCTCTTTGAGATTGTGACATCCAAAAAGTTGACTGATGCGGAGGACTTTTCAGCTGTGAATTTGAGTGTTGGATGTGCCGAGTTAAAGTAATCGATGAATTCATTAAGCGATTGTTTCCCATGGGTCCAGATAAGGAATATATTGTTGATAAAGCGGAGGTAGAGCTCAGGTTTCAGTCTGAATTCATCGATTAATTTTGTTTTCAGTTCACCCATAAAAATGTTGGCGTAGCTAGGGGCTACGTGTATGCCCATAGCTGTGCTGCCTACTTGGAGGTAATTTGATACCATATTCATATCATAGATCTCTACCAGATTTCTGTGATTTACTTGTCACCCAATTTTCCACTGTAGCTTGGGTTAAATCTGAGATATAATTGTCAAAAAAAGTTACCGTAAACAAATACACTCCAAACTTATCAACATGATAATTTAGCAGATCTCTACCCGCCACATCTATCCACTTTTCCTACCTGCCAAAAAACGTTCTGCCGTAACAATCGGGCAGTTCTACCCGCCACATCTACCCAGAAATTCTACCCACCAGGCTTTGTATATAAATAGGAGAGAGCTACCACACAAGACAAAAGTCTCTATCTACATCTTGGGCTTACGTTAATAGTGTTGCTATTACAGATCTAATGAAGGCTGCATATTGGTCTCAGCCTTCCACTTTCACAAATTTTTATCAACCGAAACTGGTTAGACAGCTTACTAATCATTATTTTAAGTTATGCATTTTATACGGGATATCCAGCTTCGGAGTCCTCTCACACTTTCAAATGACTTTTGCTACACTACATATATAGGTTTGAGTTACAAGAAGTCAGACTTGTTGAAAATAAACCATATAATACACCAAAGGCTCAAGTGAGCCTAAAATGCTCACCTGGCTCAAGTTGCCAAAAGAGATGAGTGTGTCAGTAAGTGATGGAGATCAATATCAATTTTTTGACACAACCAAAATCAATTTTTTGGCCATTTGTTTCTTCTGGTGCCAGAAAAGCTTCTCTGGTCAAAATAAAGTTCTGTTCAGTGAAGTCTCAAAAAAAGTGTACAAAATATTTTTTACTTTTACCTGCTGGGGTCTCTACCCCACCTCAAGGGAAATAGCAACTTAGGGAGGAAAAAATGGGAAGCCTCCCACAGGGAGCCCAAATAATGACCTACTGATTTCCTTTGAAAAAATTTGCATCACTAAAGTTCCATATCTAAGCATTATTGTGAGTGGTTTATGAGATGATTTTTAAAGCATTTTAGGCTTTTGGGCATTAACCTCACCGCAAGAGGAATAGTACATTTTTTGGGAAAAAAATCAGAAGAGTATACTCCACTAAGATGCTTTCTACCAAATTAGTTTAGCTTTGGCCCACAGGTTCTGGAAAAGAATATTTAACTGATGGAGCACAAGAAAGACAGAAATGATCACACTTTTTGGGGTTCCTCTGATTTGATTGCTCGTAAGGAAGCTTCATACCAAAAAACAATCTTCTGGTCCATGCAGTATTTGAAATATGGGAGTTTGAATTTTTTTCTGTTTTTAGTTCCTGGGGTTCTCAAGAGTTGCAAAAAAAACTTTCAGGCCTAAATCAAATACTAATGACCCAATTATATTACAAGCCAAATTTGATTCAAACCAGCCCATCAGTTCATGAAATAGAAATTTGGGATGGAGCCCAAAATGGGCTATCACAGATGATGCGACAGCATTTTCCAACAGCCAACAGTCTTAAAATAAGCATTCCCATATGGCACCCCACAACAAAATCAATGGCAATTTTTTGATCCATCTGATTCCACTTGTCCTAAAGAAGCTTCATACCAAAAAAACAACATTCTGGTCTGTGCAGTTTTTGAAATATGGGCATTTAAATTGTTTTCTATTTTTAGCTCCTGGAGTTCCCACAGGGCTGCAGAAAAAACTTTTCAGGAATAAATCGAACACTTATGACCCAATTATACTGCATGCCAAATTAGGTTCCAATTAGCTCATCGGTTCATGAAATAGAAACAGAAAGTCCAAATATTAACCTACCAACTTGCCTTAAACAAACTTTTCACCACCAAAGGAAGTTCCACACCATATATCAAAGCATTCGCTCAGGTTGGTCATGAGAAGATTTTGGAAGATTTTTAGGCTTTTTGGACATTACCCCAGTCTGAATATGGTAATAGCTTCATTTGAACAAAGTAGAAAGGGTATACTCCAAAGATAATCTGTGCCATATATGTTTGAATTTGGCCAAGTGGTTTTGAAGAAGACAAGTTTCAAAAGTTAATGGATGACAGACGTCAAGTGATAGCAACAGCTCTCAATGACTTTCAGTCAGCTGTTTTAATAAGTTTTGATGAGGCAGAATTTGATTTTCAGAGGAAGAGCTTGAAAAACAATAGTTTTCAATGGCCAATTAATGACCTTATATCTAATAATTCTAATAGTTGTAATGTTTCCTGCCAGGTATATGTCTAATATTTCAAACTTACAGTCATCGGTTGTTTTTGTGTGTGGAACATGGTAAATCTGGAAAGAAACATGATAAATGTAGTTAGTAACTTGGTCACATATTCAAATACTCTTACTGCAAATTAGTTAACAATATGTCACATGCATTAGGTCAAATAAACAGCTGCGCCATGAGCGCATAATATGCCCGTTATTAATTACAGGAGGGAAGCACACAATATGAGCACACATGTGTACTAAGCATTTTCAAGTTATTGTTCGACATGTGGAAAATTGCTTATATTTTGACAAATAAAGTCCCATAACTCTGGAATGACAAATCGGACAGCAACACAAATCAAAAGGGAGATTCCTTCCATCAACATATACTTGCAACCAAAAAATCATGAAAATTGCTCTAGGCATTTTCAAGTTATTGTTCGACACGTGGAAAGTTAAAAGATTTATAGTAATTTATATATTTTTTATACTTACCAATGACTCAGACTTAGAGGGTGCTAACTCTTACATATCTAGGGGCAAACACAAATTTTGCCCCCCAATCCTCAAAATTTGCATCAAAAACCGACAATTACATGTCCTATATGGTCCTCCATACTTTTACTCCACTGTGCATGCGCAGTGTCAAGGAGGTCTCGAAATTGGCGCCAATTATCATTCTTACAACCAGTGCCTTGTAAGAGTTATGTACTCAATGGGGAGGTATGAGTTCTCAACTCATGGGAGGGCCATCCCCGTCTGGGTCATTGGTAAGTATAAAAAAATATATAAATTACTATAAATTTTTTAACATTTTTATACTGTACCAATGACCCAGACTTAGCTGAATAGAAACAAGAGGCCCCAAGGGGCCTGAGGGAGCTCACCTGACATGGTAGCTTAAATATCAATCCAGAGAATTGATTTCAACAAGTTGCATCTGCTCCTTCTAAGAAAAGCTTATACCAAATATCCAAAGATTCTGACCAGTGGATCTAAAAACAAGAGGCCCTAAGGGGCCTGAGGGTGCTCACCTGACATGGTAGCCTAAATATCAACCCAGAGAATTGATTTCAACAAGTTGCATCTGCTCCTCCTAAGAAAAGCTTATACCAAATATCCAAAGATTCTGACCAGTGGATCGAAACAAAAAAGATTTTTAAAGAATATTCCTCATATTGAATTAAGTTATAATTCAGGCTCCCACAGGGAGCCAATATATGAACCCAGGGACTTGGCTTTAACAAACTTGAATCTCACCCCTCTAACCCCCCCCCCCCCCCCCCCCCCCACCCCCCGACCACCCTAAGGATGCTGCACACTAAATATCAAAACATTCCGACTGCTGGATCTGAAGAAGAAGATTTTTTAAAGAAAATTCCTCATTTTGAACTAAGTTATAATTCGAGCTCCCACAGTGAGTCCAAATATGGACCTAGGGACATGGCTAAAACAAACTTGAATCTCAACCCCTAAGGATGCTGCATACCAAATATCAAAATATTCCGACTGATGGATCTGAAGAAGATTTTTAAAGAAAATTCCTCATTTTGAACTAAGTTATAATTCAGGCTACCACAGTGAGCCCAAATATGAACCCAGGGACTTGGCTTGAACAAACTTAAATCTCACCCCCCTAAGGATGCTGCATACCAAATATCAAAACATTCCGACTGCTGGATCTTGAGAAGAAGATTTTCAAAGAAATTTGCCTGAAATGCACTAAGTTCAAATTTGGGCTACTATACTGAGCCCAAATATAAACCCAGGGGGCCGATTTGAACAAACTTGAATCAGATCCACCCCACAATGTTGCATACCAAATATCAAAAGATTCTGCCTGCTGGATCTGGAGAAGAATTTTTAAGAAATTTTCCTGAAATGCACCAAGTTCGAATTCGAGCTTCTATACTGAGCCCAAATATATACCCAGGGGGCCGATTTGAACAAACTTGAATCAGATCCACGCCACAATGTTGCATGCCAAGTATCAAAAGATTCTGCCTGCTGGATCTGGAGAAGAAGATTTTTTAAGAAATTTGCCTGAAATGCACTAAGTTCGAATTCGGGCTTCTATAGTGAGCCCAAATATGAATCCAGGGAGCCGATTTGAACAAACTTGAATCACATCCACCCCACAATGTTGCATACCAAATATGAAAAGATTCTGCCTGCTGGATCTTGAGAAGAAGATTTTCAAAGAAATTTGCCTGAAATGCACTAAGTTCGAATTCGAGCTTCTATACTGAGCCCAAATATATACCCAGGGGGCCGATTTGAACAAACTTGAATCAGATCCACGCCACAATGTTGCATGCCAAGTATCAAAAGATTCTGCCTGCTGGATCTGGAGAAGAAGATTTTTTAAGAAATTTGCCTGAAATGCACTAAGTTCGAATTCGGGCTTCTATAGTGAGCCCAAATATGAATCCAGGGAGCCGATTTGAACAAACTTCAATCAGATCCACCCCACAATGTTGCATACCAAATATCAAAAGATTCTGCCTGCTGGATCTGGAGAAGAAGATTTTTAAAGAAATTTGCCTGAAATGCACTAAGTTCGAAATCAAGCTCCTATACTGAGCCCAAATATGAACCCGGGGGGGGGGGGGGGGGGGGGGGGGGGGGGGGGGCCCAATTGGAACAAACTTGAATCAGATACACCCTACAATGCTGCATACCAAATATCAAAACATTCTGCCTGCTGGATCTGGAGAAGATTTTTTAATGTTTTACCCATTGCCTACAGTGTTAAAAAGTGCTGACTCAGCACTTTTTCAAAGTCCTGAAAAAAGTACATTGTGATCAAACCGATAGGGATTTTTTTAAACCATTCTATTCTACTGGCTAAAAGTAAGCTTTATACAAAATAAGAATTCTCTGTGCCGAGTTGTTCTGGAGATATGGTAGTTTTAAGGTTTTTCCTATTTTTAGCTCCCGAGGTTCCCACGGGGCAATGACAAAAATTTTTTTTGCATCAATCAACTACTTATGATCCATTATCATCTCATATCAAATTTGGTTTCAAATCGATCTGACGGTTCAGAAAATAGAAATTTTAGGCGTGGCCAAAATTTTTGCCCCTCCCATAATGAAGGCAAATAATGCCCGACAAACTTCTCTTGAACAAACTTGATTCTAAACCTCAAAAGGACTCTGTATACCATATATCAAGTCTCTGCTACTGGTGGTTCATTAGAAGAAGATTTTCAAAAAATTTGGCCATTTTTTCACACCCCTCTGCTCAATATGAGCCGAAACCTAATTTGCATAAAAATCAAAATGCCCCTATATAACCACTACTTACATGAAATTTAATTAAAATGTGGCCAGTGGTTTAGGAGAAAGAGGCTCAAACACCACCTTCAAGCAGGACGACGGACGAAGAGTGATAAGAAAAGCTCACCCTGACTTTCAGTCAGGTGAGCTAAAAAGGCTGGAGGGCCTAGGACATAAAGGAAAATCCAATAGGCTCAACTACATAGAATTATCCCCTCGAGGAGAAAAGGAGAAATAGGCTTTACATGTATCTTTCTTATTTGCTTCAAAAAAGAAAGACACAACACCATTCTGTAATTGAGCACAATAACATCAATGATCTCTATTAACATACAGTATAACCCATTATACTAATTATTTTTAAAGGAAAGCCAATAAATAAAGGAAGTCCAGAGAAATGAGACTCTTTATACTCGTTAAAAGTGTCCGAGGATTGTATATTAATGCCCGTATGACACGTGACATATACAAATGCTTCACACCGAGCTACACTTTAAAAATATTACATGAATGAGTTAAACATTAGCTTTACACTTTAAAACCATCCTGGCACCGACTCAGAATTACTGACTCCAGAGGAGGTATTCCCTTGCTTTTCACTATAAAGCAGGTGACCTGAGGGAACACCTCCCCGCCCCCCCCCCCCAACCCCTTCCCCTTGCCCTGGATCAAATACCCCAGAGCGAAGAGGGCAGCAGGACAGAGTCACTGCGGAACAGAAAGCCTGCATAACTATAATTGCAACTGTTTAGTGGATGACATTCTGAGCAACAGATAACAGACCTAAACAATGCAGATCTCCAGAAATGGACTCAATATTTCAAAGCTAAAAATTCGTGAAAGTGGAAGGCTGAGACCAATATGCAGCCTTCATTAGATCTGTAATAGCAACACTATTAGCGTAAGCCCAAGATGTAGATAGAGCTCTTACTTCATGAGCTGAAATCTTAAGCACAGACTGCTGAGTTGAAGATAATTTATCATACGCAGTAAGGACAGTCAATTGAATCCGTCTAGCAATAGAATGAACCGAAATGTCCCTTCTATTAGGCATCAGAGACAGAAAGAAACGTTTACGTTCCTTTCTGATAAACTTGGATCTACGTTTATAAATACGTAAAGCTCTAACAGGACAGAGTAAAGGCCTATGCCCGTCTGAAGACGGAAGAGCCTTAATAACAATAGGTTCCGGATACTTATTAGGAGCCTGATTCTTAGCCAAAAATCCAACATTTAGTAGTGAAGGTAATAGTATTTCCCACACTACGAAAGTGAGAATCGTCCACAGATAGTGCATGAAGCTCACTGACTCTTCTACCCGAAGAGAAGGTTAAGAGAAAAGCTCTCTTATAAGATAAGAATTTGAAGTCCACCGTGTCAAGAGGCTCAAATGGCGCTTCTTTTAGCTTAAGAAGAACCCAAGCTAAATTCCACTTAGGAATTAATCTAAGGGTTCTAGGTCTATTTATCGAAAAGTTTCTTACTAACTTAGATAAAGAGACATTAGATCCAATCTGTAAACTATTATGGTGTGCATAGGTATCAGATAGCATAGACCTATAACCCTTAATGGTAACAGGCTGCAGTTTGATCTCACCAAACAAGTAGACTAGAAAATTTGCAATGTCTGGAATGGAGGGATCATAAATATCTACAGAATGATCCCTACACCACCGGCAAAAGACCTTCCACTTAGCAGCATAGTTTAGCGAAGAGGAGGTCCTCCTACAGTTAGAAGTAGCTCCCACTGCTCGTCCTGTAAAATGCTTGCTGTGCAAGAAGGACCGCACAACAGAAATACGTGAAGATTGAGACCTTGCAGGTTGTGATGCAGTCGGCACGATTTCCCCTGCGAAAGAAGATCCTCCTGTGGAGGGAGCTTCCGCGGCATGTCCCACAACAGAAACCTGAGTAGATTCATCCACGATCTCTGTGGAGACAGAGATGCTATCAACAGAATTTTGCACTGAGATTGTTTTACCTTGAGCAATATCTGCTGAATCAATGGCGCTGGAGGATACGCATATCCTATCATACCGTCCCATGAGATCGATAGAGCGTCTACTGCAAATGCTCGAGGATCCAGACATGGTGACACATACGTCTGCAACTGATTGTTGAGATGCGTCGCAAATAAGTCTATCATTGGCCTCTCCCATTGGTAGCAAATCTGATTGAATACTCGTTTGTTGAGAGTCCATTCTGACGGCAACAAGCGCCCCTCCGTGAAAGGGAGTCTGCTAATACGTTCAGACGACCCGGAATATGACGGACCGATAGGAGAACTTGATGTTCTAGTACAAACAGAGGGATTCTTTCTGTTAAGTTGAATAACGGAATGGAATGAGTGCCTCCCTGGTTCCGAATACAACCTACTACTGTCCTATTGTCGGACAGAATTTGCACGTTAGCATTCTGAATAACGTTCATCCAATGACGTAGCACAAGCCAAATTGACATCATTTCTTTGATGTTTATGTGCTTGTTTAGGAACTGCAGATCCTAAAGACCCTGGCACTTCGAATCCGTTGGGCTCAATGTTGCGCCCCAACCTGTTTGACTGGCATCCGTCATAATCGTAAAACTCGGATCCGGCAATTGCAGTGGAACTCCCCGAGTTAACCACTGAATATCTGCCCAAGTCTGAATCTCTTGTTTCACTTGATTTGACAAGAGGATGTCCGTATCGAGAGAATGAATCTTCACCCTCCAATTCTGAGTCAGAAAGATTTGGAGAGGACGAGTGCGTAGCCGCCCTATCGGAATAAGATCCGCGGCAGCTCCACACAATCCTATCAGTCTCATGAATTCTCTCGCTGTAACTTTGTCTGAGTAAAGACAATAGCGAGCATAACAACTGATTAATTTCACTCTGGTTAACAGCAGACGAATGAGATTGTTGTGCATCTCGAAGCTCATTCCCAGGTGGGTGAATGACTTGGACAGCACCAGATCTGACTTCTCCTCGTTTACTATGAAACTGAGACATCGGAGCAATAGAAGCAGATTCTGCACATCGTTCTGAAGCGTTAACTCGTTGCCGTACCTCTGACGAATGTTGTCCAGGTAGGCCGATGTTACCGCAGACGAATGAGCTCGGAAATGAGTCATTACCGAGTTCATTATTCGAGTGAAAGCCCAGGGCACTCGATTCAGACCGAAGCACATTGCTTGGAACTGATACACGACTCCTTGGACGGCGAAGCAAAGATACTTTCTGAACGCCGGATCTACCATGACGTGAAAGTATGCATCCTTGAGATCTATGCTCATAGCATAGTCGTTCGCCTTAATGCTCGCTCTGACCAATCGGATGGTCTTCATATAGAATTTTGGAACCACAATCAGCTTGTTTATCCAGCTCAGATCTATGACTGGACGGAACGAGCCGTCTGGTTTCAGAACCAGAAAAAGATGGCTGTAGAAACCTGGAGATTCCTGGTTTTCTACGACCTCTATCGCGTTCTTCTCCAGAAGAGACTGGACTTCTGATAGAAGCGAGCCTCTCTTCTGCGGATTTGACGGAGGCTGAGTCCATCTTGGACTTCGAGTTAACAGAGGTTTTCCTTTGAAGGACAGTTTTGGCCCTTCCGAAATCACCCCTCGAACCCAAGGGTCGTCCGTAATCGACGCCCAATTGGTTGAGAAACTCGACAGTCTTCCGTCCACTGGAACACGATAGAGGTTTATACCATCAC
The DNA here is from genome assembly GCA_031216915.1 of Pictodentalium vernedei. Taxonomy (NCBI): domain Eukaryota; kingdom Metazoa; phylum Mollusca; class Scaphopoda; order Dentaliida; family Dentaliidae; genus Pictodentalium; species Pictodentalium vernedei. The sequence continues at coordinate 673,754,842 of CM062297.1, read as the reverse complement.
CTTTTGGACCTGCAAGGCTTGCGGAAGGAGAAACCACATCCTCCACGGCCCACACCTCGCACCGTCGACCTAGGGGCGTCTGACTGGTTGTCTCGGCCAGTATTACGGCCCCTACCTGAGTCGCTGACTTGACGGTCTCTGGAGTAAGACCTAGAGGATGCATAGAAACCTCTATAGGAACTTCCTTTGGACGTATTCACCCCAGAAGTGCCCGTCTTACTCTTTTCCGCTGAATCCGACTTTTTGGAAGCGGATTTGAATAGCAGAGAGTCTGAAGCTTTCTTAGTAATCTGATCATAGATTGAGGAAAGCTTGCTGTCGAAGAGAAGCTCTCCGGAGACCGGAGCGACTCTGAGAGAGTTTTTCACCTTATTATCCACGCGCGTGGATGTAGCCAGGTCCGCGTCACTTCTAACCAACTCCAGATTTGCCACTGAGAGGGCGGAGTTATACGTGGAGAATGCTAAGGCCCTTGAAAGAACTCTCAAGGAGGTTTGTACATCCTGGAATTCTTTTCCTTCGAGACGTAATGATAACGCTCTGGTAAGGTGATCTGTGTACGATAATGCGTCTAAGCTAGCCCTGTTAGACGATATTGTCGTTTCCAACGTCATGGTTGGAATTGACATAGACGACGGTATAGACAATTCTAAGTCTTCGGCCCAGTCGTCTAGATGCAGAGGAACTCTCGGAATGCCCTGTCCTGCCGTTTCGAATTTATTCCTTGAATTGATGAAAGGCAGATGTAGAGCATTTGCCGATAAGAAACCGGACATGCCCGTTTTGGTAGCAAGTTATATAAGCGTCATTCAATAGTTCAAATTTCCGTGTGACATTTCTGGACTGTGTCGGAAACTCAGGGACGATGTCCTTAAACCGATCAAAGAATTCTGTGTCCAGTGACGCTATCAGTCTTTTATACGGCAATGCAGCATTTTGGTCCGGAGGAACAATGTCAGGAAGATAATGCCGGATGAACTCTACGACAATTTTATGTTCCGAAAGGGAAAATTCCAACTCCTCTGTATCCCTTTCGCCATCCTGTCAGACCTCTTGTAATTCTCGGTCGTCCGTGCCTGATCCTGCAGCGGAACGTACCGACCCAGCTTCCTCAGATAATTCCTGATCCGACAGAGTTTCTGTCGGTTGCTGGGATGCTGCGATAATTTGTGCTACCTGCGATAGCACGTCTGTAACGGAGGCCTGTGGAGCTGCGGTCTTTTGGGATTTAGCCGCTGGAAGCTCCTTGGATGTTGACTCCTGCATACTTCTTTTATGTGAATGTCCGGAGTATGAAGACCTCGTATCCCTGGCTACCGGATGGTGTGACCTGGTCGCTGTGGAATCCCTGGTCGGCGAGGCTGGCTGGATATCACTGGTCACGTAGCCAAGGTGCGGTTGTGTGTGCTGCCGTGAGGATGAGGAAGCCAATACAGCAGTCTCTCCGGACTGTCTATATAACGGAGCGTCCCGAGCGGTGGGCGTATGCTCCGCCTGAGGAACGTTTTGTACCACAACATCTGGGCCCAGATGTTGTTGTACGAGAGAGGGACCTCTCTCGCTCGCAGCCCGGATGGATCTGGACGAGCTAGGAACCGGACTAATAGGCTTCCTCCGTACCATCCTCGGCTCCGTCGTCACTGGGTGTGCACGTTGTATATTTATAGCGCTCGCATCACCCAAATATCCTTCCTGGACCGCAACGGACAAACCCGGCTACCGAGCCATTCGATGAATGGTCGCTACACCGGGTGAGCTAGCGGACGCCAAAGCCATCGATCCTACTTGGGACCTCTTAGGCAATTGATGTATCTGCATGAGCATTTTTGCCGCTAGCTCTTCATTTGACTATGATGACGGAAGCACACTTTTCGAAGACATCACACAAACATCACCCTGTTCTTGTTCCTCTGAAAAAGAGATTGAAAAACTAGAGTGACCCTGCGGAGAGACAACCGGCATGGGGCTCTCCCCGCTAACAACATACTGTGACACACGTCTCCAATGTTTGTCATCCCAATTGACACACACTGAGCAAGAGTTAGTGCGAGTACACTGACTACAATTAATACAATGATCATGAGAATCAGAGGAAGATTTCCTTGCATTACAATTTGAACAATATTCTTTCATTGTGAAAAATTACAAACAGTCATAGTACTCGCACTAACCCTTGAAAACAAAGATATATAATAAAATAATCCATTATAACATTTCGAAAAAATAATTCAAAAAGAAAAAATTTTTCGAAAAAAAACTTCAGAAGAGCCCAAGTTCCCAATGGGAACAATGAGCCCAAATAGATCCCAAAAAAGCCTAAGTGTGGACAAATTTTTTTAAACCATTTCAAAAAATTAATTTAACACTTACGGACAATATTAATGTATCTTGCTATGAACTGAACTAAGCAGAAGACAAGTAATCACTATCAGAAGTAACCGTTGTCAACGTAAACAAAAAGTGAACAAAAAACGGAAACATGACTCCAGCAGGGTTCTCCATGTAGAAATCTTTGAAATTCAAGGCCATTCCAGGCCATTTCTCAGCAATTTTCGTGGATTTTCAAGGCCCCCATTTATGAAATTCAAGGCTTTTCAAGGCCGAGGCTGGCAAAGTACCCTAAATTATCAGATAACGACTAGAAACTTTCTCTTATATTTCCCTTTGTTGGTAATTCTAACACTTGACATCATTTCTTGGAAAACTCTTTCAGAAAACTATCCAAGCAATGATATCACTGATTAGAATTAGTGAGCCCGAGAAAGACATTTTCTTGTGTTTATCCTACAACTGCAGTGTAATTACCAGGTGGCACAATAGCTATGTCTCTTGTACATGTACCGCTATTCTAACTGAATACTTACTGAATGCAAATGAACTGATGTCATCCTTTCTCTCAAAGAGTAACCCACAATGTCTCCGGAAATGTCATTCGAAAAGCAAAATGTAATTCCGTTGTGGGGAAGTGTACCTTCCAACAAGCTTGGATTAAATCCACTGCATACTATAACTGATTACTGCCTGTTCCAGTTGAACGGTATTCAGCTAAATGCAGTAAGTGTCGAAAAGTTTCATACATGGGCGAATCATCCTTAAAATCGCACGTTAACATTTGAGGTGAATAAGACAATAACACTTTCATTTCGAAATCCAAACTCAGAATCCACCGTGATGGCGACTGCCAATGCCAGGACTTTAAGATGACGCTGTGGCAAATTCATCAGACATACATGCTTTGGAAATACTCAAATAGTTCAAATGAACAATCACCCATTTGTAATATTTTCAATATGAATAAATTATCCACGCACATGCGCTCAGCATTCGAAAAGGCAGAATTTACAATAAATCTTCCCATTGGCTTAAATATACACCATTGTACTCGCCCACATCAATAGCAACCATTCACAATGCTTGATTCAAAGGATTTCAGTGTCACATCACTGCAAAGTTCTATCAATAATGCACGCATTGGCATTGCCGTAAATACTCCAAAATATGACCGGATTAATAAACACGCAATTACAATTGCTGTAAATGCTGTAAAATATGTTCGGATTAAATTACGTGTTGCAAAATTCTCTGATTTTCAAGGCTCCCATCGGAAATTCCAGGCTTTTAAGGCCTTGAATGACCTGTTGACAAATTCCAGGCTTTTCCAGGTTTTCAAGGCCCCGTGGGAACCCTGTCCAGGGACTAATAAACATGGCCCGAAATCAGTTACCAATTTAAACACTATCTGATGCAAAACAGAGACTTCCAGAGAAGAAACTGCAGAAAATCAGATGGTAGATGCAGACGAAAACGCCTAAACACCCAAGGGTGAGGACGTAACCATGGGGAAAAACAGAATATTTATTCTGTTACCAAGCCAAAACTCCCAAGAAATTTTTGTAATCAACATTACAAAAAATAAGCCAAAGGCATGGGAGAATAGCTAGGGGGGAATAAAGGAAAGGGAGAGAGAAATCACTGATCAAACAGTGGTATTTTCATAGCAAGAATGACAACAACAGGCCCATGTCCAGAAATTAGGGAACATGAAATAATTTCGTAAAAAATAGGCCGATGAAATCGTCAGATGTGTACCCATACGCGCAACTAGTAGAAAGCTGTATGACGGAGGGCCACCACGGATGCCGACATTATGTACACCATACATGGTATGGGTACATATAGAAATGGATTGGAGGAGTGTCTAATTTGATGGATAAAGGGTTAATATCTCCGGATCAAATTACCAGATTTACATAAAAAAAACTACACAGCACAGCACATCAGTAACCTGAATAAATATATAAAGTGACATGACAATCGGATTGATATTTTTTGAGTTATCTCATGCCAAAGGGATTGGAGGAATTTTCAATTTGAAGGATAAAGGGTTAATATCACAGGATCAAATTATCAGATTTACACCAAAAACTATACAGCTTGGCACATCAGTAACCTGAACATAATTACAAAATAACTTGACAATCCAAGCAATATTTTTCAAGTTATCGAATGCCAAAGGGATTGGAGCAATTTTCAATTGGAAGGATAAAGGGTTAATATCTCAGGATCAAAATAACAGATTTACACCAAAAACCAAACAGCTCGGCACATCAGTAACCTGAACACAAATATAAAGTAACTTGACAATCCAAGCAATATTTTTCAAGTTATCGAAAGCTAAAGGGATTGGAGGAATTTTCAATTTGAAGGATAAAGGGTTATTATCTCGGGATCAAATCATCAGATTTACACCAAAAACTATACAGCTCGGCAAATCAGTAACCTGAACACAAATATAAAGTAACTAGACAATCCAAGCAATATTTTTCAAGTTATCGAATGCCAAAGGGATTGGAGAAATTTTCAATTTGAAGGATAAAGGGTTAATATCTTGGGATCAAATCATCAGATTTACACCAAAAACTATACAGCTCAGAACATCAGTAACCTGAACACAAATATAAAGTAACTTGACAATCCAAGCAATATTTTTCAAGTTATCGAATGACAAAGAAATGGATACGGACGCCAGACGGACAGATGGATGGACAAAGGATGGACGAACGACGGATGGCCACCCCGGATGACGGCATTATGTGTACCATACATAGTATGGGTACACATAAAAAATTATAAGTTACAGCCCTGAACATTTCCTGCCACTGTTTCTTCCTCTCATCCTTCTATTTCCTCCTTAAATCCACCATTTCTCTCATAATTATGTGTCTGCCATCATTTAAACTGAGATTTACAAGCACAAATATCAGTGAGATGTTACTGATCTGAGGGCCAAACAAAGAATGATAATTGGCGCCAATTTCGAGACCTCCTTGACACTGCTCATGCGCAGTGGAGTAAAAGTATGGAGGACCATATAGGACATGTAATTTTCGGTTTTTGATGCAAATTTTGGGGATTGGGGGGCAAAATTTGTGTTTGGCCCTAGATATTTAAGAGTTAGCACCAGCTAATTCTGGGTCATTGGTACAGTATAAAAATATTGCTTATATTTCGACGAATAAAGTCCCATAACTCTGGACTGACATATCGGACAGCAACACAAATCGAAAAGGGAGCTTCCTTCCATCAACATATACTTGCCACCCAAAAATCATGAAAACTGCCTCAAGCATTTTCAAGTTATTGTCTGACATGTGGAAAATTGCTTATATTTTGACGAATAAAGTTCCAATACTCTGGAATGACAAATCGGACAGCAACACAAATCGAAAGGGAGCTTCCTTCCATCAATATATACTTTCCACCAAAAAATCACAAAAATTGCTTAAAGCATTTTCGAGTTATTGTACGACGTGTGGATGGATGGACAGACAGACGGAGGTGTACAATAATACAAGCGTTTTTTCAAAACAGGCGTATAAAAAGTGTTTTGGTTCTCAGGCACTGCCGTGTTGGAAAAATACCCCCCCGCATTGAATTTTTTTATGGAGGTTCGAGATTTTCCTGAAAGTAAACAATGCACCGCCAATCTCACACGTTCATTGCAGTATAACAAAAGTTAAAAAATTTATAGTAATTTATATATTTTTTATACTTACCAATGACCCAGACTTAGCTGGTGCTAACTCTAAAAAATCCAGGGCCAAACACAAATTTTGCCCCCCAATCCCCAAAATTTGCATCTAAAACCAAAAGAAATCATGTCCTAAAGGACCTCCATACTTTGCCCTTACTGCGCATGCGCAGTGTCAAGGACGTTCCGAAATTGGCGCCAATTATCATTCTTACTGGCAGTGCCTGGTCAGCGCTATGTACTCAGCGGGGAGTCAAGAGTTCCCAACTCCTGGGAGGGCCATCCCCGTCTGGGTCATTGGTAAGTATAAAAAATATATAAATTACTATAAATTTTTTAACATTTTTATACTGTACCAATGACCCAGACTTAGCTGAATAGTAAAAAGGCTGGAGGGCCTAGGACATAGAGGAAAATCCAATAAGCTCAACTATATAATATAGAGGCAACCCCTCAAGGAGAAAAGGAGTATTAGGCTTTACATGTATCTTTCTTATTTTATGTTAAATTAGAAAGATACAATACCCTTCATAATTGAGCACAATAACATTCATGTTCTCTACTAACATCCAGTATAACCCTTTATACTAATTATTTTTAAAGTAAGCCAATAAATAAAGTTAGTCCAGAGAATTGAGACTCTTTATATTCTTTAAAAGTGTCCGAGGATTGTATATTAACGCCCGCTTGACACTTGACATATACAAATGCTTCACACCGAGCTACACTTTAAAAATATGACATGAATGAATTTTAACATTAATATTACACTTTAAAACCATCCCGGAAACGACTCAGAAATACTGACTTCGGAGGAGGCATTCCCTTGCTTTTCACTATAAAGCAGGTGACCTAAGGGAACACCCTCCCCCCCCCCCCCCCCTTCCCCTTGCCCTGGGTCAAATAGCCCAGAGCGAAGAGGGCAGCCGGACGGAGTCACTGCCGGAACAGAAAGCCTGCATGACTATAGTTGCAACTGTTTAGTGGACGACATTCTGAGCAACAGATAACGGACCTAAACAATGCAGGTCTCCAGAAATGGACTCAATATTTCTGAGATAAAAATTCGTGAATGTGGATGGCTGAGACCAATAAGCAGCCTTCATTAAATCTGTAATAGCAATACTATTAGCGTAAGCCCAAGAAGTAGCAAGAGCTCTTACTTCATGAGCCGAAATCTTAAGCACAGACTGCTGAGAAGAAGATAAATTTTCATAAGCAGTACGGATAGTTAATTGAATCCATCTAGCAATAGAATGGACCAAAATGTCCTTTCTATTAGGCATCAGAGACAGAAAGAAACGTTTTCGTCCCTTTCTGATAAACTGAGATCTCTGTTTATAGATACGTAACGCTCTTAACAGGACAGAGTAAAGGCCTACGCCCGTCTGAAGACGGAAGAGCCTTAATAACAATAGGTTCCGGATATTTATTAGGAGCCTGATTCTTAGCTAAAAATCCCACATTAGTAGTGAAGGTGATAGTGTTCCCGACACTACGATAGTGAGAATCATCCACCGACAGTGCATGAAGCTCACTGACTCTTCTAGCAGAAGAGAAAGCTAAGAGAAAAGCTGTCTTATAAGACAAGAATTTGAAATCTACTGTCCCGAGAGGTTCAAATGGCTTTTCCTTCAGTTTAAGAAGAACCCAAGCTAAATTCCACTTAGGAATTAACCTAAGAGTTCTGGGTCTATTTATCGAGAAGTTTCTTACCAACTTAGAAAAAGAGACATTAGATCCAATTTGTAAACTATCATGATGTGCATAGGTATCAGATAACATAGACCTATAACCCTTAATAGTAACAGGCTGCAGTTTGATTTCGTCAAACAAGTATACTAGAAAGTTTGCAATGTCTGGTATAGAGGGATCAAAAATATCAACAGAATGATCCCTACACCAACGACGAAAAACCTTCCACTTAGCAGCATAGTTTAGCGAAGAGGAGGTCCTCCTACAGTTAGAAATCGCGTCCACTGCTCGTCCTGTAAAGTGCTTGCCATGCAAGAAGGACCGCACAACGGAGAAACGTGAAGGTTGAGACCTTGCGGGTTGTGATGGAGTTGACGCGATTTCCCCTGCAAAAGAAGATCCTCCCGTGGAGGAAGCTTTCGCGGTAGGTCCCACAACAGACACCTGAGTAGATTTATCCACGGTCTCTGTGGAGACAGAGATGCTACCAACAGAATCTTGCATTGAGATTGTTTTATCTTTAGCAATACTTGCTGAATTAACGGCGCTGGAGGATACGCATATCCTATCATTCTGTCCCAAGGGATCGACAGAGCGTCTACTGCAAATGCTCTTGGATCCGGACACGGAGACACATACGTCTGCAACTGATTGTTGAGATGTGTCGCAAATAAGTCTATCATTGGCCGTTCCCATTGGTAGCAAATCTGATTGAATACTTGTTTGTTGAGAGTCCACTCCGACGGCAACAAGCGACCCTTTCGTGAAAGGGAGTCTGCTAGTACGTTCAGACGACCCGGTATATGACGAACCGAAAGAAGAACCTGATGTTCTAGAGCAAACAGAAGGATTCTTTCTGTTAGATTGAACAACGGAATTGAATGAGTGCCTCCCTGATTCCGTATATACGCCACTACTGTCGTATTGTCGGATAGGATTTGGACATGAGCATTGTGAATAATGTCCATCCAATGACGTAACGCAAGCCAAATTGACATCATTTCCTTGATGTTTATGTGCTTGCCCAGGAATTGCGGATCCCAAAGACCCTGGCATCTCGAATCCATTGGGATCAATGATGCACCCCAACCTGTTTGACTGGCATCCGTCATAATGGTAAAACTCGGATCCGGCAACTGCAGCAGAACTCCCTGAGTTAACCACTGAATGTTTGCCCAAGTCTGAATCTCTCGTTTCACTTGATCTGACAAGAGAACGTCTATGTCGAGCGAATGAATTTTCACACTCCAATTCTGAGTCAAGAAAATTTGGAGAGGACGCGTGCGTAACCGCCCCATCGGAATGAGATCCGCAGCGGCTCCGCACAGACCTATCAGTCTCATAAACTCCCTCGCTGTGACTTTGTCTGCGTGCAGACAATAGCGAGCGTAACAACTGACTAATTTCGCTCTGCTTAACGGCAGACGAACGAGATTGTTGTGCGTCTCGAAGCTCATTCCCAGTTGTGTGAATGACTTGGACGGCACCAGATCCGACTTCTCCTCGTTTATTATAAAACCGAGACGTCGGAGCAATAGAAGTAGATTCTGCACATCGTTCTGAAGCGTTAACTCGTTGCCGTACCTCTGAAGAATGTCGTCCAGGAAGGCCGACGTTACCGGAGACGAATGAGCTCGGAAATACATCATTACCGAGTTCATTACCCGAGTGAAAGCCCTGGGTGCTAGATTCAATCTGAAGCACATCGCCCGGAATTGATACACCAGCCCTAGGACTGCGAAGCGTAGATACTTTCTGCATGTCGGATGTACCATTACGTGAAAGTACGCATCTTTGAGATCTATGCTTGTTGCATAATCGTTCACCTGAATACTCGCTCTGACCGATCGAATCGTCTCCATATAAAACTTCGGAGCGACGATCAGCTTGTTTATCCAGCTCAAATCTATGACTGGACGGAACGAGCCGTCTGGTTTCGGAACCAGAAACAGATGGCTGTAGAATCCCGGTGTCTCCTGGTTTTCTACGACCTCTACCGCGTTCTTCATTAAAAGAGACTGCACCTCTGATAACAGAGCGCCTCTTTTCTGCGGATTTGACAGAAGTTGAGTCCATTTTGGACTTCGAGTTAATGGAGGCTTTCGTTTGAAGGATATCTTTAGACCTTCCGAAATCACCCCTCTCACCCAAGGGTCGTCCGTAATCGACGCCCACTCTTGTGAAAAATTCGACAACCTTCCGCCAACCGGTACGCGATAGAGGTTGAAGCCATCACCTCCTGGACCTGCGAGGCCTGCGGTAGGAGAAACCACGTCCTCCACGACCCGCACCTCGTCCCGTCGACCTTGGGGCGTCTGACCGGTTGTCCCGGCCCGAAGGACATCCCGAACGTGAGTCGCTGCCTTGACAGTCTCTTGAATAAGACCAAGAGGACGCACCGGAACCTCTATAGGAACCTCTCTTGGGCGCATTAGACCCAGAAGTGCCTGTCTTACTCTTATCTGCCGTGTCCGACTTCTTAGAAGCAGATTTGAACAGCAGAGAATCCGAAGCTTTCTTTGTAATTTTATCGTAAATTGCAGAAAGCTTGCCGTCGAAGAGAAGTTCTCCGGAGACCGAAGCGACTCTGAGAGAGTTCTTTACCTTACTATCCACGAGTGTGGATGTATCTAGGGCTGCGTCACGTCTAACCAACTCCAGGTTTGCCACTGAAAGGGCGGAGTTACACGTGGAATAAGCTACTGCCCTTGAAAGAAGTCTTAAAGAGGATTGTATATCCTGGAATTCTTTCCCTTGAAGACGCAGTGGCGGACAAGAAACCTGCTTTTCCTGTTTTGGAAGCAAGTTTGAATATAGCGTCGTTCAATAATTCAAATGTTCTTGCAACATTATTGGACTGAGACGGAAACTCGGGAGCGATGTCCCTGAACCGCTCCAAGAAATCAGAGACCAATGACGCTATAATTCTCTTGTCCGGAACCGCAGCAGTCTGGCCCGACGGAACAACTTGAGAAAGAAAGTGACGGATGAAGTCCACGGCAGCTTTATGTTGTTCCGAAAGGGATAGCTCCAAGTCATCCGTATCCCTTTCACCATCTGGTTGGACCTCATGATGCTCCCGGTCGTCTGCCCCCGATGCTTCGGCGGAGCGTACCGACCCAGCGCCGTCGGATAATTCCCGATCCAACACTGTTTCTGTCGGTTGCTGGGATGCTGCGATAAGTTGTGCTATTTGCACAAGCACGTCCGACATCGAGGCCTGCGGAGGCGCAGTCTTTCGCTGCTTCACCGAGGGCAGCTCCGCATCTGATGACTCCCGCATACTCTTCCTATGCGAACGTCCGGAGTCCACCGGCCTCGTGTACCTGGCTACCGGATGGTGTGACCTGGTCGCCGAAGAATCCCTGATCGGCGAAGCTGGTAAAATATCGGCGGTCACGTAGCCAAGGTGCGGTCGTGTGTGCTGATGAGAGGAAGAAGCCTGAGTAGTCTCCGCGGACTGCCTATACAACGGAGCATCCCGAGCGACGGACGTGTGCTCCGCTTGCGACACATTTTGTACCACAACATCTGGTCCCAGATGTTGTTGTACGCGAGAGGGGCCTCTCTTGCTCGCGGCCCTGCTGGACCTGGACGAGCTAGGAACCGGACTCGAAGGCTTCCTCCGATCTCTCCTACTATCCGCCGCCCCTGGGTGTGCACGTTGAATGTTTATAGTGCTCGCATCACCCAACATTTCCTCCTGGACCGCATCGGACGAACCCGGCTGCCGAACCATTCGGTGAATGGACGCTACACCGGGCGAGCTAGCGGACGACATTTGTTTAATCTCCAAGAGCACTTTTGCCTCTAGCTCTGTATTCATTTGTGACGACGGAAGCGCACTTGCGGAAGATAACATGGAAACATCACCCTGTTCTTGTTCCTCTGAAATAGAAACTGATAGAGTAGAGTGACCCTGCGGAGAAAGAGCTGGCATAGCCCTTTCTCCACTAACAACATATCGTGACACACGTTTCCAATGTTTGTCATCCCAATATTGACATATAGAACAGGGATTAGTGCGAGAACACTGACTACAATTAATACAATGATCATGAAAGTCAGAGGAAGATTTCTTCCTATTACAATTTGAACAAGAGGCCCCACGGGGCCTGAAGCGCTCATCTTGTACAGAACACAATTTAAACAGAGTCCAAGAATGAGTCTACATTAAGCAAGCCATCTCCATAGGCTACACTGTCAATCCTTGAGTCCCTCAGGAGTGACAAAAATAATCTGGGCATCATGCCTTTTCTTCAGCTGATCATAAGTAAAATGCAGAGCTCCCCTATGAAGCCCCTTGATACAACCTATGTGGATTAATCTTAGTACCTCTAGAGGGTACTGAATACAAAATTTTTAATTCTTCAGCAAAATGGCAAATTCCGGCTCCCATAGAGAGCCCAAATATTAACCCAGGCTCTTGATTTGAACATAGTTAAATCTGCCTTCCCTAGAGATGTTGTGTACCGAATATGAAAGCATTCTGACTGTTGGATCTGAAGAAGAGAAATTGTAAAGAAATTTCTTCGAATTGCACTAAGTTCAAATTTGGGCTACCATAGCGAGCCCAAATATTGACCTATGGATCCGATTTGAACAAACTTCAATCTGACATCTCTAGAGATGTTGTATACCAAATGTGAAAGCATTCTGACAAGTGAATCTGAAGAAGAAGATTTTTGAAGAAATTCCCTCATATTGTACTAAGTTAAATTTCATGTTCCCATATGGAGCCCAAATATTAACCTAGGCACTCGAATTGAACAACCTGGAATCTGACCCCCCTAGAGATGTTGTATACCAAATATAAAAGCATTCCGACTGGTGGATCTGAAGAAGAAGATTTTTAAAGAAATTTTCTCATATTGCACTAAGTAAAAATTTGGGCTACCACAGTGAGCCCAAATATATACCTAGGGATTTGATTTGAATAAACTTGAATCTGACCCCCATAGAGATGTTGCATACCAAATATCAAAGCATTCTGACTGATGGATCTGAAGAAGATTTTTTTAAATTACCCTCCATATTGAACCAAGATAAAATTTGGGCTTCCGTAGGAAGCCCAAATATTAATCTAGGGGCTTGGTTTGAACAATCTAGAATCTGACCCTCATAAAAATGATGTATACCAAATATTAAAAGATTCTGACTGGTGGTTCTGAAGAAGAAGATTTTTAAAGAATATTCCCCATATTACCCTATGTTAAAACTTCGGGCTCCTGTAGAGAGCCCAAATATGAACCAATGAGCTTTATTTCAACAAACTTTTATCTGACCCCCCTATGAATGCTGTATACCAAATATCAAAAGATTCTGATGATTGGTTCTGGAGAAAAGATTTTTTTTAATTTTTGCAAATATGCTGACTCAGCATTTTTTCGATGCCCATTACAGAACACCCTAACATAACCGATGGCAATTTTTTTTTACCATTCAATTCTACTGGTCATAAGGATACTTCATACCAAATAAAAGCTCTCTGTTCCGTGGGGTTTGGGAAATATGGGCGTTTGAAAATATTTCTATTTTTAGCTCCCAGGGTTCCCACGGGGATGCGGGAATTTTTTTTTTTGCATGGGTCAAGTACTTATGACCCAATACTACCACAAACCAAATTTGGTTCATACCGGACCATCGGTTCAGAAAATAGAAATTTTGGGCAGGGCCAAAAATCTTACCCCTCCTATTACAAAGACAAATATTACTTTACGAACTTCGTTTGAACAAACTTGATTCTACACCTCATATGGAAGCTCCATAGCAAATATCAAGTCATTGCACACACTGGTTCTTGAGAAGAAGATTTTAAAAATATTTTGGAGCATTTTCCCCCACTCCCTCCCTATGGGGCCGGGCATACTGAGTTGAACAAAAATGAAATGCCCCTTTGGGACCATCACTCACACAAACTTTCTCTTGAATTGGCCCAGTGGCTTTGGAGGAGAAGACCAAAACATGGTGTTGACGGACGACGGACGGGAAGCGATTAGATTAGCTCAGCTTGACTTTGTCAAGATGAGCTAACAATATCCTTTCATTGTGAAAAGTCAACAACAAGTCCTAGTTACTCGCACAAACCCCTAACACAAAGATACATAATAACATGATCCATTAATAATGAAAAAACAATTGAAAATCAAAATAATTTTTGAAAAATATTTTTTCAGCGAAGCCCAAGTTTCTGAAAAGTAACGTTGAGCCCCAATGGATCTGAAGGCTAAGTGTGGTCAAAAATTTTAAAATTATATTAAATAATTAATGCAACACTTATGGATAATAATAATGTATCTTATAGTGAGATAAATTACACCAAAGGCAAACAGCCCCCCTCAAAAGAGACTGTTGCCAATGTAAACAAACAGTGTAAAAACACCAGAAAACATGACTCCAGGCACTGACAAAACTGGCCCGAAATCAGTCATCAAAATTACACTCTATCTGATGCAAGACAGAGACTCCCAGGGGAGAATCTGCAGAACATCAGATGGAAGATGCAGAACACCACATTTATACACCCATGGGTGAAAACGTAACTATGGGGAAAATAACAGAATACATTCTGTAACCAAGCTAACTCTCCCAAGAGAATTTAGAAAATGATCTTTCTCAAAAATATGCCAAAAGCATGGGAGAATAGCAAGGGGGGGGACTTAGAAGACCAGGGGAGAGGAAACACTGAATAAGCAGTGCAACTTTATAGCAAGAATGACAACAAGAGGCCCATGCCTCGAAAATAGGCAACTTAACATAATTTCATAAAAAATTTTAAGTACAGCCCTGATTATTTTTTGTCACTCCTTTTTTCCTCTCCTCCTTCTATATCCTCCTTAGAATCACCATTTCTCCAATAATTACGTGTCTGGCATCCTTTAAACTGAGATTTACAAGCACAAAGATCAGTGACATGTTGACTGATGAAGGGCCAAACAGAGAATGATAATTGGCGCCAATTTCGGAACGTTCTTGACACTGCACATGCGCAGTAAGGGCAAAGTATGGAGGTCCTTTAGGACATGATTTCTTTTGGTTTTAGATGCAAATTTTGGGGATTGGGGGGCAAAATTTGTGTTTGGCCCTGGATTTTTTAGAGTTAGCACCAGCTAAGTCTGGGTCATTGGTACAGTATAAAAATATAGGTAAAACGAACAGTAAAAACCCTCATGACTTGCTATAATGCGAGGTACGGTTACGTTAATATGTCGATGCACAACTGAACTTGATCTGTACCGGTATTTATATAAAGGTTCAAACAACTCGGAAATGGCAAATAAACAACGCAATTGATCAGTGGCGGCCGAGCAGTGATGAGCCCTCCCCCCTCCACCCCCCCTCCCCCCGGACTTTCTGGAGAAAACTTTGAATTTAATGTTAAAAAGAAGCCATTTCCTTGCATCTAGAGATGGAATTGGCGATTCAGTCACATCCACACGAAAGGGGGCCCGGTTGGCTTCATGTAGTTTCCCACATTTGCCCCCCCCCCCCCCCAGACCGGGGTCCCCTGGACTTGTCCTTGGTACTAATGGGGTGAGCCGCCACTGCAATTGACATGCATTGAGTTATGCATTGAAACATCTATTAAATGGTCTATCAATAATGTTACAATCATATTATTTTACCGCAAGGGCGAATCCAGTCATCGACGCACTTGGTATGTGCCTTCCCCCTACACCCCCCCCCCCCCCCCCCCCTATTTTCTTCTGGAGACGGGTTGTGCATTGTGAATATCTGCTTCAGGTGCGAGGTAATCGCATCTTTTGGGATTGAATTTCAAAATTTGGTTGATAATACCAGCTAAGTCTGGGTCATTGGTACAGTATAATGAAAGTGTCAATGACACTGTAGCTTAACTTGAGTGTTGTGTTTGATGAAAAGGATAATGTTCAATGTTTATGAAAGGATTATGAAATAAGACAAGAATTGTGATAATTGGGAATATGTTCATTTCTGTTCCCTGTGTGCTATGTTTATGATAAACATAATATGAGGTGTACACTGTACTAAAGAGCTGAGGGGTGGGTTGATATGACCTCACAGTTAATATATGTGGCCCTCACAGTTAACATATATCAACAAAATTACAATGAAATTATTCCAAAATGAGTCATCCTATCAAGTTACATTAAAATCCCTTCATAAATATGGCCTGTAGACTGTGCTAAAGGTTTTCGGGCTTCGGGTCCCTGTAGCCGTCAGTTTCCCAATTGCGTCCAAAGGGGACGTTCTCATCTAGACATTATATGAAGTCAACCTACCAAGTTACAATGAAATCCCTCCATAAATATGACCTGTAGACTGTGCTAAAGGTTTTCGGGCTTCAGGCACCTGTAGACATCACATTTGACCAACCACGACCAAAAGGGGATGTCATCATCTAGGCATTATATGGAGTCAACCTAACAAGTTACAATGAAATCCTTCCATAAATATGACCTACAGACATGCTAAAGGTTTTTGGGATCGGGCAGCCATCAAGGCTGAATGATCGTGACCAAAAGGGGACGTTCTCATCTGGACACTATTTGGAGTCATCCTACCAAGCTACAATAAAATCCCTTCATAATTATGACCTGTAGACTGTTCTAAAGGTTTTCGGGCTTTGGGCCCCTGAAGCCGTCACAGTTGCCCACTCGTGTCCAAAAGGGGACGTTCTCATCTAGACATTATATGAAGTCAACCTACCAAGTTACAATGAAATCCCTTCATAAATATGACCTTGGACTGTGCTAAAGGTTTTCGGGCTTCGGGCTCGGGCAGCCATCATGGTTGAATGATCGCAACCAAAGGGGACAATCTCATCTGGGCATCATCTGGAGTGATCCTGCGAAGTTACAATGAAATCCCTTCATAAATATGACCTGTAGACTGTGTTCAAGGTTTTCGGGCTTCGGGCACCTGTAGCCATCACAGTTGACCAATCACGACCAAAAGGGGATGTCATCATCTTGGCATTATATGGAGTCAACCTAACAATGTTACAATGAAATCCTTCTATAAATATAACCTTTTGCCTATGCTAAAGGTTTTTGGGCTCGGGCACCCATCAAGGCTGCATGATCACGACCAAAATGGGACGTTCTCATCTTGACCTTATTTGGAGTCAACCTACCAAGTTACAATGAAATCCCTTCATAAATATGACCTGTAGACAGTGCTAAATGTTTTTGGGCTTCAGGCACCTTTAGCCGTCAAAGTTGCCCAAACATGTCCAAAAGGGGACGTTCTCATTAAGGCATTATATGAAGTCAACCTACCAGGTTACAATGAAATCCCTTCACAAATATGACTTGTAGACTGTGCTTAAGGTTTTCGGGCTTCAGGTTCGGGCAGCCATCATAGTTGAATAATCGCAACCAAAGGAGACAATCTCATCTGGGCATCATCTGGAATGATCCTATGAAGTTACAATGAAATCCCTTTATAAATATGGCCTGTAGACTGTGCTCAAGGTTTTTGGGCTTCGGGCACTTGTAGCCAACACAGCTGACCAATTACGACCAAAAGGGGATGTCATCATCTAAGCATTATATGGAGTCAACCTAATAGGTTACAATGAAATCCTTCCATAAATATGACCTTTTACCTATGCTAAAGGTTTTTGGGCTCGGGCACCCATCAAGGCTGAATGATCACGATCAAAAGGGGACGTTCTCATCTAGACATTATTTGGAGTCATCCTACCAAGTTACAATGAAATCCCCTCATAAATATGACCTGTAGACTGTGCTAAAGGTTTTCGGGCTTCGGGCACCTTTAGCCGTCACAATTGCCCAATCATGTCCAAAAGGGGACGTTCTCATCTAGACATTATATGAAGTTAACCTACCAAGTTACAATGAAATCCCTTCATAAATATGACCTGTAGACTGTGCTAAAGGTTTTCGGGCTTCGGGCTCGGGCAGCCATCACGGGTGAATGATCGCACGTTCTCATCTAGACATCATATGAAGTTAACCTACCAAATTACAATGAAATCCCTTCATAAATATGACCTGTAGACTGTGCTAAAGGTTTTCGGGCTTCGGGCTCGGGCAGCCATCATGGGTGAATGATCGCAACCATAGGGGACAATCTCATCTGAGCATCATCTGGAGTGATCCTAAGAAGTTACAAGGAAATCCCTTCATAAATATGATCTGTAGACTGTGCTCAAGGTTTTCGGGCTTCGGGCACTTGTAGCCATCACAACTGACCAATCACGACCGAAAGGGGATGTCATCATCTAGGCATTATATGGAGTCAACCTAACAGGTTACAATGAAATCCTTCCATAAATATGACCTTTTGCCTATGCTAAAGGTTTTTGGGCTCGGGCACCCATCAAGGCTGCATGATCGCGATCAAAATGGGACGTTCTCATCTAGACATTATTTGGAGTCATCCTGCCAAGTTACAATGAAATCGTTTCATAAATATGACCTCTATACTGTGCTAAAGGTTTTCGGGCTTTGGGCTCCTGTAGCCGTCACAGTTGCCCAATCACGTCCAAAGGGGGACTTTCTCATCTACACATTGTATGAAGTCAACCCACCAAGTTACAATGAAATTCCTCAATAAATATGACCTGTAGACTGTGCTAAAGGTTTTCGGGTTTTGGGCTCGGGCAGTCGTCACAGTTGGCAGATCATGCCCAAATGGGGAAATTCGTATCTAGACATCATAAGGAGTCATCCTACCAAGTTACAATGAAATCCCTCCACATTAAACATGACCTGCAGACTGTGCTAAAAGTTTTTGGGTTTTGGGCTTGGGCAGCCATCACGGTTGATAGATCATGCCCAAAGGGGGACGTTCTCATCTAGGCACTATACAGAGGCATCCTACCAAGTTACAATGAAATCCCTTCATAAATACGACCTGTAGACTGTGCTAATGGTTTTTGGGTTTTGGGTTCGGGCAGCCATACCGGTTGCCCGATCGCGACCAAAAGGGGACGTTCTCATCTAGACATGACCCCAAACCTGCATATGAAATTTCGTGATGATCAGACAAGAACTGCGGGGTGTAGCCCGTGCTAAAGGAAAATGTGAACAGACGTCACAGACTCACAGACTAACAGACTTCCGCACGCGTGATGGCAATAGCTTATCTTGACTATGTCAAGTTAAGCTAAAAATATTGCTTATATTTCGACGAATAAAGTCCCATAACTCTGGACTGACATATCGGACAGCAACACAACTCCGGCAAACTTGGACCTAAGTGCGGCACCCCGCTCCCCCTGGCCCTCACAGCTTTTAGTAAAGTCCTTCATCCACCACTGAACCAACACTGTTTTGAAGTGGCATAGGGACGTATAAACAGCTCACTAGAAGCATATTAAAAAGTGTATTTTTGTACTGTTGAAAGGTAACTAATGTAAGGGAGGTAACCAAATTAGCTATCGAAGAACTCCTTTTTTTTCATGCAGTGTAAATTGCTGATGGTGCTTACGCCTAATGTGACCCCCACCCCACCCCCCTCCATGTCTCACCAAATTTAATTTGCTTTGTTCCATGGCCGATTTTAAATAATTTTTAGTGATCTCAGACTTTGATATCATGAACTTTTTTTAAAGCCTTTATAAAGATCACGCTGGCCACATTTTAGTGTCAATAAGCTGAGAATTCATAACAAAAGAACAAACCTTTTCACCTCAAACAATGTTTAAGATGCCAGTATTGCAGTCTCTCTGGTGGATTGCTTGTTTGGGGTTCCAGCCTTAAAACGTCCCCCGCACAGTCACTTAACTGTGTCTTAGTTTATTCTTTTTCAAACAGAAATGTATCTTGTCTGTCTTAAAATAAAATTCCAAAGGTCAATTGTATGTATTGTGAGGCTGGCGTAATCAGCTGGTTTCAATAATATCCATATTTGTATGGTTTTATTGAGAAACCTCTATTAGAAATTGAAGTCTGAGGGAGATTTTTAAAGATAAACTTTCCAGGTGTTTTAGGGCAGTTTTGTTGGGAAAAGGGTGAACAGGGGAGATTTCTAATAAGCTACCACAGAAATTAAGGTGGAAACTATTTATTTGCTATATCTGTGAACAATACCGAATTCCCAATCTCTTGAATCCATGCTCAGAGGTAGAAGGTTTTAAAATGAGGACCATTTGTTCTTTTTCAATTCATAGAGGGTCAAACACACAACATCGTTAAATATATGTTAAAAAATATTTGCTTTTGTTTTTTTATTAGAAATTTAGCCACAAAAAAACAACAAAAAATTAAAGTGTCAATGACACTGTAGCTCAACTTGTTAAGACATGTATAGTATGTGACACAGCAATGACAAACATCTAGGTAATGACCTGATAACAAAGGTACATATAAAGTATTGTAACGGTCTGTACATAAATACTGGCCGTAGCCTGTAACAAATGTATAGGTAAAGTATTGTAAAGGTGGGTGACAGTCAGATGCAAAACCAGAAAAAAAATCTTTGGAGTCCCAGAGTGGGTCTGACTGAACCCCAAAATATTTGTTCTCATAGCACAGTGATAACAAAGGTACCCCAAAACACACTCATTCCTGTCCCAAGGTGAAAACAAAGGTACTCAAGAAGTTTCGTGAAGATCAATTCATAAATACGAGTTGTATAGAAGTTGTGACAAAAAACTGATTGGACCTAATTTCGGTACAAAATGGCCACTGGCAGCCATCTTGAATGTTGGAGTGCACTCAGAAACATTCGTTCTCGTCCCAAGGTGATAACAAAGGTACCCAAGAAGTTTCGTGAAGATCGGTTGATAAATATAGCCTCTAGCCCGAGCCGTATTGACATGTGCACTTACAGTGTATAAGTAGCACTAAATAAATCAAAATTCATCTAATTTGCATAATTTCTGCATGAGAAAAACCCCTGTACTGTATGTGATGTATTCCATTTTACAAAACATTCATACAAAAATTTATTCAAATCAGAACTTTCATACAGAAGTTGTGTACAAAAAATTGATTAGACCTAATTTCGGTACAAAATGGCCACTGGCAGCCATCTTGAATTTTGGACCGCACTCAGAAACACTCATTCTCGTCCCAAGGTGATAACAGAGGTACCCAAGAAGTTTCGTGAAGATCGGTTGATAAATACAGCCTCTAGACCGAGCCGTATTTGACATGTGTACTTGCTGTGTGTAAGTAGCACTGAAAAAATCTAAGTTCATCTAATTTGCCTAATTTCTGTACGAGAAAAAAACCCGTATTATATGTGATGTATCCCATGGTACTAAACATTCATACAAAAAATTATTCAAATCAGAGCTTTCATGTGGAAGTTCTGTGCAAAAATCTGATTGCCCCTAATTTTAAACAAAATGGTTGCCAGCGGCCATCTTGAATTTCAGACGGGACCCAAAAACACTCGTTCTCGTCCCACGGTGATAACAAAGGTACCCAAGAAGTTTCATAAAGATCAGTTCATAAATGCGGCCTCTAGCCCGAGCCGTATTGGCATTTGCACTGACAGTCTGAAAGTAACACTAAATAAATCAAAGTTAGTCTAATTTCCATAATTTAAGCACGAGAAAAAAACCCGTATGATATGTAATGTATCTCATGGTACTAAACATTCATACAAAAAATTATTCAAATCAGAGCTTTCATATGGAAGTTCTGTACCAAAAACAGATTTCTGCATCGTCGGTACAAAATGGTGGCTGGCAGCCATCTTGAATTTCGGGCCGCACCCAAAAACACTCGTTCTCGTCCCACAGTCATAACAAAGGTACCCAAGAAGTTTCGTAAAGATCGGTTCATAAATATGGCCTCTAGCCTGAGCCGTATCCAATTGCTGACGTACGGACAGACGGACGACAGGCCATGACATAAGCTCAAATTTGGCTTCGCCAAAGTTGAGCTAAAAATCAGGCTTCAAAAGGGATAAATTTTAACCCAGCGACTTGATTTCAACAAATCTGAATCTGTCCCCATCCCTCACCCCCTACCCCAAGCATGCTGTATACTGAATATCAAAAGATTTTAACCAGTGGATCTGAATAAGAAGATTGGGTGCCCAAATACGAACCCAGGTGCTTGATTTAAACAAACTTGAATCTGATTCCCCTAAGGATGTTGTATACCATATATCTAAACATTCTGACATGTGGTTCTGGAGGATAAGATTTTTGAAGAATATTCCTCACACTGCCCAAAGTTCAAATTTAGGCTTTCATAGGGAACCCATATATGAACCCAGGAATATGCTTTGAACAAATTTGAAACTGAACCCTCTGAGGATGCTGTATGCCAAATATAAAAAGATTCTGACTGCTGGATCTGAGGACGAAAATTTGTAAAGATTATTCTTCATATGGGACTAAGTTAAAGTTTGGGTTCCCGTAGGGACACTAAATATTAACACAGGGATGAGATTTCAACAAACTTGAATCTGAACCTCCTTAGGATGCTGAATACCAAATATAAGAAGAATATTCCTCATGTTACACCAAGTTAAAATTTGGGCTCCTGTGTGGAACCCAAATATGAACCAAAGGGCGTGATTTGAACAAATTTGAATCTGCCACCCCCCCCCCCCCCCCCACAACCCCCCCCCCCCCCACCCCACCCCACCCCCCCAGAATGTTGTATACCAAATATCAGAAGATTCTGATTTGGCAGCTCTGCAGAAGAGTTTTTGCATTACCCTATGACACAACCAATTGCAATTTTTTTTAACCATATGATTCTCCTGATCCTAGGGATGCTTCATACCAAATTTCTTTATTTATTTATTGGTGTTTAAGGTCTGAACAAAGGCTAATCGTGACAACAATATGGAGATAAAGTCAAGTCTAGTCAATTGTTTATATCCATGTTGCCCATTTTAGAGGACTTTCACCGCAAGCATTGGTGGCTGGGTCCTATTTTACCAGTAAACAGAGCTTATAAAAGTTCTCGGTTCAATGCAAATTGGAAAATAAGGATATTAGAAAATATTTCTATTTTTAGCTCCTTGGGTGCCCTTGGGAATGAAGGAAAATCTTTTTTTGCATATATCAAGTTCTTATGACTCAATAATACCATATGAGAAGTTTGGTTCAAAGTGGTCCATTGCTTCAGAAAGGAGAATGTTAAGTCCCTCCCATTACAAACACAAGTATTGCCCTACAAACATTGTTGAACAAACTTTACACCTCAAACTCAGAACCAAATAGAAGTGTAATATAGTCATTGTAACAATCAGATCATTCAAGATTTTTTAAAAACTTTAGAGGCATTTTACTGCACCCCATTCCTAAGGGGTGGGGCAACTTGATTTGAACAATATCAAATTATGTCATAGCAAACAATCCCCTCAACCATCACCGAAATCGGTTCAGAGATTTTGGGAGTAGAAGTCATGAATACCATGTTCATGGACCCAAATTTAGTCCTGACTTTTAGTCAGGTGAGCTAAAATCACCTTTCACCATTTTTGCCTCAAAAACATAGCTTATGACCTTGTGTTAATGAGTACATGATAATCATGAGAGGCCATTATTTCAAAGTTAGGATGAAAGTTTTACTTTCATGTACTTTCAAACTTGAGCAAAAGTCAATGTGATGTAGTTCAATTACATGACACTACCACCACCAGGTTGCTCCAGCAGGTCATTAACTGCAGAAGATATGTTTCAGACAAATGTTTGTTACGTTATGGCCTGAGCTTGTACGAGCCATATATTTTACATCTGCCGACAGTTAATATATGGTCATTTTGACTTTATTTTGTAAGGAGACACACCACCATCCCAAGTTGTACCAAATCATCAAATCTGTTGGAACTGAGTCAATAACTGTCAAAACTGTTTTGACAAGCTCTTGGAATCTGACACACCACCATCCAATGATGCAGTGATCCGAAATTGGTGACCCTAGGAATGAAACTGCTAAAGTGATGTCATTTTCAGGAATGTATAGATGTTTAACATATGATTCAATTTAAAGTTAAAAATAAGAAACTTACAGGTTCTTTTCCATCCATTGCATCCAACCACAGGAGTCTGTCTTCATCTGACAAAGCTTGTAATGTTAATGGAGCTGGTCTGGAAAAAAATTCAAACATTAAATTTTGTTTCAAAGCTCACACAGTTTTATAGACTGTTTCACTGTAAACTGGATTAACCCTTTACCTAACATGAAAAGCAGACGACACTTGCAAAAAAAATTCTTGAATAACTAATTTTTTTCATTTTTTGTCTCAAAAACATAGGTTATGACCCCTCGTTGGAACGAGCTCGACGAGCTCGTTCCAACGAGGGGTCATAACCTATGTTTTTGAGACAAAAAATGAAAAAAATAATGAAAATTAATTGGCGATTTTTGAGAATAGCGCTGGCCGGTTTTGGCCGTTACGTTGGGTAAAGGGTTAATGAAAACAGGCAGCATTGGGGATCTACTGTAATAAAAAAAAAAAACCCACAAATTTCATACCATACTTTTTTAGCTTTATGACTATTGTTAATAATTGCTGTTGATTTATTGCTTATTGAGCCTCCCGCACCATTTACAATCTGTGGCTACATAGCGACTGAAACACAAGTATAAAGTCATGATTAGCACAATTATGCTGCCCTAATTTACAAACCTCTCACTACAGGCATTGGTTGTTACCATGTCTTATACCAGTAAAGCTGAACTTGTCTACCACACTAAACAACAAGAACTGTGTCACCTCCTAGTGTTATCATGGGGGATTTTTTTTTGTTTTACAACATTTTGAACTTTTAACATGCATGCTTTAGTGCGATGAAACTTTTTCATATATATATCAAGTACAGTCTTATACTGATGTGAAAGATTCAGTTTATGCTGATGCTAAAAGAAAATCACAACAAACAAAAGCAATCCTATGGGATGGACAATCCCTAGTTCAATGCATTAAACTCGGACTTTGCTAAAATAATTTATTTCTGTGTTTTTATTGATGTTTGGCATCACCAGAATTTAATAATATCATTCAAATCCTCGTTAGCAATAATATTTGCAACAGAATTTAGGAGGGTAGGTTCACTTTATCAGCAATTCCATGAAAAGTAGGACATTGGAAGCCAAAAAAAATTTCACATTTAGAATGTTTTTTTGCAGTTCTTTGTAAAATATACATACTGAGGTCTAGAGAAATAACATTTTTTTTAAACAGATATGATTGTTATAAATATAATTTGAATTTGACCTTTGACCTCGAACTACACCTTTGAAATTTAAAAAAATGCTGCATTTATTAACGTGTGCTGTTTTTGTTAACAGTTGTTGCAGAAAGCGAGCACCCTTTTTTTGTAAAATTGCAGATGCCCTTTTTAATGAATAGATTTCATTTGAATCTTGGAGAAACATCACATTAAAAAAAAAACTCTTTGATTATGAGATTTTTTTTTGTCACGTTAGTCACAAAAAATATGTTTTTCTTTTTCTTGTCTTAAATTCTGACCTCAAACCATTTCTTCTTTTTAATTTTCTTCAAAAATATAAGTTGGTAGTCACCATAAAAGATAAAAATAATTATAAGTATTTTAATTTAAAAAATTAAAGGGGGGGGGTGTATATCTGTCACGTTAGTCACAATTTTAAATGTCATGTTAGTCACAATTTCCAGCGCGAGATTTTGTACTGAAGAAAGAAGGGCAAGAAAGAGACGAGATGAATATAGTGAAAGGTAAGTTTTTACAACAAAGTTTAAAAAAGTCTAGATACTGTAAGGTATTGGGAACACTCATAAAATGTATCTTCTAAAATTTATTTCCATGAATATACAATACATTAGGAGTGGATTTTCACTAAAACACTCTCAGAGTGGAGTGTCTATAGTGTATAAAAACAAAATATCTTTGTATCTTAGAAAAGCACAATAATCTACAAGTTTCGGCCCTTGGCAAAAACTGCATTTCCTTATTAGCTGGGTGGAAATTCCACTCCACAAGTGTTTTAATGGTAATCCACTCTCCCCGTAACAAATGAATACAGTAGTGTAAGACAAAGGTAAATGTTTTGGTTCAAATATTTGTCAATCAGTTTAAATGTAATTGCATACTGCAAATCCAGTTTCAAAACTGGGAAATTTATCATACAGCCTGAATGAATCAATTCATGAATGAAACTTATTATGAATGAAATTGTGATGTCATTTTATGATGTCACTGATGACATAATTTACTTATGATGATGTTTAGATGAAAGTCGTGGTCTGCTTCCTTGTTTATTAAAAGGCTGGTGATTATTGCATGAAAAAAAAATGTAATTGTGTTTCAAAATTCAACTAAATTTTAATTAGTCAGAGAGTCTTGAGAGGTAATGGTATTTATAATCTGCATAATTATGGCTAATCACTTTCTCCTACAATATTTATTATTATATTTGTTGCTTTAACTGGAAGATTGAGAAAATATTTTTCAAAACTCTATTTGTGGTATGGGTATTTTTTATCAATATTGGCATTACAACACTACAGGCATGAATGGTGAGAGGAGGTAAGGTGGGGTGTCTCAACTTAGGAAAATATTGTTTTGTTACAATTTATTGGAGAGTGTATGTCGACACTCTCCAATAAATGGTAACAAAGCAAATGTATATAAATAGTTTTTCTTCTTCCAAGTTAACAGCAAGTCAATATCAGTTTTGTCCCACCAACTCCACGCACATATATACTCAATAAAATGACATTAGGGGTATTCATTTCTTATACATGTACTTTCAGCCTCTGTCGAACTGTAAGGCATTTGATGCACCTTTTGAGATATTTGTCCATTCCTCTCCTCTTAGTCGCAACGTGCTTCCATCATTTTTGGACATGACATAGTATCTTTTAACCCTTTACCCAATGTGGATACCAAAAGACACAAAAAATTACTGAATAATTAAAAGTTTTTATTTGTTGCCTCAAAAACACAGCTTATAACCCCTCATTGGAACGAACTTATCAAGATCATTCCAATGAATGGCCATGAACTATGTTTTTGAAATAAAAATTGAAAATGTAATAAAGTTTGAATTACAGTTACGTCTCAACTTACGTGAATAGCGTGACCGGTTTTAAACGTTACATTGGGTAAAGGGTTAACAGCTCCTATGGTATGTTATTATTAGGTTATCTTGCAATCAATTTTTGAGCAAGAGCTTTATTTTTTTCTTTTATAGTTTGGGGCAGAGAATATTATTATCATGCCATTGTCAGCAGCAGAAAGACAGAAGAGAAGACGAATTAAATTAAAGAATGAGGGGAACTACAGTACATACTTAGAAAAACAGCGTAAGCACATGAGAAATTTTAAGGAAAAAACAGAAAGTGGAAACTAATAATTTACCAGAAAAAGAAAGATTAGAAAGGAAACAAAATCAAAAAAATAAGGACAGAATAAGGCAAGCAAAATATAGACAAGGAAAAAAATTGAAAAACATGCGTACAACTGAAAATATGAAATCACCATTTTGTATGGCCTATCTGAACATTTCATCTTTAAATAAAGCTGTGTCTCGTGCAAAACAGCACCTCCCCAAAACTCCTCGTAGACAGCGAGCAGTTATAAAACATTTAGCTTTTGATGAAATAGCGAAGAAAGACTTTCTGTATAAAAAACCCTGCCATGCTTCCAAAATACCTTTTTCAACAATTAACACTGTAAAAGAATTTTATAGCAGGGACGATATCTCACGCCAGGCACCAGGTAAAAGGGATTTTGTGACAATACGAAGTGCATCGGGCAAAGAAAAAATTCAAAAAAGACATTTACAAATGGCAGTACTTGAAGCCTATAGTCTTTTTAAAAAGGAGTTTCCAAACATCAAAGTTGGAAAATCTGTATTTGCAGAATCACGCCCAGCCCATGTTCTTTTAAGTGCACAAATGCCAAGGAATGTCTGTGCCTGTAAAACTCACCAAAATTTTTTTCTGATGCTGGAAGGATTGCATAAATTCAACCAAGCTTTCCCATTGTATTACCACGAGTTTCCAGAATCTCTTGTATGTAATGGCTATGTAAATGATGTGTGTTGGCTCAATAAATGTGACACATGCCAAGATTGTGCTATTTTCAGAAAAACATATCCTTTAGTAAATGCAAATATTTCAGAGAGTAATGTGAAATGGTTCCAATGGGAAAAAGTAGTGAACATGGATGGTAAGGAAAGACTGTCAAAGGTACAACACTCTGATGACATTTCCACACTTTACAAAGAATTTTGTTCATTTGTTTCGTTCTTCTTACTACATCATTTTACCAAAACATAAGCAGTCAGCATTTTATCAGAAAACGAAAGCAAAGCTCCTTGGGGATCCATCAGTGGCAATGCTTCAAGTTGATTTTTCTGAGAATTTTTCAACCCAGTGGTAGGATGAAGTTCAAACTGCACATTGGAACAAAAATCAAATTACTTTGTTCGCAGGGGTGTATTGGCATGGTGGTGACACAAAGTCAGCAGTAGTAATTTCAGATGACACCGATCACACAAAAGAGGAAGTGTTTGTTTTTTTAGACTGTTTTATAAAGAATTTGGTTGACCACAATGTAAAACTGCTGCATATATGGTCAGACGGACCGACTAGTCAGTTTAAAAATAGATACACTGCATCAGGAATAGGTATGTTAGAAAACATGCATCATTTAAAAATAGTATGGAACTTCACAGCTACAGCTCATGGCAAAGGTCCAGTTGATGCCATTGGAGGCACACTAAAAAGAATTGTGACCTCAAGAATTGTTCAACGCCGGGCAATTGTTACTGACTCTTCTTCCTTTTATTCAGCTGTTAAAGACATGACACACATCAACATATTTCATATAAGTCACACAGAAATCGAAAAAACAGTTAGAGAAAAGGGAATTGATTGTTTGTTTTCCAGAGCTTTACCACAACCAGGAATATTTTCTATGCACCAAATTGTCAGTATAAACGGTAAAATCAAAGTGAACCAATATTCCTTGTCTCAATACAGTGATTCTGAATGTGAAAATCAAAATAATACTCAAGTAACCAGTGGATCTTTTGTACTTGTTCCATACGAGTTTATCACCTCACATGGCTGCTACACGAAGAAACTTTTACCTGCAGTCGTGACAAATGTCATCCAAGATGAAATCACCATTACTTTTGCAAAAAGTTTAACTAAGAGAAGAATTAAAATTATCGAAGGAGACGATGCAGTAATAAAAATGTCTGCAATTCTGAAACTTTTACCACAGCCAATTCTCAAGCGTGACTGTTATGAATTTCCAGAAGACTTAGATGCCGACATTTTGTAACTTCCCATCATTGATATATATTCTTTTACCATTTACCATATGCGGATGGCAGAGGACACTTGAAAAAATTCTTCAATGAAAATGACAACAAATTTGAATTTTTTGACCCAAAGTCATAGCTGATGACCCACCTCACTGGAACAAGCTCATTGAGCTCATTCCAATGAGGTGTCATAAGCTATGTTTTTGCAACAAAAAATGAAAGCATAATAAAATTTCATGGTGATACTTGTAGCCTGTACAACCACCCTATTCATTCTGTTTGGCTAAAAAACGTGTTTTGTTTCTCAGACAATCCCATATTAAATTTGAACTCCCTCATTGGACATTTTTATTGCCTTTCACTGTTTTCCAATATTTGGTACAAACTCAGGAGACTCAAAATTGTTCATGTTTTTTGACTGATGAATATTTATTTCTTTGTGTCTGCAATATGTTTGCCTCTATGAGGATTCGCCTATAGCACTCTCCCATAAATTGTAACGAGGCAATCTCAGGCAAATCCCCATAGAAAAAATAATTTTACATCAAAGTAAATATCAAGAGCATCAAAAAAATATGAAGCTTTTGAATTGTGGAACTTACAGTTTGTTTTTAGAGAAAAGTTTTAATTTTAAATTCCTTATAATAAACTGATTTAAGAACACAATATAGTGATCTTGCATGTCAAACCTGGCACTCGTACGGAGACTCGGGCTTGAATTATATAATCACATTATTGGTTATCGGAAATTAAAAATAAAAATAAAGTCCTCCCTCCCTCACAGATTCAAAAACAAAATTGTCTTAGAAACAAATTATTTATTTTTTTTGGCCTTAGTATCCCAGTGACCATTTTAAAAAACTCACAGCTCAAGATCTGCAATGCAGGAACACAAAGATAAGAGAGATGGCTATGATAACTTACTGAGATCAAGAAGTGACAGGCATGAAACGTAGGTGTACAAATTTCAAACATTTTCAGGTACCCTCTGTATTACTATGCTTAGGAAATCTACTGGTGTAAAACAAATCTTTGGTACTTTAAGCCCGCCGAACACCAGAGCTATCAGCTTAGCAAAATTTCAGTCCTGACCGATTCCGTAAGCAGATAGCTTGTGTGTGCGGTCGATTTTAAGCAAGATTTCTGCCTTTCAAGGCGTAATGGCAAATATCCAATGTGTTTGATAATTTGTGCCAGGCCTGGAAAAAATCTTACCGCGTGCGCCGATCGAAAGCTATCTGCTTTAAAAAATTTCTGAAAATATAGGGAAAATGATCGAAAAACATCCACTTTTCACACAAATTCTAGTAAAAAGATGCCAAAATTTCCGACACAGATTACCACAGGGGACGGTTCAGCCCTACTAGCGTCGGGCCTGAAACAACCATATATGTCTAGAGTTGATGCCGATCTGTATGCAACCCACCCCTTTGTCCGCAGTTCCCTCCCAATTCATGCTACTTAATCCAGGCCCAACGATAGTTGAGGGACAGGGGTCGAACCTCACTCCAGAAATTTTGGCCTCTTTTTATTGGAATTTGTGTGCAAAACGGAGGGTTTTTTTGGTCATCTTGGCCTCTTTTTACCAGAATTTATTATTTCAACCCCCCCCCCCCCCCCCCCCCCCCCCCCCCCTCATAGGGAACAGTCTGACTTCGGGTCGGACTTAATCCCTTTGTCGGGTTACTTTTGTCTGTGGCTCGACAAAACATTATCGAAAATTTCAAAATAATTACAAAAGTTCATTAATTTAATCAGCTACAGTTAAAACTACAAGTCCTGTCATGAACTGTGCGCTTATATAGACTTAACTGTGCGTAGGGATTTCGCGCAATTTCCATATCGAATGGCAACCAAACCACGGTAGATTATCCTGCCTATCCATAGCAAGCACAAGCAATGTTTCAGCCAATGGACCTCCAGGTTACCCGGAGGTCCATTGACTGAAACATTGCTTGTGTTCAGGCCATATGTACAGAATTTGATAGCTACATTATGAAAAAAAGCCCGCAGATCGACATACTATTTGCGCGCAATTCATGACAGGACTTCTAGTTTTAACTGTACGTAGATACTGGTGTGTGTGTGTGTGGGAGGGGGCGGGGGGGGGGAGGGGGGCAATACTCACTCCAGTATAGAAAAAAAATGTGGGGGGAAATGTTTGAGTAAAGGAACGCAACCATAGCTAGACATATTGTAAGGGGAGGCAGAATGCACGCGAGAAGAGGAGGGGTGTAACCACCACTGCCCTGTGGTAATGTCAGACCCGACAAAGGGAAGTATAGCCTTCAAATATAATTTTTTTTAGTTTTTACAAAAAAGTTTTCGAGTGACCTGCGGCAACCAGCGATGACCTGTGACAAGCCTACGGTGTATGCTGCATGGACCAGCGTGACTAAAATTACCTGTCTGATAAATTGGGCATTTAACAAAGTATTGCTACTGAAATTGAATCCTTCACCGAACAAGGCTGATGTAATGTTAATATCCAACTAATGCCTTTCACAAAAACTACCATTTCTATTTTTTTATTTTTGGCAGTCCCTCAATGGAACAAGTTTTTTCCTATAAAGGGTCATAAGCTCTGTTTTGGAGACAAAATTTGAAAATAGGTACTTGATAAAATGTTTTTGCATAGATGATGTATCTGCATGTACTACAATGGAACCCTTTTAATTGCATAGTAACCTAACCAGTGGGTTTTATTAAATTAACAGGAGTATTCAGTTAACAGGGATTTGGTCATATTCTAATATCCTGAGTTAAACTGAGCATTCATTATATTATATCTTGTTTGACAGAGCTCAGGGAGCTCTGGCAAACAAGGCATAATATATTAAATCCCTCAATTGGATGCAGTGGGGCCAAATAGGTTGATAAAAAAAGGGAATTTGGTGACTTACAGTAATATTTCGACATATTACAATATTTTTTATACAATAAACAGGAGTTTATTCTACAATTAACTCTATGCAATTAACATGTCAAAATGTTTATGAAATGTTGAACCTTCATTGGCATTACAGAGTTGAGAGTTGTTTTAAATGAGTCCGAATCCTATGATGACTTGCTGACTGTGAGTAAAATGACTGAATCAGAGAAACAGAATTTTAATGAAATAAGCAGCTACCTGGCCCTTTCAATTTGAGTTCTGTTAGGGGAAATAAAATTTGTTGTAGATCTTGATGGTTAGCTTAACATGCATTTCTTAAAATTTTATTTCATGTTTGTTAAATTATTGATATTCAAATCTTTATATACCGGTACTGTTGAAATATTGTTGAATTATTAAATTATTATGTTCCATTACTGCTGGCAGTGGTCATTATATTACCCTGAATGAACAAGATGTGACATTTTTGTGACATTGTCAAATAAGCCATGCATCAGTATGCTGTGTTAGTAATGCAATGCATCAAGTGTTTTTGCTCAAAACCCTGATACTTCTCTATTCGCATATATATTTTTTTAAATTCAGAATGTTCTGTGGAAGTTTTCATGACCGTTGAGGGAGGGGGTATTTTCTTCATTAGAGAACAGATGAACTTGTAGGTTTTTATAATTGGACAACATTCCATGTCTTTTTCTTGTCACGTTAGTCACATTGTGTATTTACATGTAGGTGATTTATAACCACAAACCCAACAGGGCAACTTTGATTGATTGACTTTGAGATAATGAAAACATGTGGGAGGGATACATGTACACACATGTAGTTCTGTATAAATTTGTCATGTTTTGGGATTAGAAGTTTTGAACACATTAGCAGCAATAAATGGTCAATTTTAAAATATATATGTTTTGTCACCTCTGACCCACCCACCAATCTTGGCATACGTAATATTTTAGCTCCCCCCCCCCCCCCCCCCCCCCCCCCCGCCCCACACACATTGCTTTATATATTTTAAGATATGATGCCTTATCAATCGTGGAAAAATTGTTCATCAGATTATTTTTCATTACTGATAAGGTATCACCCAAACCAAAATACAAGCTGAGACATTTTTGTCATGTTAGTCACAAATCAGTCTGTCACGTTAGTCACGCATGACATCAAATATTTTTCCAACAAAATGAAATGCCAATCATCTCACATTTGTTGTCCTTTGAAATATGTTTTTGGGGTGTTTAAATAAGGGAAGGTTCAGTTCCAGTACGCTACAGGACAGATGCAATGTTTTTTTCAAACTGGCCAATATTTCATGCCCGTTTCATGTCACGTTAGTCACAGGCTATATTTAGATTATAACCACAAAGGTGTCAGGGTAGTTTTCAAAAACTAGTGTTGATTTTGTGAAGACACATGTGAGACATACATACTACAAAACAAATGCGCCATAAATGTTACCATTATTGGTTTGTAGCATAATAAGTGCAAAAAAATGTCACGTTAGTCACTATGGAATTGCTGTTATGCTCATAAATCTTATTGTAAGTACTGTTTTCAGTCTATTATATCTATCTTCCACATTTCTATGTGCAATAATTACAATGTCTAAATTGAAGTGAAGAAAATCCAAAATTTTGAACTATATAAACAAAATCTACGAAACTGAAGTAAAAACTTTAAACCTGTCAATCTTAACCCAGAAAGTGTATTTGGTCATAAAAACCCAAAGTTGTTACACATGAAAATAAGATTCAGACCCATATATAAAATGAAATGCTGCCTCCACAATAGCATTCAAAGGTTGTGATGCATTGATGTTGGCATCCTTCTTTGTCCAGAATTTCTTCTCTGATTCCATTAATTCATTTCAACCCTTTACAGGAAACTTGAATATGGGTCAGACAAAAAATTTTTATTTCATGTTCCCGCTGACAATTCACTAAAAAGCTGTGATATTTTTTAAACAATGGATTATTTCATGAAGAAAACTGATTATTTTTAAAAGTTATATGTTTTACATAACAGCCAGTTATCAGTGCCAGCAAGGCAACCTAAATATGACTTTAAATCATACATTGATAGCTGAGAGTCTTTCTCTCTCATATTTGCTAATGGGAAAAGCCAAGATAAGATTAAACCACATATTCGCAAGTCTAACTAGAGGCTCTACAGAGCCTGTAATCGCTCACCTGGAAATACATATAAAAATGTGATTTCCCATAGGCTTTCCATGGTAACCATGAGCTGCAATTGTGGCCATGTTTGCAACATTATATCAAAATTACATGAGGATATTGGTAGAAGGTGTCCCCCTCTTCAATCACGTGAAGTTTCAAAACATTTGAATCCATCAAACAGAATCATAGAATGTCTCTGGTGGCCATATTTTCCAGCCAACGGAAACAAACAGAGGATCGTTTGTAGAGGGCCTCCTATAGACCATTCTTGCCAAGTTTTGGTTCACGTCAGCTCAATAGTTCCAGAGAGAAGATTAAAATGTGATTTCCTATAGGTTTTTTCTATAGGAACTATAAACTGCAATTGTGGCCATGTTTGCAATACGATTAACATTAAAATGAGGACGTTGGTGGAGGGTGTCCCAGTTATCAATCTTACAAAGTTTCGAACATTTGGCCCTGTGATTTCAGAGAAGAGTTTTCAAAACTGACCAATCAGAATCAAAGAATGCTTCTGGCGGCCACGTTTTTTCACCCAACGGGAATAAAATGGGTAACAAGTTGTAGAGAACCTCTCGTAGACAATGCCTGTCAAGTCTGGTTCACACTGGCTCAGTACTTTCAGTGAAGATGATGAAAATGTGATTTCCTATAGAGTTTCTATAGTAACTATAAGCCACAATTGCAGCCATAATTGCAACCAAATGAAGATTAAAACAAGCAAATTCAGAGAATTCATGTCTCCCACTGGGCAGCAGTTTCAAGGGGAATTAATGCATCCAGTGGAATATAGTTGAGTTGCAAGTGGAAGTTATTTAGAAGAGACAGTGCTTCAGACAGTGGTTATCAGATTTATTTTCACAGAGGTCACTGTCAAAGCAAGTGAAGTGATGTGGAGAATAACTGTGAGAATCACTAAAAATTAAGACTGTATGATAAGACATATCACATTAAACTGATGTGAAAAGTAATCCATATATGAAATTTCATTGAAATCGGTTGACTCTTAAGAAAGTTAGAGTCTGGAAACCATCAGCCAATCAAATTTCAGCAACCTAATTAAATATGCGCGGAAAATGCCCATATTCGGACTTGGACCCACAATTGACGAAAGTGATCCACTACACAAATTTCATCGAAATCGACTGACTGTAAGGAAAGTTAGAGTCTGGAAACGAAAAACACGGAAGGTGTGCCCTTACTGTGTATTAGTAGTAGCACTGAATAAATCAAAGTTTCCCTGATTTGCATAATTTTTGCACGAGAACAAAACCCATATTATATGTGATGTATTTCATGTTACTAAACATTCATACAGAAATTTATTCAAATCCAAACTTTCATATAGAAGTTCTATACAAAAAACTGATTACACCCAATTTCGGAACAAAATGGTCACTGGCGGCCATCTTGAATTTTGGACCAAACCCCAAACACATATTCTGGTCTCACAATGATAACAAAGATACCCAAGATGTTTCGTGAAGATCAGTTCATAAATACGGCTTTTCGTCCGAGGTGCGTTGACTCACAGGGCAGACGGACAGATTTTCGGTACAAAATTTCCCACATTCGAACTTGACCTAGGTATTGATAAAATTAATCCATACATGAAATTTCATCGAAATCGGTTGATTTTAAGGAAAGTTAGAGTCTGGAAACCGCCAGCCAATCAAATTTCAGCAACCTAATTAAATATGCATGGAAAATGCCCATATTCGAACTTGGACCCACAATTGATGAAAGTGATCTACTACCCAAATTTCATCGAAATCAACTGACTGTAAGGAAAGTTAGAGTCTGGAAATGAAAAAACACGGAAGGTGTGCACTTACTGTGTGTATTAGTAGTAGCACTGTATAAATCAAAGTTTCCCTAATTTGCATAATTTTTGCACGAGAACAAAACCTGTATTATATGTGATGTATTGTGTGTCACTAAACATTCATACAAAAATTTATTCAAATCCGAACATTCATATAGAAGTTCTGTACAAAAAACTGATTACACCCAATTTCGGAACAAAATGGCCACTGGCGGCCATCTTGAATTTTGGACCAAACCCCAAAACACATATTCTGGTCTCACAATAATAAGATATCCAAGAAGTTTTGTGAAGATCGGTTCATAAATATGGCTTTTAGTCCAAGGTTCGTTGACGCACAGGGCAGACGGGACAGATTTTCCATACAAAAATTCCTGACCTAGGTATTGATAAAAGTAATCCATATATGAAATTTCATCGAAATCGGTTGATTTTAAGGAAATTTAGAGTCTGGAAACCGTCAGCCAATCAAATTTCAGCAACCTAATTAAATATGCGTGGAAAAATGCCCATATTCGAACTTAGATCCACAATTTATGAAAGTGATCTACCACTCAAATTTCATCAAAATCCGGTCACTGTTTGAAAATTTAGAGTCTGGAAACGAAAAACACGGAAGGATGGAAGGACGGCAAGATGGAAGGATGCCCCGAATTTAATATCTCCCATTTTTTTTCAAAAAGCGGGAGACAATGAGGATCATTGGTAGAGGGGGTTACAGTCATCAGTCACACTACGTTTTCAAACCAGTTGGCCTTGTAGTTTCAAAGAAGATTTTCTTGAAAATGCACACATTTATGAATTCTGTTTTCAACAAAAAATCAGTAAAAGAAGGTTAAATATATTTGAAAATTACAACTTTTTTCAGACAGTATTCTCTTTTCAAAATAGCTTTGGATAGGTAAAAGGGTTACAGGAAACACATTACTCCAATTTTTGTCAAATCTTAAAAGATATACAATAATTACTGTCATCTAAGCTGACATGATTGCAAGAGAATGTTAGCAAAAACTTCTCCTGTTTTTCCAAACACCTGTCAACAATCAAGATATTCTGATAAGTAACATGAGACTAATGAGCATTTATCAGCATCCATGTACAGTTGCAATGGTTTACAGTTAAGTCAAAATAAGTTGTAGGATAATCCTATAAACTATGTATCTTTTTCGCTTTCTACACTGATAAGACCAGAAGCTGACATCATTTTCTGGAAAGCTCTCACTGATAGCTTTCCAGAAAATGTCAGATTCTGATCTTGTCACGGCAGGAGCAGCATTTGATTTAGTTTATTGCAGTTATGCTACAGCATATTTTGACTTGTACTGCATACACAAGATTTTTTTTTTTTTTTCCAGTTCTCAGTGGAGAAAACTGGAACCAACCCTTACCAGATTCTCAAACAAGAAGGACGCCAACGCCCTATAGCTCACCAACATTCCTCTTTGATAGTAACTTTGGCAAACACAAGAACTG
Source organism: Pictodentalium vernedei (assembly GCA_031216915.1). Lineage (NCBI taxonomy): Eukaryota > Metazoa > Mollusca > Scaphopoda > Dentaliida > Dentaliidae > Pictodentalium > Pictodentalium vernedei. Next base: position 673,717,566 of record CM062297.1, on the reverse strand, counting down.
TATCAAACAGGCTCATAACATGCGACAAAGCTTACCTAAACACAACCTCATAAAAGTAAAACACAGAAACTGACATAAACACTAAGTGAAACATGAAATTCTGAGCGAAACAGAAAACTAAACGCAAATAAAAATGTCAAGAAAAATGTTTAAAATGCAGGGTATGAGGGGTTAATCATGGAACAATGATACTGAGGAACATGTATAATGAATATAAGTGCAATGGGAAGAGAAGGAGCACAGCAGCTGACCTAAACACTAAGTTAAACATGAAATTCCGAGCTAAACAGAAAACTAAACGCAACTAAAAATGTCAAGAAAAATGTTTAAAATGCAGGGTATGAGGGGTTAATCATGGAACAATGATACTGAGGAACATGTATGATGAATATAAGTGCCATAGGAAGAGAAGGAGCACAGCAGCTGACCTAAACACTAAGTTAAACATGAAATTCTGAGCTAAACAGAAAACTAAACGCAACTAAAAATGTCAAGAAAAATGTTTAAAATGCAGGGTATGAGGGGTTAATCATGGAACAATGATACTGAGGAACATGTATGATGAATATAAGTGCCATTGGAAGAGAAGGAGCACAGCAGCTGACCTAAACACTTAGTTAAACATGAAATTCTGAGCTAAACAGAAAACTAAACGCAACTAAAAATGTCAAGAAAAATGTTTAAAATGCAGGGTATGAGGGGTTAATCATGGAACAATGATACTGAGGAACATGTATGATGAATATAAATGCCATTGGAAGAGAAGGAGCACAGCAGCTGACCTAAACACTTAGTTAAACATAAAATTCTGAGCTAAACAGAAAACTAAACGCAACTAAAAATGTCAAGAAAAATGTTTAAAATGCAGGGTATGAGGGGTTAATCATGGAACAATGATACTGAGGAACATGTATGATGAATATAAATGCCATTGGAAGAGAAGGAGCACAGCAGCTGACCTAAACACTTAGTTAAACATAAAATTCTGAGCTAAACAGAAAACTAAACGCAACTAAAAATGTCAAGAAAAATGTTTAAAATGCAGGGTATGAGGGGTTAATCATGGAACAATGATACTGAGGAACATGTATAATGAATATAAGTGCCATGGGAAGAGAAGGAGCACAGCAGCTGACCTAAACACTAAGTTAAACATGAAATTCCGAGCTAAACAGAAAACTAAACGCAACTAAAAATGTCAAGAAAAATGTTTAAAATGCAGGGTATGAGGGGTTAATCATGGAACAATGATACTGAGGAACATGTATGATGAATATAAGTGCCATTGGAAGAGAAGGAGCACAGAAGCTGACCTAAACACTTAGTTAAACATGAAATTCTGAGCTAAACAGAAAACTAAACGCAACTAATAATGTCAAGAAAAATGTTTAAAATGCAGGGTATGAGGGGTTAATCATGGAACAATGATACTGAGGTACATGTATGATAAATATAAGTGCCATGGGAAGAGAAGGAGCACAGCAGCTGACCTAAACACTAAGTTAAACATGAAATTCTGAGCTAAACAGAAAACTAAACGCAACTAAAAATGTCAAGAAAAATGTTTAAAATGCAGGGTATGAGGGGTTAATCATGGAACAATGATACTGAGGAACATGTATAATGAATATAAGTGCCATGGGAAGAGAAGGAGCACAGCAGCTGACCTAAACACTAAGTTAAACATGAAATTCCGAGCTAAACAGAAAACTAAACGCAACTAAAAATGTCAAGAAAAATGTTTAAAATGCAGGGTATGAGGGGTTAATCATGGAACAATGATACTGAGGAACATGTATGATGAATATAAGTGCCATTGGAAGAGAAAGAGCACAGCAGCTGACCTAAACACTTAGTTAAACATGAAATTCTGAGCTAAACAGAAAACTAAACGCAACTAAAAATGTCAAGAAAAATGGCTAAAATGTTGGGTATGAGGGGTTAAATCATGGTAAAATGATAATAATCATCATATAGAAGCATTATAAAAGCCATGATATGGAAATAGGGCGAATAAGTGACCTAAACAGAAACTTTAACATTATTGGACACGTACGCTGACGCCGACCGATCGAGCCATGCCATAAGCTCACACAACAAAAGTTGGTGAGCTAAAAACAAGTATTTTGATGACAGTACCGATCTTCATGCAGACAGGAGAGGCATTGGGTTAAGCATTAGAATATAGCCTCTGGTGGCCACATATTTCCATCCTCTCATAGACCATTCCTGCGAAGTTTGGCTCATGTAGGCTCAGTAGTTTCAGAGAAGATGAAATGTGATTTCCCATAGGGTTTCTATAGTAACTATAAGCCGCAATTGTAGCCATGTTTACAACCCGATCAACATTAAATGAGGATCGTCGGTAGAGAGGGTCCCAGTGATCACTTATGTGAAGTATCAAAACATTTGGCCTGGCAGTTTCAGAGGAGAAGATTTTTGAAAATCCACCTATCAGAATCAAAGAATGCCTCTGGTGGCCATGTTTTCCAACCCACAGGAATAAAATGATTATCGTTTGTAGAGGACCTCCCATAGACCATCCCTGCCAGGTTTCGGTTCAAGTCAGCTCAGTAGTTCGGGAGAAGAAGATGAAAATGTGATTTCCCATAGGGTTTCTATAGTGACTATAAGCCACAATTGTGGCCATGTTTCAACCCGCTCAACATTAAATGAGGATCATTGGTAGAGGGGGTCCCAGTCATCATTTATGTGAAGTATCAAAACATTTTGCCTGGCAGTTTCAGAGAAGATGATTTTTGAAAATCTACCAATCAGAATCAAAGAATGCCTCTGGCGGCCAAGTTTTTCAACCCACGGAAACAAAATGAGGATCGTTTGTAGAAGACCTCCTATAGACTATCCCTGCCAGGTTTGTTTTCACGTCGCCTCAGTTTTTCCAGAGAAGAAGAGGAAAATGTGATTTCCAATAGGGTTTCTACAGTAACTATAAGCTGCAATTGCAGCCATGTTTGTGACCCAATCAACATTAAATGAGGACCGTTGGCAGAGGGGGTCACAGTCATCATTTATGTGAAGTTTCAAAACATTTGGCCTCGCAGTTTCAGAGGAGAAGACTTTTGAAAATCCACCAACCAGAATCAAAGAATGCCTCTGGAAGACATGTTTTTCATCCGATGGAAACAAAATGAGGATCGTTTGTAGAGGACCTCCCATAGACCATTCCTGCCAAGTTTGGTTCACACTGGCTCAGCGGTTACAGAGAAGAAGATGAAAATGTGAAAAGTTTACGGACGACGGACGCCAAGTGACTCTAAAAAAAAATAATTGGACAGAGATGGTTTACAATCTCCTTCATGATGTTATCACTAAAAAGTTATATCTTAAATTTGGGAAAAAAGTCTCAACCAGTTCTCTTTAAAATTTGATGACAAGAAATGGTAATGTGATGACAAGAAATTTAAGTCCAATACAGGCAATAACTCTTGAAGAAATACTTGAACACAGCTGGTTCGCAATCTCATTCATAATAACATCCCCATAAAGCTATATATTAAATTTGGAAAAAAAAAATCTTCAACTGTTTTCTTTGGAATGTGATGACAAGAAATTGTAATATGATAACAAGAAAGTCTAAGTCCAACAAGGACAATAACTCTTGAAGAAATACTTGGACAACACTAGTTTGCAATCCCATTTGTGATATTATTTCATTAAGACAAAAAATGTGGCAGGATGGACAAACAGAAGCTCAGACGGAAGGGTGGATGGAAACCATTCTTATATCCCCCTCCCAATAAGTGGTGGGGGATAAAATCATCTGTGTGACACTGCAATTACTTGATCCAACCAAATTGAAAACCAGCTACACAGTTTCACTGTGAAATAAGGTTGAAGGAGCACTAACAGTACGGGAGTTTATGAGGCACGAATCACATAATGTACAATGTGACATATGAAACAGATAAATGGTCAAACGCAGAGACAGATTGACAGGCTGACAGATGAGCTAACATCAAGAAACTTTACATCTCCTGTTGCTCCCTCTACTCTCACCACCTCTCTTCCTTTTGTTGAAGGCAGAGAGAAGGGTAATAAGATATATTTGGGCTACCTAATTTGACTTGTACAGAGTATAGACACTTGAGTGCAGCATCGGCAATGCTAAAGTGTTGCAGATGGCACCTCGTTGCACTCAAAGGACAGTATGATTAATCAACGTACCCAAATGATAAATACAGTAACAAGAGGCCCCAGGGGGCCTGAGGGCGCCACCTGACATGGTAGCCTAAATATCAACCCAGAGAATTGATTTCAACAAGTTGCATCTGCTCCTCCTAAGAAAAGCTTATACCAAATATCCAAAGATTCTGACCAGTGGATCTAAAAAAAAAGATTTTTAAAGAATATTCCTCATACTGAACTAAGTTATAATTCGGGCTCCCACAGGGAGCCCATATATGAACCCATGGACTTGGCCTTAACAAACTTGAATCTCACCCCCCTAAGGATGCTCACTCCAAATATCAAAACATTCTGACTGCTGGATCTGAAGAAGATTTTTAAAGAAAATTCCTCATTTTGAACTAAGTTACAATTTGAGCACCCACAATGAGCCCAAATATGGAAATAGGGACATGACTTGAACAAACTTGAATCTTACCCCCCTAAGGATGCTGCATAAAAAATATCAAAAGCATTCATCTGCTCGATCTGAAGAAGATTTTTAAAGAAAATTCCTCATTGTGAACTAAGTTGTCATTCGGGCTCCCATAGTGAGCCCAAATATAAACCAAGGTACCTGGCTTGAACAAACTTGAATCTCAGCCCCCTAAGGTTGCTGCATGCCAAATATCAAAACATTCCGACTGCTGAATCTGAAGAAGAAGATTTTCATTCGGGTTCCCACAGGGAGCCCAAATATGGACCCAGGGACTTGACTTTAACAAACTTGAATCTCACCCCCTCCCCCACCCCCCCCCCCCCCCCCCCTCCCAAGGATGCTGCACTCCAAATATCAAAACATTCCGACTTCTGGACCTGAAGAAGATGATTTTTTAAAGAAAATTCCTCATTTCGAACTAAGTTACAATTCAAGCTCCCACAGTGAGCTCAAATATGGACCTAGAGACATGGCTTGAACAAACTTGAATCTCACCCCCCTAAGGATGCTGCATACCAAATATCAAAACATTCCGAATGCTGAATCTGAAGAAGATTTTTCAAGAAAATTCCACATTTTGAACTAAGTTATCATTCGGGGTACCACAGTGAGCCCAAATAGGAACCCAGGGACTTGGCTTGAACAAAATGAATCCCACCCCCCCTAAGCATGGTGCATACCCAATATCAAAAGATTCTGCCTGCTGGATCTTGAGAAGAAGATTTTCAAAGAAATTTGCCTGAAATGCACTAAGTTCAAATTTGGGCTCCTATACTGAGCCCAAATATACACCCAGGGGGTCGATTTGAACAAACTTGAATCAGATCCACCCCATAATGTTGCATACCAAATATCAAAAGATTCTGCCTGCTGGTTCTGGAGAAGAAGATTTTTTAAGAAATTTGCCTGAAATGCACTAAATTCGAAATCGGACTCCTATACTGAGCCCAAATATGGACCCAGGGGGGTCAATTTGAACAAACTTGAATCAGATCCACCCTACAATGTTGCATACCAAATATCAAAAGATTCTGCCTGCTGGATCTGGAGAAGAAGATTTTTAATGTTCTTCCCATTGCCTGCAGTGTTAAAAAGTGCTGACTCGGCAATTTTTCAAAAGTCCCGAAACTGTACCCTATGATAAAACAGATGGCAATTTTTTTTTTACCAATCCTTTCTGTTGGTCCAAAGGAAGCTTCACACCAAATAAAAATTCTCGGTGCCATACAGTTTTGGGGATATGGGCGTTTTGTTTTTTTCTATTTTTAGCTCCTGCGGTTCCCACGGCATAAATCGAGTACTTATAACCCACTAATACCTCATATTAAATTTGGTTCAAATCGGCCTCTGGGTTCAGAAAATAGAAATTTTGGGCGGGGCAAAAATTCTTGCCCCTCTCAGAACAAAGGTAACTAGATGGTGTCACTTGTGTGAAAAGCACACTATAGTGTATCCCCGCATTTGCATCCTTGTCTTTGTATGAATGCGTGATACAAAGATGAAATGTATTATATGACACACTAAAATCATATTGAGTGGCAGAGGTGACACAGCTTCGTGCGCACCTACAGTCTCCACTGCAACATTTGAGCATGGTTTTAGCATTTCGAATTACATACATGTGCCCTGGGAGCTTTTCGCCGGAAACGGTCTAAGAAAACATGAAAGTGGCAACGGTGGCACAGCCACGTGGCACCCCAAAAGTCCGAAACCTTCGTGCACATCTACAGACCCTACTGCAACATTTGAGCATAGTTTTAGCATTTCAAATTACATACTCTGGGAGCTTTTTGCCGGAAATGATCTAAGAAAACATGAAAGAAAAACGGTGGCACCGCCACGTGGCACCTGAAAAATCTGAAACCTTTGTACGCATCTACAGACCTTACTGCAACATTTGAGCATGCGTTTAGCATCTCGAATTACATACCCTAGGAGCCTTTCGCCGAAAACAAGAAAACACAAAAGTGGCAACAGTGACACAACCACGTAGCACCTAAAAAATCCAAAACCTTCCTGCGCATTTACAGACTCTACTGCAACATCTCAGCATGGTTTTAGCGTTTCCAATTGCATACTCTAGGAGCCTTTCGCCGGAAACGGTCTAAGAAAACACGAAAGTGGCAATCGTGGCACAGCCACGTGGCACTTGAAAAATCCGAAATCTTCGTGCATATCTACAGACCCTACTGCAACATCTGAGCATGCTTTTACCATTTCGAAATACATACTGTAGGAGCCTTTTGCTGGAAATGGTCTAAGAGAACATGAAAGAGGCAACAGTGGCACAGCCACGTGGCACCCCAAAAATCCGAAACCTTCGTACTCATCTACAGACCCTACTGCAACATTTGAGCATGGTTTTTGGATTTCGAATTACATTCCCTAGGAGTCTTTCGCCGGAAACGGTCTAAGAAAACGCGAAAGTGGCAACAGCGCAGCCAACTAGGCAGCTGAAAAATCCGAAACCTTCGTGCGCATCTACAGACTCCACTGAAACATTTGAGCATGGTTTTAGCGTTTTGAATTACATACCCTAGGTGCCTTTCACCTGAAAGGGTCTCAGGAACCACGTAAGTGGCAACGGAGGCACAGCCGTGTGGCAGCTGAAAAATCTGAAACCTTCGTGCGCATCTACAGACCCCACTGCAACATTTCAGCATGGTTTTAGCATTTCGAATTACATACCCTAGGAGCCTTTCACTGGAAACGGTCTAAGAAAACACAAAAGTGGCAACAGTGGTACAGCCACATGGCACCCAAAAAATCCGAACCTTCCTGCACATCTACAGACCCTACTGCAACATCTGAGCATGCCTTTGGCATTTTGAATTACATACTCTAGGAGCTTTTTGTCAGAAACGGTCTAAGAAAACAAACAAGAGGCCCCACTGGGCCTGAGGGCGCTCACCTGATACTGGCCGAGTCATATCACCAAAATAGCAAGGGATTCTGCCTTGTGGTTATTATCAGTTTTTCAACATAAAAGTGTTTTCTCTACTTAGTAACCCAGAGTGTTCATATGTTAGATCCCCATATTGGGTACTCAATAATTTATCTATTTATTTATTGGAATTTAAGGTCACTTTCTAAGGCTACATCATTACAGAGGCATAATTATAATATCAGGTTTGGTCAATCGTTTATGCCTATTACTGCCCACTTTACAGGGCTTTCAACGCAGGAATTGGTTACTGGGCCCAATTTTATCAATAAACCAGAACTTGAACAAATTTCAATTTGCCGCTTCTAAGAAAACTAAAAATCAAATATCAAAAGATTCTGAGAGGAGTATCAGAAAAAAAAGATTTTTTAAGAATATTTCTCATACTGAATTAAGTTATACATTGGGCTCCCATAGGGAACCCAAAAACAAAAGCTTCTGAAGCAGTGGTTTGGGAGAAGAAGATTATTCAACGTTATTCCCATTACCTACAGTGTTAAAAAATGATGACTCGGCACTTTTAGTCCTGGAAAAGTACTTATGATAAAACCAATGGCATATTTTTCACCATTCCTTTCTCCCGGCCCTAAGGAAGCTTCACATTGTATAAAAATTCTCAGTGCCATGTAGTTCTGGAAATATGGGCATTCAAAAAAAAAAAATTTTTTCAGCTCCTGTAGTTGCCGTGGGGGACAGGAAAACAATTTATGGCATAAATTAGGTATTTGTGACCCAATAAGCCCTCATATCAAATTTGGTTCAAATCGACCTCTTGGTTTGGAAAATCCCCTCCCACAGGGAGACCAAATATGAGCCGAAGGACTTGACTTGAACAAACTTGAATCTCACCTCCCTAAGCATACTGTATACCAAATATCAAAAGATTCTGACCGGTGGATGCGAAGAAGAAGATTTTAAAAGAATATACCTCGTATTGCACTAAGTTACAATTTGGGTTCCCAAAGGGAGTCCAAATATGAACTCAGGGACTTGGCTTGAACAAACATCAATCTCACCCCCCTAAGGATGATGCATAGCAAATATCAAAAGATTCTGATTTGTGGATCCGAAGAAGAAGATTTTTAAAATATATCCCTCATATTGCACTAATTTGAACATTTGGGTTCCCATAGGGAACCCAAATATGGACCGAGGAATTTGATTTCTACAAATATGTGATTCAATGTTCCAAAGATGTTATATGTAAAATATGAAAGCTTTTAGAGCAGTGGTTTGGAAGAAAACAATTCTTTATTTTTTTCCCATTGCCTACTGTGTTAAAAAATACTGACTCAGCACTTTTTCAGAGTCCCGAAAAAGTACCCTATGATAAAACCGATAGCAATTTTTTTTTACCAATCCTTTCTGTTGGTCCCAAGAAAGCTTCACACCAAATAAAAATTCTCACTGCCGTGCAGTTTTTGAGATATAGGCGTTTTAATTTTTTTCTATTTTTAGCTCCTGTGGTTCCCACGGGGCTACAGGAAAAAAAATTTCTGCATAAATTAGGTACTTATGACCCAATAAGCCCTCACATAAAATTTGGTTCAAATTGGCCTCTCGGTTTAAAAAATAGAAATTTGGGGTGGGGCCAAAATTTTTGCTCCTCCCATAACATCGCCAAGTATAGACCTACAAACTTCTCTTGAACAAACTTGAGTCTACACCTCAAAAGGAAGCTGCATACCAAATATCAAGTCTCTGCTATTGCTGGTTCTTGAGAAGAAGATTTTTTAAGAATTGGAGCATTTTTGCCCCACCCCTCTGCTCAATATGAGCCGAAACCTAATTTGCCCAAAAATCAAAATGCCGCTATATAACCCCTACTCACATGAAATTTCATTAACATGCGGCCAGTGGTTTGGAAGAAAAAGACCCAAACACCACCTTCACGCCGGACGCCGGACGCCGGACGAAAAGTGATCAGAAAAGCTCACCCTGACTTTCAGTCAGGTGAGCTAAAAAGTGACAACGGTGGCACAGCCACGTGGCACCCCAAAAATCCGAAACCTTCGTGCGCATCTACATACCCTACTGCAACATTTGAGCATGGTTTTAGGATTTCAAATTACATACCCTTGGAGCCTTTCGCCGGAAATGGTCTAAGAAAACACGAAAGTGGCAATGGTGGCGCAGCCACATGGCAGCTGAAAAATCCGAAACCTTTGTGTGCATCTACAGACCCCACTGCAACATTTGAGCATGGTTTTAGCGTTTTGAATTACATACCCTAGAAGCCTTTCGCCAGAAACGGTCTAAGAAAACACAAAAGTGGCAACGGTGGTGCAGCCACATGGCAGCTGAAAAATCTGAAACCTTTGTGCGCATCTACAGACCCTACTGCAACATCTGAGCATGCTTTTAGCATTTCGAATTACATACTCTAGGAGCCTTTCACCGGAAACGGTCTAAGAAAACACAAAAGTGGCAACGGTGGTGCAGCCACGTGGCAGCTGAAAAATCTGAAACCTTCGTGCGCATCTACAGACCCCACTGCAACACTTGAGCATGGTTTTAGCGTTTCGAATTACATACCCTAGGAGCCTTTCGCCGGAAACTGTTTGAGAAAACACAAAAGTGGCAATGGTGGCACAGCCACATGGCACCTGAAAAATCTGAAACCTTCGCGCACATCTACAGACCCTACTGCAACATTTGAGCATGGTTTTAGGATTTCAAATTACATACCCTAGGAGTCTTTCGCCGGAAACAGTCTAAGAAAACACGAAAGTGGCAACGTTGGCACCTGAAAAATCCGAAACCTTCGTGTGCATCTACAGACCCCACTGCAACATTTGAGCATGGTTTTAGCGTTTCGAATTACATACCCCAGGATCTTTTGTCGGAAACGGTCTAAGAAAACACAAAAGTGGCAACGGTGGCATGGCCACGTGGCACCTGAAAAATCTGAAACCTTCGCGCACATCTACAGACCCTACTGCAACATTTGAGCATGGTTTTAGGATTTCAAATTACATACCCTAGGAGCCTTTCGCCGGAAACAGTCTAAGAAAACACGAAAGTGGCAACGGTGGCGTAGCCACCCGGCCACTGAAAAATCCGAAACCTCGTGCGCATCTACAGACCCCACTGCAACATTTGAGCATGGTTTTAGCGTTTCGAATTACATACCCTAGGAGCCTTTCACCAGAAACGGTCTAAGAAAACACAAAAGTGGCAATGGTGGCACAGCCACGTGGCACACAAAAAAATCTGAAACTTTCGTGCGCATCTACTGACCCTACTGCAACATCTGAGCATGCTTTCAGCATTTCGAATTACATACCCTAGGAGCCTTTCGCCAGAAACGGTCTAAGAAAACACGAAAGTGGCAACGGTGGCACAGCCACGTGGCAGCTGAAAAATCCGAAACCTTTGTGCGCATCTACAGACCCCACTGAAACATTTGAGCATGGTTTTAGCGTTTTGAATTACATACCCTAGGAGCCTTTCACCAGAAACGGTCTAAGAAAACACAAAAGTGGCAATGGTGGCACAGCCACATGGCACCTGAAAAATCTGAAACCTTCGTGCACATCTACAGACCCTAATGCAACATCTGAGCATGCTTTTAGCATTTCGAATTACATACCCTAGGAGCCTTTCACCAGAAACGGTCTAAGAAAACACAAAAGTGGCAACGGTGGCACAGCCACGTGGCACACAAAAAATCTGAAACTTTCGTGCGCATCTACTGACCCTACTGCAACATCTGAGCATGCTTTCAGCATTTCGAATTACATACTCTAGGAGCCTTTTGCCAGAAACGGTCTAAGAAAACACGAAAGTGGCAACGGTGGCACAGCCACATGGCACACAAAAAATCTGAAACTTTCGTGCGCATCTACTGACCCTACTGCAACATTTGAGCATGGTTTTAGCGTTTCCAATTACATACCCTAGGAGCCTTTCCATGTGTGCAGATAATCAAAAGAATGACGAATTGACGCACTGCGCACTGTTTTACGGTAGTCGTGGATTTGTACTATGGAAGAGCGTCCCATACTGGGTGTGCACTGATGGCGCTCGACCCAGTTTTGGCTTCTTTTTTCGTGGTGTTTTTACACCACTTTTCTTTCCCAAATCTCTTGGGAAAGATTAAAATAGAGAGTATTTTATCCGAGTTAGGTTCTTCCACTGTAGTGCAAACCTGTAGTAAACAAATGAGGTAGGTTGATAAGAAATCTCAAACCTTTGCGCACATCTACAGACCCCACTGCAACATTTGAGCATGGTTTTAGCTTTTCGAATTACATACCCTATGAGCCTTTCACTGGAAAAGGTCTAAGAAAAGATGAAAGTGGCAATGGTGGCACAGCCACATGGCAGCTGAAAAATCCGAAACCTTTGTGCACATCTTCAGACCCCACTGCAACATTTGAGCATGGTTTTAGTGTTTCGAATTACATATCCTAGGAGCCTTTCGCTGGAAATGGTTTAAGAAAACACTAAAGTGGCGACAGTAGCACAGCCACGTGGCACCCAAAAAATCTGAAACCTTCATGCGCATCTACAGACCCTACTGCAACATCTGAGCATGCTTTTAGCATTTCGAATTACATACCCTAGGAGCCTTTCACCAGAAACGGTCTAAGAAAACACAAAAGTGGCAATGGTGGCACAGCCACGTGGCACACAAAAAATCTGAAACTTTCGTGCGCATGTACTGACCCTACTGTAACATCTGAGCATGCTTTCAGCATTTCGAATTACATACTCTAGGAGCCTTTTGCCAGAAACGGTCTAAGAAAACACGAAAGTGGCAACGGTGGCACAGCCACGTGGCAGCTGAAAAATCCGAAACCTTTGTGCGCATCTACAGACCCCACTGAAACATTTGAGCATGGTTTTAGCGTTTCCAATTACATACCCTAGGAGCCTTTCGCCGGAAACGATCTAAGAAAACACAAAAGTGGCAACGGTGGCACAGCCGCGTGCCACCTGAAAAATCAGAAACATTCGTGCGCATATACAGACCCAACTGCAACATTTGAGCATGGTTTTAGCATTTCGAATTACATACCCTAGGAGCCTTTCGCCACAAAAGGTCTAAGAAAACACAAAAGTGGCAATGGTGGCACAGCCACGTGACACCTGAAAAATCTGAAATCTTCGTGCACATCTACAGACCCTACTGCAACATTTGAGCATGGTTTTAGCATTTCGAATTACATACCCTAGGAGCCTTTCGTCGGAAACGGTCTAAGAAAACACGAAAGTGGCAATGGTGGCACAGCCACATGGCAGCTAAAAAATCTGAAACCTCGTGCACATCTACAGACCCCACTGCAACATTTGAGGATGGTTTTAGCAGTTCGAATTACATACCCTAGGAGCCTTTCGCCAGAAACGGTCTAAGAAAACACAAAAGTGGCAACGGTGGCACAGCCACGTGGCACCTGAAAAATCTGAAACCTTCGTACGCATCTACAGACCCTACTGCAACATTTGAGCATGGTTTTAGTGTTTCGAAGTCTCTGCTATGGCTGGTTCGTGAGAAGATTTTAAAAAATTTTGTGCATTTTGGCCCCACCCCACTCCACAATATGAGCAGAAATCCAATTTGAAGAAAAACCCAAATGCCCCTATATAACCACTACTTACATGAAATTTAATTAAAATGTGGCCAGTGGTTTAGGAGAAAGAGGTTCAAACACCACCTTCATGCAGGACGACAGACGATGGACGGACGGACGACGGACGAAGAGTGATAAGAAAAGCTCATCCTGACTTTCAGTTAGGTGAGCTAAAAATATATTCCCAGTAAAAATAGATGTAATAGAGTATTGCATCAAATCCATCTAAACATGGCCAGTAGAAAATAGTGCATCCACAATTACTAATTTTTAGATGTTATTACTGGGACAGTTTCATATCGCTTGAGATATCAACCCAAGGTAACTTCAGATCAGCCCGAGACTGAATTAATCAAAACAAAATGTTGCATCCAATTCAAGACACCAGTATTGCTGTGTCTATTTTATTTGTTGTTTTGTGGCACAATGCCTTACCTCAGGCTCAGACATGTGAAGTCTCAAAATTTCAGGGAGACTCACTATTTTCCAGAACAAATTTTCTTCAAATCTGCTTCAAAAGTAGGGATTTTCACAGAATCTGACTATAAAATTGATTAATTTTCCTCTTTGAGCCATATAAAAATCAAAATCCCACTATATTTGCTCCGAAAACTCACAAATTCACGCTTCAGTGGACGACGGACGGAAAGTGATCAGTTAAGCTCCCCTTGAGCTTCGCTCAGGTGAGCTAAAAAGTAGCAAATTTTTCTTTGCAATATGTTCTGAGATTCAATCTGAAACACTTCCAAGTGTACATAATCATATCAAATCACACCAGTTTAGTTTTCAAAATGCGTTAACCTTTCAGTCCCTATCCAGCCACAAACTGCCCCTTTTCAATTGCTCTGAAAAATATATTCTTCCTTGAGAACTCTACTTATAGGATGTTTTTTGTTGACAGCGTTTTTATATCATTGTTGAACAATAATATAGAAACACTGTAAAGTCATCTGCAGGGGTATACATGTATATACAGTAGTTATTAACATAAAATTACTCTATGGACTTTAGGGTTAAATCTGTGAAGGCAAATTTTAATGAAAGTGTCAATGACACTGTAGCTCAACTTCTTAAGACATGTACATGTATAGTATTTGACACAGCAATGACAAACATCTAGGTAATGACCTGATAACAAAGGTACATATAAAGTATTGTAACGGTCTGTACATACATACTGACCGTAGCCTGTAACAAATGTATAGGTAAAGTATTGTAAAGGTGGGTGACAGTCAGATGCTAAACTAGAAAAGAAATCTTTGAGTCCCAGAGTGGGTCTGACTGAACCCCAAAATATTTGTTCTCATAGCACAGTGAACAAAGACACCCCAAAACACACTCGTTCCTGTCCCAAGGTGTAAACAAAGGTACCCAAGAAGTTTTGTGAAGATCAGTTCATAAATACGAGCTGTATAGAAGTTGTGACAAAAAACTGATTGGACCTAATTTCGGTACAAAATGGCCACTGGCAGCCATCTTGAATTTTGGACCGCACACAGAAACACTCGTTCTCGTCCCAAGGTGATAACAAAGGTACCCAAGAAGTTTTCTGAAGATCGGTTCATAAATACAGCCTCTAGCCAGAGCCGTATTGACATGTGCACTTACAGTGTATAAGTAGCACTGAATAAATCAAAGTTCATCTAATTTGCATAATTTCTGCACGAGAAAAAAACCTGTACTATATGTGATGTATTCCATGTTACTAAACATTCATACAAAAATTTATTCAAATCAGAACTTTCATACAGAAGTTCTGTACAAAAGACTGATTGCACTAATTTTGGTACAAAATGGCTGCTGGTGGCCATCTTGAATTTCGGACCACACCCAAAAACACTCGTTCTCATCCCACGGTGATAACAAAGGTACCCAAGAAGTTTCGTAAAGATCGGTTCATAAATACGGCCTCTAGCCTGAGCCGTATAGAAGTTGTGTACAAAAAACTGATAAGACCTAATTTTGGTACAAAATGGCCACTGGCAGCCATCTTGAATTTTAGACCGCACCCAGAAACACTCGTTCTCGTCCCAAGATGATAACAAAGGTACCCAAGATGTTTTGTGAAGATCGGTTCATAAATACAGACTCTAGCCCGAGCCGTATTGACATTTGTACTTACTGTGTGTAAGTAGCACTGAAAAAATCAAAGTTCATCTAATTTGCATAATTTCTGCACGAGAAAAAAAACTGTATTATATGTGATGTATCCCATGGTACTAAACATTCACACAAAAAATTATTCAAATCAGCGCTTTCATATGGAAGGTCTGCGCAAAAATCTGATTGCACCTAATTTTGTACAAAATGGCTGCCATCGGCCATCTTGAATTTTGGACCAGACCCCAAAACACTCGTTCTCGTCCCACGGTGATACCAAAGGTACCCAAGAAGTTTTGTGAAGATCGGTTCATAAATACGGCCTCTAGCCCGAGCCGTATTGGCATTTGCACTTAGAGTGCTGAAAGTAACACCAAAAAACATCAAAGTTAGTCTAATTTACATAATTTACGCACGAGAAAAAAACCTGTATTATATGTGATGTATCCCATGGTACTAAACATTCATGCAAAAAATTATTCAAATCAGAGCTTTCATATGGAAGTTCTGTACAAAAAACAGATTTCTGCATCGTCGGTACAAAATGGCGGCTGGCAGCCACCTTGAATTTCGGACCGCACCCAAAACCACTCGTTCTCGTCCCACTGTCATAACAAAGGTACCCAAGAAGTTTCATAAAGATCGGTTCATAAATATGGCCTCTAGCCCGAGCCGTATCCAACTGTTGACGTATGGACAGACGGATGACAGGCCATGACAAAAGCTCAAATTTGGCTTCGCCAAAGTTGAGCTAAAAACAAAAATAATTTCTGAACAAGATCACCGCCTAGCGGGGCAACATACACCCGTCAAAATTGGAACATGCACAAGTTTCTCTGGGGTCAACTTTGAAATTTTTGTTGACTGGACTATATCTGTCAACCCCCGCCCCTCCAAACATTGCCCATTCAACTGCCCTGTCTGGGGTAAAGTGTTTCAAATTGCATGCTTGTGTGCACACATTTCATATTGTTTTTGTGATATTTTAGTATGCAGAATGGAAATGCAAACAATTTTTAGGTGTAGAAGATTCTCCTCGCCGTTTACAATGGTTGTGTCCATTCATTGACAGGTTAACTTTATTGATAACAGTTATCTACTCCTGTCACATGCACAAGGACAATTGATAATCAACATGGGTGCAAAGTTTGAACAATAAAGCAAGTAAAATGTTGAAGGAGTAGGTGACACAATAGTGTAATGTTTCAAGTACTAAAAGGGGGCATAACTCTGGAAATACAAAATAGAGTTACCTGCTCTTGTCACATGCACAGCGGCAATTGGTGATCAACATGTGTGCAATGTTTGAACAATATAGCATGTAAAATGTTGAAGGAGAAGGCGACACAATACTGTAATGTTTCAAGTACTAAAAGGGGAATAACTCTGTTAAAACAAAATAGAGTTACCTGCTCTTGTCACATGCACAACGGTAATTGGTGATCGCCATGTAAGCAAAGTTTGAACAATATAGCATGTAAAATGTTGATGGAGTAGACGACACAATACTGTAATGTTTTAAGTACTAAAAGGGGAATAACTCTGGAAATACAAAATGGAGTTCCTGCTCTTGTCACATGCACAACGGTAATTGGTGATCACCGTATGTGCAAAGTTTGAACAATATAGCATGTAAAATGTTGAAGGAGTAGGCGACACAATACTGTGATGTTACAAGTACTAAAAGGGGGCATGACTCTGGAAATACAAAACAGAGTTACCTGCTCTTGTCACATGCACAACAGCAATTACTGATCAACATGTTTGTAAAGTTTGAACAATATAGCATGTAAACCTTTGGAGGAGTAGGCGACACAAAAATTGTTTAAGGACAGACAGACGGATGGACAGATGGAAAATGCCATAACATAATATGTCCGTCAAAAAATGACGGGCGTATAAAAATGATCCTTTTCACATTCCAAAAGTAGAAATTTTTAAAATAGCCAAAAATTTCTTACCCGAGTGCATGAACAAGATAGCATACCACACAATGAAGCACTCATATAGAAGACAAATGTTGTATTTGCCAGAAAGAGGATTTTGTAAAGTTGGTTCTACTCACTTGTCTTGCACTGTTATATCGAAACAAAATCTTTTATCTATTGAATCTGCTGCTCTCCTGCAAAATAATTTTTATAATAGTTTGACTGTAATTGTTAGTCAATTGAGGTTTAATGACACTTTCAACAGCCAGGGTCATGTTGAATCAGACTGACTAATTATTTAAAATTAAGCTTGTGCAGTCAGCTTTGACCAAATTCCAGTTTCTACTCATCAACAGGCAGAGTTATAATGTAAGGACACTTTGGGGTAAACAACAGGCAGAGTTATAATGTAAGGACACTTTGGGGTAAAACTAGATTACGTAGAGATAGCTCTCCAGAATTACATAAATACAGTGACCTAATCTGCAAGATTTAGGAAAAGAACTGGGAAGCTTTCTATGTTATAAGTCTGCCAAAATAAATTTAAAACTGGAAGGAATCAATATTTTATTTGTCTCAGCATACTTGTGTATCAAGCTTCAGATCAAGTTACATGGAGAATAAAAGTAGCATTGAGGTCATTGAGTAAAATATTTAACACACCTCAACACTTGAACTCTTTCTCCTTTATTTAAAATAAAGGTAAAATCCAGGCAGTAATATTCTTTAAAATGGCAACTTTAATTTTATTATTTTATGATACAGTGGAACACTGTTAATTTAATAGCCACTTTGCCAGCAAAAAATATTCAAATATTAAACAGTCAACCAGAGAATGCAATTAACAGGAATTGGGCCATTTTCATGTGGTCTAATGAGAAGGAGCCCCAGGGAGCCTAAAGCACTCACCTGACAAAGTTGTTTAAAGAAGGATTTAATCAGCTTCTATGGTTAGCTAACACTACAGAAGAATAAAGTAATGTAATTATTTATAACTCTGTGATCCATGTCAGATGATTTTTTCTAGTATTCAGAGGCTACCGAAGAAATAATGCCCAGATTCCTATTAATGCAAAACTAGGGACCCCAAATATCAACCTAGGGACTTAACTTGAACAAATATGAATCCACAGGGATCCCAAATATGAATTCAGGGGCTTGATCTGAAATTGATTCCCACTTATGGTGCATCTCGCACGTTATAAGTATCATTTGTATCGAACTCAGCATGTAGTGGCCTTAACTAATGATGCTTATATTATACTGCAGTTGGAATGCAAACTGAATTCACTGGGACTTGACTCAATTTTCATGTTTTGTCTGACAGAGCTCCTTCAGCCCTGATAGACAAGACATGCAGTTGATTGAGTCCCACCAAAAATAGTAAGATTTGTCATATCCCTTCCATTCTGGTATCTTATCACATCTTATCATTCCAGACATGTTAACCTCCAGAATAATTTTTCAGGGAACCTGAGGGTCATTTTCAGGGAAATGGGATGGATTTTAGGGAAAAGTTTGTGCGGGGATAAAACAAAAAACTTGCGAAATTTCAGCTCATGGACCACCATTAACACCAGGTTATATCCAGATCAAGTTGTCAATTATACTGATGAATTTATGCTATGTTAAATGAAAGTGTCAATGACACTGTAGCTTAACTTGTGTGCTGTGTTTGATGAAAAGGATAATGTTCAATGTTTATGAAAGGATTATGAAATAAGACAAGAATTGTGATAATTGGGAATATGTTCATTTCTGTTCCCTGTATGCTATGTTTTTGATAAAAATAATATGAGGTGTACGCTGTAGTAAAGAGCTGAGGGGTGGGTTAATATGACCTCACAGTTAATGTATGTGGCCCTCACAGTTAACATATATCAACAAAAGTTACAAGTTACAGTGAAATTATTCCAAAACGAGTCATCCTGTCAAGTTACATTAAAATCCCTTCATAAATATGGCCTGTAGACTGTGCTAAAGGTTTTCGGGCTTCGGGCCCCTGTAGCCGTCAGTTTCCCAATTGCATCCAAAGGGGACGTTCTCATCTAGACATTATATGAAGTCAACCTACGAAGTTACAATGAAATCCCTTCATAAATATGACTTGTAGACTGTGCTAAAGGTTTTGGGGCTTTGGGCTCTGGCAGCCATCATGGTTGAATGATCGCAACCAAAAGGGGACATTCTCATCTGGAGTGATCCTACGAAGTTACAATGAAATCCCCTCATAAATATGACCTGTAGACTGTGATCAAGGTTTTCATGGTTCGGCCACTTGTAGCCATCACAGCTGACCAATCAAGACCAAAAGGGGATGTCATCATCTAGGCATTATATGGAGGCAACCTACCAAGTTACCATGAAATCCCTTCATAATTATGACCTGTAGACTGTTCTAAAGGTTTTCGGGGTTTTGAGCCCCTGTAGCCGTCACAGTTGCCCAATCATGTCCAAAAGAAGATGTTCTCATCTAGACATTATATGAAGTCAACCTACCAAGTTACAATGAAATCCCTTCATAAATGTGACCTGTAGAGTGTGCTAAAGGTTTTTGGGCTTCGGGCTCGGGCAGCCATCATGGTTGAATGATCGCAACCAAAGGGGACAATCTCATCTGGGCATCATCTGGAGTGATCCTGCAAAGTTACAATGAAATCCCTTCATAAATATGATCTGTAGACTGTGCTCAAGGTTTTCGGGCTTCGGGCACTTGTAGCCATCACAGCTGACCAATCACGACCAAAAGGGGATGTCATCATCTAGGCATTATATGGAGTCAACCTAACAGATTACAATGAAATCCTTCCATAAATATGACCTTTTGCCTATGCTAAAGGTTTTTGGGCTCGGGCACCCATCAAGGCTGAATGATCGCGATCAAAATGAGACATTCTCATCTAGACATTATTTGGAGGTTTTCGGGCTTCGGGCCCCTATAGGCGTCACAGTTGCCCAATCACGTCCGAAGGAGACTTTCTCATCTAGACATTATAAGAAGTCAACCCACCAAGTTACAATGAAATTCCTCAATAAATATAACCTGTAGACTGTGCTAAAGGTTTTTGGGTTTTGGGCTCGGGCAGTCATCATGGTTGGCAGATCATGCCCAAATGGGGAAATTCTCATCTAGCCACCATAAGGAGTCATCCTACCAAGTTACAATGAAATCCTCCACATTAAACATGACCTGCTGACTGTGTTAAAAGTTTTTGGGTTTCGGGCTTGGGCAGCCATCACAGTTGATAGATCATGCCATACCGGTTGCCCGATCACGACCAAAACGGGACGTTCTCATCTAGACATGACCCCAAACCTGCATATGAAATTTTGTGACGATCAGACAAGAACTGCGGGGTGTAGCCCGTGCTAAAGGAAAATGTGAACAGACTCACAGACTAACAGACTAACAGACTTCCGCACGCGTGATGACAATAGCTTATCTTGACTATGTCAAGTTAAGCTAAAAATCAACAATTTTCTAAGTAATAAAGTCCCATAACTCTGGAATGCCTAATCGAACGGCGACACTAAACGAAAGGGAGCTTCCCTCCATCGATATACACCACCTACTGACCCGTTTTTTTTCAAAACGGGCATATAAAAACTCTAAATGTTAACAGATGGATAGACGGACGAACAGACGGATGAAAGTCATGACTATATCCCTGACTGTAAACAGTCAGGCTAAAATCTGAGTAAATGATATTTTACTTTCCTCAATAGTGTTTCATAGCATTCTCAGTTATTTGTGCAGATAATTAATGAAAGTGTCAATGACACTGTAGTTCAACTTGTCAAGACAGAGACATGCACATGTATAGTATGTGACACAGCAATGACAAACATCTAGGTAATGACCTGATAACAAAGGTACATATAAAGTATTGTAATGGTCTGTACATAAATACTGACCGTTGCCTGTAACAAATGTATAGGTAAAGTATTGTAAAGGTGGGTGACAGTCAGATGCTAAACTAGAAAAGAAAACTTTGAGTCCCAGAGTGGGTCTGACTGAACCCCAAAATATTTGTTCTCATAGCACAGTGATAACAAAGGCACCCCAAAACACACTCGTTCCTGTCCCAAGGTGAAAACAAAGGTATCCAAGAAGTTTTGTGAAGATCAATTCATAAATACGAGCTGTATAGAACTTGTGACAAAAAACTGATTGGACCTAATTTTGGTACAAAATGGCCACTGGCAGCCATCTTGAATTTTGGACCGTACCCAGAAACACTCATTCTCGTCCCAAGGTGATAACAAAGGTACCCAAGAAGTTTTCTGAAGATCGGTTCATAAATACAGCCTCTACCCTGAGCCGTATTGACATGTGTGCTCACATTGTGCAAGTAGCACTGAATAAGTCAAAGTTCATCTAATTTGCATAATTTCTGCACGAAAAAAAAAACCCCTTAGAATATGTGATGTATTCCATGTTACTAAACATTCATACAAAAATTTATTCAAATCAGCGCTTTCATATGGAAGTTCTGTGCAAAAATCTGATTGCACCTAATTTTGTACAAAATGGCTGCCATCGGCCATCTTGAATTTCGGACTGGACCCAAAACACTCAAGAAGTTTCGTAAAGATCGGTTCATAAATAAGGCCTCTAGCCCGAGCTGTATTGGCATTTGCACTTACAGTGCTGAAATTAACACCAAAAAACATCAAAATTAGTCTAATTTGCACAATTTACGCACGAGAAAAAAACCCGTATTATATGTGATGTACCCCATGGTACTAAACATTCATACAAAAAATTATTCAAATCAGAGCTTTCATATGGAAGTTCTGTACAAAAAACAGATTTCTGCATCATCGGTACAAAATGGCGGCTGGCAGCCATCTTGAATTTCAGACCGCACCCAAAAACACTCGTTCTTGTCCCACGGTCATAACAAAGGTACCCAAGAAGTTTTGTAAAGATCGGTTCATAAATACGACCTCTAGCCCAAGCCATAGCCAATTGTTGACGTATGGACAGACGGACAGACAGACGGATGGACGGACGGACAGACGGACGACGAGCCATGACAATAGCTCAAATTTGACTTCGTCAAAGTTAAGCTAAAAATGGTTCTGGAATGTCAATGCTAACAATAAACTTGAATAAAGACATTAATGTTAAATGAATGGTAGGACAGCAAATGTGAAAAAAACATTTAAAAACCTTAAACTAAAGCAAATGAGACCAAAACACAATTTGACCAACATACTTTTCACTCTAACATTCTAATTTAAATTGGATCAAGTAAGTTATTCTTAAAATCTCTTGTAATACATACCTTATACATGAAGTTAACAGCATTCTGTCAATCTGATTCTGAAATAAAGTAATAGAACCTGTGGTAATCAAATGCACCTCTACAATTAAACTTCATCCAATACATAAAGTAACCTATCAGGCTGGGAAATAAGTCATGAATGGTCATTCAGGTTATGAGATTTCAAAAACAGTAACATGCAACTGTTCACAATCACATTTTACCATTAATGCAACTGAAAAGTGGTCATCACTTCACTGCTGCATCTGAACATTCAGTGAATCTAAATCCAAGTATTTCTCTTGCTGATGTAGCTTATATAGGAGGGTTAGATCATACTGGGCTTAACAAAATTATGGTGGCTATTTCATGAGAATTATTCCACTACCATTATAGGTATCCCATTCTCTTTACTCAAAGTCAGCCACTGAGAGTGATAGTTGAAGTAAGCTACAATAATCTGCCAGGCACCTTGTTTACTTCAAGCAGTGATCAACTTGACCAACCATTTTTTAAAATTTTAACGACCAATATGGCCCTGTTCCATCACCTGAAAGAAATTTCAATGGCAAATACTACTGATAAGTGTGAAGAAAACTAATCAAATAGATCTGAAGAGGAAGAAGATTTTGAAAGCATATTACTCATATTGCACAAAGTTAAAGTTCTGAATTCCAATATAGAACCCAAATATGACACCAGGAACTTGATTTGAATAAACTTGAATCTCACCCCAGTTAGGGTGCTATATACCAAATATCAAAAGAGACTGACTTATAAAACAAGATTTTTTAAGAATACTCCTCATATTACAAAAAGTTAAAATTCGGGCTCCCACAGGGAGCTCAAATATCACTCCAGGGACTTGATTTGAACAACCTTCAAGCTGACCCCCCCCCCCCCCCCCCCCCCCTCCCCTAAAGATGAAGTATACCAAATATCAAGATATGTCGACTGGTAGATCTCAAGAAGATTTTTAAACAAGAGGCCTGCATCACAAAGTGAAAAAGGCCATAACTTCAGAAAAAATGTGTGGAAGAAATGCACACTACACAGGTATTGTTCACCCATGATCCTCTATCACAACACCAAATATCATTCAAATTGGAGTGGCCGAGATACAAGGGAAAATGTTGGTAGGGACGGATGGACAGACGGAGGTCTCCACGAGATACCACTTCAACTTTTCAAGTCAGGCGTAAATAAAATTACAATAGCATGTGCATTTCAATTTTCCAAGTTAAAAAAGGACCATAACTTTGGGGAAAATGTGTGGACAAAACCATCATCTTTTTCCCCATGCTGCTCTATCACCGTACCAATTATTATTCTAATCGGAGTAGCAGTAGCTGAGCTGCAAGGTAAACCGTTCGGAGGGAAGGAAATTAAAAAATTTCTAATTCGATAAAGGGCCATAACACTGAAGAAAATGTGTGGGAGAAACTCACGCTAGGCAAGTATTGTTCCCCCCATGCTGCTCTATCACTGTACCAAATAGCATTCAAAATGGAGCCGCAGTAGCTGAGCTACAAGAGAAAACGTTCAGACAGAAGAGAATTTTGAATTTTCCAAGTCGAAAAAGGACCATAACTCTGAAGAAAATTGTGCAAGAAACTCACACTACACAGGTATTGTAACCACTTGATGCTCTAGCACCACACCAAATATCATTCAAATCAGAGTAGCAGTGGCTGAGATACAAGGGAAAACATTTGTACAGAAGGGAATTTCAAAATCGAAAAGGGGCCATACTCTGGGAGAAAATGTGTGGAAGAAACTCACGCTAGGCAAGTATCATTACCCCCATATTACTCTATCACTGTGCCAAATATAATTCAAAATGGAGTTGCTGTAGCTGAGCTACATGGGAAAATGTTCGGACAAAAAGAATTTTGAATTTTCTAAGTCGAAAAGGATCATAACTCTGGAAAAAATGTGTGGAAGAAACTCACGCTACACAGGTATCATTCCCCATGATGCTCTATCACATCACCAAATAGCATTCAAATCGGAGTAGCAGTGGCTGAGATACAAGGGAAAATGTTGGTACCGACGGACAAACAGATGGACAAAGGTCTCTGCTAGATACCCCTTCGACTTTTCAAGTGGGAGGCTTAATAAATTCTCGCATATTACACCAAGTTAAAATTTGGTTTCCCTTGGAGCCCAAATATGAATCCAGGGACTTGATTTCAACCAACTTGAATCTGAACCTCTTAAGGATGCTGCATATAATATATCAAAAGATTCTGACAAGTAGATCTGAAGATTTTTAAATAATTTTCCTCATATTGCACTAAGTTAAAATTTGAGTTCCCATAGGGAGCCTAAATATGAACCCAGGGAGTTGATTTGAACAAACTTGAATCTCACCTAAGAATTCACATACCAAATATCAAAAGATTTTGACTGATGGATCTGAAGAAGATTTTAAAAGAATATTCCTCATTTACACCAAGTTAAAATTCAGGCTCCCTCAAGCCCATATATGACTCCAGGGATCTGATTTGAGCAAATTGCAAGCTGACTCGCCCTAAAGATGTCATATTTTCACTGTTAAATCTGAAGATGATGAATTTTAAATACATTTCCTCATATTGCACCAAGTTAAAATTTAGGTTCCCACAGGGAGCCCAAATATGAACAGAGAGACTTGTTTCGATGAAACCTGAATCTGACCCCTCTAAGGATGCTGTATACCAAGTATCAAAAGATTCTGACAGGTTGTTGTGGAGAAGATTTTTTAATTTTTAAAAAAACTTTGTGGTGTGCAAACAGACTTATGCACCTTGTGGTGTCCCCTGTGGGCAACTTTATTTGAACAAATCTGAACTGACATATGATAAAAAATATGCACACCTGGTTCAATTCGACCCAGTAGTTTATGAGAAGTCAATAATGTAAACTTCATGCCGTACGGATGGATGGATGAAGGTCAGAAAGTGATCACTGAAGTTCTCCTTGAGCTTTGCTCAAGAGATCTAATAAATGATTCTGTGCCAAGACAACGAAAAATTAATCATCAGGAGACGAACGATATCATGCCTCCTGATATTGATTTAAAAAGCTGACAAAAAGCACACACACTTACCAATTTACCCCCAACTTGATTATAAGGCATCATAAATATTTCTTTACTATCTTTCTTGTACTGTGCATAAACCTTTGACCAGGTAGTACCCAATGCTTCTGTAAGAAAAACACAAGAAAAGCAATAAAAAACATGCAAGCTAAGTTTCCTCCAAACAAATGTAAACAAGAAAGGTATCGCAAAGCGATTCCAAGTCCCCAAATATATTCAAAACCAATCACAATCAGCCCCATAAAAATTTCCATGGAAGATGTTTTATCACAGAAAATTTGACACATCAGTAGAGGCACAAAAGATTGGATTACTTCCAATTAACCTTTAACCCAATTCACACAATATCCAAATTTCTTATTTTACTTTTACATTTTTTCAAATTTGACCCCAAAATTTCAGCAAACAAAGAGCCATAACTCTCATAATTTTCAAGAGATATTGGTGGTCACAGAACTTGACGTAGACAGTTGATATAGAGACATATACCAAAAAGTTGGAATCTGTTAACTATTGTTCAAGTTATGCCATAAACAAAGGATGGATGGACAGATGGATGGATGGACAAATGGACAGACAGGTGGAGGTCTTCACTGTATCCCTCCCGTGCAGTGTAATAATTAATCTGCAACTATCCCTCCTGTGCAAGGTAATAATTAATCTGCAACTGAAGTATTTTTGGCAACTAACAATAAATGCAAATGGAGGTACAAGTATCTTTAATGCATCTCAGTGATGGGACCTGCTAGGTTTCGAGATTTGATTTGAAATCATCTTGAGTGACCTGATTTGTTCATTCACAGTGAGTCGGAAATATTAAAATTGCCAAGATGCTCCCATTATCTTATTAACGGTCAATGTTTTCTTCATTTCTACTGCAATCACTATTAAGAGTGCCGTGGGCTACAATTAAACATTTCAAGCAGAAAGGCGATTTTACCGTCATTTTGAATGTGAAACAATATCTCCTCCTGAACTCATTTACTTTCACCAGATCACCTGTATGTCAGACTTAATGATAGAGGAAGAGTTAGGAGGTTTCATTTCAGAAACAATATTCATGCCATTTCTTGAATATTCTGTATTTTTGACTGAATTGCCCCAACAAAAAACTAGTCACTGTTGATGTCTATATATATACACATGTTATATGAGTCCGATAACTGACGATACAACACCTAAGAGGAGATTGACAATATTTAGATATTCCAGAATTGTAAAAAGGTACAATATCCATAATTTTGACAACTTGAAAAGTAGTAATAATCAATTCATGGTAAGATTTGATTTGAAATCGTTGGCCAGATTTGATTTGAAGTTCAATTTGTCTTGAAATTTAAGTTTTGCAGAGCTCTACATTAGTGATGAGGCAATTAATTGGTATACAATCAGCCATCAGCCAATAAGCACCCATCAGCTGACAGTGGGTAGTCGGAGGTTTGGGATCGGCCCTTGCCGATGGTCACACATAAAAAAATTGTCAAGATTTCGTCAATTCATCATCCAGATTTAAGACATTTTTATTGAAATGACTCTTGAGTGATTCGTAAATCTGTTTGATCTTGTAAAATTTCACTGAGCACTGGTGGAAATTGAGAGAAAATCATGTTCACTCAAGTGACGAGTGTAGGCTACATATCAAAGAAATCCGAACCTGACAGCAAAAAACTGCAGGAACTTGCTTGCAAAGGGAATGGGTCTCATTTTTATTTTCTATGAATTTACTCATATTCAAAATTTATATATTATTTCTGAGTGTGTGTTATTTAACTAACAACCTCACCCAAAATAGTGGAAAGAAATGAAAATGCTCCAATGTTAATGTCAACAAAAGAACACAAATTAATATTCAAAACTAATTTACTGAGTTTGTGAGAGATCACGCCTTTCTGACCCCTGGTAATTAATATTCATGATATCAGATCATGAATGAGAATTGTGGGATAATGTTGACATTACACTTCAAAGAAAACAGCCATGTGGTTCTTTATTTGTTTTGGATGTTAGACAAACAATAAAATCCAATTTTATTCCACAAAAGTTATTCAGTGTTTTATTGATCATAAATATTTAAGTCTCAACTGTTTATTTGTAAAAAATAAGAAAATAAATTATAGACTCATTCAACACTAATAACCACGACAGAACTGCATTCATCTGCCAACTTCATTCTATGTTACTCCTCCCGGTAAACTTTTTGAGCTTCATTTTGGGGGCATAAAGGTACAAAAGACAAGGCAGGCAGGGATGAAAATCTAGCATATTTTTTATTATAGCCTTACCATTGATGCATTATGGCAACAACTTCCATAAGAGATAAAACTGTAGTGTTCGGGTTTATGTTTTTTCGTTTTTTTTTTTTTCGTGCAACCATGATTCCGGTTTATTAAATATGCATGCAAGATGGCAGCACCCATTAGTAAAACAAGAGACCCCAGAGGGCCTGAGGGTTCTCACCTGATATGGTAGCCTAAATATCAACCCAGAGAATTGATTTCAACAAGTTGCATCTGCTCCTCCTAAGAAAAGCTTATACCAAATATCCAAAGATTCTAACCCGTGGATCTGAAAAAAAAAGAAGATTTTTAAAGAATATTCCTCATATTGAACTAAGTTATAATTTGGGCTCCCACAGGGAGCTCATATATGAACCCAGGGACTTGGCTTTAACAAACTTGAATCTCACCCCCCAAGGATGCTGCACACTAAATATCAAAACATTCCGACTGCTGGATCTGAAGAAGAAGATTTTTAAAGAAAATTTCTCATTTTGAACTAAGTTACAATTCGAGCTCCCACAGTGAGTCCAAATATGGACCTAGGGACATGGCTTGAACAAACTTGAATCTCACCCCCCTAAGGATGCTGCATACCAAATATCAAAACATTCCGACTGCTGGATCTGAAGAAGATTTTTATAGAAAATTCCTCATTTTGAACTAAGTTATCATTTGGACTCCCACAGTGAGTCCAAATATGGACCTAGGGACATGGCTTGAACAAACTTGAATCTCACCCCTCTAAGGGTGCTGCATAACAAATATTAAAACATTCCGACTGCTGGACCTGAAGAAGAAGATTTGTAAAGAAAATTCCTCATTTTGAACCAAGTTATAATTCGGGCTACCACAGCGAGCCCAAATATAAACCCAGGGACTTGGCTTGAACAAACTTGAATCCCCCCCCCCTAAGCATGGTGCATACCCAATATCAAAAGGTTCTGCCTGCTGGATCTTGAGAAGAAGATTTTCAAAGAAATTTGCCTGGAATGCACTAATTTTGAATTCGGGCTTCAAAAGTGAGCCCAAATATGAATCCAGGGGGCCGATTTGAACAAACTTGAATCAGATCCACCCCACAATGTTGCATACCAAATATCAAAAGATTCTGCCTGCTGCATCTGAAGAAGAAGATTTTTGAAGAAATTTGCCTGAAATGCACTAAGTTCAAATTCGAGCTTCTATAGTGAGCCCAAATATGAACCCAGGGGGCCGATTTGAACAAACTTGAATCAGCTCCACTCCACAATGTTGCATACCAAATATCAAAAGATTCTGCCTGTTGGATCTAGAGAAGAAGATTTTTTAAGAAATTTGCCTGAAATGCACTAAGTTCAAATTTGGGCTTCTATACTGAGCCCAAATATGAATCCAGGGGGCCGATTTGAACAAACTTGAATCAGATCCACCCCACAATGTTGCATACCAAATATCAAAAGATTCTGCCTGCTGGATCTTGAGAAGAAGATTTTCAAAGAAATTTGCCTGGAATGCACTAATTTTGAATTCGGGCTTCAAAAGTGAGCCCAAATATGAATCCAGGGGGCCGATTTGAACAAACTTGAATCAGATCCACCCCACAATGTTGCATACCAAATATCAAAAGATTCTGCCTGCTGGATCTGAAGAAGAAGATTTTTGAAGAAATTTGCCTGAAATGCACTAAGTTCAAATTCGAGCTTCTGTAGTGAGCCCAAATATGAACCCAGGGGGCCGATTTGAACAAACTTGAATCAGCTCCACTCCACAATGTTGCATACCAAATATCAAAAGATTCTGCCTGCTGGATCTAGAGAAGAAGATTTTTTAAGAAATTTGCCTGAAATGCACTAAGTTCAAATTTGGGCTTCTATACTGAGCCCAAATATGAATCCAGGGGGCCGATTTGAACAAACTTGAATCAGATCCACCCCACAATGTTGCATACCAAATATCAAAAGATTCTGCCTGCTGGATCTGGAGAAGAAGATTTTTTAAGAAATTTGCCTGAAATGCACTAAGTTCGAATTCGAGCTTCTGTAGTGAGCCCAAATATGAATCTAGGGAGCCGATTTGAACAAACTTAAATCAGATCCACCCCACAATGGTGCATACCAAATATCAAAAGATTCTGCCTGCTGGATCTGGTGAAGAAGATTTTTTATGAAATTTGCCTGAAATGCACTAAGTTCGAAATCGGACTCCTATACTGAGCCCAAATATGAACCCAGGGGGCCGATTTGAACAAACTTGAATCAGATCCACCCTACAATGTTGCATACCAAATATCAAAAGATTCTGCCTGCTGGATCTGGAGAAGAAGATTTTTTAATCTTTTCTCATTGCCTACAGTGTTAAAAAGTGCTGACTCAGCACTTTTTCAAAGTCCTGAAAAAAGTACCTTGTGATCAAACCGATAGGGATTTTTTTTAACCATTCTATTCTACTGGATAAAAGTAAGCTTTAAACAAAATAAGAATTCTCTGTGCCGTGTAGTTTTGGAGATATGGCAGTTTTAAGGTTTTTCCTATTTTTAGCTCCCGAGGTTCCCACGGGGCAAGGAGAATTTTTTTTTTTGCATCAATCAACTACTTATGACCCATTATCATCTCATATCAAATTTGGTTCAAATCGACCTGACGGTTCTGATAATAGAAATTTTAGGCGTGGCCAAAATTTGTGCCCCTCCCATAACGAAGGCAAATAATGCCCGACAAACTTCTCTTGAACAAACTTGATTCTAAACCTCAAAAGGACTCTGTATACCACATATCAAGTCTCTGCTACTGGTGGTTCATTAGAAGCAGATTTTCAAAAAATTTAGCCATTTTTTCCCCACCCCTCTGCTCAATATGAGCCGAAACCTAATTTTGATAAAAATCAAAATGCCCCTATATAACCACTATTTACATGAAATTTAATTGAAATGTGGCCAGTGATTTAGGAGAAAGAGGCTCAAACACCACCTTCACGCAAGACGACGGACGAAGAGTGATAAGAAAAGCTCACCATGACTTTCAGTCAGGTGAGCTAATAAATGTGCTCCTCATCAATAATTAAATCGTTAATTAAAGCCCTCAACATTGAAAACAAACACCACTAAAACCATTGTCAGGATTTGGGCGTTTACATGGTGCGTTAGCTGGTGATTATCAACAATTAAATATAAAACACTGAGCATCTGATATCGGCAACCTCAATCAGCCAATTTTGTATACAAAACATCATAGGTCTTCCTGCCTGCTTCCAATTCTATCAGCTGTAGACAAGCACTGCCAAACTTCCAAGTGTTGTTAAGTCACTGCAGTTTGAAAGGCAAATTTATGGTAAAACACTAAGGAATGGATTTGAACAACCTTGAACCCAACCTCCTCCCTCCGTGCCTTCCCCACCCCCAGGGCTCAAATATTAAGCCAGGGACTCAAACTGAGCATACTTAAATCTGATATTCCTGGAGATGTTATGTACCAAATATGAAAGGATTCTGACTGGTAGATCTGAAGAAGATTTTTAAAGAAATCTCCTCATTAGGGCTGCACGGTATACCAGTAAACCGGTAATTACCGGTATTGAGAATGACACCGGATGAATACCTGTATTGTTTTAAAAGTACCGGTATATCGTAAGAAACGGTATCGGATCAAATTATCGAAGTTGAAGTCGATATATTATAGTCAATATATTATTAGAGAAAAAACAGTCAATGTATTCTATCATGTCTGTCAACTTCTGTGAGAAAGTACACGTCAATCAATCTTCATTCGACAAATGAAAACACAGTTTGTAGCGTACTTGAGCTGCGTAAGTTACAAGTAAGTATACAATTACCAGGAAACTGAAAATGAAAGTTGAATATTTTGGGAGTGCGTCGATATTTAGGGAATGAATACTTTGACACATTTGTGCATGTATTCTAACGTTTTCCTGTGTGGATAATAAAATTACTCACATTATAGGGACTGTTTGTTTTATTTATTCTATTCCTCAAAAACAGATAAAACATGAAGCCATGTTGATCAACATTTCTATCAACACTGTGAACTTTGAACTTATGAATATTAACTCTCAGCCAAGATAGCTCAGCCCAGGGCAACTACTTTCAAGGGCAGCCATATACAGGGTAACATTTGATCCCCAATCTCTGATTCTGATAACCCTTTACCCAACACAGATAGAGGACAACATCATCATTTTTTGTCTCAAAACCATAGCTTATGACCCCTCATTGGAACAAGTTTGTCGAGCTTGTTCAATGAAGGCTCATTAGCTTTGTTTATTAGACAAAAATTGAAAACATAGTAAAATTTGGCAAATACATTGGTGTTACTTTGATTAGGTAGTCTGTGAGCTTAACTTTGATGGATACAGACCTTATTGTGATTGATGGTACACTATCTATTGACAATACATACTGTTATAAATTTTTGTTAAAAAATGCACAGTGGTTAAGAAATTATGGCCCGGAAAAACAAAATGTTGATGCCGGATGACGGATGGATGGTCAGCTAGACGGACGGATGGATGGACAGATGATACAGACGTTACTATGATTGATGGCACACTGCCTAGTGACAATACATAACAAGAGCAACTATATTGCATGTGCTGATACCCCCGAAGGTAGCAAAGTCGGACTTGCATGTAAATCATCAGATCGAGCTAAAAGTATAAATGGTCTGTAATAGACTTGGTACAAAGCCAATGTTCGGATGGGCAGACGGACGGAGACCTCGACTATATACCCCCTTGAAAATTTTTCGGAGGCATAATTGTGGTAAAGAAATTATGGCTCGGACAAACAAAATGTTGACATTTTCCTGAGTGTTAACTTTACCATGTCACCTGTGACCTTAATCTTGATGGATACAGACCTTATTATGATTGATGGCACACTGCCAAGTGACAATACATATTGTTATAAAGTTTTGTTAAAAAATATCCAGCGGTAAAGAAATTATGGCTCAGAGAAACAAAATGTTGACGCTGGACGACAACATATACTGTTATAAAGTTTTGTTAAAAAATATCCAGTGGTAAAGAAATTATGGCTCGGAGAAACAAAATGTTGACGCCAGATGACAGACGGATGGACGACGGACAACTCGATATCAGAAAAGCTCTGCTGACTTTGTCAGGCAGAGCTAATAAGCTGTTCAAAGGCAATGAAGGCACGGGTTGGACGTCCCTGTCACTTTTCGTCCCAGTTTTAAAACGGCAACCAGCAATCTAAAACTTAACTATTTTTTGTGACTTCAAATATTTTTTTTACAGATGTTATCCCAGAAATTAATAATGAATTCAAATAAATATATATCTTAACCCTTTAAGAACTGTGCTAACCATGCATCACATCAGGTGAAGTTTTGGGGGCATGAAAATACACAGTACAGAAACAGAAACAAAGGGAACGGGAGGCCTGCACAAAAATAATCCATTCAGACATTAATAATTGCCACTCACATGAACATTAATTACTAACTCAAATACACCACTCACGATATCTATCAACACTAAAATACAATAAGTCATAAGAAGAACAAAACAATGGAGAGGAAAATGCAGGGTGCAAAATGCACACATTCCATAAAACAGCTGCATTAATTAATATTCACGAACAAAGGTAAAATAAATACTACAGTCAGCTACAGTGACGAATTGTGGGATATTCTTTTTGAACAGAAGTCATGGCACTTTCTTGTTTTCCCTCATGTCTGAACTGTCTCTGTGATGTGATATTAAATCAAAATAAAAAAATGCTGATAGGATCACCGATCCAATGTCAAGTTGTGACAGCAAAAAAGTGGGTTTAATCATTATCAACTTATCGTCCTGGAACCAATTGTTTACAATTTACTATGTGAAGGGACACTGTGACCTTGACCTTTGACCTAGTGATTCCGAAATAAATAGGGCTCTTTCTTGCACCAATGCCAATCTACCTATGAAGTTTCATGAACGTAGGTGGAACCATTGTCAAATTGTCATCTGGAAACCAATTGGTTACGATTTATTATGTTCAAGGTCACTGTGACCTTGGCCTTTGACCTAGTGAGTCCAAAATAAATAGGGGTCTTCCACTCACCTAGGCCAACCTACCTATGAAGTTTCATGAACAAAAGTGGGTTTAATCATTATCAACTTATCGTCCGGAAACCAATTGTTTACAATTTACTATGTGAAGGGACACTGTGACCTTGACCTTTGACCTAGTTATTCCGAAATAAATAGGGCTCTTTCTTGCACCAATGCCAACCTACCTATGAAGTTTCATGAACGTAGGTGGAACCATTGTCAAATTATCATCTGGAAACCAATTGGTTACGATTTATTATGTTCAAGGTCACTGTGACCTTGGCTTTTGACCTAGTGAGTCCAAAATAAATAGGGATAGGGGTCTTCCACTCACCTAGGCCAACCTACCTATGAAGTTTCACGAACAAAATTGGGTTTAATCATTATCAACTTATCGTCTGGAAACCAATTGTTTACAATTTACTATGTGAAGGGACACTGTGACCTTGACCTTTGACCTAGTGATTGCGAAATACATAGGGCTCTTTCTTGCACCAATGCCAACCTACCTATGAAGTTTCATGAACGTAGGTGGAACCATTGTCAAATTATCATCTGGAAACCAACTGTTTACGATTTACTATGTTGAAGGTCACCGTGACCTTGACCTTTCACCTAGCGAGTCCAAAATAAATAGGGTTCTTCCTCTCACTGATGCCAACCTAACTATGAAGTTTCATGAACATGGGTCTAACCATTATCAAGTTATCATCTGGAAACCAATTGTTTACAATTTACTATGTTCAAGGTCCCTGTGACCTTGACCTTTGACCAAGCAAGTCCAAAATTAATAGGGTTCTTCCACTCAACGATACCAACCTACCTATGAAGTTTCATGAACATGGGTTGAACCATTATCAAGTTATCATCTGGAACCAATTGCTGCTTGGGGTCAGCTGCAAAACCCTACGCCTTTTCAAAGAAAAAGGCTGAAGAAGCTTGGAGAGGTACTGATTAGTGCCGATACGACGTTTTAGCACATACAAAAAGGTCTCCAAAAGCATAGACCTGGACGCCTTGAAGGTAACAGGTTGGACACCCTGAGAATCTAACAGATAAACTAGAAACTCTGCAATCTGTGTAATCGAAGGGTTGGAATAATGAACAGAGTGATCAGTACATCAGACCTTCCACTTAGCTGCATAGGCTAAACCAGTGGAGTGCTGCCTTGAAGAAGAAAAGCACTCCACTGCTCATCTTGAAAAACTTCTACAGAGGTGACAGGACCAGGCAAAAGAGATGCGTGAAGCCACAATGATGTCGGGTCGACATGAAACCTTCTCGGGTGACCTTGACAGAGAAGGTCGCGACGTAGATGGAGACATACTGGAACCACCGCCAACAGAGGACGGAGCTGATTGATACACACCCGCTGAGGCGACAAGGGAGCAATCAGAATGATTCAACAATTGCATGTTCATATCTTGGCTAGAACCTGAGGCAGAATCGGAACCAACAGGAAGGCGTGGCTGACTAGTCCGTTCCAATCGAGTGACAGAGCATCCTCATGGAAAGCCAGAAGATCTGGATACCGGGTCACGGAAGTGTCCACCTGATGGTTCCAACGTGTTGCAAACTGATCATTATGGGGACAACCCCAGAGATCACAAAGTGACTGGAACACTGCTCTGTGAAGCATCCATTTGGTGGAAATGACAACCCCACTGGACAGGGAGTCGGCTAGGACATTCAGATGACCGGGAATGTGACGAACCACCACACCGGAGCTGACATGCTGAGTGAGCCGTATAAGATCCTGAGCCAATTCGTACATGGGAATCGAGTGCATGCCGCCCTGGTTCCGAATGTAAGCTTCCACTGTCGAATCGGAGCTTCTTGCTCTTCTTCTGAGTTTCCGGGGAATCCACTGTCGGAAACTCAGAAGAAGAGCAAGAAGCTCCTTTTGGTTGATGTGAAGAGCTGCCTGATCCTGGTCCCAAACACCATGAAAGGAAAGACCTAGGGGATCCAACATCGCAGCCCATCCGAGTTCGCTGGCATCTGCCATCAGAACACACTCAGACATACGCAAGTCCAACGGAACTCCCTGCATAATCCACTGAACATCAGTCCAGGGAAGGTGACGACTGAGAAATGCTGGTAATTAAAGCACCAGATCCAGAGGATCAGACATTCAGCCACCAATGATCGAGCTGAAAATGTTGCAGAGGTCTGACATGCAGCCGACCTAAAGGAATGAGATCCGTCACCAAAACGCAGAGACTGAGCAGCCGGAGAATACTCTTGAGCTGTTGTGGATGTGGACTGGGTCAGAGTCAGGGCGAAAGCCGAGAGAATCACTGCACTAGCCCGGGGAACCGCCACCGCATTCAGATGAGTATGGAAGGCCATCCCCAGATGACAAAACAACTGAGAAGGGACTAGATCCGACTTCTCCTCGTGGACTCTGAACCCTAGTGATGAAAGCTGGTTCAACAGTGTGTCAACATCAGACTCTAGAAGAGCAACATTGGAGTGCCTCTGGAGGACGTCGTCCAGGTAAGCCAAAGTAGTCACCCTGCACTGTGTGCAATGGAATGCTAGCATATGCAACATCAGTTGAGTGAAGGCCCAAGGAGCTAGGTTAAGGCCGAAAGGCATGGCCTTGAACTGGTAAACTCTCCTCAGAAAAGCAAATTCCCGACGTGAACCATCTGAAGGAAACTGGGTTGGAAGTGGCACCCGTGACAAAGTGGGGCCAAAAGGATATCTTCAGACTGGACTGAACAACATCTAACACTCAATGATCAGATGTGATCGTGGCCCAACGGCTGCAAACTCTGATATAGTCCTCCAACCTGGGACGAATCGAAATGAGGACCTCCATTTTGCGACCCGATGAGGCCCATGAGAAGAGAAACCACCTCCTCTGCTAGTAGAAGGATCCGAGACCTCCCTCTGTTCCGCCGATGCTAATCCTTATCACGTGAGTAAGAGGAAGAAGCAAAGGCAGAAGGATCAGCCTTTGGCTTCGCAGATGAAGCAGAAGAGCACTTGTTAGGCTTGGAAAGGTCCCGGCCTCCAACAGAAGGCGGATCAAGCTGGCGAAACAGCAGTTGATCTTTGGAATGATGCAAGATATCATCCCAGACCGTCACCACTGAATCATGGAATAGACACGGACCCACCAAAGAAGCGGATCATAGAGCGGCCAGTGTCCAACACTGCACCGTGGCGAACTAATTCCAGATTAGTGTTACAGGCATGTGTATGAGTAAGATGCAAGAGCACCTTAGAAATCACATGCAAGGGAGCCTGTATGTCAGCAAACTTATCTGGAGGCAGATAAGCAGCCAAGGCAGAGACAACATGATCTGTGAGAAAGCATGCCCAGCATCTCTGGATAAGCCCAACAGGGACTCCAAAGTTGCCATAGGAATAACAGTGACTTGGGCTTGAAAAGGGAGGAGGTAGTCCTGATCCAAGACTGTCAAGGTCAGGCAGACTGATTGGCGGAATCTTAGGAACGATAATGCACAGGGGGCAAAATGGTATCAGCTCTAGTGAAGAACGAAGTCTTCATAGCCTTGAAACTCAACTTAAGAGTCCAATGCTGCAAAAGCTTTGACCACCTGTACCGACTGGTACGGTCGAAGGCACCCTGAAGCAGGTTGCTCCAAACGCTGTAGGCACATGACCGACACTCGTGGCCTGGCTGAAACCTCCGGCTGGTCTGATGGTTTAATTTCTGGACGGAACTCAAACACAAAGTCAAGAGTCATCCCAATTCAAAAGACTAATGGCTCTCAACGTCAGGTGTGTCTGACCCATCTTCAGAGTCAGAAGACATATAGCCCATCTCGGGCATACCAGCCGAAGCCTCCCATGGTGTAGGAACATCGGAGGATCAGAAAGCGGCCTGCTTTCAATTCTGGGAGGAGGCGCCGCCGAGGGTACTGAGAAAACACCAGTAGCCTCGCTGGAGAAAATGGGAAAGCTCTTGGAAAGAACCTGCGTAAGCAAGGAGGGGGCCTCCCTAAGCTCATGGCCCAAATCTACCGATCGGAAGTGGGAAGGAACAGGCAAAGTGGCTTCACATCTGACCCTTTTAACCAGCGAACGGTCACAATCCACAAGAACACCCGGCGCAGAGCGACGGGTGGCAGCCAAAACATCCGAAAGGCAGATGTCCAGGCTGCACAGATTGTGCTGATCCTGCTAAACTGGCCAAAAGACCAGAGACCAGAATGCATGGACGGTAGCATAGCAGAGTCCATGGTGAACCCATCAAGGACATCTGAATCCAAACCAAAACATGCTTGGTCCGATGGCTGGGAGACTGAAGCAGAGGAACTGGCCGGCAACCACATCCGACTTAGGAGAGTTGAAGTCAGGAAAGGTTGAGGCCCAGAACCCACGTCCAACGAAGCAGAAAACACTGCAGACCCATGCAGGGATAAACTGAGGCCGGATGAAATAGTGACCGATGACGTCATTGATGGAGCAGCAGCGGCAGGAGTGGATACATCAGTAGCTGTTGACAAAGGTGGAAAAGCAGAAAGAGCAACCGAGAGCGGCTCCAAAGGAGGAGTCACAACACTAGTGACGGCTTCAGATGTTAATGGAGGGGGATAGCAGTCCCAGAACCAGGCATCTCTTTCTTTGCCCGAAAGTCAGCAGCTACCTCGCACCACAAGAAAAGACTGCAAAACCACGACAGAGGAGGTAGAACTCTCCCCAGACATGGTTGGTTCGGGAGGCTCCAAACAACTGCGTTCCCCTTTGCGCAGGCGCAACTGCCACATGCCAAACTACACGATAGACTGAAGCCCAAAAGGTGGAAGACCAAGAAAAACACCGCCCACAGGGTCTTTCGACGGAACACCGATATCAAGTGGTGCATGAATCTTGGGAATCTTCAACATGCTAAAGCAACAAACATCGCCCGCAAGGTAATGACCTAGGCATATCTGGGAAGAGCAATGTAGATGGGAAGGTGAACCCCAAAAAAAATAAAATCAGGGCACCCCCAGCTACCAGAGAAAGGTGGCAGGAAACAAAGGCCCAATGGGAACAGAAAAGTACCCCAAAAGCCAAAAAGGGAAAAAATGGGCAGAAATTCGACCCTCAGCAGAGGGGAGAAAAGTTGCCACCACAGCCCCTAGTTGACACCTAACTCAGAAAAAAAGCAGAACCCAAAGGGTTAGCATTAATGAACAAGAGACAGAAACAGCACGGTATGCGAAAATCGATACAGAGATATAACACAAAAATATGGTGAATAATCAAGAGAGTTTTGCAAAAACACAGCCCTGTATGTCTGGATGGTGAAGCAACAGCTATGAGTCCACAATTCAGAACAGGAACATCGTCCACATTGAGTCAATAGGTATCACTGTTGATGAGCAAAAAGAAATGGATCTTCACAAGATGGTTGAAGAAAAAAGAATGACTCGTTGGTTATACGTCTGTGCACTGGTACCAGGAAGCCATGGATTAGTACAGAGAAGAGTGTCCCCTACTGGGAGTGTGCTGACTGCACTTGACCCAAGTTTTAGCTTATTTTTTCTTGCTGCTTTTGCACCACTTTTTCTTTCCCAGATCGCTTGGGAAAGAACAAAATAGAGAGTATACTTCCGAGTTAGGGGAGTCCACTGTAGTGCAAGCCTGTAGTAAACAATTGTGAGGTAGGTTGATAAGAAATTCCCTCATATTGCACTAAGTTAAACTTTGGGTTCCAATAGAGAGCACAAATATTAACCCAAGGGCCCAAGTTGAACAAACATGAATCTGAGTTGAACAAACGTGAATCTGCCCCCTTCCCCAAGATGTTGTATACCAAATATGAAAGCATTCTGACCGGTGGATCTGAGGAAATTTACTCATATTGCACTAAGTTAAAATTTGGGCTCCAATAGAGAGCCCAAATATTCACCTAGAGACCCAATTTGAACCAACCTGAATCTGATCCCCCTAGAGATGTTACACACAAATAGGAAAGCATTCTGAATGGTGGATCTAAAGAAGATTTTTAAAAGAAATTCTCTCATATTGCACGAAGTTAAACTTTGAGCTCCAATAGAGAGCCCAAATATTAACCAAGGGCCCAAGTTGAACAAACCTGAATCTGCCCCCCTCCCCCCCCCCCCCTATCCCAGAAATGCTGTATACCAAATATGAAAGGATTCTGATGGGTGGATCTGAGGAAGATTTTTAAAGAAATTTCCTCATTTGTGCTAAGTTAAAGTCGAGCTTCCACAGAGAGCCCAAAAATTAACCCAGATACTAGATTTGAACAAACCTGAATCTGACCCTCCTAGAGATGTTGTATACCAACTATCAAAAGATTCTGACCAGTGGATCTGAAGAAGATTTTTAAAGATCATTCCCCATATTGCACTAAGTTAAAATCCCCTCCCCCCCCCCCCACCCCCATAGGAAGCCCAAATATTAACTGATTAACTTGTTTCGAACAAACTTGAATCTGTCCCTAGTAAAAATGATGTATACCAAATAATAAAAGTAAAAGATTTTAAAGCTTATTCCCCATATTGCGCTAAGTGGAGATTCAGGCTCCTGTATTGAGCCCAAATATGAAACAAGGGGCTTCATCTGAAGACATTTGTACCTGACCCTCTATGGATGCTGTATACCAAATATCAAAAGATTCTGATCAGTGGTTCTGGAGAAGAAATTTTTTTCAATATTTGCAAATATGCTGACTCAGGATTCTTTCGATGCACACCCCCCCCCCCCCCCCCCCCCCCCCCCTCCCACCCTACTGAACACGCGGACACAACCGATGGCAATTTTTTTCTACCACTCCATTCTACTGGTCCTAAGGATGCTTCCAACCACATAACAATTTTCTGTTCCCCGTGGTTTGGGAATTATGGGCGTTTGAAAATATTTCTATTTTTGACTCCAGGGGTTCAAAAAGGGAACATGGGAAATTTTTTTTGGCATGAATCGAGTACTTATGACCCAATAATACCATATACCAAATTTGGTTCACATTGGTTCAGAATATAGAAATTTTGGGCAGAGCCAAAAATCTTGCCCCTCCCATTTATTGCTCCACGAACTTCGTTTGAACAAACTTGATTCTACACCTCAAAAGGAAGCTCCATACCAAATATCAAGTCATTGTACCCAAGGGTTCATGAGAAGATTTTTTTAGAATTTTGGAGCATTTTCCCCCACCCCCTCCCTGTGGAGCGTGGCAACTTTATTTGAACGAACTTGAATTGACATGTGATAAGGACCACACATATCAAATTTGGTTCAATTTAGCCCAGAGGTGTTGGAGGAGAAGTCGATAATGTAAAGTTAACAATGGACGGCGGACAGAAAGTGATCAGCAAAGTTCCCACAGAGCTTTGCTCAGGTGAGCTAATAAAACTATCACTGGGTGTGGTTTTAGCAGTATCATATTGCAATTTGCGATGCAATATGTCATATACATTAATACTGTATTGTTATTTCTCTTCGCGAAATGCGACACAATTTCATATGTATGTACAAAATAAATATTTATTTAACTGGTTGAGGGCTAGATTAGTTTTGGTGGTCTGAATTCGTTCTTTTAAAATTGTTTTATTACAAATTATTGGATAGTGTCAACAGGCACTCTCCAATAATTTGTAATAGAACAAATTTGTATAAACAAACTATTATTTACCTTTGACTGAATACGAAACATGGTTAAGAAAAATGTTGGATTTTGCACTGGTACCTCAGTCTTTTTGAAAGGATTAATTGAGGCTTTTAGCACTCAACCAGTTAAAATACTCATCATTTTTAGGCTTTCCCAAACCCAGTTTGGGAAAGACTATTGTTATTCCTCTTTCTCAAAGTTTTTCTTCTCTATTTTTTTTTTTTTATTTTTTTTATATTTTTTTTTATTTTTTATTTTTATTTTTTATTTTTTTTTTTCCTCCCTGAATTTTGTCTGTTGAACTGCTCGAAAACAAGCTGTATCATTTTGACCAAATTTGGCACACTTATGTAATGTCATAAAATCTTGTGAAATGCGGTATTGTCATATCTGTGAAAACGAGTGTTTTTAAAATATTCTGCCAAAACCTTCAAAATTTCACCATTTTTCGAATGTCTCAAAACTGTTTACAGTTATTTAGTTCAAATTTTCCACACATTTAGAGCATAATATGATACACCACAATCACCACTCAGATCTTTCAACTTTAACCCCCACTGGCCAAAAATGACATATAGAATTTTTCTTCAAAATTGACCAACTTCAAGGACAAATTTCTCTAATAACAAGGTTGTTGTAACAATTATTTTGGTTTGGATAGATGCAACAATGATTGCGGAAGAAAGTTACTGTTTACTTGTTAATTTCAGATTTAACCCTCAAGCACAATGAGGGTGAGAATAAGAGTACCATTTGAAAATGACAAAATTAGCCAACTTTGGTTGCTTTTTCCATCATTTTGGAAAAGGGTTAATTTCAAACACTTTTCGTGTACGTATTCACAATTGACTACCGAGCATATTTGCTGTTGTAAGTTTGGTTGTAAAGTTTAACCCTATCCCATTCTGGTTGCTTAAAAGTAGGTACCGTCCAAAAAAACTCCAATTTTTTCAGAATTTGGTAAGTTTAGGTGACGATTTACTCCATTTTTAATTGCTTGAGCTCTGAATGTTTTCTATAGCTGCTTGCAGCAGTCAAAGTATGACAAATTTTG
The DNA here is from genome assembly GCA_031216915.1 of Pictodentalium vernedei. Classification (NCBI taxonomy): domain Eukaryota; kingdom Metazoa; phylum Mollusca; class Scaphopoda; order Dentaliida; family Dentaliidae; genus Pictodentalium; species Pictodentalium vernedei. Next base: position 673,675,061 of record CM062297.1, on the reverse strand, counting down.
TTCTATATGTTATTATTAAAAATTTAACCCTTGGCAGATTTGAGACTTCCCATAAGGGTACTGTCGGAATATTTGTTATTTTCGCCAACTTCAAGAGCAAATTTTTCTAATTACATGGTAGTTGTAATAATTATTTTGATATGGCTAGATGCAACAATGATTGTGGAAGAAAGTTACTGTTTACTTCTTAATCTCACATTTAACCCTCTAGCACAATGAGGGAGAGAATAAGAGTACCGTTTGAAAATACCAAAATTAGCCATTTTTGGTTGCCTTTTCTATCATTTTGGAAAGGGTTAATTTCAAACACTTTTCATATACGTTTTCACAACTGACTATCGAGCATATTTGCTGTTGTTAGTTTGGTTGTAAAGTTTAACCCTATCCCATTCTGGTTGCAAAAAAGTAGGTATCATCCAAAAAAATTCCAATTTTTTCAGAATTTGATAAATTTTGGTGGCGATTTACTCCATTTTTTATTGCTTGAGCTCTGAATGTTTTCTATAGCTGCTTGCAGCAGTCAAAGTATGACAAATTTTGTCTATATGTTATTATTAAAAATTTAACCCTTGGCAGATTTGAGACTTCCCATAAGGGTACTGTCAGAATAATTGTTATTTTCGCCAACGTTTACATGCACTTTCTCCGCACTGGAGCCATATTGTCTCAAAACCTTTTCCATGAGAGGATTGGGCCTTCATCCAAGAACAATTTTGCTGTTATATATTTTATTCAAAGTTTTAACCTTCACCCAGTTTTCGGGCCTTGAATTTGAGTGCCCCAAAATTCTTCATAAAATTGGCTAATTTGGAGCTCACTTTTCTTCCATTTTCGAAAGGAATATCGAAAAATGATTTACATGTTCGTATTTACAATTGCCTACCGAGCATATTTGCTGTTGTAAGTTTGGTTGTAAAGTTTAACCCTATGCTCGTTCTGTTTGCATAAAGATAGGTGCAGTCCAAAAAAACTCTTGTTTTCAGAATTTGTAAGTTTAAGTGACGATTTACTCCATTCCTAATTGATTGAGCGCTGAACGTTTTCTATGGCTGCATGCAGCAGTCATAGTATGACAACTTTTGTTTTATATGTCATTATTAAAAGTTTAACCGTGGCAGATTCAAGACTTCCCATATGGGTATGGTCGGAATAATTTTAATTTTCATAAAATCACTGAATACTGATAAGCGTGCAGTGGTAGTTTGGAACAGAATATCCGAACATGCTTTTGAAATTCGGATTCACAGTTCAGTTCCAAGAATATTTTCTGTTATAAGGTTGCTGTAAAGTTTAACGCAATCCCTGTCTAAGATTGCATAATGGTAGATGTCGTCGAAAAAAACCCTCATTTTTTCAAAATTTAGTAGGTTTAAGTGACAATTTACTCCATTCCTAATTCATTGAGCACTGAATGTTTTCTATGCCTGCATGCAGCAAGCATAGCATGACCACTTCTGTTTTATACGTCATTATCAAAAGTTTAACCCTTGGCCTATTTAGGAGTTCCCATGTGGGTATTGTCGGAATAATTGTTTTTTTCTTAAAATCAATCCCTGAATATATTGGTAACCATGCAGTGGCCTATCAGTGGTGCTACATGAAGCCGCAAATAGTTAAGGTTGAAAAGTTCATCAAATAGACAAAACATAATACCTAACTCAGCCGGTGACAGGTAAATAATGAATGGAAAAGTCGTTGAGTTGAGAATAAAGCAGGGACGAATCGTGCCCTCTGTTTCCACCTGATCCACGGTATTTCCACGTGGTCCCGGCACTTGACAAAGATACTAAACTGTCGGGCAGGGACAGTAGGAAACATTCTGAGAATTTCAGGTTGCTGCCTTGCATGTTCGGGACATAATTGGAATATATCCGACATTGTATCTGTCGGATATATTCCAATTATGTCCCGATCACTTCAACCCGACTGTCCACATGGGGGCACCATGACGCCGTGTACTAAGGCATACTGGACGTCGATGGTGCACATGTCTTCAACCAATCTAACCCTGCCTCTGCTACAGTGCGGAGGCACTATGTTGGGGAGCTGGCAGCTGCTTGTCATTGCTCGGTGGTTCTCTCTGGGTACTCCTGCTTCCTCCACCCATACAACTGTCACCGACATAATATGACCTTGGCTGTTAATGTGTCGTTAAAACCTAATAAATAAATCCAGTACCAGTTTTGCTAGTACAAATATAAGTACCGTCAAACAGAATTCATTTTCTGATTAATTTCGTACTTTTCTGTACTCACCTTCCCTGAGTAAGATTGGTATACCTTTTCAATCTCAGATTTAACCCTCAAGCACAATGAGAGTGAGAATAAGTGTACCATTTGGAAATACCCAAATTATCCAACTTTGGTTACTCTCTACTATCATTTTGGAATGGGTTAATTTGAGACACTTTGCTTTGCTATATGCAGAGATGTTTAATCAATAAATCCGACTTTAGTTTTGTTCTGGGACTTAATGAAACATGTGCTTTGGCCACTTAAAAATAGCACTGTCTGCAAAAAATGACTGAGTGAATACTCACTTGTCCAAAAACAAAAAGAAAAGAGCTCTTTGTGCTTTCCATAACTGCTTTCAAAAATCAATGGGGAACAAATGTTGTATTATATGTTTTGGTGTTCCGTGTTATCCAACACCAGTTTGGCCGTACAAATATGAATACCGCCAGGAAAGAAAGCACATTTTCTCAGTGGTAGACTGTTTGACTTCTATGATAGAGGTCCCAAGTTTGATCCCTATCTGGGACGACCCACGTAATGTCCTTGGGCAAGGCCCTTTATCCCAGTTGCCAACATGGGGGCACGATGATGCCATGTACTAAGGCGTACTGCATATCAATGGTGCACCCTGCTTCAGCGGAGCTTGAACATAATTAGAATGTTGAGCTGACAGTTGCTTGTCGATGCTCGGTGGTTCTCTCTGGGTCCTCCGACTTGTCATGGTCACGATTAGCCATTGTGGATAAGTATGTGACCGTAAACACCAATAAATAAATACCGTCAGGGAAACCCTCTGTGAAATCCTTCTGTCAATAAATATCAAAGTAGTAATGTAATGCAAGAAATATTAACAAGCTGTTCAACATCCCTTTAATCAACCCATTTTGACTTGAACTGTACCCACCACTGTGTATACTAGCTCTCTAGATGGTTTAAACCATATCAAATAAACAACTAATTTGTGTGTGACAGTAACTCATATTACATGTATTTCATTGTATCTGAAACAGATATGTTGGAAAAATTGTGAAATCATGGAGTAGGAAGCTTACCCTCGTTTGTTGACAAATCACACACATTCACAAACAGACAGAATGATAGAGAATTAATTATTGTAATTTAAGGTCACTTTCAGCATCTACAGCTATATCATGACCATAATATAGGTATTTATTCAAGTCCAGGTATTCATTGCACAGGCGTACAGGGCCCCCCCCCCCCCCCCCCCCCCCCCCCCCCCCCCCCCCCCCCCCACGTGGGAAGTTAATTTGGGATGAAGTGTCTTGCTCAAAGACACAATGTGGTTGCCACAAGTGGGATTCGAACCGAGGACTTCTTGGATTGCAACAATCATCTCTACCTTCTGAGCCACCGTGCTCCCGTAATATGCAGTAATAGAGCTCTTTATGTGTACTTGTGTGATTATAAATGAATAATATTAATGTGGATACGGTCCCATTGAATCAACTTGTACAGTATAATGGTCAGTTCACTTGCAACTTCTAAGTGATGAGATAGGAAAACAACATTTTGTGTGGAAAACCAAAATGTTTTGTGGTCATTTCTGGCAACTAAATTGTCCGAAATTTTCTGGCATATTGGCTGAAAAATCGGCTCCTTCCTGACTCAGGGTTGGGTTGGGGCACAGTCCTTCATGAAACCCGGCCTGTACGCCCATAATTCATATGTACTAATTTTTTCCAAAGCACAAAGGAATCACTTGTTTTGCTTTCTATCAAAATATTCTGTAATTATTGAAGAGCAAATTTTGTGTTAAATGTTTTGGTGTCCTGCTGTATCTCAAATATCTGTTTTGGCTGCATAAAAACTAGTAGCATCACAAAAACTTTGATTTCCACTAAATTTTCTGTTTTCAAAACTGATCGATAGTTTTGTGTACAATACAGTTTGCCTTTTCACATTAAAAAGTTGGGAAAGCCCGTAATTTGTCCAACAAATTACAATTCTCTAGTTTATCTCCATTTTAGTTGTTCTATATTGCTTATGTGTTGTATGATCTCTGATACAAAAAAAAAATTATCAGTGAAATCAAAATGGAATCTCTAGTATTTAATTTTAGGCTCTCACAACTGGATTTTAGGCATTGGCAAATCATTCCATCAGGAATAAAAAATAAAAATAAGAACCCGCCCTCCCTCATTTGTTTTTTAAAAAAAAAGCCTTAGAATCCATTAGTTAATTTTGTTTGGCTTCAAATACAAAATCAGGATGCAGTTGGTGCAGTTTGCATATCTCTTGTTGATTACGTTTGCCATGAAGTCAATAAACCACCCCACGAACACAAGTCTCCTGTTCTTTCAGTTTTTAAATAAGTACCAACAAAACAGAATTGAAAACTTACTTTTTTCCATCAGGAAGAGATATCCTTGTCTTGTGAAACCCTTCACTGTCCCTGTTTGATCTGGTTTCTAATAATAAGGAAAGTAAAAATAAATTATTTTTAAATCCTCTCCTAACATGACTTGTATACACAATACTTGCAATATTTTTTCCAGAATTAAAAATAAGAACAAAGAGGCAGAGCAGATGGATGTTCCCTGAACATGAAAGAAAAATAGAAGGCATGACAGCAATTGTCAGTAATATAATGGTGAGAAACATCCATCAAAGAAGTGTGGGTGTTTGTTTTGAGCCTATCATGACAGGAAGAAGGTCATGATACAACACCCTTCGAGTCATGAGCAAGTGTATTGTGCAGAGTATAAACGAGATATTGACAGTGAATCATTTTTTAAGATCCAGACAAAGTTAGATTTTACAAATGGTCTGCAACCTTAACCTTGGAGTTATGACCTTTAGTCAAGGTCATGACCTTTGGTCAAGGTCATGAAACAACCTTGAGTAATGATCAAGCATTGTGTGGATAGGGTTCCTGGCAGCAAGGACTAATACAATTCAAGGCTATTCAAGGCCGTTTCTTGACATATTTCAGCATTTTTCAAGGCCTTTCAATTGCCAAATTCAAGGATTTTCAAGGCCCTGTCTTCACTAGTCCTAACTATAACCCTCCAGTCATTACCCCCCTCCTCCGACTTCCCTTCAAGAGAAGTGGGAGGAGGGGGTATTGAATGGAGGTTTCTAGATAAGACTACACCTTCATGAACTCAAGACATATAAAACTATATAGTTATGTTAACAGCTTAATCAGCATTTTTATTTCGTGAATACTCAAGGCTTTTCCAGGCCTCATGGCACATTTTCCAGGATTTCAAGGCCTTGAATGACCCTTAGTCAAATTCAAGGCCATTGCTTAAATCCAAGGCCTTTCGGAAACCTTGGTGCAGGATGAACAAGTCCTGTCAATGGAGGAATTGTTTATGGACCAGATAAAATTAAAAAGGATGACCAGTCACAGACCTTGACCTTGGAGTTATGACCTTGGGGCCATAAGCCAGCATTGTGTGACATATGCAAACAAGAAGAATGTTACTAAGGTAACACATGCCCCCCTTGTGACCTTCACCCTGCAGATGCGGCGGAAACTATTATAAGCGACACACCTTCTGACTGTCCTTAACATTTGTAAAAAGTTTAACAATTGTACTATGATTTGTTTCTGAGTTATGGCTAAGACACGAATATTGACCTTGAAATGTGACCTTGACCTTGAAGGTACGAACCCAGCTATGGTGTGTGACACATCCTCCCATGGACCATTATAATTGTGTGAAGTTTGATGACTCTGGCCCTAACAGTTTTCGAGTTATTGGCTCGGACACACACACACACACACACACAGACGGCACACGCACATTTCAATCACAAAATGCCACCCGACCTAAGTCAGGGGGCATAAAAATCTGTTCAGGGAATCATTTTTATGAACCAGACAAAATTAGAACAGACGAATGGTCCATGACACTGACCCCAAAAAAGAGAAGCTTAGAATATGCAACTTATCATGAAATTCTTTCACTGAGCCAAGCAAACTGTGATGTACCGGTAATACACAGTTGTAAATAGCTCAGCGAGCTCTTTCCAACAGTGTTTCACATTACAGCATTTCATTTCCCAAGTCAAAGAACACTAAGTTTTATCATCATTGTAAAGAAGATAATGGTTCAGGAACAGCTAACAAATGAATACCATGAGCAATTCATGTAAGCATTTGTACTATTTGTGTTATGTCTAAATGATGAGCCAACCTGTCCCAAGATGGGGAGCCCTGCTAATGTGATGGAAAATTTCTAGCTGCACTGTATAAAAGTTTCCAGCTGGTGCAGTCTGAATGATGGAGTCTCCAAGTCATGGAATTATAAACTCCCCATTTAACAACCTATTAATTGAAAATAGAATAGGTTTTCATTTTTGGAATTCACTTTACAACTCTTTCCACAATACATTCCAATGAAGGGTCATATTATTTATTTATTGGTGTTTAAGGTCACATACTTATGCACAATGGCTAATCGTGACCGTGACAGTTTTACGGGTGGAGGAAGCCGGAGTACCCGGAGAGAACCACCGAGCAACGACGAGCAGCTGTCAGCTCCCCAACATCGTAACTCTGAACTCTGCACCGCAGCAAAGGCAGGGTTAGATTGGTTGAAGACATGCGCACCATCGACGTGCAGTACGTCCGAGTACACAGCGTCATCGTGCCCCCATGTAGGCAATCGGGCTGAAGTGTCTTGCCCAAGGACACAACGCGGTTGCCGCAGGTGGGATTCGAACCGAGGACCTCTTGGCTTGCAGCCTGCACCTCTACCAACTGAGCCACCGCGCCCCTAATGAAGGGTCAAAAGCTGAGTTTAAATGCTTTTTGAGAATATTACTGGCTAGTTTTGGCCATTATGCTGGGTAAAGAGTTTCTATAGATGAGATTTACACTAACGCTGAACAGTGCAGAGGGTTCGTTACTCAGTAATAATGAAAATGTTTTATAACCAGAAAGTGTAAAACTGTGCCATGCACAGGGTTAGTCACACTTGCTGGTTACAAAAAATTGGGATTCATTATTTATTTATTGGTGTTTAAGGTCACATACTTCTGCACAATGGCTAATCATGACCACAACATGAAGGGAAAGTCAACGTCATTCAATCGTTTATGCCCCATGTTGCCTATTTTAGAGGACTTGCACCCCAAGCATTAGTGACTGAGTCCTATTTTATAAAATGATGCTTGTTTACCACAGTAAACAAGCACTGCCCAACTTCCCGGTGTCCCCATGGGGGACAAAAAATTGGTAACTGACATAATACACACTACATAAAAATGTACACTCACTAAGGCTGTGCAACGCATAGGGTTTAGTCATGTAACAAAGATGATCTTATTTATAACCAGAAAGAAAATGGTGACTAACCGTGGACATTGTACAAAGTTAGTTGTAAGCTGGCATACACTGACTAACCATAGGCATTGCACAGGATGAGTTGATATCACACACTACATGAAATTATACACTGACCAAGGCTGTAAAAATGCACAGGTTTAATTGGCTACGCTACACGTTACAGAGTGCAGGATTCAAGGTACTTATACTTGGTTGTGCAAATTTTTTTGAAGAGAATGCAGAAAATGAAAATGTATTCTATTTTCAATTAATAGCTGTTTTTTTATGTGATCGATAATGAATGCAAATGAACATACTGGTCACATTGATTGTTTTAAGAAAAAACAAGAGCTATGCCTGGCATTGCATGATATGCCCAGTAGGTAATTTCCAAGTCGAAAATGCCTATAACTCTTGTAAAAATCGTCGGGTAAAGCCCCAATTTGAACTCAACCTGCATTTTGATATATCTAAGGCAAAAACCAAGTTTGGTCCTGATCTATAAATCCAAATTCAAGTTATTATACGGAAATGGAAAAGTTCACGGATGGATGGATGGACATACTCACAGACAGACGGACAGACCAATCACATAATATGTCCTGTTTTTTCAAAACAGGCATATAGAAATAGGCTAAGTAACAATCAGTCACCCAATTTGTACACTTCTGATTTTGAAAGATAAACAATTCTATTTTGAAACTATTTATAAAAGACATTTACACTGTCATTGGATGATCCTGGTACATGAATGCAAAGCATTTTGTCTTTGAGCAAAACTAATTATCTGACAACACAGAAATACTGCACTCTGTTTTTAACAATTGTTCTTCTCATAAAATTCAATCAGTCCTTCATAAAAGGTTTCTGATTTTGGTTTCATGTTAATTATTTCTGTTCTTCTCTGAGCCATTTTGGACAGACCCTCAGTTCCCCAATTAAAATACAACTGTAGCTCACCAGTTGGACATTTTGATTGTATATGAATTTGTGAATGTCCTCAATATCCAGTTTAAGGACAGCACCACAATGTGTTGGCATTTTAAGCAATCAAGTGCACTCTATTTATAGAACTCATAAGTAGAAGGGGGAATGGTGGCACAAGTAAGGCTGTCACGAATGATTGAAAAATCGATCAACCGTCGATTGAGGTCATAATCGATGATTTATTTCAATGATCAATTATTTGCCTGGACATGTGCTGTCATACTACCTTTTTGTTAAACAAAGGGGAAATATTGATTCACATGCTATTGTTTCACATAAAGGACCTATTTCGACAACAAATGTGTGTGTGAACAGGGTTAAAACATAAAACCAATATACAGCTTCAAGTCGCGGCACCACGCAAGTTAAAGTTAGCTGAAACTCAGTCATCATTGTATGCGTGATCAGTAAGTTGAATTTGACCCTAGCTTTCAAAGTGTTCAAGTGTCAAACACCAATAAATAAATGAAAGTGTCAATGACACTGTAGCTTAACTTGTGTGTTGTGTTTGATGAAAAGGATAAAGTTCAATGTTTATGAAAGGATTATGAAATAAGACAAGAATTGTCATAATTGGGAATATGTTCATTTCTGTTCCCTGTGTGCTATGTTTATGATAAAAATAATATGAGGTGTACACTGTACTAAAGAGCTGAGGGGTGGGTTAATATAACCTCACAGTTAATGTATGTGGCCCTCACAGTTAACGTATATCAACAAAAGTTACCAAGTTACGGTGAAATTATTCCAAAACGAGGCATCCTATCAAGTTACATTAAAATCCCCTCATAAATATGGCCTGTAGACTGTGCTAAAGGTTTTCGGGCTTTGGGCCCCTGTAGCCGTCAGTTTCCCAATTGCGTCCAAAGGGGATGTTCTCATCTAGACATTATATGAAGTCAATCTACCAAGTTACAATGAAATCCCTTAATAAATATGACCTGTAGACTGCGCTAAAGGTTCTTGGGCTTTGGGCTCTGGCAGCCATCATGGCTGAATGAACGCAACCAAAAGGGGACACTCTCATCTGGACACTATTTGGAGTCATCCTACCAAGCTACAATGAAATCCCTTCATAATTATGACCTGTAGACTGTTCTAAAGGTTTTCGGGCTTTGGGCCCCTGAAGCCGTCACAGTTGCCCAATCATGTCAAAAAGGGGATGTTCTCATCTAGACATTATATGAAGTCAACCTACCAAGTTACAATGAAATCCCTTAATAAATATGACCTGTAGACTGCGCTAAAGGTTTTTGGGCTTTGGGCTCTGGCAGCCATCATGGTTGAATGATCGCAACCAAAAGGGGACATTCTCATCTGGACACTATTTGGAGTCATCCTACCAAGCTACAATGAAATCCCTTCATAAATATGACCTGTAGACTGTTCTAAAGGTTTTCGGGCTTTGGGCCCCTGAAGCCGTCACAGTTGCCCAATCATGTCCAAAAGGGGACGTTCTCATCTAGACATTATATGAAGTCAACCTACCAAGTTACAATGAAATCCCTTCATAAATATGACCTGTAGACTATGCTAAAGGTGTAGACTGTGCTAAAGGTTTTCGGGCTTCGGGCTCGGGCAGCCATCATGGTTGAATGATCACAACCAAAGGAGACACTCTCATCTGGGCATCATCTGGAGTGCGAAGTTACAATGAAATCCCTTCATAAATATGACCTGTAGACTGTACTCAAGGTTTTCGGGCTTCGGGCACCTGTAGCCATCACAGCTGACCAATCACGACCAAAATGGGATGTCATCATCTAGGCATTATATGGAGTCAACCTAACAGGTTACAATGAAATCCTTCTATACATATAACCTTTTGTCTATGCTTAAGGTTTTTGGGCTCGGGCACCCATCAAGGCTGAATGATCACGGCCAAAATGGGACGTTCTCATTTAGACATTATTTGGAGCCATCCTACCAAGTTACAATGAAATCCCTTCATAAATATGACCTGTAGACAGTGCAAAAGGTTTTCGGGCTTTGGGCACCTTTAGCCGTCAAAGTTGCCCAATCATGTCCAAAAGGGGACGTTCTCATCTAGACATTATATGAAGTCAACCTACCAAGTTACAATGAAATTCCTTGATAAATATGACCTGTAGACTGTGCTTAAGGTTTTCGGGCTTTGGGCTCGGGCAGCCATCATGGTTGAATAATTGCAACCAAAGGGGACAATCTCATCTGGGCATCATTTGGAGTGATCCTACGAAGTTACAATGAAATCCCTTCATAAATATGACCTGTAGACTGTGCTCAATGTTTTTGGGCTTTGGGCACATGTAGCAATCACAGCTGACCAATCACGACCAAATGGGGATGTCATCATCTAGTCATTATATGGAGTCAACCTAATAGGTTACAATGAAATCCTTCCATAAATATGACCTTTTACCTATACTAAAGGTTTTTGGGCTCAGGCACCCATCAAGGCCGAATGATCGCGATCAAAATGGGATGTTCTCATCTAGACATTATTTGGAGTCATCCTACCAAGTTACAATGAAATCCCCTCATAAATATGACCTGAAGACTGTGCTAAAGGTTTTCGGGCTTTGGGCACCTTTAGCCGTCACAGTAGCCCAATCATGTCCAAAAGAGGACGTTCTCATCTAGACATTATATGAAGTTAACCTACCAAGTTACAATGAAATCCATTCATAAATATGACCTGTAGACTGTGCTAAAGGTTTTCGGACTTCGGGCTCGGGCAGCCATCATGGTTGAATGAACGCAATCAAAGGGGACAATCTCATCTGGGCATCATCTGGAGTGATCCTGCGAAGTTACAATGAAATCCCTTCATAAATATGACCTGTAGACTGTGCTCAAGGTTTTCGGGCTTCGGGCACCTGTAGCCATCACAGTTGACCAATCACGACCAAAAGGGGATGTCATCATCTAGGCATTATATGGAGTCAACCTAACAGGTTACAATGAAATCCTCTATAAATATAACCTTTTGCCTATGCTAAAGGTTTTTGGGCTCGGGCACCCATCAAGGCTGAATGATCATGGCCAAAATGGGACGTTCTCGTCTAGACATTATTTGGAGTCATCCTACCAAGTTACAATGAAATCCCCTCATAAATATGACCTGTAGACTGTGCTAAAGGTTTTCGGGCTTCGGGCACCTTTAGCCGTCACAGTAGCCCAATCATGTCCAAAAGGGGACGTTCTCATCTAGACATTATATGAAGTTAACCTACCAAGTTACAATGAAATCCCTTCATAAATATGACCTGAAGACTGTGCTAAAGGTTTTCGGGCTTCGGGCTCGGGCAGCCATCATGGCTGAATGATCGCAACCATAGGGGACAATCTCATCTGGGCATCATCTGGAGTGATCCTGCAAAGTTACAATGAAATCCCTTCATAAATATGACCTGTAGACTGTGTTCAAGGTTTTTGGGCTTCGGGCACTAGTAGCCATCACAACTGACCAATCACGACCAAAAGGGGATGTCATCATCTAGGCATTACATGGAGTCAACCTAACAGGTTACAATGAAATCCTTCCATAAATATGACCTTTTGCCTATGCTAAAGGTTTTTGGGACGTTCTCATCTAGACATTATTTGGAGTCATCCTACCAAGTTACAATGAAATCCCTTCATAAATATGACCTCTAGACTGTGCTAAAGGTTTTCGGGCTTTCGGCCCCTGTAGCCGTCACAGTTGCCCAATCATGCCCAAAAGGTGACTTTCTCATCTAGACATTGTATGAAGTCAACCCACCAAGTTACAATGAAATTCCTCAATAAATATAACCTGTAGACTGTGGTAAAGGTTTTCGGGTTTTGGGCTCGGGCAGTCGTCGCGGTTGGCAGATCATGCCCAAATGGGGAAATTCTCATCTAGACATCATAAGGAGTCATCCTACCAAGTTACAATGAAATCCCTCCACATTAAACATGACCTGCAGACTGTGCTAAAAGTTTTTGGGTTTCGGGCTTGGGCAGCCATCACGGTTGATAGATCATGTCCAAAAGGGGACGTTCTCATCTAGGCATTATACAGAGGCATCCTACCAAGTTACAATGAAATCCCTTCATAAATACGACCTGTAGACTGTGCTAATGGTTTTCGGGTTTTGGGCTCGGGCAGCAATACCGGTTGCCCGATCGCGACCAAGAGGGGGCGTTCTCATCAAGACATGACCCCAAACCTGCATATGAAATTTAATTAAAATCAGACAAGAACTGCGGGGTGTAGCCCATGCTAAAGGAAAATGTGAACAGACGTCACAGACTCACAGATTAACAGACTTCTGCACGCGTGATGGCAATAGCTTATCTTGACTATGTCAAGTTAAGCTAATGAGTAAATAAATAAAATAAATCCCTGGAAAGATTGAGCCTCCAAGGGAAAGCATTTTCACACTGAACAGGGGCTGAATCATTATCATTCATGGGCCCAACTTTCCAGTTCCAGCATCACTGGCTCACTGCCATTAGCGGTGATAACAATTTAACAAAAATAACATAACACTCAATGATGCCTTACTGCCAATGGCTACATTGCATTCCTTGCCAATAAGACATCGTCAAGTGTTGAGTTGTTTTTGTTTTTATCAATTTGATACTTGATAATCAATTTTAACATACGGAAAGTAAAGAGGGAAAAACTTCGAAATGCCATGTTATTTTTAAAGTATGATGATTTATTTTGTTCTCCGACGTATCGCAACCGGAAGTTTCATTTCCACGTGTAAAGCTTTGTTGACTTGACATTCCCTAAGGCTAAATTCATAATCATTACACATTGAGTGCGGATGGGGCCATTAGTGAGTTTAGTATGCATTTTTCTGTGATTTGAAATTTGAATCTATGCGATGTAGATTCTGTTTTGTCAAATTTTTCAAGGTTTGGTGTTCGTTTGCTTCATTTACGATTAGAATATTTTAATTTTTAACCCCTCCCAAGTTATATCATAAACGAAGTCCTAGGAAACAAGACAGAAATATTAACCATAAATAATCGAATAACCATTGATTTTTATGACAAAATAATCGATTATGAAAATTCATAATCGTGACAGCCTTAGGCACAAGGACACACCCCACTGGAGTATGCCCCTCCTGCACCCCCGTCCCCCAGCATATGTTCCTCAGCTTACACAAATGGAATCTTTTCTCTACAGAGTTATATTTGTGGCAGTACTGTAATACCTATGGAATCTTAGCTCTACAGATTTTTATGTTTTGGGCAGTACTGTAATTGAAACTGAATATAGATACATCAGAGCACGAGCACAACCCCCTCTGGGGTCTCCCACATCCCTGGTGACTCCCCCCCCCCAGCACTTGTTTAGTAAATCTCAAGCCATATGGTCTTTGTGTAGACAAAGAATTGGTAAAGCATAAATCTACCTCAAAGGGTGACAAGGTAGAAAAAGGCAGACAAAAAGATATTCCAGCAGTGTGTACCACAAGACACACTTGTGGTAGATAACCACAAATATGCGATGACATAACTAGGTGTGGTTGAATGTTGGAGAGTGGATCGCCTGTGGAAATCGTGCATAGGCACATATTTCAAGATTCATTTCAAGAAGCAGAGGCTGGGAAGACCATTACCAAAACCATGTCGTAGGTGTGGACAGGGCATCCAGTATGCTCTTCCTTTCTGTGAGGACAGTAGAGCCAAGTCTTATGTGCAAAGCTCTCTAGGAAGGCAAAGGCAGTAAAGCAGCACTATAAGATAGTAATGGAGTTGCTGCATGTCCGAAACTGAATTTAGAAAGATAGCTGCTCATTGGGGATATGAAGCTGAAGCATGAGAATTATGGATGAGTGTATCAACTAACTGCTTGCAGAAATACAAACAACCGAGCCTCTCCAGGCCATTGTCCACAACACCTTGGATGAGCCCATCCCTCATCACCAACAAGTACAGATTTATTTATTTATTTATTGGTGTTTAAGGGCACATACTTCTGCACAATGGCTAATCGTAACCGTAACATGGAGATAAAGTAAAGTCCAGTCAATCGTTTATACCCATGTTGCACATTTTAGAGGACTTCACCCCAAGCATTGGTGACAGGGTCCTATTTTACGAATAAAATAGAGCTTGTTTACCACAGTAAAAAAGCACTGTTTCACTTCACTTGGTTTTCATGTGGGGACAAGTACAAAGGGGCAGCTCACAACACCAGCAATACGAAGCTGCAGCCTCCCTCGACAAGCTTGTATGAGCCAAGCGACCTGAGGACTTTCACATCACTACCAGGAATTTACCCAATGAGCAGAAGAGGCATCTCCTGCTTTGAGATAAGGTATACCCCTTTGAGCAAATGGACTCTTGGAAAAGATTCACTGAACCACTCCCACTGCAGAAGTTCCTCAACAGCAAGCTCAATGATAAGCACAGCAGTAAGGTGGACTATGAGCATGCACAAAAAGACTGGACTGCCTTTGGATGTGACAATATGGGAGACTACCATGATCTGTACCTCTGCACTGACATGCTCTTGCTGGTTGATGTCTTTGAGACCTTCCGGAAGACCTGTCTGCAGCAATACAACCTCAATTCAGCACACTACTATACCAGTCCAGGTATGAGATGGGTAAATAGCCAACCACTGCAAACAGTGGCTTTCTAGTGGATAGACATCTGTGGGTCGCTTGCAAAGAGTATAGCTAACCACACAGCTAACAGCTCAAAGGGTTACATCCTGTATGTGGACCTGGAGTATCCAGAAAGGCTTCAAGATGCACACAATGCCTATCTACTGGCACAAGAGCACATGGTGGCCAAGGATTGGATGTCAGAGTATCAGCATCCGCTGCTTGAACAGCAAAGCACTTGGGTAGTACAGCTAGAAAAGTGGTTGGAATAAAAGTGTCAATGACACTGTAGCTTAACTTGTCTGAGTGTTGTGTTTGATGAAAAGAATAATGTTCAATGTTTATGAAAGGATTATGAAATAAGACAAGAATTGTGATAATTGGGAATATGTTCCCTGTATGCTATGTTTTCAATAAAAATAATATGAGGTGTACACTGTACTAAAGAGCTGAAGGGTGGGTTAATATGACCTCACAGTTAATGTATGTGGCCCTCACAGTTAACGTATATCAATGAAAGTTACCAAGTTACAGTGAAATTATTCCAAAATGAGTCAACCTATCAAGTTACATTGAAATCCCTTCATAAATATGGCCTGCAGACTGTGCTAAAAGTTTTCAGTCTTCAGGTCTGTGTAGCGATGACGGTAGACCGATTGCAACTAAAAGGGGACATCCTCATCTCGACATTATACTGAATCATTCTACTAAGTTACAATGAAATCCCTTCACAAATACGACCTGTAGTCTGTACTAAAGTTTTTCGGGTTTTGGGCTCGAGAGGCCATCATGGTTGAATGATCGTGGCCAAAAGGGGGCATTGCCATCTGGGCATAATCTGGAGTGATCCTACGAAGTTACAATGAAATCCCTTCATATATATGACCTGTAGACTGTGCTCAAGGTTTTCAGGCTTCGGGCCCCTGAAGCCATCACAGTTGACCAAACACAACCAAAAGGGGATTTCATCATCTAGGCATTATATGGAGTCAACGTAACAAGTTACAATGAAATCCTTCCATAAATAAGGCCTATAGACTATGCTGAAGGTTTTTTGGTTTTGGGCTTGGGCAGCCATCAAGGCTGAATGATCGCAACCAAAAAGGGACGTTCTCATCACAGTTGCCCAATTGCGTCCAGAAGGAGACGTTTTCATCTGGACATTATATGAAGTCAACCTTCCAAGTTACAATGAAATCCCTTCATAAATATGACCTGTAGACTAGGTTTTCGGACTTTGGGCTCAGGCAGCCATCATGGTTGAAGGAGCACAACCAAAAGGAGACATTCTCATCTGGGCATCATTTTGAATGATCCTACGAAGTTACAATGAAATCCCTTCATAAATATGACCTGTAGTCTGTGCTCAAGGTTTTGGGGCTTCGGGCCCCTGTAGCAGTCACAGTTGACTAATCATGACCAAAAGGGGATGTCATCATCTAGGCATTATATGGAGTCAACCTAACAAGTTACAATGAAATTCTTCCATAAATATGACTTATAGACTATGCTAAGGTTTTTGGGCTCAGGCAGCCATCAAGGCTGAATGATCATGACCAAAAGGGGACGTGCTCATCTAGACATTATTTGGAGTCATCCTACGAAGTTACAATGAAATCTCTTCATAAATATGACCTGTAGACTGTGCTAAAGGTTTTCGGGCTTTGGGCCCTGTAGCCTTCACAGTTGCCCAATCGTGTCCAAAAGGGGCTGTTCTCATCAAGACATTATATGAAGTCAATATACCAAGCTACAATGAAATGCCTTCATAAATATGACCTGAAGACTGTGCTAAAGGTTTTCGGGCTTTGGGCTCGGGCAGCCATCATGGTTGAATGATCGCAACCAAAAGGGGACATTCTCATATGGGCATCATCTGGAGTGATCCTACGAAGTTACAATGAAATCCCTTCATAAATGTGACCTGTAGACTGTGCTCAATGTGTACGGGCTTCGGGCATCTGTAGTCATCACAGTTGATCAATCACGACCAAAAGGGGATGCCATCATCTAGGCATTATATGGAGTCAACCTAACAAGTTACAATGAAATTCTTCCATAAATACGACCTACAGACTATGCTAAAGGTTTTTGGGCTTGGGCTGCCATCAAGGCTGAACGATCGAGATCAAAAGGGGACGTTCTCATCTAGACATTATTTGGAGTCATCCTACCAAGTTACAATGAAATCCCTTCATAATTATGACCTTTAGACTGTGCTAAAGTTTTTTGGGCTTTGCGCCCCTGCAGCCATCACAGTTGCCCAATCACGTCCAAAAGGGGACTTTCTCATTTAGACATTATATGAAGTCAACCTACCAAGTTACAATGAAATCCCTCCATAAATATGACCTGTAGACTGTGCTGAAGGTTTTCGGGTTTTGGGCTCGGGCAGTCGTCACGGTTGACAGATCGCGCCCAAATGGGGAAATTCTCATCTGGACATCATACAGAGTCATCCCACCAAGTTACATTGAAATCCCTCCATATTAAACATTAGCTGCAGACTGTGCTAAAGGTTTTTGGGTTTCTGGCTTGGGCAGCCATCACGGTTGACAGATCATGACCAAAAGGGGACGTTCTCATCTAGGCATTATACAGAGGCATCCTACCAAGTTACAATGAAATCCCTTCATAAATACGGCCTGTAGACTGTGCTAATGGTTGTCGGGTTTTGGGCTGGTTGACTGATCATTACCAAAAGGGGACGTTCTCATCTAGACATGACCCCCAAAACTGCATTTGAAATTTTGTGACAATCAGACAAGAACTACGGGGTGTAGCCTGTGCTAAAAGAAAATGTGAACAGACTCACAGACTTCCGCACGCGTGATGGCAACAGCTTATCTTGACTTTGTCAAGTTAAGCTAAAACTGATCCCCAACCTCTGCAGGAAGGAATGTTATGTGGTCCACTGCTACAAACTACAGTTATACCTCTCTTAGCCTCTGGGTGGAACCTTATATCAAGATGAATACAGAGCTCTAGAGAAAGGCCACATGTGGTGTCAAGAAAGATGGTATAAGTTCATCAACAACCCAGACTCCAACAAGACCACTGAAAAAATGTGAGAGCATGTGGATGTCAAACTGGTGCATGCCTCTGAAGAGGGCATCTGACAGTCAGCCCAGTCTTCACCAAGCAGAAAGTGTTCGACGATGACCTGGCTGCCCTTCATATGCACAAGAGTAGACTGGTGCTACCAGCACCTCTACTAAGACATAGACTCTCCTCCTTGAAATAAAGACTGAGGACATGTGCAAGGACATATTAGTCACTGCAGACCTCTTTGACACCACAGACTACCCAAAGGATCAAGTACTCCAGAGAATCAAAAATTAAAAGATCCTGGGCAAAATGAAGGATGAGTGTACTGGAGTCCCCATTGCTGAATCTGTGCACCTGCACACGAAGATGTAGTGCTTCCAGAGGTCTGATCACAAGGAGACCCACAAGGCAAAAAGGCATTTTTTCTAACCCAGTTTGACCCCCAAACCTGTTTTTCCTTTTGCTTGAATCAAGTACAAATCATTCTTCAAATCTATTCAGCAAATTTGTATCAAATCAGCCAATTGGTTCCAAAAGTTGGAAAATGGACACAAGGCTGAGCATTTTTACCCCTCCTGGAAGAAGTCGCAATTCTTGCCTAAGAATTTTTTTTATACAAACGGGAGATTACACTATTAAAGAGTGCAGGATATCAAATCAGTGCACCCAGAAATTCATGGAAGTGATTATTTCATGTTACAAACTGTGTTAAAATAGGTGTCCCAAGTGGTAGCCAAATAATTTATTTTGTGGTGTTTAAGGTCACTTTCAGCATCTATGGCTATATCATGATTATAAAACAAATATAAAGTCAAGTTTAACTGGTAGAGTGCTAAATTATTTTTTGCCGTCAATATTTGTTCACTTGTCTTTGTCTTGTTATTATTTATGGCAAAGTGTCTTTAGGCAATCTCCCATTAATTATAACAAGGCAAATTCCAGACAACTCTATTAAATAATTTCACTTCAAAGATGCAGCACTTCCACAAAAATAAAGCATTTAAGATGTAGCACCTGCCTGTCAGAATAAAGCACACATATGGGCTTCCAGCATCTACCAGTTAACCAAATACCTATGTTGGTCTCTTTGGAGGAATTTCACCACAGGCATTGGTAATCTGGTCCTATTTTACCAGTGATGCAGAAATTGTTTACCACAGTAAAGAAGCATTATGCAACTTCCTGGGATTCCCATAAAGAGGATTGGGGGGGGGGGGGGGGGGGGGGGGATAGATGCAACTGATAGAAAATCTCAGGAGAAAGCTTCAAATAATATGTATGTCTCATGTAATTCAGAAATTATGGGGGTGAGAAATTTGTTCTATTTTTATAAAGGGATGCTGGGAAGAATTTTTATTTTTTTGCAGGAATAAATATGTCACCCAATAATACTGTCAACCAATAGTGGTTCATATCAGCTGACCAGTTCTAAATAGAGGTAAACTATTTATTGATGTTTAAGGTCACATATTTCTGCACAATGGCAAATCATGACTGCAATCTAGGTATAAAGTCAAGTCCAGCCAATTGTTTATACCCATGTTGCCCATTTTAGAGGACTTCTGCCCCAGGTATTGGTGACCGAGTCCAATTTTACCAGTAAAACAGGGCTAGTTTATCACAGTAAACAAGCACTGCTTCACATCCATGGGTTCCCACAGGGAAGTAACAGTGGTAAAGAATATTGAGTCAGGTGTGTCTAGTCAATCAATTTAACCCCTAGAACAGAGGTAGTGAAATAGAATTTTCTCCAATCACTCTGTTTTTCTCATTTAACTATGAATTTAACCAATTATATCTTGTTTGACAGAGATCACTGTTAAACAAGGTATATTTGGTAAATATCAAACTGCATTATGGGAAATATTTGCTGCTGAAAACTTTGCCATCAGAGAGCAGAGGGTTAATGTTTTTAACTTGGATATATATTGTACTGGTTGGTTTTAACTTGAATACTTATTGTACTGGTTGGTTTTAATTTGGATACTTATTGTACTGGTTGGTTTTAACTTGATACTTATTGTACTGGTTGGTTTTAACTTGGATACTTATTGTACTGGTTGGTTTTAATCTGGATACTTATTGTACTGGTTGCTTTTAATTTGGATACTTATTATACTGGTTGGTTTTAATTTGGATACTTATTATACTGCTTGGTTTTAACTTGAATACTTATTGTACTGGTTGGTTTTAACTTGAATATTTGTTGTACTGGTTGGTTTTAGCATGGATACTTATTGTACTGGTTGCTTTTAATTTGGATACTTCTTATACTGGTTGGTTTTAACTTGGATACTTATTATACTGGTTGGTTTTAACTTGGATACTTATTATACTAGTTGGTTTTAACTTGGATACTTATTATTCTGGTTGGTTTTAACTTGGATACTTATTGTACTGGTTGCTTTCAGGGAGCAAAATGACCAGAATCGCATCGCAAAATGCGATGCAACATCCACACATAGCGATACAATTTTAGGTCTATGGATCGCAAGTGCCAATGCAGATTACGAGGCTGGATTAATTTATTTCCGAAAAATCTGTTTAACTTTGCACGCTGTCGCATTCACCAGCGGGGAACCCGGAAGAGTCTCAATGAGTGAATGTCATTCATTTGTTCAGACCCCCTCTAAAGAGACAATTGTGCTGTACACATGCGCAGTTGCGCCTG
Source organism: Pictodentalium vernedei (assembly GCA_031216915.1). NCBI lineage: Eukaryota > Metazoa > Mollusca > Scaphopoda > Dentaliida > Dentaliidae > Pictodentalium > Pictodentalium vernedei. The sequence continues at coordinate 673,654,244 of CM062297.1, read as the reverse complement.
TTACCAAATATTTTCCAAGACGCGTGCACGTTTTGGGAAATCTCTGTCAATATTTGGTAACAGACACAACTGCGCATGTGTACAGATAAATCGATGGAGCAACTATTCTTTTGATTCAAGGGATTATTTATCCGAAAATCGAGGTAATTTGAACATTAAAATTTCAGAGAATAGCATCAACTTTGGAAGTTCCTAATTTGTGGCATCTCTGATATGTCCGCAATCTGAGCTGTGCTCGTTGCAAATGATTATCGAGGCGTGCATAAAATTGCTCGCCCCATTTTAAATGCAGGCGCGTATAGAGACGCAAACACAATGGCATGCCTTTCCCGCATAGGCCTGAATCCCTAAGAAAGTTGATTCATTCCTCTCTCATCACATAACATTTTATACTCTCAGAATCAACCAGAATGCGTCTCCTGGCCTCTGAAATTTCAAATTTTCCCGGGGGCCACCACGAGAGCGGGAACCTCCTCTCGTGCTAAGCCCCAGCGAATCGCTTTGCAGTTCAGATGACGCTTCACGTCATCTGCTGTGACTGTCAAGAAAAAACTGCTACGCAAAATTTTCAAAACAATTTGCTCCCTGGCTTTTTAACTTGGATACTTATTGTACTGGTTGGTTTTAACTTACTTATTGTACTGGTTGGTTTTTACTTGAATACTTATTGTACTGGTTCCTTTTAATTTGGAAACTTATTGTAATGGTTGGTTTTAACTTGAACACTTATTGTACTGGTTGCTTTTAACTTGGATACTTATTGTACTGGTTTGTTTTAACTTGGATACTCATTATTCTGGTTGGTTTTAACTTTGATACTTATTTTACTGGTTGCTTTTAATTTGGAAACTTATTATACTGGTTGGTTTTAACTTTTATACTTATTGTTCTGGTTGGTTTTAACTTGAATACTTATTGTTCTGGTTGCTTTTAATTTGGATACTTATTATACTGGTTGATTTTAACTTGGATACTGATTATACTGGTTGGTTTTAACTTAAAATACTTATTGTACTGGTTGCTTTTAATTTGGATACTTATTATACTGGTTGGTTTTAACTTGGATACTTTTTGAATTGGTTGGTTTTAACACAATGACCCAAAAATGAAAGGTTCTTCTCATCATACCCAACAAACATCAAGTTTGGTTTTGATTGGCTAAATGGATCTTCAATTAAACCAACTCTGTCTACAGACCAACAGGCAGACAGCACTACAGCTATATCTGCACCACAGCTATATCTGCATTTTCAAGGGGATAAAGACAGGCCTGATTGACGGGTACCATTTCCATAAAAACTGAGCTTAATTCAGATGAAGGTAATATGGTAAACAATTTATGCCTACAGATACTCGCAAGGTTCTGCTTCTCAATTTGCTTGCTTCATCTGATAAACGTGTTCCATATTTTTGGTACTGTGATTACAAAAGTCATAATCTCGATGAAACTCGGTTCTTCTTTCCTTCCCTCAACCATGTACAATCTCACCCATCAAAAAAGAAATACAATGAAAGTGTCAATGACTCTGTAGATTAACTTGGCTATGTGTTGTGTTTGATGAAAAGGATAATGTTCAATGTTTATGAAAGGATTATGAAATACGAAAAGAATTGTGATAATTGAGAATATGTTATTTTCTGTTCCCTGTATGCTATGTTTTCAACAGAAATAATTTGAGGTGTAGACTGTACTAATGAACTGAGGGGTGGGTTAATGTCGCCCTCACAGTTAATGAATGTCAATCAAAGTTACTAAGTTACAGTGAAATTATTCCAAAACGAGTCATCCTATCAAGCTACAATGAAATTCCTTCATAAATATAACTCATAGACTTTGCTTAAGGAATCTTGGTCACATGACGGCTCGGCAGTCAGTTGACTGATCATGACCAAAACAGGACTGTCTTATCTGGATATCATACCAAGTTATCCTACCAAGCTACAATTAAATCCCTTTATAAAAAGAACCTGTAGACAGTAATAAATGAATCCAGGTCGGGTGACCCGGTGGCGGTAACTTCTGACTGACCGTGACCAAATTAGGAAAATCTTATCTTGACATCATATCGAGTTATCCTTCCAAGTTCTAGGTCACAGGCCTGTGCGCCCATCACAGTTGACTGATCATGGCCAAAATAGGATGTTCACATCTAGACATTATTTTGAGCCATCCTACCAATTACAATGAAATCCCTTCATAAATAATACCTGCAGACTGTGCTAAGGATTTTTGGGTTTCTGGCTTGGGCAGCCATCACGGTTAACAGACTGCGACCAAAAGGGGACGTTCTCATCTAGACATTATACCTAGTCATCAAACCAAGTTACAATGAAATCCCTTCATAAATACGGCTTGTAGGCTGTGCCAAAGGTTTTTGGGCCTGTGTAGCCATCACAGTTGATCGATCGCAACCAAAAGGGGATGTCCTCATCTAGACATTATACTCAGTCATCCTACCAAGTTACAATGAAATCCCTTCATAAATACAACCTGTAGTCTGTGCTAAAAGTTTTCGGGTTTTGGGCTTGGGCACGTCACGGTTGAACGATCATGACCAAAATGGGACGTTCTCATCTAGACCTTACCTGAAGTTATTCAACCAAGTTACAATGAAATCCTTTCATAAATATATCCTGTAGACTGTGCTAAAGGTTTTTGGGCTTTGGGCCCCTGTATTTATTTATTGGTGTTTAAGATCACATATTTTTGCACAATGGCTTATCATGACCACAACATGAGTATCAACTCAAGACCAGGGGTGAGCGTTAATAAGCCATGTTGCCCATTTTAGAGAGGGTACGCACTTCTCAAGCATTGGTGAATGGGTCCTATTTTACCAGTAAAACATAGCCTGTTTACCACAGTGAACAGACACTTCTTCACTTCCCAGGGTTCTCGCAGGGATCGGGCTCCTGTAGCCATCACAGTTGACCAATTGCGACCAAAAAGGGACGTTCTCATAAAGACGTTATACAGAGTCAACCTACCAAATTACAATGAAATCTCTCCATAGTAAATACGACCTGTAGATCATGACCAAAAGGGGGCGTTCTCATCTAGACATTATATAGAGTCATCCTACCAAGTTACAATGAAATCCCTTCATAAATACAAGCTGTAGACTGTGCTAAAGTTTTTGGGGTTTTGGGCTCGAGCAGCCATGATGGTTGGCAGATCGCAACCAAAAGTGGACATTCTCATCTAGACATGACCTCAAACCTGCACATGAAATTTTGTGACGATCGGATAGGAACTATGGGGGTGTACCCTGTGCTAAAGGAAAATGTGAACAGACTAACAGACTTCCGCATGCGTGATGGCAATAGCTTATCTGGACTATGTCATGTTAAGCTAAATATATTGAATCTCAAATTCTGTTTTCATTTGCTTTTTCGATACAGCTTGATGTTGCAATATTTTATTTATGAAATCCTGACACTCTGTGCATGTCACGATCAGACAATGATGTTATTGCCATGGCCAAGCCTGTTGTAGCTTGCTATCAAGGATGTTAGAAAGATCAAATCATGTTGGAAAGTTTTATCAGGTGGGGAAAGGAGAAAGCCAAAGTATTTGGAGAATTTTTTTTTAGGCCAAAAAAAAATAATGGTTAACCGAATTACCCTAATTTTGTGCCCCAGCCCTAACGATTTTTTTGGTTAAAATTGAAAAAGAAACAGAAACAAGTGGCCCCAGGGGGCCTGAGGGCACTCACCTGACATGGTAGTCTAAATATCAAACCAGGGACTTGACTTGAATAAGCTGCATGCGACCCTCCTAAGAAAAGCATATACCAACTAGATGAAGCGATTGTGCCCATACAATACACAGGATTTTCCTTCTATTTTCAGTTCCTGCACTTTTACGTCCCAAAATTGAGATAAACGCATAAAAAACAGATTTTTTTCCCCAACAAAATATTTTCAGCCTAAATTTTTTTTTTCTTCTTAAAACGCATAAAAAACCAAAAAACTAATTTCCGGATTTTGGTCAAAAATTTTGTAAGTCCCACCCGGACCCCAAATTTTCAGTGTAAAAAAAAATAAATTTTTGTCTTAAAATTGACCGAAACGCATAAAAAAACAAAAAAATTTCCGGATTTTGGTCCAAAATTTCTAAGTCCGGAACGGGGCCCCAAATTTTCAGCTTAAATATGAACCCAGGCACTTGGCTTGAACAAAGTTCAATCTCACTCCCCTAAGGATGCTGCATACCAAATATCAAAAGATTCTTATTGGTAGATCTGAAGAAGAAGATTTTTAAAGAATATTCCTCATACTGCATTAATTTAAAAATTTGGGCTTGAACAAACTTGAATGTCACCTCCCAAAGGATGCTGCATAAGATTCTGCTTGGTGGATCTGAAGAAGAAAATTTTTAAAGAATATTCCTCATACCACACTAATATAAACATTTCGGCTCCCACGGAGAGCCCAAAGAAGAAGATTTTTAAAGAATATTCCTCATGCTGCACTAATTTAAACATTTGGGCTCCCACAGAGAGCGCAAATATGGACCCAGGGAATTGATTTCAATAAACATGTGAAACAATCTTCCAAAGATGTTATATGTGACATTTGAAAGCTTTTGGAGCAGTGGTTTGGAGAAAAGTAGTCTTACATGTTTTTCCCATCATCTACAGTGTTAAAAAATGCTGACTCAGCACTTTTTCAAAGTCCCAGAAAAGTACCCCCATGATAAAACCGATAGCAATTTTTTTTTACCATTCCATTCTGTTGGCCCTAAGGAAGCTTCACACCAAATAAGAATTCTCAGTGCCGTGTAGTTTTGGAGATATGGGCGTTTTAATTTTTTTCTATTTTTAGCTCCTGCGGTTCCCATGGGGCGAAGGGAAAAAAAATTGGGCATAAATTAAGTACTTATGACCCAATAAGCCCTCATATCAAATTTGGTTCTAATCTGCCTCTCGGTTTGGAAAATAGAAATTTTGGGAGTGGCAAAAATTCTTGCCCCTCCCATAACAATGGCAAATATAGCCCCACAAACTTGTCTTGAACAAATCTGAGTCTACACCTCAAAAGGAAGCTGCACACCTAATATCAAGTCTCTGCTACTACTGGTTCATAAGAAGAAGACTTTTTAAGATTAAGGCACACTTTTTGCGCGTGGCCTTACCAAGGGGCAAGGCAACTTGATTTGAACAAAATCAAATTGCGATGTCATAACAAACCATTATCTCAAATATCAATTAAATTGGTTCAGCGGTTTGGGAGGAGAAGATGCAAACACCATGTTCATGGACGACGGACGGCGAGTGATCACTATAGCTCTCCTGACTGAAAGTCAGGTGAGCTAAAAACCCACACAAATGTTAACTTTTACAACGACACACATAGTGCTGGGTGTTTGGCGTTTTTTTTGTATACCGATTTGTATGTATAATCTGTACCATGTTCAAAACGGTCGCTGACAAATTAAATCATAAATGGTTTTAACTCTGGTATGCAAATTTCAACTTGCTTATCACAGTTAACAAGAAGTGAATTTACTTCACTGGTGCGAATTACTGTTGGTTTAAATTTGGGTTTTCCCTTTTTACCACCCTGTCTACCCTCGCAGACTATGGGACCTTTCTTTATTACTTTTCATTCCAAACTGTTCAAGTGGTTTGTCTCAACAGTCACCATTATTACGAAAATTTGTCAGAAACAAGTTCAGATGAAAAGCCACTACCACGTGTACTGCACCACACAAAAAGTATGCATAGTCAGTCACATTGAACATTCTAACAATCGCATTCCTGCTATTTAAAACCAGGAATTTTTTCTTGGAAAATGGTGATTGGCTGTTTGCACACGGTGAAGTCATGATAGCATCTTGCCTTCAAAACAGTGTGCATGCAAATGTTTGATATAAGACCGACGCAAGGGACATTTTTGTATTCAAATAAACAAAAGCAAGTCATTTGTGCTTCCTCAGCCAAGTAAAATATGATGAAATTTAACCAGTCCATTACCACAATAACTTAAAATGTCAAGTTATTTCATGTTCTGAGGTGCGCCATTTTGACACTTCCCGTGATTAAGTGAGATGTGCGAACCCACACTTCACTTTCCTGATGATGCTTCATACCAAATAACAGTTCTCTGTTCCATGTGGTTTGGGAAGTATGGGTGTTTGAAAATGTTTCTATTTTTAGCTCCTGGTGTTCCCACGTGGACGCAGGAACTTTTTTTTGCACGAGTCAAGTACTTATGACCCAATAATATCCCATACCATATTTGGTTCAAATCAGACCATCGGTTCAGAAAACAGAAATTTTGGGCTCAGCCAAAAATCTTGCCCCTCCCATTACAAAGCCAAATATTGCTTCACGAACTTCATTTGAACAATCTTAATTTTACACCTGAAAAGGAAGCTCCATAACAAATATCAAGTCATTGTACCCACTGGTTCATGATTTTTTAAATATTTTGGAGCATTTTCCCCAATCCCCTCCCTATGGGGCTGAGCATGTTCAGTGAAACAAAAATGCAATGCCCCTTTGGGACCTTCACACACACAAACTTTCACTTGAATTGGCCCAGTGGTTTTGGAGGAGAAGACCACCAAAACATGGGGTTGATGGACAATGGACAGACGGATGGATAACGGATGAAGAGCGGTTAGATAAGCTCAGCTTGACTTTGTCAAGGTGAGCTAAAAAGCATGCAAAATGTTAAACATCTCATCAATTAATAAAAACATTTAAAAAGGTATAAGCAGTAATGAAAATATGAATAATCAGGGTATTAAAAAATATGCCCCTAAACAAAGCTCTATTGACACAAATATAACATGTGGGTAAACATCAGCAAGGATACATGCCACACAAAATTATAGTACATTCCTTCATCTACATTAAAGCGGGCCAAAAAATTCTTGCAATAAGAAAGTTTGTAGAACCTTTCTCTTATTTGCTACAGTGTTGCACTAAATTGCAATACAAACATTCAAGCTTTCTTTATTGAAATTAATTATTATCATTGAAATATGGAAAACTTTCATTTTGTCTCCAAAACATAGCTTATGGCACTCACTGAAATGAGCCCAATGATGGGGTCTCAACGCTCTGCACACTGAGCTTTAAATATCAAAATTTGAAGCATTAAATTTTCCTAAAATTCTACAATCAATTTAACCAATTCATTCTCTAAGCTCTTTCAAACAAGACTGAAATGGTTAAATTCCTGTGTAAATTCTAAATCTTGATTTTCCAGTGTCAAGGTTAGGCAGTGAACCCTGCATTCAAACATGGATTGCAGTAATGCTGTATTTTAACATGTTTTAAACATGCAGGGTGAGTGTGGGGTTCATTCAGTGCATTGTACTTGTTCTTTGACTTATATGGAGTTCTGGGCTCCCATAAGGAGCCCAAATATGAACCCAGGGACTTGATTTGAACAATTTGAATCTAACCCCTCTGAGGATGCTGTAGACCAAATATCAATTTTTTTTCACTGGTGGATCTGAAGGAGATTTTACAATAATTTTCTTCATACTGCAGAGGTAAAATTTGAGCTCCCATGTATGAACTCAGCGACTTGATTCCAACAAGCATGCATCTGAACCCCCTCCTCAAGGATGTTGTGTATCAAATATCAAAAGATTCTGATGGGTGGCTTGGGAGGTTTTTTTAATTTTGAAAAAAAAACGATTCTGGGTGCTAACAGAGTTAGGTCCCTTGTGGTGCCACCCTATGAGTGTGGTAACATTTTTTTATGATTTGGAGCATACATAGCAAATTTGGTTCAATTTAGCCCAGTAGTTTTTGAGAAGATAATGAAATGTTAATGATGAATGGATGACAGATCAGTAAACTTTCCTTTTGAGTTTCACCCGGTTGAGCCAAAAAGGAACAAATCAAAAATTTGCAGCATATTGGTTATTTTACAAGGGATAATCACTGACATTGGAGGTTTGAGTAAAATCATTTAATGCTTAAAGGCCTGGGCATTATCACAGTATTTCCACTAATGCCGAGATTTCTAGTCAAGACTTAGTTGCCGGTAGAGGCAGTCACGATGTGACTAGAAATCAATGCCATGATAATTCCACTACAGTCGGCAGAACTTGCTTAGAACTGCAGTTTTGGAAATCTGTTCTGAGCAGATGAATTTTGTGGAAAATAGAAATAAGCCAAAGATAAAAAAAAAAATTTTGGGCTTCAATTTATTGGAGAGTATCTCTAAATATGTTCCAATAAACAGTTTGCTTCGATTTATTAGGATGCCTCTAAATATGTCCCAATAAAATGTAACAAAACCAAATTATCTGAACAAGCCAATCATTTATACCCATATTACCCATTTTAGAGAACTTCAACCCCAGGCATAGGTTATCAGATCCTATTTTACTAGTAAAACAGAGCCGAGTTACTGCAGTTCTCGGGGTTTCCATGAGGGGAACATTAAGAATATAATCGAGTTGTTTCACCACTTTTCAGTAGAACCTTGATATCAGAGTCCAGCACCAAGACTGTCAATTAACCACCTGCACAATGATGTCAAAATATCAAAATTACAAGCTGCAAATTTTTACCACAATGCAATAAGGAATTTAATCAATTCAATCTCGTTTGATAGAGCTCATTGGACTCTATCAAACAAGATAAAATTGGTTAAATTCCTAGTTGCATTATGGGAAAATGTTTTAGCTTGAAATGTTTGTATTTTGACATCAGTGTGCAGGGGATTAACTGTGTAATATATTTCTAATTTTATTCCAAGCAAGCAATTCATCAAGCATCATATCTAGCACCATTTTCCATAAATAATAAGCAGTTACCACTAATCAAATCTAGCCTGGCAAGGTGGCTGGCTTTAAGGAATGTAAAAAATAATTTACAGATAAAATTGTTTGACTCCTGAATCTTCCTCAAAATATAATAAAGAAAGCTAGATAATGAAACTGATTCTCAAACTCCTTCTCCTTTTCAAGAGTTTGTAGTGAAATATTTTTATTTGAATGTAAATGGAAAGGTGTATTCAAAACAGATAATACTGCATAGAAAACTAACACACTTTTGAATATTTGCTAAAATTCAAAGAATTTCCTTCAGACTTTAACCCTTTCAACTCGAAAAATTGATTTTTCGGTCTAGGATCATGATGTCACAATTTCATGTGTATGGCTGCTCAGTGAATTTGTAGCATGGACCAATCAATATTTTAGATTTAACTGATCTACCCCAAATAATGAATATGGATCTTTCCAATTCATGTCAATGAGCTAACATGGATGACACCATCAGGGTTCAAAGAGCTAAGCAGTCCAACACTAAACTGATTTATTGGCCATATCCAGCCATGGCTATACATACAAACATCAAGTGCTATGAAAACTTAATAATTAGGTTAATTTTTGCTTTTGATCACTCATGGGAATAAAGTAATCAATCATGTTCCAATGAAGGACTATACACTATGTTTTATTAGGTAAAAATAAACCATTTTAGTTATTTCACAAATTTATTTGCAAGTGTTCTATATGTAAAGGGTAAAGTAATGTTTCTCAGGCCATTCTTTGTAAAATTGCATGTGGGCAGGAGTTTTTTTTATTTTATTTTTTATTTTTGTAATAATTTTTTTGTCATCAGTAGTTCATATTCTTGGTTTGTTTTATGTTTCAGGCCTCATAATCTACAGAATAGCATGGGGGAGACGACTTACATAAGCTGTAAGCTTTCTGTCAAATCCCTTTTCTACTCAGAAACCTGTTTTCTTATATTTATTGCCTTTCTGTATACTACTGTATCATGTACATTGACGATTTACTTCTTTGAACAATTATTGTGAAGTGTATACATTGAAACAAATGCTTTAATAAATACTGTTTAAACTAGAATAGCATAGGTGGTGGTGTATTGCATCCCTTGAAAACAAGAAGGTGTCGCAATGCTTTACAAAGCCTTGTTGCACTCAAGGGACAAATTTATCGATTTTATTAACTTTGAGTAAAACATCAGACATAAACCATTAAATTTTTATCTTTCTAAGTTTGAATTGGTTATAAAAAGAGAGCATGCGGCAGCCAAAATGACCATGCGAGAGGGCCTGAGAAACAGATTTTTAATTTTTTTTTAGGCCTACACAAACTACTGTAATGTTTTATATGATCACAGTAATGGATATCATAACTAGATATCATACATGAAATTATTTCTCATACTTCATTCAGGAAAGATAATGTAATGACAAAAAATTCAATGAATTATTCAGTTTCAACACACTGAGGAAATAATTCTGTGTATTTCATCTAAAAATAAAAAGGTTTCATTCATGAATACTGGTTGAAAAATATCTTATTTCTATATGTTCCCATGATAAACAGGATGAAGGACAAATTTCAGGTGAATTTATAGAAAATATAATGTCATTACTTTGTTAAAAAAAACGTTGGGTGAAATTACTTCCTCATTTATCCAACACATGCTGCAGGTAAATGCAACAAAGTTTTGTCACAAATGTGTAGAAACTTTCATTGTTTCATTGAGAACAAGTGGTATGAATGCGCTGAGGCCAAAATGAAGTATGAAAAGCATGGAAATTTTGTAGGCACCTCAATACACATTGATGGGCCAGAAAACATTTCTAGAAAATAAACAAAGATTTTTACCATAATAACCCAAGTGCAATAAATGTGGACCTTAGGTATAAGTTGTTTGGTGCATTACAATTATATGCAAAGAACAGGAGCATCCTGTTTACTAGTATGCGATTAAAAGGGATCCTAAGTGACTATTATACCGGTTTACCCCCATTAGTCAGACACCCATTTGTCATACACCCCAGCTGTCAGACAGTTAATTAGGGATTAGCTGAAGTTAAAATAGTTGATTACCTATTGTTATAAATGGAACAACCCAGATATATACAATTTGAATAAAATTTAGTTTCAACATTTTGTTTGGTACTTTTTTCTGTTTTTGTTGACATATAATCAAAATACCTTTTAAATATTTTCTGAGAAATAATCAAAACATAAAAATCAAAAATATATTGTGTAATAACACTGATAACTTCAGGCTTTATGGGGCAAAATTCAAGATTTAGGTCATGCCCGACCTTACAGAGAAGAATCTGAAGTTGGATAATCGCCTATATTCATCACTACTTCATCAACATCCTAACCTCTTCAGATTCATAAATATAATAAAGAACACTGAAAAGGCAGAGAAAATCAAAATTGCTCAAATGGACTTTGGTGCTGCTTCACCTCCATAGGGGAATTGACAACAGCCTGGGCCGCCTTTAGGAACAACTAGGACAGGGAACAAAGTCTCCAATGGAGTTCCTTGATGCAGCTGGAACACTGTTAAGAATGAGATGATTTGTTTGTAAATTAATATTCCTTTTGTACATTTTTTTTTGTCATTGTAATATTGTACCTTTGTTTATGATGTGTACCTCACATTTTTCATTTTGTTACATTTTTTTTTATAAAACATGTTTTTTTGTTTATTTACGTTATGTTATCATGAAATATGATTATTTTATTTATTTACAATAAAATGACTCTAAATATTTTCTTTATTGTACTTCATATTTTTCATTTTATTGTTTTTTCTGTTTATTTAACACAAAAAAATATTTTGTATGATTATTTATGTCTCGAAATCTTTTCTTGTTGTATTTCATATTTTTTATTTTATTGTCATTTATTTCCTATTTATTTTCTTTGTTTCATAAAATACGATTTTCTGTTTATTTATTACAAAAGATATTATTTATTTGTGCGATTATTCATGTTATTGCCATTTATTGTCATTTATTTCATAATTTTAATTTGTTATGCCTGGAACTCTTCTTATTGTACTTCATATTTTTTATTTTATTGTCATTTATATTCAATTTATTATCTGTTCATTTCTAAAACACACTGGTGAAGAAATAAATCACTAAAAGCTAATTAATTGTTTCTTTTCTGTCTGACTTATTGGAATATGCCACTTTATTCTGAACGTGATAAGTAAGGGATTAGCTATTCAAACAACCCAATAATCTGTGATTATAAACTGCCTGACAACTGGGGTGTCTGACTAATGGGGGGATACCATTATACCATTTACAGAGAGAAAACAAAATCAATCCTAAATTACTTGAAACTGTCCAAAGCTCCCATTAAGTGCATGTAAAATTTAGAAATTCTGAGTATGAAAATTGACTAATTGTAAGAGAAAAAGACCTATGATTGTAATAGAAAAAAAGGCCCATCTACATAACATGCAAGTTCTTTAGTGTTTTACAATGAACATTAATGCTGTTGCAAGAAAATCTGTCCAATATGCCTTAACATGCACAAAAAGCAGTGTTACAATACACGCCAACAGAAGGGCTTCAAAATCAATAAAAATCGTATTACTGCAGAGAAAAACTATGTGCAACCTCCCTCTCTCATCTCCCTCCCCCCAAAAGAACACAAACATATGCATGTCAAACTGTGATTTTTACATAGATACACTATATTTGTTTGAAGCAGAAGCAAATATTGGGGTAAAAGATACCTAAGCTTAAATTTAGGAAGCAACATTCATTTAGAACTTCAGTATCAGAATAGAACTTCAGTATCAGAATGAAACAGATTAATATGTTTGGAAAGTAATTTCTTGGAATGACAAGTTGCTTCAATCATGTGGATAACATAACTCAAACTGAGTCCCCACATCCCCCACATCCCAAATAAACACCAACAAAAAGTGGATCTCTGAATACAAAGATCCAGAGAATTTTTTTTAGCAAAGTCTTAACTAAAATTTTCTCTCTCATAAACTAATCTCTCTCACTTTTTATCTTGATCATTTTGACTACTTCATAAATTATAAGAAGCAAAAATATATTGTGTTGACTTGGGCCCTGCAAATCTCAAACTTTGTGTAAAATCGGATCCTAGCAGACTGAGACTCTTCCATTTGTAGATTTTGCAGATTCTTTCAGCCGTAAATATTGCCAGTCTCCACTTGAGTATTGTAATCAACAGCAACTCATCTGTGTGGGCAAGTCAATGAAAAAAGCAAAATATTCCAGAAACAGAACCAAAGGAGTTTTGGAAATGGAACCCCCCCTGAACTCTTCTTCTATCATCAGGTCTCCTGACAGAAGAGAAGTTCAAGGCGAGGACACTTGTAGGTTTTTGAGAACATTGTGACAAATCGTAAATTTCTGAATCAACATGACAAAAATAAAATCGAAATATCATTATTTATTTACTGGTGTGTGTTTGATGTCACATTTTTCTGCAAAATGGCTACTCTTGGCCGCAACATGGAGATAAAGTCAAGTTTAGTCGATCATTTATACCCATGTTGCTCATTTTAGAAGAAATTCACCCCAAGCATTGGTGACCTGTAAAACAGCACTGCTTCAATTCTCGGGGCTCCCATTAGGGATGAATCATCAAGGCAATTTCTGAATGAATCGAATTTTGAAGCTTTGTAGGGCCCTAGTTTGACTACCTTCGCTGTGAAGACAAAAATCATTTCCCATATAATGTGACCCATTAACCTCTAGCACTCTGGTAGAGCAACAGAATTTTATGCCAATCACTCTGTTGTTCTGTTGTTTCACTATGAATTTAACCAATTATACGTCGTTTGACAGAGGTATATATGATAAAAATTCAAACTGCATCATGGGAAATATTTGCTGCTGAAAGCTTTGCCATTTTGACATCAGAGTGCAGCATGTTAATTCTCTTATGCACAAAAACATGAACACAGTTGACATCAATGGCATGTAGTTAACTGTCCTATTTAATAGATGTTAATGCCATGCACAAAAGCCTCTGTCACCATCTATTTTTGGACTGAACAGACTGCTCACAATATGACAATAAACACACTTTTAAATATTGTGGGAATTTCATTATTATTTTATTAATTTATTCATATTAGTTGGCTTATAAAGTTAATAGTTTCAGGGATAAAATACAACTGCACTCAAGATTTCTGAATTTAATAAATGAATTAGGAAAAATTACAATCTGTGGTCTAAAAGATCAAATGAAAAGACAACAATATAAGAAACAATTTTAAACAGTGTATACCTGATAAGATATTCTGGACTGTGGTAGAGAAAATGAAAAAAAAAAAAATTACACAGATATCAATCTATTATTAGCATTTTCCCCCCCCCAAAAATACTTTGAATATAATTAACCCATTACACAACATGAATCGCAGATGACACTTGGAAAGAAATTTATTCAATAGCTTATGACCTCTCAATGGAAACAGCCAAATGAAAAAATTCCAGTGAGGGGTCAGAATCTATATTTTTGAAAGACAACAAATGAAAAAATAAAATTGAATTGTGACTTTTGTGAATATTTATTTATTGGTGTTAAAGGTCACATACTTATGCACAATGGCTAATCGTGACCGTGACAGTTTTACGGGTGGAGGAAGCCGGAGTACCCGGAGAGAACCACCGAGCAACGACGAGCAGCTGTCAGCTCCCCAACATCGTAACTCTGAACTCTGCACCGCAGCACAGGCAGGGTTAGATTGGTTGAAGACATGCGCACCATCGACGTGCAGTACGCCTCAGTAAACAGCATCATCGTGCCCCCCCCTGTAGGCAATCGGGGTGAAGTGTCTTGCCCAAGGACACAACGCGGTTGCCGCAGGTGGGATTCAAACCGAGGACCTCTCGGCTTGCAGCCTGCACCTCTACCAACTGAGCCACCGCGCCCCCGACTTTTGTGAATAACGCTGGCCGGTTTTGGCCAAAACAGGGTTACAGAACATATTTGTCATTCAATCTGTGGAGTTTTCCAAGCTCTCAAGCCACAAGCCAAATTTGGTAAGGAATTTGATGCTATTATAGCCTGGAACAGTATTACCCTTTCAAGCAAATATGACAGCATGCCAATGGCACATGTCCTTAAATCACATCCAGCCACTGGCTGCACTCTTCTTTCAATATCAAATTGTTTTCAAATTTGCACTTTTCACCAAGCATCTGTTAAGACTTGCTTCCAGTACACCATTTATATATTTCCACTGCATGCAGATGTATGAGTATTTTTTCTGTCACATGATTGGATTGGTTGAAACAAAAGGTCTCAGTAATCAATGTACTGGAGAGTTTCATAGTGAAGTCTTTGGAAACATTGTTCAACATTACCGACAATGCTGACTAGAAATTACCGACAGAGGCCGATGAGAATAAAAACATCCTTGAATGTCAAAACGTCCTCAGAAGATATATATTAACCCGGGATTTCAAGGCAAGAGAATGATATTCATAGGTTTTCCAGGCCCTGGAAAAATGATTAACAAATTCAAGGGGGTATTCATGTTTTTTTTTTCAAGAAATAGCAGGACTGCATTATGTTAGGTAAGGCATTAACAGAAATCTAAATTTTATAGTAAATTTCCTTTCTTATTATACCTACCACAATTGTTTACTACAGGCTTGCACTACAGTGGAAGTCCCTAACTCGGATAAAATACTCTCTATTTTTGTCTTTCCCAAGCAAGTTGGGAAAGAAAAGTGGTGCAAAAGCACCAATAAAAATAAGCCAAAACTGGGTCGAGTGCAACCGGCGCAGACCCAGTACGGGACGCTCTCTCCCAAGTACAACTCCACGACTTCCGTTGCCAGTGCGCATATACCGTCTCTAAAGACTCATTCTTTTTGAATCCGTAAACGTTAGAGTTATGTGATCAGCGGGGAGGAAAGATTCTTTACCCGTAAAGAAGACGGGAGGGCCTCCATGTAAACAATTGTGGTAGGTATAATAAGAAAGGAAATTTACTATAAAATTTAGATTTCTTATCAACCTACTCACAATTGTTTACTACAAGCTGAATAGACAAAAGGCTGGAGGGAATCGCATAACCAACCCCCGCATAACCCTAGTGCACTGGAACCGTGAAGTAGAAGGAAGAGGTCCCGAGGCTTATCAACCATAATGTCGCAATCATTGGTAAAGGACAATGAAAAGAGACATATGAGCCTGTGTGACACACAGACAGAAAAAGGGCAGTAACAGCACAAGGCTGAAACTGACCTTCAAGAAGCCTAATGGCTATGGCAGACAACAGCCTGAGCAGAAGAAAGAGGACCCAGGGCAAAAAGGTCCTCCGACTGCTCCTGCAACTGGCGCAAATAAAAGGTGGAGAAAGTAGAAGCATTTCTCCAGTAGGCTGCCTGCATAACATCCGACAACTTGACGGAGTTAGAATAAGCCCAAGAGGTAGACAGTGCCCGCACCTCATGGGCAGAAATACGATTGGTAATACAATCGCCAGCTGCTAATTAACGACTATAAGCCGTACGAATAGCAAGACAAATCCATCGAGAAATGGATTGAGGAGAGATCTTCTGTCGACCCGGAATGAGAGACAGAAAAAAAACGTTTTCTGCCCTTCCATATGAAGCGTGTCCGATCAAGATAAATGCGAATAGCACGGACCGGACAGAGCAAAGGGCGAGTACCCTCAACAGAGGGAAGAGCCCTGATACAGATAGGAGGAGTAGTAGTATCTGGTAACTGATTCTTAGCCAAAAAGGAGCAATCAGTGGTAAAAGTAACACTGTTGGGAGAGCTCCTAAAAAAGGCCGGGTCAACCGAGAGGGCATGAAGGTCACTAACCCGTCTGGCCGAAGCAAATGCCATCAGAAAAGCCATCTTATATGTGAGAAAATGCATATCCACCTGGGATAAAGGTTCGAACGGCGCCCCCCCCCCCCCCCCCCCCCCCCCCCCCCAAGCAAAACAGCACCCACGAAAGATTCCATCGTGGAGTAAGCTGCAAAGTCCGAGGCCTTTTCAAAGAAAAGTGCCGAACAAGCTTGGAGAGGTAAGGATTAGTGCCGATACGACGCTTCCCCACATAAGAAAAAGTCTCTGAAAGCATAGACCTGTAACCCTTGATGGTAACAGGCTGGAGACCCCGAGAATCAAACAGATATACCAAAAACTCCGCAATCTGTGAAATCGAAGGATTGGCATAATCAACAGAGTGATCAGCACACCATCGACAGAAGACCTTCCATTTAGCTGCATAAGCTAAACCAGTGGAGTGCCTCCTTGAAGAAGAAATGCACTCCACTGCTCGTCTCGAAAAACCTCTACGGAGGAGACAGGACCTGACAAAAGAGATGCGTGAAGGCACAATGAAGTCGGGTCGACGTGAAACCTCCTCGGGCGACCTTGACAAAGAAGGTCGCGACGTAGCGGGAGACGTGCCGGAACCGCCGCCATCTGCGAGCGGAGCTGATTGATCCACACCCGCTGAGGCGACAGGGGAGCAATCAGAATGATTCGACAACTGCAGGTTCGAATTTTGGCGAGAACCTGAGGAAGAATCGGAACCGGCGGGAAGGCTTAGCCAACTAGACCGTTCCAATCGAGTGACAGAGCGTCCACGGCAAAAGCCAGAGGATCTGGACACGGGGACACTAAAGTGTCCACCTGATGGTTCCAACGAGTCGCAAAGAGGTCGATGTGGGGACGTCCCCAGAGATCGCAAAGCGACTGGAACACTGCCCTGTGAAGCATCCACTCGGTGGAAATAACCCTGCCCTGTCGGGACAGGGAGTCGGCTAGGACGTTCAGACGACCGGGAATGTGACGAACAACCACTCCGGCGTGAACATCCTGAGCGAGCAGTAAAAGATCCCGAGCTAACTCGTACATCGGAAGCGAGTGCGTGCCGCCCTGGTTCCGAATGTAAGCAACCACTGTCGAATTGTCGGATAGTAGAAGGACCTGGCGATTCGACAGGTGAGGGATCCACTGCCTGAAACTCAGAAGAAGAGCAAGAAACTCCTTCTGGTTGATGTGTAGAGCTGCTTGATCCTGGTCCCACATCCCGTGTAGGGAAAGACCGAGAGGATCCAACGTCGCACCCCATCCGAGATCGCTGGCATCTGCCGTCAGAACGCGATCGGACGTGGGTAAGTCCAGCGGAACACCCTGCGTAATCCACTGAACATCTGTCCAGGGAAGAAGGTGAGGATACAGAGAGTCCGGAAACGGAAGCACCTGATCCAGAGAATCTACATTCGGTCTCCAACGACTGAGCAGAAAGTGTTGGAGAGGTCTGACACGCAGCCGACCTAGAGGAATGAGATCCGTCACCGAACCGCAGAGACCGATCAGCCGGAGAAAACTCCGAGCGGTCGCGGACCTGGACTGGGACAGAGTCAGAGCAAAAGCTGAGAGAATCACTGCCTTGGCCTGGGGAACAGCCACCAAATTGAATTTGGTTTGGAAAGACATCCCCAGATTACAAAACGACTGAGAAGGGACCAGGTCCGACTTCTCCTCGTTGACTCTGAATCCTAGCGATGTGAGCAAGCTCAACAGAGTGGCGACATCCGATTCCAGTAAGGCAGCATTGGAATGCCTCTGGAGGATATCGTCCAGATATGCCGAAGTAGTCACCCTGGACTGTGTGCGATGGAACGCTATCACATGCGACATCAGTCTGGTGAACGCCCAAGGAGCCAGGTTGAGGCCGAAAGGCATAGCCTTGAACTGGTAAACTCGCCCCAGAAAAGCGAACCTGAGATACTTCCGTGACGCCCGATGCATCGGAACGTGGAAGTAAGCGTCTCGCAGGTCGATGCTGGCTGCGAAATCTCCCTGGTGAATTGATTGGCGGACCTACCTGAAAGTCTCCATGCTGAACTTGGGAGCAATGATAGACTGGTTCAGGATACTCAGATCGATAACCGGTCGGAGTCGGCCGTCCTTCTTCGGCACGAAGAACAGGCAGGAATAGAAACCCACTGACTGAACGTTCTTGACGACCTCGATCGCCCCCTTTGCCAGGAGATTGGCAATCTCCGTGGACAAAAGTTCCCGACGTAAAACGTCTGAAGGAACTGTGGTTGGAAGAGGCACCCTTGACAGAGTGGGGTGCCGTCGGAAGGATATGCGCAGCCCGGACCGAACAACATCTAACACCCATGGATCGGATGTGATGGTGGTCCAATGGTCTGCGAACTCTGCTATCCTTCCTCCAACCTGGGACGAGTCGAGGTGAGGACCTTCATTTCGAGCCCCGACGAGGCCCGCGAGAGGAGAAACCACCTCCTCTGCTAAATGAAGAGACTTCCCTCGATTCTGCCGACCCCTACCTTTACCCCGTGAGTAAGAAGTAGAGGCGGCGGCAGAAGGACCAGCCTTTTGCTTCACAGAGGAAGCAGAAGGGTACTTGTTAGGCTTGGAACGGCCCTTGCCTCCCCGAGAAGGCTGATCAAGCTGACGAAACAGCAGCTGATCTTTGGAATGACGTACGACGTCATACCGGACCGTCGACACGGAACCATGGAAAAGTTGCGGACCTGCCAAAGAAGCAGATCGAAGAGTAGCACGCTGCTCCTCGGGAAGGGATCGTCCTGTGTCCAGCACAGCGTCCCTTCGAACTAATTCCAAATTGGCCGTGTTACAGGCATGCGTGTGAGTAAGGTGCATAAGCGCCTTGGACAGCACATGCAAAGGAGCCTGTACCTCGTCAAACTTATCTGGAGGCAGATAAGCAGCCAAAGCTGAGACGACGTGATCTGAGAGAGAAAGCATGCCAAGCATCTCTCTAGATAAGCCCAACGTGGACTCCAGAGTCGTCATTGGAATGACGGCAGACTTGGGCTTGGAAAGCCCGAGGGAAGTGGAGTCCTGATCCAGAACCGTCAAAGCCTGGCAGACTGACGGATTGGCGGAATCGTAGGAACGATAACGCACAGGAGGCAAAAAGGTGTCAACCCTGGTGAAGAACGAAGTCTTCAAAGCCTTGGAATTCAGCTTGGCATCCAATGCTGAAAAAGCCTCAACCACCTGTACCGACTGGCACGGTCGAAGGCGCCCAGAAGCAGGTTGCTCCATAGGCTGTTGGCGCGCGACCGATGAGCGCGGCCAGGCTGACACTGTCGGCTGGTTAGCAGGTTTGAGCTCAGGCAGAAACCCAAACACAAAGTCAAGAGCCG
This sequence comes from Pictodentalium vernedei, assembly GCA_031216915.1. Lineage (NCBI taxonomy): Eukaryota > Metazoa > Mollusca > Scaphopoda > Dentaliida > Dentaliidae > Pictodentalium > Pictodentalium vernedei. The sequence goes on along the minus strand of CM062297.1, from coordinate 673,634,303 downwards.
CCCCCAAGTCCGAAGACTGCTGGCCCTCGACCTCAAGCATGTCGGACTCCTCCCCAGAGTCGGAAGACACATAGCCCATCGTGGGCAAACCAGCCGATGCCTCCCATGGTGTCGGGACACCAGAGGAATCGGAAACCGGCCTGTTTCCAATCCCGGAAGGCGGCGCCATAGGAGGCGCCTGGAAACCACCCATAGCCTCGCTGGAAGCAACAGGAAGGCTCTTAGTAAGAACCTGAGTGAGTAAGGAGAGGGCCTCCCTAAGCTCACTGCCTGTACCGACCGGTTCGACAGGGGAGCGAACCGGCAAAGTGGCTTCACCTCTGACCCTCTTAACCAGCGAAGGGTCACGATCCTCCAAAACACCCGACGCGGGACGACGGGCGGCAGCCGAAACATCTGAAGGCAGACGTGTATAGGGGTACGATGCACCCCGAGGATCAATATTGTGAGAACTCATGAGAGTCACCGCGGACCTCTGCGAGGCAGAAGGTCCAGGCTGCACAAAAGACGTTGGTCCCCCAAAACTGGTCGTGTGACCAGAGTGAGCAGACGGAAACGCCACGGAGTTCATAGTGTTTCCACTACGAACATCCGAATCCAAAGACACAACTGTGGTGCTCGACGGCGAAGAGACCACAGCGATGGGCTCGGCCGGCAGCCCCTTCCGACTTCGCCGAGTTGAAGTCAGGGAAGGCTGAGGCCGATATCCCACGTCTACAGTATCGGACAGTCCTGCAGTCCCCTGCAGCGAAAAGCCGAGGCCCCCTGAAACAGATAACGAAGCAGACGTGCCAGCAGCAGTAGTAGATACGTCGAGAGTCGTTGAGGCTGGTGAAATAGAGGAGAGAGCACACCGGCTCGGCTTCGAAAGAGGAGTCACAACCCTAGTGACAGCCTCAGATGTCGACTGGAGGGGGACCGTAGTCCCGGAACCAGGCATCTCTACACCAGAACACTCAACGGCTCCCGCAGTATCCACCACAGGAAAAGACTGCACATCCCCCACGGAGGAGGAATAACTCTCACCAGACAAAGTCGGCTCGGGAGGCCCGAACGACCACGTTCTCCTTTCCCGCGGGAGCGGGAGGCACGGCCACGAGAATGAACGACACGGTTTACTGACGTCCAGAAGGTGGAAGACCATGTTCCACAGACACCACACGGCCGCACTGCCGAACACCCATTACAGGAGGAACAAGACGAATGTACATCGTCCACATGCTTTGGCAGCAGACATTGCCCACAGGGAATTGTCCTGGGCATGATAGAGGTGAGAGGAGCAGAGAAGGTGAGATGAGAAAACAGAACACCCCCAAAGAAGAGAGAAAGGTGACAGAAACAAAGACCCCAGACGGTCAACCGGGAACCACCCAACAGGAAGACTACTCTCAAAAGAAAGAAGAAACACTGCAGGAGTGGTACCCCGCTGACACCTAACTCTAACACAATTAGAAAATTTTGCAAAAAAAGCATTAACAATAATTGTGAAAAAATCTAAGTCCGAACTGCTTGGCACGCGAAAGTCGCGCGCGACTCGAGAGAGAGCAAATAAATATACATTATGGACATATAATAGAAAAGAGAATATATAAAACACTGTTCCTGAGAATACAAAGGATACACTGTGGTATAATGAATCAGGAATCATCAAACATCGAGCTGGTGGAACACTGATAAGCGTGCAAAAACATCTCGACACGAAGCAGATTTTAAAAAGAATGAGTCTTTAGAGACGGTATATGCGCACTGGCAACGGAAGTCGTGGAGTTGTACTTGGGAGAGAGCATCCCGTACTGGGTCTGCGCCGGTTGCACTCGACCCAGTTTTGGCTTATTTTTATTGGTGCTTTTGCACCACTTTTCTTTCCCAACTTGCTTGGGAAAGACAAAAATAGAGAGTATTTTATCCGAGTTAGGGACTTCCACTGTAGTGCAAGCCTGTAGTAAACAATTGTGAGTAGGTTGATAAGAAATCTCTGATCACTTACAGATATTATAATTATCCAAAGATTTCACTTAATGCAAAATGACACACAGAACAAATTTTAATTATAATGGTAAACAGAAAACCAGTATCTCTTATTGTATTGCACTGAAAACAGAAGATATGCTGTTGAATAATATTGTGCTTAATGTGATTTTTCAGAAAGCTCTTATCTCTCAGAAGCAGGCCTGGAAATCTAGTGCAGGCAATTTAATCACCTGCATGTCACATGCACAAATTTGATCCATCATGAGTGTTTTTTCGCTTGCTCCATTTCGATAAAGCAGAAAATGTTCAAGAATGTTAAAACTGGTCTTCAAAGAGCTAAAACAATACAGTGGTGCATCTTCGATCTGTAATAAGGGGAATCTCAAAGTGGAAAGTGACAGCGTTCAGTTCTCCTCAGATATAGCAGTGGCATTCGGTAGTGCCGTCATCAGATTTTTCCACGGGCCTGTTATTTTGACATGAGCGATCACAATCAACCTCTTGTGGCCTTCCTGATTTGAAAATAAGGATAACAGCAAATGTTCACCTAGTAAAATCTTGATCCATAATGGATTCTAAAAGACGTGTTCACAATATAAATCTAACAGAAACATACCAAGTCTCTTTTAACCCTTGAAGGTCCGGTTTCAATTCCCAGAATTTTTACAACCCAGTGGCTAAGCAGTGATTTCTAGACAGATTTTGGTTCCAAGACTTGACTTGAAACTACAGTCAAGGTAATTTGACTACTGTCCAATGGATCTCTTCTTGTTTGTATGTGAAATACCTGTTTGGAGACCAGAGTTTAGCAAAGTGTCTTAATTGCTCACCTCTTTAAAAGATATAATGTCACATTTAGCATCCATGGTTAATGAACACTTCAGAGCCCAAACATGAAACCAGACACTTGATTTAAAAAGGCCTAAATCTGAAATCCCCACTCTCCCCCCTCCCCAATGGATGCTGTATACACAAAATATCAAAAGATTCTGACTGTCCATCTACAGAAAAATATTTTCAAGGAATGAGCAATCTCATGTTGCACCAAGTTAAAATTTGGGCTCCCCAAAGGTGCCCAAAAATATAAATGCAGGGTAGTGATTTGAACAAACCTGAATCTGATCCCCTTAAGAATGCCATATTCCAAATATCCGAAGATTCTGACTGGTGGATCTGAAGAAGATTTTTAAAGAATAATCCTTATATTGCACAAAGTTAAAATCTGAGTTCCCACAGAAAGGTCAAATATGAACTTTGGGACTTGATTTGAATAAACTGGAATCTAATCCCACTTAGGATGCTGAAAATGAAATAAGTTAAACTTTAGGCTCATATAGGGAGCCCAAATATGAATACATGATCTTGATTTGAACAAACTTGAAATATCAAAAGATTCCAAAACGTTGATTGTGAAAAAGATTTTTAAACAAAAGCCCTCACATCTCACATTGCACTCAGTTAAAATTTGTGTTACCAAATATAACCCCAGGGACTTGACTTGAACAAACTTGAATCCCCCCCCCGCCCCCCCCCCCCCCCCCAGGGACTTGACTTGAAAAAACTTGAATCCTCCCACCCCCCTCCCCGATGCTGTATACCAAATATGAAAAGATTCTGGTGGGTGGATCTGAAGAAAATTTTTAAAGAATATACCTCATTTTGCAGTATGTTAACATTTAAGCTACAATTAGGGAACTGAAATATGAAGTCTGGGACTTGATTTGAACAACCTTGAATCTGACTTTCAGAGGGATGCTGTATACCAAATATCGAAATATTATGAATAAAGGTTCTAATTAAGAAGATTTTTAAAAAGTTTTTCTCATACTGCACCTGATTTCAAGAAACCTGAATCTGCCCCGCCTATGGATGCTATAAACTAAATATTAAAAGCTTTAAATATCAAAAGCTTCTGAAAATTTTTCAAATTGTGGGTGGGTGGGGGGGGGGGGGGGGGGGGGGGGGGGGTTACTAACTGAGTTATGCCCCTTAAGGGATTATGGAACCTTTCTTGAACACACTTAAATTGACATATGATGAGGAACATGAATATCAAATTTGGTCTGATTGTTTTTGAGAAGTTAAAAATGTAAAGTACATGATGGACAGACAATGGATGGAAGGATGGACAGTCAGATGGATGGAACAAGATCACTAAAGCTCCCCTTGAGCTTTCAGGTGAGCTAAATATTCCTAAGATAAGAGTATCCTATCATAGTGAAAAGACTATTAAACTATGGGGTAAGATGCCCTACTAAACATTTTCCCAGTAGGTTGCTAGTTGCTCTCCAGTGATTTTCAAAATTGTAGGCCTGTTTCCACAATGATGTTCAGCAAACCAAGGAGGAAAACATGATTAAGCTATTTTATTCCATCAGAGTCCAGATGTTGTTTGTTTGCCAGTGTTTACGGTAACTTTTCAGGGCCTATGGCTATATTTGGACTGTTACACAAAATTTCAGAAGCAAAAAAAAGAAAACTATCACTTAATATTTATTATATTTATTGGTGTTTAAGGTCACATACTTATGCAAAATGGCTAATCATAATCGAGACAGTTTTATGGGTGGAGAAAGCCAGAGTACACAGAGAGAACCACTGAGCAGCGATGAGCAACTGTCAGCTCCTCAACATTCTAACTCTGTTCAAGCTCCTATATCACTTATTCATAAAAAAAATGATTGGTTTAGATGAAATGCATAGATATGAGCCAAACATTTTATCTTTTTGTATTGACAGAAAGTATAAAATGATTAAGTCACATTATCTGGTGTTACAATGAATAGGCCTCATTACATAGTGTTACTATAAATACAACACAACTATATATTTCATTCTTTATTTAATAAGCAGGTTTAGCATTGGCTGAAGTTGTATGTACCATCAACATCCAGTATGCCCAAACATACTATGCCACCACGCTCCTACTTGGGCAATTGAGATTAACTTGCCGATTGCTGGAAGCCCTATAAAGGTTTCATACTTTTAGCACATGTTTTATTTACAGTACAGCCACCATGGACTGGTCACTTTCCAAGGGTGAGCAATATTTCCAAGGACGCAATAATATTAGATTAGAAATACTAATTATAGGAATAATCATCAAAAATTTAATTAATGAGGCAGAGTATAACCCAGTGCTTCATTAATTAAAATTTTGCTGGTTTTTATTACCTGGTGAATGCATGTGTGGACGTCACTGCCCATGTGTTGTTTACAGCCAGTCCAGAGTGACTGCACTGTATATTCAGCTAGATGATAATATAATTTTTTAATCGTTTACCCAATGCGCACGCTATCATGTTATTTTAATTGCTGAATATTTTTTCAAATTTTTAAATAGTTCTACAAAACCATATCATGAGACTCATCATTGGAATCTCCTTGCTAAGCACGTTCCAATGAGGGGATCATATATGGTTTTGTGAAAACTTTTTTTCCAGCGACTCAATTTGTTGGCTATGTGGGCTGATGCCCCTGATTCATAAGGTAAAGGGTTAATATGGATTTTCTGTTATAATTTATACACCCTCTCCAACAAATTATAACAAAGAAATTACTGATGAATAAATTCAGACCACTCAAAGTAATTTAAATACCAGTTAACTGGTAGAGTGCTGGATATTTGGGCTTTATACTTAAGTGCAGGTACCACAACTTGAAGGCTCATATTCGGTGAATGTGCTTTGTATTATCTTTGAAGTGATATTATTTAATCTGTAAGGGTATGCCTTGTTACAATTAAAAGGATAGTGCCCATAGGCACTCTACCATAAATTGTAACAAGGCAAACACATATATGATTTGACAACCAAAAATAATTTAGCACTCTACCAGTTAAGTGACTTGCCGAACAATACATCACAAATGAAATGGGTCACATTTGAACTCATGACCTTGTGATCTGACACCCACTGCACTAACCAATAAGCAACTGTGGTCGCTCAATACATGTCAAATCTTTTATCAACGAGATGTGAAAAATCAATAGCTCAACAGTTGACATTTAACCTTTGAAGACCTAGACATTTTTGCATCATTTTCCAAATATGACATCTTCAGAGATTTGTAGCTCAGTAGTGTTTCACTCTTCATCAGTGATGCGCCCAGATATTTTCAAGTGGAAGCATCTGTTTCAAGGAAACTGGTTATGAAAGTTGGAATTTGGTAAAACAGGGTTAGAGATCTGTAGGTAGCTCAGCTGTAAATTTCAAACTCTTATTCTAAATATAATTTCATCATCAGATGATGTCACAAATAATCAATCTTTAGCATTTTGAAATGACAGTATGATATTGTTAGTAACTCTTTGTAACACAGGTTACATATACTGTACATAAAATACTTTTGTACGCCGTGAAAAGAATTCTGATGTTTACATTCACATTCAGTCAAATGCTTAAGGTAGCATCACAATAACCAAGATGCCTGGTGTCAAACTAATTTTTCCACAAATGCTACAATCAAATTGGGAAATCCCGTTTTAAAACAACATCGAAAAATAAGCTGGGATAGTGTCACATATAAATGCATGAACACATGCAATAACAGGGAAAGATGGATGCATGGACAGAACAAATATTATGAACATCCTTGTGTGGAATAAATGTTTAAAAAGTATATTACATGAAAAGAAAACATTTATGACACAGAGACATATGCAATTTGCCTACAAATTTTTCAACAAATTTCAACAAAACCTTATTATGTAAACCCTCATCGGAATGAGCTTGTTCCAATTAGGGGTCACATGATATAGCCTTGTTGAAAGTATTTGGAAAATAATTTTTTTTCAAATGCTAAATTTGTAAATATTGCTAGCAAATGAAGCCAATTTGTTTGGTAAAGGGTTAATGTTGCATCATAATCATATCTACAATCTAAAGCATGGATCTCATTCTATTAGACAGAGAAAATGCATTCCAGCAATATTCAGCTCACTGTGAAACAAGCTGAATTATTGGTTAAATGAATCTCACCCCCTAAGGATGCTTTATACCAAATATCAAAAGATTCTGATTGCTGGATCGGAAAAAGAAGATTTTTAAAGAATATTCCTCATATGGCACTAATCTGAACATTTGGGCTCCCAAAGAGAGCCAAATATGGACTCAGGGATTTGATTTCAACAAAAATGCCGCTCAGGATCACCGATCCAATGTCGAGTTGTGACAACAGTTCCTCGCACCAAGGCCAACACACCTATGAAGTTTCATGACTCTAGGTTGAACCACTATCAAGTTCTCATCCGGAAACCAATTGTTGCGATATACTATGTTCAAGGTCACTGTGACCTTGACCTTTGACCTGGTGAGTCCAACATCAATAGGGTTCTTCCTCGCACCAAGGCCAACACGCCTGTAAAGTTTCATGACTCTAGGTTGAAGCATTATCAAGTTATCATCCGGAAACCAATTGTTGCGATATACTATGTTCAAGGTCACTGTGACCTTGACCTTTGACCTGGTGAGTCCAAGATCAATAGGGTTCTTCCTCGCACCAAGGCCAACACACCTATGAAGTTTCATGACTCTAGGTTGAACCACTATCAAGTTATCATCCGGAAACCAATTGTTGCGATATACTATGTTAAAGGTCACTGTGACCTTGACCTTTGATCTGGTGAGTCCAAGATCAATTGAGTTCTTCCTCGCACCAAGGCCAACCCACCTATGAAGTTTCATGAATGTAGGTTGAACTACTATCAAGTTATCATCCGGAAAGGAATTGTTGCGATTTACTATGTTCAAGGTCATGTTGACCTTGACCTTTGACGTAGCAAGTCCAAAATCAATAGGGTTCTTCCCCTCAGCAAGGCCAATCTACCTATGAAGTTTCATGAATGTGAGTTGAACCATTATCAAGTTATCATCCGGAAACCAATTGTTTAAGATTTACTATGTTCAAGGTCACTGTGACCTTGATCTTCGACGTAGCATGTCCAAAATCAATAGGGTTCTTCCTCCCCCCAAGACCAACCTACGTATGAAGTTTAATGAATGTGAGTTGAACCACTATCAAGTTATCATCCGGAAACCAATTGTTTACGCCCGCCCGCCCGCCTGCCCGCCCGCCCGCCCGCCCGCCATTCACCAAACTATAAGTCGAGTTTGACTTTGTCACAACTCGACTAAAAATGTGAATGAATCTTCCAAAGATGTTATATGTGAAATATGAAAGTCTTTGGATCAGTGGTATGGGAGAAGCTTCTTCAATGTTTTTCCCATTACTCAGTGTTAAAAAATGATGACTCAGCATTTTTTCCCCTGGAAAAGTACCCTATGATAAAACCGATGACAATTTTTTTTGGACCATTCCTTTCTGCTGTTCCTAAGGAAGCTTCACACAAAACAAGAGGCCCCAAGGGACCTTAAATGCTCACCTGCCAAAGTGGTTCAAAGAAGTATTTGGGGTCACATTCAGTTAGACATGTTTCATCAAGACTACAAAGGAATGAAGTCATGTGAGGAAAATTTTATGGAAAAACACTAAGGAATGGAGTTGAACAAACCTGAACCTAACATGCACCCCTGCAGGGTGTAAAGAAGATTTTAAAAATGAAAGTGTCAATGACACTGTAGCTTAAATTGTGTGTTGTGTTTGATGAAAAGGATAATGTTCAATGTTTATGAAAGGATTATGAAATAAGACAAGAATTGTGATAATTGGGAATATGTTCATTTCTGTTCCCTGTATGCGGTTTTTGATAAAAAATAATATGAGGTGTACACTGTACTAAAGAGGTGAGGGGTGGGTTAATATGACCTCACAGTTAATATATGTGGCCCTCACAGTTAACGTATATCAACAAAAGTTACCAAGTTACAGTGAAATTATTCCAAAACGAGTCATCCTATCAAGTTACATTAAAATCCCTTCATAAATATGGCCTGCAGACTGTGCTGAAGGTTTTCGGGCCCTTGTAGCCGTCAGTTTCCCAATTGCGTTCAAAGGGGACGTTCTCATCCAGACATTATATGAAGTCAACCTGCCAAGTTACAATGAAATCCCTTCATAAATATGACCTGTAGACTGTTCTAAAGGTTTTTTGGGCTTTGGGCTTGGGCAGCCATCATGGTTGAATGATCACAAACAAAAGGGGACATTCTCACCCCGGCATCATCTGGAGTGATCCTACGATGTTACAATGAAATCCCTTCATAAATATGACCTGTAGACTGTGCTCAAAGTTTTCGGGCTTCGGGCCCCTGAAACCATCACAGTTGACCAATCACGACCAAAAGGGGATGTCATCATCTAGGTATTATATGGAATCAAACTAACAGGTTACAATGAAATCCTTCCATAAATATGACCTATTGACTATGCTAAAGGTTTTGGTGTTTTTGGGCTCGAGCAGCCATCAAGGCTCAATGAATGCAACCAAAAGAAGACGTTCTCATCTAGACATTATTTGGAAACATCCTACCAGGGTACAACGAAATCCCTTTATAAATATCACCTGTAGACTGTGCTAAAGGTTTTTGGGCTTCAGGCCCCTGTAGCCGTCACAGTTGCCTAATGGTGTCCAAAATGGGCTGTTCTCATCTAGACATTATATGAAGTCAACCTACCAAGTTACAATGAAAATCCTTTCATAAATATGAACTGAAGACTGTGCTAAAGGTTTTCAGGCTTTGGGCTCGGGCAGCCATCATGGTTGAATGATCGCAACCAAAAGGAGATATTCTCATCTGGCATCATCTGGAGTGATCCTACGAAGTTACAATGAAATCCCTTCATAAATATGACCTGTAGACTGTGCACAAGATTTTCGGGCTTCGGGCACCTGTAGCCATCACAGATGACCAATCATGACCAAAAGGGAATGTCATCATCTAGGCATTGTATGGAGTCAACCTAACAAGTTACAATGAAATCCTTCCATAAATACAACCTATAGACTATGCTAAAGGTTTTTGGGCTCGGGCAGCCATCAAGGCTTAATGATCACGACCAAAAGGGGACGTTCTCATCTAGACATTATTTGGAGTCATCCTACCAAGCTACTATGAAATCCCTTCATAATTATGACCTGTAGACTGTTCTAAAGGTTTTCGGGCTTCGAGCACCTGTAGCTGACACAGTCGCCCAATCGTGTCCAAAAGGGGACGTTCTCATCTCGACATTATATGAAGTCAAACCTGCCAAGTTACAATGAAATCCCTTCATAAATATGACCTGTAGACTGTGCTAAAGGTATTCGGGCTTCGCGCTCGGGCAGCCATAACGGTTGAATGATCGCAACCAAAAGGGGACATTCTCATCTGGGGTGATCCTACGAAGTTACAATGAAATCCCTTCATAAATATGACCTGTAGACTGTGCTCAAGTTTTTTGGGCTTCGGCACCTGTGGCCATCACAGTTGACCAATCATGACAAAAAGGGGATGTCATCATCTAGGCATTATATGGAGTCAACCTAACAATGAAATCCTTCCATAAATACGACCTTTAGGCTATGCTAATGGTCTTTGGGCTCGGGCAGCCATAAAGGCTCAATGATCGCGACCAAAAGGGGATGTTCTCATCTAGACATTATTTGGAGTCATCCTACCAAGCTACAATAAAATCCCTTCATAATTATGACCTGTAGACTGTGCATAAATGTTTTCGGGCTTCGGGCTCGGGCAGCTATCATGGTTGAACGATCGCAACCAAAGGGGACAATCTCATCTGGGCATCATCTGGAGTGATCCTACGAAGTTACAATGAAATCCCTTCATAAATATGACCTATATATAGACTGTGCTCAAGGTTTTCGGGCTTCAGGCACCTGTAGCCATCACAGTTGACCAATCACGACCAAAAGGGGATGTCATCATCTAGGCATTATATGGAGTCAACCTAACAGGTTACAAAGAAATCCTTCCATAAATATGACCTTTTGCCTATGCTAAAGGTTTTTGGGCTCAGGCACCCATCAAGGCTGAATGATCGCGATCAAAATGGGATGTTCTCAACTAGACATTATTTGGAGTCATCTTACCAAGTTACAATGAAATCCCTTCATAAATATGACCTGTAGACTGTGCTAAAGGTTTTCGGGCTTCGGGCCCCTGTAGCCGTCACAGTTCCCAATCATGTCCAAAAGGGGACGTTCTTTCTCATCTAGACATTATATGAAGTCAACCACCAAGTTACAATGAAATTCCTCAATAAATATGACCTGTAGACTGTGCTAAAGGTTTTCGGGTTTTGGGCTCGGGCAGTTGTCATGGTTGGCAGATCATGCCCAAATGGGGAAATTCTCATCTAGACATCATAAGGAGTCATCCTACCAAGTTACAATGAAATCCCTCCATATTAAACATGACCTGCAGACTGTGCTAAAAGTTTTTGGGTTTTGGGCTTGGGCAGCCATCACGGTTGACAGATCACGCCCAAAAGGGGACGTTCTCATCTAGGCATTATACAGAAGAATCCTACCAAGTTACAATGACATCCCTTCATAAATACGACCTGTAGACTGTGCTAATGGTTTTGGGGTTTTGGGCTCAGGCAGCCATACCGGTCGCCCAATCGCGACCAAAAGGGGACGTTCTCATCTAGGCATGACCCCAAACCTGCATATGAAATTTTGTGACAATCAGACAAGAACTGCGGGGTGTAGCCCATGCTAAAGGAAAATGTGAACAGACTCACAGATTCACAGACTTCCGCACGCGTGATGCCAATAGCTTATCTTGACTGTGTCAAGTTAAGCCAAAAAACGGAAAATGTTTTTAAAATTTTTGTCTAAAATTTCGGAGTCCAAACCGGACCCAAAATGTTCAGGCTAAAATTTTGAACAAACTTGAATCTGACCCCCCTATAGATGTTGTATACCAAATAAGAAAGTATACTGACTGGTGGATCTGAAGAAGAAGATTCTTAAAGAAGTTTCCTCAAATTACACCAAGTTAAACTTTGGGCTCCAATAGAGAACCCAAATACTAACTCAGAGACCTGATTTGAACAAACTTGAATCTGATTCCCCTAGAAATGTTGTATACCACAGGGAGCCCAAATATGAACCCAGGGACTTGGCTTGAACAAACTTGAATCTCACCTCCCTAAGGATGCTGCATAAATTCTGCTTGGTGGATATGAAGAAGAAGATTTTTAAAGAATATTCCTCATACCACACTAATATAAACATTTCGGCTCCCACAGAGAGCTCAAAGAAGAAGATTTTTAAAGAATATTCCTCATGCTGCACTAATTTAAACATTTGGGCTCCCACAGAGAGCGCAAATATGGACCGAGGGATTTGATTTCAATAAACATGTGAAACAATCTTCCAAAGATGTTACATGTGAAATTTGAAAGCTTTTGGAGCAGTGGTTTGGGAGAAGAAGAGTCGTAAATGTTTTCGCAATTACCCACAGTGTTAAAAAATGCTGACTCAGTACCCTATGATAAAACCGATTGCAATTTTTTTACCATTCCATTCTGTTGGTCCTAAGGAAGCTTCACACCAAATAACAATTCCCAAAATGACAGCAAGTATAGCCCCACAAACTTCTCTTGAACAAATCTGAGTCTACACCTCAAAAGGAAGCTGCGCACCAAATATCAAGTCTCTGCTACTGCTGGTTCATGAGAAGATGATTTTTTAAGATTTAGGCACACTTTTTGGACATGGCTCTACCGAGGGGCAGGGCAACTTGATTTGAACAAAATCAAAATGCAATGTTATAACAAACAATCATCTCAAATTTCACTTAAATTGGTTCTGCAGTTTGGAGGAGAAGATGCAAACACCACTTTCACAGACGACGGATGACAGACAACGGACGGTGAGTGATAACTATAGCTCATCCTGACTTTCAGTCAGGTGAGCTAAAAAGCCCTGGGAAACAGCAGAAGTAACCAATTTGCTATCAGCTTGCACACTGATTTTTTTTTTTTATTCCATGAAACTTTCAACAGCCAGGGTCCTACCATGTCCGAAGCCTGTGGCAGGTGGTCTTAATGGATGAAATCTCTTCATGAACAATTCCTTAGATAAGTGATGTATAATTTCCTTAACTTTAAAAAATTAGTGGAAAAAAACAGTTTACCAATTTTTTCCGATAATGATTTTTTGATTTACTGTAGTTTAAGGTCACTTAAACATCTGTAGATTTACTGTAGTTTAAGGTCACTTAAACATCTATGACTATATCATGACTGTCACACAAGCAAAGACAATTTTAGCCAATCATTCATACCATGTTGCCCAACTTTAGAGGGATCAAACCCAGGCATGGAGGCACTGGATAGTTTAAACAAATGAAAAACAAACCTGTCTACCATAGTAAACAAGCATAGCTTCACTTCTTGGAGTTTCCACAGGGAGATCATTTCTTTACATAACAAACACAACCAGTGCTAAACACAATGAAAGTCTCAATGATGCTGCAGCTCAACTTGACAAAGAAGGGACTGAACTAAATAGAGAGTTCCAGTAATGCCAAGTCATTCGCACAAGTTTCTGAAGAAAAGACATCATGCCAAAATTACATATGAAATCAGAAAAAAGATTGGCTGAGGGATGCGGCCGGGCAGAGGTCGATTTAATTTTAAAAACTGGAATAGCAGTTTTCTAACTGGAATAAATTTGGATGAGCATTTCCAATTATTTACATGATTTTTTATTTGAAATTGATTAGCTCTAGTTAAAAATTGATTCGAAAACGGCTATGCAAATCCAGTTAAATCTAACCCTACGGCCTGTACAGTGTGCTAATGGAATTGTTGACAATTTATATGCCAAATCTAAGATGGCTGTTGGTGGCCATGTTTTTCAACAAAAATCAGACAATTTTGATAGTTCCAATCTAGACATCACATCAAACTAAATATGAAATTTGAAAAAGATCGCGGGAGAGGCATGTAGGGTGTGCTAATGGAATTGTTGATAGTTTATATGCCAAATCAAAGATGGTTACTCCCAGCAATATTTTTCAATGAAACTTAGAACACGAGGCCCCATGGGGCCTGAAGTGCTCACCTTGAACAGTACCTGATATAAACCGAGGTCACAAATGTAATCTACATTAAGAAATCAATCTCCATAGGATCCATTGTCAATCCTTTAGTTCCTTAGTAGTGACTGAAATAATCCAAGCATCATGCCTTTTCTTCATTTAATCATAATATACAAAGTTGATACACAACCTATGTGGATTAATCTTAGTTACACACCTCTAGAGGATACTTAATAAACATTGCTCCTCATAAAATTAACTTGGAAATATGTTTCTATTTTTAGTACACATTGAGTCCCACGATAGCTGGAGTTAATTTTTTGCATTCAAATCCAATATTTGTTTATCACTTCTGCTGCATATAAAATTTTGTTAAAATCGGACTAAGAGTTCTGAATAGTGAATTAGAGATGTTGTACTCCATATATGAAAGGTTTCTGACTGGTGGATATGAAGAAGAAGATTTTAAAGAAAGTTCCTTACATTGCACCAAGTTAAAATTTGAACTACCATACAGAGCCCAAATATGAACCCAGGGACCCAATTTGAACAAACTTGAATCTGATCCCCCAGGAGATGTTGTATACCAAATATGAAAGCATACAGACGCCAGATCTGAAGAAGGTTTTTTAAAGATTAACCCCAGGATTCCACTAATTTAAAATTTGGGCTCCAGTTGGGAGCCCAAATCTTAAAACCCACACACTCGAGTTGAAGAAACTTGAATATGATCCCTCCCCCCTCCCACGCACACACTCCAGAGATGTTATATGCCAAATATGAAAGCATTCTGCCTGGTGAATCTGAAGATGATTTTTTTTTAAAAACAATTCCCTCATATTGCACCAAGTTAAAATTCGGTCTCCCATAGGGAGCCCAAGTATTAACTCTGGCTCTCAAATTGAACAAACTTGAATCTGATCCTCATAGAGATGTTGTATACCAAATATGAAACCATCTGGATAGGTGGATCTGGAGAAGAAGATTTTTAAAGAACTTTCCTCATACTGCACTAAGTTAAAATTTGGGCTACCATACAGAGACCAAATATGAGTCCAGGGCCCTGATTTGAACAAACTTGAATTTGACCCTCCTAGAGATGTTGTATACCAAATATGAATGGATTCTGACTGGTGGATCTGAAAAAGAAGATTTTAAAAGAAATTTCCTCATATTGCACTAAGTTAAAATTCGTGCTCTTGTATTGAGCCCAAATACAAACCCAGGCACTCGAATTGAACAAACTGGAATCTGATCCCCCTAGAGATTTTGTATACCAAATATGAAACAATTCAGATTGGTGGATCTGGAGAAGAAGATTTTTAAAGAAATTCCTCATACTGCACTAAGTTAAAATTCGGGCTACCATACAGAGACCAAATATGAGTCCAGGGCCCTGATTTGAACAAACTTGAATTTGACCCTCCTAGAGATGTTGTATACCAAATATGAAAGGATTTTGACTGGTGGATCTGAAAAAGATTTTAAAAGAAATTTCCTCATATTGCACTAAGTTAAAATTCGTGCTCTTGTATTGAGCCCAAATATAAACCCAGGCACTCGAATTGAACAAACTGGAATCTCCCCTAGAGATGTTGGTTACCAAATATGAATATTGGTGGATCTGGAGAAGATGATTTTTAAAGAATTTCCTCATGTTGCACTAAATTAAAATTGGGGTGGGGGGGGGGGGGGGGGTGGGGTGGGTTCATAGAGAGCCCAAATATCAATCCAGGGACCCGATTTGAAAAAAACAAAATCTGACCAAATATGCAAGTATTCTCAGTGGTGGATCTGAAGAAGAGGATTTTTGAAGAAAATTCATTATATTGCACTGAGTTGAAATTTTGGAATACAATAGAGCACCCAAATATGGACCCAGAGACCCAATTTGAACAAACTTAAATGCCCCCCCCCCCTCCCCCCGAGATGTTATATACCAAATATCAAAGCATTCAACTGGTGGGTCTGAAGAAGAAGATTTTTAAAGATTATTCCCCAAATATTGCCTTAAGTTAAACATTAGGGCCCTTGTATTGAGCCCAAATCAAATATGAACTGAGAGGCTTCATTTTAAACAAACTTATATCTGAACATCCCTACCCCCCCTCCCCCCCCCCTTAGGGGACTTAGTACTTTTTCGATACCCTCTACAGAACACCCTGTTACAACCGATAATGATTTTTTTTTTACCATTCAGTTCTAAGGATGCTCCATACCAAATAACAGTTCTCTGTTCCATGGGATTTTGGAAATGTTAAAAAATTTATAGTAATTTATATATTTTTTATACTTACCAATGACCCAGACTTAGCTGGTGCTAACTCTTAAAAATCTAGGGCCAAACACAAATTTTGCCCTCCCAATCCCCAAAATTTGCATCCAAAACCAAAAGAAATCATGTCCTAAAGGACCTCCATACTTTGGCCCCACTGCGCATGCGCAGTGTCAAGGACGTTCCGAAATTGGCACCAATCACCATTCTTACTGGCAGTGCCTGGTCAGCGCTATGTACTCAGCAGGAAGGTAAGAGTCCCCAACTCCTGGGAGGGCCATCCCCGTCTGGGTCATTGGTAAGTATAAAAAATATACAAATTACTATAAATTTTTTAACATTTTTATACTGTACCAATGACCCAGACTTAGCTGAATAGTAAAAAGGCTGGAGGGCCAAGACATAGAGGAAAATCCAATAAGCTCAACTATATAATATAGAGTGAACCCCTCAAGAAGAAAAGGAGTATTAGGCTTTACATGTATCTTTCTTATTTTATAAAAAATTAAAAAGATACAATACCCTTCATAATTGAGCACAATAACACTCATGTTCTCTATTAACATCCAGTATAACTCATTATACTAATTATTTTTAAAGTAAGCCAATAAATAAAGTTAGTCCAGAGAATTGAGACTCTTTATATTCATTAAAAGTGTCCGAGGATTGTATATTAACGCACGTTTGACACTTGACATATACAAATGCTTCACACCGAGCTACACTTTAAAAATGCCGCTCAGGATCACCGATCCAATGTCGAGTTGTGACAACAGTTCCTCGCACCAAGGCCAACACACCTATGAAGTTTCATGACTCTAGGTTGAACCACTATCAAGTTCTCATCCGGAAACCAATTGTTGCGATATACTATGTTCAAGGTCACTGTGACCTTGACCTTTAACCTGGTGAGTCCAACATCAATAGAGTTCTTCCTCGCACCAAGGCCAACACGCCTGTAAAGTTTCATGACTCTAGGTTGAACCACTATCAAATTATCATCCGGAAACCAATTGTTGCGATATACTATGTTCAAGGTCACTGTGACCTTGACCTTTGACCTGGTGAGTCCAAGATCAATAGGGTTCTTCCTCGCACCAAGGCCAACACACCTATGAAGTTTCATGACTCTAGGTTGAACCACTATCAAGTTATCATCCGGAAACCAATTGTTGCGATATACTATGTTAAAGGTCACTGTGACCTTGACCTTTGATCTGGTGAGTAAAGATCAATAGGGTTCTTCCTCGCACCAAGGCCAACCCACCTATGAAGTTTCATGAATGTAGGTTGAACTACTATCAAGTTATCATCCGGAAAGGAATTGTTGCGATTTACTATGTTCAAGGTCACAGTGACCTTGACCTTTGACGTAGCGAGTCCAAAATCAATAGGGTTCTTCCCCTCACCAAAGCCAATCTACCTATGAAGTTTCATGAATGTGAGTTGAACCATTATCAAGTTATCATCCGGAAACCAATTGTTTACGCCCGCCCGCCCGCCCGCCAGACATTCACCAAACTTCGTCACAACTCGACTAATAAAAATATGACATGAATGAATTTTCAACATTAATATTACACTTTAAAACCATCCCGGAAATGACTCAGAATTACTGACTCCGGAGGAGGAATTCCCTTGCTTTTCACTATAAAGCAGGTGACCTAAGGGAACACCCTCCCCCCCCCCCCCCCCCCCCCCCCCTTCCCCTTGCCCTGGGTCAAATAGCCCAGAGCGAAGAGGGCAGCAGGACGGAGTCACTGCCGGAACAGAAAGCCTGCATAACTATAGTTGCAACTGTTTAGTGGACGACATTCTGAGCAACAGATAACGGACCTAAACAATGCAGGTCTCCAGAAATGGACTCAATATTTCTGAGATAAAAATTCGTGAATGTGGATGGCTGAGACCAATAAGCAGCCTTCATTAAATCTGTAATAGCCACACTATTAGCATAAGCCCAAGATGTAGAAAGAGCTCTTACTTCATGAGCCGAAATCTTAAGCACAGACTGCTGGGAAGAAGATAAACTTTCATAAGCAGTACGGATAGTTAATTGAATCCATCTAGCAATAGAATGGACTGAAATGTCCTTTCTATTAGGCATCAGAGACAGAAAGAAACGTTTTCGTCCCTTTCTGATAAACTGAGATCTCTGTTTATAAATGCGTAAAGCTCTAACAGGACAGAGTAAAGGCCTACGCCCGTCTGAAGACGGAAGAGCCTTAATAACAATAGGTTCCGGATATTTATTAGGAGCCTGATTCTTAGCTAAAAATCCAACATTAGTAGTGAAGGTGATAGTGTTCCCGACACTACGATAGTGAGAATCGTCCACCGATAGTGCATGAAGCTCACTGACTCTTCTAGTAGAAGAGAAAGCTAAGAGAAAAGCTGTCTTATAAGACAAGAATTTGAAATCTACTGTCCCAAGAGGCTCAAATGGCTTTTCCTTAAGTTTAAGAAGAACCCAAGCTAAATTCCACTTAGGAATTAACCTAAGAGTTCTGGGTCTATTTATCGAGAAGTTTCTAACTAACTTAGATAAAGAGACATTAGATCCAATTTGTAAACTATCGTGATGTGCATAGGTATCAGATAACATAGACCTATAACCCTTAATAGTAACAGGCTGCAGTTTGATTTCGTCAAACAAGTATACTAGAAAGTTTGCAATGTCTGGTATGGAGGGATCAAAAATATCAACAGAATGATCCCTACACCAAGGACGAAAAACCTTCCACTTAGCCGCATAATTTAGCGAAGAGGAGGTCCTCCTACAGTTAGAAATTGCGTCCACTGCTCGTCCTGTAAAGTGCTTGCCATGCAAGAAGGACCGCACAACGGAAAAACGTGAAGGTTGAGACCTTGCGGGTTGTGATGGAGTTGGCGCGATTTCCCCTGCGAAAGAAGATCCTCCCGTGGAGGAAGCTTTCGCGGTAGGTCCCACAACAGACACCCGAGTAGATTTATCCACGGTCTCTGTGGAGACAGAGATGCTACCAACAGAATCTTGCACTGAGATTGTTTTATCTTTAGCAATATTTGCTGAATCCTATCATTCCGTCCCATGAGATCGAAAGAGCGTCTACTGCAAATGCTCTTGGATCCGGGCACGGTGACACATACGTCTGCAACTGATTGTTGAGATGTGTTGCAAATAAGTCTATCATTGGCCGTTCCCACTGGTAGCAAATCTGATTGAATACTTGTTTGTTGAGAGTCCACTCCGACGGCAACAAGCGGCCCTTCCATGAAAGGGAGTCTGCTAGTACATTCAGACGACCCGGTATATGACGGACCGAAAGTAGAACCTGATGTTCTAGAGCAAACAGAAGGATTCTCTCCGTTAGATTGAATAACGGAACGGAATGAGTGCCTCCCTGGTTCCGTATATACGCCACTACTGTCGTATTGTCGGACAGAATTTGGACATGAGCTTTGTGAATAATGTCCATCCAATGATGTAACGCAAGCCAAATTGACATCATTTCCTTGATGTTTATGTGCTTGGTTAGGAACTGTGGATCCCAAAGACCCTGGCATCTCGAATCCGTTGGGAACAATGTTGCACCCCAACCTGTTTGACTGGCATCCGTCATAATGGTAAAACTCGGATCCGGCAACTGCAGCGGAACTCCCTGAGTTAACCACTGAATGTTTGCCCAAGTCTGAATCTCTTGTTTCACTTGATCTGACAAGAGAACATCTATGTCGAGCGAATGAATCTTCACACTCCAATTCTGAGTTAAGAAAATTTGGAGAGGACGAGTGCGTAACCACCCCATCGGAATGAGATCCGCGGCGGCTCCGCACAAACCTATCAGTCTCATAAACTCCCTCGCTGTGACTTTGTCTGCATGAAGACAATAGCGAGCGTAACAACTGACTAATTTCGCTCTGGTTAACGGCAGACGAACGAGATTGTTGTGCGTCTTGAAGCTCATTCCCAGATGAGTGAATGACTTGGACGGCACTAGATCCGACTTCTCCTCGTTTATAACAAAACTGAGATGTCGGAGCAATAGAAGCACATTCTGCACATCGTTTTGAAGCGTTAACTCGTTGCCGTACCTCTGAAGAATGTCGTCCAGGTAGGCCCACGTTACCGCAGACGAATGAGCTCAGAAATACATCATTACCGAGTTCATTACCCGAGTGAAAGCCCAGGGTGCTAGGTTCAATCCGAAGCACATCGCCCGGAATTGATACACAACTCCTAGGACTGCGAAGCATAGATACTTTCTGAATGTCGGATGTACCATGACATGAAAGTATGCATCCTTGAGATCTATGCTTGTAGCATAATCGTTCACCCGAATACTCGCTCTGACCGACCGAATCGTCTCCATATAAAATTTCGGAGCGACGATCAGCTTGTTTATCCAGCTCAAATCTATGCCTGGACGGAACGAGCCGTCTGGTTTCGGAACCAGAAACAGATGGCTGTAGAATCCCGGTGTTCCCTGGTCTTCTACGACCGCTACCGCATTCTTCATTAAAAGAGACTGCACCTCCGATAGGAGAGCGTCTCTTTTCTGTGGATTTGACGGAAGTTGAGTCCATTTTGGACTTCGAGTTAACGGAGGCTTTCATTTGAAGGATATTCTTAGCCCTTCCGAAATCACCCCTCTCACCCAAGGGTCGTCCGTAATCGACGCCCACTCTTCTGAAAAACTCGACAACCTTCCGCCAACCGGAACGCGATAGAGGTTGAAGCCATCACCTCCTGGACCTGCGAGGCCTGCGGGAGGAGAAACCACGTCCTCCACGACCCGCACCTCGGGGCGTCCGACCGATTGTCCCGGCCCGAAGGACGTCCCGCACGAGAGTCGCTGTCTTGACGGTCTCTTGAATAAGACCAAGAGGACGCACCGGAACCTCTATAGGAACCTTTCTTGGGCGCATTAGACCCAGAAGTGCCTGTCTTATTCTTCTCTGTCGTATCCGACTTTTTGGAAGCAGATTTAAACAACAGAGAATCCGAAGCTTTCTTCGTAATTTTATCGTAGATTGCAGAAAGCTTGCCGTCGAATAGAAGTTCTCCGGAGACCGAAGCGACTCTGAGAGAGTTCTTCACCTTACTATCCACGCGTCTAACCAACTCCACTTTGCCACTGAAAGGGCGGAGTTATACGTGGAATAAGCCACTGCCCTTGAAAGAAGTCTTAATGAGGATTGTATATCCTGGAATTCTTTCCCTTGAAGACGCAGTGATAACGCCTTTGTAAAGCGTCTAAACTGGCCCTGTTAGACGTGATTGTCGTATCCAACACCGCGGTTGGAACGGACATAGACGACGGTAACGACAATTCTAAGTCTTCCGCCTCGTCGTCAAGACCCAGAGAAACTCTCGGAATACCCTGTCCTGCCGAATCGAATTTATTCCTTGCATTAATGAAAGGCAGGTTAAGAGCATTGGAGGACAAGAAACCAGCTTTGCCTGTTTTGGAAGCAAGCTTGAATATAGCATCGTTCAATAATTCAAATGTTCTTGTGACATTATTGGATTGAGACGGAAACTCAGGGACAATGTCTCTGAACCGCTCAAAGAATTCAGTGTCCAATGACGCTATTATTCTCTTGTCCAGAACCGCAGCAGTCTAGCCCGACGGAACAACGTGAGGCAGGAAGTGCCGGATAAAATCCACGGCAGCTTTATGTTGTTCCAAAAGGGATAGCTCCAAGTCATCCGTATCCCTTTCACCATCCGGTCGGACCTCACGATGCTCCCGGCCGTCCGCACCCGATGCTTCGGCGGAGCGTACCGACCCAGCGCCGTCGGATAATTCCCGATCCGACACCGATTCTGTCGGCTGCTGGGATGCTGCGATAATTTGTGCTATCTGAGCAAGCACGTCCATCATCGAGGCCTGCAGAGTGGCGGTCTTTCGCTGCTTCGCCACGGGAAGCTCCGCATCAACTGACTCCCGCATACTCTTCCTATGCGAACGTCCGGAGTCTACCGGCCTCGTGTCCCTGGCTACCGGATGGCGTGACCTGGTCGCCGAAGAATCCCTTATCGGCGAAGCTGGTAGAATCTCCGCGGTCACGTAGCCAAGGTGCGGTCGTGTGCGCTGGTGAGAGTATGAGGAAGCCTGAGCAGTCTCCGCGGACTGCCTAAACAACGGAGCGTCCCGAGCAACGGACGTGTGCTCCGCTTGCGACACATTTTGTACCACAACATCAGGTCCCTGATGTTGTTGTACGAGAGAGGGGCCTCTCTCGCTCGCGGCCCGGGTCCTGGACGAGCTAGGAACCGGACTAGAAGGCTTCCTCCGATCTCTCCTAACATCTGCCGTCACTGGGTGTGCACCTAGTATATTTATAGTGCTCGCATCACCCAACATTTCCTCCTGGACTGCAACGGACGAACCCGGCTGCCGAACCATTCGGTGAATGGACGCTACACCGGGCGAGCTAGCGGACGACAGCGCCGTCGATCCTACTAGGGACCTCTTAGGCAACTGTCGTATCTCCATGAGCACTTTTGCCGCTAACTCTTCATTCAATTGTGACGACGGAAGCGCACTCTTGGAAGATAACATGGAAACATCACCCTGTTCTTGATCCTCTGAAATAGAAACTGATCGACTAGAGTGACCCTGCGGAGAAAGGACCGGAATAGCCCTTTCTCTACTAACAACATAACGTGACACACGTTTCCAATGTTTGTCATCCCAATATTGACATATTGAACAGGAGTTAGTGCGAGTACACTGACTACAATTAATACAATGATCATGAAAGTCAGAGGAAGATTTCTTCCTATTACAATTTGAACAATGTCCTTTCATTGTGAAAAGACAACAACAAGTCCTAGTACTCGCACAAACCCCTAAACACAAAGATACATAATAACATGATCCATAATATTGAAAAAAGCAAATGAAATTAAAAATAATTTTTGGAAAATATTTTTTCAGCGAGGCCCAAGTTTCTGAAAAGTAACGTTGAGCCCCAATGGATCCCAAGGGTAAGTGTGGCCAAAAATTTTAAAATTATTTTAAATAATTATTGCAACACTTACGGATAATAATAATGTATCTTGTAGTGAGATAAACTACTCCAAAGGCAAAAAGCCCCCCTCAAAAGAGACTGCTGCCAATGTAAACAAGAAGTGTATAAACACCAGAAAACATGACTCCAGGCATTGACAATACTGGCCCGAAATCAGTTATCAAAATTACATACTATCTGATGCAAAACAGAGACTTCCAGAGAAGAATCTGCAGAACATCAGATGGCAGATGCAGAACACAACGTCTAAACACCCATGGGTGAAAACGTAAACATGGGGAAAATAACAGAATTCATTCTGTAACCAAGCTAATTCTCCCAAGAAATTTTAGGAGTAATCTTACTCAAAAATATGCCAAAAGCATGGGAGAATAGCAAGGGGGGACTTACAGGAACAGGAGAGAGGAAACACTGAATAAGCAGTGCAACTTCAAAGTAAGAATGACAACAACAGGCCCATGCCTCGAAAGTTAAAAAATTTATAGTAATTTATATATTTTTTATACTTACCAATGACCCAGACATAGCTGGTGCTAACTCTTAAAATATAGGGCCAAACACAAATTTTGCCCCCCAATCCCCAAAATTTGCATCTAAAACTAAAGAAAACATGTCCTGAAAGGCCCTCCACATTTCGCCCCTACTGCGCATGCGCAGTGTCAAGGACGTTCCGAAATTGGCGCCATTTATCATTCTAATAACCAGTGCCTGGTAAGCGCTATGTACTCAGCGGGGAGGCAAGAGTTCCCAACTCCTGGGAGGGCCATCCCCGTCTGGGTCATTGGTAAGTATAAAAAATATATAAATTACTATAAATTTTTTAACATTTTTATACTGTACCAATGACCCAGACATAGCTGAATAGTAAAAAGGCTGGAGGGCCAAGGACATAGAGCAAAATGGAATACGCTCAATAAAATAAAATAGAGTCATCCCCTGTAGGGAAAAGAAGTAATAGGCCTTACATGTATCTTTCTTATTTATGATAAATTAGAAAGATACAACACCTTCCAAAAATTGAGCTTCATACATCCATGTACTCTATTAATATCCAATAATCCTTATACTAATAATTTTTAAAGTAAGCCAATAATAAAGTAAGTCTAGAGAATAGAGACTCTTATACTCCTAAAAGTGTCTGAGGATTGCATAATCATGTCCGTTGACATATGCAATATTCAAAAGCTATACTTTAAAAACTAAGACTTGAATGAATTTTATAAACTTAAACTTCTCACTAAACAACCATCCCAATAACAGCTCAGAATTACTAACTCCGGAGGAGGTATCCCCTTGTTTTCATAGTAAAAACAGGTGACCCAAGGGAACACCCTCCCCCCCCCCCCCCCCTTTTTCTTGCCCTGGGTCAAATAGCCCAGAGCGAAGAGGGCAGCCGAACGGAGACACTGCCGAAACAGACAGCCTACCTAGCTATAGTAGCAACTGTTAAGTGAATGACATTCTGAGCAGTAGATAATAGACCTAACAATAGAGGCCTCCAGAAATGGACTCGATATTTCTGAGATAAAATTCATGAATGTGGATAGCTGAGCGCAATGAGCAGCCTTCAAAAATCTATAATAGCAACACTATTAATGTAAGCCCAAGAAGTAGAAGAACTCTTACTTCATGAGCCGAAATCTTAAGCACAACTGCTAAGCCAATGATATACCATAAGCAGTACGCTAGTTAATAGACTCCATTAACAATAAAATGGAGCGTAACGTCCTTCTACTAGACATCAAAGACAGAAGAAGCTTACGCCCTTGTAATAAACAGATATCTGTTTATAAATACATAAACTGTACCCGGAAAGAGTAAAGGCCTATGCCCATACGAAGACGG
Organism: Pictodentalium vernedei; assembly: GCA_031216915.1. Classification (NCBI taxonomy): domain Eukaryota; kingdom Metazoa; phylum Mollusca; class Scaphopoda; order Dentaliida; family Dentaliidae; genus Pictodentalium; species Pictodentalium vernedei. The sequence goes on along the minus strand of CM062297.1, from coordinate 673,609,238 downwards.
AAGGACCTTAAAATAATAGGTTCCGGATAATAGGAGCCTAACTCTTATGCAACAATCCAACCTAAATAGTAACGGAAGTATTGATTCCGAAACTATGAAAGTGAAAATCATCCATCGATAGTGCATGAAACTCACTGACTCTACAGTAAAAGAGAAACCAACAGAATTACTGTCTAAAAGGTCAGAATTTGAAAACTACTGTTTCCAGAGGCTCAAATGATTACTTAGCTAAATAAGAACCGAAGTTAAAATCCGTATAGGAATTTAATCTAAAGATTCTAAGTCTATTTATCAAAAAGTTACTAACTGACTTAGATAAAGAGACAAAAGACTCAACTGTAAACTATCGTAGAGTGCATAGGTATGAGGTAACATAAACCTATAACCTAAATAACAACAGGCTGCAGTAGATCTTGTGAAACAAGCATACTAAAAAATAGCAATGAGTAGTATGGAGGGATCAACAATATGAACATAATGATCCCTACACCACGACGGAAGAGCCTCCACTTTAGTCGCATAGAATAGCGAAGAAGAGGATCTCCTGTAGTAAGAAATCGCGTCCAAAGCTCATCCAGTACAGTGCTTACAATGCAATACGGACCACACAACGGAATACATGAAGGTTGCGACCTTGCTGGTTGTGATAAAGATGACACGATTTATCCAGTGAAAAAAGATCCTCACATAGAGGAAGATTTCACGTTAAGATCCACAGTAGACAAGAGAGTAAATTACTCATGATCTCTGTGAAGATAGAGATGCTATCAACAGAAATGTATTGTGGTTGTTTATCTTAGCAATACCTGCTAAAACAACAGCGCCGGAGGATACGCGTATCCTATCATTCCGTCCTATAGATCAATAGAGCGTTAACAGTATTAGCTCAGAGATCTGGACAAGCCAACACATACGTCTGCAATTGATTAGCAAGCTGTGTCATAAATAAAACATCATTGGGCGCTCCCATAGATAGCAAATCTGATTGAATACTTGTTTGTTGAGAGTCCATTCTGACAGCAACAAGCGACCCGTAAGAGAACGGGAGTGCGATAAAACAATCAGACGACCCAGAATATGACGGACCAAAACTGAACTTGGTGTACTATAACCAACAGACGGATTCTTTCCATTAAATTGAATAACGGAAACGAAAGAGTGCCTCCCTGGTTCCGGAGATACGCCACTACTGTCGAATTAAAGGACAGGAATTTGGGCATGCGTTTCTGAATAATGTTCATGCAATGACATAAAGCAAGCCTAAAAAACATTATTCCGCGGAAGTTAAACTGATAGCTAAAAGACTGCGGAACCCAAAGACCCTGGCACTTCGAATCCGTAGGGATCAGTATATATCCCAATCTGTTTGACTGGCAACCGTCATAACAGCCACACTCGGGTCCGGCAACTGCGGCGGCACTCTCTGAGTCAACCACCGAATGTTTGCCCCAGTCTGAATCTCTTGTAACACTAGACAAGAGAATGTATAAATCGAGCAATTCATGGATTGCCGGAAAGTTGCCGTCGAAGAGAAGCTCCTCCGAGAACGAAGCGACTCTGAGAGAGTTCTTAACCTACTATCCACGCGTGGATGTAGCTAGGGCTGCGTCACGTCTAACCAACTCCAATCAGCCACTGAAGGGCGGAGTTATACGTGAACAAACTACTGCCCTCAAAAGAAATTACATTGAGAATAATATCCCGTAAATCTTTTCTTGAAGACGTAATGATAACGCCTCAGTAAGGCGGATTACGTATAATAAAGCGTCTAAGTTAAGTCTACTATACATAATGTCGTTCCCAACATTGAAATTGGAAAAGACATAAACGGCGAAAAAGAATATATGCAGTCTTTAATCACACCGTCTAGACGCATATGAACTCTCGGTATGCCCTGCTCTGCCAAAATAAACTATTTGTAAAAAAAGATAAAATGGCAGAAATGAGCCACGCGGACAAGAAACTAAACTATCATGCTTAGTAGCAGGCTTGTATATATATATAAATATATAGCGTCGAAAAATAAAACACATGTTGTAATGACAATATTGGACTGCGTCGGTAAGTCAGGGACAAAGTCCCTGTACCGATCGAAAAATCCGAGTCCAATGACGCTATAAGTCTCTTATCCAAGATCGCAGCAATGAAGTCCGAAAAATAATCACTGGAAGAAATGCCAGAAGATATGAAAGGCATCTTCCGATACTACTAAAGGGAAAACTCGAAATCTTTCGAATCCCTTTCGCCATCCTGTCGGACCCTATAAAGCGTTCGGTCGTCCGTAGCTTGATGCAACCGCGGACCGCACCGACCCAGCGCCGTCGGATAATTCCTGATTCGACCGAGAAACTGTCAATTGCTGGGATGCTGCGAAACAACTGTGCTAACTCGGATAGCACGTCCGTCACTGAGGCCTGAGGAGAAGCGGTCTTACGATGCATTGCCGCAGGAAGCTCCGAGATCGTTACCCCGTGCATACTTCCAATATGCGAGCGAACGGAGTGTATAGGCCTCGTGTCCCTTGGCTACCGGATGGCGCGACCTATTCGGTGTGGAATCACTGAATGCCGAAACTGATCGGATACTCGAGGTCACGTAGCCAATGTGCGGTCGTGTGCCCTGCTGTGAGGATGAGGAAGCATTAAAGACAGTCTCTCGGACTGTCAATATAACGGAGCGTCCCGAGCAACGGACATATGCTCCGAATGTAAAATATCTGAACCACAACATGCGGTCCCCTATGTTGTTGGCTTCCTCCGATCTGTCCTCAATCTGCCGTCACTGGGTGAGTACTAAAGAAATTAAAGTGCTCGCATCACCCAAATCTCCTTCCTAGACCGCAACGGACGAACCCGGCAGCCGAACCATTCGATGAATGTACGCTACACCGGGTGAGCTAGCGAATGTCACTCCGTAAGCGAAAGACATATTCCATGAGCACTTATTGCCGCTAACTCTTCATTAACTATGACGACAGAGGCACACTTTTGAAAGACATCTCCATAACTCTTCGAACAAGAAACCAGAAATGCTTGGATAGCAAGCATAAAATAATAATATACATAGCGTCGTTCAATAATTCGAAAGTTTGTGTGACATTATTGGACTATGTCGGAACTGAGGGACGATGTCCCTGAACCGAACCAAAAATTTCTAAGTCCACCGACGCTATCAGTTTCTTATCCGGCATCGCAGCATATGTTGTTCCGAAAGGGAAAGCTTGAAATCCTCCGAATCCCTTTCGGTATCCCGTCGGACCGGATGAAACTTTCGGATGTCCGTACCCGCTTCCACGGAGCGTCCCGACCCAGCATCGTCGGATAAAATATATGCGACAGATTCAGTTGATGCTGGGATGCTGCGATAAACTGTGCTATTAAGGAAAGCACGTCCGTTCCCGAGGCCTGTGCATTAGCGGACTTACGATGCATTGCCGCTGGAAGCTCCGTGTACGTTGACTCCCGCACACTTCCTATGTGAACGTCCGGAGTCTGCAGGCCTCGAGTCCCCGGCTACCGACCCAGCGCTGTCGGATAATTCTCGATCCGACACCGTTTCTGTCGGCTGCTGGGATAAGCTGTGCTATGTGCACAAGAATGTCCGGCGTCGAGACCTGCGGAGGCGCAGTCTATCGCTGCTTCGCCGAGGGCAGCTCCGCATCAGATGGCTCCCGCATACTTTTCCTATGCGAACATCCGGAGTCCATCGGTCTCGAATCCCTGGCTGCCGGATGGTGTGACCTGGTCGCCGAAGAATCCTTGATCGGCGAAGCTGGTAATATATCGGCGGTCACGCAGCCAAGGTGCGGTCGTGTGCGCTGACGAGAAGAGGAAGCCTTAGTAGTCTCAGCGGACTGCCTATACAACGGAGCGTCCCGAGCAACGGACGTATGCTCCGCTAGCGACACATTTGTACCACAACATCTGGGGCCAGATGTTGTTGAACGAGAGAGGGGCCTCTCTCGCTTGCCGTCCGGATGGACCGGAACGAGCTATGAACCGGACTAAAAGGCTTCCTCCGTTCTCCCTCCGATCCGCCGTCATTAAGTTAATTTTATAGTGCTCGCATCACCCCAAAATTCCTTCTAGACCGCAACGGACGAACCCGGCTGCCGAACCATTCGGTGAATGGACGCTACACCGGGCGAGCTAGCGGACGTCAAAGGCCGTCGAACCTACTAGGGTCCTCTTAGGCAATTGGCGTATTACATGAGCACTTTTTCCGCTAGCCCTTCATTAATTGTGACGACGGAGGCACACTGTTGGAAGACATCACAGATACATCACCCTAATCTTGATCGTCTGAAATAGAAATTGATAAAGTAGAGTGACCCTGCGGGGAAAGGACCGGAGTGTCCAAATCCCCAACAACATACCGTGACATACGCTTCCCATATTGTCATCGAAATCATACGATACAGAACAGGAGTTAATGCGAGTACACTGACCACATATAGAATGATAATAAGGTCAGAGGAAGACTTCCTCTTAAAACAATTGATCAATATCCTTTCAATGTGAAAAGAAAACAAGTCCTGGTACTCGCACTAACCCCTGGCAATCAAAATACATAATAATAATATGATCCATTAATATAGAAAAAATAATTGAAATCAAAATATTTTGAAAAAATATTTTTTCAGAACAGCCCAAGTTTCTGAAAAGTAACGTTGAGCCCCAATGGATCCCAAGCCTAAGTGTGGACAAAAATTTTAAAAATATTTTAAACAATTTATTCAACACTTACGAACAATAATAATGTATCTAGTTATGATTAAAATAACATAAAGATATTATTATTTAGAAATCCCCCCCTCACACAGAGGGCTGTTGTAAATGTAAACAATGAGTGTAAAAACACTAAAATAAGACTCCAGGCACCCAGGCCCGAAATCAGTTACCAAAAATACACCATCTGATGCAAAACAGAGACTTCCAGGGAAGAAACTGCAGAACATCAGATGGTAGATGCAGAACACAACGCCTAACCACCCGTAGGTGAAGACGTAAACATGGGGAAAGAACAGAATTCATTCTGTTATTCAGCTAAAACTCCCAAGAAATTTTAGTAATAATAATTACAAAAACTATGCCAAAAGCATGGGAGAATAGCAAGGGGGAACTTAAAGGACAGGGAGAGAGGAAAACACTTGAAAAAACAGTGTAACTAAATAATCAGAATGACAACAAAATGGCTGCTGCCTTGAAAATAGGTAACTTAACATAATTTCATTAAAAAATTTTAAGTTACAGCCCTGATAATATTCTGTCACACATTCTTTTCCTCTCCTCCTTTTCTATCCTCCTTAGAATCACCATTTCACTAATATTTATGTGTCTGGCATCATTTAAACTGAGATTTAAAAGCACAAAGATCAGTCAGATGTTAACTGATGAAGGGCCAAACTTAGAATGATAAATGGCGCCAATTTCGGAACGTCCTTGACACTGCGCATGCGCAGTAGGGGCGAAGTGTGGAGGGCCTTTCAGGACATGTTTTCTTTAGTTTTAGATGCAAATTTTGGGGATTGGGGGGCAAAATTTGTGTTTGGCCCTATATTTTAAGAGTTAGCACCAGCTATGTCTGGGTCATTGGTACAGTATAAAAATATAGGCAACTTAACATAATTTTATAACAAAATTTTAAGTTACAGCCCTGATTATTTTCTGTCACTCCTTTTTCCTCTCCACCTTCTGTATCCTCCTTAGAATCACCATTTCTCCAATATTTATATGTCTGGCATCATTTAAACTGAGATTTACAAGCACAAAGATCAGTGAGATGTTAACTGATGAAGGGCCAAACAAAGAATAGTGATTGACGCCAATTTCGGAACGTCCTTGACACTGCGCATGCGCAATGGGGGCAAAGTATGGAGGTCCTTTAGGACATGATTTCTTTTGGTTTTGGATGCAAATTTTGGGGATTGGGGGGCAAAATTTGTGTTTGGCCCTAGATTTTTAAGAGTTAGCACCAGCTAAGTCTGGGTCATTGGTACAGTATAAAAATATTGGAGTTTTAAAATATTTCTATTTTAGCTCCTCAGGTTCCCACGGGGACACAGGAAATAATTTTTTTTCGCATGAATCAAATACTTATGACCCAATAATATCACAAACCAAATTTGGTTCAGATTGGACCATTGGTTCAGTAAATAGAAATTTGAGGCGGGGTCAAAAATCCTTCTCCTCCCATTACAAAGGCAAATATTGCTTCATGAACTTCATTTGAACAAACTTGAATCTACACCGCAAAAGGAAGCTCCATACCATATATCAAGTCATTGTACCCACTGGTTTATGAGATTTAAAAAAATATTTGGATCTGCTGGATCTGGAGAAGAAGATTTTTTAAGAAATTTGCCTGAAATGCACTAAGTTCGAATTCGAGCTTCTATACTGAGCCCAAATATAAACCCAGGGGGCCGATTTGAACAAACTTGAATCAGATCTACCCCACAATGTTGTATACCAAATATCAAAAGATTCTGCCTGCTGGATCTGGAGAAAAAGATTTTTTACGAAATTTGCCTGAAATGCACTAAGTTCGAAATCGGGCTCCTATGCTGAGCCCAAATATGAACCCAGGGGGCCGATTTGAACAAACTTGAATCAGATCCACCCTACAATGTTGCATACCAAATATCAAAAGATTCTGCCTGCTGGATCTGGAGAAGAAGATTTTTTAATCTTTTTCCCATTGCCTACAGTGTTAAAAAGTGCTGACTCAGCACTTTTTCAAAGTCCTGAAAAAAGTACCTTGTGATCAAACTGATAGGGATTTTTTTTAACCATTCTATTCTACTGGATAAAAGTAAGCTTTATACAAAATAAGAATTCTCTGTGCTGTGTAGTTTTGGAGATATGGCAGTTTTAAGGTTTTTAGCTCCCGAGGTTCCCACGGGGCAATGAGAAATTTTTTTTTTGCATCAATCAACTACTTATGACCCATTATCATCTCATATCAAATTTGGTTCAAATCGACCTCACGGTTCTGAAAATAGAAATTTTAGGCGTGGCTAAAATTTTTGCCCCTCCCATAACGGAGGCAAATAATGCCCGACAAACTTCTCTTGAACAAACTTGATTCTAAACCTCAAAAGGACTCTGTATACCAGATATCAAGTCTCTGCTACTGGTGGTTCATTAGAAGAAGATTTTCAAAAAATTTGGCCGTTTTTCCCCCACACCTCTACTCAATATGAGCCAAAAGCTATTTTGGATAAAAATCAAAATGCCCCTATATAACCACTACTTACATGAAATTTTATTAAAATGTGGCCAGTGGTTTAGGAGAAAGAGGCTCAAACACCACCTTCACGCAGGACGACGGACGACAGATGACGGACGACGGACAAAGAGTGATAAGAAAAGCTCACCCTGACTTTCAGTCAGGTGAGCTAAAAAAAATTAACTAGTGTGGGCATACCTATGACCAACAAATATTATAGAAAATAATAATTTAAGTTATGAAAGTTATGAATATTCTCGGATGGACTCACCGACGGATGGATGGATGGACTGAAGGACAGACGAACGGACGCATGTAATCCAGTATAACCCCATTTTCTTCGAAAGTTAAAAAATTTATAGTAATTTATATATTTTTTATACTTACCAATGACCCAGACTTAGCTGGTGCTAACTCCACAAAAAACCAGGGCCAAACACAAATTTTGCCCCCCAATCCCCAAAATTTGCATCCAAAACAAAAAGAAATCATGTCCTAAAGGACCTCCATAGTACGACTCTACTGCGCATGCGCAGTGACGCAGTCGTCCCGAAATTGGCGCCAAATATCATTCTTACTGGCAGTGCCTGGTCAGCGCTATGTACTCAGCGGGGAGGCAAGAGTTCCCAACTCAGGGAGGGCCATCCCCGTCTGGGTCATTGGTAAGTATAAAAAATATATAAATTACTATAAATTTTTTAACATTTTTATACTGTACCAATGACCCAGACTTAGCTGAATAGTAAACAGGCTGGAGGGCCTAGGACATAGAGGAAAATCCAATAAGCTCAATTATAAAATAAAGAGATAACCCCTTAAGGAGAAAAGGAGTATTAGGCTTTACATGTATCTTTCTTATTTAATATTTAAATTAGAAAGATACACTACCCTTAATAATTGAGCACAATAACATTCATGTTCTCTATTAATATCCAGTATAACCTTTATACTAATTATTATTAAAACAAGCCAATAAATAAAGTAGTCCAGAGAATTGAGACTCTTTATAATCATTTAAAAGTGTCCGAGTATTGTATATTAAAGCCCGTTTGACACTTGACATATACAAATGCTTCACACCGAGCTACACTTTAAAAATAAGACATGAATGAAATTAAACATTAATATTACACTTTAAAACCATCCCGGAAGCGACTCAGAAATACTGTCTTGGAGGAGGCATTCCCTTGCTTTTCACTATAAAGCAGGTGACCTAAGGGAACACCCGCCCCCCCCCCCCCCCTTCCCCTTGCCCTGGGTCAAATAGCCCAGAGCGAAGAGGGCAGCCGGACGGAGTCACTGCCGGAACAGAAAGCCTGCATAACTATAGTTGCAACTGTTTAGTGGACGACATTCTGAGCAACAGATAACGGACCTAAACAATGCAGGTCTCCAGAAATGGACTCAATATTTCTGAGATAAAAATTAGTAAATGTGGATGGCTGAGACCAATAAGCAGCCTGCATTAAATCTGTAATAGCAACACTATTAGCATAAGCCCAGGAAGTAGAAAGAGCTCTTACTTCATGAGCAGAAATCTTAAGCACAGACTGCTGAGAAGAAGATAAATCTTCATACGCAGTACGGATAGTTAACTGAATCCATCTAGCAATAGAATGGACTGAAATGTCCTTTCTATTAGGCATCAAAGACAGAAAGAAACGTTTCCGTCCCTTTCTGATGAACTGAGATCTCTGTTTATAGATACGTAGTGCTCTAACAGGACAGAGTAAAGGCCTACGCCCGTCTGAAGACGGAAGAGCCTTAATAACAATAGGTTCCGGATATTTATTAGGAGCCTGATTCTTAGCTAAAAAACCGACGTTAGTAGTGAAGGTGATAGTGTTCCCAACACTACGATAATGAGAATCATCCACCGATAGTGCATGAAGCTCACTGACTCTTCTGGCAGAAGAGAAAGCTAAGAGAAAAGCTGTCTTATAAGATAAGAATTTGAAATCTACTGTCCCAAGAGGTTCAAATGGCTTTTCCTTCAATTTAAGGAGAACCCAAGCTAAATTCCACTTAGGAATTAATCTAAGAGTTCTTGGTCTATTTATCGAAAAGTTTCTAACCAATTTCGATAAAGAGACATTAGATCCAATTTGTAAACTATCATGATGTGCATAGGTATCAGATAACATAGATCTATAACCCTTTATAGTAACCGGTTGCAGTTTGATTTCGTCAAACAAGTATACTAGAAAGTTAGCAATGTCTGGTATAGAGGGATCAAATATATCAACAGAATGATCCCTACACCAACGACGGAAAACCTTCCACTTAGCCGCATAGTTTAGCGAAGAGGAGGTCCTCCTACAGTTAGAAATCGCGTCCACTGCTCGTCCTGTAAAGTGCTTGCCATGCAAGAAGGACCGCACAACGGAAAAACGTGAAGGTTGAGACCTTGCGGGTTGTGATGCAGTTGGCGCGATTTCCCCTGCCAAAGAAGATCCTCTCGTGGAGGGAGCTTCCGCGGTAGGTCCCACAACAGACACCTGAGTAGATTTATCCACGGTCTCTGTGGCGACAGAGATGCTACCAACAGAATCTTGCATTGAGATTGTTTTATCTTTAGCAATACTTGTTGAATTAACGGCGCTGGAGGATACGCATATCCTATCATTCCGTCCCAAGGGATCGATAGAGCGTCTACAGCAAATGCTCTTGGATCCGGACACGGGGACACATACGTCTGCAACTGATTGTTGAGATGTGTCGCAAATAAGTCTATCATTGGCCGTTCCCATTGGTAGCAAATCTGATTGAATACTTGTTTGTTGAGAGTCCACTCCGACGGCAACAAGCGACCCTTTCGAGAAAGGGAGTCTGCTAGCACATTCAGACGACCCGGTATGTGACGGACCGAAAGAAGAACGTGATGTTCCAACGCAAACAGAAGGATTCTTTCCGTTAGATTGAACAACGGAACTGAATGAGTGCCTCCCTGATTCCGTATATACGCCACTACTGTCGTATTGTCGGATAGGATTTGGACATGAGCATCGTGAATAATGTCCATCCAGTGACGTAACGCAAGCCAAATTGACATCATTTCCTTGATGTTTATGTGCTTGCACAGGAATTGCGGATCCCAAAGACCCTGGCATCTCGAATCCGTTGGGATTAATGATGCACCCCAACCTGTTTGACTGGCATCCGTCATAATGGTAAAACTCGGATCCGGCAACTGCAGCGGAACTCCTTGAGTTAACCACTGAATGTTTGCCCAAGTCTGAATCTCTTGTTTCACTTGATCTGACAAGAGAACGTCTACATCGAGCGAATGAATTTTCACACTCCAATTCTGAGTCAAGAAAATTTGAAGAGGCCGTGTGCGTAGCCGTCCCATCGGAATGAGATCCGCAGCGGCTCCGCACAGACCTATCAGTCTCATAAATTCTCTCGCTGTGACTTTGTCTGTATTTAGACAATAGCGAGCGTAACAACTGACTAATTTCGCTCTGGTTAACGGCAGACGAACGAGATTGTTGTGCGTCTCGAAGCTCATTCCCAGATGAGTGAATGACTTGGACGGCACCAGATCCGACTTCTCCTCGTTTACTATGAAACCGAGACGTCGGAGCAATAGAAGAAGATTCTGAACATCGTTCTGAAGCGTTAACTCGTTGCCGTACCTCTGAAGAATGTCGTCCAGGTAGGCCGACGTTACCGCAGACGAATGAGCTCGGAAGTAAATCATTACCGAGTTCATTACTCGAGTGAAAGCCCAGGGTGCTAGATTCAATCCGAAGCACATGGCCCGGAACTGATACACCACTCCTAGGACTGCGAAGCGTAGATACTTTCGGAATGTCGGATGTACCATGACGTGAAAGTACGCATCTTTGAGATCTATGCTCGTTGCATAATCGTTCACCCGAATACTCGCTCTGACCGATCGAATCGTCTCCATATAAAACTTCGGAGCGATGATCAGCTTGTTTATCCAGCTCAAATCTATGACTGGACGGAACGAGCCGTCTGGTTTCGGAACCAGAAACAGATGGCTGTAGAATCCCAGCGATTCCTGGTTTTCTACGACCTCTACCGCGTTCTTCATTAAAAGAGACTGCACCTCTGATAGCAGAGCGTCTCTTTTCTGAGGGTTTGACGGAAGATGAGTCCACTTTGGACTTCGAGTTAATGGAGGCTTTCGTTTGAAGGATATCTTTAGACCTTCCGAAGTCACTCCTCTCACCCAAGGGTCGTCCGTAATCGACGCCCACTCTTGAGAAAAACTCGACAACCTTCCGCCAACCGGAACGCGATAGAGGTTTGAGCCATCACCTCCTGGATCTGCGAGGCCTGCGGTAGGAGAAACCACGTCTTCCACGACCCGCACCTCGCCTCGTCGACCTCGGGGCGTCCGACCGATTGTCCCGGCCTGAAGGACGTCCCGAACGAGAGTCGCTATCCTGACGGTCTCTCGAATAAGAGCTAGAGGACGCACCGGAACCTCTATAGGAACCTCTCTTGGGCGGATAAGACCCAGAAGTGCCTGCCTTATTCGTGTCTGCTGAATCCGACCTTTTAGGAGCGGATCTAAACAACAGAGAATCACTAGCTTTCTTTTTAATATTATCATAAATAGCGGAAAGCTTGCCGTCAAAGAGAAGATCTCCTGAGACCGAAGCGACTCTAAGAGAGTTCTTCACCTTAGAATCCACTAGTGTGGATGTAGACAGGGCTGCGTCACGTCTAACCAACTCCAGATTAGCCACTGAAAGGGCGGAGTTACACGTGGAATAAGCTACTGCCCTTGAAAGAAGTCTTAAGGAGGATTGTATATCCTGAAACTCTTCCCCTTGAAGACGCAGTGATAACGCCTTCGTAAGGTGATCTGCGTAAGATAAGGCATCTAAATTGGCTCTGTTAGACGCAATAGCTGTTTCCAACACTGCGGTTGGAATAGAAGCTGACGACGGTAATGATAGCTCTAAGTCTTCCGCCTCGTCGTCCATACGCAGAGGAACTCTCGGTATACCCTGACCTGCCGTGTCGAATTTATTCCTTGCATTAATGAAAGGCAGGTTGAGAGTATTTGCGGACAAGAAGCCTGCTTTCCCTGTCCTGGAAGCAAGTTTAAAAATAGCGTCGTTCAATAATTCAAATGTTCTTGCAACATTATTGGACTGCGACGGAAACTCGGGAGCGATGTCCCTGAACCGCTCGAAAAAATCAGAGTCCAATGACGCTATAATTCTCCTGTCCGGAAGCGCAGCAGTCTGGCCCGACGGAACAACTTGAGGAAGAAAGTGCCGGATGAAGTCTACGGCAGCTTTGTGTTGTTCCGAAAGGGATAGCTCCAATTCATCCGTATCCCTTTCACCATCCGGTCGGACCTCCCGATGTTCCCGGTCGTCCGCCCCCGATGCTTCGGCGGAGCGTACCGACCCAGCGCCGTCGGATAATTCTCGATCCGACACCGTCTCTGTCGGCTGCTGGGATGCTGCGATAAGCTGTGCTATCTGCACTAGAATGTCCGACGTCGAGACCTGCGGAGGAGCGGTCTTTCGCTGCTTTGCCGAGGGCAGCTCCGCATCGGATGGCTCCCGCATACTTTTCCTATGCGAACGTCCGGAGTCCATCGGTCTCGAGTCCCTGGCTGCCGGATGGTGTGACCTGGTCGCCGAATAATCCTTCCTCGGCGAAGCTGGCAAGATATCGGAGGTCACGCAGCCAAGGTGCGGTCGTGTGCGCCGGCGAGAAGAGGAAGCCTTAACAGTCTCTGCGGACTGCTTATACAACGGAGCGTCCCGAGCGACGGACGTATGCTCCGCTAAAGACACATTTTGTACCACAACATCTGGTCCCAGATGTTGTTGTACGAGAGAGGGGCCTCTCTCGCTCGCGGCCCGGCTGGACCTGGACGAGCTAGGAACCGGACTAAAAGGCTTCCTCCGTTCTCGTTCACTATCCGCCGTCACTGGGTGTGCATCTATTATTTTTATAGTGCTCGCATCACCCAAAATTTCCTCTTGGACCGCATCGGACGAACCCGGCTGCCGAACCATTCGGTGAATGGACGCTACACCGGGCGAGCTAGCGGACGACATTTGTCTAATCTCCATGAGCACTTTTGCCGCTAGCTCTGTATTTAATTGTGACGACGGACGCACACTTGAAGAAGATAACATGGAAACATCACCCTGTTCTGGTTCCTCTGAAATAGAAACTGAGAGAGTAGAGTGACCTTGTGGAGAAAGAGCCGGCATCGCTCTTTCTCCAGAAACAACATATCGTGACACACGTTTCCAATGTTTCTCATCCCAATGTTCACATACAGGACAGGGATTAATGCGAGAACACTGACTACAATTTATGCAATAATCATGAAAGTCAGAGGAAGATTTCTTCCTATTACAATTTGAACAAGTTCCTTTCATTGTGAAGGAACAACAATAAGTCCTAGTTACTCGCAAAAACCCCTGACACAAAGATACATAATAACATGATCCATTAATAAATGAAAAAACAATTGCAAAACAAAATAATTTTGAAAAAATATTTTTTCAGAGAAGCCCAAGTTGCTGAAAAGTAACGTTGAGCCCCGATGGATCCGATGGCAAAGTGTGGTCAAAAATTTTAAAATTATATAAAATAATTAATGAGACACTTTCGGATAATATAAATGTATCTTATAATGAGATAAACTACCTCAAAGGCAAACAGCCCCCCTCAAAAAAGGCTGTTGCCAATGAAAACAAACAGTGTAAACACAGAAGAAAACATGACTCCAGGCACTGAAAAAACTGGCCCGGAATCAGTCCTCAATTACACTCTATCTGATGCAAAACAGAGACTCCCAGGGGAGAATCTGCAGAACATCAGATGGAAGATGCAGAACACAAACGTTATACATCCATGGGTGAAAACGTAACTATGGGGAAAATAACAGAAAACATTCTGTAACCAAGCAACTCTCCCAGGGAAATTTTAGAAATGAAACTTCTCAAAAATATGCCAAAAGCATGGGAGAATTGCAAGGGGGGACTTTAGAAGGTTAGGGGAGAGGAAACACTGAATAAGCAGTGCAACAATTAGCAAGAATGACAACAAGAGGCGTTTGCCTCGAAAATAGGCAACTTAACATAATTTTAACAAAAAATTTTAAGTACAGCCCTGATTATTTTTTGCCACTTCTTTTTTCCTCTCCTCCTTCTATCCTCCTTAGAATCACATTTTCTCCAAGAATTACGTGTCTGGCATCCTTTAAACTGAGATTTACAAGCACAAAGATCAGTGAGATGTTGACTGATGAAGGGCCAAACAGAGAATGATATTTGGCGCCAATTTCGGGACGACTGCGTCACTGCGCATGCGCAGTAGAGTCGTACTATGGAGGTCCTTTAGGACATGATTTCTTTTTGTTTTGGATGCAAATTTTGGGGATTGGGGGGCAAAATTTGTGTTTGGCCCTGGTTTTTTGTGGAGTTAGCACCAGCTAAGTCTGGGTCATTGGTACAGTATAAAAATGTGGGGGTATAATAATTGACAATTTATATGCCATATCCAAGATGGCCACTGGCGGTCATGCTTTTCAATGAAAATCAGAAAAATTCAATAGCTCCCATCTTGGCATCGCACCAAAGAAGATCGGGCGAGAGATGCAGCCTGCAGAGTGTGCCAATGGTATTGCTGACAACTGATATGCCAAATCTAAGATGGCCACCGGAAGCCATGTTTTTCAACAAAATTCGTAAAAATTCAATAGCTCCCATCTAGACATTACCCCAAAGCCATGTATGAAATTTGGAACTGATAAGGTGAGAGCTGTGGCCTGTAGGGTGTGCTGAAGGAATTGTGGATGGACAGAGGGATGTACATACAGACAAATGGATGTACGACAAATTGCAACCCATCCCAACTGCTCAAACTTGACGTTGTCAAGTTGAGCTAAAAATGGTTCACCCTACTTTGAAAAGAACTACTTGCTTGACAAATTCAACAAGATGATGGACACTTTAGAAATGGTCTGGATCACATATTTTTGTAATGAAAATGTTGAAAAAAAGTGTTCAAAAGTTCTGGGGCAATAGTTGAAAACACAGACGTCACTTCAAGATAAATAAAACTGCAAAACGGAATCTCCATTTTATAACTGAATCATACCCTAATATGTATAAGAATGAAAATGATAACTTACATTTCCCCGAACCTCCAACATTTTGTACATTAATTGTTCTGCTTTCTCTTTGGTATTTTCAAAACTATCTCTTGTCTGCAAAGAAACATACAGGTATATAAATTTGGGTGAGTTTTTTTCAACTTTTTGTTTGTTTAACCATCTACCAAATACATGCAATATAAAAAGTTATTTGAATTATTTAAAAAATGAAAGTGTCAATGACACTGTAGCTTAACTTGTCAAGACAAAGACATGTACATGTATAGTATGTGACACAGCAATGACAAACATCTAGGTAATGACCTGATAATAAAGGTACATATAAAGTATTGTAATGGTCTGTACATAAATACTGAGCGTTGCCTGTAACAAATGTATAGGTAAAGTATTGTAAAGGTGGGTGACAGTCAGATGCTAAACTAGAAAAAATCTTTGAGTCCCAGAGTGGGTCTGACTGAACCCCAAAATATTTGTTCTCATAGCACAGTGATAACAAAGGCACCCCAAAACACACTCATTCCTGTCCCAAGGTGAAAACAAAGGTACCCAAGAAGTTTCGTGATGATCAGTTCACAAATATGAGCTGTGTAGAAGTTGTGACAAAAAACTGATTTGACCTAATTTCGGTACAAAATGGCCACTGGCAGCCATCTTGAATTTTGGACCGCGTCCAGAAACACTCGTTCTCGTCCCAAAGTGATAACAAAGGTACCCAAGAAGTTTTGTGAAGATCGGTTCATAAATACAGCCTCTAGCCCGAGCCGTATTGACATGTGCACTTACAGAGTATAAGTAGCACTGAATAAATCAAAGTTCATCTAATTTGCATAATTTCAGCACGAGAAAAAAACCCGTACTATATGTGATGTATTCCATGTTACTAAACATTCATACAAAAATTTATTCAAATCAGAACTTTCATACAGAAGTTCTGTACAAAAGACTGATTGCACTAATTTTGGTACAAAATGGCTGCTGGTGGCCATCTTGAATTTCGGACCATACCCAAAAACACTCGTTCTCATCCCACGGTAATAACAAAGGTACCCAAGAAGTTTCGTAAAGATCGGTTCATAAATACGGCATCTAGCCTGAGCCATATAGAAGTTGTGTACAAAAAACTGATTAGATCTAATTTCGATACAAAATGGCCACTGGCAGCCATCTTGAATTTTGGACCGCACCCAGAAACACTCGTTCTCGTCCCAAGGTGATAACAAAGGTACCCAAGACGTTTCGTGAAGATCGGTTCATAAATACAGACTCTAGCCCGAGCCGTATTGACATGTGAACTGTGTGTAAGCAGCACTGAAAAAATCAAAGTTCATCTAATTTGCATAATTTCTGCACGAGAAAAAAACCCGTATTATATGTGATGTATCCCATGGTACTAAACATTCACACAAAAAATTATTCAAATCAGCGCTTTCATATGGAAGTTCTGTGCAAAAATCTGATTGCACCAAATTTTGTACAAAATGGCTGCCATCGGCCATCTTGAATTTCGGACCGGACCCCAAAACACTTGTTCTCGTCCCACGGTGATAACAAAGGTACCCAAGAAGTTTCGTAAAGATCGGTTCATAAATACGGCCTCTAGCCCGAGCCGTATTGGCATTTGCACTTACAGTGCTGAAAGTAACACCAAAAAACATCAAAGTTAGTCTAATTTGCATAATTTACGCACGAGAAAAAAACCCGTATTATATGTGATGTATCCCATGGTACTAAACATTCATACAAAAAATTATTCAAATCAGAGCTTTCATATGGAAGTTCTGTACAAAAAAAAAAATTTCTGCATCGTCGGTACAAAATGGCTGCTGGCAGCCATCTTGAATTTCGGACTGCACCCAAAAACACTCGTTCTCATCCCACGGTCATAACAAAGGTACCCAAGAAGTTTCGTAAAGATTGGTTCATAAATACGGCCTCTAGCCCGAGCCATAGCAGCTTGGCACTTACAGCTCTGAAAGTAACACTAAATAAATCAAAGTCAGTCTAATTTGCATAATTTACGCACGAGAAAAAAAACCTGTATTATATGTGATGTATCCCATGGTACTAAACATTTATACAAAACTTTATTCAAATCAGAACTTTCTTACAGAAGTTCTGTACAAAAAACTGATTTTTGCATCATCGGTACAAAATGGCCGCTGGCAGCCATCTTGAATTTCGGACCACACCTAAAAACACTCGTTCCCATCCCAGGGTCATAACAAAGGTACACAAGAAGTTTCGTAAAGATCGGTTCATAAATACGACCTCTAGCCCGAGCCATAGCCAATTGTTGACGTACGGACAGACGGACGACGGGCCATGACAATAGCTCAAATTTGACTTCGTCAAAGTTGAGCTAAAAATTACAGAATTTTAAAAAAAACCCTTATCATGTGAGCCCTAACTGGAACAAGCTCAATGAGCTCTTTCCAGTGAGGGGTTGCATTCTTGAAATTGTTTGAAATTTTTTTTTTCAACTGCTTATTTTTTAAATTATGTGATTGGAGGTGGCTGGTTCAGTAGGTAATTGGTTAATGGGAATTAGGATAGATTTTAACACCCATGCTTATACTGAGAACACAACCCTAGTAGACGGTCAAGTTTGACCAATCATTTATTTATACTTGTGTTGTCTATTTTAAAGGACTCACCACAAGCCAACTGGGTAACTGACCCTATTATAAGTACCAGTAAAGTGCAAGTTTTGTACCATATGAAACCAGCAGTGGCCCACTTCAAAGGATTTCCACTGGAAGCAAACTCTATTCCTACTGTATACTAAACAATTCAACTGGTGAATGCTAGGTTAATTTGGTTTCCCAGAATTCATACCTCAATGACTGTTTTGCTCCCAATATTTTAGAGTGTTTATATTTATTGGTGTTTAAGGTCACTTTCAGTATCTATGGTTTTTAACATGAAAACAACATAATTATATAGTCAAGTTTAGCTAATCATTTATAATTATGCTGCCCACTTTAGAGGATTCTCAACTCTGGAATTGGTTATACACATTCTTCACGCTGGCATGTGCCACATGCACATTTTTTAAAATTCTGGCACATAAATTTGAGCATTTGGCACATAAATTGAAAATCACCAACCTGGTATATTCTTGATTTGCCCACATCATTAATTACAAAAAAAGTAATCTCGTTCAACTGTGAACACAATGACCAGTCACCCTCCAATTGTCTTCACCGGTGACCTAGGATTAACAAGTTGTGTATTGTGTAAACAATGCATGCTTTGTTTCTTCAACCAGCGAACAATAGACCAGATTATCAATTGTCTTTAATTGTTGGTGGTACTTTCCCCATTGACCAAAATCAAAGATTAACACAGTAATAAAATGACAAAGGATTCAATTCACATGTCAATCATATATGTTTAACAATACTTTATTATTTTATGTTCCATTTTATGTTAAATATGATTTTATAAAATTTTATGCTTTTGATATTTCTTGAAGGAAATATGAAAAAAACAGTCTTTATACAGTACATCTGCCATGGACTGGTCGTAATCCATGTGTGGGCAGTGATGTCCATGCATGCGTTTATCAGGTAATAAAAATCATCATCAGCAAAATTTCAATTCATGAAGCACTGGGTTGTACCCGGTGCTTCATTAATTAAATGTTTGATGAGTGTTCATATAATTACTGTTTGAATCTAATATTATTGCATCCGTGGAAATATGGTGTCTTCCCATTTCACCAATTCCCATTTCATCAACTGCCTCTAAAATTATATTTTCCCATTTCATCAATTCCCACTTCATCAACAGATTTTTTTTCCGGTGTGTTTTATAATTACATATTATACATTTTAAAAATATAATTAGCCAGTTGATGAAAAATCAATATTTTGAGGGTTTATTGTATAACCACGTTCCAGACATTTGTCAGACGAATGTTTGGACAGTGGTTATACATTGACTAGTCAGCACAAAGAGAATAGAGTTTCTTATTTATACTTTATTGCATATTAACACCAGATAAGCATGCAGACACAGTTGTAATTTTATCTCTCTAACACACTTTAAATATTTTATTCAGAACAACTGGATTACGACACATAAGTGGGGAAAAGTAACATATAACATTTAAATATCTATCAGAAGGTAACATTTAAAGCACAATACTCTAGTAACATACTCACTATTACTTCAGAATGCCTGTTGGCTTTCTAAATTAATTTGTCTCTTTTGAGTGACAAATTAGTTTAGAATGCCTAGTGGCATTCTAAACTAATTTGTTACTTAAAAGAGACAAATTACTTGAGAATAGGCATTCTAAACTAATTTGTTTCTAAATTAATTTGTCTCTTAAAACATATTTTCATTCTGTTGATGAAGTGGGAATTGATGAAATGGGAAAATATAATTTTAGAGGCAGTTGATGAAATGGGAATTGATGAAATGGCAATAAACCGGAAATATTGCCTGGTGTGGAAAGTGACCAATACATGGTGGCTGCACTGTAGTTCTCTTACGTGACCAATCCACGGCGGCTGCACTGTAGTTCTCTTATATAAAATACCCATGACACAAAAAAATCTCATTTGGCACAAAAAATTCTCATTTGGCACATTAAAATATTGAGCCAGTGAGAACACTGGTTATACCAGCAGAGCAAAACTTGTCTCCAACAGTAAACAAGTACTGGTTCACATCCTGGAGTTTCCTTGTGAAACAATGTCTATAAACACTTCCCCAAAAAACTAACAAAACTAATCTATATCACAAGATCTTCAACCCTTTACCTAAGACATTCAAAAGATGACACCTGCAAAATTTTTTGTTGAATAACTAATTGCATCTTTTTCTCTCAAAAACTCTTTGAGCTCATTCTATCAAAAGGTAATAAGCTATGTTTTGAAGACAAAAAATTTAACATATAACAAAATCGGAATGGCAACTTTTGTGTTTAGCTCCAGGCAGATGTGGCTAGATGTTACGCAAAGAGTTAAGCTTGTTCCAATGAGATGTCATAAGCTATGTTTTTGATGCAAAAAATGAAAAAAATTAGTTATTCAAGAATTTTGTTTGCAAGGGTCATCTGCCTTTCATGTTAGGTAAAGGGTTATAGCGATTTACAGCACTTGAGACATGAACATATATCAAGATTACAAAACGAAACCACAGTTTAGTTCAACATATGAATAATACTTTCAAAATCAGTCTTGAAATATCTTATTATTTTTCTACACAATATGAACACATAATGCATAAGGCTTAAAAGATGCCATATGATCCACCTAAGAACACTGTAATCAGTTAAGTGACGCAAGCCCCCAAAAGTTACAATTTTCACAAAATCAACTCGAGGCTCTCAAGAGCCTGTAATCACTCACCTGGCAGAACTACACATAACAAGAGGCCCCACGGGGCCTGAAGCACTCACCTTGAACAGAACACAATATAAACAGAGTCCAAGAATGAGTCTACATACAGCAATCCATCTCCAGAGGATACATTGTCAATTCTTGAGCCTCTCAGGAGTGACAAAAATAGTCTGAGCATCATGCCTTTTCTTCAGTTGATCATAATGTAAAATGTAGAGCTCCCCTACGAAACCCCTTGATATAACATATGTGGATTAATCTTACTTACACACCTCCAGAGGGTACTGAATACCAAATTTCTAATTCTTCAGCTACATGGCCAATTCCGGCTCCCATAGGGAGCCCAAATATTAACCCAGGCTCTCGATTTTTGAACAAAGTTGAATCTGACCTCCCTAGAGATGTTGTATACCAAATATGAAAGCATTCTTACTGTTGGAAATTTCTTCATATTGAACAAGTTAAAATTTGGGCTACCATAGCAAGCCCAAATATTAACCTATGGACCCGATTTGAACAAACTTGAATCAGACCCCACTAGAGATGTTGTATACCAAATATGAAAGCATTCTGACTAGTGGATCTGAAGATTTTTAAAGAAATTTCCTCATATTGTACTAAGTTAAATTTCAGGTTCCCATATGGAGTCCAAATATTAACACATAGGCACTTGAATTCGACAAACTTGAATCTGACACCCCTAGAGATATCGTATTCCAAATATGAAAGCATTCCGACTGGTGGATCTAAAGAAGAAGATTCTTAAAGAAATTTCCTCATATTGCACCAAGTTAAAATTTGGGCTACCATAGCGAGCCCAAATATATACCTAGGGGCCTGATTTGAACAAACTTGAATCTGACTCCCTAGAGATGTTGTATATCAAATATGAAAGCATTCATTTTTAAAAATTATCTCCCATACTGAACTAAGTTAAAATTTGGGCTTCCATAGGAAGCCTAAATATTAACCTAGGAACTTGGTTTGAACACTCTAGAATCTGACCCTTATAACAATTATGTATATCAAACATTAAAAGATTCTGACTGGTGGTTCTGAAGAAGAAGATTTTTAAAAGAATATTCTCCATATTGCCGAAAGTTAAAAAATCAGGCTCCTGTATTGCACCCAAATATGAACCAAAGGGCTTTCTTTTAACAAACTTGTATCTGACCCCCCTATGAATGCTGTATACCGAATATCAAAAGATTCTAACCATTGGTTCTGGAGAAAAGATTTTTAAAAATTTTTGCAAATATGCTGACTCAGCATTTTTTCGATGCCCAGTACAGAACACCCTAACATAACCGATGGCATTTTTTTTTACCATTCACTTCTATTGGTCCTAAGGATGCTTCAAACCAAATAACAGTTCTCTGTTCCATATGGTTTGGGAATTATGGGCGTTTGAAAATATTTCTATTTTTAGCTCCTTGGGTTCCCATGGGGATGCGGGAATTTTTTTTTTCATGAGTCAAGTACTTATAACCCAATAATACCACATACCAAATTTGGTTCAAATCGGACCATCTGTTCAGAAAATAGAGATTTTGGGCGGGGCCAAAAATCTTACCATTTCCATTACAAAGCCAAATATTGCTTTACGAACTTCGTTTGAACAAACTTGATTCTACACCTCAAAAGGAACCTCCATAACAAATATCAAGTCATTGAACCCACAGGTTCAGGAGAAGAAGATTTAAAAAATATTTTGGAGCATTTTCCCCCACCCCCTCCCTATGGGGCTGGGCATGTTGAGTTAAACAAAAATGCAATGCCCCTTCGGGACCATCAGTCACACAAAACTTTCACTTGAATTGGCCCAGTGGTTTTGGAGAAGACCAAAACATGGTGTTGATGAACGCCAGATTGAGAGCGATGAGATTAGCTCAGCTTGACTTTGTCAAGGTGAGCTAAAAATGTGATTTCCCAGAGTTTCCAAGGTAACTATAAGTGGCAATTGTGGCATATTTGCAACATAACATCAACATTACATGAGGAACATTGGTAGAGGGGTTCCCAGTCATCAACCATGTGAAGTTTCAAAACATTTGGCTTTGTGGTTTCAGAGGAGAAGATTTTTTAAAATCCACCAATCAGAATCAAAGAATGATTCTGGCAGCCATGTTTTCCGATGCACGCTCACAAAATGAGGAGTGTTTGTAGAGAACCTCCCATAGACTATCCCTGCCAGGTTTGGTTCACATTGGCTCAGTAGTTCCAGAGAAGATAAAAATGTGATTTCCCATAGGGTTTTTACAGTAACTATAAGTTGCAATAGTGGCCATGTTTGCAACCCGATCAACATTAAATGAGGATTGTTGGTAGAGGAGATCCCAGTCATCATTTATGTGAAGTATCAAAACATTTGGCTTTGCAGTTTCAGGGGAAGATTTTTTCAAATCCACCAATCAGAATCAGAGAATCCCTCTGGTGGCCATGTTTTCCAACTAATGGAACAAAAAGAGGATCGTTTGTAGAGGACCTCCTATAGACCATTCCTGCTAAGTTTGGTTCACATCGGCTCAGTAGTTCCAGATAAGAAGATGAAAATGTGATATCCTATAGGGTTTCTATAGTAACTATAAGCTGCAATTGCGACCATGTTTGCAACCCCATCAACATTAAATGAGTATCGTTGGTAGAGGGTGTCCCAGTCATCAACCATGCAAAGTTTCAAAACATTTGGCACTGTGGTTTCAGAGAAGAAGATTCTTCAAAATCCACCAAACAGAATCAAAGAATGATTCTGGCAGCCATGTTTTTCAATGTACGGTAGCAAAATGAGGAGTGTTTGTAGAGAACCTCCCATTGACTATCCCAGGTTTGGTTCACAACGGCTTAGTAGTTCCAGAGAAGAAGATGAAAATGTGATTTACCATAGGGTTTCTAAAGTAACTATAAGCTGCAATTGTGGCCATGTTTGCAACCTGATCAACATTAAATGAGGATCGTTGGTAGAGGAGGTCCCAGTCATCACTTATGTGAAGTATCAAAACATTTGGCTTTGCAGTTTCAGAGGAGAAGATTTTTGAAAATCCACCAACCGGAATCAAAGAATGCCTCTGGCGGCCATGTTTTTCATCCAACAGGAACAAAATGAGGATTGTTTGTAGAGGACCTCCCATAGACCATTTCTGCCAAGTTTGGTTTACACCGGCTCCGTGGTTCCAAAGAAGATGAAAATGTGAAAAATTTACGGACGACGACAGATGCCAAGTTATAGCAAAAGCTCACATGGCCTTTTAGGCCAAGTGAGATAACAAGGGCCCTTTTTTGGGCTTGAGAGGTTCACTGGAGTAATTAGCTGTTTCAGTTAATGGTTTGAACTCCCTAAATTCAACCAGCACACTCTTGACTAAAAGAATTCCTGTCAAGAATATCCAAAAGAAGAAGTAATAACTATGTAACTATCACAAGGACATCGTTTTGGTAAACAAATCACTACCATCCCAAGTTAACTCTAAAAGCACTGGAAAGGTTAAACCTTACTGATACACTTTGAAAGTCTACATCCTGTGGCTTAACAGTTGCTTTTAGGCAAGTTATGGCGGTCTACATAGGCAATCAGTACTTGCCTAAAAACAACTTCCATGGTACTTGGAATGTAACTTAGAAGTTAAAGACTGCATGTTGTGGCATTGATATCACGTTATAATATTCATTTTGATTTTATTGAGTGACTATTTGGTGTATTGTATGTCCTAAGGGGTTAATAAATTGCTGGTATCCTTGAATTGAAGCCAGAACTCGGTAGATGTACAGGTTAATTGCTTCCATGCAATTGTGCTGATACAGTGCTGAGTAGAGTCGTAGTAGAAAAGTGTGCTTTGTTTGCTAGTATTTACAGGGTAGAGTGTTGAATCGGGTATTCTCCACTGAGTTATGCAAGTGGTAACAACGTTTGTGGCTTGTGGGCCGTTGTATGGTGTGTCCAACATGGGTGGATGTGGATTAAAAATTTGCTTGTCCGCTAATATGTGTGATAAAAGATAATATTTGGACAGTAATTAGCCTAATTAATTTCATAATTGGTTAAGTGGGCCAAATAATAGTACAAGATCTAATTTTGCACAATTATTAAAGACTTTGTAGTCTCAGAGCTGTGCCTTTGGTACTTGAAATTGTAGTTTAGGTGTAAGCTGTAAATTGTGCCATCATTGGTACATGAGATTATGCTGTGTAGGGTTAATTATTAATCTAAATTTTGTGCTTGTTGCACGATTGCATTAAAAGCACGTGAAATCAAATTTCTTATCTAGAGCTTTAATAATGCAATTATTATCCGTAATTTATCCATTCAAAGCACTGCTCTAGCAAAATAGTAGCAAGTAGTTTTTTAACCTTCAGGTTCCAGTTATGATGTCATGTAACTGACAGTATTGTCGATGCCAAGTAGGGTTAACATTGTGGTCCAGTCAGTGTGCTGTGTAGTAATGTCTTGCATGTAACCGACACGAAGCTCAACTTATCCGTGATAAAGCAGAACTTTTATCCAGTATAATATGATTAATAGGAGATCGCCGCTGTACTGAAGTTACTGACAATTCAACCATGTGTGAAGCCGACAGACCTATTAACTCTTTGAACTGTGCGTCCTGATAAACAATAATGCAGGGAGAATCGACCATGATTTATTCCGGGGTTTTAAAGGCATTGTGTTTATTTGTTCTGTACTGGCCAGTACCAGACATGTTAACTCTCCCGAATTTCAGTGTAGTTCTCAGCCTCCCGGACGGGAATCAGTTTTGGACCAAAAATCCTGGAAAACAACAGCCAAATATTTCGTTCCCGTTGTAACTTTTGAAAAATGTTCGGAGTCAAATCACATGCATTTCAAACTCTGGAAAAAACTCACGAAGCAGTAAAATATGGATTTAAGTTAAATTTATTTAAGAAAAGGCTATTTTATGATATATATTTCAACTGTGTTCATGTTTATTTCTGGTGGTTTTCTTCGGAGATTCATGATCAATGTGCGAGTGTCAAAGTGAAAATAGGTGACTTACTTTCAAAAAATTGAAAACTCCACCTTCATTTTTTAAATGCAGTTTTTGGAAATTAAAATATATGAAAAGGAATTAAATAATATATATTTATTTATTCCTCCATAGAATAGCTTTAATTCTCATCCCTTTTCCAAAATCAAAACGTAAACAACAACTATTTAGCACAGCTTAAAAGTAGGTTAAAGTCGCTTAGGATGCCGAAAAATTATGACAGCATATTTAAACACAATGGACTTTTTTTCTAACACCACATTTATTCTGTTGTGCTGACTACAGAACTGTTAACTGTTGGCCATCTGTAACCAGAAAATTTCGAATGGAATTAAAAACAAGAGGCCCCAGGGGGCCTGAGGGCGCTCACATGAGATGGTAGCCTAAATATCAACCCAGAGAATTGATTTCCACAAGTTGCATCTGCTCCTCCTAAGAAAAGCTGAAACCAAATATCCAAATATTCTGACCAGTGGATCTAAAAAAAAGATTTTTAAAGAATATTCCTCATATTGAACTAAGTCATAATTCGGGCTCCCACAGGGAGCCCATATATGAACCCAGAGACTTGGCTTTAACAAACCTGAATCTCACACCCCTAAGGATTCTGCACACCAAATATCAAAACATTCCGACATCTGGATCTGAAGAAGAAGATTTTTAAAGAACATTCCTAATTCTGAACCTAGTTATAATTCGAGCTCCCGCAATCAGCCCAAATATGGACCTAGGGACATGGCTTGAACAAACTTGAATCTTACCCCCCTAAGGATTCTGCATAAAAAATATCAAAAGCATTCATCTGCTGGATCTGAAGATTTTTAAAGAAAATTCCTCAATTTGAACTAAGTTGTCATTCAGGCTCCCATTGAGTTAAATTAGTGAGCCCAAATATGAACCAAGGGACTTGGCTTGAACAAACTTTAATCTCAGCTCCCTAAGGTTGCTCCATGCCAAATATCAAAACATTCCAAAAGCTGAATCTGAAGAAGAAGATTTTTAAAGAAAAATTCCTCATATTGACTAAGTTATAAATATATATATATAAATATGGACCCATGGACTTGGCTTTAACACACTTTAATTCCCCCCCCCCCCCCCCCCCCCCCCCCCCCCAAGGATGAACCATTCCGACTGCTGGATCTGAAGAAGATTTTTTAAGAAAATTCCTCATTTGGAACAAAGTTACAATTCAAGCTCCCACAGTGAGCCCAAATATGGACCTAGGGACATGGCTTGAACAAACTTGAATCTCACCCCCCTAAGGATGCTGCATACCAAATATCAAAACATTCCGACTGCTGGATCTAAAGAAGATTTTTAAAGAAAGTTCCTCATTTTGAACTAAGTTATAATTTAGGCTCCCACAGTGAGCCCAAATATGAACCCACGGACTTGGCTTGAACAAAATTGAATCCCCCCCCCCCCTCCCCCCCCAAAAAAAAGAAAAAAGCATGGTGCATACCCAATATCACAAGATTCTGCCTGCTGGATCTTGAGAAGAAGATTTTCAAAGAAATTTGCCTGAAATTCACTAAGTTCAAATTTTGGCTCCTATACTGAGCCCAAATATAAACCCAGGGGCCGATTTGAACAAACTTGAATCAGATCCACCCCACAATGTTGCATACCAAATATCACAAGATTCTGCCTGCTGGATCTGGAGAAGAAGATTTTTGAAGAAATTTGCCTGAAATGCACTAAGTTCGAACTTGGGCTTCTATAGTGAGCCCAAATATGAATCCAGGTGGCCGATTTGAACAAACTTGAATCAGATCCACCCCATAATGTTGCATACCAAATATCAAAAGATTCTGCCTGCAGGATCTGGAAAAGAAGATTTTTGAAGAAATTTGCCTGAAATGCACTAAGTTCGAATTCAAGCTTCTATAGTGAGCCCAAATATGAATCTAGGGAGCCGCCGATTTGAACAAAATAGAATCAGATCCACCCCACAATGTTGCATACCAAATATCAAAAGATTCTGCCTGCAGGATCTGGAGAAGATTTTTTAAATAATTTGCCTGAAATGCACTAAGTTCAAATTTGGGCTCCTATACTGAGCCCAAATATAAACCCAGGGAGCCGATTCGAACAAACTTGAATCAGATACAGCCCACAATGTTGCATACCAAATATCACAAGATTCTGCCTGCTGGATCTGGAGAAGATTTTTGAAGAAATTTGCCTGAAATGCACTAAGTTCGAACTTGGGCTTCTATAGTGAGCCCAAATATGAATCCAGGTGGCCGATTAGAACAAACTTGAATCAGATCCACCCCACAATGTTGCATACCAAATATCAAAAGATTCTGCCTGCAGGATCTGGAGAAGAAGATTTTTGAAGAAATTTGCCTGAAATGCACTAAGTTCGAATTCAAGCTTCTATAGTGAGCCCAAATATGAATCTAGGGAGCCGATTTGAACAAAATAGAATCAGATCCACCCCACAATGTTGCATACCAAATATCAAAAGATTCTGCCTGCTGGATCTGGAGAAGATTTTTTAAATAATTTGCCTGAAATGCACTAAGTTCAAATTTGGGCTCCTATACTGAGCCCAAATATAAACCCAGGGAGCCGATTCGAACAAACTTGAATCAGATACACCCTACAATGTTGCATACCCAATATCAAAAGATTCTGCCTGCTGGATCTTGAGAAGAAGATTTTCAAAGAAATTTGCCTGAAATGCACTAAGTTCAAATTTGGGCTCCTATACTGAGCCCAAATATAAACCCAAGGGGCCGATTTGAACAAACTTGAATCAGGTCCACCCCCACAATGTTGCATATCAAATATCAAAAGATTCTGCCTGCTGGATCTGGAGAAGAAGATTTTCAAAGAAATTTGCCTGAAATGCAGTAAGTTCAAATTTGGGCTCCTATACTGAGCCCAAATATAAACCCAGGGGGGCGATTTGAACAAACTTGAATCAGATCCACCCCACAATGTTGCATACCTAATATCAAAAGATTCCGCCTGCTGGATCTGGAGAAGAAAATTTTTTTAGAAATTTGCCTGAAATGCACTAAGTTCGAAATCGGGCTCCTATACCGAGCCCAAATATGAACCCAGAGGGCCAATTTGAACAAACTTGAATCAGATCCACCCTACAATGTTGCATACCAAATATCAAAAGATTCTGCCTGCTGGATCTGGAGAAGAAGATTTTTTAATCTTTTTCCCATTGCCTACAGTGTTAAAAAGTGCTGACTCAGCACTTTTTTAAAGTCCTGAAACTGTACCCTATGATAAAACCGATGACAATTTTTTTTTACCAATTCTTTCTGTTGGTCCTAAGGAAGCTTCACACCAAATAAAAATTCTCGGTGCCATGCAGTTTTGGAGATATGGGCATTTTAATTTTTTTCTATTTTTAGCTCCTGCGGTTCCCATGGGGCTACGGGAAAAAAAAAATCAGCATAAATTAGGTACTTATGACCCAATAAGCCCTCACATAAAATTTGGTTCAAATCAGCCTCTCGGTTTGGAAAATAGAAATTTTGGGCAGGGCCAAAAATTTTGCCCCTCCCATAACGACGCCAAGTGTAGCCCCACAAACTTCTCTTGAACAAATCTGAGTCTACACCTCAAAAGGAAGCTGCACACCAAATATCAAGTCTCTGCTACTGCTGGTTCATGAGAAGAAGATTTTTTAAGATTTCAGCACACTTTTTGGGTGTGGCCCTACCCACGGGCTAGGCAACTTGATTTCAACAAAATCAAATTGCGATGTCATAACAAACCATTATCTCAAATATCAATTAAATTGGTTCAGCGGTTTGGGAGGAGAAGACACAAACACCATGTTCACGGACGCCGGACGCAGGACGATGGGTGATCACTATAGCTCTCCTGACTGAAAGTCAGGTGAGCTAAAAAATGCTTCAATGATGAAAAGAAAAGTTTTGTGTAGGGCACAAGCGTCCCACATGCATGAAGTTTGATAAAGATACTTTCTGAGTACTAATGTTCTTGAAGTAACTGAACATCAGGGCATCTTTTCCTGTTAACATTTCCTGACTTGGGAAATTATTAGCCAAGTAGACTTTGATAAGATCAAACTACAGGTGGAGGTGCTCTGTGGGTCAGTGTGGGTGGGTGGTGGGTGGGAGGAGGGGGGGGGGGGGCTCATGAAGAAGAGGATCCAGGGGGGGGGGAGGTCAAATCAACAGTTATTTTATGATTTTTTAACATAGAATAAATGCATCAGCATAGATGACAACTAGTTCTGGATATAACCTGGTGTTAATAGTGGTCCGTGAGCTGAAAATTCACAAGTTTTTTCTTTTATTTTGCCCCCGCGCAAACTTTTCCCTGAAATCCATCCCATTTCCCTGAAATCACCTTCTGGTTCCCTGAAAAATTATTCTGGAGGTTAACATGTCTGCCAGTACCGTGGTGTTGGTGTACATGGTGTACTTACATTGTGTTTACTTCACTTAGCATTTTTAAATCACTGTGTTTATTAAAGCTGAATTTGTTTTAACTCAGTCCCAGTTTGTTTGCCAACGGTCTTTCCATCGTTGGGTGTCACCATGAGTGCGTGACAAGTAAAATGCGATCAAAGTCGGAATTGGGCCTTATTAAAGAGTTAAACTGGTGGTGCAAGTTTGGTGCTAAGAAGCTAACAAATGAGGAGTTGTGGGCATTAAAGAGTCCTCAGAAGTAGGAACAGACTCAGAGACAAAATGATAACTGGTGATGAAAGTGTGGCGACTCTAAGCCAAGAATTGTTATTGTTATCAATGGCATAGCAAGGGTTCGAACCCAACCGCCTAGCAAAACTATACTGAACCGCGCACACCACTCGGCCACCGACAGACCCCATAAAGGGAATGCTAGTTAACCAACTATATACGAGACCAGTAAAGATCACACAGAATTCTCTCTAAATTATTTTTAAGTTATTTATCAAGTAATTGCATCAATTCCATATTATTACTATTATTGTTATGTTCTGAAAAGAAATTCTCTCACATGTGTAATCAACCATGAAGTAAGGGTCATCGTGCCCTAATTTTAGTACAGGATACACTGCCATACCTACAGATATACAGACAAGAATTTAGGCACCTCTGCAACAAACAGCACCTAAGATACAATCCTGACAGGTAATTGTCGAACATATTCTCACATGTTAATTGTTTATGGTGTTTAATGTAATTTTAAGTTTCTTTTGCTACATCATGACAACAACATAAGCCTAAAGACAACTTTAGCCAATCATTTATACATGTGGTACTGACATCAGAGGACTATCAACCAAAGTGTTGGTTACCCGGTCACATTATCAAGTACTGCACCACTTTCCAGGGTTTCCACAGGCCACGAGCGATTATCACATACATAGCTGACAATGATACAAGGAACAGACTGACCTAAGGCCTTGTGTCTCAGGCAATTTTCCGTCACTTTTATTGAGAAAGGGAGGCTTTTTTTTTATTAATCCACAAAACAGTTCTGAAAATTGTGGAGATCATTCAATTAAGTCCTTAGAGTATTCCGTGGAAAAACCAATGTTTTCCAAACTGAAATAGCCCATATTGCAGTTGCAAATTTAACCAACTATATCTTGTTTGACAGAGCTCAGTGAGCTATGTCAAACAAGACAGAGTTTGTTAAATTTTTAGTGCTACAAGTGCAAAATCATATCAGTGAAAATCTTTTCAGGTAAAAAAAGAGAGTGATGAGGTAGATTTTCAATGACAAGAGAGGTGCCTGAGAAATAACTATTTATTTTTTAATAGCCAAAGTCTGATTTGTGACAGAGATTCTATCACATGTGCAGTCAACTATTATGTAAAGGTCACAGTGATATAATTGTCATCTCAAGTGGCACTGCTGATATTCTCTCAGGTGAGCTTTGAAAGATCAAAAAATTAAAACTCCCCAAAGGTAAGTGTATTTTCTTGTAAACAAAATACAGGCAAATTCTGTTAACACTTGGGGGCCCAATTTCTTACTGAAAATATTTGCCACCTCAGAAAAGGTACTCCAACAATTAATCATAGGTAAGTCTCCCATGTAGCAATCAATTTACACTGGCAGTGGGTTCTGGTCAGGACTTGGCTGTCTGTACAGGGAACCAAGCTTTGACCTGAAATCATCACCAAGTTTCTCAACTTGCAGGTAATGGTTTGCTGTAATTTGGCCAAATTGTTCGGGCATTTTGGGGTTAACTGACTTTATAAACTTACTGTGAAACAAATTCAAACAAGTGCAATGGTATGGGAGGAACATCATCTCGCCACCAAAATCCAACAAGGGCAATAACTCTCAAAGTTATACATGGACACAGCCTGTTCGCAATCTCCTTCATGATATATTATCACCAGAAAACTTTTTATTAAATTAGAAAAAAATGTGGAACAGTTTTCTTTGAAATATAGTGAAAAGAAATGGCAGGGTGATGACAGAAAATGCCAAACAAGGGCAATAACTCTTCAAAAAATATTTGCACATGCCTGGTTCACAATCTCATTCATTATATTATGAACAAAAAGATATTTATCAAACTAGGGGGTAATATTTTGAACTGTTTTCTTTAAAATGTAATGAGAAGAAATGGGGATGGACAGATGGAGGGCCAGAACCAATTCCTATACCCTTTCCCACTATATGGCGGGGAAAATAACAGGCTATTTATGTATCCAAACTTCTTAATTCTCCACTTTTGATGCCAGATGGTGAACACAGTACAGAAGTGGTGCTGAAAATCTGGCATGTTCATACATATTCCGAGAAGACACTAAAGAGTTACTCCATTTAACAGGAATTTATCCTATAATTAATATGCAGTTAACCCTAAAAGGCATGGCGAATTTTACAAATTTTTTCTGCATTTGGTCAGTCTCCATTTAATGGATTTTCATTTATTTCAGGAAAGTCAAAATTTTTCTACAAACAATTGCCAACAAACTTATAATTTAACTTCAAGTTTGCCCAGTGACTACATGTTGGGCAATCTGTTCTGTTGGAAGTAGAAGGTGAAGAAACTTTGAAATAGTCCCTTCAAGATTAATAGCCCAAATTTTCATGTAATGTATGCTAGCACAAAGACACAATCTGATTAATTCCTCAGACATGCAATGAAGCATTGAAGGAAAGCAGACAATTTTTGTGGATTAACAAGTTATGCCACTTTCAATGACTTAAACATATATACTCTGAATGAATTACTTTTATGTCAATTAGCTAATAAAATTATTCTTTGTCAACAACCCATGTAATGATCAATTCAAAGGTTTGAGGAAAAACATGACTGATTAGGTTTGATTGCCACTTGAGTTTCCCAAGTGATTTCCTTACAGCAATAAAATTCTATTTAATAATGACTTTAATACTCTCAGATAGTGTTAACCTTTGGCTTTGACCTGAGGTACTACTCTATTAGTTAAAATCAGAAGCAATGAAACACCATCAATTAACATCAACCCAATATGCCAGGAAGCAATTACTTAAAAATCTTGTTATTTTTACCAATATTTTAAGAGTATCATATACAGCAAAGCAAGTTTTGTCTCCGGAAGTGATTAAAACTCTTTGTACGCTGCTGGTAGATATTCCTGCTCAGGACAGAATTTCTCTTTCCACTAGAATCATTATAATCTGGGCAAATTTAATTCAATTTTCTTCCTGTTAACTGAATGGATTATTCACAAATGTTTTCTTGAGTTAAATTTAGAAGAATTTTTTATAAAATCGAGCCATGGCTAATTTGCATTGCCCAAGACTAGATTTGATGAAAAATATCTTGAAAATGCTAAAGAGTTAAAAATTAACCCTTGTATATTACAGATGGTATGTATCTGAGGGACATTCTGGAATACTAAAGATTACTTGTGATATTCTGGGTATGCACAGGCAACACAAATTATTAATCTGGTAATTTTTGTTGATGTTTATCATTCTGGACCACCTTTCCAAATCATTCTGAGTTATCCACCAATCAAGGTTTACTTATTATTCTTTGACATCTGCAGTTCACTGTTACTAAATTTAGAGTGATATGACGACAAATTTGAGAAATCACACATCTGAGATGAATAACGGTTGCTTGCATGAGAAATCCTACAATTTGTAATGAATAAACAAACTAAATTTGAAAAAGACAAAACATTTTGTGTATCCATTACAGTTTCTATGAGAAAAATAGACAAAAGATGGCAAAATGAGAAACTTGAGTTTCTTTTAGTGGCAGGTTGATCAACTGGTATATGTTTCAGCAGCAACAATCACCTGCATAAAGAATTATTCTTGTTTATAAGAAATACAAAAAATGAACTTTATATTATAAGAACATGAAAAAAGAATTAACTTCATATGAGAAAATGAGAAAAAAAATGAAAGTTCCTAATAAAAAATAAATTTAAGCTCCTGAAAAAAATCAGAAATTAACTTCCTAAAAATCTGAGTCGGATATTCACTCTCCAGTAATAAATGCAAAATACTTCCTCGATTGTATTTACTATGTTCAGAGTCACTGTGACCTTGACCTTTGACCTAGCGTGTCCAAAATATATAGGATTCTTCCTCTCACGAAGGCCAACCTTCTTTTGAAGTTTCATGAATGTGGGTTCAACCATAGTCAAGTTATCATCCGGAAACCAATTGTTTATGATTTAGTATGTTCAAGTTCACTGTGACCTATACCATTGACCCAGTGAGTCCAAAATAAATAGGGTTCTTCCTCTCACCGAGGCCAACCTACCTATGAAGTTTCATGAACGTGGGTCGAACCATTATCAAGTTATCATCCGGAAACCAATTCTTTACAAATAAACCGCCCACCCGCTAGCCCAACTGGTTGAATTGGTTAAATCTCATTCATCAAACTATAAGTCAAGTTTGACTTCGTCACAACTCAACTAACAAGGGAGCCCCCCTCCAAGAGCATCTCATAGTGACCTGTGTATGTAAGCTGAAAGATTGTATATTCAATATTGCCAATTTTAATGTCATATCACTATCATATCTACAATCTAATACAGGATTTTTATTCTATTAGGTGAACATTAGGCAGACATTCTATGAGATGAGGTGAATATTGCTGAAATGAATCACCTCTGATTGCCCGATACTCATTTTTAAAGATTTTACAGGTAGGTTTCAATATTCAAGGTATTTTCAAGTCATTGACAGTGGATTTCTAAACTTCAGAACGTTCTAGGAATTAAAGGAGCCACTGGAACTCTGCAATGAAGCAATATAATCAACTCTGCTGCATACAGAAGAGGTGACACTTAAATTTTATTTGCCCAATTTTGGCTTTCAAGATCTAGCTTATGATAAATGATTAGAACACACAATTAAATTTTTGTTTTTTGGTAAAAAATTATCATTAATTTAGCAAAATGAATTGTGCTAAAAATATTCAGTCATGTACCAGCTGTGTTTGGTACAGAAGAAGTAGCCTTTTTCCATAATATTTCATTGTAATTTTAATGTAATGTTATCACACAGGACATAAGCAAAATCTGATGATACAAACTGAAATTTGGACTGTCTGGGCTTCTACTGATAGGTGGTAGAAATCCCCTACCTTCTGGTAGAAACTGGAATCAGTCATTGTTGTTATTTGATATCTGCTCAGGCTACTGGAAATCCAGTTTCTAATTTTTACTAACAGGAACTGGTATCAGTTGTGAAAAATTCATTTTCTATCAGAACTGGAATTCCATTTTCCACCAGAGAAAAGACAGACTCTACCAGACTTATTTATATTCAAATGCATTAGAATTAAAACTAGAGGCTCTACAGAGCCTGTAATTGCTCACCTGGAACTTATAAAAATGTGGTTTCCCATAGGCTTTCCATGGTAACTATGAGATGCAATTGTGGCCATGTTTGCAACATTCAGTCAACATCACATGAGGATCATTGGTAGAAGGTGTCCCAGTTTTCAATCAAGTGAAGTTTCAAAACATTTGAATCCATCAAACAGAATCATAGAATGTCTCTGGTGGCCATATTTCTCTGGTGGCCATATTTTCCAGCCAATGGGAACAAAAAGAGGATCGTTTGTAGAGGGCCTCCTATAGACCATTCTTTCCAAGTTTTGGTTCACGTCAGCTCAGTAGTTCGAGAGAGAAGATGAAAATGTGATTTCCCATAGGTTTTTTCTATAGTAACTATAAACCACAATTGTGGCCATGTTTGCAATACGATCAACATTAAAATGAGGAACGTTGGTGGAGGGTGTTCCAGTTATCAACCATGCAAAGTTTCAAAAACATTTGGCCCTGCGGTTTCAGAGGAGAAGAGTTTTCAAAACTGACCAATCAGAATCAAAGAATGCTTCTGGCGGCCACGTTTTTTCACCCAAAAGGAATAAATGAGTAACAGTTGTAGAGAACCTCTCATAGACAATGCCTGCCAAGTCTGGTTCACATTGGCTCAGTACTTTCAGTGAAGATGAAGAAAATGTGATTTCCTTTTGGGTTTCTATATTAACTATAAGCCACAACTGCAGCCATAATTGCAACCCGATGAAGATTAAAATGAGGATCACTGGTAGAGGGTCATCAGGCTCCAGTCACACTAAGTTTTCAAACCATTTGGCCTTGTAGTTTCAAAGAATATTTTCTTGAAAATGCACACATTTATGAATTCTGTTTTCAACAAAAAAAAAAAAATCAGTAAAAGAAGGTTAAATATTTTGAAAATTACAATTTTTTTCAGACAATATTCTCTTTCAAAATAGCTTTGGATAGGTAAAGGGCTACAGTCAAACACATTTTACTCCAATTCTGTCAAATCTTAAAAGAATACAATAATTACTGTCATCGAAGCTGACATGATGGGAAGTGAATATAAACAAAAACTTTCCTGGTTTTCCAAACACCTGTCATCAATCAGTATTTTCTGATAAGTAACTTGAGACTAATAATAATACATATATCAACATAGTTGCACTTGTTTACAGTACAAGTCAAAATAAGTTGTAGGATAATCCTATAAACTATGTATCTTTCTCTTCCTACACTGATAGGACCAGAAGCTGACATCATTTTCTGGAAAGCTCTCACTGATATCTTTCCAGAAAATGTCAGATTCTGATCCTGTCAGTGCAGAAGCAGCAGTTTACTTAGTTTATTGCAGTTATGCTACAGCTTATTTTGACTTGTACTGTATACACAATATTTTTGGTTTTTTCCCCAGTTCTCAGTGGAGAAAACTGGAACCAACCCTTACCAGATTTTCAAAAAAACAAGTATTTTGCTGACAGTACCGATTTTCCTGCAGACAGGAGAGGCATTGGGTTAAGCATTTGAATATAGCCTCTGGCAGCCACATATTTCCATCCTCTCATAGACCATTCCTGCAAAGTTTGGTTCACGTCGGCTCAGTAGTTCCAGAGAAGATGAAAATGTGATTTCCCATAGGGTTTCTATAGTAACTATAAGCCGCAATTATGGCCATGTTTACAACCAGATCAACATTAACCCCCTGCACACTGATGTCGAAATATCTAAAGTTCAAGGTGCAAATTTTTCCCATAATGCAACTAGAAATTTAACCAATTCAATCTTGTTTGACAGAGCTCATTGAGTTCTGTCAAACAAGATTGAATTGGTCAAATTCCCAGTTGCATTATGGGAAAAATGGTCACTTGAAATCTGGATATTTTGACATCAGAGTGAAGGGAGTTAAATGAGGATCGTTGGTAGAGGGGGGTCCAGTCATCACTTATGTGAAGTATCAAAACATTTGGACTGGCAGTTTCAGAGGAGAAGATGTTTGAAAATCCACCAATCAGAATGAAAGAATGCCTCTGGCAGCCATGTTTTTCAACCCATGGGAACAAAATGAGGATCGTTTGTAGAGGACCTCCCGTAGACTATCCCTGCCAAGTTTGGTTCATGTCGGCACAGTAGTTCCGGAGAAGGAGATCAAAATGTGATTTCCCATAGGGTTTCTATAGTAACTATAAGCTGCAATTGTGGCCATGTTTGCAACCCGATCAACATTAAAAGAGGATCGTTGGTGGAGGGGGTTCCAGTCATCATTTATGTGAAGTATCAAAACATTTGGCCTGGCAGTTTCAGAGGAAAAGATTTTTGAAAATCCATCAATCAGAAGAATGCCTCTGGCGGCCATGTTTTTAAACCCATGGGAACAAAATGAGGATCGTTTGTAGAGGACCTCCTATAGACTATCCCTGCCAGGTTTGTTTTCACATCGCCTTGGTTTTGCAAGAGAAGAACAGGAAAATGTGATTTCCCATAAGGTTTCTACAGTAACTATAAGCCGCAATTCCGGCCATGTTTGTGACCCAATCACCATTAAATGAGGATCGTTGGTAGAGGGGGTCTCAGTCATCATTTATGTGAAGTTTCAAAACATTTGGCCTGGCAGTTTCAGATGAGAGGATATTTGAAAATCCACCAACCAGAATCAAAGAATGCCTCTGGAAGCCATATTTTTCATCCAACGGGAACAAAATGAGGATCATTTGTAGAGGACCTCCCATAGACCATTCTTGCCATGTTTGGTTCACAGCGGCTCAACGGCTACAGAGAAGAAGATGAAAATGTGAAAAGTTTACGGACGACGAACGACGACCGACGGATGCCAAGTGATGAGAAAAGCTCATATGGCTTTTAAGGCCAGGTGAGATAAAAAGCAGACAATTGTTTCCAAACTAACTACTGTTAATTGCATGTACGTTATAGAGTAAACACCTGTTATTTGAAGAAACAATTTTGGAATATGTCAAAAAACTACCCTAGCAATTAACAAATTCCCCTAGTTTATTGTCCTATTTGGCCTCAGTACATCCAATAATGGCATTTAATCAGTTATATCTTGTTTGACAGAGCTCAAGGAGATATAACAAATGCTCAGTTTATCCCAAGAATTTAGGAAAGAGAACAAATTCCTGTTAAATGAATTACTGAAGTGGCCAGGTCCGAAGTTAAGCAAAGCTGAGCCCGGTTAGTCCTTGGATTGGTGACTGTGTTAGAAGGAGTATGTGTGTGTGTGTGGGGGGGGGGGGGGGGGGGGGGGAATGAAAGCATTGTGTTCATTTGTTTAGTCACATTGAGAATGTTTTTTTTTTAAGGTCAATTTGATTGTAGTGTTCACATAGCAAATTACAAATCTCTGGTCTGGGGAGCCTGGAAAAAAATGGGCATTTAAAATTAGTTTCAAATTTTAGCCAAGGTTCTCATGGGGACATTTTTTTTTTTCACAGTAATCAAGGAGATATCACCCCAAAATAATGTACACTAAATTTGGATCAAACAGGCCAATTGGTTCCATTTATTTTTCTTAAAATGCCTCTCCTGGAACAAGCTTGAGTTTTGCCAGAGAAATTTTCTTTGAAAACAAGTTTAATCCACACCATTAATGCATAAATCAGGAAAATGTCTCCCAATAAAATTACAAACCCTGTTTGGTTAAAATCTGGCAACCGCTCCTGCAAACTGAAATAAGGAGTGGGACTAAAAATGAGGATTTTTTAAGAAAAGACAGTAAGCATTTTCACAGTATAATATGAAAGATTTTTTCTGATTCTATAAACTTACCCTTTGTAATGTTAATTGTAGATCGGAAGCACCAGCTTTGAATTCTTTGGCAATTTCATGACCTGCACAAAGGAAAAAAAAAATGATACATCTTTCGCATCAAGATATAATTTCTGGATACTTTCCTCAAATTATTCTGTCACAAGGCTGAAAGGAGCTTGCCTCAAACTGTCCCTGCGTGCCTTCGGCACATGAAACCATTCATTCAATCAACCACATAAATCGTTTTCTATTTCAGTTGAATAGCAATGTATGAAAATCTTTTTAAAAGCCTCATAGACTCAAAATTCACCTTACATATTCTCTCAGAAATACTCCAACAGTATTTTTGCACTTGGATGAGTAGTCAATTCAACAGGGTTCCTAACACTTGCCAGAGAAAAAGGTTCCATACTTTTTCCAGACATGTCAGCCCATTTTCCATATCCATTCAAAAACCTCAAATAGATAAAAATCTGACTATTAGAGATGAGTGGTTGTCAATTCTCATGTCAGTTCCAGTTTCATTGAAAGAGTTGGGTTTTTGGTTTCTGTACTTTGGAAGTACAAGTATTTGTATCAAGCATGTAAAAAATTCAAATTGACCCATTTACAAAATAAAACAGAACATGACACTGTGTCGGGATATCAAAGTCAAATTCTTTCATAGCAGCTCTCTCTGTCTCGAATTGCTTGAAATTGTAATTTGTTCCAACTGATAGAGCTAGAGTAGCTGCATACTGGATGGTGGTTTACTACTAAAGTGCAGCTCTATACATTTTCCACTTGGTGATTATTCAAAATTTCTCAGAACAAAACACTATGGCTGCACGGTATACCGGTAATTCGATATTTACCCGTTTTTAAAACAATACTGGGCAAATACCAGTATCGATTTGAAAGTACCGGAATACCACGAATTATGCTAATGTATCAAATTATCAATGCCAAAATCAATATATTAATAATGATTGAACTTGAAGAAATGTTGAACATCGCTCCCAATACAACACTCAATATTTATTGTCAGTAATATATACAAAAGAACTATTATAAAAACGTGTTTGCTTTTTTGTTTTCTCATTAATCTTTGACCAGTTACATGTACATGTCATGTGATTTCTTTAATGTCAGATGGGTGTCCATCAAACATGGAAAAAAATCGTTACTAATTCAAACTCCTCTAGCTTTCTGTCGGGTCCACCATCAACAATGTTGTACTTTGTATCTCTTGAAAAGTTGAATACATAAATATTGTTTAAACTAAACTCCTCCCCACTCTTGTAACTGCTGTTGTGATGTGCCGGTCAATCACAAAACTGAATGATTCATTGTAGTCCAAACTCCACGCAAATTTACAACTACTGTCGAGAATTGCTGTCAATCACTTATTAGAGTTACCAATGAAAGCACAGTTTGAACAAAGCAATATGTGCAGTTGATGTTTTCTTAGCCTCTTCAGGAACTTATTTCTTCTCACTGTGCATCATGTACGAACATATTTATTTCATATTTCCGAGCAAGATATGAAAACACAATAAGTATTTGCAAACATTCATCTTGTGGATCACCAGGTGCAATTCGGTGACTCATAAGGTTAAAGGTTTGAAAGTACTTCTTGTGCTTTTATGAAAAGGATTAAATATATTTTCTGGCAGGGACTCCATTTCCTGGGCAACACACCCATGTAATATCTTTGATTTCAAGAGCACAATGTTATACAAAAATTTATCTTCAAGAGTTTCAAGTTTAAGAAAATGATTTTTCTGCCTTGAGTCTGCCGCAAAATTATATGTGAATCATAATAAAACATTCAAATTTGAATTGTCTGTAAAATTGTTAATGACTTTAGCCAACTCAGGTGAAAACCTGATGTGTATCAATTTTGTAACCTATTTTCACAGTAAATGCAGTGCTCTAACCCGATACCAATTAGTTTTGCTGTTCTGAAAAGGGGGTATGCGACTCTAAAGTTTGAAAACAAAGTTAACTTTAGGTTGTTTCTCTCATTATTCTGAGAAGTGAAGGCATGATTAAATTAGAGTTTTATTAACATTGAAATTGGAAACTGCGACGACAGGTTTTCTGTAATTGTTTCTGTTTTGTAGTGCTCGGGCGACTTCGAAATTCCAAAGTCGATTAGTCGGAGCCTCAAAGTTGAGTCGACGTCGACTAATCACCAGGTTTAAGTAACTTCTTAGATAGTACCTGATGGTATACTAGTACTATCTCTCGATATCGAACTAGAAATCCCTGTAGAAAAGGAGGGTGGTTTTAGTGCTGTTTTGAGAAAACATGAAATTAAGAGCCTTTAAATCCACATTGTCAGTTTAGGTTTCCCATGTAAACATCTAATTAGCATAAGAGCGTGTGCTGAATATACACACTAGATTGACAATCAAGTGGAGATGCTAATTTGGTTTGAGATTATCTCTCTTCGACAATTCAGTTCTTAAAGCTGTGAACTTGATGTCTGAGCACTTGGCTGTGAACAGTAATTGAGCACATTGTCTAACAAACTGTCATGTCCGGTTCAATCCTGAAATATGACCTGATCAAAACCACGTGGTGTAAGATCATCAATGAACTAATGCTTCTTAAAAATAAAAAAATGCTCAATACGTACAGCATATTGCCCAAAATGTTTAACATGGACAACATAAGTAATGAATTCGAGTGCCTAAAACTGTTTGCTAGTTTGCTAGTGATGAAAACGAAAAGTGTCTCTGATACAGCCCTGGAATTATGTGAGCGTTGTCACCTAACTTCGCATCATTTCCTGTGTTTGTGGTTCTCTTAAAAATAGGAAACTGGTCTCCATTACCCGTCCTACCACTTATTTGTGCACGACAAATTTGGATTGAAACAAATAAATATAGTTTTTGAATAACAAAAGCCCGAAACGGGGTTGGGAGTGACTTGTACTTTAAGCTCTGGAATATCTTTCGACTAATCGACTGCTGAACTCAGAGTCGACTTTGGGAATTGCAAGCGTCGACGTCGATTAGTCGACTAATCGTCCAAGCACCACTGTTTTGGTTTTGAAAACAAAACCGAAACCGAACAGAACCAAATTTGTGATTTACTGCACATGTCTACTAACTGTGGGAAGATTTTTACAACAATGGTCAGTAATGCAAGTAACATATTTGTCTTTTTCTCCTAAAGCAACTAGGAATTTAACCACTTCAGTCATGTTTGACAGAGCTCATGGAGCTCTGTCAAACAAGACTGAATTCGTTAAAATTTTTGGTTGCATTATGGGAAATATTTGAAGGTTGTAATTTTGATATTCTGACATCACTGTGGAAAGGGTTAAATGCTCAAAAAATCAATTTCCATACTCCTTCAATACGCCCAAGGCTTGAATGAGGTTTTTTCCATACTTTTCAAAATCTTTTCCCGATTAAGAATTTCAAAACTGCATAAGAACCTATTCAAGTAGTTTCCAGGACCTTCTAGGGATATTTTCAAAGGGTTTTCAAGGAGCTAGTGATGAGAACTTCAGAAGTTTCAATAGTAAAATTGAAAAACCTCCCCTCTAAGAGCTAAACACAGTTAAATGAAAATGAAAGCAGAGGGAACATGCACTCAATTTTTCTCATTTTAACCCTTTACCTAATGTAATGGCCCAAACCGTAAGAGCTATTCACAAAAATAGGCTGATGAAATCGTCAGATGTGTACCCATACGCGCAACTAGTAGAAAGCTGTATGACGGAGGGCTGCCACGGATGCCGACATTATGTACACCATACATGGTATGGGTACATATAGAAATGGATTGGAGGAGTGTCTAATTTGATGGATAAAGGGTTAATATCTCCGGATCAAATTACCAGATTTACATAAAAAAAACTACACAGCACAGCACATCAGTAACCTGAATAAATATATAAAGTGACATGACAATCGGATTGATATTTTTTGAGTTATCTCATGCCAAAGGGATTGGAGGAATTTTCAATTTGAAGGATAAAGGGTTAATATCACAGGATCAAATTATCAGATTTACACCAAAAACTATACAGCTTGGCACATCAGTAACCTGAACATAATTACAAAATAACTTGACAATCCAAGCAATATTTTTCAAGTTATCGAATGCCAAAGGGATTGGAGCAATTTTCAATTTGAAGGATAAAGGGTTAATATCTCAGGATCAAAATAACAGATTTACACCAAAAACCATACAGCTCGGCACATCAGTAACCTGAACACAAATATAAAGTAACTTGACAATCCAAGCAATATTTTTCAAGTTAACGAAAGCCAAAGGGATTGGAGGAATTTTCAATTTGAAGGATAAAGGGTTAATATCTCGGGATGCTCTGATGGCCTGATACATCATTTTTCAAGGATGGTTCCAATATTCAAACATTTTTCTGGAATTCAGATACCCATTTCCTTGAAAAATATTTATGCAGAAATCATTAACAAAGACCCCAATGACATATAATAATTTAAAAAATCCTTTCTGTTCAGACCGAAAGGGATTTGCGTTTTCATCTATCATATTTCAGCACGTCCGTCTCCTCATGGTGGAGTTACAACTTTCTGTATCAGTTTGTAAAATCTGAATGATACAAAATTGTACATCATTAATAGTGTGATAATTCTAATTAAAACGTACAGCCACAGGTCCCCAAAATTTGCATAAAAAACCGAAAATTTAATGTCCTATGTGGCCCTCCATAAATTTGGCATCTTCGCATGCGCAGTGTCCAGGAAGTACTGAAATTGTCGCCAAATATCATTCCTACTACATTGCCTGCTAAATGTTATAATCAG
Source organism: Pictodentalium vernedei (assembly GCA_031216915.1). Classification (NCBI taxonomy): domain Eukaryota; kingdom Metazoa; phylum Mollusca; class Scaphopoda; order Dentaliida; family Dentaliidae; genus Pictodentalium; species Pictodentalium vernedei. Next base: position 673,565,222 of record CM062297.1, on the reverse strand, counting down.
CGGGGAGATAAAGTGATGGTATTTCCAACACTGCGGTAGTGAGATTTGTTCACAGATAACACATGGAGTTCACTAACTCTTCTAGCAGACGCAAAGGCTAAGAGAAATGCAGTTTTATAGGTCAAAAATTTGAACTCTACAACATCTAATGGCTCAAATGGAGCTTCTTTGAGTTTCAACAGAACCCAAGCTAAATTCCACTTCGGAATTAATCTGAGAGTTCTAGGTCTATTAATCGAGAAATTTCTAACTAATTTGGATAAAGAAGTATTATATCCGATATTCAAGCTATCATGATGTGCGTAAGTGTCTGACTGCATAGACCTATAGCCTTTATTAGTGATGGGCTGCAGTTTGAGAACGTCAAACAAGTAGACCAGAAAATTTGCAATGTCCGGTATGGATGGATCATAAACGTCTATCGACAGATCCTTACACCAACAGAAAAAAACCTTCCACTTTCGTGCATAATTCCGAGAATAGGAGGCCCTCCTACAGTTAGAAATTGCGACCACTGCTCGTCCTGTAAAACGCTTGGCGTACAAGAAGGACCGCACAACAGAAATATGTGAAGGTTGAGACCTTGCGGATTGTGATGCAGTGTGCGTGACTTCCCCTGATAAAGAAGGTCCTCCACAGAGGAAGCTTCTGGGGAATGTCCCATAACAGACACCTGAGAAGATTTATCCAAGGTTTCTGTGCCGACAGAGATGCTACTAACAGAATCTTGCAATGGGATTGCTTGATCTTTAGCAAGATCTGTTGAATTAACTGAGTTGGAGGATATGCGTATCCTATCATTCCGTCCCATGAAATCGAGAGAGCGTCTACTGCATACGCTCATGGATCTGGACATGGTGACATGTAAGTCTGCAACTGATTGTTGAGGTGTGTCGCAAATAAGTCTATCATTGGTTGATCCCACTGGTAGCAAATCTGTCTGAACGCTCGCTTGTTGAGAGTCCATTCTGAAGGCAACAGGTGACCTTTCCGAGAGAGCGAGTCTGCTAATACGTTCAGATGACATGGAATATGAGGGATAGACAGTTGAACTTGATGATTCAAGACAACCTGGTATAATGGAATCGAATGTGTGCCTCCCGGGTTCCTTATGTACGCTACCACTGTCGAGTTGTCCGACAATATTTGAACATGAGCATTCTTTATAATGTGAATCCATCGTTGTAGCGCAAGCCATGTTGACATCATTTCCTTGATGATTATGTGTTTGACTTGGAACTCTGGGTCCCAAAGACCCTGGCATTTCGAGTCTGTCGGAATCAGGGTCTGACTCGCATCCGTGACAATCGTGAAAGCCAGATCCGGCAGATGCAGCGGAACTCCTTGAGTTAACCACTGAATATCTGCCCAAATCTGATCCTTTTGTTTTACTTGGTCCGTTAAAACAACATTGGTTTCGAGCGAATGCGTCTTCACACTCCAGTTCTGAGAAAAAAATATCTGGAGAGGATGTGTGCGTAAGCGGCCCATCGGAATGAGATCTGCGGCCGCTCCGCACAGCCCCATCAGTCGCATAAATTCCCTCGCTGTTAATGCATCTGAGTTTAGACAAAAGCGAGCATAACAACTGACTAATTTAATTCTGGGCAGATGAACCAGATTGTTGTGAGTCTCGAAGCACATACCCAAGTGGATGAACGACTTGGACGGAGCTAGATCCGACTTCTTCTCATTTACGATGAAACCGAAACGTCGGAGTAATAATAGCAGACTCTGAACATCGTTCTGAAGAATATCTTTGTTGCCGTACCTCTGAAGAATGTCGTCCAAGTAAGCTGATGTTACCGCTGACGAATGAGCTCAGAAATAAGACAATACCGAGTTCATTATTCGAGTGAACGCCCAGGGAGCTACATTCAGGCCAAAGCACATTGCTCGGAACTGATAAACCGTCCCCTGAATGGCGAACCATAGGTACTTTCTGAATGCCGGATGAACCATGACATGAATGAAAGTAGGCATCTTTTAAATCTATGCTTGCCGCATAGTCTTTCACGCGTATACTCGCTCTTACTGACCGAATGGTTTCCATATAGAACTTCGGAGCTACGATAAGTTTGTTTATCCAGTTCAAGTCTATTACTGGTCAGAACAAGCCGTCTGGCTTCGGTACGTGGAACAGGTGACTGTAGAAACCTAAAGATTCCTGGTTTTCTATGACCTCTATTGCGTCCTTTTCTAGAAGAGATCTTACCTCCGAAAGGAGAGACTCTCTTTTTGAAGGATTTGGCAGAAGTTGAGTCCCTTGTGGACATCATGTTAGCGGAGGTTTGGCTCAGAATGACAGTCTCAGTCCTTCCGAGATCACATTTCTCACCCACCGATCTTCCGTTATAGTTATCCAGTTTCTTTCGAATCTTGATAACCTCCCGCCAACTGGAACACAATAGAGGTCCTGACCTTCACCTGTAGGACCTGCAAGGCTTGTGAGAGGAGAAACCACATCCTCCCCGTGATGAGCCTTGGCCCGCTGGCTTGTGGGCGTCTGACTGGTTGTCTCGGCCAGACCCACGCCCCCGACCTGAGTTGCTAAAATGATGATTTTGTGAGTAATTGTAAGAGGATTTCTTATATCCTCGCAAGGAGTTTCCTCTGAAAGATCTTTGTCCAGAACCTCCTGCTTTACTCTTCTCTGCAGGTGCGGGTTTATTTGACGCCGTCTTTAAAAGCACAGTATTTGATGCTTTCTTTATTGCTTGATCATAAACCAAACAAAGCTTATCATCAAACATATCATGTCCTGATACAGGAGTGACTCTAAGAGAGTTTTTCACCTTGTCATCTATTAAGAATGACGACGCAAGGGCTCCATCACGTCTAACTAACTCCAAATTAGCCACTGTAAGGGCGGAGTTATACGTGGTATAGAGTATAGCCCTGGAAAGAACCAGTAAGGAAGATTGAACATCCTCAAACTCCTTTCCATTGAGATGTTGTGTCATAGCTCTCGTCAGTTGATCTGCGTAAGACATAGCGTCTAAATTCGCTCTATTTGAAGAAATTGCCATCTCAATTGTATCTGTGCGAATTGTAAATGATGGAGGTAAGGCCAAATCTTGGTCCTCAGCCTGCTCATTTAAACGCAGAGGTACTCTCTGTACACCTTCCCCTACCATTTTAATGCGGTCCAACAGACAGTATCCGAACGGAAGATGAGGCAAGAAAGCTGCCTTTTCTCTTTCCACTTGAAAGACTAAATATTGCGTTGTTAAGGAGAGCAAAAGTATTCGACATTTGTTTCGACTGCACCGGGAAGGAAAGGACTTCCTCCCTTGACCGGATATAGTCCGCGTGATGCTAGCAGCTTTTTATGAGTAGATGCAGGAGTCTGATTCACTGGAAACAATCTCAGGAAAGTATTGATGGATAAAATCCATTGCTACCATGTGTTGTTCCGAAAGGGATGGGTCCGTATGCTCCATTTCCCTTTCTGTGTCCGATGAAATCAGATTCTCCTCACGGTCATCTGCATCTGAATGGGCAGATGACTGGACAGACCCAGCGTCATAGGACAGCTCGTGTTCCGAGACTGCCGTAATTTGCTCCTGACTATGCTGGGATGCTGCGATGAGCTGCGCAATCTGCGACAGCAGGTCTGTAACCGAGGCCTGAGGAGCAGCGGTCTTTTGTTGCTTGGCCGCTCCGAGATGGTTCTTTTCTGCGGAAGACCCATCGAACAAGGCCTCATTTCATTGGCTACTGGATGCTGTGACTTTTTAACGGAAGAGTGGTCCTTGCTCGGCGATTCCGGCTGGATATCGGACGTCACATAGCCAAGGTGCGGTCGTGTGTGCTGCACAATATTGGAGAAAGCCCTACTTTCAGCCATCCCCTGCTGACTATTTGACGGAGCGCCCCGGACCGGATGCGTGGACGTAAGCTCCGATTGATGCAAGTTTCGAACTACAACATCTGGCCCCAGATGTTGTTGATAGAGAGAGGGGACTCTCTCGCTCGCGGTCTTGCTAGACCTCGCCGAGCTGACCAAAGAACTTGCTGGCTTCCTCCTTTCCGTCGTCGTTGGGTGAGCCTGATTTGAGATTATAGTGCTCGCTCTACCCTTTTTTCTTTCCTCGACAGCAACGGACACACCCGGTGTCGCGGTGCCCACCGCTTCACCGGTTGAGCTAGCTGGCAACAGGGCATTGTAACCACCGTCGCGTGGTTTATTGCCCTGTCTAATATTTGAGAGCACTTTAGCTGCTAGCTCTGATTGACTATCATTATGCGACGACGAAAGCACACTATTGGACGGAGTCACGAAACCATCACCATGTTCTTGTTCCTCTGAAATGGAAACTGAAAAACTAGAGTGACAGTGTGGTGAGAGAACCGGCATTGTCCTCTCACCGCTAACAACATACCGTGAAACACGTCTCCAACGTTTGTCATCCCAACTGACACAAGCAGCACAGGAATTAGTGCAAGTACAATGGCTACAAGAAACACAAAATTCATGTGAATCTGAGGAAGACTTCCTCGAATTACAATTTGAACAATAAGCTTTCATTTTAAATAAAAATGAAAGTCAACAGTACTCGCACCAACTCCCAAAATACTGAAAAAGATACATCAAAACAATTAATCAAACAATGATTCTACATTAAGTAAGCCATCTCCATAGGCTACACTGTCAATCCTGGAGTCCCTCGGGAGTGACAAAAATAATCTGGGCATCATGCCTTTTCTTCAGTTGATCATAAAGTATAATGTAGAGCTCCCCTATGAAGCCCCTTGATACAACCTATGTGGATTAATCTTAGTTACACACCTCTAGAGGGTACTGAATACACAATTTTTAATTCTTCAGCAAAACGGCCAATTCCAGCTCCCATAGAGAGCCCAAATATTAACACAGTTGAATCTGACTTCCCTATATTACTCTATGTTAAAACTTAGGGCTCCTGTAGAGAGCCCAAATATGAACCAATGAGCTTTATTTCAACAAACTTTTATCTGACCCCCCCTATGAATGCTGTATACCAAATATCAAAAGATTCTGATGATTGGTTCTGGAGAAAAGATTTTTAAAAATTTTTGTAAATATGCTGACTCAGCATTTTTTTGATGCCCATTACAGAACACCCTAACATAACTGATGGCATTCAATTCTACTGGTCCTAAGGATACTTCACACCAAATAACAGCTCTCTGTTCCATGTGGTTTGGGAAATATGGGCGTTTGAAAATATTTCTATTTTTAGCTCTCAGGATTCCCATTGGGATGCGGGAATTATTTTTTTGCATGGGTCAAGTACTTATGACCCAATAATACCACAAACAAAATTTGGTTCATACCGGACCATCGGTTCAGAAAATAGAAATTTTGGGCGGGACCAAAAATCTTACCCCTTCTATTACAAAGCCAAATATTACTTCAGGAACTTCGTTTGAACAAACTTGATTCTACACCTCATATGGAAGCTCCATAGCAAACATCAAGTCATTGTACACACTGGTTCTTGAGAAAATTTTAAAAATATTTTGGAGCATTTTCCCTCACTCCCTCCCTATGGGGCTGGGCATGTTGAGTTCAACAAAAATGAAATGCCCCTTTGGAACCATCACTCACACAAACTTTCACTTGAATTGGCCCAGTGGCTTTCGAGGAGAAGACCAAAACATGGTGTTGACGACGACAAACGACGATGAGATTAGCTCAGCTTGACTTTGTCAAGATGAGCTAAAAACCTATTTATTTTTTTCAAACGGTTACTATGGTTTTTTTGAATGGGTGAAGAGGAAGATAATCAGGCCTGGACATCTTCCCCTCCACCCTCTTCAATTTTTGTCAAAAAAATTGCTACAAGGTTCTAAGATTGTCTATTTCTGATTCACACTGCTCTCATTATTTAACAGTATATGATTGGAAGAATTTTTTTCTCCCAAGTTTTTTCTATATCATATTTTGACATGGATGGTGTGTGTGTGTGTGTGTGTGTGTGGCGGGGTAACCAGGCCTAGATATTGTAACCCCCCCCCCCCCCTACACACACAAACACACACCTCCACCTTTACAATCATTGTTTGGACTTTGTTATGGTTGGGTGAGATGGTTAGTAAAACCTATTTATTTATTTTTTCTCAAATGGTTGCTGTGGGAATGGGTGAAGGGGAAGGTAAACATATTTTGACATAAACTTAAAAAAGAAATGCATATATTGTATTTATTCAAAAGTTTGATCAACTTTTGCAATGTTAATGTGTTGAAAATTCAGTTAATAAATGTTATGTTATTATAAGTAATTTTATTTATTATTCTTTTTTGGTGGGGGAAGATATCCAGGGTAGGGGGGGGGGGAGATATCCTAGGATAACTTACCTCGTGGAGAGTCTATCTTAGGGAGGATTTATGGGGGGGGGGGGGGGGATATATTGTGGTACACTGGTAAACCGGTAATTGCGGTATTTAGAATGAAAACGGATGAATATGGTATTGTTTTAAAAGTACCGGTATATCGTAAGAAAACTGTACAGTATCAAATTATCGAAGTTGAAGTCAATATAGTACTGAGGAAAAAAAATCAGTTACTGTATTCTATTATGTCTGTCATTCTCTAAATGTGAATCATAGAAAACAGATGAATACTTCTTGAAACTCCTCCCAGACTGACAACTCTTGTTATGAAGTCCATGTAAATCAATATTTATTCGACAAATGAAAAAACAGTCTGCAGCGTACTTGAGCTGCGTAAGTTACAAATAAGTATACCTGTACCAGCAATTTGAAACTGAAACTTGAATATTTCAGGAATGCGTGAAATTCAGGGAATGAATACTTTGACACATTTGTGTATGTAACCTCACATTTTTCTGTGTGGATAATAAAAACTAGAAATATCACTGAAGGTGATTAATACCCCCACTCCGGCTTACTAGAATGCACCTCTGAATGTTGAGCTTGAAAAACCAATAATAAATCCAGTTCATTGGAGAAAACTTGGTCAAAATTGTCGAAATTTTTTTAGAATATGCACATGTTCACTTGCTAGTTATGTTTGAGAAGATACATCAAAATCGGTTAAATAATCTAGTAGGAATTGCACACACAAGAATCCCATTTGAAAATCCATAAAAAATCTAACTTCAGGGGAGATAACCTGTTTAAAATTGGTGCAGAGGAAAAAATTTGGAATATGCGCAGGTTGACTTGCTAGTCATAATGTTTGAGAAGTTTCATCAAAATCGGTTCAATAATGTAGGAGGAGTTGCACACACAAGTCTGGACATACGTATATATATATTGGGCATCAACAATATAGCCCCCACTTATTTGAAGTGGGAGTACAATTACTCACAAAAATCATTATAGGGATTGTTTGTTTTATTTATTCTATCCCTCTCAAAAACAGATAAAACCTGAAGCCAAGTTGATCAACATTTCCATCAACATTGTCATAAAGAACTTTGAACTTGTGAATATTAATAAGCTGTTCAGTGGCAAAGAAGGCATGGGTTGGACATCCCTGTCACTTTTCGTCCCAATTTTAAAAACAATGACAACCAGCTATCTAAAAACTATTTTTTTGTAACTTCAAATACTTATGTTTTTTACAGATGTTATCCCAGAAATTAGTAATGAATTCAAATAAACCTAGTATTAATATCTTAACCCTTTAAGAACTGTGCTAACCATGCATCAAATCAGGTGCAGTTTTTGGGGAGGGGGGGGGGGGAATGTATGTACACAGTGCAGAAACAGAAAACAAAGGTAAAGGGAAGACTGCACAATAATAATCCATTCATACATAAATAATGGCTGCTTACATGAACATTAATTATTAACACAAACACACCACTGATCATATCTATCAATACTTAAAACAAGAGGCCCCAGGGGGCCTTAGGCGCTCACCGAATGTTCTATACTGTTAAGACACAAATTTTATCAAAAGCTATTCTTAAGGTTCTACAGAGTAAATCTATACTCTCTGTGGAGCTAAAACATCAACAGGACTGAATGGGACATTGCTGCTAATTAAATATCAAAAGATTCTGCATGATGGTTCTGAAGAAAATTTTTAAAGAATTTTCCTTGAATTGCACAAAGTAAACATTCACACCCCCATAGTGAGCCCCAATATTGATCAAAAGACTCAATTTGAACAAACGTGAATCCAACCCATACCAAGAGGCTGCATACCAAATATCTAAAGATTCTGCCCACTGGTTCTGGCGAAGAAGATTGTTAAAGATTTTTTCTTAAATTGCACTAAGTAAAAATTCACACCCACATAGTGATCCCCAATATTGATCGAGGGACTCAATTTGAACAAACTTGAATCAGATCCATACCAAGATGCTGTATACCAAATATCAAAAGATCCTGCCCATTGGTTCTGGAGAAGAAGATTTTTAAATTTTTTTTCTTAAATTGTAAAAAGTAAAAATTCAGGTCCCCATAGTGAGCCCAAAAATTGATCAAGAGACTCCATTTGAACAAACTTGAATCAGACCCATACCAAGATGCTGTATACCAAATATCAAAAGATTCTGCCCACTGGTTCTGGAGAAGAAGATTTTGCCTTAAATTGCCCTAAGGAAAAATTCAGGCCCCTATAGGGAGCCCCAATACTGATCAAGGGACTCGGTTTGAACAAACTTGAATCAGACCCATACCAAGATGCTGCATACAAAATATTAAAAGATTATGCCCTTTGGTTCTGGAGAAGATTTTTTAATAATTTTTCTATAATTCATAAGGTGCTATCTGAGTTATGCCCCATACAGAGACCCCAAGGGACGTGGCCCTTTCATTTGAACAAACATGAATTGCCATATAGTAATGAACATCCACATGAAGTTTCGTGAAAATCGGACCAGTGGTTTCAGAGGAGAAGTCGTTTGAAAAATGTTCACGACGACGGACGGCGATGGACGGCAAGTGAAAAGTTGAGCTCCCTTTGGGAGCTAAAAATTCCTCATATTGACTAAGTTATAATTCGGGCTCCCACAGGGAGCCCAAATATGGATCCAGGGACTTAGTTTAACAAACTTGAATCTCACTCCCCTAAGGATTCTACACACCACATATCAAAACATTCCGACTGCTGGATCTGAAGAAGAAGATTTTTAAGAAAATTCCTCATTTTGAACTAAGTTATAATTCGGGCTACCACAGTGAGCACAAATATGAACCCGGGGACTTGGCTTGAACAAACTTGAATCTCACCCCCTGAGCATGCTGCATACCCAATATCAAAAGATTCTGCCTGCTGGATCTTGAGAAGAAGATTTTTAAAGAAATTTGCCTGAAATGCACTAAGTTCAAATTGGGCTCTTATACTGAGCCCAAATATGAACCCAGGGGGCCGATTTGAACAAACTTGAATCAGATCCACCCCACAACGTTACATACCAAATATCAAAAGATTCTGCCTGATGGATCTGGAGAAGATGATTTTTTAAGAAATTTGCCTGAAATGCACTAAGTTCGAATCCGGGCTTCTATACTGAGCCCAAATAAGAATCCAGGAGGCCGATTTGAACAAACTAGAATCAGATCCACCCCACAATGTTGCATACCAAATATCAAAAGATTCTACCTTTGCCTGATATGCACTAAGTTCGAAATCTGGCTTCTATACTGAGCCCAAATGTGAATCCAGGGGGCCGATTTGAACAAACTTGAATCAGATCCACCCCACAATGTTGCATACCAAATAACAAAAGATTCTGCCTGCTGGATCTGGAGAAGAAGATTTTTTTTAAGAAATTTGCCTGAAATGCACTAAGTTTGAATTTGGGCTTCTATAGTGAGCCCAAATATGAATCCAGGGGACCGATTTGAACAAACTTGAATCAGACCCATACCAAGATGCTGCATACCAAGTATCAAAAGATTCTGCCCACTGGTCCTGGAGAAGATTTTTTAATAATTTTTCTATAATTCATACGGTGCGACCGTGTTATGCCCCATACAGAGCCCCCATGGGACGTGGCCATTTCATTTGAACAAACCTGAATTGCCATATAATAATGAACATCCACATGAAGTTTCGTGAAAATTGGACCAGTGGTTTCAGAGGAGAAGTCGTTTGAAAAATGTTCACGACGACGGAAGACGACGGACGACGGCCGGCCGGTGATAAGTTAAGTTCCCTTCGGTGAGCTAAAAAACCCCAAAAAGTTAAAAAATTTATAGTAATTTATATATTTTTTATACTTACCAATGACCCAGACTTAGCTGGTGCTAACTCCACAAAAACCAGGGCCAAACACAAATTTTGCCCCCCAATCCCCAAAATTTGCATCCAAAACAAAAAGAAATCATGTCCTAAAGGACCTCCATAGTACGACTCTACTGCGCATGCGCAGTGACGCAGTCGTCCCGAAATTGGCGCCAAATATCATTCTTACTGGCAGTGCCTGGTCAGCGCTATGTACTCAGCGGGGAGGCAAGAGTTCCCAACTCAGGGAGGGCCATCCCCGTCTGGGTCATTGGTAAGTATAAAAAATATATAAATTACTATAAATTTTTTAACATTTTTATACTGTACCAATGACCCAGACTTAGCTGAATAGTAAACAGGCTGGAGGGCCTAGGACATAGAGGAAAATCCAATAAGCTCAATTATAAAATAAAGAGGTAACCCCTTAAGGAGAAAAGGAGTATTAGGCTTTACATGTATCTTTCTTATTTAATATTTAAATTAGAAAGATACACTACCCTTAATAATTGAGCACAATAACATTCATGTTCTCTATTAACATCCAGTATAACCTTTATACTAATTATTTTTAAAACAAGCCAATAAATAAAGTAGTCCAGAGAATTGAGACTCTTTATAATCATTTAAAAGTGTCCGAGTATTGTATATTAAAGCCCGTTTGACACTTGACATATACAAATGCTTCACACCGAGCTACACTTTAAAAATAAGACATGAATGAAATTAAACATTAATATTACACTTTAAAACCATCCCGGAAGCGACTCAGAAATACTGTCTTGGAGGAGGCATTCCCTTGCTTTTCACTATAAAGCAGGTGACCTAAGGGAACACCCGCCCCCCCCCCTTCCCCTTGCCCTGGGTCAAATAGCCCAGAGCGAAGAGGGCAGCCGGACGGAGTCACTGCCGGAACAGAAAGCCTGCATAACTATAGTTGCAACTGTTTAGTGGACGACATTCTGAGCAACAGATAACGGACCTAAACAATGCAGGTCTCCAGAAATGGACTCAATATTTCTGAGATAAAAATTAGTAAATGTGGATGGCTGAGACCAATAAGCAGCCTTCATTAAATCTGTAATAGCAACACTATTAGCATAAGCCCAGGAAGTAGAAAGAGCTCTTACTTCATGAGCAGAAATCTTAAGCACAGACTGCTGAGAAGAAGATAAATCTTCATACGCAGTACGGATAGTTAACTGAATCCATCTAGCAATAGAATGGACTGAAATGTCCTTTCTATTAGGCATCAAAGACAGAAAGAAACGTTTCCGTCCCTTTCTGATGAACTGAGATCTCTGTTTATAGATACGTAGTGCTCTAACAGGACAGAGTAAAGGCCTACGCCCGTCTGAAGACGGAAGAGCCTTAATAACAATAGGTTCCGGATATTTATTAGGAGCCTGATTCTCAGCTAAAAAACCGACGTTAGTAGTGAAGGTGATAGTGTTCCCAACACTACGATAATGAAAATCATCCACCGATAGTGCATGAAGCTCACTGACTCTTCTGGCAGAAGAGAAAGCTAAGAGAAAAGCTGTCTTATAAGATAAGAATTTGAAATCTACTGTCCCAAGAGGTTCAAATGGCTTTTCCTTCAATTTAAGGAGAACCCAAGCTAAATTCCACTTAGGAATTAATCTAAGAGTTCTGGGTCTATTTATCGAAAAGTTTCTAACCAATTTCGATAAAGAGACATTAGATCCAATTTGTAAACTATCATGATGTGCATAGGTATCAGATAACATAGATCTATAACCCTTTATAGTAACCGGTTGCAGTTTGATTTCGTCAAACAAGTATACTAGAAAGTTAGCAATGTCTGGTATAGAGGGATCAAATATATCAACAGAATGATCCCTACACCAACGACGGAAAACCTTCCACTTAGCCGCATAGTTTAGCGAAGAGGAGGTCCTCCTACAGTTAGAAATCGCGTCCACTGCTCGTCCTGTAAAGTGCTTGCCATGCAAGAAGGACCGCACAACGGAAAAACGTGAAGGTTGAGACCTTGCGGGTTGTGATGCAGTTGGCGCGATTTCCCCTGCCAAAGAAGATCCTCTCGTGGAGGGAGCTTCCGCGGTAGGTCCCACAACAGACACCTGAGTAGATTTATCCACGGTCTCTGTGGCGACAGAGATGCTACCAACAGAATCTTGCATTGAGATTGTTTTATCTTTAGCAATACTTGTTGAATTAACGGCGCTGGAGGATACGCATATCCTATCATTCCGTCCCAAGGGATCGATAGAGCGTCTACAGCAAATGCTCTTGGATCCGGACACGGGGACACATACGTCTGCAACTGATTGTTGAGATGTGTCGCAAATAAGTCTATCATTGGCCGTTCCCATTGGTAGCAAATCTGATTGAATACTTGTTTGTTGAGAGTCCACTCCGACGGCAACAAGCGACCCTTTCGAGAAAGGGAGTCTGCTAGCACATTCAGACGACCCGGTATGTGACGGACCGAAAGAAGAACGTGATGTTCCAACGCAAACAGAAGGATTCTTTCCGTTAGATTGAACAACGGAACTGAATGAGTGCCTCCCTGATTCCGTATATACGCCACTACTGTCGTATTGTCGGATAGGATTTGGACATGAGCATCGTGAATAATGTCCATCCAGTGACGTAACGCAAGCCAAATTGACATCATTTCCTTGATGTTTATGTGCTTGCACAGGAATTGCGGATCCCAAAGACCCTGGCATCTCGAATCCGTTGGGATTAATGATGCACCCCAACCTGTTTGACTGGCATCCGTCATAATGGTAAAACTCGGATCCGGCAACTGCAGCGGAACTCCTTGAGTTAACCACTGAATGTTTGCCCAAGTCTGAATCTCTTGTTTCACTTGATCTGACAAGAGAACGTCTACATCGAGCGAATGAATTTTCACACTCCAATTCTGAGTCAAGAAAATTTGAAGAGGCCGTGTGCGTAGCCGTCCCATCGGAATGAGATCCGCAGCGGCTCCGCACAGACCTATCAGTCTCATAAATTCTCTCGCTGTGACTTTGTCTGTATTTAGACAATAGCGAGCGTAACAACTGACTAATTTCGCTCTGGTTAACGGCAGACGAACGAGATTGTTGTGCGTCTCGAAGCTCATTCCCAGATGAGTGAATGACTTGGACGGCACCAGATCCGACTTCTCCTCGTTTACTATGAAACCGAGACGTCGGAGCAATAGAAGAAGATTCTGAACATCGTTCTGAAGCGTTAACTCGTTGCCGTACCTCTGAAGAATGTCGTCCAGGTAGGCCGACGTTACCGCAGACGAATGAGCTCGGAAGTAGATCATTACCGAGTTCATTACCCGAGTGAAAGCCCAGGGTGCTAGATTCAATCCGAAGCACATGGCCCGGAACTGATACACCACTCCTAGGACTGCGAAGCGTAGATACTTTCGGAATGTCGGATGTACCATGACGTGAAAGTACGCATCTTTGAGATCTATGCTCGTTGCATAATCGTTCACCCGAATACTCGCTCTGACCGATCGAATCGTCTCCATATAAAACTTCGGAGCGATGATCAGCTTGTTTATCCAGCTCAAATCTATGACTGGACGGAACGAGCCGTCTGGTTTCGGAACCAGAAACAGATGGCTGTAGAATCCCAGCGATTCCTGGTTTTCTACGACCTCTACCGCGTTCTTCATTAAAAGAGACTGCACCTCTGATAGCAAAGCGTCTCTTTTCTGAGGGTTTGACGGAAGATGAGTCCACTTTGGACTTCGAGTTAATGGAGGCTTTCGTTTGAAGGATATCTTTAGACCTTCCGAAGTCACTCCTCTCACCCACGGGTCGTCCGTAATCGACGCCCACTCTTGAGAAAAACTCGACAACCTTCCGCCAACCGGAACGCGATAGAGGTTTGAGCCATCACCTCCTGGATCTGCGAGGCCTGCGGTAGGAGAAACCACGTCTTCCACGACCCGCACCTCGCCTCGTCGACCTCGGGGCGTCCGACCGATTGTCCCGGCCTGAAGGACGTCCCGAACGAGAGTCGCTATCCTGACGGTCTCTCGAATAAGAGCTAGAGGACGCACCGGAACCTCTATAGGAACCTCTCTTGGGCGGATAAGACCCAGAAGTGCCCGCCTTATTCGTGTCTGCTGAATCCGACCTTTTAGGAGCGGATCTAAACAACAGAGAATCACTAGCTTTCTTTTTAATATTATCATAAATAGCGGAAAGCTTGCCGTCAAAGAGAAGATCTCCTGAGACCGAAGCGACTCTAAGAGAGTTCTTCACCTTAGAATCCACTAGTGTGGATGTAGACAGGGCTGCGTCACGTCTAACCAACTCCAGATTTGCCACTGAAAGGGCGGAGTTACACGTGGAATAAGCTACTGCCCTTGAAAGAAGTCTTAAGGAGGATTGTATATCCTGAAACTCTTCCCCTTGAAGACGCAGTGATAACGCCTTCGTAAGGTGATCTGCGTAAGATAAGGCATCTAAATTGGCTCTGTTAGACGCAATAGCTGTTTCCAACACTGCGGTTGGAATAGAAGCTGACGACGGTAATGATAGCTCTAAGTCTTCCGCCTCGTCGTCCATACGCAGAGGAACTCTCGGTATACCCTGACCTGCCGTGTCGAATTTATTCCTTGCATTAATGAAAGGCAGGTTGAGAGTATTTGCGGACAAGAAGCCTGCTTTCCCTGTCCTGGAAGCAAGTTTAAAAATAGCGTCGTTCAATAATTCAAATGTTCTTGCAACATTATTGGACTGCGACGGAAACTCGGGAGCGATGTCCCTGAACCGCTCGAAAAAATCAGAGTCCAATGACGCTATAATTCTCCTGTCCGGAAGCGCAGCAGTCTGGCCCGACGGAACAACTTGAGGAAGAAAGTGCCGGATGAAGTCTACGGCAGCTTTGTGTTGTTCCGAAAGGGATAGCTCCAATTCATCCGTATCCCTTTCACCATCCGGTCGGACCTCCCGATGTTCCCGGTCGTCCGCCCCCGATGCTTCGGCGGAGCGTACCGACCCAGCGCCGTCGGATAATTCTCGATCCGACACCGTCTCTGTCGGCTGCTGGGATGCTGCGATAAGCTGTGCTATCTGCACTAGAATGTCCGACGTCGAGACCTGCGGAGGAGCGGTCTTTCGCTGCTTTGCCGAGGGCAGCTCCGCATCAGATGGCTCCCGCATACTTTTCCTATGCGAACGTCCCGAGTCCATCGGTCTCGAATCCCTGGCTGCCGGATGGTGTGACCTGGTCGCCGAATAATCCTTCATCGGCGAAGCTGGCAAGATATCGGAGGTCACGCAGCCAAGGTGCGGTCGTGTGCGCCGGCGAGAAGAGGAAGCCTTAACAGTCTCTGCGGACTGCTTATACAACGGAGCGTCCCGAGCGACGGACGTATGCTCCGCTAAAGACACATTTTGTACCACAACATCTGGTCCCAGATGTTGTTGTACGAGAGAGGGGCCTCTCTCGCTCGCGGCCCGGCTGGACCTGGACGAGCTAGGAACCGGACTAAAAGGCTTCCTCCGTTCTCGTTCACTATCCGCCGTCACTGGGTGTGCATCTATTATTTTTATAGTGCTCGCATCACCCAAAATTTCCTCTTGGACCGCATCGGACGAACCCGGCTGCCGAACCATTCGGTGAATGGACGCTACACCGGGCGAGCTAGCGGACGACATTTGTCTAATCTCCATGAGCACTTTTGCCGCTAGCTCTGTATTTAATTGTGACGACGGACGCACACTTGAAGAAGATAACATGGAAACATCACCCTGTTCTGGTTCCTCTGAAATAGAAACTGAGAGAGTAGAGTGACCTTGTGGAGAAAGAGCCGGCATCGCTCTTTCTCCAGAAACAACATATCGTGACACACGTTTCCAATGTTTCTCATCCCAATGTTCACATACAGGACAGGGATTAATGCGAGAACACTGACTACAATTTATGCAATAATCATGAAAGTCAGAGGAAGATTTCTTCCTATTACAATTTGAACAAGTTCCCTTCATTGTGAAAGAACAACAATAAGTCCTAGTTACTCGCAAAAACCCCTGACACAAAGATACATAATAACATGATCCATTAATAAATGAAAAAACAATTGCAAAACAAAATAATTTTGAAAAAATATTTTTTCAAAGAAGCCCAAGTTGCTGAAAAGTAACGTTGAGCCCCGATGGATCCGATGGCAAAGTGTGGTCAAAAATTTTAAAATTATATAAAATAATTAATGAGACACTTTCGGATAATATAAATGTATCTTATAATGAGATAAACTACCTCAAAGGCAAACAGCCCCCCTCAAAAAAGGCTGTTGCCAATGAAAACAAACAGTGTAAACACAGAAGAAAACATGACTCCAGGCACTGAAAAAACTGGCCCGGAATCAGTCCTCAATTACACTCTATCTGATGCAAAACAGAGACTCCCAGGGGAGAATCTGCAGAACATCAGATGGAAGATGCAGAACACAAACGTTATACACCCATGGGTGAAAACGTAACTATGGGGAAAATAACAGAAAACATTCTGTAACCAAGCAACTCTCCCAGGGAATTTTTAGAAATGAAACTTCTCAAAAATATGCCAAAAGCATGGGAGAATTGCAAGGGGGGACTTTAGAAGGTTAGGGGAGAGGAAACACTGAATAAGCAGTGCAACAATTAGCAAGAATGACAACAAGAGGCGTTTGCCTCGAAAATAGGCAACTTAACATAATTTTAACAAAAAATTTTAAGTACAGCCCTGATTATTTTTTGCCACTTCTTTTTTCCTCTCCTCCTTCTATCCTCCTTAGAATCACATTTTCTCCAAAAATTACGTGTCTGGCATCCTTTAAACTGAGATTTACAAGCACAAAGATCAGTGAGATGTTGACTGATGAAGGGCCAAACAGAGAATGATATTTGGCGCCAATTTCGGGACGACTGCGTCACTGCGCATGCGCAGTAGAGTCGTACTATGGAGGTCCTTTAGGACATGATTTCTTTTTGTTTTGGATGCAAATTTTGGGGATTGGGGGGCAAAATTTGTGTTTGATCCTGGTTTTTGTGGAGTTAGCACCAGCTAAGTCTGGGTCATTGGTACAGTATAAAAATACATGTATTGCAGATTTGCAGTCATGACATAGCCATAATGCAGAAAGTAACAAGTGTTCCACAACTGAAAACTGAAATTTTTTTACGTGAATCTACTAAGATTCATATACTTGGAGATTTGGGTGAATCTTTTATGTGAATCAATTTGTGGATTCATGTCAAAATTTGGCCCTGTAATTTGTTAATTAGTTCAGCAATCTGATCATAATCATCAGATTAATCGTAATTACATCACAGAGATTACGATCAGTATCAGTGACTATCAGTCACAGGTACAGATGACTTTGTTCAGATTCTGAACTAGTCTATGATATACCAGTATATCGCAGTATTTTTTCGAATACCGATACCGGTATTGAAATTTGAATACTGTGCAACCCTCTTGTGGTTCACAAAATAAATCATGGCTGACAGGGCTGGGGTGGAATTTCAAATGAATAGCAACATAACCGACACAGTTCTCTTTAAAGATTGGCAAAGAATCAAATCAAGCAGGATATTCCCCAGCTCAGACTTCAGTATAATCTCCCACAACATGGGAGGAATAACTGTGTGTAAACATGTAAAATTAGTAAATACAGCTCTGAAAAATTTAACCTTCCCTCTGAAGATATTACTAATTGCTTCATGAAATCTATTCATTCTTTTGGGTTGAATTTTTTTGATGAATTTTATATATGCAAAATTATTCAATGAGCAAGGATCTAGTCTCAAACTTTCATGCCATTTACAGGTCAAAAAATATACATGCATTCTACCAGCAAGGGGAGGCTTAGATTTAATTCAGAATTGTTTCGTTACAATTTTATTTCAAGATTTTTTTCCTGAAGATGAGCAAACTAGCTATGCATACAGGATAAAGCCACTAAAATAACTTTCATAAAGCACCACAAAGTAGATCTTCTGTTTCTTCTTGAAAAATTGCATGTGGGCGTGAGGTTTTTTATTTTATTTTTGAAATTATTTCTATGCCATCAAAAATTGAGCTTCTTGGTTTGTTTTATGTTTTAGGCATCATAATCTACAGAATAGCATGGGTGGTGGTGCATTTCATCTCTTGAGTGCAAGAAGGTTTTGCATTGCTAAAGCATTGCAAAGCCTTGTTGCATTCAATGGACAAATTTATCAATTTTATTAACTTGAGTAACATATCAGACATAAACCATTTAATTTTATTTTTTCAAGTTTCCATTGGTTATAAAAAGAGAGTAAGCAGCAGCCAAAAGGACCATGTGGGAGGAGGCCCGAGAAACAGATTTTTAACTTTTTTTAGGCCTAACTTTTCAAAAGAACCATGATAGTTCTTACAGCCCAATCATTTATGTTTAAAAACCTACCTTGGTGATAAAATGTCATCCAACTGTACAGAAAACCCAACAGCTGAAACATAAGGAAAAACGAAGAATGAAAGGGATTTACTCAAAAACATCTGCAGTATATTTTAAGCAATAAAATAATTGTAATTCATTTTAAAACAAATGTTTACCATGTTGGCCATGTAGTCTCTGTATTTCTGGCAAAAAAACAAAATTATTCTTTTTCACAATCTTTTCCCCAAATTACATAATAAATTATCTTGCAAATGAATAAATGAAAGTGTCAATGACACTGTAGCTCAACTGACAAACTTGAACTCTAGCCCAAGAACATTAGGTTTCACTAGGGAAAAAAATCGGAGAAAGCTGATTTTTTCAGGGAATGTCGAGTACATGTCACTGAACGATTAGACAAAAGTCCCCTAAAATCCCAGTTGAGCTTTTTTTTCTACAGCCTTTTTTCGAAAACGCGTTTGAAAAAAATAAAAAAAAATCGCACGAACTTTGTAACCTCGAATTGATCCAACTGTATTTTTTGTTTACGCGTATTTCGAGCTACATAATGTCTAATATACATTTACCTAGAGGAAAATGTGCATTCTGTGACAATTTCTGCGAAAAATTATTGAAAATTCACAAAAAAGTAAAATGACGATTTTCCTAACGGATTTGCCCAAAGGGTCGTAGTACAGAACGGGATGTTAGTTGGACAGACGATAAAAAATCCACCACCATTCGAAGACTTTTATCATTGCTTACAAAATAGACATTATGGAAGACCCCCTCTGCTTCTGGCCGAGTTCCCCTTTTGGCATAAAATTTGTCAGCATGAGAACTCAACTATTTTCGGGCTTGGGACCGAACAGACACATCTGTGTCTGGCAGCATTAGATCAATAAATAATATTTACAGAATGTACAAAAATCAATAAATAATATTTACAGAATGTACAAATCAATCAACATGGATTAAGTTACATTGACTATTATCAATGCTATATACAGAAATGACATGACCTATATACATATTATTCATCGAACTCAGAAATTTCCGACAGGACAGTGTTTCTGTGGTTGTTACAAGAATCCGAACTGCAATTACACAAACTTGAGCAAGAGAGTCCTGCCTTCTTACACCCACACCTTTTTGTACAAGCACTCTTGCAACCACAACTGATCAGATTCAGTAGGTTATCGGGGGCACATGGCTTTGTGGCTGCAGTCGGTACAAGAAGTCCATTGTCTAGCGACCACCCCCAATCCGTCGGAGGAAGCGAAGTGCCCAGCCATTGTTGGACCTGGAGATAACATCTGTAGACATGTTGTTGTGCAGCATCGCTGCTTGGTGGGAGTGAGGCTAGGTCGATGGGTTTATTCAGTTTAGATTTTGCTACATAACGCTTGTAAGTGACATATCTATATTGGTCGAGAGAGGAAACAGTTTTACTCCCGTATAAGATCAGGAGAAGTTGTTCCCCGGCAGCGGCTACTGCACTTGGTGTACTGTCATCCGCCAAAATTGTGTTGACATACTGTTGTGAGTTGCTAGTAACATCGGAGACAATTGTACTGAATACTTTCTTCTTACCAACTCGAAAGAGTGCAGAAGTAGTGTCACAACCACTTATAGAATGTGCTACAAGGAGGTTGCTTCTATGGTCACCCATTTTGGTTGCTATTTCACTAACTGAAACTAGTAAGTTTGGGGTAATGGAATACATCATGTGAATATTACATCCCGGTTGAACTCGAGAGGTAAGAATGACTAACAAGTCTGTGTCTGTTCCCACAACGACAACATTGTTGTCATCTTGAGCGATGTCAAGTGCAGTTTCGGCTATCAGTACATCAGCATCAGCCTCGGCCTGCTTGGACTGAATATTGATAGCAGATAGCTCCTGCATTAGAAGATCGATCAGTTGGGTTTTGTTCTTGGCATTTGCAAGGAAATCGGATTGGGGTGTGGTGGCTGGTAACTCGGGTGAGATATTGATATCAATGGAATACCTGTCTTTAGATCTACGGGCTTGTTCCATGCCCTTTGTCAACATTGTACAAGCATAACCATCAAAAACAACCACGACGTTCGCCCCAAAATGTCTCACTAGATAATTGGAATATGATGTACATATGTCCTTATATGACGACTGTTTAGGCCATACAACTGCCCTCAATAAAAATCCACCATCTACAACAAACAGAGAATGTTCTGGGATTTTAGTTTGCTCGGAACCATATGTTTTGAGGATCTTACCGAGCGTGCTTTTCTGTGTCTTCCGCATTCCAGCAGAATCAAACAATGCTGGTGGTTTCGGGGCAAGTTCATATTTGAGATACTCTTCCATCTCTGCTTGTGACTGAATAACACATGTGATGCGGTTGAACAGAATTGTGGGGTCAATCACTACCTTACTTCCACGGACTTTGATGCTATTTGCCATCGATGCGAAAGACTTCACAGTGTCAACACGTCGTAGTTTGATGCCGTTGAACGTTTTGCTTACAACATTCGATACGCAACATTCACCAATTTTGCGAACTTGGTCACAGTTCACAGTTTCGTCGGCCACAAGCCCGGTCGCTATAGAGACTAATTGTAGTGGATCTCTATTCTGAAAGGGGGAATGCACTCTGAGCCAGTTCAATAATTTGGTGATATCATTGGCATCAGTCAATTGTGAACTTTGACGGAGATCCCGATGTTGTTCGCCATGACCAGTGTGAACATGAACAAAATTTTCGAGAGCATTACATATCGGAAGGCAAAGAGGTAGTCCATGTACCCATTTCGCAACAGTGCTATCGGTTATTCCCCTGCCATGTGTGAGACCACCAGGGAGCTTGAACATTCTCATTAAACACTGCTCTATGGTCTGATCAGAATATATCCCGTCCCAGAATTTATCTGAGCGCCTTATGGTAAAGTAACCTTTCTCAGTGAACAACTTCAAATAATCCTGTTGCATTATTTCTGTTAGCTCATTCATCTGCTGCAAATAGAGATGAGAACTTTTTGCGTATGCAAAATGACCACCTGCGTGAAATACTGGAATCATATTGCGAACACAATATGTGTGGAGTTCCCAGTCGCCTGTGCGCTCTGCTCTCAAGAACAACTGGAGAAGACCTATTTGCTCGTAGTATTGTATCCAAAGCTTTCCTGTGCGTCCTACAGACGCATTCTGGAGCAGTTCGTGTAATTTTGACAGTAGATGGTTGACACTTTCTTGATTGACAGCGTCAGCTGTTGTACAGTCACCTCTGGCAAGTCCACAGAATATTTCATTGACTTCTGTGCAGTCTATGTTATCTAGTGTTCGGCTTTCTTCAAACACAAGTTTTGTAATGGCAATTTGTGTTAGCAAATGGGCATGAACTGCTCTTGAATATGCATGACCACTGATCAAATGATGGATTGACCCACCAGCATAAACAGTCCCCCAAAGTTCATCCAAGCCGCTACCAGCCATGATCGAACCAATTGCCCCTAAATATGACATAATCATATGGAAACCGCCGAGTCTAATGAAAACTTTTGTCAACTTATCTGACGAAGACACAATCTCACCACATTATGTGATTTAATCGAACATGGAAATTGAAACAATGATGCTATAATACGGTATTTGAATGAGAAAAGTCGATGCCGTTTGAATTTGAGTTTAGGGGGTATGGTTAATATTTCACACGTTTCACCAGTTCATTATGGAATAAATGACTATTGTTATATATCATTATAAAGCCACTGCTTTTCTGCAATTTTTGATATATAATTTAACTCCCAAAGTAGTCGTAGATTTGATTTAATGGACGTTGTGTACCGTTGTGTGTATGAAAACAATAAATTTTTTTTCGTAATTTTGTACATTTTCGTGAATATTTCACCATTGAGTGTGAGGATTGGTACAAAGTTGGCATTTTCTGTTGGGGATATGTATTCTCAATATAATTCAGCACGATATTTATGATTCTCACCCTACTAAGGCGAATAAGAATGAGAAATATGGAGCTGGGTCGAATTTTAAAAAAAATTTTTTTTTTCATCAAAAAAACGCTATAACTAAAAAAGCTCAACTCGGATTCGCAGGGACTTTTCACACTTTATCCGCAATGTGTGTCCCGGAAACATATAAAAAAATCAGCTTTCTCAGATTTTTTTCCTTACTTTCTCATTTTTATGTCTAATGTGCCTGGACTACTCGGTAAGTTATAAATGAAATGGCAAAATTGAAGATCATTGGTACCAATGTTATTTGACGAAATTTCAACATAACAGCATTGTGTGTGCACAACATCAGAGTGAATAATCCATGCATTTTTAAAAGTAAACTGTAAAACTGGCTAAAGGAAGAATGTTGATACACAAATGCAGTATGTTCAGAGGTTATTGTAAATGGCAACTTTTTTCACAGAAATGAATGCTAATCAATTGCTCTTATCTAAAGGTCTTGCCTAATGAGCACACCAAATTCAAAAACAATCCTATGATAAATATGGCCTGTAGGCCATGTCAAAGAAGAATGTTGATGCACAAATGCAATAAATTCAAAGAGTACTACTAACAGCAACTGTTTTTGATGGAAATGAACAGAAAATCAATAGCCCCTATCTTTGTCATCCTGCATAAGCATAAAAAGTTTCAAAACAACCTGATAATGAATGTGCCCTCTGAGGCATGCCAAAGGAAGATGTTAATGCATAAATGCACTAAGTAAAAGGTCATTGCTTGTGGCAATGTTTTTTGGTTTTTTTTATTGAAATTCATAAATATACCCTGCAGAGAGTGCAAAAGGGATAAGTTGATGCACAAATGCAATAAGTTCAAAGGCTGGTGATAATGACAATAATTTTTTATGGAAATAAAAAAAAGCAATAACTCACATCTAGAGGTCACCCCGAACACACATACCAAGTTTCAAAGTGATCCAATCATAAATGTGCCCTGAAGGGTGTGTTAAAGGGAAATATTGAGGTCTGACTAAAATAAGTTCAAAGATCAGGGGCAACATTTT
Source organism: Pictodentalium vernedei (assembly GCA_031216915.1). Lineage (NCBI taxonomy): Eukaryota > Metazoa > Mollusca > Scaphopoda > Dentaliida > Dentaliidae > Pictodentalium > Pictodentalium vernedei. Next base: position 673,541,620 of record CM062297.1, on the reverse strand, counting down.
TCGACAGAAATGGAAGAAAATCAACAGCTCCCACATAGATATCGCCCCACACAAGCACACCAAGTTTGCAAGCGATCCAATCATAAATGTGCCCTGCAGGGTGTGTCAAAGGGAAATATTGATGCTTAACTGCACTAAGTTTTTACTGAGTTCATCAAAGGTTGTTGCCAATGGCAACTATTTTTGACAGAAATGGAAGAAAATCCGTAGCTCCCATCTAGAGGTAACCCCCCAAACAAACATACCAAGTTTCAAACCATCCTGTTCATAAATGTGCCCTGTAGGGCGTGCCAAAGGAATATGTTGATCTCTGACTAAACTAAGTTCAAAGGTCGATGCCAGTGGCAACATTTTTTGACGGAAAATGGAAGAAAATCAATATTTGCCAATTAGAGGTCACACTAAACAAGCATGCCTGGTTTCAAAACAATTCGATCATAAATGTGCCCTCTAAGGTGTGACAAAGGGAAATATTGAGGTTTGACTAAACTTAAGTTCTAAGAATGTTGCCAGCGGCAACATTTTTTGACGGAAATGGCAGAAAATCGATAGCTCCCATCTAGAGCTCATCCCAAACAAGCATACCAAGTTTCAAAGTCATCTGGTCAAAACTGTGCACTGCAGGGTGTGCCAAAAGCAAAATATCGATGCATGATTGCGCTAAGTTCATTGAAGGTCATTGTCAGAGGCAACATTTTTTGACAGAAATCGAAGAAAATCGATAGCTCCCATCTAGAGGTAACCCCAAACAAGCATACACAGTTTCAAACCGATCTGATCATAAATGTGCCCTGTAGGGCAAGCCAAAGGAATATATTGATGCCTAACTAAACTAAGGTCAAAGGTCGTTGCCAGTGGCAACATTTTTTTATGGAAATGGAAGAAAATCAATAGCTCCCATCTAGAGTTCACTCCAAACAAGCATGCCAGATTTCAAAGCAATCCAATAAATGTGCACTGTAGGGTGTGCCAAAGGGAAATATTGAGGTCTGACTAAACTAAGTTCTAAGAACGTTGGCAGCAGCAACATTTTTTGACGGAAATGGAAGAAAATCAATAGCTCCCATCTAGAGGTCACCCCAAACAAGCATGACATGTTTCAAAGCAATCCGATCATAAATGTGCCCTGCAGGGTGTGCCAAAGGGAAATATTGATGCATAACTGCAAGTTGCCAATGTCAACATTTATTTGCAGATATAGAAGAAAATCGATAGCTCCACTCTAGAGGTAACCCCAAACAAGCATACCAAGTTTCAAACTGATCTGATCAAAAATGTGCTCTGTACGCCATGCCAAAGGAGTATACTGATGCCTGACTAAACTAAGTTCAAAGATCGTTGCCAGTGGCAACATTTTTTGATGGACGAACATGGAAGAAAATCGATAGCTCCCATCTAGAGGTCACCCCAAACAAGCATGCCAGGTTTCAAAGCAATCTGATCATAAATGTGCCCTGTAGGGTGTGCCAAAGGGAAATATTGAGGTTTGACTAAACTAAGTTCTAAGAACGTTGGCTGCGGCAACACTTTTTGACAGAAATGGAAGAAAATCAATAGCTCCTATCTAGAGGTCACCCCAAACAAGCATGCCAGGTTTCAAAGCAATTTGATCATAAATGTGCCCTGTAGGGTGTGCCAAAGGGAAATATTGAGGTCTGACTAAACTAAGTTCTAAGAACGTTGGCCGCGGCAACATTTTTCGACGGAAATGGAAGAAAATCGATAGCTCCCATCTAGAGGTCATCCCAAACAAGCATGCCAGGTTTCAAAGGAATTTGATCATAAATGTGCCCTGTAGGGTGTGCCAAAGGGAAATATTGAGGTCTAACTAAACTAAGTTCTAAGAACGTTGGCCGCGGCAACATTTTTTGACGTAAATTGAAGAAAATCGACAGCTCCCATCTAGAGGTCGCTCCAAACAAGCATACCAAGTTTCAAAGCGATCTGATCATAAATGCGACCTGTGAGGTGTGCCAAAGTTAATTGTGGATGTATGTACGGACGAGAAGTGATGGCAATAGCTCAGCTTGACTTTGTCAAGTTGAGCTAAAAATCAAAAGTAACCTCTCCTTGAACTGATAATGATGAATTGACTTTCACAGCTATCACTGATTTTAACCACCTCCCAAGTACTTTTTCCAATTCCAAAATCAAGAAAAGAGAATGTATCCAAATTCCTAAAGAGAATAAAGAGAGTATGTGAATATCCAACTTGCAGTGCTCATTTTCTAGGGATTTCATGGCAATTGTGTCCCTAATCATGTTTTTCTCAAACATGTAGCCATGAAATATAGCTCAAAAGAGACCAAGTTTTAGTTACCATTTTGAAGTAACTATTTATTTATTTATTGGTGGTTGAAGGTCACATACTTATGCACAATGGCTAATCGTAACCGTGACAGTTTTACGGGTGGAGGAAGCTGGAGTACCCGGAGAGAGCCATCGAGCATCGACGAGCAAGTGTCAGCTCCTCAACATTCTAACTCTGTTCAAGCTCCGCTCAAGCAGGATTACAGTGGTTGAAGACATGTGCATCATCGGCGTGAGGTACACCTTTGTACACAGCATCATCGTGCCCTCATGTAGGCAACCGGGATAAAGTGTCTTGCCCAAGGACACAACGCGAGTCGTCCCGGAGGGGGATCCAACTTGGGACCTCAAGCATAGAAGTCCAACAGTCTACCACTGAGCCACCGCGCTCCCTTTCGAAGTAACATCAGTGGTTCAATTCTGGTTGCTATTTGTCACAAGTCAAAATGAGAGATAGGCCAAAACAAAATGTGACCACAAGAAAAATTAGCGGTGTGACTGTCCTAGATGGGCCTGTCTATACCACCGGCATCATGATTATGCGAAGATGAAAAGTGGTATAACTCTAGCAAAAATAGTCCGATCGCAACTATAATAGCAGGTGCACGGGTTCCCATGGTGGAGAACATCAATACCAAGTTTCAAAGGAATCGACCCATAAACAACTGAGGTCTCATTTCCTATTAAAAGGTCATATCCGAGGTTATTGGATATCCTTGGCCAACTGGCTATTGAGAGCTATAGTTTTATTTTGTGGTGGTGTGGATTTAGTAAATAATTCTCATTAATGGTGATATGGCCAAAATAATCTATTGATGGTCTTGATTCAAACTGTGTACTGTCAAGTGCAGTTCAGTACAGCTTCTTTCAAATAGCATATACTTCAAATGTCAGTCTTTTGGATCAGGTCAGGAACTAACATGGGTCTATTTTTAACTCTTTAGCAAACACAATTCATGCTATACAGGAAAATTATAAATTTAAACTAATTTGTATATTTTTATACTTACCAATGGCCCAGACTAGCTGGTGCTAACTCAAAGTTATCAAGGGCCAAACACAAATTTTGAATCCCCCAATCCCCAAAATTTGCTTGCAAAACCGAAAATTAAAAGTCCTATCTGGGCCCCCATACATTTACTCTCCGCACATGCGCAGCCGTCAGGAAATGACCGGAATTGGCGCCAACATCATTCTTTGTAGAAGAGAGTACTACCACTCATGGGAGGGCCATCTCCATCTGGGTCATTGGTAAGTATAAAAATATACAAATTACTTTAAATTTATAATATTTTTACACTATAACCCAATGGCCCAGACTAGCTGAATCGTAAAAAGGCAGAGGGCCTAGGAATTCAGAATTAGTAGACCAACATAGTTCCAATCCTCTAATCCAAGGTGAAAGAAAATTAAATTTAAAAGTAATTACATGATTATGTCTCTCTATACAGTAATAGAGTAGACATATCATCAAATAGGAGCCAAATTCAAGTAATTCCATATTCTTAGCATGAAGACTGTGCTAACTGGATGTAACGTGCTCCCAATTTTTTAAGGCTAGTCCGGACTAAGCCCCAAAATTAGGATAGCGTATTTGAGAATGAGAGGCTATCTTCCACAAACATATGCCATATATAATAAAACACAAGCTGTATCCAGGATATAATCTACATACAAAACAGCTTCACTCATAGTTACATACTTATCAAGATGAAGGAGAGGAGAGGTAAAAAAAATCCCCCCCCCCACCCTTTTTTTAAGGAATCTTCAAAAAAGAAGAGGGAAGCGCTCTGGAATCAGTAAAGGCGGTACCAAATAACAACACAGATATTCGTCGAATAGACACCCAGGTATTAATTATTATTAATAAATTGGTGCTTAATGCCACTTCAGAGCTAAGGCTATAGTGGCGATCCTGATAATCAATATCGCCCGCTAGTAACGTATATCGGAGTCGGCATATGCAGATAGGTCGAAAACTGTTGATATAATATATAACATACACATGTCCAATAGAATCACAATGGATGATCTCTGGAGAGTGAATACACTTCCAAGGTAACCCACAAGCGACCCCATTCAGGTGTACAATAAATTCCAGTAAATAACACTCCCAGACGAGTTCTATCCGATATCTAAGTTCCTAGAAACGTGTGAATATATGAGTGAAAGACAAGATGTATTTGATTGGGGACTGCCATAAATAGAAACCTTGATCTAGAAATGGATCGAGCTACGATTAACAGACCCGCCACGGACCCCCCCACCGGAAATAATTCACAGTTTCTAAGGTTCATAACGTACAATAATGCGTCTGCCTAATAATGCGATTATTATGCATGTGAGCATTGAAATCCCGCATGTAATCATCTGAATACCAGTTAACTGACTAGACAGCCTCCCAGGTACCCCCAAAGCTAGCAATTTATTGACGATGAATCATATGCTCGTATAGGACATATAGACAAATCACCACAGGAAACCAACCAACTAGAAAGTAGATGTGTCCATGAGGTTGCCATAGAACATGACCCAGCCGCCAATCGAGAAGTCATGAAAAGCATGTATGTACTTAAATACATACTAGGCTTACGGGAAGAAAACTGTGTCTTGCCCGGTAATCGCCTTTTAACACATTGGCAATGTGTGTGTGTGTGTGGGGGAGGGATTCAAAATGATAACGAACCCCCTTCCCCCGCATTACTTGAATCGTTCTTGTGTTCGTTATCAAATAGTATAGGAACCGCAAGGCTCCCTCACGTCTGATCGACTCCATAATGCCACTAAGGGCGGAGAAGGACGTGAAGAACAAATACTTCCCCTGATAAAGAAGGTCCTCTCATGGAGGAATCTTCCGGGGAATGCCCCATAACAGACACCTGAGAAGATTGATCCAAAGTTTCTGTGACTACAGAGGTGCTACTATCAGGATTTCACAACGGGAATGTTTGAACTGAACAGAATCTGCTAAATCAACGGAGTTGGAGGATACGCCTATCCTATCATTCTGTTCCATGAGATCAACAAAGCGTCTACCGCGTACACTCGATGATCTTGTCATGACAACACAAACGTCGGTAACTGATTGTTCCGGTGTGTCGCAAACAGATCTATCATGGAACGATCCCACTGGTAGCAAATCTGCCTGAATATTCGCTTGTTGAGAGTCCGGTCCAATGGCAACAGGCAACCTTCCCGAGAAAGCGAGTCTGCTAGTACATTCAGACGACCCGGTATATGATGGACAGAAAGATGAACATGATGATTCATGACGTATAGGAGAATCTTCTCCGTTAATTTGCATAATGGCATTGAATGAGTTTCGCCTTGGTTCCTGATGTAAGCTACTACTGGAGAATTGTCCGACAAAATTGAACATGGACGTCCTCTATTACGAGAATCCAATGTTGTAGCGCTAACCAAATTAACATCATCCTTTGATGTTTATGCGCTTCTTTAGGAACTGGGGGTCTCAAAGACCCTGACACCTCACAAGTCTGCGGGAATTAGGGTTGCATCCCAACTCGTCTGACTCGCATCCATCATAATCGTGAAAGCCGGATCCGGCAGTTGCAGCGGAACTCCCCGAGTTAACCACTGAATATCTGCCCAAATCTGAACCTTTGTTTTACTAGGTTTGTTAAAACAATACTGGTTTCGAGCGAATGAGTCTTCACACTCCAGTTCTGATTAAAGAATATCTGGAGGGGATGCGTGCACAGGAGGCTCGTCGGAATAAAGTCCGAAGCCGCTCCGCACAGCCCCATCAGTCGCATGAATTCCTTCGCCATTAATGCGTCTGAGTGTAGACAAAAGCAAGCATAACACCTGACAAATTTCGCTCTGGGTAATGTCTGACAAACCAGATTGTTGTGAGTCTCGAAGCTCATTCCCATGTGAGTGAACGACTTGGACGTAGCTATATCCGACTTTTTCTCGTTTACGATGAAACCGATATGTCGGAACAAAAGAAGCCGGCTCTCAGCATCGTTCTGAAAATATATTTTGTTGCCATATCTCTGAAGAATGTCGTCCAAGTAAGCCGACGTTACTGCAGACGAATGAGCTCAGAAGTATGACATTACCGAGTTCATTATACAAGTGAATGCCCAGGGAGCCAGGTTCAGACCAAAGCACATTGCTCTGAACCGATACACCTTCCCTTGTACGGCGCACCGCAGATACTTTCTGAATGCTGGATGTACCAGGACATGAAAGTACGCATCCTTTAGATCTATGCTTGCTGCATAGTCGCCCACTCGAATGCTTGCTCTTACCAACCGAATGGTCCCCATATAGAATTTTGGAGCCACGATAAGCTAGTTTATCCAGCTCAAGTCTATTATTACCGGTCGGAACGCAAGGGCAGCAGACAGCTCGTCTGGCTTCGGTATGAGGAACAGGTAACTTTAAAAACCTTGAGAATCCTGATTTTCGGTGGCCTCTATTGCTTCCTTTAATATAGAGCCTGTACCTCAGCTAGGAGAGACTCTCTTTTGAAAGGATCCGATGGAAGATCTGACCAATGCAGACATCTTGTTAGTAGGGATGCCGCTCGGAATGATAGCCGTAGGACGTCCGAGACTACACTTCTCACCCACTGATCTTCCGTGACTGCTGTCTAGTTTTTCGAAAAGATGATACCCTTCTGCCAAATGGCAAGCAATAGAGGTCTGGAACATCAACTCTATGACCTGCGAGGCTGCGTCCTCCCCGTGAAGAACCTCGTCCCGCAGCCTTAGAGGGTCTGACCGATAGTCCCGATCAGACCTACGCCCCTTTCCCTGAGTCACTATATTGATGACCTTCAGAGTAATTGTAAGAGAGCTTCTAGTATACTCGTGAGGAGTTCCCTACTGACGTTTAGCTCTGGAGCGTCATCCTTTTCTCTTGTCTGCTGAAGCGGGTTGATGAAATACCAACTTCGATAGCAGATCACTTGACTCTTTCGAAATAGCCTGATCACAGGCTGAGGAAAGCTTGTCATCCAAAATAGTATGTCCAGAGACCAGAGCGACTAGGGCTGCACATTCTAACGCAGAGGAGCTCTCCAAACATCTTCTCCAACCGTTTTTTTAAATGAGCGTAGTCCATGAAACGGTATGTTTATGGAAGATGTAGCCAAGAAATCTCCTTTCCTTCTCGTACTCGAGAGGTTAAATACGGCGTAGTCTATATGGCCAAAGGCCTGCGACACCTGCCTAGACTGGACCGGAAAAGAAAGGACTTCCTCCTTAGTCCGGATAAAGTCTGCGTCAAACGACGCCAGCAGTTTCTTCCTTGTTGTTGCAGAATTCAGATTCATCAGAACAAATTCGGGGTAGTTTGATAGATGAAATCTATCACAACCCTGTGCTGTTCTGAAAGGGAAGAGTAATCCTCTTCCTTGAACCTTTCACCATCCGAGAGAATCAGTTGCGAATCTCGGTCCCTTGCATCTGCGTGAACAGACGACTGGCCCGACCCAGCACCGTCCGACAGCTCAGGTTCTAAAACTGAGGGAGGCTGCATCTGCACTTGCTGGGTTGCTGCGATCAGCTGTGCAATCTGCGATAGCAAGTCCGTCATCGAGGCCTGAGGAGCAGCGGTCTTCTGTTTCCTAGCCACTTGCTGTTCCTGGGATGGTGTGTCAGAGATGTCTCCCTAGCTACTGGATGATCCGACTTCATGGGCAGAGAGTAGAGCATTCTTCGTGCAGCAGGCTGGATATCCGAATTTGGGTAGCTAGGATGCGGTTGTGTGTGCTTTAATAAGTAGCAGAGGAAACCGTGACTGAAGCCAACCCCAGCTGCAGACTAGAGGGAGCGTCCCGAGCAGTGGGCGGACGTATGCTCCGTCTTGTGCAAGTTTCCAAAGAGAAAACTTCATTTCGGTTTGTGAAACGTAGTGGAGGAAGCTGTGACTGAAGCCGACCCCGGCTGCAGACTAAACAGCAAGTCCGGAGTGGAGGGCGGACATATGCTCCGGCTCGTGAAAGTTTCTCATAACAACATTTGGCCCCAAATGTCTGTTAGGTTAGAGAGGACCCTCTCCCGCTCGCGGTCTTTTGACCTCGCCGAGTACAAGAAATTTGTTGACTTCCTTCATATTTCCTCCGTCGCTGGTTGAGCTATTTATATTAAAGTGCTCGCTCTACCCAATCCACTTCTAAGACTGCAGTGGACTTACCCGGCATCACGGCACCCACGGACGGAGTACCGCTTCACCAGTCGAGCTAGCTGCTTGCAAGAGATTAAAACCCTTAACAAAAGGTCCCAACTCTTGCAATCATGAACACTGCAGCTAACTCTATATGCTCCACAAAGCGCGACGACGGTAGCACACTTGGATGGGTGTCAGAATATCATCACCATGTTCATGTTCCTTTGAAATAGAAACTGACAAAATGAATTATAACGTGGTGAGAGGCCTGCCCTCAGAAACTCACTGCCAACACAAGAATGACAAAAGTCCGCAGGAGTGCATCGACTAAATTCGATATCAGACCTCCAAACTCCAGAACAAAATATATATAAGATACATGAATAATAGCAATCAAAAATAAATTCAAAATATTTTTTGGAAAAATTTTTGTTTGTTGAAAAAAATGCCTAAGTTCCCAAAGGGAACATTAAGAACCCAAAGGCATCCTGAAAGAGCCTAAGTGTGGACAAAATTCAAATTTTTTGAGCTACACTACCAGAATAATAATCCATGTATCATACAGTAATTCTACAGAAATAGAATATAAAAATGCCACTCAGGATCACCGATCCAATGTCGAGTTGTGACAACAGTTCCTCGCACCAAGGCCAACACAGCTATGAAGTTTCATGACTCTAGGTTGAACCACTATCAAGTTCTCATCCGGAAACCAACTGTTGCGATATACTGTGTTCAAGGTCACTGTGACCTTGACCTTTGACCTGGTGAGTCCAACATCAATGGGGTTCTTCCTCGCACCAAGGCCAACACGCCTGTAAAGTTTCATGACTCTAGGTTGAACCACTATCAAGTTATCATCCGGAAACCAATTGTTGCGATATACTATGTTCAAGGTCACTGTGACCTTGACCTTTGACCTGGTGAGTCCAAGATCAATAGGGTTCTTCCTCGCACCAAGGCCAACACACCTATGAAGTTTCATGACTCTAGGTTGAACCACTATCAAGTTATCATCCGGAAACCAATTGTTGTGATATACTATGTTAAAGGTCACTGTGACCTTGACCTTTGATCTGGTGAGTCCAAGATCAATAGAGTTCTTCCTCGCACCAAGGCCAACCCACCTATGAAGTTTCATGAATGTAGGTTGAACTACTATCAAGTTATCATCCGGAAAGGAATTGTTGCGATTTACTATGTTCAAGGTCACGTTGACCTTGACCTTTGACGGAGCGAGTCCAAAATCAATAGGGTTCTTCCCCTCACCAAGGCCAATCTACCTATGAAGTTTCATGAATGTGAGTTGAACCATTATCAAGTTATCATCCGGAAACCAATTGTTTAAGATTTACTACGTTCAAGGTCACTGTGACCTTGACCTTCGACATAGCATGTCCAAAATCAATAGGGTTCTTCCTCCCACCAAGACCAACCTACGTATGAAGTTTAATGAATGTGAGTTGAACCACTATCAAGTTATCATCTGGAAACCAATTGTTTACGCCCGCCCGCCCGCCCGCCCTCCCGCCATTCACCAAACTATAAGTTGAGTTTGACTTCGTCACAACTCGACTAAAAAGACTACCTATATATGAGGACTTTGTCAATGAAAACAACGTCAATGTAAACAAGACATCAGGCACACAAAAAGGCCCAAAGTCAGAAAACAGTTTAATGCTACCAGATGCAAAGCTAGATCTTCATACGAAGAAAAAACGATACATTGGATAGAAGATGCAGACTAAACGACCTAACACCCTAGGGTGAGGACGTAACGATGGGGAAAAAACAGAATAATATTCTGTAATAAATGTTATTACTCCCAAGAAACTGAAAAAATTTCAATAAAAATTAACCAAAAAGCTTAAGAGTTTAACAGGAAGGGTTCATGGAAGGATAGGGAAGGAATACATAACAAACAGTGGAATAATCATTAACAAAAACGATGACGTCCCGAAATTGGGAAACATGAAATAATTTTATAATTATTATAAAATTACAGCCCTGAGCGTCAAAAACAACCGTTGAACACTTCCATCATCCAATAACAGCCTTGGATCCACTAATTCTTGCATTGTGTCTGGCATTATCAAAAAAAGGAGATTTTAAAGCACAGATGTCATTTCATTGTTGATGACTTTAGGCCAAACAAAGAATGATGTTGGTGCCAATTCCGGACACTTCCTGATGGCTGTGCATGCGCGGAGAGTAAATGTATGGAGGGTCAGATAGGACTTTTAATTTTCAGGTTTTGCAAGCAAATTTGGGGGATTGGGGGGTTCAAAATTTGTGTTTGACCCTTGATAACTTTGAGTTAAGCACTAGCTAGTCTGGGCCATTGGGTTATAGTGTAAAAATATGTGGTTGCAAGAGATTTATAGGCATCTTTCTTTTATGATTACATTATATTATAATTGGTAGAATCAATGAATGATGCTTGGCCAAATGAGGAAAGTGAGTTGAGGATGCTGTGGAGAAGGGTGGGTGGGGACTGAAATATGTATTTTTGAGGGAGGATGTATATTACAAATGAATGTAATTTCTGGTGTTTTTTTTAAATTTAATCAGTTAATGTGTGATCCTGATGTAGCTTTTGGTGCTGAAAGTGACTTTGCACATCAAAAATAAATAATCAATAACCATTGGTTTAGTCCGATCACTGGCAATATACCAACACAGCTGCCTTGAGAGCTCTTGTCCTTGGTGATACAACTGTGCATCCATCTAAATTGAAATCTAACTTCCTTCTCTCAGGTTGAAGCATACTGCCTTGACAGAATTGGGGAAGAACTGTGTCACATGCTTTCATCTAATGCAAAATTTAATCTACAAAGTTTTTATCAGAGTCAGAAATGTGCAAGAACAGGCCTTCTCTCACTGAACATTACTGTGTAAACAAAAAATGAAAATCTCAAGTTATTCAAGAAAGAAATTGCATGATTTGTCTTCTAGCCAATGTAATGTAAAGGGATAAAAACAGAATGAATCGAACCCAGAAAGCAACAACATGAAATAATACTAGATATTTACAATTTCAACAAAGTCAAACTTTTTTCTCTCCTGAACTTCTTGGAGTAACAAAACATATTGCATGGAAGCTTCATAAAAATGTCTCCGCTCCAGATCCACTTGTGCATCGGCCTGTAAAATAGGTAATGATAAACTAATAAATATGTCAAGTTTGTGGTGAGGAGGAGGAACATTAGTGCGAAAAAAAAAGTATAACAAAAGAGAAAACAAGATGGTCTAATGACTTCCATGTCTCCCGCAAAATTTTTTCTGACTATAATAAGTATAAAATGAGCATTTGTGAACTAACAATGTAATTTTGTATAATCAAATTTCAGCTTGATTTACTTCATACTTATAAATCATATCATGTTTTGGAAAAAAGACACCCTAGAGTGTTGGAGGAGTTAAGCAGATAAAGAATTGCTGTAGACAATTAACAATATAAAGCTACCTACTATAAATGGAAGCAAAAGCGCAAAATCTGTCAAATAAAAAAGTCCTACCCAAACACATGTCTATTCTTCATATGGATACTTTACACCAAGTTTCATAAAAATCCTATGAAAACTGTAGGAGGAGTGAAGGAGACAAAGTTATAGGATGGATGGATCGACAGATGGATGGACAGACTGATGGATGGACAGACGAAACTAACAGATGGACAAACACCATTTCAACATCCCTCTACTGAGTTTGTTGGCAAGGGATAACTAAAAATTGTATGAAAAATACAGGAGTTAGGAAGACAAGCATTTGTGCAGGAAATTTGCCTATTTACCTGTGGCCATAACTGTGCAAAAATTGCTGATTAAAATTTTTTGGCCCACATGCACATTCACATTTCATATTGATAGTTTCGCAAAAATCCTAAGAAAAATGTAAAAGGAGTTAAGTGGACAAGCATTTTTGCTGGAGATTTGCCTACTACCAAGGAACACAACAGAACAAAATTTGTCGAATAAAAAATTTCTGCCCAAATGCACATCTACACTTCATTCTGATACTTCACGCCAAGTTTCATAAAAATCCTATGAAAAATGTAAGAGTTCAGTGGATAAGCATTTTTGCAGAAAATTTACTAATTACAAAGGGCCAAAACTGTGCAAAAATTTACTGAAGCAAAAATTCCAGCCCACATGCACATCTGCACTTCTTATTGATACTTCACACCAAGTTTCATAAAATTTCTTAAAAAATTATAAATTCATAGTAATTTGTATATTTTTATACTTACTAATGGCCCAGACTTAGCTGGTGCTAACTCAAAATTATCCTGGGCCAAACACAAATTTTGCTCCCCAATCCCCAATATTTGCATGTAAAACCAAAAATTTGATGTCTTATATGGTCCTCCATACATCTGACATATGTGCATGCGCCGTGTCCAGGAAGCACCGAAATTGGCGCCAAGTATCATTCTTTCTACAGTGCCTGCTAAATGTTATAATCAGTGGGGAGGTATGAGAGCCCACTCATGGGAGGGCCATCCTCGTCTGGGCCATTGGTAAGTATAAAAATATATAAATTACTATGAATTTATAATATTTTTACACGACAACCAATGGCCCAGACTTAGCTGAATAGTAAAAGGGCTCGAGGGCCTAGGACATAAAGGAAAATCCAATTACTCAATCACTTCATAAAGGATATCTCCTACAGGAGAATAGGAGAGAATGGAATTACATATGTCTTTCTCATTTACATGAAATAAGACATAACACCAACTATGTAATTGAGTATTACATAATATATAATTCTCCATTATAATGCCAGCATAACCCATTATGCTAATTCCGTGAAAGGAAGCCAATATATAAAGATAGTCCACAGAATGAGACTCTTTATACTCATTTAAAAGTGTCCGAGGATTGTATATTAATGCTCGTTTGACACGTGACATATACAAATGCTTCACACCAAGCTACACTTTAAATGTATTACATAAATGAGACCTAATTATTGCTTCCACTGAGCTACACATTAAAACTATCCCAATACCGACTCGAAACTAAGGACACCTGAGGAGGTCTTCCCTTGCTTTTCACTATAAAGCCAGATGATATTAAGGGAAAAACTGTCCCTTCCCCCCACCCCCTCCCTTCCCATTGTTCTGGGTCACATAACCGCAGAACGAAGAGGGCAGCGGAACAGCATCACTGCTGGAACGGAATGCTCAAATAACTGTAGCTGTAATCCTTTAGTGGATGACATTCTGAGCAACAGATAAAGGACCTAAATACCTAAGGTCGCTAGAGATGGACTATATATCTCGAAAGTAAAACTTAGTAAATGTAGAAGGCTGTGTCCAGTACGCTGCTTTCATGAGATCATTAATGGCTATACTGTTAGAATAGGCCCAAGAAGTGGACATCTGCACTGATATCTTATTTACAGAACGCTGATCGGAAGATAGATTTCCATATGCAATACGTATTGCCATCTGAATCCATCTAGCAATAGAATGAACAGATATATCTTTTCTGTTAGAAATTAACGATAAAAAGAAGCGTTTTCTTCCTTTTCTAATAAACTCTGATCGGCGTTTATATATGTGCATAGCCCTGACTGGACACAGCAATGGTCTATGGTTGTCCATAGACGGCAGATCTTTTATGATAATAGGCTCAGGCAGTAAATTTGATATTTGATTCTTAGCCAAAAATCCCACTTGTGTAGTTAAAGTGATGGTATTTCCAATACTACGTTTGGTAGATTCGTCAACAGATAACACATGGAGTTTACCAACTCTTCTAGCGGATGCAAAGGCTAAGAGAAATGCCATTTTATAGGTCAAGAATTTGAACTCTACAATGTCTAACGGCTGAAACGGAGCTTTAAGCTTCAACAGAAGTTTGCTTGATCTTGAACAAGATCTGTTGAATCAACGGAGTTGGAGGATACGCGTATCCTATCATTCCGTCCCATGGAATTGAGAGAGCATCTACTGCGTATGCGTGAGGATCTGGACATGGCGACACGTAAGTCTTCAACTGATTGAGATGTGTTGCAAATAAATCTATCACAGGTTGATCCCACTGGTAGCAAATCTGTCTGAACACTCGCTTGTTGAGAGTCCACTCTGAAGGTAACAGGCGACCTTTCGGAGAGAGCGAGTCTGCTAGTACGTTCAGATGACCCGGTATATGATGGACCGATAGATGAACTTGATGTTCCAAGACATATAGAAGGGTTCTTTCCGTTAGTTTGTATAATGGAATCGAAGGTGTGCCTCCCTGGTTCCTTATATATGCTACTACTGTCGAGTTGTCCGACAATATCTGAACATGAGCGTTCTCTCTAATGTGAATCCATTGTTGTAGCGCTAACCATATTGACATCATTTCTTTGATGATTATGTGTTTTCCAAGGAACTCTGGGTCCCAAAGACCCTGGCACTTCGAGTCTGTCAGGTTCAGGGTCACGCCCCAACCTACTTGACTCGCATCCGTCATAATCGTGAAAGCCGGATCTGGCAGCTGCAGCCGAACTCCCTGAGTTTGTCCGTTAAAACAATACTGGTCTCGAATGAATGTGTTTTCACACTCCAGTTCTGAGTAAAGAATATCTGAAGTGGACGTGTGTGTAAGCGACCCATCGGAATGAGATCCGCAGCTGCTCCGCACAACCTCATCAGTCGCATAAATTCCCTCGCTGTTAATACGTCTGAGTGTAGACAAAAGCGAGCATAACAACTGACTAATTTCGCTCTGGGTAACGGCAGATGAACCAGATTGTTGTGAGTCTCGAAGCTCATCCCCAAGTGAATGAACGACTTGGACGGAGCTAGATCTGACTTCTTCTCGTTTACGATGAAACCGAGACGTCGGAGTAATAATAGCAGACTCTGAACATCATTCTGAAGCGTTAATTTGCTGCCGTAATCCTGAAGAATGTCGTCCAAGTAGGCCGACGTTAGCACAGACGAATGAGCTCGGAAATGAGTCATTACCAAGATCATTATTCGAGTGAAGGCCCAGGGCACTAGGTTCAGACCAGAGCATCATTGCTCGGAACTGAAAACAACTCCTGGGACAGCGAAGCGAAGGTACTTTCTAAACGCCGGATGTACCATGACGTAAAAGTACGCATCCTTAAGATCTATGGTCACAACATAATCCTTCACTCGAGCGCTCGCTCTGACCGATCGGATGGTCTCCATATAAAAATTTGGAACCACGATCAGCTTGTTTATCCAGCTCAGATCTATAACTGGACGAAACGAGCCGTCTGATCTTGGAACCAAGAACAGGTGACTGCAGAAAACTGGAGATTCCTGGTTTTCTACGACATCTATAGCGTTCTTGTCCAGAAGAGACTGAACTTCTGATAGAAGCGAATCTCTCTTCTGAATGTTTAACGGAAGCTGAGACCAGCGTGGACTTCGAGTTAATGGAGGTTTTTCCTTGAAGGACAGTTTAGACCTTCGGAAATAACCCCTTGCACCCATGGGTCGTCCGTAATTGACAACCAAATGGTTAAGAATCTCGACAGCCTTCCGCCCAATGGAACGCAATAGAGGTTTAGACCATCACCTCCTGGCCCTGTGAGGATTGCGGAAGGAGAAACCACATCCTCCACGACCTGCACCTCGCCCAGTCGACCTAGGGGCGTCTGACCGGATATCTCGGCCAGCATTACGACCCCTATGTGAGTCGCTACTCTGACAGTCTCCGGAGTAAGACATAGAGGCTTTCTTAGATCCTCTATAGGAACTTCCTTTGTACGTATTCACCCCCGAAGTACCTGCCTTACTCCTCCCTGCTGAGTCAACTTTTTCAAAGCGGAATAAAAGCAGAGAATCCAAAGCTTTCTTAGTAATCTGATTATAGATTGTAGAAAGCTTAACGTCAAAGAGAAGCTCTCCTGAGACCGGAGCGACTGGAAGAGAGTTTTTTTACCTTACTATCCACTCTAGTGGATGCAGCCAGGGCAGCATCACGTCTAACTCCATATTGCCACTGAAAGGGCGGAGTTATATGTAGAATATGCTATAGCCCTCGAAAGAACTCTTAAGGAAGTTTGAACATCCTGGAATTCTTTCCCTTTGAGACGTAGTGACAACACTCTGGTAAGGTAATCTGCGTGTGATGAGTCTAAATTAATTCTATTAGACGAGATTGTCGTCTCCAGTATACTGGAGTTAATAGACATGGACGCCGGCAATGACAATTCCAGGTCTTCAGCCTAGTCGTCCAAACGCAGAGGAACTCTCGGCATGCCTTGTCCTGCCGTTTCAAATCTATGTCTAGCATTGATGAAAGGCAGCTGTATAGCGCTAGGCAATAAGAAACCGGATTTGCCAGTCTTAGAGGCTAGCTTGAATATAGCGTCATTCAAAAGTTCAAATGTCTGTGACATTTCTGGACTGGGTCGGAAACTCAGGGACAGTGTCCCTAATCCAGCCGAAAAAGTCTGTGTCCAGTGACGCTTTCAGTTTCTTATCAGGTAACGCATTTTTTTCCAGAGAAACAACTTCTAAAAGGTGATGCCGGATGAAATCTATGGCCACCTTAAGTTGTTCGGAAAGGGAAAATTTCAGCTGTGCTGATTCCCTTTTACCATCCGCCTGGACCACATCAGAATCTCAGTTGTCCCTTACTGACTCTGAAGGGGAGCGAACCGACCCAGCTTGCTCAGACAGTTTCTTTACTGAATAAGTTTCTGATAGCTGCTGGGATGCTGCGATGAATTGAGCTATCAGTGATAGCAAGTCCGTCACGGAGGCCTGTGGAGCCATGGTCTTACGTAATTTAGCCGCTGGAAGCTCCAGGGACGTTAATTCCTGCATACTTCTGATATGCGAATGTCCCAACTGGAAAGGCCTCGTGTCCTTGGCTAGTGGATGGCATGACCTGGTCGACGTGGACTCCCTGGTCGGCAAAGCAGGCTGGATGTCTGCGGTCATATAGCCAAGGTGCGGTCGTGTGTGCTGATGCAACACCCCTTCTCTCTTGGACCGCAACGGACGAACCCAGCGTCACAAACATTTCGCGAATGATTGCTTTACCGTGGGAGCTAGCGGGCAACAAGTGACCGTCAATCCTACGTGGGACCTCTTAGGCACATGCAGCATTCCTTGAGCACTTTGCCGCTAGCTCATTATTGCGACGACGGAAGCACACTTGAGAAGACATCACGGAAATATCGCCCTGTTCTTGTTCCTCTGAAAAAGAGACTGTAAAAACTAGAGTGACCCTGTGGAGAGAGGACCGGCATGGACCTCTCACCACTAACAATATACCGTGACACACGTCTCCAACCTTTGTCATCTGAATTGGCACACACTGGGCAAGAATTAGTGCGAGTACACAGACTACAACAAATACAATGAACATGAGAATCCGAGGAAGACTTCCTCGATTAACAATTGAACAATATTCTTTCATTTTGAAAAAATATTAAACAGTCATCGTACTTGCACCAACCCTTGAAGACAAAGATACATAATAATAATAATCCATTACAAACATTTCGAAAATTAATTCAAAAGAAAAAAAAAATTTCGAAAAATTTTCAAGATGAGTCCAAGTTCCCAATGGGAAGATGAGCCCAAATGGATCCCAAAAAAGCCTAAGTGTGGACAAAAATTTTTAAAACATGTTTAAAATTAATGTTACACTTACGGACAATATTAATGTATCTAGCTATGAGTAGAACTAATAAAGATAAGGAATCACTGTCAGAAGTAACCGTTGTCAACATAAACAAAAGTGAATAAAAACTGGAAACAAGACTCCAGGCACTGATAATATGGCCCGAAATCAGTAACCAATTTAAACACTATCCGATGTAAAACAGAGGCTTCCTGAGAAAAAACTGCAGTACATCGGATGGTAGATGCCTGACCGAAATGCCTAACCACCCTAGGGTGAGGACGAAACCATGGGGAAAAACAGAATAAACATTCTGTTGCCAAGCCAAAACTCCCAAGAAATTTCAGTAAAAAAATTACAAAAATTATGCCAAAAGGATCGGAGAACTCAGAATAGCAAGGGGGGGTATTAAGGAAAGGGAGAGAGGAAACTCTGAACAAACTGAGGAAATTTCATAACAAAAATGTAAACATCAGGCCTATGCCCCAAAATTAGGGAACATGAAATAATTTTGCATAAAAATTATCAGTTACAGCCCTGAACAGATCCTTCCACTGTTTCATCCTCTTATTTCATCCTTAGATCCACCATTTCTTTCATGATTTTGTGTCTGGCATCATTTTAAGTGAGATTTATAAGCACAAATATCAGTGAGATGTTACTGACTTCAGGGCCAAACAAAGAATGAGGATTTGGCTCCACTTTCAGACTTCCTTGACACTGAGCATGCTCAGCGGATAAAAGTATGGAGGACCACATTGGACATATATTTTTTGGATTTTGATGCAAATTTTGGGGATGGGGGGGGGGGGGGGGGGGCAAAATTTGTGTTTGGCCCTAGAATTTAAGAGTTTGCACCAGCTAAGTCTGGGTCATTGGTACAGTATAAAAATATATAAATTTTGGGAGGGGCAAAAATTCTTGCCCCTCCAATAACGACGGCAAATATAGCCCCACAAACTTCTCTTGAACAAATCTGAGTCTACACCTCAAAAGGAAGCTGCAACCAAATATCAAGTCTCTTCTACTGCTGGTTCATGAGAAGAAGATTTTTTAAGATTTAAGCACACTTTTTGGGTGTGGCCCTACCAAGAGGCGAGGCAACTTGATTTGAACAAAATCAAATTGCGATGTCATAACAAACTATTATCTCAAATATCAATGAAATTGGTTCAGCGGTTTGGAAGGAGAAGACGCAAACACCATGTTCACGGACAACGGACGGTGAGTGATCACTATAGGTCTCCTGACTGAAAGTCAGGTGAGCTAAAAACTCGAGTGATTCTGTGGTGAGGGGACCGGCATTGTCCTCTCGCCGCTAACAACGTACCATGACACACGTCTCCAACGTTTGTCATCCCAGTTGACACAAGTTGCACAGGAATTAGTGTGAGTACACTGACTACAACTGATACAATTATCATGTGAATCAGAGGAAAACTTTCTTGAGTTACAATTTGAGCAAAAAGCTTTCATTTTGAATAAAATAAAAGTCAACAGTACTCGCACCAACTCCCAATAAATATCTGAAAAAGATACATATTAATAATTATTAATCAAAACAATAATTTGAAAAATAATTTATAATAAAAAAAATTTCGAAAAAATTTTGACATGAGCCCAAGTTCCCAAAGGGAACGATGAGCCCACATGGATCCCGATAGAGTCTAAGTGTGGACAAAATTTTTTTTTCTTCTCCAAAAATTAAAGCTACAGTACCGGAATATATAATGTATCTTATAACAGTCCTAACATAGTGAATTCATAGGAAACTACATGTATAAGGAAAGCGTTGTCAATGTAAACAACGTCAAATGAAAACCGGAAACAAGACTCCAGACATTGAACAACACAGCCCGAAGTCAGTAACAGATTTTAAACTATCCGATGCAAAGCAGGATCTTCATTAGAAGAAAATACGATACATCGGACGGATGATGCATGACCAAAAATGCCTAAACACCCCTAGGGTGAGGACATAACCATGGGGATACACATGGGGATAAACATTCTGTGAAAACACGTTAAACTCACAAGAAATTTACAAAAAAAATTAAATAAAAAAAAGCCAAAAAGCATGGGAATTGAACTGGGGGGGGGGGGGGGGGGGGCTTCAAGGAAGGATAGGCAAGGAACACTTAACAAACAGTGGCAAAATCATTAGCAAGAATGATGTCGTCAGGCCCAGGTCCTGAAATTGGGAAACATAAAATAATTTTGTCAAAAAATATCAAGTTACAGCCCTGACCACTCAAAATCACTGTTTCTTCCTTCCATCATCTTATTCTGTCCTTTGATCCACCATTATCACCATTGATCTGTGTCTGGCATCATTAAAACTGAGATTTAAAAGCAAAGAAGTCAGTTTGTTGTTATCTGACAGAGGTCCAAACAAGGAATGATACTTGATGCCAATTTCGGTGCTTCCTGGACACTGCACATGCGCAGATGTCAAATGTATGGAGGACCATACAGGTCATCAAATTTTCGGTTTTACATGCAAATTTTGGGAATTGGAAGGCAAAATTTGTGTTTTGCCCTGGATAATTTTGAGTTAGCACCAGCTAAGTCTGGACCATTGGTTGTTGTGTAAAAATATGTAGGAGTTAAGTGAAAGTTTTGTGATGGAAGGATGGATGGATGGACGAAAGCCCTTTCAATATATCACTCCTGACTTCTTTGGCGGGGGATAATTAAAGAAACTTATTTGGAGGAATTCTGAGCAAAGACTCAATCATCTAGGATATTAAAATATATGAAATTAAGACTGCCATATATTTATTTATTGATGTTTAACGACACTTTCGACAGCCAGGGTCACCTCGTGTCGAACAGTTTTACAAGTGGAGGAAGCCGGAGAACCTTGAGAGAACAACCGAGCAATGGTGAGCAACTGTCAGGCTCTCCAACATACTAACTCCACACAAGCAGGGTTAGCATTGATTGAAGACAAGTGTGCCATTGATGTGCAGTATGCCTTAGTACACAATGCCACCGAGCCCCCAGGTGGGCAATTGGGATTAAGTGTCTTGCCCAAGGACACAATGCAGTTGCCACAGGATTTGAACTGAGGACCTCTTGGCTTGCAGCCTGCATCTCTACCTACTGAGCCACTGCGCTCCCTGGCCATATATTACAGACATAAGCAATTTATGATGGATAGTACAGTGGAACACAATTGAATGTATAATTTGTCAAGAGAAAAATATTCAATTAGCAGGAGTATACAAGAGGCCCAAAGGGGCCTCAATTGCTCACCTATTTAAAGAAAGATTTAATGTCACATTTGGCATCTATGGCTAGTTAACACAACAGAATCTAAAGGCACTTGATTTAAACAAGCTTGAATCTGACACTCTCCTTCACACCCCAAGGATGCTGTATATACCAAATTTCAAAATATTTTGACTGGTTGATCAGAAGATGATGAAGATTTTAAACAAAAATTTGAATTCAGGGTCTTGGTTTGAACAAACTTGAATCTGACTCTCATAAGGATGTTGTATACCAAATATCAAAAGATTAAGACTGGTGGATTTGAAAAGTTGAAAGGGGGCATAACTTGGGCAAAAATAGTCCGACCAGAACTATACTATTCAAAAAAGTAAGGGATGTTTGATAAAAGTGAGATATATGAAGAAATATATTTATATTTTCATCAAAAAGACAGTTGAGGCATTGCACTGTGACATCTGGTGAATGATTTCAGCGATAGTTGGGTGTCTGACAAGCACACATTCCACGCACTGAGATGTAGAAGACATGCACAGTTAGTCAGAGAATTTATCACAATCAGTCCATGACCTCAAAACCTTGTAAATCCTCCTCGGTTAGCTAGACAAGAGTGGATCTGAAGTAGCATACTCCTCACCAAACATCCAATATCAGCTTGACTGACGTTATTCCATTCTTCCTGCAGTGCAGCAGCAAGTTCCTGGCCAATGGTAGGGGGCTGTTGGCATTGTCATAGGCGTCTGCCAAGCTTATCCCAGATGTGCTCGATTGGTGAATGGTCTGGACTTAGTGCTGGCCAAGGCAGTGTAGTGATGTTCTGCTCCTGGAGGAACTCTGTAGCAACAAAGGCCCTGTGTGCTCTTGCACTGTCATCTTGGAAAATGGATAGACAGCCGTGACGTCGTGCAAATGGCACCACATGAGCTGCTAACATGTTGTCATGGTAGTACTGCCCTGTGACACGCCGTTTGGATGACATGTAATGCTGTTCTGCTTGTAATGGTTATGCCTCCCCACACCATATAATGGATCCACCACCAAAACGATCGTGCTGCCTACAGTTATGTCATGGTATCGTTCATTCCCCCATCGCCACACTCTGTTTCGCCTGTCGTGGAAGTCGAAAGTGAACCTCGATTCTTCGGAAAACATGATGTTGCACTGACGATTGTCCTAGCACTGTCATGCTCCACACCAATTACACCTTTCGGCAATGCGACGTTCAGTCAAACGTGGAATTATCTGAAGTCGTCGAGCGCACAAATTCCAACTGTGTAGGCAATTTTGGATAGTTTGACCACTGACTTGCACATCTGTCGCTCGGTGCAGCTGCTGTCCAATTTCTGAGGCATTTTGATGGCAGTTACATAATGCTTTGGTTCGGATGAAACGACCCTGGTGAGCAGTTGTCATCCTTGGATGACCTGACTGATGTCTGTCATCAACAACATTGCCTGTCTGATGGTAGCACGACCACAACCTGCTAATCACCGATTGAGTAACTTTTGGGAATATGAGCCACTGCAGTCTTCTGTTACCAGCTTCCAACATGCCCACGGCACTTAAACATTCATCATGTGTCAGTCTTCGCATACCTCAAAAGGTACGTTTCGACCAGAAACTATCGATGAACGAGTTTATACTATGAAAAGAATGATGAGACCTCCGAAAAAGCCCATCCAGTACAAATGAAAATTTCAAAATGGTTATTTACATTAACATTAATGTGGCACTCATGCAAAAAAACTGCAAAAAGTTTTCGTGGGTGGTGACATTCATGATCCACACTAAATTTGGTAACATATTGATGTGTCCAATCACACGTATCCAATACCATTTTCCGAAAATATCAACATCAGTTTGGATATCCCCTACTTTTTTTGAATAGTATATAATCGCAGGTGCACAGGTTTCCATGGTGGTGAATATCCTTACCAGGTTTCGAGGACAAAGGTCCATAAACCTCTGAGAAAATCTCTGGACAAAATTATATCTACAGACGGATGGACAGATGGACAGGATGATTCCAGTATAAGCCCCCCTCCACAACTCGCAGCATGCATATCACATTTGGTTCAATTCAGCCCAGTAGGTTACGAGAAGTCAGTGTAAAGTTTGTGTCAGACGACAGATGGACAGGAGATGGAAAGTGATCCCTGAGGCTCCCCCTTCAGCTTTAATCAGGTGAGCTAATTAACAAGAATTGGTTCATTTTCCTATCTTCTAGCTATAAACTGAGTTTTTATTCTCATTAAGTTCCACCAAACAAGATATAATAGATAAAAAGCTTATCTTGGATGTATTGGGGGCAAAAATCTATAAATGTGGGAAATTCAGTGGAGAAATTCTTCAGCAGATTACAAGATTTTTTTATTCATTAACACAGTTTACTCTATAACCTATATTTAATTAACAGGTCAAATTAGTATCAAAGGTTTGATAAATGGTTTGGTGTTTATAAGTAATATAAAATTACCAGGGTTATTCAATTAAAAAATATGCAATGAAGTGGGGTCGACGGTATCAACATGGCTGTAAAATTGTATTAGTTTGGAAAACACTCAGTTTTATACTGACAACTAAAGTTATCCAGTACTTTGATGAAACAAAAGGCCCCACGGGGCCTGAAGCACTCATCTTGAAAAGAACACAATATAAACAGAATCCAAGAATGAGTCTACATTAAGCAATCCATATCCATAGGCTACACTCTCAATCCTGGAGTCCCTCATGAGTGACAAAAATAATCCGGGCATCATGCCTTTTCTTCAGTTGATCGTAATGTAAAATGTAGAGCTTCCCTATGAAGCCCCTTGATACAACCTATGTGGATTAATCTTAGTTACACACCTCTAGCGGGTACTGAATACAAAATTTTCAATTCTTCAGCAAAATGGCCAATTCCAGCTCCCATAGGGAGCCCAAATATTAACCCAGGCTCTCAATTTGAACACAGTTGAATCTGACTTCCCTAGAGATGTTGTGTACCAAATATGAATGCATTCTGACTGTTGCATCTAAAGAAGAGAAATTTTAAAGAAATTTCTTCATATTGCACTAAAATTTGGGCTACCATAGCAAGCCCAAATATTAACCTATGGATACGATTTGAACAAACTTGAATCTGACCCCCCCCCCCCCCCCCCCCACCCCACCCCTAGAGATGTTATATACCAAACATCAAAGCATTCTGACTAGTGGATCTGAAGAAGATTTTTGAAGAAATTCCCTCATATTGTACTAAGTTAAATTTCAGGTTCCCATATGGAGCCCAAATATTAACCCAGACACTCGAATTGAACAAACTGGAATCTGACCCCCCTAGAGATGTTGTATACCAAATATGAATCCATTCTGACTGATGGATCTGAAGAAGAAGATTTTTAAAGAAATTTCCTCATTCCTCATATCGCACTAAGTAAACATTTGGGCTACCATAGCAAGCCCAAATATAAACCTTGGGATCTGATTTGAACAAATTTGAATCTGCCCCCCCCCTAGAGATGTTGTATACCAAATATGAAAGCATTCTGACTGGTGAAACTGAAGAAGAAGATTTTTAAAATTATCCCCCATATTGAACAAAGTTAAATGAAAGCATTCTGACTGGTGAAACTGAAGAAAAAGATTTTTAAAATTATCCCCCATACTGAACAAAGTTAAAATTTGGGCTTCCGTAGGAAGCCCAAATATTAACCTAGGGACTTGGTTTGAACAATCTTGAATCTGACCCTCATAACAATGATGTATATCAAACATTAAAAGATTCTGACTGGTGGTTCTGAAGAAGATTTTTTAAGAATATTTCCAATATTACCCTATGTAAAAAGTTTGGGCTCCTGTAATGAGCCCAAATATGAACCAATGGGTTTTATTTTAACAAACTTGTATCTGACCCCCCATGAATGCTGTATACCGAATATCAAAAGATTCTGATGATTGGTTCTGGAGAAAAGATTTTTTTAAATTTTTGCAAATGTGTTGACTCAGCATTTTTTCGATGCCCATTACAGAACACCCTAAGATAACCGATGACAATTTTTTTTTTACCATTCAATTCTCCTGGTCCTAAGGATACTTCATACCAAATTATAGCTCTCTGTTCTGTGTGGTTTGGGAAATATGGGCGTTTGAAAATATTTCTATTTTTAGCTCCTAGGGTTCCGATGGGGGTGCGGGAATTATTTTTTTTTGCATGGGTCAAGTACTTATGACCCAATAATACCACATACCAAATTTGGTTAAAACCAGACAATCGGTTCAGAAAAGAGAAATTTTGGGCGGGGCCAAAAATCTTACAACTCCACATTACAAAGCCAAATATTGCTTCACGAACTTTGTTTGAACAAACTTGATTCTACACCTCAAAAGGAAGCTCCATAGCAAATATCAAGTCATTGTACATAGTACACACTGGTTCATGAGAAGATTTTATAAATATTTTGGAGCTTTTTCCCCACTCTCTCCCTGTGGGGCTGGACATGTTGAGTTGAACAAAAATGCAATGCCCCTTTGGGACCATCACATACACAAGCTTTCACTTGAATTGGCCCAGTGGCTTTGGAGGAGAAGACCAAAACATGGTGTTGACGGACGACGGACGGAGAGCGATGAGATTAGCTCAGCTTGACTTTGCCAAGATGAGCTAAAAAGTGGTCTCCTTCTCAAACAGATTGTGAACTCGTCATAAAATATTTATACCGGTGAACTGAGATTTCATAAACAACAAGAGCACCGCGGAGCGGGACAATATATGCCCGTCTTGTATTTTTGAAGGGTTGGGATAAGGATGGGGGTGAGGGTGAAAATTGTTTGGACCAACCCCATATTCGAACTTGACCTGTATTTTGTTGTCATTAAACAACATACTAAGTTTGGAACCAATCAGAAAACAAATAATAAAAGTTATCATCCGGAAACCAAATATTTGATGCATTCTATGTCCAACAAGGTCCATAATTCAGGGAAACTTCGAGGTTCAAACTGACCCCATATTCGAACTTGACCTGTCTTTTGTTTTGATTAAACCACATATCAAGTTTAGGAGTCAATCGAAAAAAAAAATACTAAAGTTATCATCTGGAAACCAAATGCTGATGAACGGCCAGACCGACAGATGGACAAATGGATGGACAAATGGACAGACAGACAGACTGATTCCATAATTCGACGGTTTTTCAACAGGTGTATAAAAAATCAGTTAGGCCATACTTAAGTTATAATCCGGAAAACACAAAATGCACAAATTCAAGAGGAATAACTCTGGAAAGGTACATGCGATTTTGGCTGAAAGTGAACTTGAGCTGTGCTTTGTGGTCATAAATAAAATCTGAGAATTTGAAACAAATTAGTCAAGGCAAACTAAAGTTATCATCCGGAAACCACATAATTCACAAATTTGCAATCATTCAAGGGGAATAACTATGGAACAGTACATGCAATTATGGCCAAAGGTGAACTTGAGCTGTGCTTTGTGGTCAAAAACAAAATCTGAGAATTTGAAAAACATCGGTCAAGGCAAACTAAAGTTATCATCCGGAAACCACAAAATCCACAAATTTGCAATCATTCAAGGGGAATAACTCTGGAAAGGTATATGCGATTGTGGTCAAAGGTGAACTTGAGCTGTATTTTGTGGTCAAAAACAAAAAACTGAAAATTTGAAATAAATCGGTGAAGGTAAACTAAAGTTATCATCCGGAAACGAAAAGTTGGGATAAATTCCCATAAATAAAGGGCCATAACTCTACTGCAAATGGGCCACTAGAAATAGAAATCGAACCCATCCTGTATTTTGTCATACTAAATCCACATGCCAAATTTAACTCAGCTCAATCTATTACAACTAAAGTTATCGTCCGGAAACGAAATGTGTCCATGGACGGACAGACAGACAGACAGACAGGTGGAGAGACCATTCACATAATACTTCCCGTTTTTCAAACGGGTGTATAAAATCAACATCTGAAAAATTTGGTGTCAATCCGTCAAGGCATTCGGCTTTAAATGAACGGAAACCAATTTTTTTTCAAAAATTGTGTTTTCAAAGGGCCATAACTCTGCAGCGGATGGACTGAGAAACACCAATATCGAACTTGACCTGTATTTTATTGCTACAAACAACATCGGAAAGTTAGATGTCGATCCGTCAAGGCATTCGACTTTACATGAAGGGAAACCAATTTTTTTCGAAAAGATTGTGTTTTCAAAGAGCCATAACCTTGCAGTGGATGGACTGAGAAACACCAATATCGAACTTGACCTGTATTTCAGTGCTAAAAACAACATTTGAAAAATTTGGTGTCAATCCGTCAAGGCGTTCAGCTTTAAATGAACGGAAACCAATTTTTTTAGAAAAATTGTGTTTTCAAAGGGCCATATCTCTGCAGCAGATGGACTGAGAAACACCAATATCGAACTTGACCTGTATTTTAATGCTAAAAACAACTTCTGAAAGTTTGATGTCGATCCATCAAGGCGTTCGACTTTAAATGAATGGAAACCAAATTGTTTACGGACAGACAGATGGACAGACAGACGGACTGATAACATAATATGACCGTTTTTTAAACGGGCGTATAAAAATATTATAATGTGCAGACTGAATCATGAGCCCTTTACCCAATGTAAAAAAAACCCAAAGAGCCCATGTATTAATACTGCCCATTGGTAAAACATCAAAATTATTCTTCACCTGAACTAGTGGTTCAAATACTTTGGAGAAGTAACATATTTTACCAGATTAGTTGCCGTTTTGTTTCAATCAAGACAAAAAAAACTGGATTCCCGTAATTAATTAAAAATTGAATTCAAGTGTGCAAGGAGTTTTAGGACAAAATTCCAGGAGATTTACCCAACTAAAATATCATTATCTTAAATGAAATATATATAGAATAAATAGGCACTTGGGCTAGTAATCAGATTTAAAACACAAGTAGGATGAGGGTTTTAACGAGTGGTTTAAATCTGATTACCGACCCTAGTACCTATTTGTTTTATTTATACCATGGGTTTGTTTTGTTTACATCTGCGCCAGTGGGCCGTACTACCGGCTGCACGTGAATGCTTGATTGACAGCTAGCCACATCATCAAAGTTGACTGAATTTACCTTGCTTTTTCAGTCAAATTATTATTAACAATTCTTAAATTTTATTTTAAATATTTAATTGTAGGTATTTTAAACTTAAAAAGTCATTGCACGTAGCAGATACTACAGCAAAACTTTGTGTGTTTGAATGAAACATCGCGAAGTGTGAATGCATCGAAGTCGTCAAATTGCGCCATGTCAAAGGTCAAGTTGGATGAACTTCCTACTGCAGGTGTAAATTTTTTTAACCATAGTAGCAGCTTTACACTGGTAGTGGGGTTAAAAGCTAAAATTTAACATGCAGGCTTTTGACAGGTGGTAACATAGGTGAGCATGGTATAAACAATTATTTTACAATACAACCAATAATTATTAACTCTTTGAACCCCAGCGGCAGGTTTTCCGGTCAGGAACATGATACGTCATAATGTCATTATATAAGATGGCTGTTCAGTAAATATTGTGGGGTAGACCAATCAGGATATTCAACGTGCAGCCCGAGGCTGCACGTTGAAAATACTGATTGGCCTATCCCAAATAATGAATATGGACTCTTCTAATTGCTGCCATCGAACTGGCATGGAAGATACCACTAGAGTTCAAAGGGTTAATTACTGAAGAAAATGCAATAAAACTGATCAGGTGATCAAAAAGTATATTAAATGCTTTAAAGCCTTAGTGTACCACACAACACACTCCTGCATAATCCATATTAAAGTCTCCTGTTAAGTAGAGGACATCCAATCTTTTCAGTTTTTATACTTACTTCTTGCAATACATTGTCTGTAATTTTGGTGGTTTTTAGGTTGAGATACCGCTCCAAAGACTGACAGAATTTGTTAGTTTGTTTCTCAAATTTCTTCTTTCCCTCCTGAAATTTTACAAACATCTACACATTTATAAGTTTTGTTTGTTTTCACATGTATAACCACCCAAGTTTATTCTCAAATCACATGCAAGAAACATATTTTTCTCTTCAATTAGCACAGTAGTAATATGTGAGAGAACAAGTATAATGCCTCAAAAGATTTTTTAGATGCCTATTAGCATTCCTGAACCTTTTGTACTAAGATTTTGCACTAAGATATGAGCTAACTCACCTGGTGATGGGGAGTAAAGAACTTTGAAACATCTATTTCTATGAAAGTGATAATGTTGTATAACCTGGAAATGCTCATTCAGTTTTGGTAAAACAACTGAATTCTTGCAATCATTAGTGATAGGTATATATTTTGAGGGAACCTAGAAATATACAATCAGGCCTCCACATCATAGACTATTTCTACTTTGATGAAGATGCAAATTTTTTTATGTACAATTCCTAATAATGGGAGTAATATTTCAGTGAAAAAACTAAAATTTAACTTGAAACAGCAATGCTGATTTTTCTTAAATTATATCTCAGCATTGTTCAAGGCCCTACAATAGCCAAATTCAAGGATTTTCAGACCTCTGTCTTCAGTAATCCTAACTAGGATCATCCAGTTGTTACCCACGCCTCCATACTTTCTTTGAAGGGAAGTAGGAGGGGATAATGACCATAGGGTCATAGTTAGGACTAGGCCTTCATGATCTATGGCAAACTGAACTATCCAGCTATAACACACTGTGTCAGAAACATTATTTCATGAATATTTAAGTCTTTTCAAGGCCTCCTGTCCCATTTTCTATGATTTCAAGGCCTTGAATGGACCTTAGTCAAATTCAAGGTCATTCCTTGAATCCAAAGCCCCACAGGAACCCTGAATCACTCTGCCATCTTACAAGTGCTTTCAAAGGCTATGGATGGTGATCTATGTTAAGTTAGTGTTATATGTCTTAAGCAATTTGGGTCAACACTACTGTTTATTTTGGATACATGTTCCCCTCCTTTCAAAGTCAGATTTCTGATTTGCAGGGCTCTCCCATAACTTATTTATTGGGGTTTAACGATACTTTCGACAGCCAGGGTCACCTCTCGTCTGACAGTTTTATGGGTGGAGGAAACCGGTGTACCTGGAGAGAACCACCAAACAATGGCGAGCAAACTGTCAGACTCCCCAATGTACTAACTCCACACAAGCAGGGTTAGTATTGGTTGAAGACAAGTGCATCATCAACGTGCAGTACGCCTTAGTACACAACGCCACCGTGCCCCACGTGGGCAATTGGGAATAAGTGGGCTCTTCCATAAACACCAATAAATAACTATATATAAGTTAACACAAGGATGAATTTTGATTTCCACTGAGACTGTGTAACTGACGGATTGTTGTAAAAGTATCAGATATTCTGATGGATGATGGTGTTAGCAAGTTAATATCCCCGATACAACAAATGAGCTGTCATTGTCAACAATCTGCAGCACAGATTAATAACTGATGAAAGTGTCAATAACACTATAGCTCAACTTGACAAACCTGAACATGGTAAGTTATAAATGAAACGGCAAAATTGAAGATCATTGGTATCAATGTTATTTATGAAATTTCAACATAACAGCATTGTGTGCACAACGTCAGAGTAATCCATGAAGTTTTCAAATGTAAACAGTAAGACTGGCTAAAGGAAGAATGTTGATACACAATGCAGTATGTTCAAAGGTTATTGTAAATGGCAACTTTTTTCACAGAAATGAATGTTAATCAATAGCTCTTATCTAAAGGTCTTGCCTAATGAGCACACCAAGTTCAACAACAATCCTATGTTAAATGTGGCCTGTAGGCCATGTCAAAGAATGTTGATGCACAAATGAAATAAATTCAAAGATTGTTGCTAACAGCAACAGTTTTTGATGGAAATGAAAAGAAAATCAATAGCTCCTATCTTTGTCACTCTGCATAGGCATACAAAGTTTCAAAACAACCTGATAATGAATGTGCCCTCTGAGGCCTGCCAAAGGAAGATGTTAATGCACAAATGAACTAAGTAGAAGGTCATTGCTTGTGGCTTTGGGGTTTTTTTTATGGAAATTCATAAATATACCCTGCGGAGAGTTCAAACGGGATAAGTTGATTCACAAATGCAGTAAGTTCAAAGGCTGGTGATAACGACAATAATGTTTTATGGAAATGAAAAAAAGCAATAGCTCACAGCTAGAGGTCACCCCGAACACACATACCAAGTTTCAAAGTGATCCGATAATAAATGTGCCCTGAAGGGTCTGTTAACTGGTAGAGTGCTGGAAGCCCTATTTTGGGCTTTACTAAAAGTGACAGGCAATTACTGTCTGTAGCTACATTCTGCCTGAGGAAGCTTTTATTGTCCCTGATATGAATCAGATTTTTTATACAATACCTTGCTCTCTGACATTTAATTGGATAGTGCCTAGAAGGCACTATCCAATTAAATGTAATAGAGCAGTGTATGATGAGCTTTGATTTGTTGTCAGAAAAACTCAGCACTTTACCAGTTAAAGTGAAATATTGAGGTCTGACTAAACTAAGTTCTAAGAACGTTGGCCGTGGCAACATTTTTTGACGGAAATGGAAGAAAATCGATAGCGATCCAATCATAAATGTGCCCTGCAGGGTGTGTCAAAGGGAAATATTGATGCTTAACTGCACTAAGTTTTTACTAAGTTCATCCAGTGGTAACATTTTTTGACGGAAATCGAAGAAAATCGATAGCTCCCATCTAGAGGAAACCCCAAACAAGCATACAAAGTTTCATACCGATCTGATTATAAATGTGCCCTATAGGACATGCCAAAGGAATATATTGATACCTGACTAAACTAAGTTCAAAGATCGTTGCCAGCGGCAACATTTTTTGATGGACGGAAATGGAAGAAAATCGATAGCTCCCATCTAGAGGTCACCCCAAACAAGCATGCCAGGTTTCAAAGCAATCTGATCATAAATGTGCCCTGTAGGGTGTGCCAAAGGGAAATATTGAGGTCTGACTAAACTAAGTTCTAAGAACGTTGGCCGCAGCAACATTTTTTGACAGTAATGGAAGAAAATCGATAACTCCCATCTAGAGGAAACCCCAAACAAGCATACAAAGCTTCAAAGCAATCCGATCATAAATGTGCCCTGTGGGGTGTGCCAAAGGGAAATATTGAGGTCTGACTAAACTAAGTTCTAAGAACGTTGGCCGTGGCAACATTTTTTGACGGAAATGGAAGAAAATCGATAGCTTCCGTCTAGAGGTCACCCCAAACAAGCATGCCATATTTCAAAGCAATCCAATCATAAATGTGCCCTGTAGGGTGTGCCAAAGGGAAGTATTGAGGTTTGACTAAACCAAGTTCTAAGAACGTTGGCCACGGCAACATTTTTTGACGGAAATTGAAGAAAATCGATAGCTCCCATCTAGAGTTCACCCCAAACAAGCATACCAAGTTTCAAAGCGATCCAATCATAAATGTGACCTGTAGGGTGTGCCAAAGGGAAATATTGAGGTTTGACTAAACTGAGTTTTAAGAACGTTGGCCGCGGCAACATTTTTTGACGGAAATTGAAGAAAATCGATAGCTCCCATCTAGAGGTAACCCCAAACAAGCATACCAAGTTTCACAGCAATCTGATCATAACTGCGACCTGTGAGGTGTGCCAAAGGAAATTGTGGACGTACGTACTCAAGTACTAACATACTAATGTATGTACGTACGTACATACATGTGCCGACGGATCAGAAGTGATGGCAATAGCTCAGCTTGACTTTGTCAAGTTGAGCTAAAAATCGATAGCTCCCATCTAGAGGTAACCCCAAACAATCATACCAAGCTTCAAACCATTCTGATCATAAATGTGCTCTGTAGAATGTGCCAAAGGAATATATTGATGCCTGACAAAACTAAGTTCAAAGGTCATTACCAGTGGCAACATTTTTTGATGGAAATAGAAGAAAATCGATAGCTCCCATCTAGAGGCCACCCCGAACAAGCATGCCAGGTTTCAAAACAATTCGATCATAAATGTGCCCTATAGGTTGTGCCAAAGGGAAATATTGAGGTCTGACTTAACTAAGTTCTAAGAACGTTGCCAGCAGCAACATTTTTCGACAGAAATGGAAGAAAATTGATAGCTCCCATCTAGAACACACCCCAAACAAGTATACCAAGTTTCAAAGTGATCTGGTCAAAAATGTGCACTGCAGGGCGAGCCAAAGGGAAATACTGATGCATAACTGCACTAAGTTCAGTGTAGGTCGTTGCCAGCGGCAACATTTTGATGAAAATCGAAGAAAATGAATAGCTCCCATCTACAGGTAACCCCAAACAAGCATACCAAGTTTCAAACCGATCTGATCATAAATGTGCCCTGTACGGCGTGCCAAAGGAATATATTGATTTCTGACTAAACTAAGTTCAAAGGTCATTGCCAGAGGCAACATTTTTTGATGGAAATGGAAGAAAATTGATAGCTCCCATCTAGAGGTCACCCCAAACAAGCATGCCAGGTTTCAAAGCAATCCGATCATAAATGTGCCCTGTAGGGTGTGCCAAAGGGAAATACTGAGGTCTGACTAAACTAAGTTCTAAGAACGTTGCCAGCGGCAATATTTTTTGACGGAAATTGAAGATAATCGATAGCTCCCATCTAGAGGTCACTCCAAACAAACATACCAAATTTCAAAGCGATCTGATCATAAATGCGACCTGTGAGGTGTGCCAAAGGAAATTGCGGACGTAAGTATGCCGACGGATGAGAAGTGATGGCAATAGCTCAGCTTGACTTTGTCAAGTTGAGCAAAAAATTGTCAACAAGCTGCAGCACAGATTAATAAATAGAGATATGGAATGAGTGTTTTTGTCATACTCTATTAATCAAATAAGTCTAAGAATTTTCCGTTACAGGGAATTCGTAGACGAGTTTCCTAAACAGAGTATTACCAAAACACAAATTTCATATTCTGGTTATCATATGACACCACAGTTAACAAACACATCTTTTAGATAGAAAAGAAGGGTTAAACAATGGAATTTCACCTTGAACGTAATGCATTTGACTGTGATGCAGTCATACGTCATAACAGCGACAAAATATAGTTCCACAATTCGGCGTTATATATACTAATTTTCAAGTATTTATACATTTATCATTGAAATCTTAGTGAATGTTTATAACAAATAAAATCAGGCATCATGGCTTCGTTGATGTTTTGAAATAGTTCTATTTGCACGTGCATTAATTTTACACAGATCTTTTTGGTGATACCCAATCAAAAACCGTTCTTTTGAAATTGACTAATCAAATCAACTGAGGGTGTAATGAAGCACTAATTAATATTTACTGAAAGTTAAAAAATTTATAGTAATTTATATATTTTTTATACTTACCAATGACCCAGACTTAGCTGGTGCAAACTCATTAAATTCAGGGCCAAACCAAATTTAGCCCCCCCCCTCCCCCCCCCCCATCCTCAAAATTTGCATACAAAACCAAAAATAAGATGTCCTGGAAGTTCCTCCACACTTTTACTGTACTGCGCATGCGCAGTGTCAAGGAGGTATCGAAATTCCCGCCAACAAGTCATTCTTACGACCAGTGCTTGGTAAGTGTTATGTACGCAGCGGGGAGGCAAGAGTTCCCAACTCCTGGGAGGGCCATCCCCGTCTGGGTCATTGTTAAGTATAAAAAATATATAAATCACTATAAATTTTTTAACATTTTTATACTGTACCATTGACCAAGACTTAGCTGAATAGTAAACAGGCTGGAAGGACCAGGACATAAAGGAAAATCCAATAGGCTCAATTACATATAACAGAATTATCCCCTCAAGAAGAAAAGGAGAGATAGGATTTATATGTATCTTTTTTATTTTATCAAAAAAGAAAGACACAAAACCATTCTGTAATTGAGCACAAATACATCAATGATCTCTATATAATATCCAGTAGAAACTTTATACTAATTATTTTTAAAGGTAAGCCAATAAATAAAGACAGTCCAGAGAAATGAGACTCTTTATACTCATTAAAAGTGTCCGAGGATTGTATATTAACGCCCGTTTGACACGTGACATATACAAATGCTTCACACCGAGCTACACTTTAAAAATATTACATGACACGAGTAAACATTAGCTTTACACTTTAAAACCATCCTGGTACCGACTCGGAATTACTGACTCTGGGGGAGGTATTCCCTTGCTTTTCACTATAAAGCAGGTGACCTAAGGGAACACCACCCCCCCCCCCCCCCCCCCCCCTTCCCCTTGACCTGGGTCAAATACCCCAGAGCGAAGAGGGCAGCAGGACAGAGTCACTGCCGGAACAGAAAGCCTACATTACTATAGTTGCAACTGTTTAGTGGACGATATTCTGAGCAACAGATAACGGACCTAAACAATGTAGATCTCCAGAAATGGACTCAATGTTTCTAAGATAAAAATTAGTGAAAGTGGAAGGCTGAGACCAATATGCAGCCTTCATTAAATCTGTAATAGCAACACTATTAGCATAAGCCCAAGATGTTGATAGAGCTCTTACTTCACGAGCCGAAATCTTGAGAGCAGACTGCTGAGAAGAAGATAACTTTTCATAAGCAGTACGTACAGTTAATTGAATCCATCTAGCAATAGAATGAACCATAATGTCCTTTCTATTAGGCATCAAAGACAAAAAGAAACGCTTACGTCCCTTTCTAATAAACTCAGACCTACGTTTATAAATACGTATAGCTCTAACAAGACAGAGTAAAGGTCAGAAGACGGAAGGGCCCTAACAACAATAGATTCAGGATACTTAACAGGAGCCTGATTCTTAGCCAAAAATCCAACATTGGTAGTAAAAGTAATAGTATTACCAACACTACGATAGTGAGAATCATCTACCGATAAAGCATGAAGCTCACTAACTCTTCTAGCAGAAGACAAGGCTAAGAGAAAAGCTGTCTTTTATGTTAAGAATTTGAAATCCACTGTATCAAGAGGCTCAAAAGGTGCTTCTTTTAGCTTAAGAAGAACCCATGCTAAATTCCATTTCGGAATTAATCTAAGAGTTCTAGGTCTATTTATCGAAAAATTTCTAACTAATTTAGATAAAGAGACATTAGAACCAATCATCAATGTATCATGGTGAGCGTAGGCATCAGATAACATAGACCTATAACCCTTGATAGTAACAGGCTGCAGTTTGATCTCGTCAAACAAATAGACCAGGAAATTAGCAATGTCAGGAATGGAGGGATCATATATATCCACAGAGTGATCCCTACACCACTGGCGAAAGACCTTCCACTTTGCAGCATACTTTAGTGAAGAGGAGGTTCCTCCTGCAGTTAGAAATTGCGTCCACTGCTCGTCCTGTAAAACGCTTACTGTGCAAGAAGGACTGCACAACGGAAAAACATGAAGGTTGAGACCATGCGGATTGTGGTGAAGCGTGCGCAATTTTCTTTGCGACAGAAGATCCTCCCGTGGAGGAAGCTTCCACGGCATGTCCCACAACAGACACCTGAGTAGATTTATCCACGGTCTCTGTGATGACAGAGATGCTACCAACAGAATCTTGCAGTGGGATTGCTTTATCTTGAGCAATATCTGCTGAATCAGCGGCGCTGGAGGATACACATATCCTATTATCCCATCCCACGGGATTGATAGAGAGTCTACTGCAAACGCTTGAGGATCCGGACATGGGGACACGTAAGTCTGCAACTGATTGTTGAAGTACGTTGCAAACAAATCTATCATTGGTCGCTCCCATTGGTAGCAAATCTGATTGAAAACCTGTTTGTTGAGAGTCCATTCTGATGGCAACAGGCGACCCTTCCGTGAAAGGGAGTCTGCTAACACATTCAGACGACCCGGAATATGACGGACCGATAGTAGAACCTGATGTTCCAGTACAAACAGGATTCTTTCCGTTAGGTTGAACAACGGAATGGAATGAGTGCCTCCCTGATTCCGAATATACGCTATTACCGTCGTATTGTCGGACAAAATTTGAACGTGTGTGTTCTGAATAACGTCCATCCAATGACGCAACTCAAGCCAAATTGACATTTCCTTGATATTTATGTGCTTGTCTAAGAACTGAGGATCCCAAAGACCCTGGCATCTCGAATCCGACGGGCATAGTGTCGCGCCCCAACCTGTTTGACTGGCATCCGTCATGATAGTAAAACTCGGATCCGGCAATTGCAGTGGAACTCCCTGAGTTAACCACTGAATGTCTGCCCAAGTCTGAATCTCTTGTTTCACTTGGTCTGACAAGAGGATGTCCGTATCGAGCGAATGAGCCTTCACTTTCCAATTCTGAGTCAGAAAGATTTGGAGAGGACAAGTGCGTAGCCGCCCCATTGGAATGAGATCCGCGGCAGCTCTGCACAGACCTATCAGTCTCATGACTTCTCTTGCTGTAACCTTCTCTGAGTTTAGACAATAGCGAGCATAACAACTGACTAATTTCGTTCTGGTTAACAGCAGACGAACGAGATTGTTGTGCGTCTCGAAGCTCATCCCCAGGTGGGTGAATGACTTGGACGGCACCAGATCCGACTTCTGTTCGTTTACTATAAAACCGAGACGTCGGAGCAATAGTAGAAGATTCTGCACATCGTTCTGAAGTGTTAACTCGTTGCCGTACCTCTGAAGAATATCGTCCAGGTAGGCCGACGTTACCGCAGACGAATGAGCTCGGAAGTAAGTCATGACCGAGTTCATTATCCGAGTGAAAGCCCAGGGCGCTAGATTCAGACCGAAGCACATCGCACGGAACTGATATACAACCCCTAGGACAGCGAACCGAAGATACTTTCTGAATGCCGGATGTACCATGACGTGAAAGTATGCATCCTTGAGATCTATGCTCGCAGCATAGTCGTTCACTCGAATGCTCGTTCTGACCGATCGAATGGTCTCCATATAAAATTTTGGAGCCACAATCAGCTTGTTTATCCAGCTTAAATCTATTACTGGACGGAATGAGCCATCTGGTTTGGGAACCAGAAACAGAAGGCTGTAGAAACCTGGAGATTCCTGGTTTTCTACGACCTCTATCGCATTCTTCAGTAAAAGAGACTGAACTTCTGAAAGAAGAGCGTCTCTTTTTAGAATATTCGATGGAAGTTGAGTCCATCTTGGACTTCGAGTTAACGGAGGCTCTCCTTTGAAGGGCAGTTTCAGTCCTTCCACAATTACCCTTCGAACCCAGGGGTCCTCCCAATTTTTGTAATCAATTCCCAATTTTGTAAATAACTCGACAACCTTCCGCCCACAGGAACATGACAGAGGTCTACACCATCACTTCCTAGACCTGCGAGGCTTGCGGAAGGAGAAACCACGTCCTCCCCGACCCGCACCTCGCACATCAACCTAGGGGCATCTGACCAATTATTACGGCCAGCTTTACAGCCCCTGCTAGAGTCGCTGCCTTGACGGTCTCGCGAATAAGGCCTAGAGGGCGCGTACGCACCTCTAAAGGAAATTCCCCTGGACGTACTCTTTCCAGAAGATCCAGGCCTATTTTTTTCTACTGGTTCCGACTTATTAGAAGCAGACTTAAAAAAGCAGAGAGTCTGAAGCTTTCTTAACTTATCGTAAATAGCAGAAAGCTTGCCGTCAAAGAAAAGCTCTCCGGAGACCGGAGCGACCCTAGGAGAGTTTTTCACCTTACAATCCACTCTCGTGGACGTAGCTAGGGTTCCGTCACGTCTAGCCAACTCCAGATTAGCCACTGAAAGGGCGGAGTTATATGTAGAATAGGCAATAGCCCTTGACAGAATTCTCAGAGACATTTGAACGTCCTGAAATTCTTGCCCTTCAAGGCGTAACGACAATGCTCTGATAAGGTGATCTGCGTACAAGAGTGCGTCTAAATTTGCTCTATTCGAAGATATTGTAGTTTCCAAGGTAGAGCTATGAATAGACATAGACGACGGCATGGATAATTCTAGGTCTTCAGCCTGGTCGTCTAGACGCAGAGGAACTCTCTGAACGCCCTGTCCTGCCGTTTCAAATCTATTCCTAGCATTAATGAAAGGCAGATTAAGAGCATTAGCCGATAGGAAGGCTGACTTGCCGGATTTACCAGCAAGTTTATTGATAGCGTCATTCAAAAGTTCAAATGTAAGTAAGACATTCCTGGACTGAGACGGAAACTCTGGGACGGTGTCCCTAAACCGATTAAAAAATTCGGTGTCCAGTGGCGCTATAAGCCTCCTATCAAGCTGAGCAGCATCCTGGTCCGCTGGAACAACATCAGAAAGAAAAATGCCGGATTAACTCGACGGCAATTTTGAGTTGTTCCGAAAGGGAGAACTCCAATTCATCCATATCCCTTTCGCCATCCTGACGGACCTCCTGGATATCTCGGTCGTCCGCTCCCGATCCAGCTGCGGAATGTACCGACCCAGCATCATCAGATTCTTCCTGCTCTGATAGGGCTTCTGCCGGATGCTGGTATGATTTGTGCTATCTGCGATAGCACGTCCGTTAATGAGGCCTGCGGAGCTGCGGTCTTGCGTGATTTAGCCGCAGGAAGCTCCGTGGACGTTGTCTCTTGCATACTTCATTTATGCAAACGTCCAGATGAAGGTGGCCTCGAATCCTTGGCTAGCGGATGGCGTGACCTGGCTGTCGATGAATCTCTAGAAGGCGATGCCGGCTGGATATCGGCGGTCACGTAGCCAAGGTGCAGTCGAGTGCGCTGACGTGAGGAGGAAGAAGCCCTTGATACAGCCTCTCCGGAGTGTTTATACACCGGAGGTCCCGAGGGGTGGACGTAAGCTCCGACTGAGGAACGTTTTGTACAACAACATCCGGACCGCGATGTTGTTGTACGAGAGAGAGACCTCTCTCGCTCGCAGCCCGTGCAGAGCTGGATGAGCTAGGGACCGAACCCAAAGCCTTCTTCCATCCTAAAACAAGATCCGTCATCACTGGGTATGCCTGAGGAATGTTTATAGTGCTCGCAACACCCTTAATTCTTTCCTGGACCGCAATGGATGAATCCGGGTGCTGTACCATTCGGTAAATGGACGCGACACCGGGTGAGCTAGAGGATGTAGATGCCAACGCCGTCGACCCTACTAGGAGCCTCTTAGGCAATTGCCGTATATCCATGAGCACTTTGGCTGCTAGCTCTTCTCTGGATTGTGACGACGGATGCGCACTGGAAGACGACATCACGGAAACATCACCCAATTCTTGTTCCTCTGAAAAAGAGAGTGAAAAACTTGAGTGACCTTGCAGAGAGAGGACCGGCATGTCCTGCTCCCCACTAACAATATACCGTGACACACATGTCCAACGTTTGTCATCCCAATTGCTACATATAGCACAAGGTTCAGTGCAGGTACACTGACTACAATTAATGCAGAAATCATGAGAATCAGAGGAAGATTTCCTTCCATTACAATTTGAACAATAATCTTTCATTGTAAAAATAATCAATCATAGTATCCGCAATAAACCTTGCAAACAAAGATACATAGTATAAAAATCCATTATAATAATATGAAAAAACAATTCAAAAAGAAAAAAATTTTTTGAAAATTTTTTTTCAGAAGAGCCCAAGTTTCCAAAGGGAACCCAGAGCCCAAATGGATCCCAAAAAAGCCTAAGTGTGGACAAAAATTTTAAATCATTCTGAAAAAATTAATGCAACACTTACGGACAATATTAATGTATCTTATAATGAATAATCAAGGCAAAAGACAAGGAATCACTTATCAGAAGTAACCGTTGTCAACATAAACAAACAGTGCAAACAAACCAGAAAACTGACACCAGGCACTGGAAAACATGGCCCAGTAATCAGTGTCCAATTTAAACACTATCTGATGCTAAACAGAGCCTTCTCCAGAAGAGACTGCAGAGCATCAGATGGTAGATGCAGACCTAAACGCCTAAACACCCCTAGGGTGAGGACGTAACATGGGGACAGAACAGAATTCTGTTTCCATGCCAAAACTCCCAAGAAATTTTTAGTAATAAAAATTACAAAAATAAGCCAAAAGCATGGGAGAATGGCAAGGGGGGAATGAAGGAAAGGGAGAGAGGAAACACTGAACAAACAATTGAACATTCATGGCAAGAATGACAACAGCAGGGCTATGCCTTGAAAATAGGCAACATGAATAAATTTTTATAAAAAAATTTCAATTTACAGCCCTGAACATTGGAAACCACTATTTTTCTCCTCTCTTCATCCTAAATGCACTTCCTATCCACCATTTCTCTCATAATTATGTGTCTGGCATCATTAAAACTGAGATTTACAGCACAAATATCAGTGATGTGACACTGTTTACAGGGCCAAACAAAGAATGACATTTTGGCGGGAATTTCAAGACCTCCTTGACGCTGCGCATGCGCAGTACAGTAAAAGTATGGAGGACCTTCCAGGACATCTTATTTTTGGTTTTTGATGCAAATTTGGGGGATTGGGGGGGGGGGGGGGGCAAAATTTGGTTTGGCCTTGAATTTAATGAGTTTGCACCAGCTAAGTCTGGGTCATTGGTACCGTATAAAAATATATCATAAATAAATATTAAATATGAAACAGTAATAAGCTGAGAAAAGTCATATGATAACTAAAATTAACACATTAAAAAGCATGTTGCAATTGGCTTTATCCTCTACCTAACATAAACAGCACCTCAAATTTGGGGGAAACATTTTATCAATAACTAAATATTGTTTAATAACTTATACCTCATTAGAATGAGCTTGTTCCATGGGTCATAAGGTTTGTTTTTCTAGGCAAAAATTGAATAAAATATCTAAATTTCATTTTTGTCAATAATGTTTGCCAGTTATGGTAACATTGGATTAAATACTTAAACTGATAAAATAGACCTTTCTTTTTGTTTGAAAACTAAGTTTTAGAAAAAAGATTTTAAATAAATATGATATAGAATGTAACCAAAATCACCATTCACAGTTCAAAATCCCTATATTTTCAGATAAACTATTGCTGCTGGGTTTCTTTATGGTAGCAAAATCAACAATACGGTAGCTATTTTGATACTTGTAATAACACTCAATTTCAAACCAGACTCAATGCACAGTAAATCCATGACAGAACAAAGCCCAAATATGGGTTTTTCAAACTTTTCAACCAAACCTATCACTGAACAAGTTAATAACAACTAGATAATGTAACCATATACAACAACAGACCTTGCTGAGCCCAATATTATCTTTTCTGAAACTTTCCAATGGTTTTATGAACTGCTCTGTTGCTTTCTCCAACTACAATATAAAATTAAAACTATATTGCAAAATGTTATAATAAATTTCTCTTTGAAGTAAGAGTTTGTTGGAAATTAATGATACATTATATTATTAACATAACTTAACATTTGCTATCAAAGTGAGACAGGGTTCTTGAAAATGAAATTCAAGTACTTTCAAGCAACTATCCAATTCAAAATTTAAGCACCTCCTCGGTCTTTTTCAGTGAAATTGAAAGGGTTTCAAGCATGGTTCATACTTTTCCAGTATTAAATGATGAAAATTCTCAAACTACTCAGTTGCATATCAATGTTATATTTAGTCAGTACAATACCATATCATCTAATAATTTTCAAACTGTACATTTCACTTGATGTCAATTAGTTCAAACTTGGACAGTGAGGCTTTAAAATTACTTTTTAGTGTGCTGAAGCCTTTTTATAAACTGTTGGAGTAAGTTTTAGTTCCCTAATATTTTCTTCATCACAAATGGCTCAAAATTCTTTAAGAATGAGAATTTAAAACAGGCCTGGAAATAACAAGCAAATCATTTAGGTTCTGTGGATGTAACATCAATTGTAACAAGAGGCCCCAGGGGGCCTGAGGGCACTTGCCTGACATGGTAGCCTAAATATCAACCGAGAGAATTGATTTCAACAAGTTGCATCTGCTACTCCTAAGAAAAGCTTATACCAAATATCCAAAGATTCTGACCAGTGAATCTAAAAAAATTGATTTTTAAAGAATATTCCTCATATTTAACTAAGTTATAATTTGGGCTCCCAGAGGGAGCCCATATATGAACCCAGGGACTTGGCTTTACCAAACTTGAATTTTACCCCCCCCCCCCCCCCCCCCCCCCAAGGATGCTGCACACCAAATATCAAAACATTACAACTGCTGGATCTGAATAAGAAGATTTTTAAAGAAAATTCCTCATTTTGAACTAAGTTACAATTCAAGCTCCCACAGTGAGCCCAAATATGGACCTAGGGACATGGCTTGAACAAACTTGAATCTTACCCCCCTAAGGATGCTGCATAAAAAATATCAAAAGCATTCATCTGCTGGATCTGAAGAAGATTTTTAAAGAAAATTCCTCATTTTGGACTAAGTTGTCATTCAGGCTCCCATAGTGAGCCCAAATATGAACCAAGGGACTTGGCTTGAACAAACATGAATCTCACCCCTCTAAGGTCGCTGCATGCCAAATATCAAAACATTCCAACTGCTGAATCTGAAGAAGATTTTTGAAGAAAAATTCCTCATATTGACTAAGTTATAATTCAGGCTCCCACAGGGAGCCCAAATATGGGCCTAGGGACCTGGCTTTAACAAACTTGAATACCCCCCCCCCCTCCCCCCAAGGATGCTACACACCACATATCAAAACATTCCGACTGCTGGATCTGAAGAAGATGATTTTTAAAGAAAATTCCTCATTTCGAACTAAGTTACAATTCAAGCTCCCACAGCCACAGTGAGCCCAAATATGGACCTAGGGACATGACTTGAACAAACTTGAATCTTACCCCCCTAAGGATGCTGCATAAAAAATATCAAAAGCATTCATCTGCTGGATCTGAAGAAGATTTTTAAAGAAAATTCCTCATTTTGGACTAAGTTGTCATTCAGGCTCCCATAGTGAGCCCAAATATGAACCAAGGGACTTGGCTTGAACAAACATGAATCTCACCCCTCTAAGGTCGCTGCATGCCAAATATCAAAACATTCCAACTGCTGAATCTGAAGAAGATTTTTGAAGAAAAATTCCTCATATTGACTAAGTTATAATTCGGGCTCCCACAGGGAGCCCAAATATGGGCCTAGGGACCTGGCTTCAACAAACTTGA
This sequence comes from Pictodentalium vernedei, assembly GCA_031216915.1. Classification (NCBI taxonomy): domain Eukaryota; kingdom Metazoa; phylum Mollusca; class Scaphopoda; order Dentaliida; family Dentaliidae; genus Pictodentalium; species Pictodentalium vernedei. Next base: position 673,497,274 of record CM062297.1, on the reverse strand, counting down.
ATACCCCCCCCCCCCCCCCCTCCCCCTAAGGATGCTACACACCACATATCAAAACATTCCGACTGCTGGATCTGAAGAAGATGATTTTTAAAGAAAATTCCTCATTTCGAACTAAGTTACAACTCAAGTTCCCACAGTGAGCCCAAATATGGACCTAGGGACATGGCTTGAACAAACTTGAATCTCACCCCCCTAAGGATGATGCATACCAAATATCAAAACATTCCCACTGCTGGATCTGAAGAAGAAGATTTTTAAAGAAAATTCCTCATTTTGAACTAAGTTATCATTCGGGCTCCCACAGCGAGCCCAAATATGGACCTAGAGACATGGCTTGAACAAACTTGAATCTCATTCCCCTAAGAATGCTGCAGACCAAATATCAAAACATTCCGACTGCTGGATCTGAAGAAGATTTTTAAAGAAAATTCCTCATTTTGAACTAAGTTATAATTCGGGCTACCACAGTGAGCCCAAATATGAACCCAGGGACTTGGCTTGAACAAACTTTAATCTCACCCTCTAAGCACACTGCATACCCAATATCGAAAGATTCTGCCTGCTGGATCTTGAGAAGAAGATTTTCAAAGAAATTTGCCTGAAATGCACTAGTTCAAATTTGAGCTCCTATACTGACCCAAATATGAACCCAGGGGGCCGATTTGAACAAACTTGAATCAGATCCACCTCACAATGTTGCATACCACATATCAAAAGATTCTGCCTGCTGGATCTGGAGAAGTAGATTTAAGAAATTTGCCTGAAATGCACTAAGTTCGAATTCAGGCTTCTGTAGTGAGCCCAAATATGAATCCAGAGGGCCGATTTGAACAAACTTGAATCAGATCCACCCCACAATGTTGCATACCAAATATCAAAAGATTCTGCCTGCTGGATCTGGAGAAGAAGATTTTTAAAGAAATTTGCCTGAAATGCACTAAGTCCGAATTCGAGCTTCTATAGTGAGCCCAAATATGAATCCAGGGACTTGGCTTGAACAAACTTTAATCTCACCCCCCTAGACTTTTTAATGTTTTTCCTATTGCCTACAGTGTTAAAAAGTGCTGACTGAGCACTTTTTCAAAGTCCCAAAACTGTACCCTATGATAAAACCCAGGGCAATTTTTTTTACCAATCCTTTCTGTTGGCCCTAAGGAAGCTGCACACCAAATAAAAATTCTCAGTGCCGTGCAGTTTTGTAGATATGGGCGTTTTAATTTTTTTCTATTTTTAGCTCCTGCAGTTCCCACAGGGCTACAGGAAAAAAAAATTTGGCATAAATTAGGTACTTATGATCCAATAAGCCCTCACAAAAAATTTGGTTCAAATCAACCTCTCGGTTTGGAAAATAGAAATTTTGAGCGGGGGCCAAAAATTTTGCCCCTCCCATAACGACGCCAAATATAGCCCATCAAACTTCTCTTGAACAAACCTGAGTCTACACCTCAAAAGGAAGCTGCACACCAAATATCACTGAAAGTCAGGTGAGCTAAAAAATGCGAATGCAGTACAGATACGATAAAACAGTACAGCATAAAATAACTTCCTAATCTCACATGTATTGCCAGTCAGGTATGACAATCTTTCGAAACAAAACTTGACTCAAAAGTTGCGTATTGCATCTACATATGAGCAGAGTGGCATTCACATCATAACATAATCTCTGTCTCTGTTAAAATAAATGGAAACAATTAATGCATGATCTCACCAAAGCAAGATTGCGCTTTTGTAGTTGTTATTTATTTTGGTGGAAAATCTGTCAAGACGTAAACAACATGACTTGCATAGTAAACACAGAGAAAGTGCAAATACATTACAACACTTTTTTCCTATAGGTCACCACCTTGTTACATAGTGTAGCCTGCTAACAGGTTACGATGTACGCTCTTTATTTTCAGGCCTGTAATAAGAATTTAATATGGAAAGACACACCGTATAACAATATTTTCCATGAAACTTCAAGACTTTTTATAGAATTTTCATGGGCAACAACAAAATTAATTTGATGTGATGATCTAGAGAAAATCGTTTAACTGCCAGAAACCAATTCTTTACATCTCCCACCTGGGAGATATTGAGTTTCACAGCTTTGACAGCTTTTTTCGAGAATTTACAACTAAGCATATATTATACGCTTATCTTGGAAGTACTAAGATCAACAAGACAATATCAGCAGAGCTGATGGATTCTCCCCGAATTGGAGCCCAAAAGAAAAGACATGACCATGATAATTTGTAAAACAATAGAGAAAAACTCAATCAAAAATAGCTGTCAAAATTTCAATGAAAATAAATTAAACTACAAGCCTGCAAACACTCTTGGGTCAAGACCATGACACCCCTTTGAGTCATGAGTAAGCATTGTGTAAATTGTGAACCAGAGGCTCAAGTGAGCCTAAAATGCTCAACTGGCTCAAGTTGTCAAAAAAAGATGAGTGTATCAGTAAGTGACGGGCATACAGAGCCCAAATATTAACCCAGGTACTCGATTTAAACAAACTTGAATCTGACACCCCGAGAGATGTCAGACACCAAATATGAAAAGATTCTAACTGGTGGATGCAAAGAAGAAGATTTTTCAAGAAATTTTCTCACATTGCACTGTGTTAAACTATGGACCCCAATAAAGAGCCCAAATATTAACCCAAGGGCCCGATTTGATCAACTTGAATCTGACCCCCTTAGAGATTTTGTAAACCAAATATGCAAATATTTGACTGGTGGATGTGAAAAAGAAGATTTTTAAAGAAATTCCCTCGTTTGGTACTATGTGAAAATTCCCTCATTTGGTACTATGTTACAATTTGGGTTCCCATAAGGAGCATAAATATTAACCCAGGAACTTGATTTGAACAAACTTGAATCTAACCCCCATAGAGATGTTACAGTACGTGCCAAGTGTATTACGTCTCAATCACCCGCCCCCGTGACGAGTGAAAATCGCATTTTTCAGCCGGTGTCACACGGTGTTGATTTTTGGACACGGT